>JAUPMV010000012.1:0-1250000 GCA_030848855.1 Branchinecta sandiegonensis
TCTGTCTGTCTTGACTGACTGTCTGTCTATCTGTCTTGACTGACTGTCTGTCTGTCTGTCTTGACTGACTATCTGTGCGTCTTGACTAAATGACTGACTGTCTTTCTGTCTGTCTGTGTTGACTGACTTTCTGTCTGTCTGTCTGTCTTGACTGACTGTCTGTCTGTCTTTCTGTCTTGACTGACTGTCTGTGCGTCTTGACTAACTGACTGACTGTCTGTCCGTCTGTCTGTGTCGACTGACTGTCTGTCTGTCTTGACTGTCTGTCCGTCAGTCTGTCTGTCTGTCTTGACTGACTTTCTGTCTTGACTGACTGTCTGTCGGTCTTGACTGACTGTCTGTCTGTCTGTCTGTCTTGACTTACTGTCTGTCTGTCTGTCTGTCTTGACTTACTGTCTGTCTGTCTGTTTGTTTTTACTAACTGACTGACTATCTGTCTGTATGTCTGTCTTGACTGACTGTCTGTCTGTTTGTCTGACTTGGCTGATTGTCTATCTGTCTGTCTGTCTCTCTTGACTGACTGTTTGTCTGTATTTCTGTCTTGACTGACTGTCTGTCTGTGTTGACTGACTGTCTGTCTGTCTGTCTTGACTGACTGTCTGTCTGTCTTGACTGACTGTCTGTCTGTCTCGACTGACTGTTTGTCTGTTTCTCTGTCTTGACCAACTGACTGACTGTCTGTCTGTGCTGACTGACTGTCTTTCTGGCTGTCTGTCTTCACTAATTGACTGACTGTCTGTCTGTCTGTCTGTCTGTCTTTTTTTACTGACTGTCTGTCTGTCTTGACTGACTATCTGTCTGTCGGTCTTGACTGTCTGTCTGTCCTTCTTGACTGACTGTCTGTCTGTCTGTCTGTCTGTCTTGACTGACTATCTGAGCGTCTTGACTAACTGACTGACTGTCTTTCTGTCTGTCTGTGTTGACTGACTGTCTGTCTGTCTTGACTGACTGTCTGTCTGTCTGTCTGTGTTGACTGACTGTCTGTCTGTCTGTCTTGACTGTCTGTCCGTCTGTCTGTCTTGACTGACTGTCTGTCTTGACGGACTGTCTGTCGGTCTTGACTGACTGTCTGTCTGTCTGTCTGTCTTGACTTACTGTCTGTCTGTCTGTTTGTTTTTACTAACTGTCTGACTGTCTGTCTGTATGTCTGTCTTGACTGACTGTATGTCTGTTTGTCTGACTTGACTGATTGTCTGTCTGTCTGTCTGTCTCTCTTGACTGACTGTTTGTCTGTCTTTCTGTCTTGACTGACTGTCTGTCTGTCTTGACTAACTGACTGACTGTCTGTCTGTCCTGACTAACTAACTGACTGTCTGTCTGTCTTGACTAACTGACTGTCTGTCTGTCTTTGTTGACTGACTGACTGTCTGTCTGTCTTGACGAACTGACTGACTGTCTGTCTGTCTGTTTGTCTTGACTGATTGTCTGTCTGTCTGTCTTTGCTGACTGACTGTCTGTCTGGCTGCCTGTCTTGACTAACTCACTGACTGTCTTTCTTTTTGTCTGTCTTGACTGACTGTCTGTCTGTCTTGACTGACTGTCTTTCTGTATGTCTGTCTGTTTTGACCAACTGACAGACAGACTCGGTGACTGAGTGTCTGTGCTGACTGACTGTCTGGCCTGCTCTCTGTCTTCACTAATTGACTGACTGTCTGTGCTGACTGAATGTCTGGCCTGCTCTCTGTCTTCACTAATTGACTGACTGTCTGTCTGTCTGTCTGTGTTTAATGTCTGTCTGTCTGTCTATCTGTCTTGACTGACTGTCTGTCTGTCTCGACTGACTGTCTGTCTTTGTGTCTGTCTTGACAAACTGTCTGTCTGTCTGTCTGTCTGTCTTGACTGAACGTCTGTCTGTCTGTCTGTCTGTCTTGACTGACTGTCTGTCTGTCTTAACTGAGTGTCTGTCTGTCTTGACTGACTGTCTGTCTGTCTTGATTGCCTGTCTGTCTGTCTTGACTGAGTGTCTGCCTGTCTGTCTGTCTTGACTGACTGTCTGTCTGTCATGACTGACTGTCTGTCTGTCTTGACTGAGTGTCTGTCTGTCTTGATTGCCTGTCTGTCTGTCTTGACTGAGTGTCTGTCTGTCTTGACTGACTGTCTGTCTGTCATGACTGACTGTCTGTCTGTCTTGACTGACTGACTGTCTGTCTTTGCCGACTGACTGTCTTTCTGGCTGTCTATCTTCACTAATTGACTGACTGTCTGTCTGTCTGTCTCTATCTACTGACTGTCTGTCTGTCATGACTGACTGTCTGTCTGTCTGCCTGTCTTGAATGACTGTCTGTATGTCTTTCTTGACTGACTGTCTGTCTCTCTGTTTGTCTTGACTGTCTGTCTGTCTTGACTGACTGTCTGTCTTTTTTGACTGACTGTCTGTCTTGACTGACTGTCTGTCTTGACTGACTGTCTGTCTGTCTTGACTGACTGTCTGTCTGTCTTGACCGACTGTCTGTCTGTCTTCACTGACTGTCTGTCTTTCTTGACTCACTGTCTGCCTGTCTTGACTGACTGTCTGTCGGTCTTGACTGACTGTCTGCCTGTCTTGACTGCCTGTCTGTCTGTCTGTCTGTCTGTCTGTCTTTCTGTCTGTCTTGACTGCCTGTCTGTCTGTCTGTCTGTCTGTCTGCCTGTCTGTCTTGACTAACTGTCTGTCTGTTTGTCTGTTTTTACTAACTGACTGACTGTCTGTCTGTATGTCTGTCTTGACTGACTGTCTGTCTGTCTGTTTGTCTGTCTTGACTAACTGACTGACTGTCTGTCTGTTTATCTGTCTGTATTGAATGACTGTCTGTCTGTCTGTCTGTCTTGACTGACTGTCTGTCTTTCTGTCTGTCTTGACTAACTGACTGTCTGTCTGTCTGTGTTGACTGACTGACTGTCTGTCTGTCTTGACGGACTGACTGACTGTCTGTCTGTCTTGACTGCCTGTCTGTCTGTCTGTCTGTCTGTCTGTCTTGACTGCTTGTCTGTCTGTCTGTCTGTCTGTCTGCCTGTCTGTCTTGACTAACTGTCTGTCTGTTTGTCTATTTTTACTAACTGACTGACTATCTGTCTGTCTGTCTGACTCGACTGACTGTCTGTCTTTGTGTCTGTCTTGACAAACTGTCTGTCTGTCTGTCTGTCTTGACTGAACGTCTGTTTGTCTGTCTTGACTGACTGTCTGTCTTTCTGTCTGTCTTGACTAACTGACTGTCTGTCTGTCTGTGTTGACTGACTGATTGTCTGTCTGTCTTGACGGACTGACTGACTGTATGTCTGTCTGTCTGTGTGGACTGACTGTCTGTTTTTTCTGTTTGTCTTGACTGACTGTCTGTCTGTCTGTCTGTCTTGACTGCCTGTCTGTCTGTCTGTCTGTCTTGACTGACTATATGTCTGTCTGTCTGCTTGACCAACGGTATGTCTTGACTGACTGTCTGTCTGTCTTGACTGACTGTCTGTCTGTCTTGACCGACTGTCTGTCTGTCTTGACTGACTGTCTGTCTGTCTTGACTGACTGTCCGCCTGTCTTGACTGACTGTCTGTCGGTCTTGACTGACTGTCTGTCTGTCTTGACCGCCTGTCTGTCTGTCTGTCTGCCTGTCTGTCTTGACTAACTGTCTGTCTGTGTGTCTGTTCTTACTAACTGACTGACTGTCTGTCTGTATGTCTGTCTTGACTGACTGTCTGTCTGTCTGTCTTGACTAACTGACTGACTGTCTTTCTGTTTATCAGTCTGTATTGAATGACTGTCTGTCTGTCTTGACTGACTGTCTGTCTTTCTGTCTGTCTTGACTAACTGACTGTCTGTCTGTCTGTCTGACTTGACTAACTGACTGTTTGTCTGTCTGTGTTGACTGACTGACTGTCTGTCTGTCTTGACGAACTGACTGACTGTCTGTCTTTCTGTTTGTCTTGACTGATTGTCTGTCTCTCTGTCTGTCTTTGCTGACTGACTGTGTTCCTGGCTGTCTGTCTTGACTATCTCACTGACTGTCTTTCTTTTTGTCTGTCGTGACTGACTGTCTGTCTGTCTTGACTGACTGTCTTTCTGTCTGTCTGTCTGTTTTGACCAACTGACAGACAGACTCGCTGACTGACTGTCTGTGCTGACTGACTGTCTGGCCTGCTCTCTGTCTTCACTAATTGACTGACTGTCTGTCTTTCTGTCTGTGTTTACTGTCTGTCTTGACTGACTGTCTGTCTGTCTCGACTGACTGTCTGTCTTTGTGTCTGTCTTGACTAACTGTCTGTCTTGACTGTACGTCTGTCTGTCTGTCTGGCTTGACTGACTGTCTGTCTGTCTTAACTGAGTGTCTGTCTGTCTTGACTGACTGTCTGTCTGTCTGTCTGTCTTGACTAACTGACTGTCTGTCTGTCTTGACTAACTGACTGTCTGTCTGTCTGTGTTGACTGACTGACTGTCTGTCTGTCTTGACGAACTGACTGACTGTCTGTCTGTCTGTTTGTCTTGACTGATTGTCTGTCTGTCTGTCTGTTTGTCTGTCTTTGCTGACTGACTGTCTGTCTGGCTGCCTGTCTTGACTAACTCACTGACTGTCTTTCTTTTTGTCTGTCTTGACTGACTGTCTGTCTGTCTTGACTGACTGTCTTTTTGTATGTCTGTCTGTTTTGACCAACTGACAGACAGACTCGGTGACTGAGTGTCTGTGCTGACTGACTGTCTGGCCTGCTCTCTGTCTTCACTAATTGACTGACTGTCTGTGCTGACTGAATGTCTGGCCTGCTCTGTGTCTTCACTAATTGACTGACTGTCTGTCTGTCTGTCTGTGTTTACTGTCTGTCTGTCTTGACTAACTGACTGACTGTCTTTCTGTTTATCAGTCTGTATTGAATGACTGTCTGTCTGTCTTGACTGACTGTCTGTCTTTCTGTCTGTCTTGACTAACTGACTGTCTGTCTGTCTGTCTGACTTGACTAACTGACTGTTTGTCTGTCTGTGTTGACTGACTGACTGTCTGTCTGTCTTGACGAACTGACTGACTGTCTGTCTTTCTGTTTGTCTTGACTGATTGTCTGTCTCTCTGTCTGTCTTTGCTGACTGACTGTGTTCCTGGCTGTCTGTCTTGACTATCTCACTGACTGTCTTTCTTTTTGTCTGTCGTGACTGACTGTCTGTCTGTCTTGACTGACTGTCTTTCTGTCTGTCTGTCTGTTTTGACCAACTGACAGACAGACTCGCTGACTGACTGTCTGTGCTGACTGACTGTCTGGCCTGCTCTCTGTCTTCACTAATTGACTGACTGTCTGTCTTTCTGTCTGTGTTTACTGTCTGTCTTGACTGACTGTCTGTCTGTCTCGACTGACTGTCTGTCTTTGTGTCTGTCTTGACTAACTGTCTGTCTTGACTGTACGTCTGTCTGTCTGTCTGTCTTGACTGACTGTCTGTCTGTCTTAACTGAGTGTCTGTCTGTCTTGACTGACTGTCTGTCTGTCTGTCTGTCTTGACTAACTGACTGTCTGTCTGTCTTGACTAACTGACTGTCTGTCTGTCTGTGTTGACTGACTGACTGTCTGTCTGTCTTGACGAACTGACTGACTGTCTGTCTGTCTGTTTGTCTTGACTGATTGTCTGTCTGTCTGTCTGTTTGTCTGTCTTTGCTGACTGACTGTCTGTCTGGCTGCCTGTCTTGACTAACTCACTGACTGTCTTTCTTTTTGTCTGTCTTGACTGACTGTCTGTCTGTCTTGACTGACTGTCTTTTTGTATGTCTGTCTGTTTTGACCAACTGACAGACAGACTCGGTGACTGAGTGTCTGTGCTGACTGACTGTCTGGCCTGCTCTCTGTCTTCACTAATTGACTGACTGTCTGTGCTGACTGAATGTCTGGCCTGCTCTGTGTCTTCACTAATTGACTGACTGTCTGTCTGTCTGTCTGTGTTTACTGTCTGTCTGTCTTGACTAACTGACTGACTGTCTTTCTGTTTATCAGTCTGTATTGAATGACTGTCTGTCTGTCTTGACTGACTGTCTGTCTTTCTGTCTGTCTTGACTAACTGACTGTCTGTCTGTCTGTCTGACTTGACTAACTGACTGTTTGTCTGTCTGTGTTGACTGACTGACTGTCTGTCTGTCTTGACGAACTGACTGACTGTCTGTCTTTCTGTTTGTCTTGACTGATTGTCTGTCTCTCTGTCTGTCTTTGCTGACTGACTGTGTTCCTGGCTGTCTGTCTTGACTATCTCACTGACTGTCTTTCTTTTTGTCTGTCGTGACTGACTGTCTGTCTGTCTTGACTGACTGTCTTTCTGTCTGTCTGTCTGTTTTGACCAACTGACAGACAGACTCGCTGACTGACTGTCTGTGCTGACTGACTGTCTGGCCTGCTCTCTGTCTTCACTAATTGACTGACTGTCTGTCTTTCTGTCTGTGTTTACTGTCTGTCTTGACTGACTGTCTGTCTGTCTCGACTGACTGTCTGTCTTTGTGTCTGTCTTGACTAACTGTCTGTCTTGACTGTACGTCTGTCTGTCTGTCTGTCTTGACTGACTGTCTGTCTGTCTTAACTGAGTGTCTGTCTGTCTTGACTGACTGTCTGTCTGTCTGTCTGTCTTGACTAACTGACTGTCTGTCTGTCTTGACTAACTGACTGTCTGTCTGTCTGTGTTGACTGACTGACTGTCTGTCTGTCTTGACGAACTGACTGACTGTCTGTCTGTCTGTTTGTCTTGACTGATTGTCTGTCTGTCTGTCTGTTTGTCTGTCTTTGCTGACTGACTGTCTGTCTGGCTGCCTGTCTTGACTAACTCACTGACTGTCTTTCTTTTTGTCTGTCTTGACTGACTGTCTGTCTGTCTTGACTGACTGTCTTTTTGTATGTCTGTCTGTTTTGACCAACTGACAGACAGACTCGGTGACTGAGTGTCTGTGCTGACTGACTGTCTGGCCTGCTCTCTGTCTTCACTAATTGACTGACTGTCTGTGCTGACTGAATGTCTGGCCTGCTCTGTGTCTTCACTAATTGACTGACTGTCTGTCTGTCTGTCTGTGTTTACTGTCTGTCTGTCTGACTATCTGTCTTGACTGACTGTCTGTCTGTCTCGACTGACTGTCTGTCTTTGTGTCTGTCTTGACAAACTGTCTGTCTGTCTGTCTGTCTTGACTGAACGTCTGTCTGTCTGTCTGTCTGTCTTGACTGACTGTCTGTCTGTCTTAACTGAGTGTCTGTCTGTCTTGACTGACTGTCTGTCTGTCTTGATTGCCTGTCTGTCTGTCTTGACTGAGTGTCTGTCTCTATCTACTGACTGTCTGTCTGTCATGACTGACTGTCTGTCTGTCTGCCTGTCTTGAATGACTGTCTGTATGTTTTTCTTGACTGACTGTCTGTCTCTCTGTTTGTCTTGACTGTCTGTCTGTCTTGACTGACTGTCTGTCTTTTTTGACTGACTGTCTGTTTTGACTGACTGTCTGTCTTGACTGACTGTCTGTCTGTCTTGACTGACTGTCTGTCTGTCTTGACCGACTGTCTGTCTGTCTTCACTGACTGTCTGTCTTTCTTGACTGACTGTCTGCCTGTCTTGACTGACTGTCTGTCGGTCTTGACTGACTGTCTGTCTGTCTTGACTGCCTGTCTGTCTGTCTGTCTGTCTTGACTGCCTGTCTGTCTGTCTTTCTGTTTGTCTGCCTGTCTGTCTTGACTAACTGTCTGTCTGTTTGTCTGTTTTTACTAACTGACTGACTGTCTGTCTGTATGTCTGTCTTGACTGACTCTCTGTCTGTCTGTTTGTCAGTCTTGACTAACTGACTGACTGTCTGTCTGTTTATCTGTCTGTATTGAATGACTGTCTGTCTGTCTGTCTGTCTTGACTGACTGTCTGTCTTTCTGTCTGTCTTGACTAACTGACGGTCTGTCTGTCTGTGTTGACTGACTGACTGTCTGTCTGTCTTGACGGACTGACTGACTCTCTGTCTGTCTTGACTGCCTGTCTGTCTGTCTGTCTGTCTGTCTGTCTTGACTGCTTGTCTGTCTGTCTGTCTGTCTGTCTGCCTGTCTGTCTTGACTAACTGTCTGTCTGTTTGTCTATTTTTACTAACTGACTGACTATCTGTCTGTCTGTCTGACTCGACTGACTGTCTGTCTTTGTGTCTGTCTTGACAAACTGTCTGTCTGTCTGTCTGTCTTGACTGAACGTCTGTTTGTCTGTCTTGACTGACTGTCTGTCTTTCTGTCTGTCTTGACTAACTGACTGTCTGTCTGTCTGTGTTGACTGACTGATTGTCTGTCTGTCTTGACGGACTGACTGACTGTATGTCTGTCTGTCTGTGTGGACTGACTGTCTGTTTTTTCTGTTTGTCTTGACTGACTGTCTGTCTGTCTGTCTGTCTTGACTGCCTGTCTGTCTGTCTGTCTGTCTTGACTGACTATATGTCTGTCTGTCTGCTTGACCAACGGTATGTCTTGACTGACTGTCTGTCTGTCTTGACTGACTGTCTGTCTGTCTTGACCGACTGTCTGTCTGTCTTGACTGACTGTCTGTCTGTCTTGACTGACTGTCCGCCTGTCTTGACTGACTGTCTGTCGGTCTTGACTGACTGTCTGTCTGTCTTGACCGCCTGTCTGTCTGTCTGTCTGCCTGTCTGTCTTGACTAACTGTCTGTCTGTGTGTCTGTTCTTACTAACTGACTGACTGTCTGTCTGTATGTCTGTCTTGACTGACTGTCTGTCTGTCTGTCTTGACTAACTGACTGACTGTCTTTCTGTTTATCAGTCTGTATTGAATGACTGTCTGTCTGTCTTGACTGACTGTCTGTCTTTCTGTCTGTCTTGACTAACTGACTGTCTGTCTGTCTGTCTGACTTGACTAACTGACTGTTTGTCTGTCTGTGTTGACTGACTGACTGTCTGTCTGTCTTGACGAACTGACTGACTGTCTGTCTTTCTGTTTGTCTTGACTGATTGTCTGTCTCTCTGTCTGTCTTTGCTGACTGACTGTGTTCCTGGCTGTCTGTCTTGACTATCTCACTGACTGTCTTTCTTTTTGTCTGTCGTGACTGACTGTCTGTCTGTCTTGACTGACTGTCTTTCTGTCTGTCTGTCTGTTTTGACCAACTGACAGACAGACTCGCTGACTGACTGTCTGTGCTGACTGACTGTCTGGCCTGCTCTCTGTCTTCACTAATTGACTGACTGTCTGTCTTTCTGTCTGTGTTTACTGTCTGTCTTGACTGACTGTCTGTCTGTCTTGACTGACTGTCTGTCTTTGTGTCTGTCTTGACTAACTGTCTGTCTTGACTGTACGTCTGTCTGTCTGTCTGTCTTGACTGACTGTCTGTCTGTCTTAACTGAGTGTCTGTCTGTCTTGACTGACTGTCTGTCTGTCTGTCTATCTTGATTGACTGTCTGTCTGTCTTGACTGAGTGTAGTCTGTCCGTCTGTCTTGACTGACTGTCTGTCTGTCTTGACTGACTGTCTGTCTGTCTTGACTGACTGTCTGTCTGTCTTGACTGACTGTTTGTCTGTTTCTCTGTCTTGACCAACTGACTGACTGTCTGTCTGTGCTGACTGACTGTCTTTCTGGCTGTCTGTCTTCACTAATTGACTGACCGTCTGTCTGTCTGTCTGTATCTACTGACTGTCTGTCTGTCTTTCTTGAATGACTGTCTGTCTGTCTGTCTTGACTGACTGTCTGTCTCTCTGTTTGTCTTGACTGTCTGTCTGTCTTGACTGACTGTCTGTCTGTGCTGACTGACTGTCTTTCTGGCTGTTTGTCTTCACTAATTGACTGACTGTCTGTCTGTCTGTCTGTCTTGACTGACTGTCTGTCTGTTGGTCTGTTTTTACTAACTGACTGACTGTCTGTCTGTATGTCTGTCTTGACTGACTGTCTGTCTGTTTGTCTGTCTTGACTGACTGTCTGTCTGTCTGTCTGTCTGTCTTTACTGACTGTATGTCTGTCTGTCTGTCTTGTCTGTCTGTCTGTCTGACTTGACTGACTGTCTGTCTGTCTGTCTGTCTGTCTTGACTAACTGTATGTCTGTTTTGGCTGACTATCTGTCTGTCTGTCATGACTGTCTGTCTGTCTGTCTTGACTGACTGTCTGTCTGTCTGTCTGTCTTGACTGACTATCTGTGCGTCTTGACTAACTGACTGACTGTCTTTCTGTCTGTCTGTGTTGACTGACTGTCTGTCTGTCTGTCTGTCTTGACTGACTGTCTGTCTGTCTGTCTGTCTGTCTTGACTGACTGTCTGTTTGTCTGAAAGTCTTGACTGACTGTCTGTACGTCTTGAATAACTGACTGACTGTCTGTCCGTCTGTCTGTCTTGACTAACTCACTGACTGTCTTCCTTTTTGTCTGTCTTGACTGACTGTATGTCTGTCTTGACTGACTGTCTGTCTGTTTTGACCAACTGACAGACAGACTCGCTGACTGACTGTCTGTGCTGACTGACTGTCTGGCCTGCTCTCTGTCTTCACTAATTGACTGACAGTCTGTCTGTCTGTCTGTGTTTACTGTCTGTCTGTCTGTCTGTCTTAACTGACTGTATGTCTGTCTGTTTGTCTTGTCTGTCTGTCTGTCTGTCTTGACTGACTGTCTGTCTGTCTTGACTAACTGTCTGTCTGTCTTGACTAACTGTCTGTCTGTCTTGACTGACCATCTGTCTGTCTGTCTTGACTGTCTGTCTGTCTGTCTGTCTTGACTGACTGTCTGTCTGTCTGTCTTGACTGACTGTCTGTCTGTCTGTCTGTCTGTCTTGACTGACTATCTGTGCGTCTTGACTAAATGACTGACTGTCTTTCTGTCTGTCTGTGTTGACTGACTGTCTGTCTGTCTGTCTGTCTTGACTGACTGTCTGTCTGTCTTTCTGTCTTGACTGACTGTCTGTGCGTCTTGACTAACTGACTGACTGTCTGTCCGTCTGTCTGTGTCGACTGACTGTCTGTCTGTCTTGACTGTCTGTCCGTAAGTCTGTCTGTCTGTCTTGACTGACTTTCTGTCTTGACTGACTGTCTGTCGGTCTTGACTGACTGTTTGTCGGTCTTGACTGACTGTCTATCTGTCTGTCTGTCTTGACTTACTGTCTGTCTGTCTGTTTGTTTTTACTAACTGACTGACTATCTGTCTGTATGTCTGTCTTGACTGACTGTCTGTCTTGACTGACTGTATGTCGGTCTTGACTGACTGTCTGTCTGTCTGTCTGCCTGTCTGTCTTGACTGACTGTCTGTCTGTCTGTCTGCCTGTCTGTCTTGACTGACTGTCTGTCTGTCTGTTTGTTTTTACTAACTGACTGACTATCTGTCTGTATGTCTGTCTTGACTGACTGTCTGTCTGTTTGTCTGACTTGACTGATTGTCTGTCTGTCTGTCTGTTTCTCTTGACTGACTGTTTGTCTGTCTTTCTGTCTTGATTGACTGTCTGTCTGTCTTGACTAACTGACTCTCTGTCTGTCTGTCTTGACTAACTGACTGACTGTCTTTCTGTCTGTCTGTTTGTCTTGACTGTCTGTCTGTCTGTCTGTCTTGACTAACTGACTGTCTGTCTGTCTTGACTAACTGACTGTCTGTCTGTCTGTGTTGACTGACTGACTGTCTGTCTGTCTTGACTGACTGTCTTTCTGTATGTCTGTCTGTTTTGACCAACTGACAGACAGACTCGGTGACTGAGTGTCTGTGCTGACTGACTGTCTGGCCTGCTCTCTGTCTTCACTAATTGACTGACTGTCTGTGCTGACTGAATGTCTGGCCTGCTCTCTGTCTTAACTAATTGACTGACTGTCTGTCTGTCTGTCTGTGTTTAATGTCTGTCTGTCTGTCTATCTGTCTTGACTGACTGTCTGTCTGTCTCGACTGACTGTCTGTCTTTGTGTCTGTCTTGACAAACTGTCCGTCTGTCTGTCTGTCTGTCTTGACTGAACGTCTGTCTGTCTGTCTGTCTGTCTTGACTGACTGTCTGTCTGTCTTAACTGAGTGTCTGTCTGTCTTGACTGACTGTCTGTCTGTCTTGATTGCCTGTCTGTCTGTCTTGACTGAGTGTCTGCCTGTCTGTCTGTCTTGACTGACTGTCTGTCTGTCATGACTGACTGTCTGTCTGTCTTGACTGAGTGTCTGTCTGTCTTGACTGACTGTCTGTCTGTCATGACTGACTGTCTGTCTGTCTTGACTGACTGACTGTCTGTCTTTGCCGACTGACTGTCTTTCTGGCTGTCTGTCTTCACTAATTGACTGACTGTCTGTCTGTCTGTCTCTATCTACTGACTGTCTGTCTGTCATGACTGACTATCTGTCTGTCTGCCTGTCTTGAATGACTGTCTGTATGTCTTTCTTGACTGACTGTCTGTCTCTCTGTTTGTCTTGACTGTCTGTCTGTCTTGACTGACTGTCTGTCTTTTTTGACTGACTGTCTGTCTTGACTGACTGTCTGTCTTGACTGACTGTCTGTCTGTCTTGACTGACTGTCTGTCTGTCTTGACTGACTGTCTGTCTGTCTTGACTGACTGTCTGTCTGTCTTGACCGACTGTCTGTCTGTCTTCACTGACTGTCTGTCTTTCTTGACTGACTGTCTGCCTGTCTTGACTGACTGTCTGTCGGTCTTGACTGACTGTCTGTCTGTCTTGACTGCCTGTCTGTCTGTCTGTCTGTCTGTCTGTCTGTCTGTCTGTCTGTCTGTCTGTCTTGACTGCCTGTCTGTCTGTCTGTCTGTCTGTCTGCCTGTCTGTCTTGACTAACTGTCTGTCTGTTTGTCTGTTTGTACTAACTGACTGACTGTCTGTCTGTATGTCTGTCTTGACTGACTGTCTGTCTGTCTGTTTGTCTGTCTTGACTAACTGACTGACTGTCTGTCTGTTTATCTGTCTGTATTGAATGACTGTCTGTCTGTCTTGACTGACTGTCTGTCTTTCTGTCTGTCTTGACTAACTGACTGTCTGTCTGTCTGTGTTGACTGACTGACTGTCTGTCTGTCTTGACGGACTGACTGACTGTCTGTCTGTCTTGACTGCCTGTCTGTCTGTCTGTCTGTCTGTCTGTCTTGACTGCTTGTCTGTCTGTCTGTCTGTCTGTCTGCCTGTCTGTCTTGACTAACTGTCTGTCTGTTTGTCTATTTTTACTAACTGACTGACTATCTGTCTGTCTGTCTGACTCGACTGACTGTCTGTCTTTGTGTCTGTCTTGAAAAACTGTCTGTCTGTCTGTCTGTCTTGACTGAACGTCTGTCTGTCTGTCTTGACTGACTGTCTGTCTTTCTGTCTGTCTTGACTAACTGACTGTCTGTCTGTCTGTGTTGACTGACTGACTGTCTGTCTGTCTTGACGGACTGACTGACTGTATGTCTGTCTGTCTGTGTGGACTGACTGTCTGTTTTTTCTGTTTGTCTTGACTGACTGTCTGTCTGTCTGTCTGTCTGTCTTGACTGCCTGTCTGTCTGTCTGTCTGTCAGGACTGACTATATGTCTGTCTGTCTGCTTGACCAACGGTATGTCTTGACTGACTGTCTGTCTGTCTTGACTGACTGTCTGTCTGTCTTGACCGACTGTCTGTCTGTCTTGACTGACTGTCTGTCTGTCTTGACTGACTGTCCGCCTGTCTTGACTGACTGTCTGTCGGTCTTGACTGACTGTCTGTCTGTCTTGACCGCCTGTCTGTCTGTCTGTCTGCCTGTCTGTCTTGACTAACTGTCTGTCTGTGTGTCTGTTCTTACTAACTGACTGACTGTCTGTCTGTATGTCTGTCTTGACTGACTGTCTGTCTGTCTGTCTTGACTAACTGACTGACTTTCTTTCTGTTTATCAGTCTGTATTGAATGACTGTCTGTCTGTCTTGACTGACTGTCTGTCTTTCTGTCTGTCTTGACTAACTGACTGTCTGTCTGTCTGTCTGACTTGACTAACTGACTGTCTGTCTGTCTGTGTTGACTGACTGACTGTCTGTCTGTCTTGACGAACTGACTGACTGTCTGTCTTTCTGTTTGTCTTGAATGATTGTCTGTCTCTCTGTCTGTCTTTGCTGACTGACTGTGTTCCTGGCTGTCTGTCTTGACTATCTCACTGACTGTCTTTCTTTTTGTCTGTCGTGACTGACTGTCTGTCTGTCTTGACTGACTGTCTTTCTGTCTGTCTGTCTGTTTTGACCAACTGACAGACAGACTCGCTGACTGACTGTCTGTGCTGACTGACTGTCTGGCCTGCTCTCTGTCTTCACTAATTGACTGACTGTCTGTCTTTCTGTCTGTGTTTACTGTCTGTCTGTCTGTCTTGACTGACTGTCTGTCTGTCTCGACTGACTGTCTGTCTTTGTGTCTGTCTTGACTAACTGTCTGTCTTGACTGAACGTCTGTCTGTCTGTCTGTCTTGACTGACTGTCTGTCTGTCTTAACTGAGTGTCTGTCTGTCTTGACTGACTGTCTGTCTGTCTGTCTGTCTTGATTGACTGTCTTTCTGTCTTGACTGAGTGTAGTCTGTCCGTCTGTCTTGACTGACTGTCTGTCTGTCTTGACTGACTGTCTGTCTGTCTTGACTGACTGTCTGTCTGTCTTGACTGACTGTCTGTCTGTCTTGACTGACTGTCTGTCTGTCTTGACTGACTGTTTGTCTGTTTCTCTGTCTTGACCAACTGACTGACTGTCTGTCTGTGCTGACTGACTGTCTTTCTGGCTGTCTGTCTTCACTAATTGACTGACCGTCTGTCTGTCTGTCTGTATCTACTGACTGTCTGTCTGTCTGTCTGTCTGTCTTGAATGACTGTCTGTCTGTCTGTCTTGACTGACTGTCTGTCTCTCTGTTTGTCTTGACTGTCTGTCTGTCTTGACTGACTGTCTGTCTGTGCTGACTGACTGTCTTTCTGGCTGTTTGTCTTCACTAATTGACTGACTGTCTGTCTGTCTGTCTTGACTGACTGTCTGTCTCTCTGTTTGTCTTGACTGTCTGTCTGTCTTGACTGACTGTCTGTCTGTGCTGACTGACTGTCTTTCTGGCTGTTTGTCTTCACTAATTGACTGACTGTCTGTCTGTCTGTCTGTCTTGACTGACTGTCTGTCTGTTGGTCTGTTTTTACTAACTGACTGACTGTCTGTCTGTATGTCTGTCTTGACTGACTGTCTGTCTGTTTGTCTGTCTTGACTGACTGTCTGTCTGTCTGTCTGTCTGTCTTTACTGACTGTATGTCTGTCTGTCTGTCTTGTCTGTCTGTCTGTCTGACTTGACTGACTGTCTGTCTGTCTGTCTGTCTGTCTTGACTAACTGTATGTCTGTTTTGGCTGACTATCTGTCTGTCTGTCATGACTGTCTGTCTGTCTGTCTTGACTGACTGTCTGTCTGTCTGTCTGTCTTGACTGACTATCTGTGCGTCTTGACTAACTGACTGACTGTCTTTCTGTCTGTCTGTGTTGACTGACTGTCTGTCTGTCTGTCTGTCTTGACTGACTGTCTGTCTGTCTGTCTGTCTGTCTTGACTGACTGTCTGTTTGTCTGAAAGTCTTGACTGACTGTCTGTGCGTCTTGAATAACTGACTGACTGTCTGTCCGTCTGTCTGTCTTGACTAACTCACTGACTGTCTTTCTTTTTGTCTGTCTTGACTGACTGTATGTCTGTCTTGACTGACTGTCTGTCTGTTTTGACCAACTGACAGACAGACTCGCTGACTGACTGTCTGTGCTGACTGACTGTCTGGCCTGCTCTCTGTCTTCACTAATTGACTGACAGTCTGTCTGTCTGTCTGTGTTTACTGTCTGTCTGTCTGTCTGTCTTAACTGACTGTATGTCTGTCTGTTTGTCTTGTCTGTCTGTCTGTCTGTCTTGACTGACTGTCTGTCTGTCTTGACTAACTGTCTGTCTGTCTTGACTAACTGTCTGTCTGTCTTGACTGACCATCTGTCTATCTGTCTTGACTGTCTGTCTGTCTGTCTGTCTTGACTGACTGTCTGTCTGTCTGTCTTGACTGACTGTCTGTCTGTCTGTCTTGACTGACTGTCTGTCTGTCTGTCTTGACTGACTATCTATGCGTCTTGACTAAATGACTGACTGTCTTTCTGTCTGTCTGTGTTGACTGACTGTCTGTCTGTCTGTCTGTCTTGACTGACTGTCTGTCTGTCTTTCTGTCTTGACTGACTGTCTGTGCGTCTTGACTAACTGACTGACTGTCTGTCCGTCTGTCTGTGTCGACTGACTGTCTGTCTGTCTTGACTGTCTGTCCGTCAGTCTGTCTGTCTGTCTTGACTGACTTTCTGTCTTGACTGACTGTCTGTCGGTCTTGACTGACTGTCTGTCGGTCTTGACTGACTGTCTATCTGTCTGTCTGTCTTGACTTACTGTCTGTCTGTCTGTTTGTTTTTACTAACTGACTGACTATCTGTCTGTATGTCTGTCTTGACTGACTGTCTGTCTTGACTGACTGTGTGTCGGTCTTGACTGACTGTCTGTCTGTCTGTCTGCCTGTCTGTCTTGACTGACTGTCTGTCTGTCTGTCTGCCTGTCTGTCTTGACTGACTGTCTGTCTGTCTGTTTGTTTTTACTAACTGACTGACTATCTGTCTGTATGTCTGTCTTGACTGACTGTCTGTCTGTTTGTCTGACTTGACTGATTGTCTGTCTGTCTGTCTGTTTCTCTTGACTGACTGTTTGTCTGTCTTTCTGTCTTGACTGACTGTCTGTCTGTCTTGACTAACTGACTCTCTGTCTGTCTGTCTTGACTAACTGACTGACTGTCTGTCTGTCTGTCTGTTTGTCTTGACTGTCTGTCTGTCTGTCTGTCTTGACTAACTGACTGTCTGTCTGTCTTGACTAACTGACTGTCTGTCTGTCTGTGTTGACTGACTGACTGTCTGTCTGTCTTGACGAACTGACTGACTGTCTGTCTGTCTGTTTGTCTTGACTGATTGTCTGTCTGTCTGTCTGTCTGTCTCACTGACTGTCTTTCTTTTTGTCTGTCTTGACTGACTGTATGTCTGTCTTGACTGACTGTCTGTCTGTTTTGACCAACTGACAGACAGACTCGCTGACTGACTGTCTGTGCTGACTGACTGTCTGGCCTGCTCTCTGTCTTCACTAATTGACTGACAGTCTGTCTGTCTGTCTGTGTTTACTGTCTGTCTGTCTTAACTGACTGTATGTCTGTCTGTTTGTCTTGTCTGTCTGTCTGTCTGTCTGTCTTGACTGACTGTCTGTCTGTCTGTCTGTCTTGACTAACTGTCTGTCTGTCTTGACTAACTGTCTGTCTGTCTTGACTGACCATCTGTCTGTCTGTCTTGACTGTCTGTCTGTCTGTCTGTCTTGACTGACTGTCTGTCTGTCTTTCTGTCTTGACTGACTGTCTGTGCGTCTTGACTAACTGACTGACTGTCTGTCCGTCTGTCTGTGTCGACTGACTGTCTGTCTGTCTTGACTGTCTGTCCGTCAGTCTGTCTGTCTGTCTTGACTGACTTTCTGCCTTGACTGACTGTCTGTCGGTCTTGACTGACTGTCTGTCGATCTTGACTGACTGTCTATCTGTCTGTCTGTCTTGACTTACTGTCTGTCTGTCTGTTTGTTTTTACTAACTGACTGACTATCTGTCTGTATGTCTGTCTTGACTGACTGTCTGTCTTGACTGACTGTATGTCGGTCTTGACTGACTGTCTGTCTGTCTGTCTGCCTGTCTGTCTTGACTGACTGTCAGTCTGTCTGTCTGTCTGTCTTGACTAACTGACTGACTGTCTGTCTGTCTGTCTGTTTGTCTTGACTGTCTGTCTGTCTGTCTGTCTTGACTAACTGACTGTCTGTCTGTCTTGACTAACTGACTGTCTGTCTGTCTCTGTTGACTGACTGACTGTCTGTCTGTATTGACGAACTGACTGACTGTCTGTCTGTCTGTTTGTCTTGACTGATTGTCTGTCTGTCTGTCTGTCTGTCTTTGCTGACTGACTGTCTGTCTGGCTATCTGTCTTGACTAACTCACTGACTGTCTTTCTTTTTGTCTGTCTTGACTGACTGTCTGTCTGTTTTGACCAACTGACAGACAGACTCGCTGACTGACTGTCTGTGCTGACTGACTGTCTGGCCTGCTCTCTGTCTTCACTAATTGACTGACAGTCTGTCTGTCTGTCTGTGTTTACTGTCTGTCTGTCTTAACTGACTGTATGTCTGTCTGTTTGTCTTGTCTGTCTGTCTGTCTGTCTGTCTTGACTGACTGTCTGTCTGTCTGTCTGTCTTGACTAACTGTCTGTCTGTCTTGACTAACTGTCTGTCTGTCTTGACTGACCATCTGTCTGTCTGTCTTGACTGTCTGTCTGTCTGTCTGTCTTGACTGACTGTCTGTCTGTCTTTCTGTCTTGACTGACTGTCTGTGCGTCTTGACTAACTGACTGACTGTCTGTCCGTCTGTCTGTGTCGACTGACTGTCTGTCTGTCTTGACTGTCTGTCCGTCAGTCTGTCTGTCTGTCTTGACTGACTTTCTGTCTTGACTGACTGTCTGTCGGTCTTGACTGACTGTCTGTCGGTCTTGACTGACTGTCTATCTGTCTGTCTGTCTTGACTTACTGTCTGTCTGTCTGTTTGTTTTTACTAACTGACTGACTATCTGTCTGTATGTCTGTCTTGACTGACTGTCTGTCTGTTTGTCTGACTTGGCTGATTGTCTATCTGTCTGTCTGTCTCTCTTGACTGACTGTTTGTCTGTATTTCTGTCTTGACTGACTGTCTGTCTGTGTTGACTGACTGTCTGTCTGTCTGTCTTGACTGACTGTCTGTCTGTCTTGACTGACTGTCTGTCTGTCTCGACTGACTGTTTGTCTGTTTCTCTGTCTTGACCAACTGACTGACTGTCTGTCTGTGCTGACTGACTGTCTTTCTGGCTGTCTGTCTTCACTAATTGACTGACTGTCTGTCTGTCTGTCTGTCTTTTTTGACTGACTGTCTGTCTGTCTTGACTGCCTGTCTGTCCGTCTTGACTGACTGTCTGTCTGTCTGTCTGTCTGTCTTGACTGACTATCTGAGCGTCTTGACTAACTGACTGACTGTCTTTCTGTCTGTCTGTGTTGACTGACTGTCTGTCTGTGTTGACTGACTGTCTGTCTGTCTGTCTGTGTTGACTGACTGTCTGTCTGTCTGTCTTGACTGTCTGTCTGTATGTCTGTCTTGACTGACTGTCTGTCTGTTTGTCTGACTTGACTGACTGTCTGTCTGTCTGTCTGTCTCTCTTGACTGACTGTTTGTCTGTCTTTCTGTCTTGACTGACTGTCTGTCAGTCTTGACTAACTGACTGACTGTCTGTCTGTCTTGACTAACTGACCGACTGTCTGTCTGTCTGTCTGTTTGTCTTGACTGTCTGTCTGTCTGTCTGTCTTGACTAACTGACTGTCTGTCTGTCTTGACTAACTGACTGACTGTCTGTATGTCTGTTTGTCTTGACTGATTGTCTGTCTGTCGGTCTGTTTGTCTGTCTTTGCTGACTGACTGTCTGTCTGGCTGCCTGTCTTGACTAACTCACTGACTGTCTTTCTTTTTGTCTGTCTTGACTGACTGTCTGTCTGTCTTGACTGACTGTCTTTCTGTATGTCTGTCTGTTTTGACCAACTGACAGACAGACTCGGTGACTGAGTGTCTGTGCTGACTGACTGTCTGGCCTGCTCTCTGTCTTCACTAATTGAATGACTGTCTGTGCTGACTGAATGTCTGGCCTGCTCTCTGTCTTCACTAATTAACTGACTGTCTGTCTGTCTGTCTGTGTTTACTGTCTGTCTGTCTGTCTATCTGTCTTGACTGACTGTCTGTCTGTCTCGACTGACTGTCTGTCTTGACAAACTGTCTGTCTGTCTGTCTGTCTGTCTTGACTGAACGTCTGTCTGTCTGTCTGTCTGTCTTGACTGACTGTCTGTCTGTCTTAACTGAGTGTCTGTCTGTCTTGACTGACTGTCTGTCTGTCTTGATTGCCTGTCTGTCTGTCTTGACTGAGTGTCTGTCTGTCTGTCTGTCTTGACTGACTGTCTGTCTGTCATGACTGACTGTCTGTCTGTCTTGACTGAGTGTCTGTCTGTCTTGATTGCCTGTCTGTCTGTCTTGACTGAGTGTCTGTCTGTCTTGACTGACTGTCTGTCTGTCATGACTGACTGTCTGTCTGTCTTGACTGACTGACTGTCTGTCTTTGCCGACTGACTGTCTTTCTGGCTGTCTGTCTTCACTAATTGACTGACTGTCTGTCTGTCTCTATCTACTGACTGTCTGTCTGTCATGACTGACTGTCTGTCTGTCTGCCTGTCTTGAATGACTGTCTGTATGTCTTTCTTGACTGATCGTCTGTCTCTCTGTTTGTCTTGACTGTCTGTCTGTCTTGACTGACTGTCTGTCTGTCTTGACTGAGTGTCTGTCTGTCTGTCTGTCTTGACTGACTGTCTGTCTGTCATGACTGACTGTCTGTCTGTCTTGACTGAGTGTCTGTCTGTCTTGATTGCCTGTCTGTCTGTCTTGACTGAGTGTCTGTCTGTATTGACTGACTGTCTGTCTGTCATGACTGACTGTCTGTCTGTCTTGACTGACTGACTGTCTGTCTTTGCCGACTGACTGTCTTTCTGGCTGTCTGTCTTCACTAATTGACTGACTGTCTGTCTGTCTGTCTCTATCTACTGACTGTCTGTCTGTCATGACTGACTGTCTGTCTGTCTGCCTGTCTTGAATGACTGTCTGTATGTCTTTCTTGACTGACTGTCTGTCTCTCTGTTTGTCTTGACTTTCTGTCTGTCTTGACTGACTGTCTTTTTTTTTTGACTGACTGTCTGTCTTGACTGACTGTCTGTCTTGACTGACTGTCTGTCTGTCTTGACTGACTGTCTGTCTGTCTTGACCGACTGTCTGTCTGTCTTCACTGACTGTCTGTCTTTCTTGACTGTCTGTCTGCCTGTCTTGACTGACTGTCTGTCGGTCTTGACTGACTGTCTGTCTGTCTTGACTGCCTGTCTGTCTGTCTGTCTGCCTGTCTGTCTTGACTGACTGTCTGTCTGTCTGTCTGCCTGTCTGTCTTGACTGACTGTCTGTCTGTCTGTTTGTTTTTACTAACTGACTGACTATCTGTCTGTATGTCTGTCTTGACTGACTGTCTGTCTGTTTGTCTGACTTGACTGATTGTCTGTCTGTCTGTCTGTTTCTCTTGACTGACTGTTTGTCTGTCTTTCTGTCTTGATTGACTGTCTGTCTGTCTTGACTAACTGACTCTCTGTCTGTCTGTCTTGACTAACTGACTGACTGTCTTTCTGTCTGTCTGTTTGTCTTGACTGTCTGTCTGTCTGTCTGTCTTGACTAACTGACTGTCTGTCTGTCTTGACTAACTGACTGTCTGTCTGTCTGTGTTGACTGACTGACTGTCTGTCTGTCTTGACTGACTGTCTTTCTGTATGTCTGTCTGTTTTGACCAACTGACAGACAGACTCGGTGACTGAGTGTCTGTGCTGACTGACTGTCTGGCCTGCTCTCTGTCTTCACTAATTGACTGACTGTCTGTGCTGACTGAATGTCTGGCCTGCTCTCTGTCTTAACTAATTGACTGACTGTCTGTCTGTCTGTCTGTGTTTAATGTCTGTCTGTCTGTCTATCTGTCTTGACTGACTGTCTGTCTGTCTCGACTGACTGTCTGTCTTTGTGTCTGTCTTGACAAACTGTCCGTCTGTCTGTCTGTCTGTCTTGACTGAACGTCTGTCTGTCTGTCTGTCTGTCTTGACTGACTGTCTGTCTGTCTTAACTGAGTGTCTGTCTGTCTTGACTGACTGTCTGTCTGTCTTGATTGCCTGTCTGTCTGTCTTGACTGAGTGTCTGCCTGTCTGTCTGTCTTGACTGACTGTCTGTCTGTCATGACTGACTGTCTGTCTGTCTTGACTGAGTGTCTGTCTGTCTTGACTGACTGTCTGTCTGTCATGACTGACTGTCTGTCTGTCTTGACTGACTGACTGTCTGTCTTTGCCGACTGACTGTCTTTCTGGCTGTCTGTCTTCACTAATTGACTGACTGTCTGTCTGTCTGTCTCTATCTACTGACTGTCTGTCTGTCATGACTGACTGTCTGTCTGTCTGCCTGTCTTGAATGACTGTCTGTATGTCTTTCTTGACTGACTGTCTGTCTCTCTGTTTGTCTTGACTGTCTGTCTGTCTTGACTGACTGTCTGTCTTTTTTGACTGACTGTCTGTCTTGACTGACTGTCTGTCTTGACTGACTGTCTGTCTGTCTTGACTGACTGTCTGTCTGTCTTGACTGACTGTCTGTCTGTCTTGACTGACTGTCTGTCTGTCTTGACCGACTGTCTGTCTGTCTTCACTGACTGTCTGTCTTTCTTGACTGACTGTCTGCCTGTCTTGACTGACTGTCTGTCGGTCTTGACTGACTGTCTGTCTGTCTTGACTGCCTGTCTGTCTGTCTGTCTGTCTGTCTGTCTGTCTGTCTGTCTGTCTGTCTGTCTTGACTGCCTGTCTGTCTGTCTGTCTGTCTGTCTGCCTGTCTGTCTTGACTAACTGTCTGTCTGTTTGTCTGTTTGTACTAACTGACTGACTGTCTGTCTGTATGTCTGTCTTGACTGACTGTCTGTCTGTCTGTTTGTCTGTCTTGACTAACTGACTGACTGTCTGTCTGTTTATCTGTCTGTATTGAATGACTGTCTGTCTGTCTTGACTGACTGTCTGTCTTTCTGTCTGTCTTGACTAACTGACTGTCTGTCTGTCTGTGTTGACTGACTGACTGTCTGTCTGTCTTGACGGACTGACTGACTGTCTGTCTGTCTTGACTGCCTGTCTGTCTGTCTGTCTGTCTGTCTGTCTTGACTGCTTGTCTGTCTGTCTGTCTGTCTGTCTGCCTGTCTGTCTTGACTAACTGTCTGTCTGTTTGTCTATTTTTACTAACTGACTGACTATCTGTCTGTCTGTCTGACTCGACTGACTGTCTGTCTTTGTGTCTGTCTTGAAAAACTGTCTGTCTGTCTGTCTGTCTTGACTGAACGTCTGTCTGTCTGTCTTGACTGACTGTCTGTCTTTCTGTCTGTCTTGACTAACTGACTGTCTGTCTGTCTGTGTTGACTGACTGACTGTCTGTCTGTCTTGACGGACTGACTGACTGTATGTCTGTCTGTCTGTGTGGACTGACTGTCTGTTTTTTCTGTTTGTCTTGACTGACTGTCTGTCTGTCTGTCTGTCTGTCTTGACTGCCTGTCTGTCTGTCTGTCTGTCAGGACTGACTATATGTCTGTCTGTCTGCTTGACCAACGGTATGTCTTGACTGACTGTCTGTCTGTCTTGACTGACTGTCTGTCTGTCTTGACCGACTGTCTGTCTGTCTTGACTGACTGTCTGTCTGTCTTGACTGACTGTCCGCCTGTCTTGACTGACTGTCTGTCGGTCTTGACTGACTGTCTGTCTGTCTTGACCGCCTGTCTGTCTGTCTGTCTGCCTGTCTGTCTTGACTAACTGTCTGTCTGTGTGTCTGTTCTTACTAACTGACTGACTGTCTGTCTGTATGTCTGTCTTGACTGACTGTCTGTCTGTCTGTCTTGACTAACTGACTGACTTTCTTTCTGTTTATCAGTCTGTATTGAATGACTGTCTGTCTGTCTTGACTGACTGTCTGTCTTTCTGTCTGTCTTGACTAACTGACTGTCTGTCTGTCTGTCTGACTTGACTAACTGACTGTCTGTCTGTCTGTGTTGACTGACTGACTGTCTGTCTGTCTTGACGAACTGACTGACTGTCTGTCTTTCTGTTTGTCTTGAATGATTGTCTGTCTCTCTGTCTGTCTTTGCTGACTGACTGTGTTCCTGGCTGTCTGTCTTGACTATCTCACTGACTGTCTTTCTTTTTGTCTGTCGTGACTGACTGTCTGTCTGTCTTGACTGACTGTCTTTCTGTCTGTCTGTCTGTTTTGACCAACTGACAGACAGACTCGCTGACTGACTGTCTGTGCTGACTGACTGTCTGGCCTGCTCTCTGTCTTCACTAATTGACTGACTGTCTGTCTTTCTGTCTGTGTTTACTGTCTGTCTGTCTGTCTTGACTGACTGTCTGTCTGTCTCGACTGACTGTCTGTCTTTGTGTCTGTCTTGACTAACTGTCTGTCTTGACTGAACGTCTGTCTGTCTGTCTGTCTTGACTGACTGTCTGTCTGTCTTAACTGAGTGTCTGTCTGTCTTGACTGACTGTCTGTCTGTCTGTCTGTCTTGATTGACTGTCTTTCTGTCTTGACTGAGTGTAGTCTGTCCGTCTGTCTTGACTGACTGTCTGTCTGTCTTGACTGACTGTCTGTCTGTCTTGACTGACTGTCTGTCTGTCTTGACTGACTGTCTGTCTGTCTTGACTGACTGTCTGTCTGTCTTGACTGACTGTTTGTCTGTTTCTCTGTCTTGACCAACTGACTGACTGTCTGTCTGTGCTGACTGACTGTCTTTCTGGCTGTCTGTCTTCACTAATTGACTGACCGTCTGTCTGTCTGTCTGTATCTACTGACTGTCTGTCTGTCTGTCTGTCTGTCTTGAATGACTGTCTGTCTGTCTGTCTTGACTGACTGTCTGTCTCTCTGTTTGTCTTGACTGTCTGTCTGTCTTGACTGACTGTCTGTCTGTGCTGACTGACTGTCTTTCTGGCTGTTTGTCTTCACTAATTGACTGACTGTCTGTCTGTCTGTCTTGACTGACTGTCTGTCTCTCTGTTTGTCTTGACTGTCTGTCTGTCTTGACTGACTGTCTGTCTGTGCTGACTGACTGTCTTTCTGGCTGTTTGTCTTCACTAATTGACTGACTGTCTGTCTGTCTGTCTGTCTTGACTGACTGTCTGTCTGTTGGTCTGTTTTTACTAACTGACTGACTGTCTGTCTGTATGTCTGTCTTGACTGACTGTCTGTCTGTTTGTCTGTCTTGACTGACTGTCTGTCTGTCTGTCTGTCTGTCTTTACTGACTGTATGTCTGTCTGTCTGTCTTGTCTGTCTGTCTGTCTGACTTGACTGACTGTCTGTCTGTCTGTCTGTCTGTCTTGACTAACTGTATGTCTGTTTTGGCTGACTATCTGTCTGTCTGTCATGACTGTCTGTCTGTCTGTCTTGACTGACTGTCTGTCTGTCTGTCTGTCTTGACTGACTATCTGTGCGTCTTGACTAACTGACTGACTGTCTTTCTGTCTGTCTGTGTTGACTGACTGTCTGTCTGTCTGTCTGTCTTGACTGACTGTCTGTCTGTCTGTCTGTCTGTCTTGACTGACTGTCTGTTTGTCTGAAAGTCTTGACTGACTGTCTGTGCGTCTTGAATAACTGACTGACTGTCTGTCCGTCTGTCTGTCTTGACTAACTCACTGACTGTCTTTCTTTTTGTCTGTCTTGACTGACTGTATGTCTGTCTTGACTGACTGTCTGTCTGTTTTGACCAACTGACAGACAGACTCGCTGACTGACTGTCTGTGCTGACTGACTGTCTGGCCTGCTCTCTGTCTTCACTAATTGACTGACAGTCTGTCTGTCTGTCTGTGTTTACTGTCTGTCTGTCTGTCTGTCTTAACTGACTGTATGTCTGTCTGTTTGTCTTGTCTGTCTGTCTGTCTGTCTTGACTGACTGTCTGTCTGTCTTGACTAACTGTCTGTCTGTCTTGACTAACTGTCTGTCTGTCTTGACTGACCATCTGTCTATCTGTCTTGACTGTCTGTCTGTCTGTCTGTCTTGACTGACTGTCTGTCTGTCTGTCTTGACTGACTGTCTGTCTGTCTGTCTTGACTGACTGTCTGTCTGTCTGTCTTGACTGACTATCTATGCGTCTTGACTAAATGACTGACTGTCTTTCTGTCTGTCTGTGTTGACTGACTGTCTGTCTGTCTGTCTGTCTTGACTGACTGTCTGTCTGTCTTTCTGTCTTGACTGACTGTCTGTGCGTCTTGACTAACTGACTGACTGTCTGTCCGTCTGTCTGTGTCGACTGACTGTCTGTCTGTCTTGACTGTCTGTCCGTCAGTCTGTCTGTCTGTCTTGACTGACTTTCTGTCTTGACTGACTGTCTGTCGGTCTTGACTGACTGTCTGTCGGTCTTGACTGACTGTCTATCTGTCTGTCTGTCTTGACTTACTGTCTGTCTGTCTGTTTGTTTTTACTAACTGACTGACTATCTGTCTGTATGTCTGTCTTGACTGACTGTCTGTCTTGACTGACTGTGTGTCGGTCTTGACTGACTGTCTGTCTGTCTGTCTGCCTGTCTGTCTTGACTGACTGTCTGTCTGTCTGTCTGCCTGTCTGTCTTGACTGACTGTCTGTCTGTCTGTTTGTTTTTACTAACTGACTGACTATCTGTCTGTATGTCTGTCTTGACTGACTGTCTGTCTGTTTGTCTGACTTGACTGATTGTCTGTCTGTCTGTCTGTTTCTCTTGACTGACTGTTTGTCTGTCTTTCTGTCTTGACTGACTGTCTGTCTGTCTTGACTAACTGACTCTCTGTCTGTCTGTCTTGACTAACTGACTGACTGTCTGTCTGTCTGTCTGTTTGTCTTGACTGTCTGTCTGTCTGTCTGTCTTGACTAACTGACTGTCTGTCTGTCTTGACTAACTGACTGTCTGTCTGTCTGTGTTGACTGACTGACTGTCTGTCTGTCTTGACGAACTGACTGACTGTCTGTCTGTCTGTTTGTCTTGACTGATTGTCTGTCTGTCTGTCTGTCTGTCTCACTGACTGTCTTTCTTTTTGTCTGTCTTGACTGACTGTATGTCTGTCTTGACTGACTGTCTGTCTGTTTTGACCAACTGACAGACAGACTCGCTGACTGACTGTCTGTGCTGACTGACTGTCTGGCCTGCTCTCTGTCTTCACTAATTGACTGACAGTCTGTCTGTCTGTCTGTGTTTACTGTCTGTCTGTCTTAACTGACTGTATGTCTGTCTGTTTGTCTTGTCTGTCTGTCTGTCTGTCTGTCTTGACTGACTGTCTGTCTGTCTGTCTGTCTTGACTAACTGTCTGTCTGTCTTGACTAACTGTCTGTCTGTCTTGACTGACCATCTGTCTGTCTGTCTTGACTGTCTGTCTGTCTGTCTGTCTTGACTGACTGTCTGTCTGTCTTTCTGTCTTGACTGACTGTCTGTGCGTCTTGACTAACTGACTGACTGTCTGTCCGTCTGTCTGTGTCGACTGACTGTCTGTCTGTCTTGACTGTCTGTCCGTCAGTCTGTCTGTCTGTCTTGACTGACTTTCTGCCTTGACTGACTGTCTGTCGGTCTTGACTGACTGTCTGTCGATCTTGACTGACTGTCTATCTGTCTGTCTGTCTTGACTTACTGTCTGTCTGTCTGTTTGTTTTTACTAACTGACTGACTATCTGTCTGTATGTCTGTCTTGACTGACTGTCTGTCTTGACTGACTGTATGTCGGTCTTGACTGACTGTCTGTCTGTCTGTCTGCCTGTCTGTCTTGACTGACTGTCAGTCTGTCTGTCTGTCTGTCTTGACTAACTGACTGACTGTCTGTCTGTCTGTCTGTTTGTCTTGACTGTCTGTCTGTCTGTCTGTCTTGACTAACTGACTGTCTGTCTGTCTTGACTAACTGACTGTCTGTCTGTCTCTGTTGACTGACTGACTGTCTGTCTGTATTGACGAACTGACTGACTGTCTGTCTGTCTGTTTGTCTTGACTGATTGTCTGTCTGTCTGTCTGTCTGTCTTTGCTGACTGACTGTCTGTCTGGCTATCTGTCTTGACTAACTCACTGACTGTCTTTCTTTTTGTCTGTCTTGACTGACTGTCTGTCTGTTTTGACCAACTGACAGACAGACTCGCTGACTGACTGTCTGTGCTGACTGACTGTCTGGCCTGCTCTCTGTCTTCACTAATTGACTGACAGTCTGTCTGTCTGTCTGTGTTTACTGTCTGTCTGTCTTAACTGACTGTATGTCTGTCTGTTTGTCTTGTCTGTCTGTCTGTCTGTCTGTCTTGACTGACTGTCTGTCTGTCTGTCTGTCTTGACTAACTGTCTGTCTGTCTTGACTAACTGTCTGTCTGTCTTGACTGACCATCTGTCTGTCTGTCTTGACTGTCTGTCTGTCTGTCTGTCTTGACTGACTGTCTGTCTGTCTTTCTGTCTTGACTGACTGTCTGTGCGTCTTGACTAACTGACTGACTGTCTGTCCGTCTGTCTGTGTCGACTGACTGTCTGTCTGTCTTGACTGTCTGTCCGTCAGTCTGTCTGTCTGTCTTGACTGACTTTCTGTCTTGACTGACTGTCTGTCGGTCTTGACTGACTGTCTGTCGGTCTTGACTGACTGTCTATCTGTCTGTCTGTCTTGACTTACTGTCTGTCTGTCTGTTTGTTTTTACTAACTGACTGACTATCTGTCTGTATGTCTGTCTTGACTGACTGTCTGTCTGTTTGTCTGACTTGGCTGATTGTCTATCTGTCTGTCTGTCTCTCTTGACTGACTGTTTGTCTGTATTTCTGTCTTGACTGACTGTCTGTCTGTGTTGACTGACTGTCTGTCTGTCTGTCTTGACTGACTGTCTGTCTGTCTTGACTGACTGTCTGTCTGTCTCGACTGACTGTTTGTCTGTTTCTCTGTCTTGACCAACTGACTGACTGTCTGTCTGTGCTGACTGACTGTCTTTCTGGCTGTCTGTCTTCACTAATTGACTGACTGTCTGTCTGTCTGTCTGTCTTTTTTGACTGACTGTCTGTCTGTCTTGACTGCCTGTCTGTCCGTCTTGACTGACTGTCTGTCTGTCTGTCTGTCTGTCTTGACTGACTATCTGAGCGTCTTGACTAACTGACTGACTGTCTTTCTGTCTGTCTGTGTTGACTGACTGTCTGTCTGTGTTGACTGACTGTCTGTCTGTCTGTCTGTGTTGACTGACTGTCTGTCTGTCTGTCTTGACTGTCTGTCTGTATGTCTGTCTTGACTGACTGTCTGTCTGTTTGTCTGACTTGACTGACTGTCTGTCTGTCTGTCTGTCTCTCTTGACTGACTGTTTGTCTGTCTTTCTGTCTTGACTGACTGTCTGTCAGTCTTGACTAACTGACTGACTGTCTGTCTGTCTTGACTAACTGACCGACTGTCTGTCTGTCTGTCTGTTTGTCTTGACTGTCTGTCTGTCTGTCTGTCTTGACTAACTGACTGTCTGTCTGTCTTGACTAACTGACTGTCTGTCTGTCTGTGTTGACTGACTGACTGTCTGTCTGTCTTGACGAACTGACTGACTGTCTGTATGTCTGTTTGTCTTGACTGATTGTCTGTCTGTCGGTCTGTTTGTCTGTCTTTGCTGACTGACTGTCTGTCTGGCTGCCTGTCTTGACTAACTCACTGACTGTCTTTCTTTTTGTCTGTCTTGACTGACTGTCTGTCTGTCTTGACTGACTGTCTTTCTGTATGTCTGTCTGTTTTGACCAACTGACAGACAGACTCGGTGACTGAGTGTCTGTGCTGACTGACTGTCTGGCCTGCTCTCTGTCTTCACTAATTGAATGACTGTCTGTGCTGACTGAATGTCTGGCCTGCTCTCTGTCTTCACTAATTAACTGACTGTCTGTCTGTCTGTCTGTGTTTACTGTCTGTCTGTCTGTCTATCTGTCTTGACTGACTGTCTGTCTGTCTCGACTGACTGTCTGTCTTGACAAACTGTCTGTCTGTCTGTCTGTCTGTCTTGACTGAACGTCTGTCTGTCTGTCTGTCTGTCTTGACTGACTGTCTGTCTGTCTTAACTGAGTGTCTGTCTGTCTTGACTGACTGTCTGTCTGTCTTGATTGCCTGTCTGTCTGTCTTGACTGAGTGTCTGTCTGTCTGTCTGTCTTGACTGACTGTCTGTCTGTCATGACTGACTGTCTGTCTGTCTTGACTGAGTGTCTGTCTGTCTTGATTGCCTGTCTGTCTGTCTTGACTGAGTGTCTGTCTGTCTTGACTGACTGTCTGTCTGTCATGACTGACTGTCTGTCTGTCTTGACTGACTGACTGTCTGTCTTTGCCGACTGACTGTCTTTCTGGCTGTCTGTCTTCACTAATTGACTGACTGTCTGTCTGTCTCTATCTACTGACTGTCTGTCTGTCATGACTGACTGTCTGTCTGTCTGCCTGTCTTGAATGACTGTCTGTATGTCTTTCTTGACTGATCGTCTGTCTCTCTGTTTGTCTTGACTGTCTGTCTGTCTTGACTGACTGTCTGTCTGTCTTGACTGAGTGTCTGTCTGTCTGTCTGTCTTGACTGACTGTCTGTCTGTCATGACTGACTGTCTGTCTGTCTTGACTGAGTGTCTGTCTGTCTTGATTGCCTGTCTGTCTGTCTTGACTGAGTGTCTGTCTGTATTGACTGACTGTCTGTCTGTCATGACTGACTGTCTGTCTGTCTTGACTGACTGACTGTCTGTCTTTGCCGACTGACTGTCTTTCTGGCTGTCTGTCTTCACTAATTGACTGACTGTCTGTCTGTCTGTCTCTATCTACTGACTGTCTGTCTGTCATGACTGACTGTCTGTCTGTCTGCCTGTCTTGAATGACTGTCTGTATGTCTTTCTTGACTGACTGTCTGTCTCTCTGTTTGTCTTGACTTTCTGTCTGTCTTGACTGACTGTCTTTTTTTTTTGACTGACTGTCTGTCTTGACTGACTGTCTGTCTTGACTGACTGTCTGTCTGTCTTGACTGACTGTCTGTCTGTCTTGACCGACTGTCTGTCTGTCTTCACTGACTGTCTGTCTTTCTTGACTGTCTGTCTGCCTGTCTTGACTGACTGTCTGTCGGTCTTGACTGACTGTCTGTCTGTCTTGACTGCCTGTCTGTCTGTCTGTCTGTCTGTCTGCCTGTCTGTCTTGACTAACTGTCTGTCTGTTTGTCTGTTTTTACTAACTGACTGACTGTCTGTCTGTATGTCTGTCTTGACTGACTGTCTGTCTGTCTGTTTGTCTGTCTTGACTAACTGACTGACTGTCTGTCTGTTTATCTGTCTGTATTGAATGACTGTCTGTCTGTCTGTCTGTCTTGACTGACTGTCTGTCTTTCTGTCTGTCTTGACTAACTGACTGTCTGTCTGTCTGTGTTGACTGACTGACTGTCTGTCTGTCTGTCTGTTTGTCTTGACTGATTATCTGTCTGTCTGTCTGTCTGTCTGTCTTTGCTGACTGACTGTCTGTCTGGCTGTCTGTCTTGACTAACTCAATGACTGCCTTTCTTTTTGTCTGTCTTAACTGACTGTATGTCTGTCTGTCTGTCTTGTCTGTCTGTGTGTCTGTCTGTCTTGACTGACTGTCTGTCTGTTTGTCTGTCTTGACTAACTCTCTGTCTGTCTTGACTAACAGTCTGTCTGTCTTGACTGATTATCTGTCTGTCTGTCTTGACTGTCTGTCTGTCTGTCTTGAGTGACTGTCTGTCGGTCTGTATGTCTTGACTGACTGTCTGTGCGTCTTGACTAACTGACTGACTGTCTGTCCGTCTGTCTGTGTTGACTGACTGTCTGTCGGTCTTGACTGACTGTCTGTCTGTCTGTCTGTCTGTCTTGACTTACTGTCTGTCTGTCTGTTTGTTTTTACTAACTGACTGACTATCTGTCTGTATGTCTGTCTTGACTGACAGTCTGTTTGTTTGTCTGACTTGACTGATTGTCTGTCTGTCTGTCTGTCTTTGCTGACTGACTGTGTGTCTGGCTGTCTGTCTTGACTAACTCACTGACTGTCTTTCTTTTTGTCTGTCTTGACTGACTGTCTGTCTGTCTGTCTTGACTGACTGACTGTCTGTCTGTCTTGACTGACTCTCTGTCTGTCTTGACTGACTGTCTGTCTCTCTTGACTGACTGTCTGTCTGTCTTGACTGACTGTCTGTCTGTCTCGACTGACTGTTTGTCTGTTTCTCTGTCTTGACCAACTGACTGACTGTCTGTCTGTGGTGACTGACTGTCTTTCTGGCTGTCTGTCTTCACTAATTGACTGACTGTCTGTCTGTCTGTCTTTTTTGACTGACTGTCTGTTTTGCTTGACTGTCTGTCTCTCTTGACTGACTGTCTGTCTGTCTTGACCGACTGTCTTTCTGTCTTGACCGACTGTCTGTCTGTCTTGACTGACTGTCTGCCTGTCTTGACTGACTGTCTGTCGGTCTTGACTGACTGTCTGTCTGTCTTTCTGTCTTGACTGACTGTATGTGCGTCTTGACTAACTGACTGACTGTCTGTCCGTCTGTCTGTGTTGACTGACTGTCTGTCTGTCTTGACTGTCTGTCCGTCAGTCTGTCTGTCTGTCTTGACTGTCTTTCTGTCTTGACTGACTGTCTGTCGGTCTTGACTGACTGTCTGTCTGTCTGTCTGTCTTGACTTACTGTCGGTCTGTCTGTTTGTTTTTACTAACTGACTGACTATCTGTCTGTATGTCTGTGTTGACTGACTGTCTGTCTGTTTGTCTGACTTGACTGATTGTCTGTCTGTCTGTCTGTCTCTCTTAACTGACTGTTTGCCTGTCTTTCTGTCTTGACTGACTGTCTGTCTGTGTTGACTGACTGTCTGTCTGTCTGTCTGTCTTGACTGTCTTTCTGTCTGTCTGTGTTGACTGACTGTCTGTCTGTCTGTCTGTCTTGACTGACTGTCTGTCTGTCTGTCTGTCTTGACTGACTGTCTGTCTGTCTGTAAGTCTTGACTGACTGTCTGTCCGTCTGTCTGTGTTGACTGACTGTCTGTCTGTCTGTTTTGACTGTCTGTCCGTCTGTCTGTCTGTCTGTCTGTCTTGACTGACTGTCTGTCTTGACGGACTGTCTGTCGGTCTTGACTGACTGTCTGTCTGTATGTCTGTCTTGACTTACTGTCTGTCTGTCTGTTTGTTTTTACTAACTGACTGACTATCTGTCTGTCTTGACTGACTGTCTGTCTGTTTGTCTGACTTGACTGATTGTCTGTCTGTCTGTCTGTCTCTCTTGACTGACTGTTTGTCTGTCTTTCTGTCTTGACTGACTGTCTGTCTGTCTTGACTAACTGACTGACTGTCTGTCTGTCTTGACTAACTGACTGACTGTCTGTCTGTCTGTCTGTTTGTCTTGACTGTCTGTCTGTCTTGACTAACTGAATGTCTGTCTGTCTTGACTAACTGACTGTCTGTCTGTCTGTGTTGACTGACTGAGTGTCTGTCTGTCTTGACGAACTGACTGACTGTCTGTCTGTCTGTTTGTCTTGACTGACTGACTGTCTGTCTGGATGCCTGTCTTGACTAACTCACTGACTGTCTTTCTTTTTGTCTGTCTTGACTGACTGTCTGTCTGTCTTGACTGACTGTCTTTCTGTATGTCTGTCTGTTTTGACCAACTGACAGACAGACTCGGTGACTGAGTGTCTGTGCTGACTGACTGTCTGGCCTGCTCTCTGTCTTCACTAATTGACTGACTGTCTGTGCTGACTGAGTGTCTGGCCTGCTCTCTGTCTTCACTAATTGACTGACTGTCTGTCTGTCTGTCTGTGTTTACTGTCTGTCTGTCTGTCTATCTGTCTTGACTGACTGTCTGTCTGTCTCGACTGACTGTCTGTCTTTGTGTCTGTCTTGACTAACTGTCTGTCTTTGTGTCTGTCTTGACTGAACGTCTGTCTGTCTGTCTGTCTGTCTTGACTGACTGTCTGTCTGTCTTAACTGAGTGTCTGTCTGTCTTGACTGACTGTCTGTCTGTCTTGATTGCCTGTCTGTCTGTCTTGACTGAGTGTCTGTCTGTCTGTCTGTCTTGACTGACTGTCTGTCTGTCATGACTGACTGTCTGTCTGTCTTGACTGAGTGTCTGTCTGTCTGTCTCTATCTACTGACTGTCTGTCTGTCATGGCTGACTGTCTGTCTGTCTGCCTGTCTTGAATGACTGTCTGTATGTCTTTCTTGACTGACTGTCTGTCTCTCTGTTTGTCTTGACTGTCTGTCTGTCTTGACTGACTGTCTGTCTTTATTGACTGACTGTCTGTCTTGACTGACTGTCTGTCTGTCTTGACTGACTGTCTGTCTGTCTTGACTGACTGTCTGTCTGTCTTGACCGACTGTCTGTCTGTCTTCACTGACTGTCTGTCTGTCTTGACTGACTGTCTGCCTGTCTTGACTGACTGTCTGTCGGTCTTGACTGACTGTCTGTCTGTCTTGACTGACTGTCTGTCTGTCTGTCTGTCTTGACTGCCTGTCTGTCTGTCTGTCTGTCTGCCTGTCTGTCTTGACTAACTGTCTGTCTGTTTGTCTGTTTTTACTAGCTGACTGACAGTCTGTCTGTATGTCTGTCTTGACTGACTGTCTGTCTGTCTGTTTGTCTGTCTTGACTAACTGACTGACTGTCTGTCTGTTTATCTGTCTGTATTGAATGACTGTCTGTCTGTCTGTCTGTCTTGACTGACTGTCTGTCTTTCTGTCTGTCTTGACTAACTGACTGTCTGTCTGTCTGTGTTGACTGACTGACTGTCTGTCTGTCTTGACGAACTGACTGAATGTCTGTCTGTCTGTCTGTTTGTCTTGACTGATTATCTGTCTGTCTGTCTGTCTTTGCTGACTGACTGTCTATCTGGCTGTCTGTCTTGACTAACTCAATGACTGTCTTTCTTTTTGTCTGTCTTGACTGACTGTCTGTCTGTCTTGACTGACTGTCTTTCTGTCTGTCTGTCTGTTTTGACCAACTGACAGACAGACTCGCTGACTGACTGTCTGTGCTGACTGACTGTCTGGCCTGCTCTCTGTCTTCACTAATTGACTGACTGTCTGTCTGTCTGTCTGCCTGTCTGTGTTTACTGTCTGTCTGTCTGTCTGTCTGTCTGTCTTAACTGACTGTATGTCTGTCTGTCTGTCTTGTCTGTCTGTCTGTCTGTCTGTCTGTCTTGACTGACTGTCTGTCTGTCTGTCTGTCTTGACTAACTCTCTGTCTGTCTTGACTAACTGTCTGTCTGTCTTGACTGACTATCTGTCTGTCTGTCTTGACTGTCTGTCTGTCTGTCTGTCTGTCTGTCTTGACTGACTGTCTGTCTGTCTTGACTGACTCTATGTCTGTCTGTCTGTCTGTATGTCTGTCTTGACTGACTGTCTGTCTGTCTGTTTGTTTTGACTGTTTGTCTGTCTGTCTTGACTGACTGGCTGTCTGTCTTGACTGACTATCTGTGCGTCTTGACTAACTGACTGACTGTCTTTCTGTCTGTCTGTTTTGACTGACTGTCTGTCTGCCTGTCTGTCTGTGTTGACTGACTGTCTGTCTGTCTGTCTGTCTGTCTGTCTGTCTGTCTGTCTTGACTAAATGTCTGTCTGTCTGTAAGTCTTGACTGACTGTCTGTGCGTCTTGACTAACTAACTGACTGTCTGTCCGTCTGTCTGTGTTGACTGACTGTCTGTCTGTCTTGACTGTCTGTCCGTCTGTCTGTCTGTCTGTCTTGACTGACTGTCTGCCTTGACTGACTGTCTGTCGGTCTTGACTGACTGTCTGTCTGTCTGTCTGTCTTGACTTACTGTCTGTCTGTCTCTTTGTTTTTACTAACTGACTGACTATCTGTCTGTATGTCTGTCTTGACTGACTGTCTGTCTGTTTGTCTGACTTGACTGATTGTCTGTCTGTCTGTCTGTCCTTGCTGACTGACTGTGTGTCTGGCTGTCTGTCTTGACTAACTCACTGACTGTATTTCTTTTTGTCTGTCTTGACTGACTGTCTGTCTGTCTTGACTGACTGTCTGTCTGTCTTGACTGACCTTCTGTCTGTCTGTCTTGACTGACTGTCTGTCTGTCTTGACTGACTGTCTGTCTGTCTTGACTGACTGTCTGTCTGTCTTGACTGACTGTCTGTCTGTCTTGACTGACTGTCTGTCTATCTCGACTGACTGTTTGTTTCTCTGTCTTGACCAACTGACTGACTGTCTGTCTGTGCTGACTGACTGTCTTTCTGGCTGTCTGTCTTCACTAATTGACTGACTGTCTGTCTGTCTGCCTGTCTTTTTTGACTGACTGTCTGTCTTGACTGACTGTCTGTCTGTCTTGACTGACTGTCTGTCTGTCTTGACCGACTGTCTTTCTGTCTTGACCGACTGTCTGTCTGTCTTGACTGACTGTCTGCCTGTCTTGACTGACTGTCTGTCTGTCTGTCTGCCTGTCTGTCTTGACTAACTGTCTGTCTGTTTGTCTGTTTTTACTAACTGACTGACTTTCTGTCTGTCTTTACTGACTGTCTGTCTGTCTGTCTTGACTGACTGTCTGTCTGTCTGTCTGTCTGTCTGTCTGTCTTGACTAACTGACTGACTGTCTGTCTGTTTATCTGTTTGTATTGAATGACTGTCTGTCTGTCTGTCTGTCTTGACTGACTGTCTGTCTTTCTGTCTGTCTAGACTGACTGTCTGTCTGTCTGTCTGTCTGTCTTGGCTGACTGTCTGTCTGTCTGTCTGTGTTTACTGACTGTCTGTCTGTCTTTTTGTCTTGACTGAATGTCTGTATGTCTGTCTGTATTGACTGACTGTCTGTCTGTCTTGACTAACTGACTGACGTCTGTCTGTCTATCTGTGTTTACTGACTGTCTTTCTGTTTTGACTGACTGTCTGTATGTCTGTCTGTCTTGACTGACGGTCTGTCTGTTTTGACTAACTGACTGACTGTCTGTCTGTGTTGAATGCTTGTATGTCTGCCTTGACTGACTGTCTGTCTGTCTGTCTATCTGTCTTGACTGACTGTCTGTCTGTCTTGACTGACTGTCTGTCTATCTTGACTGACTGTCTGTCTGTCTTGACTGACTGTCTGTCTGTCTTGACTGACTGTCTGTCTGTCTTGACTGACTGTGTGTCTGTCTTGACAGACTGTCTGTCTGTCTTGACTGACTGTCTGTCTGTCTTGACTGACTGTCTGTCTGTCTGTCTTGACTGACTGTCTGTCTGTCTGTCTGTCTTGACTGACTGTCTGTCTGTCTTGACTGACTCTATGTCTGTCTTGACTGACTCTATGTCTGTCTGTATATCTGTCTTGACTGACTGTCTGTCTGTCTGTTTGTCTTGACTGTTTGTCTGTCTGTCTTGACTGACTGGCTGTCTGTCTTGACTGACTGGCTTACTGTCTGTCTGTCTATCTGTCTTGACTGACTGTATGTCTGTCTGTCTGTCTTGTCTGTCTGTCTGTCTCTCTTGATTGACTGTGTGTCTGTCTGTCTGTCTCTCTCTCTTGACTGACTGTCTGTCTGTCTGTCTGTCTGTCTGTCTGTCTTGACTGACTGTCTGTCTGTCTGACTTGACTGAATGTCTGTCTTGACTGTCTGTCTGTCTGTCTGTCTGTCTGTCTGTCTTGACTGACTGTCTGTATGTCTGTCTGTCTTAACTGACTGTCTGTCTTTCTGTCAGTCTTGACTAACTGACTGACTGTCTGTCCGTCACTCTGTGTTGACTGACTGTCTGTCTGTCTTGACTGTCTTTCCGTCTGTCTGTGTGGACTTACTGTCTGTCTTTCTTGACTGACTGTCTATCTGTCGTGACTGACTGTCTGTCTATGTTGACTGACTGTCTGTCTGTCTTGACTGACTGTCTGTCTGTCTTGACTGCCTGTCTGTCTGTCTTGACTGACTGTCTGTCTGTCTTGACTGACTGTCTGTCTGTCTTGACTGACTGTCTGTCTGTATTGACTGACTGTCTGTCTGTCTTGACTGACTGTCTGTCTGTCTTGACTGACTGTCTATCTGTCTTGACTGACTGTCTGTCTGTCTTGACTGACTGTCTGCCTGTCTTGACTGACTGTCTGTCCATTGACTGACTGTCTGTCCGTCTGTCTGTGTTGACTGACTGTCTGTCTGTATTGACTGTCTGTCTGTCTATCTTGACTGACTGACTGTCTGTCTGTCTGTCTGTCTTGACTAACTGACAGACTGTCTATCTGTGTTGACTGACTGTCTGTCTGTTTGTCTGTCTTGACTGACTGTCTGTCTGTCTGTCTGTCTTGACTGACTGTCTGTCTGTTTAGACTGACTGTCTGTTTGTCTGTCTGTCTGTCTTGACTGACTGTTTGTTTGTCTGTCTGTCTTGACTAACTGACTGACGTCTGTCTAACTGTCTGTGTTTACTGACCGTCTGTCCTTATTTCTGTCTTGACCGACTGTTTGTATGTCTGTCTGACTAATTGACTGACTGTCTGTCTGTCTGTCTGTGTTGACTTACTGTCTGTCTGTCTGTCTATCTTAACTGACTGTCTGTATGTCTGTCTGTCTTAACTGACTGTCTGTTTTTCTGTCTGTCTTGACTAACTGACTGACTGTCTGTCCATCACTCTGTGTTGACTGACTGTCTGTCTGTCTTGACTGTCTTTCCGTCTGTCTGTGTGGACTGACTGTCTGTCTGTCTTGACTGACTATCTATCTGTCTTGACTGACTGTCTGTCTGTGTTGACTGACTGTCTGTCTGTCTTGACTGACTGTCTGTCTGTCTTGACTGACTGTCTGTCTGTCTTGACTGACTGTATGTATGTCTTGACTGACTGTCTGTCTGTCTTGACGGACTGTCTGCCTGTCCTGACTGACTGTCTGTCCATTGGCTGACTGTCTGTCCGTCTGTCTGTGTTGACTGACTGTCTGTCTGTATTGACTGTCTGTCTGTCTATCTTGACTGACTGACTGTCTGTCCGTCTGACTGTCTGTCTGTCTTGACTGAGTGTCTGTCTGTCTTGACTGACTGTCTGTCTGTCTTGACTGACCGTCTGTATGTCTTGACTGACTGTCTGTATGTCTTGACTGACTGTCTGTCTGTCTTGACGGACTGTCTGCCTGTCTTGACTGACTGTCTGTCCATTGACTGACTGTCTGTCTGTCTGTTTGTCCTGACTGACTGTCTGTCTGGCTGTCTGTCTTGACTAACTCACTGACTGTCTTTCTTTTTGTCTGTCTTGACTGACTGTCTGTCTGTCTTGACTGACTGTCTTTCTGTATGTCTGTCTGTTTTGACCAACTGACAGTCAGACTCGCTGACTGACTGTCTGTGCTGACTGACTGTCTGGCCTGCTCTCTGTCTTCACTAATTGACTGACTGTCTGTCTGTCTGTCTGTGTTTACTTTCTATCTGTCTAATTGACTGTCTGACAGACAGACAGTCAGTCAAGACAGACAGACAGATAGTCAGTCAAGACAGACAGACAGTTAGTCAAAACAGACCGACAGACAGACAGTCGGTCAAGACAGACAGACAGATAGTCAGTCAAGACAGACAGACAGATAGTCAGTCAAGACAGACAGACAGACAGACAAGACAGACAGACAGACATACAGTCAGTTAAGACAGACAGACAGACAGACAGTCGGTCAAGACAGAAAGATAGACAGACAAGACAGACGGACAGAAAGACAGTCAGTCAAGAAAGACAGAGTAGCAGTCAAGACAGACAGACAGACAGACAAACAGTCAAGACAAACAGACAGACAGACAGTCAGTCAAGACAGACAAACAGACAGACAGTCAGTCAAGACAGACATACAGACAGACAGTCAGTCAGTTAGGCAAGACAGACAGACCGTCAGTTAGTCAAGACAGACAGACAGACAGGCAGTCAAGATAAAACAGACAGAAAGACAGTCAGTCAGTTAGTCAAGACAGACAGACAGTCAGTCAAGACAGACAGAAAGACAGACAGACAGTCATTCAACACAGACAGACAGTCAGTCAGTCACTTAGGCAAGACAGACCGTCAGTCAAAACAGACAGACACACAGACATTCAGTCAAGACAGACAGACACACAGACAGTCAGTTAGTGAAGACAGACAGACAGACAGACAGTCTGTCAGTCAGTTAGTCAAGACAGACAGACAAACAGACAGTCAGTCAAGACAGACAGAAAGACAGACAGTCAGTCAAGACAGACAGACAGACAGACAGTCAGTCAACACAGACAGACAGACAGACAGGCAGTCAGTCAGTTAGGCAAGACAGACAGACAGACAGACCGTCAGTTAGTCAAGACAGACAGACAGACAGGCAGTCAAGACAAACAGACAGAAAGACAGTCAGTCAGTTAGTCAAGACAGACAGACATTCAGTCAAGACAGAAAGAAAGACAGACAGACAGTCATTCAACACAGACAGACAGACAGACAGACAGTCAGTCAGTCAGTTAGGCAAGACAGACAGACAGACAGACCGTCAGTCAAAACAGAAAGACACACAGACATTCAGTCAAGACAGACAGACACACAGACAGTCAGTTAGTCGAGACAGACAGACAGTCAGTCAAGACAGACAGAAAGACAGACAGTCAGTCAAGACAGACAGACAGTCAGTCAACACAGACAGACAGACAGACAGTCAGTCAGACAGTTAGGCAAGACAGACAGACAGACAGACCGTCAGTTAGCCAAGACAGACAGACAGACAGACAGTCAAGACAAACAGACAGACAGACAGTCAGTCAGTTAGTCAAGACAGACAGACATACAGACAGACAGTCAGTAAACACAGACAGACAGAAAGACAGTCAGTCAGTTAGTCAAGACGCACAGATAGTCAGTCAAAACAGACAGACAGACAGACAGTCAGTCAAGACAGACAGACAGACAGACAGACAGTCAGTTAGTCAAGACAGACAGACAGACATACAGTCAGTCAAGACAGACAGAAAGGCAGACAGTCAGTCAACACAGACAGACAGACAGACAGTCAGTCAGTCAGTTAGGCAAGACAGACATTCACGACAGACATTCAGTCAAGACAGACAGACACACAGACAGTCAGTTAGTCAAGACAGACAGACAGACAGACAGTCTGTCAGTCAGTTAGTCAAGACAGACAGAAAGACAGACAGTCAGTCAAGACAGACAGACAGACAGACAGTCAGTTAACACAGACAGACAGACAGACAGTCAGTCAGTCAGTTAGGCAAGACAAGACAGACAGACAGACCGTCAGTTAGCCAAGACAGACAGACAGACAGACAGTCAATACAAACAAACAGACAGACAGTCAGTCAGTTAGTCAAGACAGACAGACAGACAGACAGTCAGTCAAGACAGACAGAAAGACAGACAGTCAGTTAAGACAGACAGACAGACAGACAGTCAGTCAACACAGACAGACAGACAGACAGTCAGTCAGTCAGTTAGGCAAGACAGACATACAGACAGACCGTCAGTTAGCCAAGACAGACAGACAGTCAGTCAAGACAGACAGACATACAGACAGTCAGTTAGTCAAGACAGATAGACAGTCTGTCAACACAGACAGACAGACAGACCTTCAGACAGACAGTCAAGACAAACAGACAGACAGACAGTCAGTCAGTTAGTCAACAGAGACAGACAGACATACAAACAGTCGGTCAAGACAGAAATAAAGACAGACGGTCAGTAAACACAGACAGATAGACAGACGTCAGTCAGTTAGTCAAGACAGACAAACAAACAAACAGTCAGTCAAGACAGGCAGCCAGAAAAACAGACAGTCAGTCAAGACAGACAGACAGACAGACAGTCAGTCAAGACAGACAGACAGACAGACAGTTAGTCAAGACAGATAGACAGACAGACAGTCAGTCCAGACAGACAGACAGTCAGTCAACACAGACAGACAGTCTGTCAGTCAGTCAACACAGACAGACAGTCTGTCAGTTAGTAAAGACAGACAGACAGTCAGTCAAGACAGACAGACAGACAGACAGACAGACAGGTAGACAGTCAGTCAGTCAAGATAGACAGACAGACAGTCAATACAGACAGACAGTCAGTCAACACAGACAGACGGATAGACAGTCAGTCACTGGACAGACAGTCAGTCACTGGACAGACAGTCAGTCACTGGACAGACAGTCAGTCAGATAGACAAGACAGACAGAAAGACAGACAGTCAGTCAAGACGGACAGACAGTCAGTCAAGACGGACAGACAGTCAGTGAAGACGGATAGACAGTCACTCAAGACAGACAGACAGTCAGTCCACACAGACAGACGGAAAGACAGTCAAGACAGACAGACAGTCAGTCAACAGAGAGTGACGGACAGACAGTCAGTCAGTTAGTCAAGACAGACAGAAAGACAGACATTCAGTTAAGACAGACAGACATACAGACAGTCAGTCAAGATAGACAGACAGACAGACAGTCAGCCAAGACAGGCATTCAGTCAAGACAGACAGACAGACAGACAGTCAGTCAAGACAGACATACAGACAGATAGTCATAGTCAGTCAAGACAGACAGACAGTCAGTCAAGACAGACAGACAGTCAGTCAAGACAGACAGACAGTCAGTCAAGACAGACAGACAGTCAGTCAAGACAGACAGACAGTCAGTCAAGACAGACAGACAGTCAGTCAAGACAGACAGACAGTCAGTCAAGACAGACAGACAGTCAGTCAAGACAGACAGACAGTCAGTCAAGACAGACAGACAGTCAGTCAAGACAGACAGACAGTCAGTCAAGACAGACAGACAGTCAGTCAAGACAGACAGACAGTCAGTCGAGACAGACAGACAGTCAGTTAAGACAGATAGACAGAAAGACGGACAGACAGTCAAAACAGACAGACAGTCAGTCAACACAGACAGACGGACAGACAGTTAGTCAGTTAGTCAAGACAAACAGAAAGACAGACAGTCAGTTAAGACAGACAGACATGCATACAGTCATTCAACACAGACAAATAGACAGACAGACAGTCAGTCAGTTAGTCAAAACAGACAGACCGTCAGTCAAGACAGAAAGTCAGACAGACAGTCATTCAAGACAGACAGACAGACATACAGTCAGTCAAGAGAGACAGACAGGCAGACAAGAGAGACAGACAGACAGACAAGACAGAAAGACAGACATACAGTCAGTCAAGACAGATAGACAGACAGACAGTCAGTCAAGACACACAGACAAGACAGTCAGACAGACAAACAGTCTAGACAAACAGACAGACGGACAGTCAGTCAAGACAGACAAACAGACAGACAGTCAGTCAAGACAGACATACAGACAGATAGTCATAGTCAGTCAAGACAGACAGACAGACAGACCGTCAGTTAGCCAAGACAGACAGACAGACAGACAGTCAAGACAAACAGACAGACAGACAGTCAGTCAGTTAGTCAAGACAGACAGACATACAGACAGACAGTCAGTAAACACAGACAGACAGAAAGACAGTCAGTCAGTTAGTCAAGACGCACAGATAGTCAGTCAAAACAGACAGACAGACAGACAGTCAGTCAAGACAGACAGACAGACAGACAGACAGTCAGTTAGTCAAGACAGACAGACAGACATACAGTCAGTCAAGACAGACAGAAAGGCAGACAGTCAGTCAACACAGACAGACAGACAGACAGTCAGTCAGTCAGTTAGGCAAGACAGACATTCACGACAGACATTCAGTCAAGACAGACAGACACACAGACAGTCAGTTAGTCAAGACAGACAGACAGACAGACAGTCTGTCAGTCAGTTAGTCAAGACAGACAGAAAGACAGACAGTCAGTCAAGACAGACAGACAGACAGACAGTCAGTTAACACAGACAGACAGACAGACAGTCAGTCAGTCAGTTAGGCAAGACAAGACAGACAGACAGACCGTCAGTTAGCCAAGACAGACAGACAGTCAATACAAACAAACAGACAGACAGTCAGTCAGTTAGTCAAGACAGACAGACAGACAGACAGTCAGTCAAGACAGACAGAAAGACAGACAGTCAGTTAAGACAGACAGACAGACAGACAGTCAGTCAACACAGACAGACAGACAGACAGTCAGTCAGTCAGTTAGGCAAGACAGACATACAGACAGACCGTCAGTTAGCCAAGACAGACAGACAGTCAGTCAAGACAGACAGACATACAGACAGTCAGTTAGTCAAGACAGATAGACAGTCTGTCAACACAGACAGACAGACAGACCTTCAGACAGACAGTCAAGACAAACAGACAGACAGACAGTCAGTCAGTTAGTCAACAGAGACAGACAGACATACAAACAGTCGGTCAAGACAGAAATAAAGACAGACGGTCAGTAAACACAGACAGATAGACAGACGTCAGTCAGTTAGTCAAGACAGACAAACAAACAAACAGTCAGTCAAGACAGGCAGCCAGAAAAACAGACAGTCAGTCAAGACAGACAGACAGACAGACAGTCAGTCAAGACAGACAGACAGACAGACAGTTAGTCAAGACAGATAGACAGACAGACAGTCAGTCCAGACAGACAGACAGTCAGTCAACACAGACAGACAGTCTGTCAGTCAGTCAACACAGACAGACAGTCTGTCAGTTAGTAAAGACAGACAGACAGTCAGTCAAGTTAGACAGACAGACAGACAGACAGACAGGTAGACAGTCAGTCAGTCAAGATAGACAGACAGACAGTCAATACAGACAGACAGTCAGTCAACACAGACAGACGGACAGACAGTCAGTCACTGGACAGACAGTCAGTCACTGGACAGACAGTCAGTCAGTTAGACAAGACAGACAGAAAGACAGACAGTCAGTCAAGACGGACAGACAGTCAGTCAAGACGGACAGACAGTCAGTCAAGACGGATAGACAGTCACTCAAGACAGACAGACAGTCAGTCCACACAGACAGACGGAAAGACAGTCAAGACAGACAGACAGTCAGTCAACAGAGAGTGACGGACAGACAGTCAGTCAGTTAGTCAAGACAGACAGAAAGACAGACATTCAGTTAAGACAGACAGACATACAGACAGTCAGTCAAGATAGACAGACAGACAGACAGTCAGCCAAGACAGGCATTCAGTCAAGACAGACAGACAGACAGACAGTCAGTCAAGACAGACATACAGACAGATAGTCATAGTCAGTCAAGACAGACAGACAGTCAGTCAAGACAGACAGACAGTCAGTCAAGACAGACAGACAGTCAGTCAAGACAGACAGACAGTCAGTCAAGACAGACAGACAGTCAGTCAAGACAGACAGACAGTCAGTCAAGACAGACAGACAGTCAGTCAAGACAGACAGACAGTCAGTCAAGACAGACAGACAGTCAGTCAAGACAGACAGACAGTCAGTCAAGACAGACAGACAGTCAGTCAAGACAGACAGACAGTCAGTTAAGACAGATAGACAGAAAGACGGACAGACAGTCAAAACAGACAGACAGTCAGTCAACACAGACAGACGGACAGACAGTTAGTCAGTTAGTCAAGACAAACAGAAAGACAGACAGTCAGTTAAGACAGACAGACATGCATACAGTCATTCAACACAGACAAATAGACAGACAGACAGTCAGTCAGTTAGTCAAAACAGACAGACCGTCAGTCAAGACAGAAAGTCAGACAGACAGTCATTCAAGACAGACAGACAGACATACAGTCAGTCAAGAGAGACAGACAGGCAGACAAGAGAGACAGACAGACAGACAAGACAGAAAGACAGACATACAGTCAGTCAAGACAGATAGACAGACAGACAGTCAGTCAAGACACACAGACAAGACAGTCAGACAGACAAACAGTCTAGACAAACAGACAGACGGACAGTCAGTCAAGACAGACAAACAGACAGACAGTCAGTCAAGACAGACATACAGACAGATAGTCATAGTCAGTCAAAACAGACAGACAGTCAGTCAAGGCAGACAGACAGTCAGTCAAGGCAGACAGACAGTCAGTCAAGACAGACAGACAGTCAGTCAAGACAGACAGACAGTCAGTCAAGACAGACAGACAGTCAGTCAAGACAGACAGACAGTCAGTCAAGACAGACAGACAGTCAGTCAAGACAGACAGACAGTCAGTTAAGACAGATAGACAGAAAGACGGACAGACAGTCAAAACAGACAGACAGTCAGTCAACACAGACAGACGGACAGACAGTTAGTCAGTTAGTCAAGACAGACAGAAAGACAGACAGTCAGTTAAACCAGACAGACATACATTCAGTCATTCAACACAGACAGACAGACAGACAGACAGTCAGTCAGTTAGTCAAAACAGACAGACCGTCAGTCAAGACAGACAGACATACAGATAGTCAGTCATGAATGACCGACAGACAGACAGTCAGTCAAGACAGACAGACAGATAGTCAGTCAAGACAGATAGACAGTTAGTCAAGACAGACCGACAGACAGACAGTCAGTCAAGACAGACAGACAGATAGTCAGTCAAGACAGACAGACAGATAGTCAGTCAAGACAGACAGACAGACAGACAAACAGACAGACAGACAGTCAGTCAAGACAGACAGACAGACAGACAAGACAGACAGACAAACAAACAGTCAGTTAAGACAGACAGACAGACAGACAGTCCGTCAAGACAGACAGATAGACAGACAAGACAGACGGACAGAAAGACAGAAAGACTGTCAGTCAAGAAAGACAGAGTGTCAGTCAAGACAGACAGATAGACAGACAAACAGTCAAGACAAACAGACAGACAGACAGTCAGTCAAGACAGAAAAATAGACAGACAGTCAGTCAAGACAGACATACAGACAGACAGCAAGTCAGTTAGTAAAAACAGACAAACAGACAGACAGTCAGTCAAGACAGACAGGCAGACAGACAGACAGACAGGCAGTCAAGACAGACAGACAGGCAGTCAAGACAGGCAGACAGTCAGTCAAGCCAGACAGACAGTCAGTCAAGACAGACAGACAGTCGGTCAAGACAGACAGACAGTCAGTCAAGACAGACAGACAGTCAGTCAAGACAGACAGTCAGTCAAGAAAGACAGACAGACAGTCAAGACAGACAGACAGTCAAGACAAACAGAGAGACAGACAGTCAGTCAAGACAGACAGACAGTCAGTCATGACAGACAGACAGTCAGTCATGACAGACAGACAGTCAGTAGATACAGACAGACAGACAAACAGTCAGTCAATTAGTGAAGACAGACAGCCAGAAAGACAGTCAGTCAGCACAGACAGAAAGACAAACAGACAGTCAGTCAGTTAGATAAGAGAGACAGACAGTCAGTCAAGACAGACAGACAGTCAGTCAAGACAGACAGACAGTCGGTCAAGACAGACAGACAGTCACTCAAGACAGACAGACAGACAGACAATCAGTCAAGAGAAACAGACAGTCAGTCAGTTAGTCAAGAAAGACAGACAGATAGACAGTCAAGACAGACAGACAGTCAGTCAAGACAGACAGACAGTCATTCAACACAGACAGACAGACAGACAGTCAGTCAGTCAGTTAGGCAAGACAGACAGACAGACAGACCGTCAGTCAAAACAGACAGACACACAGACATTCAGTCAAGACAGACAGACACACAGACAGTCAGTTAGTCAAGACAAACAGACAGACAGACAGTCTGTCAACACAGACAGACAGACAGACAGACAGTCAAGACAAACGGACAGACAGAGAGACAGTCAGTTAGTCAACACAGACAGACAGACATACAAACAGTCGGTCAAGACAGAAATAAAGACAGACGGTCAGTAAACACAGACAGATAGACAGACGTCAGTCAGTTAGTCAAGACAGACAGACAAACAGACAGACAGACAGACAGTCAAGACAAACAGACAGACAGACAGTCAGTCAAGACAGACAGAAAGACAGACAGTCAGTCAAGACAGACAGACAGTCATTCAACACAGACAGACAGACAGACAGTCAGTCAGTCAGTTAGGCAAGACAGACAGACAGACAGACCGACAGTTAGGCAAGACAGACAGACAGACAGACAGACAGACCGTCAGTCAAAACAGACAGACACACAGACATTCAGTCAAGACAGACACACAGAGAGTCAGTTAGTCAAGACAGACAGAAAGTCTGTCAACACAGACAGACAGACAGACAGACAGTCAAGACAAACAGATAGACAGACAGTCAGTAGGTTAGTCAAGACAGACAGACAGACAGACAGTCAGTCAAGACAGACAGAAAGACAGACAGTCAGTCAGTCAGTTAGGCAAGACAGACAGACAGACAGACCGCCAGTCGAAACAGACAGACACACAGACATTCAGTCAAGACAGACACATAGAGAGTCAGTTAGTCAAGACAGACAGACAGTCTGTCAACACAGACAGACAGACAGTCAAGACAAACAGACAGACAGACAGTGTTTCAGTCAGTCAAGACAGACAGAAAGACAGACAGTCAGTCAAGACAGACAGACAGTCATTCAACACCGACAGACAGACAGACAGTCAGTCAGTCAGTTAGGCAAGACAGACAGACAGACAGACCGTCAGTCAAAACAGACAGACACACAGACATTCAGTCAAGACAGACAGACACACAGACAGTCAGTTAGTCAAGACAAACAGACAGACAGACAGTCTGTCAACACAGACAGACAGACAGACAGACAGTCAAGACAAACGGACAGACAGAGAGACAGTCAGTTAGTCAACACAGACAGACAGACATACAAACAGTCGGTCAAGACAGAAATAAAGACAGACGGTCAGTAAACACAGACAGATAGACAGACGTCAGTCAGTTAGTCAAGACAGACAGACAAACAGACAGACAGACAGACAGTCAAGACAAACAGACAGACAGACAGTCAGTCAAGACAGACAGAAAGACAGACAGTCAGTCAAGACAGACAGACAGTCATTCAACACAGACAGACAGACAGACAGTCAGTCAGTCAGTTAGGCAAGACAGACAGACAGACAGACCGACAGTTAGGCAAGACAGACAGACAGACAGACCGTCAGTCAAAACAGACAGACACACAGACATTCAGTCAAGACAGACACACAGAGAGTCAGTTAGTCAAGACAGACAGAAAGTCTGTCAACACAGACAGACAGACAGACAGACAGTCAAGACAAACAGATAGACAGACAGTCAGTAGGTTAGTCAAGACAGACAGACAGACAGACAGTCAGTCAAGACAGACAGAAAGACAGACAGTCAGTCAGTCAGTTAGGCAAGACAGACAGACAGACAGACCGCCAGTCGAAACAGACAGACACACAGACATTCAGTCAAGACAGACACATAGAGAGTCAGTTAGTCAAGACAGACAGACAGTCTGTCAACACAGACAGACAGACAGTCAAGACAAACAGACAGACAGACAGTGTTTCAGTCAGTCAAGACAGACAGAAAGACAGACAGTCAGTCAAGACAGACAGACAGTCATTCAACACCGACAGACAGACAGACAGTCAGTCAGTCAGTTAGGCAAGACAGACAGACAGACAGACCGTCAGTCAAAACAGACAGAAACACAGACATTCAGTCAAGACAGACAGACACACAGACAGTCAGTTAGTCAAGACAGACAGACAGACAGACAGTCTGTCAACACAGACAGACAGACAGACAGACAGTCAAGACAAACAGACAGACAGACAGACAGTCAGTCAGTTAGTCAACACAGACAGACAGACATACAAACAGTCGGTCAAGACAGAAATAAAGACAGACGGTCAGTAAACACAGACAGACGGACAGACAGTCAGTCACTGGACAGACAGTCAGTCAGTTAGACAAGACAGACAGAAAGACAGACAGTCAGTCAAGACAGACAGACAGTCAGTCAAGACAGACAGACAGTCAGTCAAGACAGACAGTCAGTCAAGACAGACAGACAGTCAGTCAAGACAGACAGTCAGTCAAGACAGACAGACAGTCAGTCCACAGAGACAGACGGAAAGACAGTCAAGACAGACAGACAGTCAGTCAACACAGACTGAAGGACAGACAGTCAGTCAGTTAGTCAAGACAGACAGAAAGACAGACAGTCAGTTAAAACAGACAGACATACAGACAGTCAGTCACGATAGACAGACAGACAGACAGTCAGTCAACACAGACAGACAGACAGACAGTCAGTCAATTAGTCAAGACGTAGAGACAGTCAGTCAAGACAGACAGACAGACAGACAGTCAGTCAAGACAGACATTCAGTCAAGACAGACAGACAGACAGACAGTCAGTCAAGACAGACAGACAGTCAGTCAAGACAGACAGACAGTCAGTCAAGACAGACAGACAGTCAGTCAAGACAGACAGACAGTCAGTCAAGACAGACAGACAGTCAGTCAAGACAGACAGACAGTCAGTCAAGAGAGACAGACAGACAGACAGACATACATTCAGTCAAGACAGATAGACAGACAGACAGACAGACAGTCAGTCAAGACAGACAGACAAGACAGACAGATAGACAAACAGATAGACAGACAGTCAGTCAAGACAGACAGACAGTAAGTCAAGACAGACATACAGACAGATAGTCATAGTCAGTCAAGACAGACAGACAGTCAGTCAAGACAGACAGACAGTCAGTCAAGACAGACAGACAGTCAGTCAAGACAGACAGACAGTTAGTCAAGACAGAAAGACAGTCAGTCAAGACAGACAGACAGTCAGTCCACACAGACAGACGGACAGACAGTCAAGACAGATAGACAGTCAGTCAACACAGAGTGACGGACAGACAGTCAGTCAGTTAGTCAAGACAGACAGAAAGACAGACAGTCAGTCAGTTAAGACAGACAGACATACAGACAGTCAGTCAAGAAAGACAGACAGACAGACAGTCAGTCAACACAGACAGACAGACAGACAGTCAGTCAGTTAGTCAAGACGTAGAGACAGTCAGTCAAGAAAAACAGACAGACAGACAGTCAGTCAAGACAGACATTCAGTCAAGACAGACAGACAGTCAGTCAAGACAGACAGACAGACATACAGATTCGCGCACTACGAACCCTAGGTAAGAGACTTCTGGAAAACCGATGCGGCATTTCCTTGGATTTACGGTAATGTCGGCTTCCCTGAGCCTTACGATTGCCATTCGTAGTTGGGCTAGATGCTCTTCCCATGTTCCATTCGTAAATATGATTATCTCATCTATGTACTCGCCGGCGAAGTCTTTCAACCCCTCAAGGACTTCATCCATGAGGCGTTGAAAGGTTTGACTTGCGTCTTTCAACCCAAACGGCATTCTTAAAAAGTGGTAATGCCCGAATGGTGATACTATCGCCGTTTTCTTTACACTGTCATTGTGCATTCCAATTTGAAAATAGCCCTTCGTGGCGTCCAGTACCGATAAAAGGTGGCATTCCCCACCCGACTTAGCATTTCGTCGATTCTTGGCATGGGCTAAGGGCTCGTGTTCAGGGTCATGGCGTTCAACCCTCTAAAATCGCAGCAGATGCGCAAGCTGCCATCTGTTTTCGGTACTACGACTATAGGAGACCCCCACGCGCTCTTTGACGGTGCTAGGACCCCGGCTTCGACCATTCTGTTGATCTCCGCTTTTACCGCTGCTTGGCGGCTTTGTGGGATCCGGTATGGCTGCCTTTTTATCGGTTCTGAACTGCCTGTATCTAACTTGTGCTGCGCGAGGTTAGTCTTCTCCGGAAACTTGCTAAGGACGTCTTTGAACTCTCTTAAGAGATTTCCTGCCTGCTCGCGCTGCTTGTTCGTTAGTTCTGGATTTATTGTCACTGACCTGTGTTCGTCAGTTGACGCTTCGTTGAACGTGACCAGTCTAGGCCCTCGTTCGTCATCATCTTGGCCTTCCGCCAGAACACTTGAGAAGAGGCAAGGTACAGTTTCGTTAAACTTCCTTAGCAAGTTTACGTGTAGGATCTTTTTTCGTTTTCTACCCTGAAAACCTGTGACTTCGTAATTGTACTTACTCAGTTTACGGAGGATTGACACCGGGCCTGTCCAACGCCTCTCAAGCTTGTTATTTCCATCGGGTAGAAGAACTAGCGCCTTGTCTCCTATTTCTAGGTTTTTCTTTGAGCTCGACGCCCCAGCGTCGTAGTGGGTTTTTTGCCTTTCTGTGGCCATTGCTTCTTGGCCTCGTGACACTTCGTGGATGTGCTTCAGTCTCTCCTTCAACTGTGGAAAATAACTTGCGTCAAACTTGGTATCTTTTTCAGCCTTAACCCACTGTTCCTTCAGAACTGTCAAGGGACCCCGGGGATTCCTACCAAACAGAGCTTCATAAGGGGATACGCCGGTGGACTCTTGTTAGTAGCGGACCGGGTATGGAGAAGTATTCGACTCCGCATACTCACATTACAGAGATAGAGAGACAGAGGTTCTGTCAGATTATTTGTTCTTGACTGGACCCAGCAGGGTGTTGAAACTTTTTTTCTGGGGACATCTCCTAATCTTCCATGTAAATTTCTGCAGTCTAGGGCCAACCAAGGGGAATGGTACTCGCACTGGTAAGATTGTACCTCGAGAGCGTGGGAAGTTTACATCTCTGGAACACCCTACTATGATGCCTTAAGAACTTGGCGGCAATTGATGTGATTCTTGATGATCTTTAGCACTGTAGCACCTTGTCCCACATTCGACGGTGCAGCTGAATTAGGAACAAATAGTTACTATTGGTAGAGGGCTGAAACTCGCTCATAAAAGCTGTAATGAAGAAATCTGTAGCATATTACCTAGAAAAATCGGTTATTGAAAAAGGCAACTTTGACCTACCTACCCTAGAAATATACATGTTTTTCGTTGACGGACTCTCCTAGGCGCCAGACTATCAACATATTTTTGCGGCCGAATGTCAATTGTTTCGGTAGATAGACATCGGCAACAGTGAGCAAAAAGTGGCAACTAATGAAATCGCTAGCACATTGCCCCTGAAATGGACCTTAACTGTATATACTGCTTCTAATCATTCCTAAGCAATGAAAGTTTATTAGTACACCAGACAAATTGTCATAATGTTTTGATAAAGAAAGAACCAGGTGAATCAATAGGTACAGCTGCTTTAGGCGAGCCTGCCATTTTTATCAAGCAAGAGCCAGCTGATGGATCCATCGAGCATACAGGTAAGTATTAAGTGATATATAACTGAAAAGGATGAGTTAAGCTGCTAACACAGGGCTAACCTGAGCTCAAATAAATTAGCTAACCCTGAGGAACACTCCACAAAGAATAAGTATGATTCGTAAGCTGTTTCACAATTAAACTCACAAACACAATTAAAGAAATGTTGTTTTATATTTGTCTGTTTTGTAAGTATAAATCTTACGACACAGCTGGAAGCAGGTTAGAAGAGTCATACTTAACAGATAACACAAGAATGTGTGGTTTCGACAGACAACACTTGGGATATAGCCTAATCTTGTGTGATTTGAAAATGTTAAATGCTACTGATAACGATTGTTCTCAGGAAAAACTAAAAAAGGATCTTTTACACTTTTTCTTTTGTCATCATGATGTTAGAAAAGTCAGCAGATACTTTTTCTGTGTGTTTTCACTTGTTCCTGGGATTACTTTTCATAACATTTGACTAAATCGTAACAGAATTTCATGTTTTTTTAGTTGAAACTGTGATGAAACTTCTGACAGTGTAGAAATCGCCTATTCTGGATTAAATAGATCAGAAATATGCTTTTCAGAAATAAGGTAACACAGTAGAATTCAAACACATGGGAATTCAAACAGAGGAGATTGTTTATTTTGGCAGCCACAGCCCACTTTCACTTAGCTCAATAAACTGATCGATCTTCGTGCGTAACCGAGAGTTTTTGAGTTTTCTGCGCAGGTCTCGTCCGAGCTCTGAAAACCCATATCGTCGACAGGCCACTGAGGTAAAGACCAGCGATAACAAGAACATAGAGTATTCTGGAAGCGCGATAGCTGGGAAGTCAGAAGTATTTATTTGTGATGGATTTTACCAAAAATAAAGCAAAATGACTGTCCATCATACTTTAACTACTAGTAACTATTTGCTAACCACGCTCGGGAGCGTAGTAACTACGCATCTCTGTAACGTAATTGGTCAGATCAGGCCGCGGATTGATATTTGACCGAAAAAATAAAAAAGCGTTCCAGCCTAGCGTAGTAACTAGTGACTAGAGTAGTAACTACGGTTAGTAGGGTGGAACACGCCTAAGAAAATTACGTACATTTCATCTGATTTTTTTGTTTTTCATTTAAACGGAACACCAAGAAATTTTAGAAAAAAAACAATTTCAAATCGACGAAACTTCCAGTTTATTACTAAGAGAAGAGCAAGGAGACGGTTGGTGTCAACCAGTTTGACTGGTTGAGCACAACCGCTTGGACTACCGCAATTTTTGCGTCAACCCGGTTCACCCAATTTCCACTTTCACGTCAACCGGGCGTCCGGTTGACCTTTCGGTTGAACCGAAACAGTGGGTTGGTTGAACTCCGCTGGTCGAGCCAGAACCAACGATTTCGAAGCTCAATTTTTGAAAATTGTCAACATGGACTGTCTGTTTTAGTACGGATTTTACTTTTCTATAGACACTTATGTCTCTTTTTTTTTTTTTTTTTTTTTTTAAATTTTATTTAATCCCACCTCCACTCCTCTCAGTGACGCAACTTTCTTTATTATTACAAAATCAAATATCTTATCTTTATACGTCACCTACACTTTACTCATACACTAAATTCAAATTATTTCTTATTTCTTACTTTAATTAATTATCAATCTTTTAATTTTATTTGAGCAGTTAAACCAAAAAAACACAAAAAGAGCCGTATCCTACAATCAATCTATAACATTCACATTAAAATAATGGCTCAGCCGGTATCACAGGGTGCCCTTCCAGCATTGGGAACCCCTTCCACCGTGACCAAAATTACCAAAAATAAAATAAAATAAGAATCCTCTTACGGCTCTTAACCACTTTACTATCATTCCAACCTCCCAACCCCCCAATAAAAGACCTAAAAATAAAATACTCTATCTAAAAAAAAAATCAACACAACGATATAACAAAACACCATAAATCATACGTAGATAGAGGATTTTATTCCCCACATTTTCACATTTATTTAACCATAATCCCTTTTAACTGCTCAAATATTATCAAACATAAAAAGTATCAAAATTATATTTACAAATTTTAAAATCTTTAATAATTATTTATTTACATTTTTTTTTTTTTTTTTTTTTTCACAAACTTATTTTACACAGCCAGTCAACATCTAAATGGGATTTCCATTTTAGACCTTCACACATCACCTTCAAGTAATTCACGAGCCAGTAATTTAGCTTTATTTTGTCGACCCACTTTTTCCGTTTCCTTGTTTTCCATATGATCACGCACACACATACGGCAAGGACACATAGTGCCTTTTTTCTTTTCTCATCTTTGTGCGAAAAAGAGAGTTTCAGCACCCTTTTCCTTTGTTCTGTCGTTTCAGCATTTACACCTTCTTGCCGGAAAACTGCAAAGAGGTCTGAGCACACGTTTCCACTTGCCGGGCATTCAACGAACTCGTGTAATAAACCGTCGGTTACTACTTCATGGCAGAACGGGCACTCCGGGGGTTCGGAGCGTAGCATCCGGCTAAGTCTGTTTCTGTAGGGCAAAATCCCGTGTATTATGCTAAAGGCCAATTCTTTATGTAGTTGTTCACATGGTAGATCGTGCAGGTTCGAAAACGAAAGCTCGAAATCGAATGAAGGATCTTTCAATTTAGCGTTAAAGCTGACGGGGTCAGTATTTGTCAGTGTTGAAGCTACAATTTGTTTCAAATCATCTTTGCCACTAGCTGAAAATGCGCCGGCTTGCTTTAGTTTCCTAAGGTCACTCACGGAACACTGTAGGGGGACTGGTAATTTTGTTGACATTTCATCAGCGGTTTCATCTTCTATTTGGTTAATAACCGGGAGCAACCACTGTCGCACTAGCGTAGACGGGGCTTCATCTTTTACTATCAACTCACAAATATTCCTCAAGAAAAGAGATTTACACGTGACTCTGAAATCCAAAACGCCAAGCCCACCAAATTTTAACGGAACATATAGCATTTTCATGCTTAGTTTCTCTAGTTTTCCCATCCACACAAATCTCCAGATCGTTCTCTCGATTTTCTTTGCTTGTTCTTCGGGGAGAGGGTACACCGCGGCTAAGTAAAATAGGTGAGGTAGGCAATACGTGTTTATAAACAAAGCTCTGTCAAATGCTGTTTCGAGGAGTCCATTCATTGCTCCGTTGATGCTCCCAGTTATCCTAGCAACTTTCTCGTTCCATAGTTTTTCTACTGACATCAGTGGCTCAAAAGTAATACCCAGAATTTTCGTCCGGGCAACTTCTGGTAGCCAGCAATTTGCTAGCACGTCTGAATAATCACTGTTGGTGTTAAGCGGTAGGATGTTGGTTTTCTGTTTATGAACCTGCACATGGAAATGTTTCTCAAACCACAGAAGACCTTCACAGACCTTTTTCACGTCTTCAGCGGATGTTGTCACAAAGTTACCATCATCGAGGAACGCAGCGCATTTTAGGTGTCTATGAGAACCTAGTTCTAAGCCAACAATTCTCTCCTCAACATATCGGAAAAGGGGGTTGATGTAGAGTTCAAATAGTGCTCCTGAACAAGGGTCTCCTTGTCTGAGGCCTTTTTCCATATTAAATCTTCTGGTTAGCCCACCATTAACTTTAATTACTAGCTGTGGGCGTTTATACAGCATTTCAAACTTTCTCATAGCCTTACTCGAAAAAAGCATCTTTCTTTTCATCAGAACCCACAATATTTGACGTATCACCGAGTCATATGCTTTAACGATGTCAGCATCAATAACGGCTAGGAGGTCCCACTCTGTAATCTTTTTTTGTATCATTTCGTCCCTTCTCATGATAAGGTCTCTGATAACGCTTAAAATATGTTGGGCTCTCCTTCCTTTCAAAGCACCATATTGATAATCGCCTACCAACAAGATAAGCACTTCTTCCAGTCTTTTTGTCAGCACTTTGCTGCATATTCTGTAATCGCAATTTAGCAACGTGATAGGTCTCCAGTTTCTTAAATCACTCTTCTCAACCTTCTTATGTATCAACGATATAACCCCCACATCCTCTTCAGGGTAGCCCTTTTCTACAAACTCATTCATAACTTCAACAAGAAAATCACCTAGTACTCCCCAGAACTTCTTATAGAAATCATACCCCAACCCATCAGCTCCTGGGGATTTACCCACTTTCAGATTTTGCACCACCTTCTCAACCTCGGATCTAGTAAACTTGTTCTCTAGCTTCTCATTCTCAGCTTCAGGAACTGTCTTTCTACACTGGAAATCACTAAACATGGCGGATGTTTCACTTAATTCTGGCCTCTTATATTGATTCTCATACGTAATTAGAACCTCTTCTCTAATTTCACGGGCATCAGATGTCAGTTGTCCGTTCATTTTTCTTACTTGCTGAATAAAATTTTCATCCCTGTTCTTCTTTGCTCTAATTTTAGCTGCTAATGTTAACTGTCTCACTTCATCAACTTCACTTAGACGGTTTAGGATTTTAAAACGATCAAAATCACTTTCTTCAACTTTTTTAATTTGTTGTTTTACTTCATTAAATTCGAACCAGACGTCTTTTCCAGTATCAGCTTCAGCTTTCAGGTCGTAGAGTACATGGTACAGGTAACGTTTATAGCTGGCATCTTGCCGCTTTGACTCTAGCTCCAGGTGTTTAATAAAAGCCCCTATCTTCTTCTTAAATTCTAACCAGAAGGTCATCTTGTCACTATTTTCAATATATTCACTTAGGAACTGTTCTACTTTTCCCCTGATCTTTTCACAATTTTCCTTATTCTTTAACATATTTGGGTCCATTTTCCAACACTTTTTCCCTGTACGCCGTGGCTCTTTTTCTACCTTTTTAAAGTCTGCGATTAGAGCCGTGTGGTCGGAAAAGGTACATACCACATTCGATATTCCCGAGATACCTCCGAGTAGGTCTTCAGTGCAGTATACTCGGTCGATACGACTTGCCCCTCTTCGGTCGATCCTTGTAAAAGCAATTTTAGCTTGCTTTTCGTTCCACACATCCTTCAACTTGAAAACTTTTATCAGATCCGAAAGCTCGTCACTCATTCGGCTTTTGTTTGTCTTTTTGTTCACAGTTTGCAGATCCCTTTCTTGCACTACACAGTTGAAATCACCCAGTAGGATCACCCCAGAGTGCCTCAAGTATTTCGGTAGTTTCTTTCTAATCAACTCTTCACGCTCACGGAAGTTATTTGTCCCCGAAGGTAAGTGCACGTTCACCACTAGGACTCCATTCACTAGCAAGCTCCCCACATTACCATTACATTCAAAACTAAGGTTAGCTGGGTCGAAAGACACACTATCTCTTAATATGAATCCACAGTCTGGAGTTATTCCCGCTGACAGAAAAGTATACTTCATATTTTTTAATACACTCAAATGAGCAGTATCGATCTCTTGGACACACAAAACATCCAAATTATTCACTACTAAGAAATTAGCAAGGAAGTCTTGCCGTTTTCTCTGCTTCATTCCGTTAACGTTTAAAATACCAATACGTAGTGAGGTCTCCATTGGAGTCGTTTAGTTTTTGGATTTCTTGTCTGATGGCTTAGTACTTTTCGTGTTTTTTCCCTTGGATCCTTTGGATGACTCCGCCGAGTCTATTGAGGTATCGCCTAGGTTGCGCTTTGGTGCAGATCTGGGCTCATTTGTCAGAACTGACTGAGATCGCTGGACTTGTTTGTTTATTCCGGGAGTTGTGCATTGCCTGTGCTCCGGTGTATCCGTAGCAACAGGTTGCAATGCCCCACTATTCTTTTTCTCTAATTCATTCCCAGAAGAATTTCTGTTCGGGGTGGAATTTTTTCTTGAGGGAGGGCTTGCGATAACTAAACTCGACACTACTAAGTTCACAGCCTCATTCGGTGTGAGCTGGCAGATTCCGGTGATTCCTGGCACGATCGGGGAGCCGAGAACTCCGGTGGGCATTAATGCGGCTCTAACTTCAGTTCGCTGTCCCCATGGATTATTGGGGTCGCGAAAAGAACTTTTTCTGGGTCTCTTGTTAGGGCAATTAATTGAATCATGACCCGGGTTGTGACACACGTAACAGAGTTTGGGCTGCCCATCGTAGTAGGCAAACATTTTTTCATCGTCTATCTGGATAGCGGGAGGGATAGGATCCTCAATGTACATTAGCGCAGTACCGCGTCCCGTATACACAGGTATGTAATCGTCTCCTTCGAAAACTTTTCTCCGAATGTTTAACACCTGGCCATACTGTCTCAGAGCCGCTCTCAGGTCATCATCCGTTGACTCCCCCGGAATCTTACGGAGCATGACCACGGTCGGTCGCTTTCCACTTTTCTCTACAAACACAGGGTAGATCACACTTTCATGTCGGAGCTCTAGATTCGTTTGTTTCAAACGGTTTACCAAATCCTCCGCAAGGATTGCGCTCATCATCGTTACCTGTACCGTTCCATATCTCCTGAGATCATCGGCGTCAATTGCGCGGACGTTTGCCACAGATAAACCGAGAGACTTCAGAAAACGGTGAACTACCACACTTTCTAGGTTTTTCAGAACTCCTTCAGGCATAGCACTAAAGTCAAAACGCACTGTACTTCTCGCCATTTTACAATCACAAGATATACAAAACACTGAACTTTTTTTTTTTTTTTTTTTTTTTTACCGATCACCAGAAAAAGTCCAAAAACGACCCACTCACTTTTGGCCTTTCACTCACACGACCGATTTTTGTACAGCCGGCAACACTGAACAATAACAAAACCCGCGTCATGTGACTGACGTCACACAGCGCAGGAATGAAAACTGCTTTTTCGCAATTTTAAGCCTTAAATCTTTATTTTTATATTTGTGTCAGGGAATTTGAAGTTGAATACTGTGCATATCCAGTAGGGTAGGGTAGGAACAACTGTAACTACAAATCATCGTCTGCATTAGAAACAAAATTAGGAAAATGTTCTTTTGGAGATCATTTGTTTGAGTGCCGTACGGGATAGGATGCTAAAACAAGAGCTACAAGCTTATATGGCACTTGTTACGAGTAGGCTGTACAAGAAAGTAGATGAGATTTCCGGTAGGCCCCCTCCCCCTGGTTGGATCCGGTTCGGACCCTAAATGTCATCCAGGCGTTATCTGGGATATGTATATACAGGCCTACACATATTTTTTTACCTACAATGTTATGAAAAGGAATTTTCTTCAGTTATTTATTGCAGGTTTGTTCCTTCCCCAACGTCGACACTGAAGTTTGACGGCCTGACGAGAGCCTTTGACAAGAAGGTCCGAAATATCACTGCCGAAGCATTAGTTGCGTTTTTGCTGATACCACGGTATCTGATATACGATCTAAAGTCGTTTTTGCGGTTATCGTGGTATCTGATACCACGGTCAAAAGGCGTTTTTGCAGTTGTTGTGGTATCTGGCCAGTTACCGTGGTAACAGATATTCAGATATCACGGTCCGACCGTGGTATCTGGTCATGGTATCTGCAAAACGCATCTCACTTTCCTCAGATTTTGTCAAATTCGTGAGAAAGAAGTTCAGCACTTAGTGATGTAACAGGATATCAGTTTTTATTTTGGGATGACTTCGAAAAGAGCAATTTCGGCAATAGTCGTTTTGGCAGCGGACCGTATATCAGATACCACGGTAACTGCAAAAACGACTAATTGCAGATCCAGTTACCGTGGTAACAGATACAATGGTATCCGTAAAAACGCTAATATTGTAACTGTCGTTTCCGTTTTATGCATTTTTGTATTAAAACAATTAGTGTTAAATATTCAGTCAGCATCCAGACTATGTAGCGAGTAGTGGAAATAAAATAGTGTTACTGTCCGTGTTTCTATGAGAGAAATGGTTTATTTGAAAATCCCCCTACTGTGGCCGAATACGACTCGAAAAAATTTACGTCGCTTCTCTGACATCTCCTCTCCCCGTTCATCAAGCTAGACTGGAATCCTATATGCAAATTTCAGGTTCTCGTCCCCTCCTCCCAACCGTGTCCGGATCCGTTCTGGACACCAAATAACAAACCTGATCCGAACTTCACGTGGAACATCTGAAACGATAGCTGTTTCCAGTTGCCAAGTTTTATTCAAATCCGATCATCCATTCAAAAGTTATGCATGCCACTCTAGATTCCGGATTCCCCATCTATCCACTCCCCCACGATAGTCGGATCGGGGAAACAACTATTCTCAAGTCACCAGATCCGGCCCCGATTTGAAGTGGGATGTCTGAGACGTCAGATCTTTCTGAATGTTAAATTTAATTAAAATTCGATCGCCCGTTCGAAAGTTAATAATACCTCAATTTTCTGGATTCCCCATTTCTCCACTCCCACCGGATGGTTGGATCGGGGAAGTGACTATTTCTAATTTAATCTGGTCGGGTCCCTGATACACCTGCCAAGTTTCATCGTCTTAGCTTACCCTCTAAATATCCGTGTTTTCTTAAGTCTGAAACTGGTCCGACTGTTCATGGGACCAATTCGATTAACAGTATTTTCGCGTTAAACAGTTGGTTGAGCTCAACCAGGTTGCAAAAAAAATTTTTGGCGTCAACCAGTTTCGCCACTTGAGCTCAAACCGGTTGACGCCAAAACGTTCCCCAAGTGTTCGCAAAAAATTTAAAGAGCTGCCTCGCAATAGTCGAAATCATGCCAATGAGCGTTGGGAAGAAGAAAACAAGTCACCTGAACGATTACTCAAACCCTGTGTCGACCAATGCACGGCGTCCTTTGGGGACAGCTGTAGTGATGCTTCCGGCTCTTCCGCTAGGTACACCAGGGACCCATGAATTTCCTTATAGGTCCTGTCAATAAGAGATTGTCAGCCTGTCGCCTGTCAATAAGAGATTTCTGATGCTATCTTGACCGACCAAGCGGAGTTCGAGAAATACCCACGGGGATAGAATATGCGACTATCCAGATAGACAACATTTGGGATTAGCTGCTGGCGCCTTGAGGCAGGAGTTTCTTTGGCGCGCACGTCCAATGAGGTAAACAAGAATGCCGATCGACTCAAGCGGGGATTTTTGGAAGATGGACTTGGTTCGGTCATCATATCAATATAGAAGCATAGGAAATTACAGGCCCCCTGTAAGGAAATTCATGGGTCCCTGGTACACGGTGTAGACCCTGGCTCTTACCTTTTCTTAGGGAAAGCCAATCAGATCACCTCGAGAGGCAAAGTAAAGACCAGCTTCGCGAGCACTTCGCCGGGATCGCCACGATCAGCACAAACGTTCACTTCGAAGGAGTTAAAGTAACAACTTTTCTTCGAAAAAAAACAACAGTTTTTTCTGTTATGACTGCTTACTGTTAGTTCAGGGAACACTGTTATACAGATGTTCAGCTACAGTATTTCTCCTTCGGTAGGGTTCTGTTTAACGCTTTTCTGATTTTTAGAAGCTGGAAAAACGGACCCCTCCAACTACCCCAAAAGTGTCCGGATCCAGTCCGGTTCTGTCATCCGTCAATCTAATCTAGGGATCGTTCTTTTTCTACCCATAAAATTGTATCCCGATCCCTCCACTCTGAGCGAGCCCTGCCCCCCCCCCCCTCATTCCCCCAAAAGACACCTAATCCGGCGTGGAAAGCATTGTTGAAATATGTGGAATAAGCTGCTTTTTGGTCCGGAATTCCGGTGATGGCGATTAAGGTACTTCGACTACTCCGAGATGTGACAATCAGGTTCTGTCGGAAATATCTGATTTAAGTAGGGGGGAGTCGTGTAGTATGACAAGGCGGGCAGTATGACACACTCTCGGAACTATTGGTTCTATTAATTTTATTCAATCTGTGCTCGCAGCAGACATCTACTACACAAAGGAGAAAACGGTTTCTCGAAGAAAAATAATTCCTCCCTTAGAACTTATGATAAAAAAACATTTTTTTTACCCTCAAAATATTTTTTTTTGTCCAACTACAAACCCACATGTCGACAAGGTGTTATGACATAGAATAACCATTTCTTGCAGGGACCTGGATAGGGTATTTAATTATCATAAGCAGTTGAAAAACTGCTGGATATTCACAAAATTTAGGAAGAAATGCAGATCCCATACAACCTTCGTTTTTCGGATTCAGTCATCCATGGGGGTGGAGGAGGGGAAATCGGGAACCTTATGACATGCATAGGTTGCAAACGGGTCAACGCTCTAGGGCAATGCGTCTTAAATCCTTCACTCATTCATTCAACACGATGATAGTGAAACATATTGGGTCGTAAGAAAAAGAATGCCCTGAAGGCAACATATGGGTGTTCAAGCCGGATTCCGCAACTGTGAGAGTTGGAGGGGATACAAAGAATCTTGTGGCAGCCCTAGGGATGAAACGAGTAGAGTGACTGGTATGAAACTTATAAGTTATGAATGTCATATGCTTCAGACGATCCAACTTTTGATGCCAGTCGGAATTTGCCTTAGTCGGGGGAGCTTGAGGGGGTACCATACATTTCCCGAAAATTCTCATATTCAAGTGAAACTTCACAGATGGTGGAAGGAGATGCCACAGATCTAGGATTTTTGTCGCCAAACCGGATTCGGTCGCGGTGGGTACCTTTTGGCAGAAAAGAAACCTTTTTAAAAGGTGGAAACCTTTTGGCAGCCCTAAGGCGTATTCTCTCCGTTCCCCTAGGACTCCGCTTGAGGAGTCCCCGCGTTTTTGTTTGTCCCGGGGACTCACTCCCCGTATTCTCGCGAGTCCCCATGGACGGGGAATGCTCCGATTATCATCGCCATCATCAAAAAGGACTCCCTTTGAGATTCGGAGGGGAATCAATTTTTCTGGTGTTGGTGCAATGTAAAATTAACTAAAAACAATCAGAATAAAGAAAACCAAAAATACAGTGGATTTCACCAACTGCGTATTTATTTTTCGAACCAAATCCATTTTGGAAGCATTCCCCGTGTTCTCGCTGTTTCTGTACGTGGAGTCCGCGTGGAGTGACTCCCTCTATTCTCGCCGTTCCCTTCGATTCCCCAGGGAGTCCTCGGGGAACGGCGAGAATACGCCTCTAATGTGAAAAGCGTTGAGCGAATGGCGACTGAAACTTCGAAGGTGTGGAGCTCACATGACCAGATGGCTCAACCCATTTTATGGTCCTGGTCGGATCGGGTTGCTAGGGGGGAGTTGGAGGGGGATCGGAAATTTCCTTAAATTCAGAATTAAGATAATTTGATAGGCATTATGAGGAGATGCCCTAGCCTCGACAATCGGGGAGGGTGGGAGGGGGGGGGGGGTTGCAAGAGCCCCGAAAACTGTTGGGCATGCCTAGCTAGGGATTAAACGATAGGGTGACTGGGATGAAACCTGGAAGGTTCTTTTTCTAAGTTAATGTTGCTGAAAACACCACATTCTAGGTTCCTCGTGATTCCAAGTTTTTTATTTATGCTATTTTTGAAAGAAAGTTTTTGAGTGCAATATAAAAATAAACGCAAAAATTTAAGATGTGTCACACTGAACCCAGGGTGTGTCATACTACCCTCCACTGGCGGGTAGTATGACACAGTGACCATGTCCAGAACTGAGCCTACTACTGAAAAACTGTGAGAGATAAAAATCTAAAAAAAATCCCAAAGATTCTATAGGGAACCTAGTAAACGCTGCAAGCAAAACGCATGCAAATTTCAGGGAAATAAAAATCCAAGAAAAAAGTGTGTCATACTACCCGACTCTCCCCTAGAGTTTCCGACCGGAAAATCCATCCTAGGCGGCAACACATGGTATTCACAATTCGCCGTGTCTTCCTTCGGTAAGCCAACTTCAATGACATCAGCAAAAAAAACTTTAGTTCTACCAAATTCCCGGTCTTTTGCCGAATTCCGTGCTAAGTACTTGTTTGGTGAGAAAATAAAGTTCCGATCTGGACTCGGCATAGTTTACGTATTTGCAGATAACATGGTATCTGATATCACGGTCCAAGATCGTTTTCACTGTTGCTGTGGTATTCGATACCAAGATCGATAGGTTTTTTTTTTTTGCACTTATGGTGGTGACACAAGAGCTTAGGATTTTGTCAAAGTGGTTGGACAGAAGTCTGGTAGGCTACTTGTGAAGGGAGTGGATATCAGCTTTTATTTTGGGATGATATCTTAAAGCGCAAATTCGGTTACTGTCATTTATGCACAGCAACCGTAGTATAAGATACCTTGGTGGATAACTGCAAAAACGACAAAATGCAGATCCAGTTAGAATGGTATCAGATACAATGGTATCTGCTAAAACAATAATCCTATCTCCTTACCTGAAAAACAACTGAAATAAGCTGGAAAAAATAATGGTTTGTCCCTTACAAGTACTAAGAGTGCGAAGAACAAATTATTCCATTAGCACACAAAAAGTGCAAAACTAACTACTTTTCACCTTCTCTTGGCAGTGCTGACCACTTTTCTAGCAAAAGCTTGATTAACGCAAGGCTCATTTCCTGTGTCCGAACCTCATATGGTTAACCAAATGACTGCTCCTTACGAAAGTTTTCTTACATACTTCACATGCGTGAGATTTTTCTCTATTGTGCACTGGCATGTGCTTGACCATGACATCATGGGACTCAAACGCTTCATTACAGACTTCACAGGAGTAATGTGCAACCATGTGAATTTCTTTGTCTGACAACTGAACAAATTCCATCCCACATACGTCACACGAGTAAGGCTTATCTCTTGTGTGTCTTCTCATGTGAACTACTTTGCTACACCGTCGCGAAAACTTTTCGGGACACAAATCACATGCGTAACGTTTCCCTCCTGCCTGGCTCTCCATGTGCCTAAGTTTGCTCTCTCTCTCAAGGAAGCTCTCTCCACACACTTCACACATGTGCTTCCCTGTGTGTGTACTCATATGTTGAAGCATTTCCCCCTTCCGGCGAAATTTCTTTTCACAGACCTCACAAGAAAATGTCTTTTTTCCAGTGTGTATATTCATATGGTCAACAAGCGACCTCTGGTATGAAAACCTTTTGTCACACACCTTACACGAATAAGGCTTGTCACCTGTATGAGTGTTCATGTGATCCAGCTTGGCAATTAATTTAGAATACTTTTTGGGGCATAGGTCACAAGCGTAAGGTTTTCCTCCTGTATGCACTTTCATATGCTGCCTTTTGGTTTTATTTTGAGCAAATTTTTTGTCACAGAACTTGCAGGAGTAAGGTTTTCCTCCAGTGTGCAAATTCACATGATCATCCCTATTCAGCCTGGAAACAAACTTTTTATTACATACCCCACACGAAAAGGCTTTGACACCGGTGTGTTTATTCGTATGCAAAACCACTGAAGCCTGCAGAGAAAACTTTTTTTTACACACCTCACATGAATAGGGCTTTTCCCCAGTGTGTTTTCTCATGTGGACGGTCAAAGAGCCGGAAGTGGTAAACGTTTTCTCACATGTTGTACAGGCAAAGGCCTTTGCTTTGTCTTCTGGGTATAGCTCAATTTGCACAGGGTTTTCATCGACTCTGCCTTCGATTTTCACTCTGGGCTCTTGCAAGTTTTCACCTGAAACAAAGGACAATTTACTTACGGTACTGGGATTTATCTGAAGAAAAATATCTTTCACTGTGTTGTGTTGTGGTTCGCCAGATCATACAATGGTACTATCGGCACCTCGCACCGTTCAAGGCGATCACATGAATCAGCCACCAAGAGGGGAGAAATGGACTGAAAGATCAAAGATCAGCACCGTGCCAATCACCAGAGAGTCATATTAAATCGAGATATTAGTTGCGTTTTTGCAGATACCACGGTTCAGTTCAGTTCAGTTTCAGTTTCATTTGACTATATTTAAACACAAAAAAAACCCATCAGTAACACTCTTGCCAGGAAAGCACAATAGGAGTAACCATAACATATCATTCAAAAGGAAATCACATGGCCGTAAGAGCTGTTACAATTACAATTTATCCTGAACACAAGCCTACCTCTGTGGCGGTGCCCTGATTTTTGTGATGGTAACTTTGCATCTCTGGCATCTGCTCTTCCTGCCCATCAGTTTTGACTGGAATCAGAGCATTTCTGCAAACTTCCTTTTCCCGCTTCATCCTCTTATCGTGGTTAGATCTGGCATTCAAAAAAAACAAACATAGGCCGTATTCTCCCCCCCCCCCCCCATGAAAACGGACTAGTTTCGCCACTGATTGATACTAGAAATCGTGATAATCCTTATGCAAATCCATCAATTTTGCTCAAATAGGCTATGTGATTACTGGGATAATATTCGTTGTTAAAGACAGATCGAGTAGAGAAAGCTTCTATTCTTATGACTTGCAATTGAACAATATGCTATTCACCCCTTTTTGGGGAGTGGGGTGAGTCATTTTTTGTTTTTATGCAGATTTTTGGGGGATTACTGGGGTACCTCTCAGAAGTGATAGATTTCAAACCATCCAGATGGTGATGGGTGGGTCTTTTTATCAAAAAAGGCCAGATTTTAGGCTAGGTGTCATCAGATTTCATACCAGTCCCCTCCTGTCTCCAGAAATGAAGGAATGAATGAATCCTTCTAATTACCCACTTCTATAAAAAAAAAACAAAAAAAAACAGTGGAGTAAATAGAAAAAAAAGAATACAACTAAAATTATTTACATTATAATACACTTCAAACTAATTACAATTCAAACAAACAGACCAGGCTATGATGCAGCTTAGAGAAAAATATGATTGTTTTCAACGAGAAATTAGCAATTTTCTTGTTAGCGCTTGTCAACTCTATCCCACCCCCTCGCTCTGACGCGTAGCTTTGCGCATCAAAACTGAATATACATTGGTTATGAAGGAGAAAAAAAAGATGTCTACCATTTCCACCAAAAATGAAAAATAATACTCTGATGCTTCCATATCCTTATTTGTGAAAGAGTTGTTTTTTTTGCCTGTTTTTATAGGATTTCAAGAGGCAGAGTGGAGGGGGATGAGGGCAGTATGAGCAGTGATCTCTCTTATAGTTTCCTAGTCTCTCTAGCAGAGGCGTGACTACTAGGGGGGAGGGGGGGATGCCCCCCCCAATGTTGTTAGCCAGTCGGTAAAAAAGAGCTGAATCGGCGCAAAGCACCGAAATTTTTCTTAAAAACAGTCAATTTTTTTCTTAAAAATAGTCAATAGTTTCGCCACTATAGTAGCACTATTGACAATAGTCAATAGTTTTGCCAATAGTTTTTTTCTTAAAAATAGTAATTTTTTCTTAAAAATAGTCATTCTTTCTTAAAATTAGCCGCTTTTCGTCAACACAGTCGTTTTTTCTCAATAATAGTCATTTTTATCCGCAAAAAGAGTCGGTAAAAATGACCAGCCAGTCGGTAAATACATTGTCCCCCCCCCCCAAACATTCTGGCTACAGTAGTAACGCCTCTGGTCTCTAGAACTTATATATCCAAAAATAATTTTCTAGCTTTCATCTGGCCCACATGAAACTCTCCTAGACAGGGGATTGTTTTTCTCTTTAGTAGGAGATTACCCTAGGAAGGAGAAATCTATAAAAAGTATGTTGCCCAACTGCTCAAACTACTCAAAGATTAGTAAAAGTACCCTATTTACCATCCTTTTTGGTAATAAATCACTGAATACTTGCCTGTCTGTTGGACAGGTTCACCAGTTGGCTCTTGTTTGACGAAAACAGCAGGCTCGCCTGTAACAGCTGTATCTGTTGATTCTTGCTTGATAAAAACATCAGACTCTCCTGTGTCTTCAAGTGTGGCAGCAGTTTCAGCTAGTTCTTGCTTTATCAAAACAGCAGAGCAATGTGTTTGATGGCCTAATAAATCTTTTTCGTCTAAATATGGTTCAAAGCAGTAAATACATTTAAGGTTCATCTTAATTTAAACTTGAGGAAGAACGTGATCACAATTCAAATTATTTGCCTTGCTGCTTTTTCACTCAGTGTTGCCACCATTATTGATCCTGACAAAACATATAAGTCTAGGCCAGTCAACCACAAACCACAAACCCCTGATTTTTGGATACCCCATGCCAAACGCTGGAAATGCCTAGCGTTTGGCATAGCCTATGCTTAACCCTGGACACCCTATGCGAAACGCCGAATAGCTTAGCACCTTAACCCTGACCTCCCTCGCTACAGGTGAATTCTGATTGTTTGATTTTTGAGCTTCATACAAATCATCAATATCTGGTTGGACCCCAGTATCCAGCATTTGGCATAGTGTATCCAGCGTTTGGCATAGGGTATACCAAACGCTAGAAATACCAGCGTTTGGCATAGGCTTTCCCAAAATCAGGGATTTGTGGTAGACTGGTCTAGGCTGCCTACGAAAGCCCGTCAGCGAAATACACGTATATTTCTGGGGGTGGGCCGGAGTTGATTTTTTATGGCACTTGCCCTTTGGTCAAGAGCCATCGTAATTTCTATCCGTCCGTCGGTCGGTCGGTCCGTTTCGCTAGTTCGGGCACTTCCACAGAAGGTTGGACGTTGTAACTTGGCGGGCGTAGCAGGGATGTATCAGGGACCCCAAAAGATTAAGTTGGAAATAGTCATTCACTGATCCGACAATCGTGGGGGAGTGGAGGGAGGGGGAATCCGGAATCTAGAAGTATTATAGCTTTTGAACGGGTGATCGGATCTTCATGAAACTTGATATTTGGAAAGACAGTGGGTCGTCTCAGACGACCCACTTAACCGGACCGGATCCGGCAACTTTGGGGGGAGCTGGAGGGGGGAACCGGAAATATTTGGAAACGCTTAGAGTGGAGGGATCGGGATGAAACTTTGTGGGAAAAACAAGCACAAGTCCCAGATACATCGTTGACATAACCGGACCGGATTCGGGCATTGTGGGGGGTTTGAGGGGGTACGGAATTCCGGTGATCCCCCGGTACTTCCGGATGGGCTAGGACGATGAAACTTGGAAGGCGTGTCACAGACCCGAAGAAACTGACTTTACAATAGTCGTTTCCCCGATCCGACCACCATGGGAGGAGTGAAGGGATGAGGAGCACGGAATCTGGTGGCATGCATAACTTTTAAACGGGTGATCGGAACTGAATAAAACTTGGCAAGTGGAAAGAGCTATCGTCTCAGGTGTTCCGTGTCAAATCCTGGTCGAGTCCGATACATGAAGTATCTCGGGAAACGATTAGAGTTGAGGGATTGGGATGGAACTTGGTGGGAAGAACAAGCATTAGTCCTTGATACGTAACTGACAGAACCTGGTCGTATCGGGGCTATGTCGGGGAAGCTGGAGGGTGTTTCCCGGAATTCCGATGATCGCCAGTTAGGATATATCCTTTAGTTCTTTAGGATATATCCTTTAGTGCTTTATGTCTTTAGTGCTGTTATATCCTTTAGTTCCTTTAGTGCTTTAGGATATATACTTTAATTAGGTTAGGATATAGTTCCAGCTATTCTTAAGACGATGAAACTTTGCAGGCTTATTGACAAAATGCCCTAGGAAAACTTGTGTTCCTGGAACCGATCGTCTTAGGGGAGCTTAGGGAAGGGGAATCCGGAAATCAATGGCTTCCCTAAGTTACGAACGGGTGGTCTGATTCGGATGAAACTTTACGGGTGATAGGAGCTGATGAGTAGATGAGTAGACAAGCAAAAAATTCGTCCAAACCATACGCGGCCACGGTTGGGGAGTTGGATGGGGACGGGACAGAATGGGATGCAAGCGGCCTTGGTTTGTTATCTGGTGTCTGGATCGGATCTGCAGCAGAAGTGGGGTGAAGTGAGAACCGAAAATTTGCGGATAGGCTCTGCCCCGGTTCCAGTAAAACTTGATGGACAGAAATAGGAGATGCCAGAGATGCAATGTTTATGTTTCTGAGTCATTCAGCCACATGGAAGGGGAATCCCGTAAACGTTTTGGCTCGCATCAGGGTCAGTAAGTGTAGCGATTTTAATGAAACTTGGAATGTAGAGAGATCATATGCCCTAGATGATACATTTTAGGGTCCGCACAGGATCCGACCACGCTTAGGGAGGGGGGGGAGTTGCCGGAAGCGAAGAAAACGCTCAGATTTGAATAAAACTTGATAGGAGGTAAGAGAAAATGAGTCCGAACCAGATTCGGACTCCGTAAGGGAAGTTGGAGGGGAGACCTGTGGCACGCATTGGGACCAAACTAGTGAATCTTTTGGGTTGAAGCTTGAAAGGTAGAAAAGTCATTTGCCCTCGGGTGGTCCTAGGCGATGCCGAAAATGCTCAGACTTGAGTGAAACTAGATATAATATTTCTAGGTCCTAAACGTATTTTTGGATCTGCATCTGATCCGCATCTTCGTTTATCACATACTTTTGTTGTACCTTCTACTCGTATCAAGTCCTATATGAGCTCGTAGCTCTTGTTCAATAACCAATTTTTCTGGGGTTGGCCAGAGTTGATTTTTTTTTTCAATTACCAATTTTCTTAGCTAACATATTTCTTCATTTTAGTTTTCTAGTGACACAGATTTGATTTATTTTCTCTTGAACGGAATGCCAGGAAATTGTAGAAAAAACAAAAGCTACGAGCTCATTATGGAACTTGCACTTGGCACTAGCTGGTGTAAGCAAGTAGATGAGAACGTCACAAAGCACCCCCATCAACCCCCCTAGGATCGGACCTAGAAATAGGAGATCTGGTTTCACTCGCGTCTGAGCGTTTCCGGCATCGCCTTGGATCATCGATAGGGCAAATTTTTCTTCCCACTAGTTTGACCCCTAGGAGTGGTAAACTATTTCTTATAAACTCCCCCTACAGTGCCCGAAACTGATTCCGATACATTAACAGATCATCCAAAGCATGTTGTCTTACCGGTATCAAGATGATACTATGCTAATCTGCATGCAAGTTTCATCGCCCTTAGCACATCTGGAAGTATCCTAACACGCGATCACCAGAATTCCGGGAAACGCTCCTCAGCTCCCCTCAAATAGATCCGATCCGATCTGGTTCTGTCTTAACGTACCTAGGGGCTTATGCTTGTTCTTCGCTACGGCACGTTTTTTGCGGTGGTTTTTTGCTACGGCAAAAAACACGATCGTCAGCATGTACCAGTCGCTAGTCTACTTAGTTTTGATGATGACGAGAAGGAAGTATCAACAAAGAAAACTAAGGGTGTTACTCATGCGTTTGATAAACTAAAAAATCATCCTGATATTTACCGGCAGTTCGGTATCGGATAGCCAACTTTCGGATCCCACTGCTGATGTCCGTAGCCTAGTAGTTGCACAGACAATGAACTTGCGGCTACAAAGCAAAATCAAGCTGAAGAAATCAAGAGAAAAATTGACGAAAAGCTGAAAGAATCGACCTCGCAAACTGCAGCTAATATTCGTGCTAAGTTTCCAGTTGAAACAATGTTCTCCGAAATCTATGATGCAGTACACGTTGAGTTTCAGCCCAAATTCGAACTGATCGAAAATTATCTGAAAACCTGCATGCATATGATTGAATTATTACAAAACCGTTTTAATCAGCTTGAGCTCAAACTAAATGACATAGAGCAGGAAGTGAGAAATGGTTCCCTGCTATTTAACGGTGTCAAGCTGATTTGTTCGCAAAGTATTGGTGATGCTATGAAACACGTTTCGTTTGTCAAGATGGGTCTAACTAGTATTAGGGATTCAGACATACTTAGTGTTCAGCGATTAGTGTTGGTTCAAATACTGCTCAAAGACCAGACAAAGTTGCCCCTGTCCTCGTCCAGTTTCGATCAAAATAAATAGCCCACCATGTGTTTAAAGTGAAGAAGCAGCTTAGTGGCTCAGGACTATTTGTAGCCAAAAATCTTACGAAACGTAAGCGCGATCTTCTGGGCGCTTCAAGAGATAAGTTTGGAAATCGCAGTGTGTGGTCCGATCATGGCCGTATTTTTGTGCGCGATAGTAATCTATCCAACGTGCATCTACGGTCTAGCCGCCTGCTAAGATATGGGGATACGCGAACGAACCATACCGGCGATTAAACCGGAGGTTCAAGAAAAGTGGCTGCTAGACCGCCTTTTTTTTTTTTTTTTTTTTTTTTTTACGCTGCGAAACTCGCTAACTTCTTCCAACGGATAAGCCGGGCAGGGCCCCCGCCCGGATCTTGTCCTTCCTGATTAACTGAGATCAACTGACGGCTGCGACCACGCGTTGCGCGTAGGATAGTAATCTATCCAACGTGCATCTACGGTCTAGCCGCCTGCTAAGATATGGGGATACGCGAACTCCCAAAGCCGGCAACGTCCCGGGGTACCTCCTACGTCCTCTGATCCGGTCCGTTATGTAGAAATATCCCCCCACCCCACTTGGAGATCCAAACCTCAACAAGATCTCTCCTTTGAGATCCAAACCTCATCAGGCCCACCCTTATAACTTTGAACTAATCCTTACAACCAAAAACTTCCATCCCTGAACAATATTCTATTTATTCCAACTAATAATATTTAACCGGTAATTCAACGTCGTTCATTGCAATCAAATCATGGGAAAAGGGCCGTGAAATTGGTCAGTCGGTTTGTTTCTTCATACACATCTGACAAATGCAATAGTGCTGCGGCGTCTCGTTTCCCTTGGAGGTCCATAACTTTTTTCCACGCAAGGTAGTGCTCCGCCGTTGCCACTGATCTCCATCCTACGGCGGACATAATTTCCGCTAGATCCGTGCCCGCGGCGGCTAGAGTGATAGCCCCTCCGGCTCTCAGACTGTGCGGCGTTTCTCCCTCGTCTATATTCAAGGTCCTAAGTGCCTCCTTCATAAATCTGTACACTTCACTGTACTGAATAGGCTCATTTATAAACAAACCTTGTTTGATATCCCGGAAAAAGAATCCGTAATCGACCCGTAATCCGCATTCGCTGACAATGTCCATATATTCTTGTGTCGCAATCAGGGGGCACACTTAAGATTCGGAAGCGCGGAAGACACCGAAGCTGTTTGTTCCCCCTTGACGCAAAGTTTTTTCCGACTGTGTGATTAAATAGGATACCTTCCCTATTTGGGAAAAACATCAACTCCTTACTTTTGGTCAAAGCCAAATCAGACGCCCTATCACCCCCATAAAACTGAACAAGGAAGAATGCACGATTTCTTGCTATCTTCAGTTGGCCAAAAAACTGCCGAGTTCAGTTTTTAACTTTCCTTTCTTTACCTCGTACGGTGAACGTTTCAAGAACCGTTCCAACTCGTTCTTTCTTTCTTCCCATTCAGCTGGCACCATTTTTGCCCAGTCGGTGCTGCTCTGTCCCTATAAAATTGAAATTCCCACCTTTCCCTCTATGCACATACACTTGTATATATACAAATTTAATTTACTAAATCATATCATATCACACGAGAACAATGAACCAATCAATTTAGTAAACGAACTGCCACAAACGGGAAATCAACTCCCCGTTTGTCCTTCACATAACCCTTACGAGAAGGGTACAACAGCAAAGACCTATCGCCCACTTCGCCCAGGGCAATTCGCGCGACCTCATGTTGTCGTAATAGGGGGAACCAAGCGGTGGCCCCTCCCTTATCGGGCACGAGCATAGTGACTGCTATCCCTGTTCCTTTAAAAAATGACAAAATCGGGCCAATCATACAAAAAGGGGGGGGGGGGGGGGAAACATAGTAATTCTCCTTGTTTGTCAACCTTTGGCAAAAGAGATCCACCCCTTCCGCGCCCGGTTGCGGGAAGGGTGAGTAAAATGGTAATCTACGTCCATCATAACCCCGTCTTGCGTTTGACTCCAGCGCCATAAGGTCCCAGGTGTGACCCCTTCTACCCCCGAATCGATCTTGTACCACTTCCCATGCGGATTCTGTCAACTTACAATGTTGCTTATCGATCGTCCTTGACAAACTATCCGCGATATTTTCTGCTGAAGGCAGGTACACCAACGTTAAAACTATGTTCTTTTGGCAAACAAAATGAAATATCTACTTTATAATGGTGTTCAACTGTCCGGATTTCCCCCCCGCGTCATTCCATGCCTGCACTACCGCCATGTTATCTACCCGGGCTCTTAAACGAACATTGACCAAATACTTTTCCAACGCCATCAACCCTCTCAAAAGGGCTTGAGCTTCTTTAACGTGGATTGGCAAATCGAATAATTCATTTGTGAAAAAATCAGCCAATTCAACTGGACCTGTAGGCCCGGCTAGTGATGTGCCCCACTTAAAGCCGCTAGCATCAGTATGAAGTTCCATCCACTGGTGAGAAGGTGACCTCCACGGGAAGGAACGTGGTGCATCGACTAAAAACGCCCAAAAACGTATCTCTTCCCTCGCCTCTCGGGTGACTTGCAACGAAAAAACACCCTTTTTCATCATATCCGAAATGAGTGAACTACACTCCTTTACGAACGTACGGGCGTGGGGGAATGCCGGTGTCAAACTAACGGCTTTTCCGACGAAACGTTGGATTTCCGTAATGCCTACTCTATCCTTCTCAACCAACTGTGACCTGAAATCCTCAAACTTATTCACCTTGTCATCTGGTACGATGAAGACTCCCTCTTTTACATTAATCAACATGCCGAAATAACGCAACTCATATTTGGATTGAAATCCGATTTCTTCAAAGACAAACAAAAAACCCAACTTCGCGGACAATGCTTTTACAAAATGTACCGCCGCAACCGATAAGGCTTCACAATTCGGTCCGGGCGGAATGAAATATAACGAATCATCCAAATACCTCCATGAAAACCCACCTGCTTCCCTAAAAATAGTTGCAATGGGTTGTCCTATTACATGGTAAACGTATGGCGAAAGTTTACTACCGAAAGTCAGGGTAGTATGCACATAGTACCAATCCGAATCGTCATTTTCTACATGCAAACAAGGCCACCCGCACCGTAAATACTGGTAACTTTCAACCGTTAAAGGAACTTGTTTAAAAGCTTTTGCGTCATCGGGCTTAAACAGTAGGCCACCCACCGAAAGAAATGGCTGTATGTCGCCCAATGTGTCCAACTGAAATGGATTATCTCTTATCCAACAATTGAGGTAAGACTCGTCATGACAAAGGCGAGGTTTTGTTGGTTCTACCGTCAGTGGCATCACTACTATAGGGGGCACACATTCTCCTACCTTCCCCCACGGAATCATGGACCCGTTTTTTATACATTCTTTTAACTCACTAGACACAAATTCCTGGAACTGGAGCACTGATTGACCGTTCGGGATTTCGATGCTGACCGGAGTGTCTGAATCATAATATCTCCCACGGTAAATACCCCGGAACGGGCGAAAAAACGAGGGAAAGTGCACTCCGTTAGTCAACCATTCTAATATCGTGTCCTTATCCTTCAAATTAATGGTCAAAAATAAATCCTGCCACTCGTTCACATGGTTCGATAATCCCCCCGCACGGAAAGATTTCTCGTCCAACTGTTTATCACAACGCTTATTCTCCCAATTCGATATAGACCGGAAATCGCCTGCTCTTGGGAACTGTACCGGGGCTTCAGTCCAATTGACCTTAGCGTCGACCCATGACCAATCTTTTTGAGCCTATAAAAACCAGATACATTTATTGTGATATATATAATGAACATGACAACTCAATTATAATCATAAAACTACCAGATGCTCTTGCTTTTAACTACACGATTCAAAATTCTCAGTGTCCCTCTTTATTCCTTGTGTAATCCACGCAACCGGTAGAAATATGGCCCACTTTTCCACATATATTACCCGTGCGCTGGTCGAATCTTGGCCGTTGGTATGGGAAAAAACGCTGCTGATACGGCCGACCTCCCCTCCTATTTCCATAAAATGGGAAAACTGAAGTCCCGAACGCTGGGGCTGCTATGGGGCCAAATGCCGCAGGTGCGTACTGCCCTTGCTGCGACTGGCTGGCCTGCCCGATCGCGGCAGTAACCGCTTTTTGAATCATTTCCTCCATCGTTCCAGATTCTTTCTTCGCCCCCTTTTCATTAACCGCCTGCTTCGCTTTATGTTTTGTTAATCTCAAAAACTCCTTTGCCCCCTCCTTTTGGGTTTCGGAACCCATCAGGTTTATGACCGTTTTTGCTAACTCGTAATGCGGCACATCCTGGAACGCCAATATTTGCGTGTACGCTACTCCATATTTCTCCGTTTCTTTGTCTCCTGCCCGCTTTGCCTCCGACACCAAGTCGCGCATGCGAGACAATAATTTACCGGAGTCAAAGGAAGTCGACATCACAACGTCAAAAACTTCTCTCCGAGCTCTTTCAACGGGGTTAGATGCCCCAAGCTGGGCTTTGAGACCAGCCAACTCCGCCATAAACGGCTGCATCGCCTAAGGGACAAATATCAACGAATTAACTTCAAATGACACATCACCTGAATGTATACCCTTTATTTAAAACCACAAAATCAAGCGAAACCGCCAAATGGCCTAAATGCCAAAATGGCCTTCTCCGATTACTACCCAATTTACCTCTCAAATTCTTTATCTCTTATTAACGGGTAAAAAAAAATTAAACCACTATGGGTGAGTTAAGATACTCACCGCGGGCCTCCCTTAAGCAGGGACGGGGCCTGAAGGGCCACGCCCTTTTATTTATGTATATATTTATAAAAAATGGGTAGTTCTTTACCAACCTCAGGTGTGGTCGACGGGCCTTGGGGTGCGTTTTCTGTATTCGCTGCCGCTGCCGCCCTAACATTGTGGGCCGGGATGGCCTGGACCTGTGGCCCCTGTCCAATCAATGGTACCATATGTCTGACGAAGGCTCGGGCCTGGTCCACGTTTAACGGCAATGTCGCATCCCTTGGGTTTCACTTTCGTTTCGGCCGCAGCTGGCTTCCCAAGAGGGGTTATATTCTGTTTGTTTCTAAAGTTCATTGGCACGAACTAGGGTGCACGCAGCTGGCTTCGCAGAAAGGGTATTTCTTTGTTTGTTTGTTTTTAAGTTCATTGACGCGACCGAGGGTGCAAAGAACTCGGTTGTTTTTACTAATTAAAATATTTTATAGACTAAAACAAGGCGCTTGGTGGGTGAACGTACTGGTGGTGAATTGCGTCATGGAACGGTATTCCCTGATACGGATTTAACAGCCAAATGTTTCAAGGACCAAAATTCCTTTGAGTTCCCGTTACCTGAAAACTCCACGGGATATTTCGTATCGAGGAAAATGAACGCCAGACTCAAAATGACCGCCAGAAATACGCCACTTTTGTTTGATTTTCACACAACATTTCCCTCATTGTACTCGCGAGTACCTAATTAATTATCCTCAAATTATAATACTCGCAGGCATTAACTGAATTACTCCGTACTCGCAAGTACCCTTTCAATTTATTATAGCGTACTCTCCAGAACCTTTTTAATCCATTACAGCGTATTCGCAAGTACGTGCCAATATATCTCTAGCGCTCACAAGTAATTAATTTATCACAGCGTACTCGCAAGTACGTGCCAATATATCTCTAGCGCTCACAATTAATTAATTTATCACAGCGTACTCGTAAGTTTTTTAATCCATTACAGCGTACTCGCAAGTACGTGCCAATATATCTCTAGCGCTCACAAGTAATTAATTTATCACAGCGTACTGGCAAGTACGTGCCAATATATCTCTAGCGCTCACAAGTAATTAATTTATCACAGCGTACTCGCAAGTACGTGCCAATATATCTCTAGCGCTCACAAGTAATTAATTTATCACGGCGTACTCGTAAGTTTTTTAATCCATTACAGCGTACTCGCAAGTACGTGCCAATATATCTCTAGCGCTCCCAAGTAATTAATTTATCACAGCGTACTCGCAAGTACGTGCCAATATATCTCTAGCGCTCACAAGTAATTAATTTATCACGGCGTACTCGTACCCTTTCAATTTATTATAGCGTACTCTCCAGAACCTTTTTTAATCCATTACAGCGTATTCGCAAGTACGTGCCAATATATCTCTAGCGCTCACAAGTAATTAATTTATCACAGCGTACTCGCAAGTACGTGCCAATATATCTCTAGCGCTCACAATTAATTAATTTATCACAGCGTACTCGTAAGTTTTTTAATCCATTACAGCGTACTCGCAAGTACGTGCCAATATATCTCTAGCGCTCACAAGTAATTAATTTATCTCAGCGTACTGGCAAGTACGTGCCAATATATCTCTAGCGCTCACAAGTAATTAATTTATCACAGCGTACTCGCAAGTACGTGCCAATATATCTCTAGCGCTCACAAGTAATTAATTTATCACGGCGTACTCGTAAGTTTTTTAATCCATTACAGCGTACTCGCAAGTACGTGCCAATATATCTCTAGCGCTCCCAAGTAATTAATTTATCACAGCGTACTCGCAAGTACGTGCCAATATATCTCTAGCGCTCACTTACGTGCCAATATATCTCTAGCGCTCACAAGTAATTAATTTATCACAGCGTACTCGCAAGTACGTGCCAATATATCTCTAGCGCTCACAAGTAATTAATTTATCACGGCGTACTCGTAAGTTTTTTAATCCATTACAGCGTACTCGCAAGTACGTGCCAATATATCTCTAGCGCTCCCAAGTAATTAATTTATCACAGCGTACTCGCAAGTACGTGCCAATATATCTCTAGTGCTCACAAGTAATTAATTTATCACCGTGTACTCGCAAGTACGTACTAACATGCCTCTCATACTCGCAAGTATTTCCTGAACTTACTTCTCCGTACTTTCTTAATTTCACATTTGCTGAATCGTACGCTATTTCATATTTCTAAAAAAAAAAATCAATCACCGCTGTAATATCCATAACAACAAATTTTTCTTACCTTTACCTCCAACGCTTCACAATAAACCCTTTTTCAAAACGATCCCGTGAATGCCGGCGGGAGCCAGTGGGCTCTTTCCTCCCTGATTAACTGAGATCAACTGACGGCTGCGACCACGCGTTGCGCGTAGGATACCAATACTGCTCCTGATCAGGCGGATCTGGCCAATTGACGACCTTATATAGTGTTTTTATGGCACTTGCAGCCTCTGGCTCAAGTGCCATATACCGATCACAATTCCGTCTGTCGGTCGGTCCGAGTTTTTTGTCCCACATATCCGAGCAAGAATAAATAAGGGAAGAATTGAGAACTCACATAACCCCGATGTCAGCATCCTAGATCTCTTTTCGTCCGACCTTATTTACCGGGGGTGGAGCTTCGCGTGTTGCCTCTTGCAGTATTAAATGTTACCTCCAGAGCAAAAGTGATGAAGCAGTCAGAAAAGGCGGGAAGTTCAAACAGTGCAGATTCTGAGGATTAAATAAATGGAAACTCCTTTCAATCTCGGGTCAGATTTGCAATATGAAGCTTATGTTGTCACCACCCTTCACAAAGACGGTGAAGCCCAAGGGAATGCGGCATTTGATGACTCAGGGGAACAATTAAGCAACTTGAATGCTGAAGCATAGATCTAACACGCATGCATTTATTTAAGATTCAATAGGACTGGTGTGAACATTAGTAATTTTATTTTCGTCTTCTCAGGACTGTAAAGAATCGCTCCTAGAAAAGGTATTAAGCTTGGACAATATTTAGCTGTCGAAATGTACTCAATGAGTTACTATGTTTTGTTTTTAACTTGTACTCTGTACACAAAATTCAGTTCATAACATTTCTCGGTTAGTTGAGAAAAACAGTTGGCTTGAAGTATTTCCTAATTTTAAATTTGAACTGATTACTGAAAATGATAATTGCACGGTACCATTCAAAACGTCTACATTTGAGATAACCATTTATTATTTTTGGTCAAAATGTTTATCATTATCTCGGGTAGTTGGCTAAATGTTTCACTATCTATCCTATTGACAGTCTTTTTTTTCATCACTAAGAATCTGCCATAGAGATTGCATGAATGTTTGGAAGCGTTTCCCTTCCTTCTTTAAACTTATAGTGTTCAGTCCAAATCGGTCCGTTTCTGCCTTTATTTTCGTCATCCTTGAATGTAGGATTGCATGACTTCTATCATCTCACTGTACTTTAGCCCCTTGTCTCGTCTTTTAAACTAGTGGTAGCAGCGATTTGTTGGAGAGAGAAGGGCAAAATGTCGGCCTCTTTCTGTTTAATTTGATTCGGCGCACTTCCTTGACGCGAAACACGGCGATCAGAAGAAATAGTGCCAATATTTACTCTGTGGTCTGGACAGGCGCCGAATAGGCTCCACCCCCGGTACTTGAGGATCGGGCAGAAAACAACGTCCCATGATTCAAGTCTTCTCAATTCTTCCCTTATTTATTCTTGATCCGAGTTAGGGTACTTCCAGATGTGCTAGGACAATGAAACTTGGCAGGCATATCAGGGACCCGACAAAACTAACCTGGAAATAATCAGTTTCCCGATCCAACCATATGCGGGGGAGTTGGGGCGCTGGAATCTTGAAAATTTAGGGCATTTTGTCACACTTTTTCGAGTGAAGGTACTTCTAGATGAGCTAGGACAATGAAACTTGGCAGGAATATCAGGGACCCGACCAAACTAACCTGGAAATAATCAGTTTCCCGATCCGACCATATGCGGGGAAGTGGGGGCTCTGGAAACTTGAAAATTTAGGGCATTTTGTCACACTTTTTCGAGGTAGGGTACTTCCAATTGTGCTAGGACCATGAAACTTGGCAGGCATATCAGAGACCCGACCAAACAAACTTAGAAATAATCAGTTTTCTGATCCGACCATTTTGGAGGGGTGGGTGGAGGGCAGGGGAATCCGGGAAATTGAGAAGTGTGTAACTTTCGAACGGATGATCGGATTGTAATGAAACTTCATAACTGAATAGAATATATATCTGTAATGTCCCGTTTAAAGTCTTGACCGGGTTCGGTGGCCAGGGGGAATTGGGGGGTGGACATCCTACAGCTGTCTTCTCTCCAATACTAACAAAATGTGCATTGAGAAGATTCGCAATTCCTTGACGATCCGTAACAACATTACCTTAACTATCGATTATCTCATTCAGTGTCGAAGACGATTTGCTTTTTCCCATAAGAGAATTAATTATTCGCCAAGTACTCTTCTGGTTACCTTGTGCTTTTACAAATGCTTTTTCATAATACTGCGTTTTAGCTTTGCGGATCACCCACGACAGAATATTTTTGTAATTTTTAAAATTAACTTTATTATCAACGTTCGGCGTAGTAATATATATTTTGAATAATTTGTTTTTTACCAGAATAGATCGTAATATTCCTTGAGATATCCAAGGATTTTTGAGGACTTTTTTCTTGACAAATCTTTCCACAAGTGGGCAAATGTCGTCTAAAAAATCGCGAGAAGTTTTCAGAAACATGGCTGTGGCAACATCCGGGCAAAAACATTTCAATAGAGGAGACCAATCATGCGAAGACAACTTAGTTCTCAATTTAGTAATATTATCATTACTGAGTTCTCTACATTTCTTCGAAATATTATTTCGTGGCCGATAATTAAAAGCAAAACCAGCAACGAGTACACAGTGGTCCGAAGTAAGGGTTTTATCTTTGGAATACTTACTAGATGGAAGATTTAATTCTAACAGGTTGATATTGAAGTCACCCACCACCAGAACTTGTTTGCAATTGCGACCGGCAACAGACTCTAAGAACATATCATACTGATCCAGAAAATCATTCATCGAAGAAGATGGTGGACGATAAAACAACAAAAAAAAAGAGTTTTTGTACCAGCCACAGTGAATTCTATACAAAGGATTTCAAATATCATAGGTTTATCATGTGTAGAGAGCTGTTCCAGGACAACAAATGGAATATTCCTGTCTATAAAAATACCCAGTCCCCCACCTCTTCTTTTTTGTCGGTTATTAGAAATAAAACTGAACCCTTCACTATGCACCAGACTTTCATTACCATCACCAAGAAACGTTTCACACACACCAAGAATCCTCAGCCCGTGATTACTTAGTAAATTGGTGACAAATTGCAGACTGCTAAGTAAACCACGGCAATTGAAGAATGCTGATCTAAAATCCTTACCATGATTTGACATCTTAGGAAGCTCGTGTTGAAAATGAATTTGAGTAGGCGGGAGGTTAAATAAATAGGAATCCAATATATTATCCTTAAGCGAACCCGATTCTTCGCATATTTCTTTTAAATTAAGCTGGTTATCTCGAAGAGATCGAAATCTATCGTTCCCAAAATCCACACTGATCATTTATAAAAATAATGAAAAAGTAACATAATTGCCACCATGTGCCACTGCCTTGCTTGCTCGGGTAATGAAGAAGAAGTACAAATCTCATAAATACCGGAAACAACATAACTCAGATTTGACTTCCTAAGAATAATATAGGACGAGAGTAGAACCAAAACGAAACCTTGATACCATTCAACAATCACTAGGCCTAACAAAGAAAAAAACACGCAGAAGAAGATGAGCTGTCCAGTGACAGCAAGATGAAAGACACACATGATTATTGAAATAGTGAAGTGGATTGCATTACCATACCTTCGCAACGCAAGCATTAACATTTTAATAAACTGATATAAACGAAATAATCACCCCATACCGAAAGTCTGGTTGTCGGTACACAACATCTAATGGGAGAGCATTCTACACACTCGTAAGTATTCATCACTAGGCTTTGACCCACTCTGATGAAGTGTCGGACTTAAACTCTAGCCAAAGTTTGACACCTTTCTGTTTGACCCGAGTCACCTTAACAGACCCAGCGTCACGAAGGGCCTTTCCTTGCGTTAACAGTTCATTACGAACAGTGTTCAGTTTAGGTGGCAAGTCAGTACAAATTGTGATTCCAGATCCCTTCAGCATAGAAATTGAACTGAAAACAGTCAACTTGGCACAGTGGCAAATTTAATTATCTCAATCTTTGAATCCAAAAGACGGCACAGAAGTGCCGCTCTAGCCTTACAGTGAATTTCATCAAAAGTGCGACATCTTCTCGAGATGAGCGCCGAAGAAACCCTACAGATACATGGTAGCTTAAACAAACGCCGGAACACACGGTTATGGCTTATTATAGGGTTGCTAAGACTCTTAGCGGTAGGATTAATTACCGATGCTAAAGCAACAAGACCAAAGGTTTCGATAGGATCCCAAAAATCTAACATTTGATTCAAACAGTTGGGCCGTGTCTTCGCCATTCAGTCTTCGTCAGATTCCTTGAATATTTTCGCTGTTAAAATAAAATTCAAAAACGGATTCACCATGTCTCCTTGCCCCGATACCGAATCTCTAATCGATTTCATAAACAACTTTGAGCTTCAATCAAATTTCCAGTTTCAGCCGAATTCTTGATGAACCTTCTGTCCAGCAAGAAATCTAAGTTTACATATGGATTCAGCGGACCTCCTTACCCCTCAATGAATATCTTATTAGCTTATAAAACATACATGTTTTTACCGTAAATTCCAAACCCATCCTCTGCCTCTAAAGATAGGACTAAAAGACCCATCTACGAACTTGACCTGTACTTTACCAGTGAATCCTCATTGAACAACATCCTCGCTTGACATTTCCTCGTCTGAACAGGGCAAACCGGACACAAAAACTTGTCGACCAATTTTTGACTATAGCCGTCCTACCCCTTTATTCTCAAATCATTATAGCTCTGCGCTCGTGGATGCCGACATTCATGTGTTTATTCTAGACCTAGTGTAATCGAAGGTCGAAGGGGTTCTCTAAGGTTTCATACAGAGGCGAAAGAGACATGGGGTGAATTTGTTTATTTGAAAGCGGGTTTAGATAGGGAGGAATTGAAATTATTAATTAGTATGCGTGGTGATATTTTACCGCTTGCAGATAGAAGGAGGTACACGGGTAGGCGGATTGGGAGAATTGGTCCTTACTTCTGCCCGATGTGTGGAGATATGAATGACTGTGTGCGACATCTTCTGTGATTGCAGGGAATTCAATGATTTGAGAAGTGAAATGTTTGAAGTAAATGACTGTGGTCAGGAATGGATGGAGCAAATGTTTAAGAGTGAGTGTTATGGTACTACAAAGAAAGTGGGTAGATTTCTCAAGCTGAACACGTGTTAGATCTAATTTTGATTTATTGCTTCTGATCGAACAACTGACAAAAGTAATAGTCGCCAAAAAAAATTGCACTTCGAACAAATGTATAAGATAGGCCTATACATATCAGCTTTTAAAAGATTAAATGGCAGTAAATCCGTAGTGGCTCCTCCCACTACGCTCAAGCATTCGAGGCGTCAAACTTCAGCGAGCGGTCTTTTCGGGCAGAGGCGGGTTGAGAAAATTCTAGTACCGCTAAGATGCGATGTGCACATCGAGGAGACAGGGGAGATTTTTCTTCTGCGTTGGGACAATGGAAGTTATTAAGAGTGAGAGTTAACACGTGCATTTTATGCAACTTTCTGTTCAAGCAAAAGAACGACGAAAAAAATATTATCGGAAACCCATGTATGGGTCTAGGCAAGAACCCCGCCGGCGAAACCCCCACCCCCGGCGAACCCGCCCCACCCCCCACCCCTGGTGACAAAAAACAAACAAAAAAAAACGGGTACCAAAATCCCCGAATCCTTTACATTTAATACGAATGCAAAACATTTAAATTGACTTCCCGTGATCTTAGTCGGTCAAGGGGACTTCTGGTACAACAAGAACAAGACCAAAGGTCTAGTTGGGATCCCAAAATATTTCATTTGTCCCTTAAGTTAAACCCCCTCCCGCACCCCTAAATGTAGGGCGACAGAGCCCATCTACGAGTTCGACCTTACGCTTTACCCAAAGAATCCTCACACCAAGTTTCATTAAAATATCTAATTCCTTTCGAGAGTTACAGTGCGCAAAGACGGACAACTTTTGTGATGTCATAAGTATCCCGCCACTTACGTTTTGGGATCCCTAAAACTAACAGCAACTAATTGCGGCTTCCTCGGCAAGAACGGGAAATAATTGGGAAAGGATTTGTTGGGGGGGGGGGCGTTACACTGATTGGCAAAGGTTTTGATCTTCCACTTTTAACACCTCACTGACCACAGCTTCAGGTGAATGCGTGTGTTAGTTCACTTCAGCAATTATTCTGTCACCATCAACCTTCACCTTCGCCTTACACTCCCTTCCCTTGTATATATTTGTTGTGCCTACGCTTGACGCATTCGAAACTAAGAACACATCCAGCCAGCACTTTTTGCTTCACATATAGCCTACATACCCTTTGTGCACACACAAGCTTATTCTTACACTTGATACATTCGTATTAAATGTAAAGGATTCGGGGGCTTTTCGCCGGGGGGTGGGGGTGGTACCCGGAAAGGGTTTGGTTGGGGGGGGGGTGTTGGCGGGAGGCTTTGTCCGGGGGGGGGTGAGCCCGAACCCCCCATGTCTACTACGTTGTTTTAGCTATGACAGCGTCAGGGACAAACTTATTACGCCACAAACTAAATAGCAAAAACGAAACCTTTAAACATTTATCAAAATATCGCTCAACAACGAAAAGTACAACTAGATAAATGGCTATTTACAGACAAAAACTCCGCGATATCTATGAGAGCCTTAAAACTTAATTGCGTTGAGAACACCTTGATGCCACCACAGATTTAATAGGAAAAAACAAAACTTTCAATTTATCAAAGAAAACTAAAAACCTGAAGACGACCTGACCTGAAACCTGAAGCTTGACAACGTCGAGAGACAACTTTGATAATTTAAAACTCAAACTGAGCAAAGACTATTTACAGTAAAAATCAGAACGTTTCATGCCCATGCATGAATCATATTTCAGTTGACACTAACCTTGCAGCTGTATGTCGGAGCAGAACTATTGGTAATCATACCTAGTATTTTCCATCATTGGTCTTACTATTGATCGTTCGGTTTTCAAATTTCACCCAATAATGGAAGCAAATTCGGAAAAAATAAGCCAAAAATTTCTCTTTGGGTAAATTTGGGCATCGAAATGGAAAATCCAAGGTTGCTACTATTTTGCAAGATCGATTAACTAGTCCAGGTTCCCAACAGCTTCTGTTGGATTCCGTGACTGCTATATTTTCCAGTTCTTTTCAGAACTTAACGAACTGAATGGATGGTGCGATCAGCCCGGAAAACTCATTCATGGACTGTTCTCAAACAAGTCATATGCTTGATCGAACCCATTGCCTACCTCCATAGAAAAGTCGACATCGCAATATAAACTTTTTCCCATTTTATCACGGGCAAGGCCTACTACTTCACTTATTCACAAATTCTGTTCCTCAAGTTGTCAAGTATCTCTCACGAAGCGATAAGTTTGCTCCGAGCTCCGCACGGAGCCAACATTGGTGAAAGACTAAACGAGTTTCAGTAGGATCGGTCTTGTGTCACTTCTGGTGCTAGTGTCGTCGACTCTGTGTCACTTTGTTTAAGTTTTGTCATTACTCACTAGAGTTATTTTGCTCTGGTCCAAAGCATCTATCTCTCTTTTATCGTTCGTCACGTCAATTCAACAGACTCTCTACGGTGGTCGTCATAACATTCAAATTTCATTGTCAAAATTTTGCTCTTCGGTTGTTCATGAAGTTTTATAAACCAATCCGTAGCGCCTATGGGCGCATCGTCCCCAACCGGGGGCGCTATAATCGTAAAGCTTTGGGAAATTTGTACAGCACTTTCTGCGCTCCTTCTGTACTATTTCGTTCTGGCGTCACTCCTGTTCTGTGAAAGAAAGAGGTTAAAAATATGAGATCGTGTTATTTTAAATATGCAAAGCATCTGCTCCACTTGTCGAAATTATGTCAGAACCATACATTGACGGAGAAGTTGAAAATTCAAGATGCAACTGTCAGGGGTGTCACTATGGGGGGGGGGACCCCCCCCCAAAGGTCTTGAGAAAGTACTTTCATCGGGCGAAGCCCGGCGAAAGTTCACTTGTTTGTCTGCGCGAAGCGCCGGCAAACACAGAAAAAATAAAATTCTGTATGCTTTTGTCAGGCGTCGGTCGACTCGTCGGCACATCGGGTTCTTTTTATACGCAAAAAAGGAAATCCTGCAAACATTTGTCGGGCAAAACACTGAACAAAGCGAATTCTGCATGCTTTTGTCGTGCCTCGGTATCCTCGTCGGCACATCGTGTTCTTTTTATACATAAGAAATCCAGAAGAAATACATTTTTATGTTTTTGTCGGGCGTCAGTCAACTCGTCGGCACATCGGGTTCTTTTTATACGCAAGAAATGAAATCCTGCAAAGATTTGTCGGGCAAAGCATTGAAGAAATCGAATTCTGCATGCTTTTGTCGTGCCTCGGTATTCTTGTCGACACTTCGGGTTGTTTTTATAAATAAAAAATCCAGAAGAAATAAATTTTCTTATGCTTTTGTCGGGCGTCGGTCATCTCGTCGGCACATCGGGTTCTACTTAGACGTAAGAAATCAAATTCTGCACACTTTGTCGGGTGCACCCGGGAAGTTCATGTCTCGTCGGTACATCGGCTTCTGTTTACATGTAAAAAGTAAAGTTCTTTACAGTCTTGTCGGGCAAAACACAGAAGAAATCGAATTCTGAATTCTTTTGTCGGGCGTCGTTATTCTTGTCGGCACATCGGGTCTTTTTACACGTAAGAAATCGAATTCTGGAAACATATGTCGGGCGCAAACTTTTCCGGAAAAAATACATATTTATAAAAGTATCGCCGGCGTTGCTTAGTTCAACTTGTTCTGGGTACAATCGTTGGAAGCTTCGCTTTTTAGCGAAAGTTGAAACGAAAAGCCGAATATGTGAATTTAAATATATGAATTTACATCAAGGTTAGCATTACTGTTAGTTTTACATAAACTTTCTGCCTGCGGCGCATTTTGTAGCGAAAGTAGCGCTTGTAGCGCTTTTTAGCGAAAGTAGCGCTTGTAGCGCTTTTTAGCGAAAGCTAAAATGAAAAGCCGAATATATGAACTTTAGTATACGAAATTATACCAGAGGAATAATCCCAACTGATGCATTGAGTTTGCATCAATTGCATCTGATGCAATCGATGCAATTGCAGTCAATGCAATTGACTGCATTGACTGAATTGTCAATTGCAGTCAATTGACAATGCAATCGACTTATTTTAAGTCAACAAAACAAATTCACTTATTTTGTTTATAATTAGCTTTATTAAAAAAATAAGCTAATTTTGTTAGCTTACACAAAATTTCGCCTGCGGCGCATTTTTTAATAATCTTTATTTTGAAGAACGGTGTTTCATTTAGCTGGCGTTTTAGATTGAAATTCGTGGGGGGTCTGAAACATGTTAAAAGCTAGAACTTGTATGATAGGTATAGCTAAATTTTTCCGAAAAAAAGGCAGATTAAAAAAATTTCGCTTGCGGCGCTTAGTTTAACTTCTTCTTGGTACAGTCGTTGGAAGCTTCGCTTTTTAGCGAAAGTTAAAATGAAAAGCCAAATATGTGAACTTTAATATACAAAATTACATCAAAAGAATAATCTCAACTGATGCATTGCAGTTAGTTTTCGGCAAATTTTTTAGTCCGGCGGCACAAACCGGACCTCCCCCCCCCCCCAAAGGTAAAAGGCTAGTGACGCCCCTGGCAACTGTTACCTTTTTAGATGTTTCCTCATCGCTTTCAAAAATCATGGACAACAGGGCCCAGCCAGCGCAAGACGTCATCCACTGCTTCCTGACCGAAGACTGAACATTAAGTGTCTTTTTCTGTGTATTTACGTGTTTTCCTTATTTCCTTCATTTATTCCGCTTTCAAAATTGTGGGTCATAAATAATTTACTTGTCCTACATACTTCCTTACCGTCCTTTCTGCTTCAAATATCGTTTAAGATTTAGCGGTTTTTGCTATCTAAATATCTTAAAAGTGAAAACTGCAGATATGGAATCGTCAATACCACCTTCATTTTATAGATAGAGCTCGAAGGTTCAAGAGATCCCAAATCTTTATCGAATGTTTAAAAATTTCATTCGAAAATACCGTGTAATGGGCATGCGGGCTTAGAATGGGATGTATCCATTTCTATTGCTTCGTATCTTGTATGCCAGCGACCGACCGCACGTCGAGTTCTTCGACATAGAACATAGTTAAATTATACATCAAATTTTATTATATATCGACATCGATATCGACATAGAACATAATTAAATTATAATATCAAATTTTTCAAAAAAAAATGATAGCTTATAGTTACTATTTCTCTTCTTTCTCAGAAAAGACAAGACCTGACTGAGTTTTCTCTTGTTTGCTGACAATAGAACGGGAGCCATTTCTAGCCAAAATGGATTAGAGGGGGTAGGGGGTCAATGTCTAGTTGTTTTTAACCGACTTTTCGAAGCAAAAGCTGTTTTCAAACAAAAAAAAAAATCAGAAAATGGTGGCGCTTCGCACTGACTCCTTTTTTTCATTACCGACTGGCAGACTTTTATTGGGGGGGGGGGGGCATATAATGCTTGCTCCGCGATCTTGTGTAAAGCATCTAGCAAAACTGTGATGGACCTTCTAGATCAGGGTTGCAACATGTCAATACCGACCAGAAGTGACTATTTCAAGTTTTTTTTGTGAATGTGTCATTTTTGCAGGGGCGATTCCGACCTAAGGGGACATTTCACGTTTTTTTTCATGAATATAAAACGTCACTCCCAGTTCACTCTCTGTTTTGGGCCAAAAGTCACTCTTTATTTTTTTTTTGATCTGGCAACATTGTTCTAGATATCCCAGAAAATTCAAATATGAAACCCGTGCTGCTTCAGACCTTTTCACTATTCATACCTTTTCTGTGTGGGGGATTGTTGCCGGTTTTAGTTCCGCTGATTCACATAGAATCATTTTCGTACTTGTTCGAAAACTATTCCTTTCCTGTGGATAAAAGCTCCTGCACATGCTCATGCTGGGACACAGTTTTCAAAGGTAAGTACTGACGATTCCTGTCATCACCCTAAGAGTGTTTCTGGAGATCTCTTTGATTTTCTTTCGGAAAAGCAACGCGAGAATCAGCTAATGTAGCGATTACACACAGCAAGAAATCTTTTCGAGTACTGGAGCCTATACTATTTCCATTGGTTTCTATTTCCGTCACCACCCGACGGAATTAGTTTTCTAGCTTAGAAGTGCCTTAGGTGCACCACAACCTGTCTAAAATAGTTAATCCTGTTGGAAGATTTGTGTTTAAAATCATATTCACTGATAAATCTTTCTAAATTCAGATATTTAGGCACTGTTATGACGAAAATATAATCACGGCATCCCGCGTTTTTACAGTACAAGAGAGTTGGCGGCAATTTCTATAAGCCAAAAACTGGCCAAAAAGACAAAGATCTTCTCTGTTTAAAACACTAAATGTTTTTCTTATATTGAATTGATGCTTGTTTCTAACGATCATACAATTTGCTTTCATATTTTTCCAAGTACCAAGGTTAAACAATGATTACATGACGGAAACAAAATTTGGATGATCAGCCCTAACGGTAACAAAGTCCCCAGAAAATTTTTGGGTCATCACAGAAAATCATGTACTGGCAACTCAGCTTGCGCGCTATTATCTCGGAAGAAATCATAGGATGAAGAAGAAGAAGATGTCTTTCTTTTGATATGCTGTTTACCTTTTTTGGAAATTTCTGTGGTGATAAAAAGACAACCAAAGCTGGACAATGGAATAGACAGGTGAACTTCTGACGGAAATAGTATAGGCTCCAGTAAAAAGGAATTCTGGTCGACTTGAAATGATTCCGTTCGTGAAGACGACTAGAAAAAGAGTCTAGCGGGAATAGAACTTTCATGATGAATGGAATTCCGGCCTACTTGAAAGGAATCCCATGGGTGGCGCTGTTAAAAAGACAAAAAAAATTCCAACTAGCTTTTGATAGCAGCAGTCATCAGCACTGATGTCATAAATGCCTTCAAAACTTTCTTTTCTTAGCTGTTGTATTTTGTTTTTGTCAGATTTCTTGTTTGAAAAACTATTTTTTTCCCTCTGTGTGTGAACATAATCTTGTCACCAAAATCGGATTCTGTTCAAGTTTTCCTGTACTTGTATAAGTGTCAGAACTAGTGGAAAGTTGTGACACCTCTACTTTATAACTTCTCTCTGCTTCACCACTTTCCACTTTGCAAGTATGGAGTGGATTCACTTTCCAAAACTAAGGGAGCATCAGAACAGCCTCGGAAAGCTAAGCCAATTTGACCGAATCACTAGAACACTATACACAAAAATCTTGCTGTATTCGCTACTGGGATTAATCTTGTCTCTAAAAAGATAATCTTATCTCTAATTTGGATTAATCTTATCTCAGAAGAGATAAGATTAATCCCAGTAGCAAATACTGCAGTTAACTTTAATTCTTACTCTGGGAAACTTTTTACAGTGAACACACAGCAGATAAACCAGTGCAGCTTTCCAGACCGCCAGAATCGCCTTATACTAGTAATCGTCCCATTCTCTTGCACATTTTGGCTGTATTTGTTTTACATAAGCCGTGTTCTCGAGGTTCATCGAAGACTCCACTTGAGGAGTTTTTATTTGTCCCGGGGACACACTCCCCGTATTCTAGCTAGTCCCCACGGACTGGGAATGCTCCTAATATCATTACCATCATCAAAAAGGACTCCGTTTCAGATTCGGAGGGGAATCAGTTTTTGCTGGTGTTGGTGCAATATAAAATTAATTCAAAACAATCAGAATAAACAAAAACCAAAAATAAAGTGGATCCAGACTAACTTCGTCGACTGCACATTTTTTTTTTGGAACAAAGTCCGTTTTGGAACTGGAAGCATTCCCGTGTTCTCGCTGTTTTCTGTACGCAGAGTCCACATGGAGTGACTCCCTCTATTCTCGCCGTTCCTTTCAATTCCCCAAGGAGTCCTCGGGGAACGGCAAGAATACGCCTATAGTTCAATGTAGTCTGGGAGTGGAAGCAAAACTTTTGGACAAGGTAGCCTAAGAAAACAAAGTGAAACTCCACCAATACTAGATCAAACTTGATCCAGTAAAATGTTTCTTTTATATTGCAACTATTGCAAGGACAGATAAGCAAACGAACCTCAGTCTCCCACTCTCTGTAATAGCTACAACCATGTCCAGGTGAATGGATTCCTGATTTCCCTGTTCTGCGCAAATAAGCAGAGGTTATGAGCTGGGCGGAACATCACGGTTGTTACCTACAATCAGCACATCAGTTGTAAAGCCCCAGGGATGAAATGATGAGAGGAAGCAAATATTGTTTTCTTATGTTACTGCACAGGTAGGCTTATATACCAGTCTAGTACATTAAGCACTTTTTTCATACCTATTCACAGTTGGGGTGGCATGCCCCAGGGGTGAGAAGGACTCCTACCCAGGGGCGTCACTAGCCTTTTACCTTTTTTTTGTGGGGGGGGGGGACGTCCAGTTTGTGCCAGCAAACTAAACAAGAGCTGTAAGCTCATATGGCACTTGCGAGGGTTAAGATGTGTTGATTGATCAGAAGTAAGTTTTGACTTTGTGGTTGAGATGCGCACTCTTAAGGGAGCTAGAACTTCGTTTGTAAGCAAAACCCTTGAGGCAAAAATGATAATGGGCTGATGGGCATCATAAAAATGCATATATTGCTTAAAGCTATCTTTCTTACTTTACGGTCAAGATTGGTAGGCTACTTTAAGGAATAATCGGATTTGGGAAGTAGCGATTTATCAGCAAATCTTGTTGAATCTCTAATATTCCAGCGAAGTTTCATCGTCCTAGCACATCTGGAAGTACCTTAACTCGCGATCACTGGAATCCGAGACCCCCCCCCCCCTCCAACTCCACCCACAATACCCGGAGCCAATCCGGTTCTGTAAATGATTTATCCAGAGCAGCTGTTTGTTATTCCCACAAAGGTCGATCCCGATCACACCAGTCTAAGCGGGTCATGTATTCCTCCCCCCCCCAAATAGTTGTCGGATTCAGTCCGGAAATGAAAAAGATCACCAGAGAGAAATGTCCTCTGTTCAGTTATTAAATTTCACTCGAATCCGATCACCCATTCCGAAGTTACGCATGACTCAATATTCCGGATTCCTCTCCCTCCACTCCCCCTTAGATTATCATATCTAGGATTTATTTTATTTCCAAGTCAATTTGACCGGGTCCCTGATATGCCAGCCAAGTTTCGTCGTGAAAATACCCCAAAACCGGAATTCCGGGAAACCCCTCCCCCCCCCCCCCCCAAGTTTCCGGATCTAGTCCAATTTCGTAAGAGATTTACATATAGCAGATGTTTGTTCTTCCCAGCAAGTTTCACTCCAATCCCTCCATTTTAACCGTTTCTCGAGATTTCCGGTCTCCTCCCCCCTCCCCCTCCAACACCCCCCACAGTGCCCGGAGCCAATCTGGTTCAGTAAATGATTTACCCAGAGCATCTGTTTGTTCTTTCCACAAAGTTCCATCCCGATCTCTCCATTCTAAGCGGGTCACGTATTTTCCATCCCCCCCCCCCCAATAGTTGTCGGATCCGGTCCGGATATCAAAAAGATCATCAGAGAAACGTCTTCTGTTAAGTTCTTAAATTTCACTCGAATCCGATCACTTGTTCCAAAGTTACGCATGACTCAGTAGGCTATTCCGGATTCCCTTCCCTCCACTCCCCCCACGATTATCAGGTCGACGAAATTTTTGGTTTCAAGTCAGTTTGATCGGGTCCCTGATATGCCTGCCAAGTTTCGTCGTGGAAATCCCCCAAACCGCCATCAACGGAATTCCGGGAATCCCCCCTCCCTAAGGGTCCGGATCCAGCACAATTGTCTAAACGATTTATCTAGAGCAGATGCTTGTACTTCCCAGCAAGTTTCGCTCCGATCCCTCCAGTCTAACCGTTTCTTGAAATTTTCGGTCCCCCCCCCCCCCCCGCCCAACTCCCCCCTGGCTACCGAATCCGGTCAAGACTTAAAACGGGACATCAGAGTCCAGAGATATATAATCTATTCAGTTATTAAGTTTCATTCCAATGCGATCACCCGTTCGAAAGTTACACACTACTAAATTTCCCGGATTCCCCCGCCCTCCACTCCCCCCCCCCTCGAGATGGTCGGATCGGAAAACTGATTACATCTAAGTTTATTTGGTCGGGTCTCTAATGCCTGCCAAGTTTCATGGTCCTAGCACATCTGGAAGTACCCTAACTCGAAAAAGTGTGACAAAAACTCGGACCGACCGACAGACGGAATTGTGATGGGTATATGGCACTTGAGCCAGAGGCTGCAAGTGCCATAAAAATTTGTTGACAAACACGCCAAAAAATGGCGTACATTTCCCGCCAGCAGAGTAGAACCGGTGTAAACCTAACTGTAATGCATCAGTTGAAATTATTCCTTAACGTAAATTCATGTAAAGGCTAATTTCACATATTCTGCTTTTCATTTCAGCTTTCGTTAAAAAGTGAAGCTACCAAGGGCTGCACCCAAAACAATATAAACTAAGCGCCATAAGTGAAATTTTTAAATCTAACTTTTTCTGAAAAATTTTGCTGTACCTACCATACAAACTGTTCGAATTTGGAATATCTTCCAAAACCCCAAGAATTTCAATCCTGAAACGCCAATCAAATGAAACAACGTTCTTCCAAATAGAAAACACTGCGAAATGCATTGCAGGCGAAATTTTTTGTATACCCAACCGTTGAACTTAGTCTGAACAAGTTAAACTAAGCGCCGCCGAATAACTTTTTGTATCTGCCTTTTCCGGAGAAACTTTATCTATACCTACCATAAAAGTTCTAGCTTATAATGTGCGCCAAACCCCCACGAAATTCAAGCCAAACACAGTTACTAATAATGTGGGGAAGGCCAGAAAATCTAGCCGAAACTCAGGCTACAAATGGTCCTTTGTCTCAATCTGCCGATTCACAATTGATGGTAAAACATTCCTCGAAAAAAACAGTTCATGAAAATATCAATTTATAAACACAATTGGGGAAAACATCCCTCATTCTACCACTTTGTATTGAGTTCTTACCTTAAAACCTGTCGAACCTTCCTGTCAACTGAAGGTATCTCGACAGTTCTTTTAAGCGAGCTTTCCTTATCATCTCGTGGAGATTGACACTCAGAGAGTAGAATGCTTCAGGTCGTTGCCTTGTCCAGGCTGGGCTCGCTTGAGCAAAGTTTATCCTTGTCTCTTTGTTTATTCCACAATGGGTACATATTGGAGACTCAGCTTTTCCTGTATTTGAATTATGTTTTCCAATTCCAGTAACAACCTGGATGATTCCTCGGATTTCATCTTTTTTCATGGTGACTAACCTTCTTGTCAGTGCCTCATACCGCGTGGTATTAAACTTCGCATGGCTCGACAATCCTCGCGTTTTTCTACCTTTTTAAATTATCCGTTCCTGGATTTCTGTTTTCCACCTGAAAGGTTCAGGTCCATACGTAGTTCTTGTGGTAGCTTCCTTTGCTAGGGCATCAGCTTCCACCTGGGATACCAGAGTGTCCCGGGACCCACATCAAAGTCATTTGATTTCCATTGTTTGCAACTGTATTATTCTTGTTAATGCATTTCATCTCCAGTGGCTGTTTGCTTTTTCGAGTTTCAAGTTCTTTAAACAAGCTCGGTTATCCGAAAATGCAAGTCTTTCTTTGTCAATAGATACTTTATCCAGAAGTCTATCAATTTGCAGAATAGCGAAAATTTCAGCCTGGTAAACTGACAAAAACTCTCCCAGGTGAGTGAACAGCCTTTCTGGCTCGGGCATGAAAAAAGGGCTTAGTGTACTAGACTGTTACATCTACCTGTACACGGCTGCTACACCCAAGGTCTTTTCCTCTCAATGGGCAGTGGCTAAGAGGGAAGCAGATATGCGTCTACTCAAAGCTCAGCAAGTTCCTCTAGCTCTGCTAAGTTTTGTTGGGGTATCCGTAGTTTATGCATTGGACCAAAGAATGAGGTTATGTTTGCTTATTTTTTCTTGGTTTTAAGTACCGCTAGTCACCATTCTACAGTTTTGGTAAGATTTGATACCTACTTTATTTGAGTAAGTTCTTTGTTACAATCAACTTTTCTTATTAGGCTGTGGTGCTCTCCTTCCTCCCACTTTTCTGACAGAATACTAATGGAATAAAAAACCAAAGTTTTAACCCAAAATAGACCTCTAGTTAGAAAATACAGTTCGCGGGAACTGGCAATCGAAACGGCTGAACATTTCAAGCAGATGACTGGGATGATGCGCCATTTCACCACTCCTGGGGCTGCATTCTATCTTAGTACTTTTTGTAATAAGCTGGTTTGTTATGCATTTGGGTGCGATTTAATTAGGTATTTTTTTATTATTTTTCTGTACTCATTCGCTCCAACTAAAGCCATATACTAAGATCCGTTCATTGTACAAAAATTCTTATTATTCCTTACTGTTTCTTCTAGTTGCTTGTACTCGGACGTCAAGCTTCCCGAGGGACAAAGGTGTAAGAATGGCAGGTCCTTTTAGGGTTGAAGTGTCAGTAAAAAGAACTTTGACAGATAAGTTTAAATGAGCTAACAGATTCAGTGGACAATGGCAAAATGATTCAGGTATTGTTAAGAAGTTTGCAAAATCACTTTTTCCATCCCGTGTCGCTATGTTTGCCTTTTTTCCACCTGTCTGAGATTATTCTCCCAAAAGCTAATACCAGCAATTAACACAATAAAATAATAATTGAGAAAAATTTACTCATTTAGTAGTTTACACCAGACACTAGTTTACAGAGGGATGGGGAGTCACAATTTTTACTACCAAACCAATTTGTACAATAAGCATATGCAGAGTGTTGAGAGATGAACATGGGGGAAAAAATCCAAATCCCACTTCTTACACCATTGTTGAGAGGATGGACGAGTTGAGGCGAGGTTTAGGGAAGATAAGGCTCCTGGAGTGTGGGCTGAAGACATTCTGACACCGTAGGTGCCCACTAGCCCCAGGACGGTAGGACCAGTCAGGAAACCGGACATAAGAGACAAGGGAAGGTCTCAAGGAATTCTATAGTTCTGCCGCAGTCAATCCAGAAATCCGTAATCAAGCTGGTTCACACATCCTAGCGAAGCTGGAATTCACATATCCAGTCAAGCCCGAGGCCTACTAGCCGAGATGGACCATAATGTAGATCAGTTTATCGTATTGCAAATCGTGTACAAGAGCGTGACACATAATATGTAAGCAAGTATGAAGCGAACACTGAGTCCCTAACTAATATATAAACTGGTCCTTACCATAAATACTAAAATAACAGACATGTCCTGCTGGGACTCAGGATGAAAGAGAACTGTTTTGGCTTTGGAACGAAATGGATCAAAGCCTGACCTCGGATTAGCCAGCAGCTAATTGGAGCTAGTGGATAAAGACCGAGTGACCTATTGTCACGATGCCGGGAAATCATGATGGTGATGAAAACCGAAGAGATATATAGAAAAGTAGGCGATAGAGGGATGGAATAACTAGGAGGAATGCCCTACTAATTATGTGACGATCCCCCAAAATTCCTTACAATGAGCTCCTTCAGAAATTTAAACTCGAGTCCCTTGAGCCCCGTAGGTTGAAACTGTGCATGGCTTCCGGTAAGAAAATGCTTGAGCACCCTATCCATAAGTATATACTTCCGCCACCATTCAATACTGCTCGCGAACGACCTGCAAGAGCGGCCTCAGCGGTGATCCCAAAACTCCAACACGTAAAATGTGACCATGTACGGTACGAAAAGACGTTTGTGCCGTCTTTCGTTAAAATTTTTAATCTTATTTAGTGTTTACTTTTATATATGACGTTGACATATTTATATATGAGTGTATAAATGTATATATGACGATTTCGACAAATTTGGATTTCACCACGATAGTTCGAAAAGAATAAAAGCGATATCCATCCATATCCATATCCAGGAGGACTATTGCAGAGCAAAGTGCTATGGGATGTCTCCATAACAAGAGAAAACATTTTCGATGTCTTTGAGTGGCTGATAATGGTCGCGTTATTTAGATCTATTATATTCATATACTACTAGATTTCTGAGTATTTCCCTGCATTAATGGTAACTATAGATCCTAACAGTATCGAGTGTAACTGTTTGACACCCATTGAAATCATAAGGTCCACTTTCACCAACATATTTAGAGTAAGACTAGGTAGACACATTTTACGAGAAAGGGGCGTTCTGAAATAAATTCTTGAAATTCCTAATGAAAATTCTACACTTGGCCAATATCTCAGAGGAGAAGCTTGCTCATCTTTTTTTAGGCCATCCACCGTTCAACTATCCACTCATTCACCACTCTCTTTATCTTCACCACGACTCTTTTAAGAGTCCTTTTCATCTTTCGCCATTCTTCTTGACTCTCGGATAAAATGTAGGGCGACGGAATAGTTAACTCTACAATTTTTTGTTTTGTACGAAACATTATTTTTGTGAGTTTGGTCGAGCCTCATGGGCGACGGGAACGACAGATATATCGCTACAAATATAGTAAACTTCACCAAAGGGACTCACATAACCTTGCCTTTCTGCTTCAGCCTTTTATATTTCCGACTGTTCAACGCCATCTATCATTAGATAAATTTTTTCTCCTTCCCTTCCTCGCCGCTTAGCGACCCACGCGGCTGTTACCGGAAACCTGGTCGTTCTGCTTTCAGTCGCTGAAGTGAAACCATCAAATTTATGAAATGAGTTTGAACGATGGAGAAATTGAGGTAAGAAGACCAAGTTATGTGAAAGGCTTCAAGTAAATACATCTTTGGATGGTATTTAATTGAATTCAAGCCTATAGCTGTTTCTTCCTCAGATCTTTGGATGCTGTGGGGATTCTAGCTAATTTATTCAAGTTGCCCACTGTTCTACAGCGAATATAGAAATCTATATTGGGATAATATCAGGAAAGACAAAGAGTTACAGTCGTGACTAAGTGCATCTGTGGCTAAGAGATTCAAGGGTGAAAGAGAGTAGTATAACTCGCCAGAATCACTGATTTGTTAAAAGATGTCTGACCACTCGTTAGTTCAGAACCATGAGGAAGGAACGAGTCTTAAAAGGCCAAGAATAGACATGGAACATACCTACTCTGCTCAAGGTCAGGAGGATGACATATGATGATGATGATGAAATTTTATTTACGCACTTAAGAAGAGGAAAATAGTGCAGTATAGACAAAGAAAAGGAAAAAAAAATACACTGAGCTTTCAGTAATGTAGTAAATTCACTAGATCATAAAATAAACATTTTATATCATATTTGAGCCACTTCCAGAAGTTGCGGAAACTACTATTGAACCGGAAGATATGTTGAACTTTGATAATGTTGCCGAAAGTGCGGCAAGATGGCAACCAAGGCCAGAACTAATGGATTTGTTGGTTAGATCTAAATCAGGTCTTCAAAAAAATGAACGGAAAATTCCCATATTCCAAAGGCAGGGAACCTCAAATCGTTCTTGACTGCATGTCACAGCATTATAAACGACCAATGGGTTTTAAAGACAGTGGCGGGGTACGAGATAAAGTTCCGCACTTCAATACCAAACTTCAATACCCCAGTGGGAAATTTCGGGACAGGTAGCCCCGCATGTAGTCCGATCAGGAAATTATGAGATTGTTAGAAATAGGGGCACTCCAAGAGCTGGATCGCCTCCCAGAAGGGGCTTTTGTGAGCCCTAGTAGCCGTCTCGAAAGATTCAAAAGTCAGGATTTGCCTGAACTTGAAAGAACTGATCAAGTTTTTGGTCAAGTCCCATTTCAAGATGGAGGGTATGATCAGCGTCACGGATTTAATATTGCCAGGGAATTTGTTGTGGAAAGTCGATCTTCAGGATGCGTTCCTAAGTGTCCCACTAGCAAAGAAACACTGGAAGTTCTTAGTGTTCAGGTGGAAGAAGAAAATATTTTGTTGGAAAGTGTTGGTTTTCGGGTTAGCCTCGGCGCCGAGAGTCTTCACAAAGATCGTGAAACCGGTACTGGGCTGGGTAAGAAGCCAGGGACTCAGGAGTGTAGTATTCCTAGACGATATTTTGACATTGAACCAAAGAATAGATAAGAATGAGCCAAATCAGGTTGCTTGTGGGAAAATTGCAGGAACTTGGATTTATGATAAACCAAAAGAAGTCTATTTTGACTCCGTGCCGGAGGATATCATTTTTGGGGCTTGTCATGATTCCGAAATGATGAGGTTGGAATTACCGTCCGAGAAGGTAATCTCGGTGAAAATAGCATCAGACACATTATTACGGAAACAAACAGTTCCGGTTCGGGAGCTAGCAAGCTTTATCGGCATGCTAACATTCGCCTAGCCAGCGGTGTGTTTGATGCTGTGTTTGAAACACAAGGTGTGTTTCCCACAAGTTCGTCTTTCCAACTTGAGCGGTTTTGAGCCTGAAGAGGACCCTTGCCAAGAAGGGCCGAAATATAGCTCCAATAAAATTCAGCTGACGTATCCGTTTTCCACCATCAAATCGGACAGTTGTTGCCTACATCAACAAGATGGGGGGGGGGGACGAGGTCACAATCCCTCTCCCTCTTAGCGCTACAAATTTGGGAATGGGCTGTAACAAAGAATGTGACGCTTTCAGCAGTACGCATAGCCGGGGTCGTGAACGAGAGGGCCGATTACCTGTCACGACTAGAGGAAGATCCTTGCGATTGGATGTTGGTAAAACAAGTATTCGGCAAAATGGCTCTGCGCTAGGGAATTCCCAGCGTAGACCTATTCCCGACAAAGTACAACCGTCAGGTTCAAAATTCGTATCGTGGCATCCGGACAAGGAAGCATTGGCAACAGATGCGTTTTCCCTAGATTGGAAACAGCTCAATGCTTACGCGTTTCCCCGTTTTGTCTAATAGGACGGGTACTGAAGGAAGTGGTCATGGACCAGGTGGAATCCTTGATTCTGATAGCCCGAGTTTTGGAATTCCAACCCTGGTACCCTGTGTTGTTGGAACTTCTGAAGAGCAAACCAATTGTCTTAGGGAATACAATGGACATTTTGAGAGGCCAGAAATTAGGAGGAAAGATGGTACCCTGCCGGTTAGCGGCATGGACTGTTACAGTAAACTCTTGCAAGAGAAATTTTTTTTCAGAACCTGTGCAAAATTTGGCAGGAAAGTCTTGGATGGAAGGAACTAGGAAGGCATATGACGGATCTTATAGAAAATGGGCTAATTGGTGTTGGGAACGGAATAAAAATCCCATTCTGTGCGATATAGATGACGTTTGTGATCCCATCGCGGATCGTTTTGAAAAAGGGGAGTCTTACAGTGCGATTAATACTATCAGATCAGCACTGTCAAGTTCATCTGGGAAATCTTTGGGTGAGCATCCGGTTGTCTCACGCATGTTAATACGAGTATACAACGATCGCCCCCCTAAACCTAGGTACGACCAAATTTGGGAAGTAGATACTGTCATTCAGTATACTGAATCGTTGGGTACTAATAATGATCTAGATTTGTTCTCCCGGAAGTTGGTTATGTTGTTGGTTTCGGCTACGCTTTGTAGGGTTGACGAACTAGCAAACATAATACTCCATGGTCATGTATTCCGGGAGGGAGATTTAAAATTGCCGTTATTAAAACTAAAGAAGGCCCAAAAAGCGGGATCCCCGTTGAAAGTCATACCAATCCAAGCCTTAGAAAATTGAGGAATGTATGCCCAGTGTCATGATTTATGCAACATGTTAAGAAAACAAAGGAGATTCGAGGCTCGGAATAGACTCTGTTGTTAACAACTAGGAAACCTTACAGGCGCGCTACCAAGGACACATTGCGCAGATGGATGTCCGACATCTCGAAATCTTCGGGTATAAACGTCTCGAAGTTTAGGCCAAAGTCTACCAAGGGGCCAGCATCCAGTCATCTTGTAAATTCCGGTATACAGATGGATAAAATACTCAAAAAAGGGGATTGGTCAAAGGAATCGACGTTCAAAATTTTTTACTTCCGTGGTTAAGCTTTGAACAGGCAAGGTTACGTGAGTCCTTTGGTGAAGTTTAATTATGAGTTGGCCGAGCGCCGAAGGCGCGAAGGCCAACATCAATTAAACGAATTAATAAAGGGACAAACGTAACCTTGGTATCCCAACCCACGACCCCCCATATAATTCGTATATTTACAGGTCAAGAGACGGATGAAAAATATAAGTTGATTGGAAGTAACAAATTGTTCATAATAGAACTTGATGCGATTTGTTTGTTGAAAAAAATATTATCCGAAGTAAAATTTTCCTTTTAAAAAATTGTTTCACCGTACAGCTCCCTTCGCGAATGACCAGGTTTCCGGTGACAGCCGCGTGGGTCGCCAAGCGGCGAGGAAGGGAAGGAGAAAAAATCTATCTAATGATAGATGGCGTTGAACAGTCGGAAATACAAAAGGCTGAAGCAGAAAGGCAAGGTTACGTTCGTCCCTTTATTAATTCGTTTACTCATAATTTGTGTTGTAATGTTGTATATAATGTAACTTGCATCTGACTGAACAGAGTTCGCCGTGAATATTGAAAAATTAAAACAGTCTGTACTTCTTTGGAAGTTCTAGGATATACGTAAATTCAGAATTTTTTAAGCTTGTCTCTTCAAACAACTCTAACCAAGTGAAACATTATTTTTTTACAGGCACATACGAAAGTGGCCTTGCACGATATAAGCATGTATATTTCAATGCGACAACGAACACCTTCAAGATTTGGGTTTCAACTGTGGCGTTTGTGATATTTTCATACGAAGTTATCAAACACATGGTAAACTTGCTGGTAGCAGGGAAGCTTAGGTTATCCATGTTCGCTCTGTTTGGCTTTGTTTATTATTCTCACTATTATTCATGGTGGGGTTACTTCAACTATTGGAATGATGATTTCTACAGTCAGTGGAATCATCAGTTGTTTTTCACTGTTACCGAGCTCATTTCAACATATTTCGTTGTTAGTTTACTAGATAAAGCAAAAGAAGTGACACCGCACAAAGTTCTAGTAATTAGCAGCATTGCTGCTTCGCACATTTTGATCAGTCTGGTTGACCAATTCTACCACAATGTGTTTTTGGGTGAAGGTCACTTTCATCAAGTATTTCGAGATGTGTTTCTGATGATACCGGATATTCTACATTTGGTGTTTCCAGTTGTTGAGCTACAGAAACGTGCTAAACGTGAAAATACTCTGCTAAAACACTTGTTCCATAAGCAACAACGGTTTGTCTCTTTTTCTGTCGTTGTTTCTCTTTTTCTGTTCTCGCGATTTCTGTGATCAGTCTATGCATACAATTTCGTATAGTTAAAAAGTGTTTTCCATGACGTCTTTAAATGTGGGCATGCAACTTTTTGGGTCGTCTTTTTTACAGTGAAGTGTTTTCTGCAATTTTGAACGACAATAATCAGAATCATTGTATGACAGTTCGGTTCTTGGGTCCCAAGCGAAAGCAGGGGAATCATGAATAACTCTCGAGTCGTTTTTGTAAACGTTCCGAGACAAAGTTGAGGCCAGATTTGCTACAAAACTGTTGCAGAAATTAGAATTAGTCGAAATAGGGGTACAGAAATCGTACGACTTGTTGATTCAGATGGTGTTTTGCCGAGGATGAATCATCGGCTGGAATCCTGTAAAAAACGGATATACTAGAACCAATCAAAGTGCCTTATTAGATGAAAGGACCGGTTAAAGGAGTAAAACAACGCGCTGAACCAGAATGTTCTCGTAGTTGTCAGATCGGGTCGGTAACCGCCGAAACTTGTCCAAGGAAACCAAGGGTGTGGTGCATTGCTGGGCAATGCAGTAGGCCTATATTGTATACTGAAATATGATGGGAACCGGAAAGGAACTAACTGACAGCACAACTAACAACTATCAGCACAACTAACAGCACATGGGATAAAAGAGCGTATTGAGTAGGACTTTGCTACGATTGTGTGGCTCGGATGACTGTATTGGGATCATGAACTGGTACTAATCTTAATCCTAGAATGACAAGTTTAGACATCCTTCATTCGTAGATCTCTGCTAGTGACTGCTCTCTAGTGTTGTAAACCGTTTTCGGATTCTTGTCTGGTTTCGCCTCACCAGAACCTGGTCGGGATGGCGATACCAGAAAGCCCCTCAGAAAGGAAACATTGGGTACTAGTGAGTTTACCACCACTAGGGACGCAGTACTTAATCTTTGGCACTTCAGTATGAGCTTGTATTTATATTTCTTGCTATTAGAAAGTCCAGCAAGACCACGGAGCTTAGCGCCCTTGCACTGGTAGATAGGAGTAAATTTCACATTCTTTAATCCAGTTGGCAGAATGTTTCTTTTAGTTGCACTTAGGTGTCAAACAAGGCTGATGCCGCGTAAGGCTAACACATAACACCTTTCATTTATTTGATCAATGTTGCTGCTTAGCTTGGGCCTTTATATAAAACATACAACTAAACTTAGATCCGTGAAGCAGACCGAACGTACATGGGCGGAACCTCATACTTCCTACCACATGACTAACTCATGTAGGAAATTGCACTGCATGGCAGAAAATCAAAGCAATTTTAGGAGCACCTAAGTCTGGTACAGACCGTGCAATTTTTAAATACGATCTCAAGTATAAAGACGCCAGTTTCTAGATACCTGGATGAGAGAAACACTCAACACCTTATAAAAGTACACACACAACCAATATGGCCTAAAATCAAGACGGTTTCAACTATCTAGCATATTCCACAAACAGGTATAAACTGATACACTTTCTCGCTTATGCAATCAATGAACTAGTGTCGGGTTGTGTGATTAGATCAGGCAGATTAGATTCAGTTATTATGGTTTGTTTTTTTATCTTTCCGTGTAACACGTTACATTCAACAATCGGTTGATGACATTTCCGTTTTTGGGTCTCTGTTCTAAATTCCACCGACTATGAGGGGTGGAATTTACTCCCGATAAACCACTACCGATTCTTATTTGTCAATGTTGACTTGTCCAGTGTTATTTTATGTGCAAAGAGGTATTATGTCGTATTTTACATGTAAATTATGATCATCTTTTGTCTATTGTTATTTAGCGTACAATGTTATTTTCCATGATAAAGATATTGTGGACAAAGAGAACAGTTCAACTGGAGTGTAATAACTGTACTGCATTTCCCTTAAAGATTGCTCGGATATCTCGATTGTGTGCTTTCTAATAATAACGTTAGGCTTTACAGTTTAGTGGCAGCCAGGGGCGTCGCAAGGGGGGGGGGGCAGTACCCCCCACCTTTTTGAGATTCGGTATTTTTTCGATAGTAGCACTATTCGGTCTATTTACGGGGATTCGGTAGTTATATAGAATCTTAAATAGGCTATCGGTACAAATCTATTCGGTTTATTGATCGGGGTTCTGTATAATTGTCAGTATTCGGTTGTTTTCACGAATTTGGTGAGACAATTAATGAAATCATTTGGTAATTTTTCGATACCAGAACTATTCGGTGTATTTGTGGAGATTCGATAGTTACAAAATCCCGAATAAGCTATCGGTTCAAAATTATTCGGTATCACGATTGAGATTCGGTAATTTATTCGGGTATAATTTTCAGGATTAGGTAGTTAACCACGAATCCAGACTTTTGTTCCAGTTCCGACGAAAGTATACTGAATATGAATATTGTTCGGTAGTCTTTCGATACCAAAGCAATTAGGTGTAATAATCGGGATACGGTAGTTATACAGAATATCGAACATGCTAGCGGTCTAAACTTATTCGGTATAATAACTGGGATTCGGTTATTTATTCGTTATAATTGCCAAGAGTCGGGAGCTACCAACCTCGAAACTCAAAAGAGGTCGAGAGAAGCACTGATCGCAGAGAAAAGGAATGATCTGTGATTTCCTCGATAGTCCCTACTTTTATTTTGGATCCCCAAAAGAAGATCTAATCAAAAATATTTCGAAAATTATATGTTACTCTTCCTACATTTTCCTTTCTGTTCCGTAATTTATCCCCCTCCCCCACAACAAAAATGCAGTTGCGACGCTCCTGGTGGTAGCTCACAGGATACACGAAAAGATCCAGAGTGTAAACTGAGTTGGATATGAGTTCACACCTGGCCACACGATCATACAGACTGCCTTTCGGGGTCGGAGGATGCATTTGTGCTCCGGGAAGACAAGGGTATCGTTCCAGCGACTGATGATCGTTACTATTCTTGTTGTTATTTCCGTTCCAGAGAACGCCATAATAAGTAAGACGACTCCCTCCTCTTTTATTTTTGTTCCACGACTGCTACGATCGTTACAATTTACTTATGGTGGTCGCGAGCATTGTTAGCGTTCCAGTGAGTTATTGCAAATTACGATGATAAGAGTAGGGGCGATACCCGTGTTGTGATAGTTATCTTTGAAAATGAAAATAATATCAACGCGGACGTACGTCATCAGTCTTACGGGAGTTCATGCAGAACCGTTAGTTAGTATTACTTATAATGCTCGCGACCATCATACAGCCGTAGAACGAAAATGATAACAGGGAGGAGGTTATTTGCTCTTTACGGCGGTTTGAGGAGCGACAATAATAACAACAATAGTAACAACCGTAACCAATGATAAGTTGTTGGAACGCTATATAATAACTATCGGTTCTGCAGGAACGCCCGTCAGAGTGATGGCGTTATGTCGGCGTAGTTATTATTCTCGTTCCAGAGAGCGTTATAACTACCACAACACAGCGGTAGTCCCTCCTCTACCGCTACCAAGGACGCGTCTCAAGAGGCAATTCGTTCGAGTCCTAACCCTCATCACACACTAGTTGTTTTTTATCGCAGTTCTCCTCGCGATTCTACTATTTTGCATTTTATTACTTAATCGAAGCGAATTTTTCTTTCCTCCCGTTTTTGTCAGAATCGCGAACGGGGAAAGCTTTGGGATTCTAGAGAATCGAGAAGTTGCTTGCTTAGTTAGTTCTCGTTCTCCGTTTTCCTCCCTGGTTGGTCAACAAAGGGCGGATGTTCAATCCGTATAAGCAGGTAGCTAAATTAATGTTTTTGTCAAAAGCGACAAAGGAGAATCGAGAAGATCAAAAACGGTAGTTTGTACGAGAATCGAGAAGTGAGGACTAAAAATTCAGATAAAAAACGCAACTACTCGGTCTTAGCTTAACACGACGAATCCATCGTGGACTGCAGTTCTCCGGTCAAACCAGTCCAGCACTCCCAACGAACTAGTTGCTTAGTGAATACGAGAACGCCATCCCACCCGCCAGACCCACTTTTAGGACAATAATCTATACAAAAAAAATCACAGAAGTGGGTGAAATCTGGATTTCTTGACATCTGGATGGTTTTCGTTCTGGATTGGTGGTTCTTTCGACCTCCTGTCAGAAACTGCCATAATATAGCAAGTTAAAGTAACCGTTGCGCTTTTCAACTAGTACGCACTTATAACTTTTAACTACTATGCTACTGAGCACGGGTAGCTTAGAAAATGTGAGCGTAGAAACGGAATTTGGATAAACATAAAGAACAGATAATTATGGAAACTGATGTTAACTTAATTTGCTGCTAAAGGCGTTTTACGTGACACAATTGTGGGCCATATACTTATGAGTGTTTGGCGCGGAAACGCGATTGTGTGCCACACAGTCCAGCCTAAGTTGAATCGCTATTTTGTCTTTTTTGGGGGGTAAATTCAAATGTCTTAAAATAAAAATTAAATTAATTTAAAACCTCAATAAATAGAACTCCAAGCTTTTGTCCTTACCATTTCTGCTAAAAGGATCCTCAGTTTTAGTTTCAGTTTCTACATGCTTGAGAAAGATTTTAATTTTCTTTTTTTGACACTATTTTGCTGTTTAATTTGAATTTCGCGGCAGAATCGAGCCACAAAATCGACAATCACCTCGGCAATTGTTCGTAGAATTTGAGCCACAAAAACCGTGTTGGTCGTGGAAACGCGCTCGCGGGTCGCACAAAAAGCCGCGGAAACAGCCATTTCGAGCCACAATCGACCCTCAAACTGTTTGTGGGAGCACGGAAAAACGCCTTAAATATTCCTTTGCTTGACTGACCACTTCCGGAATCAGTATATTCGGAAAAATTCTGACATAAGTTTGAATTTTTCGCTGGAAAGCTGTTCTAAATTTTGTCCAGCACAGTCAACCGGGCAGCTCCACAGTTAGTTCTTAAAGAACCTTAGAACGCACTCTTAAGATGTGTCAAAGGTTACTAAACCTCTGACAGTTCAGAGAAGCATCGCCAGACACGGACTAGTGTGCTAGAACACAGAGGCGAGTACCATGTGTCTATGGCCTGTCTAAGGAAGAAATGGGAAGAAAATGTATCTCAATGAGTGTTGAGCATGTGTCAGAAAAATTTGGCCCTTTGTGGTTGGGACACGTTGGAAGAACTTTAAATCAGCGTCTGGTTGCCTAAAATCCGATCCAGTGCCTCTTGCTGCAACATCTTAATTTCCTCGAAGGAAAATGGACTGATGCAAAAGTACACATAAATCCCAATCGTGGCTAAAACAATGAGTACCAGATTTGTGTTTAAAACGATTTTCTCGTTTTTTGTCTGTTTTAGATCCTCGAGAACATTTTGTTCTATTTTCTCGTGTGGCTTAGACCGCTCTCCGTGTTCGTCCTGACCAACTATCCATCGCACCATTAGACCGCTGATGGATGTTAGGGCGGAGGAAGATTGCAAGCTTGTATCCACTGGGTCTGAGACGTCTCGTTTGTCGGTAGTGCAGACATTGATCGTATCGTCGCCTAGAATTAGGGATACAGATTAAATGTAGTTATGTTAAAGTCAGGAAAAGACCATCATTGTGAATACCTTGTTCACATTATCAATCGAGTGTTTGCTTGAAGACAGGGTCGCCTGTAAATGACTACTCCCTAAAAAAAAATTACCAAATCAATAATGTCCCTGCCTAAACATCGACAGAGAAAAATCCCTAACAACAATAACAAATTATGTTATCGCAAGAAGCCTTAGGCATGCAGGCAATGACCATGACAAAAATGAAAATAAACAAGACTGGTTTCAGTGGGATCCCCAACGGGGAATGTTTGCTGGGACCCTTAATTCAGTAGGCTGCAATGCGAAGGGCGATCAGACGCTTTAATTAAACAATCAGCAAATTGCCCTATCTTCTCGTCTAATTCCGTTCCTCTTTAGTTATGCCTAAGATGTACATGTCCCCTAGGTTTTAATCAGTTGTACTATTTCCGAAGAAAACTAAGCATTCAACATCTTTATCCATATTCCGCAAATGGCGCCGAAGTACGTGTCTGATATCACATGTCTTTTTACCCCAACGGAAGAAAAAATCAATCACGAGATTATTCGCACTTCTGAGATTCATGTTTTCGATAGATAATCTTCCTGGTATGGATAGTGAGCTTCAGCCATTTTAGCTGCCAATAAGATTAAGCTGCTCGTTGCGGGGTGCTTTTTGTCCTTTCCGGCTATATTTGTATGGTCCACGGACCTCGATTATTTTTCCTTTTTTTATTCTTTTATTTTACATACTCCGTTTTTCAAATGGCGGGTCAGAAATGAATTACTTACTTACTTACTTATATGTTTTAGATGTGAAAAACCTGACATGACAATACTGAATTTCTGATTTTGTGGGTCCTTCGGTGAGCCACCCATGCTGAAGTTTTCTTGCGCAAGGAACCCAAACTATGGCCATGGTAACTGCATCTGGTTTTGCAGTTACAACGATATCCGATATTGCGACTGTTTTGCAAAAACGGTAATCGGCGAATTTACGCGTTTTAAAAGAAATACCACTATAAATGATTCCCGAATGCCAGAATTCTTTCACCCCGGATTGCACAAAAACCTGGGTTCTTGTTTTGGTGACGATGAAAATGAGATAACTTTTTCAGATACAACGTCAATTACTATACGGTTGGAAGCTTTATGTCTGAAAATCAGATTGCATGGCAAATGGCTAGATAGGCAGCTCAATAACTTTAAAAACGACTTTAGACTCTTGTATCAGATACCATGGTATCTGCAACAAGTGCGCAGGTGCTCAGACGTCGATTGTGGTTGTATGAATTGAAGTAAGTGAGATTTATCTCTTTTTGTAATTAGTATTGCGTATTTATGACACAAGCAACTGAGCTCTCAGAGACTTCGAACACAATTTTTCCATCTTAGTAATTTCTGTTTTGATTGGTAGGAGTAGGCTACTGTAAGCTTGTTTAATGTGCTATAGATTCTAGACATCGTGAAACGCACTTGGTTTCTTCTGTCTTGGTCGACACAGTAGGGCTATAATAGTTGCGTTTTTGCAGATACCCTGGTATCTGATACCACGGTCAAAAAGTGTTTCTGCAGGTCTCGTTTTATCTGATATTCAGTTACCACGGTCCGACCGTTCCTTTGGCCGGAAAAGCACATCTGATACCACGCACACTATGGTATCAGATACCAAGGGAAGTGTAAAAACGACTAATCGCAGATCCAGTTCCCGTGGTAACAGATACCATGGTATCTGCAAAAACTTATGTAAAAGTCTGTAAGTTTCCCTGTTGGCACCTTTGTGCGAAAACACACCTGGTTCATGTCCCGAACAGCAACCCACTGTTGTGTTTTCCCTAATTATGTCTTCCTATTTTCTTTTGTGCCCACTGTTTTCGTCTTGTACGATTTGTGGGTTAAAAATAAATTATAATTATTATCGGATGAATTAATGGGATCGAATATAATTATTATCCAAGATTGGACTGTTCGTATATGAACACTCCACTGAAATCACGACTCATGTAAAAGAGTAGTATTCGGAAACATAGCCGCCTACTCGTCTTCCTCTTTCCTCGCCAAGTGCCCACGCCGACCACGTTTTCTGCCTTTTTATCCCTACTATAAGCGTCAAGTACCTGTATCAAGTCTGCTTGAGACTCCTTTTTCCTCATCCGCAAATGTCGTTGCTGTTGACGTCCTCCGCTCCATTTTGGCATTTTCCTCGTTCGAATCATGTCTTTCCGTGTTATCCAGTCGGGTCCAGTAGGTGGTGCGGATGATCTAAACAGGCAGATTCACATTTTAAGTAAAACACAAATTTGCCACTTCAGCGCTCCAAGAGGAATAAACTGAAATCACTACTCCAAACTGGCGCCTAAAATTCATCACCAAAACAAGACTGAACTGTCAAAGTTCAGCCTATAGGCTACGATTTATGAAAAAGTTTAAAGCACAACTCCTACTAGAAATGATCTTTTCACTAAGAAACGGATCAGAAAAAAAAATTCTCGAAAATACCATTGCTGTGCATCTGAATTTAGCGATTTTCTTGTTAGCGAATGACGACTCTGCACAGCCTTCCTTCTCTCCGACGCGGCGGCCGGGCGCAAAACATTTGAAAACTGAACGCGCCGTTGACAAAAAGTACGAAAACTAAGCAAATAAAATGAGTCTAAAACAGAAGATTCTCATATCTTTGTGTGTGAAAGAGTTGTCAGCGGACGTTGAAGATTCTGGCAAACTTTTCATTGTGTAACGGGCAAAACTCGGCACGGCCGAAAAGGCACTAAAAAATCGTGGGCACAAAACGAAACAATGAAGAAAGATGGGGATTTCAAAAGCTTATAATTCCATAAGGAAGCTAGGTATATTATAAAAGGCAGAATAAGCAGGAGGGGTCCTTTAAAGAAAAGAAAACTACGGTAAGCTAATAGTAAACCAGCAACAAATGACAATAACTGTGACACCAGAAGCAGGAACCCTAGCTTTAGCGAAGAATTTCAGGTGCCCGATCGGAGTAGCGTTTCCAATCGCGATTAATCCGCTAGGGGTGTTCAACTGGAAAATGAGGAGGTGTATGTATGAGTTTGCCAAGAAACACAGCGAGCGAGCGGATTAGTTGAGAAATTCAACGAACAGAACTTGTAACTCAATTTCGGTGGTTGTTCTATCTGGATTCGAGGATTCGGTAAATTAGTTGGCGAAGGGATGGTATTTTTTTCTTCTAAACATGGTAATCCACAGTGTGCTTTGCGCACGTGACCTATCCTCCCCTTACAAGTGGGACAACCTATCTTTACGTAAATGAAAGGCTATTTTATGTATGTGTTACTGGATGTCAAAAGAACTGCTGACCATCTCTATTTTGCTGCACCGGCCATGATTAGGTGAATAATCGCGAAACTCCGTGTCCGTCCTACAATTCGATGGTTTTCATTTACTGGGCTCCTCTCTCACTCATAAATATCAGAGCTTCTACTTATTCTTGCTTCTACTAAGGAGAAGCAAGCATCTGGCTGGACCAGTTCTACATTCTTATCACCAGCCGTTCTACGGATTTCTGCACGGGGGATACTGGTTGTAGGCCACGTTCGCTTGGGCTCTTGTTAGTGATTCTCTCATTTTTGTCCCACTGTCTTATTTTTTCATAGGGAAAAAGACCCAATGTTAGTAGTGCAAGTACGATGTACGAGATATTCCTTGACTGATAGGGCGAAAATGGGATAGAACCCATTACCGGTTGATTAGAATAATTATTATTCTTGTCAGTAGTCTCGCCAACTCATTAATTATTCAAGCAGAACAGAGAGCACATATCAGCTAAGCGGACACACCTTTTCTTCTTGAAATTTCGCTGACTGCGAGGCACAACAAACAAATTTCGGATTCTGTTTGTTATTATTTATATTTCTTACTGAGTGACATAATATTTTATAGTAACATGTATTGAAGAAAGGACCATGTATAGCTCGCGGACCATGGAAAGAGGGTGTCCTAGCCCTCATTCGGAGAAACGGGTTCATTGTGAATTGTATGGACCGTGTTCCCGAAAGACAAGCATGTGTGCAGGTACAGTAGAGGCACTTATGTGAACGTCTGCTAACAGTGAGCGATCGCCGAAGAAAAAACAACAAGTGCGCAAGCGCTCAGACGTGGAGTTTAAAAGTAAAATGTTTATCACATTTTAAATATAAACAGCTTTAGAACCAAGACATTTCTCTTGCCCAATAACCAAATAAGTACTGAAATAACCTTGTAATCACCCCTCTTTAAAAGCTTTACATGAAACAAACCGCCAGTATAAATCCAAAGAAATGTTGAAGATCTTGCACGAATAGCATTTGTTCGAACACTGAATGGTCTGCCTGCCAGTCCCACAGTTTAACCTCTTTTCCATTAGCAAGGTAATAAACAAGTGCAATAAACCAATTCGTAGCAGACTAATGCCCCCTTTGTCACAATTCATTAAGAACGGCATATCATCGATCATATGACAAAACAGTTCAGTTTCCAACTATTCGCATTAAAGATTAAAGTACGTCGCGTCGTGTTATTTCTTGATGTTGCATCAAATCCTCATCCATAGATATATCTCCCCAAATATACAAGGAGACCTGTCATAGACGAACTTAACTCATGGGAAATCTGGGCCCAGCTGCCCATGAACGGGAGGGGGGGGGGGGGGGGTCGGGACCCATCAAAATGCGTATTTACACCTTTTTTCGTCAAGTTTACCAACTTAGAGTTTGATTCCAATCACGGGTCAAAAACTTTTTTCATGGGCAATTTTGGGGCCCAAAATTTAGCAATTTTGGGCCCCGGCCCCTATGATCCAAAAGCACAAAGGAATTTAATCGCCTTATCTCCAGTTATTGTCGAATTAAAAACATTAAAAAATGGGTAATCTGGGCCCAATTGCCCCTGAACCAAGTGGGAGTGGGGTTTGTGACCCGCTAAAAGTAAAAAGAGACCCCAAGGCTCACAATCCTACCAAGTTTCAACTTGATACCTGTTGATTCCTGGCAAGGGTGACGAACTCTACTCCTGGGCAATCTGGGCCCAGTTGCCCATGAACGGGGTGGGTGGGGGAGGTGCAACTTTAAAAGCAATTTCCCAGCCCTAGGGTCTACACGTCCAAGGAATTTCATCGTCCCATGTCCAGTTCTGGTCAAATTATGAACTTTATTTACTGGGCAATCTGGACCCATTTGCCCCTGAACCGGGTTGGAGTGGGGGGTGTTCCAAGGAACACTCCACTAAAAACCCAAACCAGGCATTTTTTACTATGAATACTTATTATAACCACTCACGCTTTTGTCACTTTTTGAATATCTTGGTGATTCACGGCTGAAAGTCACTCAACTGACACCTGGACTGCTTTTTATAACTTAGAAAGTTTGCCACGAGGAACTGCATCTTCAATGGAGAAGATGGCGGTCCGAGCTTGCAGATGCCTTCAAAAGAGGAAGGACTTTTTAGTAAATTCAAAATCAAAGAAAGTTAATTGAATTTCTACTTCAAATTTGTGTCAAGATAACCCTGAAATAGTTGGCTGTTAGCTGATATAAAGTTTGTTATTTTTCTTTTCCATTTCACTTTTTCATATGCACCCATGGTAGTGAAACAGTTAAAGTTTAACCGAAAAGGGCTGGGATAGGACAATCTAGTTATCCATCCCTTATTCACTAAAATTGGCTTGATACGCCGCTGAAAATGCGTTACTTCGTTGTTCCGCTATTCACGAATAATCGATTTTCAAATAGTGGAATTTCCCTGCAATTTGTGGTACCTCTATGCGCTTTTATTTTTGTTGTAAGAAGATTTATGTTTTTTTTGTTATTCAAGCACTGAGCAATCTTCGCCGATCTCATCACTACCCACTGAAAAGCCGCGTTCATGTTGAGATTAAAATTCCCCGCGTCATAGTAGAATTTTCGTTGTGGGAACGGCCGCAGATATTCTGAACTTCATAACTAGAATACATAGTAGAAAATCAAGAAATTATTTTGCAGAATCCAAATAATTCAGTGTGTTCAATTAAATGAAACAAAATAAGTTGGTTTTTCAGTTAAACTTTAAAAATTGCTCAAAATAAGCATACCTTATCATGGGCTACTCAAAGACTGGGGATTTAAACCTTACCCTGAATTCTTCAATCGGTTCCGTGAGCAAGCTGATAGCCACCGTAACGACTATCGTCAGCCAGAAAAGAATCATGGCGAAATACATGAAATGAATCTGCAAAAAAAAAACGAGATAAGGCTACGGTCTACGTCGAAGATTTTAACGCGGTCTTCTCTGGCTCTTGCAAAGTTGGGTCAGAGGATGGAACTGGAACTTATCAATTCCTAGGTTTCTAGTAATCATCTGTAAGCAAAAACCTCGAGGCACGAATGATTCGGTCTCCGGGATCATGAAACTGTACCTTTTATTTTTTGCACTTTGCGGTTTAGACGAGTAGGGCTAATTTAAGCAATTGAGTTGAAAAAAAATTATAATGGTCCCTTAGGGATCATGAAAATGTATCGTTTGCTCAAAAGTTTGTTTTCTATCTTGCGATTAAGACGAGTGGGTCTACTATAAGGAATTCACTTGTAAGACGAAACGGTTGAGGCAAAAATGATCATGGGCCCTTGGGGATCAGGAAAATGTGTCATTTGGTCAAATTTGTTTCCCTTTGCAGTGAAGATACGCACTTCAAGGGGTCTAAAAACTCATTTGTAAACATATCCTTGAGGTACAAATGATCACGGGCACTTGGAGATTATGAAAGTCTGTATCGTGTTAGAGACACGCGCTATGTCATTTGTCAAGTTTCATTTGAATCCAGCCAGCCGTTTGAAAGATACGCGTACAATCCATCATTCTTCATTGTAATTTCCTCCACTCCCCCAGAAATGGCCGGGTCGGAAAAATGACTACTTCCAATTCAATCTGGTCGAGTCCCTAATGTGCCAGCCAAGTTTACTTGTCTTAGGGCATGTGGACTGGAGGTACCTTAACTTGAGATCCCCGAAAACCCCCTCCAATTCCCTCGAAGGTTTGCCATTCAGGTAAGTTTCTGTCAAACATGTATCTAGAACTTGTCTTTGTTCTACTCACCAAGTTTCATCCCGATCTCTCCACTGAGATTTCCTGTCCCCGCCCGATCCCCTCTCCCAGAGTTATCGGGTCTAGTCCAGTTAGGATATGAAACGGGCCATCCAAGACTCGAGCTCTTCCAGAAAGTTTCGATTAAGTTTGATTCAAATCCAGTATTCTGTTCGAAAGTTATGATCGCATCAAGATCACCTCCCTCCTCTCCCCTTAGATTGACCGGATCAAGGATGAGACTATTCTCAAGTCAATCTGGTCTGGCCCATGATAACTGCCAAGTTTCATCGTCCTAGCATATCTGGAAGTACCTTAACTCGGGACCAACTGAATTCCGGACCACCACCACCCCCTCCAACTCGCCCACAGTGCCCGGATCCGATCCGGTTCTGTGAAGAATGTATCTAGGACTTGAGATTGATCATCCCAGCAAGTTTCATCTCCATTCCTCCCTCTGAGCATGTCACAAGATTTCTGGTTCCCCCCTCTAACTCCTCCCAAAGCCACCGGAGCCGGTCCGGACATGAACTGGGATATCTGAGACGCGAGATCTTTTCAAATATCAGGTTTCATTAAGATCTGACCCCGTCCGAAAGTTGTACATACCTCAATATTCCGCCCCCCCCCTCCCCCTTCCCTACGATGGCTGGATCATAAAAAGACAATTTCCAAGTTGGTTACTATCCAATATTAGGTAACGTGAGGCGCCGAGTCAAATTAACTATGGTGCAAGCTGACGTAGCGTCTAAAGTGATGCAAGCGGAAATTACGTTCGGAGCTAAATTACCTGGTGGAAGCTTGGCACTTTCGCCTTACTGAGGACCAGGCTTATCGTATCGAAACAAGAGCTGTAAGCTCATATGGCACTTGCATGGGTTACTGTTATTGTTTTTGTTTGTATTTTTGTATTAGGCTAGTCAATATGGAATTTCTTTTTCCGGATTAAAGAGTATGTAAGTATGTCTGTATGTTTGTTAAGATGTTTTGATTGATCAAAAGTAAGTTTCGACTTTGCGGTTGAGATGCGCACTCTAATGTAGCTAGAACTTCCTTTGTAACCAGAACCCTTGAAGCAAAAATGATAATGGGCTGATAGGCATCATGAAAATGCATATATTGCTTAAAAGTATTTTTTTTACTTTGCGGTCAAGATTGGTAGGCCTACTGCAAGAAATAATCAGATTTGGGAAGTAGCAATTTCTAAGCAAATGTTGTTCAATCTCTAATATTCCAGCGAAGTTTCATCGTCCTAGCACATCTGGAAGTACCTTAACTCGCGATCACCGGAATCACAGATCCCCCCCCTCTCAAACTCCAGCCCCACAATACCCGGAGCGAATCCAGTTCTGTAAATGATTAATCCAGAGCAACTCTTTGTTATTCCCACGAAGTTCCATCCCGATCACACCAGTCTAAGCGGGTCAAGTATTCCCCCCCCCCCCAATAATTGTCGGATTCGGTCCGGAAATGAAAAAGAATTTTTCAGAGAGAATTGTCCTCTGTTCAATTATTAAATTTCACTCGAATCCGATCACCCGTTCCAAAGTCATGCATGACTCAATATTCCGGACCCCCCTCTCTCAACTCCCCCCCCCCCAAGATTATCATATCGAGGATTTTTTTGTATTCCAAGTCAGTTTGATCGGGTCCCTGATATGCCCGCCAAGTTTCGTCGTGAAAATCCCAAAAAACGGAATTCCGGGAACCCCCCCCCCTCAAGTCTCCGGATCCAGTCAAATTGTGTAAAAGGTTTACATGGAGTAGATGTTTGTTCTTCCTACGAAGTTTCATTCCGATCCCACCATTCTAGCCGTTTCTCGAGCCTCCCCCCAACTCCCCCACGGTGCCCGTAGCCAATCCGATTCATTAAATGATTCACCTAGAGCATCTGTTAGTTCTTCCCACAAAGTTCCATCCCGATCTCTCCATTCTAAGCGGGTCACATTTTTTCCACCCGCCCCCCCCCCCCCCCCCAATAGTTGCCGGATCCGGTACGGATATGAAAAAGACCACCAGAAAAATGTCCTCTTTTCAATTCTTATATTTCACTCGAATCCGATCACCCGTTCCAAAGTTACGAATGACTGAATATTCCTGATTCCGCTCCCCCCCACCATCATCAGATCGACGAAATTTTTATTTTGAAGTCAGTTTGATCGGGTCCCTGATATCCTGCCAAGTTTCATCGTGAAAATCCCCAAAGCCGCCATCACCGAATTCCGCCCCCCCCCCTCCCCCCCGTAAGTGTCCGGATCCAGTACAATTGTCTAAACGATTTATCTAGAGCAGATGCTTGTTCTTCCCCGCAAGTTTTCACTCCAATCCCTCCATAAAAACGTGTCTTCAAATTGCCGGTCTCCCCCTCCTCCCAACTCCCACCTGGCTACCCAATCCGGTCAAGATTTAAACGGGACATCACAGATATATAATCTATTCAGTTATTAAGTTTCATTACAATCCGATAACCCGTTCGAAAGTTACACACTACTCAATTTCCCGGAATCCCCTGCCCTCCACTCCCCCCCCCCCAAAAAAAAATGGTCAGATCGAAAAGATTCATGGTCCTAGCACATCTGGAAGTACCCTAACTCGAAAAAGTGTGACAAAAACTCGGACCGACCGACAGACGGATTTGTGATCGGTACATGGCACTTGAGCCAGAGGCTGCAAGTGCCATAAAAATACACAAGCGTGCCCTACTGATTATGTCAAGATCCTCAATTTTTTTTTAGAATGTCCTCCTCCAGAAATATAATATTCAGTCCCGTAGGTTGAAATTGTGCATGAATTCTAGGAAGAAAACGTTTGAGCACCCTATTCAATAGTATATGCTTTTGCCACCATTTGCGAATGCTCACAAATGACCTGCAAGAGCGGCCTCAGTGCCAATCCCAAAACTCCAAAGATAGTACGTGACAATGTGCGGTAGGAAAATACGTTCGTACCGTCTTTCGTGATAGTTTTTATGGCACTTGCAGCCTCTGGCTCAAGTGCCATATACCGATCACAATTCCGTCTGTCGGTCGGTCCGAGTTTTTTTTCACACTTTTTCGAGTTAGGGTACTTCCAGATGTGCTAGGACAATGAAACTTGGCTGGCATATCAGGGACCCGACGAAACTAACCTGGAAATAATCAGGTTCCCGATCCGACCATATGCGGGGGAGTGGAGGGCGCTGGAAACTTGAAAATTGAGAATATTTTGTCACACTTTCTCGAGTTAGGGTACTTCCAGATGTGCTAGGACCATGAAACTTGGCAGCCATATCAGAGACCCGACCAAACACCGACCACATAATCAGTTTTCCGATCCGACCATTTTGGGGGGGAGTGGAGGGCAGGGGAATCCGTGAAACTGAGTAGTGTGTAACATTCGAACGGGTGATCGGATTGTAATGAAACTTAATAACTGAATGGATTACATATCTGTGATATCCCGTTTAAAGTCTTGACCGGATTCGGTAGCCAGGGGAGAGTTTGGGGGGGGGGAGACCGGAAATTTCAAGAAACGGTTAGAATGGAGGGATCGGAGTGAAACTTGCTGGGAAGAACAAGCATCTGCTCTAGATAAATCGTTTAGACAATTGTACTGGATCCAGACACTTAGGGGGGGGGGGGCGGAATTCGGTGATGGCGGCTTTGGGGATTTTCACGATGAGACTTGGCAGGATATCAGGGACCCGATCAAACTGACTTCAAAATAAAAATTTCGTCGATCTGAAGATGGTGGGGGGAGTGAAGGCAGGGGAATCCGGAATATTCAGTCATGCGTAACTTCGGAACGGGTGATCGGATTCGAGTGAAATTTAAGAATTGAACAGAAGACATTTCCCTCGTGATCTTTTTCATATCCGTACCGGATCCGGCAACTATTGGGGGGGGGGGGAATACGTGACCCGCTTGGAAAGGAGAGATCGGGAAAATTTGTGGGAAGAACAAACATATGCTCCGTGTAAATCTTTTACAGAGTTTGACTGGATCGGGACACTCGGGGGGGGGGGGGGGGGGGGGAAGCGGGTTTCCCGGGATTCCAGTTTTTTGGGATTTTCACGACAAAACTTGGCAGGCATGTCAGGGACCCGGTCAAACTGACTTGGAATAAAAAAAAATCCTCGACATGGTAATCTTGGGGGAGTTGAGGGAGGGGAATCCGAAATATTGAGTCATGCGTAACTTTCGAACGGGTGATCGGATTCGAGTGAAATTTAATAATTGCACAGAGGACATTTCTCTCTGGTGATCTTTTTCATTTCCGGACCGAATCCGACAATTATTGGGGGGGGGGGGGGGGGAATACTTGACCCGCTTAGACTGGTGTGATCGGGATCGAACTTCGTGGGAACAACAAAGAGATGCTGTGGATTAATCATTTACAGAACCGGATTGGCCGGGTATTGTGGGTGGAGTTGCAGGGGGGGGGGTGGGGCTGGGATTCCGGTGATCGCGAGTTAAGGTACTTCCAGATGTGCTGGAATATTAGATATTCAACAACATTTGCTTAGAAATTGCTACTTCCCAAATCCGATTATTCCTTAAAGTACCAACCTTGACCGCAAAGTAAAAAAATACTTTTAAGCAATATACGCATTTTCATGATGCCCATCAGCCCATTATCATTTCTGCCTCAAGGGTTTTGCTTACAAATGAAGTTCTAGCTCCCTTAGCGTGCGCATCTCAACCGCAAAGTCGAAAATTACTTTTGATCAATAAAAATATCTTAACCCATGCAAGTGCCATATGAGCTTACAGCTCTTGTTATTCTTTATTCCTGTTTACATTTGTACATACTGACGACTTCGAAAAATCTGGATTTTGCTATGATTACTATGAGTTCGGGAGAATAAAAGCGATATATCTCTTTCTGTGAGTCCTGCTTTGGGCAGATAGTTTCTTACTGAAAGAAAACAAAATAAATTGATCTTTCTGACTGCTGGTACTGCATTCTGCTTGAACAAAAAAATCACCTCCAGCGCCGTGCTAGACCAGTTGACAAAAAGAACCCTTTGTAAAACGTGAAGACGATCGCTTGACCAAGTGCGGAAGATAGTTCTGGACAACCAAGTCATCAACAAATTATTAGGGGTCCATGCCTTTACCTTGGTTAAAATAAAGGGCCGCTCGTCTATTCCACCACAGGGTGGGTCCCGGTAGTAGAAGTTCAGTGCCATTCTGATTCCGCCAACAAGGAGACCAGCCATTAGCCCCCAAAAGGCACCCTGAAATAATAGGGACAGTTAATGAGGGAGAAAGAAAAGAAAGGCCTGTATAAGCTGCTAGAAATCGTAAATTCGACCAACAACTTAGTATGCATTCGCGGTGTAACACAGTACTATAATACTTAAGGACCTTTACCATAGTCGAATACAAAGACAATGCGCGATGCAAAATTTATCTCAAAATCATAGTAAAGTGAACGAAAAAGTAGCATGCAGTACGAACTGATGCTACTGCTTCTATGTCACGGCTATCGTGTTACCGCATTCTACTGGATGCTACTATTAGCAAGACTAGATGCTACTGTAGCAAGACTAGATGCTACTGTAGCAAGACAGGATGCTACTGTAGCAAGACAGGATGCTACTGTAGCAAGACAGGATGCTACTGTAGCAAGACAGGATGCTACTGGATACTACTGCTTAGTTAGAGGATCTCTCGTACTTTTTACTCTTCAACTTACAGTATTTTAAAATATTTGAATACTTTAAAACTAGGCTGTGCTGTCAATAAATAACCCACGGTTTTGGCTGTTCTAAGCCTTATCCGAGACCCGTTGACTTATAGTGAAAACGGGGGAACAATTACATAATAAGTTTTTCTGACGGAAAAACTTCTCGCAGACAACCGTCAACACCGTGATCGAACATCGAAGGTAGCAAAAAACGACAACTGAGAAAATTGGCGTGATATCATTTGAGGGATTAGAATGTACCGTACGAAATTGGGGTCTCCGGGTTTAGAAATATATGAAACAATGATGGAAGTAAGTTGCGGCAGTATTATAAGTAAGACAGGTCCTTTAAGATAGGCCCAGTTTGAGGCATATTAACTGATAGTATTCTTTACTGTTACATATCAATACATGCGACTTTTTCGTACAACTATCATACCACTATAGACAATACGGCAACGACGGCGCGCTTGTCACGAGCTTTGACAAGAAGATAATGGTCCCCGATCTCCGCAGGGAAAGGTCTAGAACCGGCGGACGTTACTGTCATATTCTGCCACTGCAACGCTCCAAAATTAAAGAATAGCCTCGAGCAGGGCAGGTTCACCACAAGAAAAGAAGCGGTTATTCGCTCCCTTTTCAGGACATTAGTCGTCGTTCTCAATAGTTGCTTTGTAGATACCGTGGTCTCTGATGCCAGGGTCTAAAGTCCTTTTGGCAGTTACCGTGGTATCGGATACCATGATCAAAACGCGTTTTCAACATTTATCGTGGTATCTGGCCAGTTACCGTAGTAAATGTCCGACCGTGGTATCTGGAAAGTCATCTCACTTTCATCGAATTTTGTCTGATTGGTGCGAAAGACGTTTGGCACTTAGTGATGTAACTCCATAGGCGTATTCTCGCCGTTCCCCGAGGACTCCTCGGGGAATCGAAGGGAACGGTGAGAATACAGGGAGTCACTCTACGCGGACTCCGCGTACAGAAACAGCGAGAACACGGGAAATGGTTCCAAAATGGATTTTGCTCGAAAAAAAGAAATGCAGTTGACGAAATTAGTCTGGATCCACTTTATTTTTGGTTTTGTTCTGATTGTTTGGAATTAATTTGACATTGCACCAACACCAGCAACAAGACCAAAGTTTTCGATGGGATCCCAAAAATCTAATATTTGATCCAGACAATCGCGAACGAACTACCATACTTGTCTAGAGAAAAAGAAAGCTCAGAAAAGAATTCAGCGTATCTCCTCATTCGTATAAAGAACATCTAATCAACTTCAAGTAAAACTTTAACTTATAGAAAAATCCGGTTTCAACCGGATTTAGAACGAACAATATGTCCCAGTAAACAAAAGTTTGTCATATACAGATTCAGCGTCTCTTCTTACCCCTAAATCTGTCGCCTAATCGACTTCAAATAAAACTTTTGCTTTTAACAAATATTCCGGTTTTGGCCTGATTCCGGTCGAAAAAGTTGTCCGGGAAGCAAATACTTTTCTTATAATTGTTCAGCATGTCTTCTTACCCCTAAATCGAACATCTTATCATCTTCAAATAAAACTTTTACTTATTACAGACTTTCCGGTTTTGACCGGATTCCGGGCGAACTACTTACCCGGCGATAAAATGGTTTTCACCATCGTGTTCAGTATGTTTTCTACCCCTAAATCCAACATCTAATCAACTTCAAATAAAACTTTTAATCTTAACAGACTTTCCGGTTGTGGCCGGATTCCAGGCTAACTACTTGTCCGGCGAAAAAATGGTTTTCACCATCGTGTTCAGCATGTCTCCTTACCCCTTAATCGAACATTTAATCAACTGCAAATACAACTTTTACTTTTAACAAACTTTCTGGTTTCGGCCGGATTCCGGGCGAACTACTTGTTCGATGACAAAATGGTTTTCACCATCGTCTTCAGTACGTATTCCTACCCCAGAATCGACTATCACATTATCTGAATAAAAATATTTCATTTGCCCCTTAATTTAAATCCCTTCCCCCACCCCTAAATGTAGGGCTAGATAGCCCATCTACGAACTCGACCTTACTCTTGGCCCAAAGAATCCTCACACCAAGTTTCATCAAAATATCTCAATCCCTTCGAGAGTTATAGTGCGCACAGACGGACAGACGGACGGACGGACGACCAGACGGACAGACGACCAGACGGACAGACGGATGACTTTTGCGATGTCATAGGTATCCCGCCACTTACGTTTTGGGATCCCACAAACTGATTCCCCTCCGAATCTGAAAGGGAGTCCTTTTTGATGATGGTGATGATTATCGGAGCATTCCCCGCCCGTGGGAACTCGCGAGAATACGGGGAGTGAGTCCCCGGGCAAACAAAAACGCGAGGACTCCTCAAGTGGAGTCCTCGGGGAACGGCGAGAATGCGCCTAATATCAGTTTTTCTTTTGGGTGACTTCGAAAAGTGTAATTTCGGCAATAGTCGGTTTTGCAGAGCACCCGTATATCAGGTAACTGCAAAAACAACTAATTGCAGATCCAGTTAGCGTAGTATCATATTATCACTTACCATGGTACCTCCAAAAACGCAACTAATATTACTGGATTACTAACTGCAACAGTGGTGAGATGAACCAGTCCCCGAAAAGGCGATTACAAAAAAAAACTGTGTGGGAAACTTACTAAGGAAAAATTAAACACTACTCCTCTTCCCATGTTATGGAGACATCCTATAGCACTTAGCTCTAAAATAGTCCTCCTAGTTATTTCCTCCCTCTATCACCTACTTTTCTATCTATCTCTTCGGTTTTCATCACCATCATTAAGCATCCTGACGTAGTTCACTCGGTCTTTATTCCCCAGCTCCAGTTAGCTGCTGTGTTAATCCAAGGTCAGGCTTTGATCCATTTCATTCAAAGTATTTCGGCTACGGAATGAGTCAGTAGCCAAAAGACTTCTCTTTCATCCTTGGTCGGAGTCAGACCTCGGTTAGCTTTCGTTATATTTATGGTAAGGATCAATTTATATATTTAGTTAGGGACTCAATGTTTGCTTAGTATTTATAAACTAACGTGTCAACAATCTTGCGCCGTGTAAAACTTTCGTTAGTGTTTGGAATTGAAATCTTGAATACACCAGCACTACGTGATATCCTCCCCCAGATTTTTCAGCGTCAAGAGTAAGGCCTAAGAGAGTGGTAGCCCAGACAATACCAAAATTATAGCCAATTAAACACAGAACGACTCGTCTCAACGACTCCCGCCTTCGTCAACCTTTTTAACTCGCATCATTCATTATATCAACCTGGAATTAAGTGTTAACGCAAAGGATTCAAAGGATAATGTAAAACAACGATGTGTTTCGCAATAATTAGTAGAGGTATTTTGAACAAAAAGCTATGCAGAGCTTTATAATGCCAACTAGGTTATATCAGATAATGTTCCATGTTTCCACAAGTCACGATGTCTGCAAGTCAATTTAGTCCGTACTTCCGATATTCTTTTTTTTTGTTCAACGCTGAGGGATTAGTCTGCCTACTTTAGTCTTTCCACTTTATTCTGTCCACTACAGTCTGTCCACTATAGTCTGTCCACTTTAGTCTTTCCACTTTAGTCTTTCTACTTCGATGTGTCCACTTTAGTCTGTCCACTTTAGTCTTTCCACTTTAGACTTTCCACTTTCGTCTTTCCACTTTAGTTTGTCAACTTTAGTCTGTCCACTTTAGTCTTTCCACTTTAGTCTGTCCACTTAAGTCTTTCCACTATAGTCTTTCCACTGTATTCTGTCCACTAGAGTCTGTCCACTTTAGTCTTTCCACGTTAGTCTTTCCACTTTATTCTGTCCACTATAGTCTGTCCACTTTAGTTTTTCCAATTTAGTCTTTCCACTTTAGTCATGAGATTACAGATTGTGTCATCAGTTTAGAGAAATATTCTTCATGGATTGGAACATACCACTTTGAAAACCTCGATGGGTTGACGAATTCAGCATTTAACCGTTAGCGAAGAAACAAAACTAAAGTGTTGCTCTCGCAACACTTTAGTCGGCGAAGCCGAACAAAGGTTGCTGCAACACTTCACGTTGCCCAGGCAACGTCGGTTTAGTTAGTGTTAATATGGACGAGAACCACCAAATCGGCTTGACCGTTGTATCGGTTTTGAAAATAGTTTGAACTGAATTGAGATGAATGCGAGTAAATTGAGTTACGTAATGGTCCATCTCGGCAAGTAGTCCTCGGGCTTGACTGGATATGTGAATTCCAGCTTCGCTAGGATGTGTGAACCTGCTTGATTAGGGATTTCTGGATTGACTGCGGCTGAACTATAGTGTTCCCTCAGATTTCCCTTGTCTATCATGTCCGGTTTCCTGACTGGTCCTGGGGCTAGTGGGCACCTACGGTGTCAGAAGTTCTTCAGCCCCCACCCCAGGAACCTTAGCTTCATGATGTCTCGCTTACTCGTCCATCATCTTAACACCCACTAGAGGCTCCCATGCTTTAATTTTCACAAGAAGCATATGTTAGCTAGTTAGCTGCAACCAGGGCTGTATCCAGGGGGGGGGGGGGGGGTAGGGGGTTGACCCCCCCCCCCCTCCCTCCCTCCCGAAACACACAAAAATAATCGTTTTATAGGCTTTTCCCTCTGATCTAGGTCTTTTTTTGCACTTTTTTGTCTAACCCACAGGCAACCCCCCCCCCCCCCCCCGAAAAGAATTCCTGGATGCGGGCCTGGCAGCAACCTATACTCTTGATGAATAACTCTCCTTGCCGATGCAAAATCGCTAGGTACCTAGCGGAAGCGGTATCACCTCAGGTGTCACAGCTGCTCCCGAAGAGCGCCGTGATTGTTTGACACAGGATTTGAGTTGTTGAGTTTGAGTCGTTATTGACACGTTTTCTGGCGTGTTTTGAGACGTTTCTGGCGTGTTACGGTATATAGTAAATAGTGCGAGGGGTCCTTTAAGGGAGGAGGGGCCAATTACCTTTTCATTTGTTCGCTTCCAGAAGAGAGCCAGGCAGTAGACAGCGGCAATCGGTGGCGCCAGATACGCAGAAATTGACTGAATATAAATGTACATCTGACCGCCCTGCATTTCTTGAATGATGGGAACCCACACTACAGACACGGCCACCATGAAAATGATGAACAACCTGAAACATGATCTATAAACCGAGGTTCAAAAGGTTCCTACTCGTGGTCGACACTGGTCAGTTTCACTTGTCGTGAAATAGGCCTAATGTTTCGTACCATCTCGCCGATCCACGCTATTTGCTTTCCCGATGAAAAATTTGTAGCCTGCGTAGTTGTATGGTAGCTGTACGAAAAAGTTGCATGTAATACCATGTAACAGCAAAGAATACTATCATTTAATGGGCCTCAGACTGGTCCAATCTGATGTAGTAGTATCCAGTAGCATCCTGTCTGGCCATAGTAGAATTCAGTCTTGCTAATAGTAGCGCAGTAGTATGTAGTAACATGGTAGCCTTGAAATAGAAGCATGTAGTAGCATCAGTCAGTACTGCATGCTACTTTTTCGTACAACTTCGTACTACTATTTTGATATAAATTTTTCATCGGGTTTCTATCCGGTTTCCCATCCCAGTTCTATAACTGCGCTCATCTGAGACGGTTAGTGAGTCAAATGAGAAGGGCCACCGCGGTCAGAGCCGTGGAAGATTCTGAGAGTTAATTAGGATTCCTTCTGGCCCCCCTCGGCCGCACCGCTGCTGGATCCAATTTGCCTAAGGCACTCCAAAGGTCCTGATCCTTGTCAGCAATTTCGTCTATCCAGATCTGAAACGATCGGGCGTAAAAACAACTTTAAGCCGCTTTCGCATTGACGGGTCGTTGCGCGTCTGCGTTTATCTTGCGTTGGGCACAGGTTGCGTACCATATCTTTCACACCTTTACGTTTTCCTTCTTTGGTTTCTTCTGCCAAATTTTCATCTCTTTCATCAATTAGTAAGTTTTTAATCATCATTAGTAGGTTTTTCTTCATCATTAGTAAATAATTCTCCAAATTCCCTTTCAAACTTCCATTTTGCACTGAAAAATTTGATGCGTAACGCGTTTACGCAACGCAAGAATTAAACTTGGTTCTGTTCTTGCGCTGCGTTTTATTCGTCTGCGTAAGCTCTGCGTCGCGTCGCCGCAACCGTGACGCAGGTTGCGTACCGTATCTTTCACACCTGCACGAGAACATGTCAGGCTGGATGCCTATTTACGTTTTTCCTTTTTCGGTTTCTTCTGCCAAATTTTCATTTCTTTCGTCAATTAGTAAGTTAACCAAACACTTTCACTGAAAAATGTGATGCGGAACGCCTTGACGAAACGCAAGAACAGAACCAAGTTCTTATTCTTCTTTCGCTGCGTTTTATTTTACTCCGTAAGCTCTGCACCGCGTCGCCCGAGCCCTGACGCAGAGGTTGCGTAGCTTAGTGTGGTGTGAAAGGCTCTACGCGTCAATGTGAAAGCGGCTTTATTCCCCCGTCACCAGCGGAGGATCCCTTAAAATGCCATAACTTTATTTCTTGCGGTTTTGTGTTGACGTGCGCCAAATTGCGAAGCCGGCAAAACAGGGTTACGTAAACACACTTTACGAGTTAAGGAGACGGTTGGACCTGGAAACAAATACTTCGGAAGGATTCCATGTCACTGGAGTTATATAATGCCTTGGAAGTGATAGCTCGGCACATGTGAGTGTCACCAACTGGTGTCGGAGCAAATCTCTAGTCTCTACATTTTACTGTGCCGAGGGCTATAATTAATCGGGGACGGCTCTCATTGAACGGACCAAAGTTGTTGCCGCCTATAACGACTAGATTTTGAAGGTTTATTATGGCACTTTCTGCTAACAGATAGCTATGAAACAAAATATGGTAATGTCTGGCACATATGTTTGTTTCTATTTTTGAAGATCCGGTTGCTTTATGGCTCACCCAACCCCCCGAAAAAATCCCAACACAAACTCTGCGACTGCACACATTTCATCGTCAACAAGATGTGAACGGTTCACGATACCGCGTTAATTCTTTCACTGAATGGAGAATTTAAGTGAATGACACAGACGTAAATACAGAGCGTGTTCCACCCTACTTACCGTAGTTACTACGCATGACGTCACTAATTTTGACTTCTTGGCGTCAAGGCTGGAACGCTTTTTTGTATTTTCGACAAAATATCACGCCACGCTTACTAGGCTCCCGAGCATGGTGAGCAAACAGTTCCTATTAGCTACTATTTCGAGAGGGTTGGAACGGTCACCGTAGTAACTTTTTACGACGACAATAGTAACTAATCGTTACTATTGTTGTGAAACACGCTCATAATGTAAGTAAAAGCCTTTCCTTCCATCTGAGGTGAATCCGGCGGGAACCAATACAGGTCGCCTCACGAGGCTACGCAATGCGTATGCCAACGGATTCACGAGTCAAGTATTGCTTCCAGATCGATAAAACTGAACGAGGAGGAACATGATTTATCCCGAGTGAATAAGACACGGAGATTGACTTGTTGGTCCCAAAGACGGAGCGTGGCACAATAAGACTAAAGGGAAGGGTGTCTCAAGGGAAGAGCGCGAGAACGAGACAGAAAATAGATTGTTTATTTACATGATTGATTTCCATATTTACAAAATCTGTGCCTAAGCATGGGCGGGAGCTAATGGCTAGGCACGTTCCTAAGCATCTACGTTTCGCTAGGCATGCTTGAGGACACCGAAATTCAGACAAAACTTTTCCGGACTCTGGGCGAAATACTTGTCTGGCTCGGAAATAGTCTATCTCATATAAATCTTGCCCGTCTGTTTTCATGCAGTAATTACACCTTACGTACTTTATGTTCGCCACTAAGAATAACAGACCAAAGAAAAAATACGCACCAGGTACTACAAGTACGCACAATATTTGCTTAGCGTCCCTCTCTGAAATTCAAAAACGAATTTATCAGCAAAATACAAAATAATAAACCCTACCGAAAAAATACATAAAATTGAAACAAGTGCTCGAGCAAGAGCTTTAAATGCGTCTGCAAACCATATATTAACTCGATTCGAGGTATAGATTTTAGTATTAGGTTTAGTTCGTGTATATTTTCTTTAATTTCTTTTCTTCTTTTCTTTTTGTTTTTCTTTATGTAGTCCGCTTTTTTCCTTCTGTAAGCGGGCAAAAATAAATATATATAAAAATAAAGCTAAAATCTGGATTCAGCGTGTCTTCCTTTCCTATCCATACGCACTAACGGACTCTAGGAGCGTGTTCCACCCTTCTAACAATGGTAACTATTAGATAATATTTCCGTTCCATCCTCACGAAAAGTTACTACGCTGACCGTTCCAACCTTCTCGAAATAGTAACTATCTGCTTACCATGCTTGGGAGCGTAGTAAGCGTGATAAGTACGCATCTCTGTAACGTGATAGACCGGATTCGCCCGTGGCATGATATTCTGCTTGAAAATAGAAAAATCCAGTCTTGAGGGCAAAAAGCCAGAATTCGTGACGTCATGCGTAGTAACTACGGTAAGTAAGGTGGAACACAGAACTTTTACTTCTCGGCAATATCTGTTTTTGTCAGGATCCGGGCCAACTGCTTGTTCCGCAATAAGAAAAACAACACATTTCCTTACCCGCAAATCGACGGTCTTTTCAGCTTAAAAATATGGTCATCCCTCAATCTAAAACTCCCTTTCCAACCCTAAATATTGACGGAACGGCCTTTTGCATAATCTTTTAAAAATTATGTTAATATTTCTTGAACATGTCCGGCTGCGTTTTTTGTCTTTTGCTTTTGGGAGGTCGTCCCCCCCCCCATGCCCGAGCAATTCGAACCGCCCCTGAATATTGTCATGGGACGTTTCGTCGGTAAGCCGTCCGCCCACCCTTCCTAAATAGAAGAGACCGACAGCTATTTTGCATAATTCCAATTATAAAAATGCGTGTCACTTCTGTAGTGACTCCGTGACAACTTTTCCGATGGCCTACAGTGTCAGGAATTACTCCAGTCTTGAAAAGACTGTCAAGACTACACATTCCAGACTGTCAATCTCTGAGTGAACTGTTCCACTCGAACAAGTTAGACTGCTAGAAGGCGTTGACGAACTACTAACTCTCCGCAGGACATTTTTTTCTAAAAATGACGACGACTTCGAAAATTCTTGGCAAACCTATTCAAACTCGCTTCCAAAATCAACAGGGAAGATCACTTTTTCGGGACCATGTGGGTGCAAAACATATGCGAGTTCCAAAAATTCCAGACAACGCGTTTGCCAATGACTTTCGAACTAACAAGCACAGATAATCTGTTGGATCGAATCCCGATGAAAAATTTATCTCAAAATAGTATTATGAAGTAGTACGAAAAAGCTGCATGCAGTACTACCGATGCTACTATATGCTTCTACTTCAAGGCTACCGTGTTACTACATACTACTATATGGTACTATTAGCAAGACTGGATGTTACTATGGCAAGACAGGATGCTACTGGATACTACTACATAAGATTGGACCAGTCTGAGGCACATTAAATGATAGTATTCTGTGCTATTACATAGTATTACATGCAACGTTTTCGTACTACTGCCATACTACTACGCAGGCTACAAATTTTTCATCGGGATGTGGGAAAAGAGTTGTCTGAGAAAACTCAGATCTTTTGATTTGTGAAAGTACTAGCTATATAAAAGAGTGCGGTAGACCCGCAAAAGTAAGTAGCGGGCATTTCTTGGACAGGAAGAATGATTATATTAGCTGAGCAATGACGAAAAAAATATGACACCTGTACTTCCTAGCAACCAATTTCGTAGATCGGCCCAAAGTATTTTTATTTTGTTTCCCGTGCGTTGGAGATGTACGCTTTAAGGGGGCTAGGAATTTATTTTTGAGCCTAACCCTTGAAATAAAAATGATCACTGATCATCCTGGAACATGGAAATATACAAAATTATCAACGAAGTCGTCGCAGATTTAACTAATACCTCAAAGTAGTCTTGTCGCTGGACATGTCGCGTAAAAAACAGATAAACAACAGACCACAAATAGTGAAAAAGATACTAAACTTCAACAAGCGACTACTTTTACCCAATCAGATTTTGTGACGGTCAACTTTTTCAAACCCGTAAGCAAAGCCAGAATATGCGGAAGATAAGGGCTAGGTAAAAGATCCATCAGTCGAGCCTACTTGGCAAGGGTCCTCTCGCGGCAGTAGGCAAAAATTTAATTAGCAAGCTTTCACGAGTTTTATATTTTCAACAACAGCTTGAAAAGGACCATTGACAAGAAGGGCCGAAATATCACCAACACAAATTCCAGTTCACTTATCAGCTCATCAGCCCCTGCCATTGTTTTACACAAAATAACTGACAAGAAAAACATGATTCACAGTCCGCTCGTGCTTAAAGAACATTTATGCATCGAGGGATCCCTATGATTTGCAGCCCTGTGTGGCATTTCGGACTTACACAGGAGCAGTCGGACCGGCTTGAGAAGATCCAGTATAGAGCCCTTCTAGTTGTGCCGAAATCTCCAAAAGTTCCCTATTCCTCCCTTCTCAACGATTTCCGATTAGAAACTCTGGCAACCCGTCGCCTAAGTATATCCCTTAAGTTTGGTACAAGTATTCTGGCCAACCAAATCCTAAGAAAAATCCTGCCACCGGAGTGCGAGACGACACGTGTCCGACTTCCGCGGTCAGTGGCCCGGCCAGTACCAAGGCTACAACCGGTTGCATGTTCCCACACCCGGTACCTAAATACTTTTGTCCCTTCTTTTGTCAAGTTCTTTAACAATGGATTTACAGTTGATCCTAATCTTTCCCTTAGATTTTAAGGTCATTTATCTTTTGGTTATTTAAGCGTAATGGTTGTTAATTGTAAATATTATGAATTTTGACACTAAGATTAAGTGACATTAATCATTGTACTTTTATTGACAAGTTATGTGAGATGACAGACAAATGACCAGTTGTGGGCCGTAGTGTGATATATGATTTAGCTCTATATATTATTCAGTTTCAAATGTTATAGCTTTAGTGTATACATTGTGACGTAAAATCAACTAGTCGGCTTACCGCCGTTTCAAGATTTTTAATGAATAAACTAAATTGAACTGAGTTGAACTGAAATTGATTTAAGTTACAAATTTACCCCCTGAATAGTAACTGCTGCATGGACATTTTACTCAGTCTCCACCGGATTTTGTTTACCAAAATAACGCCCTTTTCATAGTCTTAACGGTCAACACACATCGACGTCAATAATCAGGTGGTCAAGAGGTTAGAAAAACGACTTACTTGCCAACGATAAGAATCTCCCTGGAAGAGGCTTTTGGACGAAGTCGCCTCCACAAATCTAAAGTAAACAGTGTTGACGCACTGTTGAAGATTGAGCTGAGGTCGGACATAAGCGCAGCAAGCATCACCGCTAACATCGCACCCCTCATGCCTGGAAAAATATTGGTTTGCATACAGACATCTCAGATAGCGAGAAATTTTAGATTGTGAAAATTATCTTTTTTCATCTTCTTCTATTTGTGACAAGATTTCAGTAAACCAATTAGTAGGCCAATGCGTATTTGTCAGAAATGTATCTTGCCCAATTTTATTTTTTACCCAACGATGTTTAAGCAGAAATTTTAAGCAATCTCGAAACAGATTACTGAAAGAAATAAACAGTGACAAAAATTCATGTATTTTTGTTTTAACTTTTTAAAAAAAAATTTAATTTATTTAGTCAAATAAATAAATAAATTGGTAGCACCTTTCACTTCTTACGCTGTCATATAAATTGACTGCCATGTAGTTATTCTGCATTCTGCACTTACTTTCTATAAGCGAACAGCGTGTACTTCGAGGATAATGGACAATAGGAACAAATAGTAGCAATAATTTATGGCGGCAGACAAACTCTTAAATTTATGTCCGTGCATGAATGATATTTGGCCACGCCATTGTCCAACGACGATTTTGGCACTAAACATAATCTTGAAAGAGCTGCCTGTTGCTAATATACTGTCAGAAGTTTCATAACAGATTGCGCATAACATTTTCAAGAATAACACCTTTTCACTTAGAAATAAAGTGTTATGACCAATTAAGTTTATACTATTTCGTGCCTAGATCTCCAACAACACCTTCAATAGGTAAAAATACTACACTATCAGAAGTTACATAACGACAATAGAAGGATGCGCGGTTTCAACAGATAACACTTTGGGATGTTATCTGTTATGTTTCTTTCGTTCCCGTTAGTATTTTTACCAACTGAAGGTGTTGTTGAAGATCTAGGCACGAAATAGTGTAGACTTAATTGGTCATAAAACTTTATTTCTAAGTGAAAAGGTGTTATTCTTGAAAGTGTTATACGCTATCGGTTATGAAACTCCTGACAGTGTAGTCTCTGTTAAATCAATTTTCTCTCCAGAAGAGACAATCCAGGCAAAACCTTGAAGAAAAGCCACCGTAAACGCATTAGATGCAAGCAGCAGCACGCCGCACCTATTCTTTTGGTCTTCTTCTTCTTCATGAAGTCAAGACCCGTTTCTGCCCCACGATCCTATTGATTTCAGTCAACGAACCCGGCTCCAACACCAATGTTAAGCTTCTCAGCGAACCTGATTCCTACTTCGAAGCTGGAAGCCCTGTGGCCTGTCCGAAAGAAGCTTCACCAGTTAGACAAATGGGCTTGATCAAAATTGGCACGCGCTATCATGAAGAAGGGATTAGAGCAACCCTGAAGCTGTAACTCGAAAGTAATAACCATCATCAACTGGAAGCTATAAATTGGGAAACCGCGTACTTATTACTTGCAATTTAAACTAGGGTACTGAGACGTTCATCACCACCATCGTCATAGGTTGAATACGTATACTCGGCACCTTGCCAACCGGCACAAAATTTTCTGAGAGAAGCGTTATCTGCAGAAGAGATCGAACCTATGTCTGTATGACCAGCAAACAAATGCATTAGCCTAGCAATTAGACTTAACAGGTTGAACCTGCTCAATCTTTCAAAAGTGGATTTAACAGAATAATGTTCTGCAATGTACCTTTCTGAAGATAAGAGTTAACATAAATATTTTCAAATAATGCATAAAACGGATATGTTAGTTACGATGCTTTGGCAGCGACATTTCGGCCCTTCTTGGCACGGGTCCTCGTCAAGCTGATAAATATTGCGGAATCCTTTCTTACGTAGGGGGAATAACATTATAACGACAACGCACCTTGAGGCATGATACCCAGAATCAATCGAGGGTATGCGTTATTGGTACAACTTCTCGCACTTCCACAGTGCCTCATGCATTCTTCAGGGACGACGCATGCAATTTCGTCCGCGTAGAGGACTCTGCTTACCATACCCGGGATTACCAATAAAAAGAACGGGAGGATCTTTGTCCAACCAGCGAACAGTGTGCCGCCTTGGGCGTGGCTTAAAGAGCGAGCCGCCAGAACACGCTGGACCATCATCTGCAAGAGAAAAATTGCGGGGTAAGACTTCCACAGTCACTTAACACTTAAGCCGCTTTCACATTGACGCGTTGAGCCTTTCACACTAAGCAAAGCAACCTCTGCTTCGTGGTTGGGTCGACGCAACGCAGAGCTTACGCAGACAAATGCATCAGATTGTTAGTGGAAAATGGTAGTTTTTAAGAAAAACTATAAGAAAACATGCTGATGATGAAGATAAACTTGCTATACTAGTGAAAGAAATTAAAATTCAGCAGAAGAAACCGAGAAAGGAAAATGTAAATGAGCATCTAGCGCGAAAGCTTCTCGCGCAGGTGTGAAAGATACGCTGCGGAACCCTTCACGCAACGCAAGATAAACGCATACGCAGCGCATCGCAACGACGCGTCAATGTGAAAGTGGCTTTACGCTTCCTTTCAGAGGCAATCTGGTAGCCCGGTGAAAAATCTTCTTATCTGCTGACCGTTGTCCGCCTAAAGTCGTCTTCGACTGAGAACTTTGAACTTTTTTCTTCTTTTTTTTTTAATTACTGTGAACTTTCCCACTGAGAGACTTATGTATTTTATTTATTTTCTTTCATTTACTCCGCTTTATGAAATGGCGAGTTATAAATCAATTACTTCCTTACTTATTGCACAAAAGTTCTAACTCTTCCTCGGATGACTCACAAATATTACGAAAAAGATTTCAAAATCATTAATGCTCTTGTTTTATATGTGAAAACTGTCCGACGGTTGTCGCAAGCTTCTGAAGCTCACAGTAGCTTTCAGTAGTAGCTACGTACAAAAAAAGAACTTAGTCCTCAACGGAGGGATATCTCAGTTTTATTGCCGGCATCCGAGAGGTGAAACGGGCTATTCCTACTGTATAAGAACATGTCTTGAGCGAAAAGATAACTGTGGTTCCAGCATGATTCCAGGACTAAACAAAAAGTTGGTTATGCTGTTCATCCGTTTACTTTGCGCCAACTCCCCGAGACTCCGGATCTTTGAAGTTTAACTTAACTGAACACAAATATTCTTCTTCTTTTTTTTCTTTTTTTTTAGACCCGCGTAGCATCTTTTCCAAGCATTTTGATTATTTACTTTTTGGGCTACGAATCCTCCTCCACTCGGTGACGGTAATATTTCTTTAATCTCTTTAAGGTCACCTACTCTTTCTAAACAAACATACACACTTTAAACTTTAATAAACTTTAACTTCTCCATTTCAACTATTTAATTTTATTTTTTTTATTTAAATTTACAATCTTAATACTTATTTATTCTTATTTTGATACACAAATATTCTTTGAGCCCGAGCTCCAACTCCCCGAGACTCCGCATCTTTAAAGTTTAACTGAACTGAACACACATATTCTTTGAGCCCGAGCTGACTTTGAAACATATGTTCAAACAATGTTGAGCCTGACGAGGACCCTTGCCAAGAAGGGCCGAAATATCGCTGATGAAGAATCCGTTGTAAACATTGTTTGAATATATGAACTGAACACGCAGCATTGCTTGGATTCTGCTAAGGGATTTTTTTTTTTCCACTACCTGCTATAGTGGCGACGTTCAGAACATCTAAAGCCATCCCCACAACGCAGATTCTACTATGACGCAGAGAGTTTGAATCTCAACACAAACGTGGCTTTTCAGTGGCCAATGGTAATCTTGGTGAAGACTGCTTAGTGTCTGAACATAATTTTTTGTAAATCTTTCTCGGCAAGCATACAACACACATACAAGCAAATAGGCGTACCACAAATCCGACAGGGAAATTCCACTATATTAAATCGATTATTCGTGAATACCGGAGCAAAGAAGTAACGCATTTTCATCGGGTCTTCAAGCCTACTTAAGTGAATAAGTGATGGATGACTAGATTGTCCTATCTCAGCCCTTTTCAGTTAAACGTTAAACGATACAACTTAAATCGGTTATCTTTCTGTAACATGATCATTGGTGGGATCCATGACGGTTGACTACCCACCTGATCCGCACACCAGTACCAAATCGTAGCTGGCGTTTGCCCCAACAAGAACGCAGGCCAAGGGATGTCAGATTTTAGAGGATCCCGGAGCATAATCCAAGAGTCTTCACGGGGGATTCCACACGTGGTATTTGGGATCAGCTGAGAAGGGATTGCCTGGAAGTATTTCCGCTGTAGCTCTGACCACCCGCCAACCTCATCGAGTGCTAGAAACAAATAGTGTGTTAAAAAGCGACACTTGATACAAATAAACGAACAAGGATCTAAGGCGAATTCTCGTCGTTCTCCGAGGACTCCTCGGGGATTCAAGGGGAACAGCATGAATAAAGGGAGTCACTCCACGCGGACTCCGCGTACGGAAAACAGCAAGAACACGGGAATGCTTCCAAAGTGGATTTTGTTCGAAAAAATACTATGCAGTTGATTAAATAAGTCTAGATCCACTTTATTTTGGGTTTTCTTTATTCCGACTGACTCTAATTAATTTTACATTGCACATCACAAGCAAAAACTGATTCCCCTCCGAACAAAAAATGGAGTCCTTTTTGATGAAAGTGATGATAAGTCGGAGCAGTCACCGTCCGTGGGGACTCGCGAGTATACGGGGAGTGAGTCCCTGAGACAAACGAAAACGCAGGGTCTCCTCAAAAGGAGTCCTCGGGGAACGGCGTGAATACGCCTCTAGAATATTAACTGAGCGACGGAACTTCTGCGGTACATCACTGATGAAGAACTAGATACCCATTTGACAATAATTTCGATTCTCTAGAATGCTTGTGTAATAATGTGCTTAAATTTGCGTGATGATGAATTAATTAAGAACGCTTGTTGAACTATGAGCGACGGGGAATTAGATATATTTCCCCACTGAGTGCTTCACAAACCGTTATTTTCAAACTCATCAAGTATAAATCATACTCGAATAACTCTGAAAAGAGGTGGGTGAGGGAGATTTCTGAATGAATGCTTCCGATCAAGTATATTTACTTTGGGATGGGAACTCTGTATCCGATGCGTGACTCCAGCGATGGTGGATCTTGTCATGACGCAAAATCCGAATTTGTCGCCAGAACCGGACTGTCACTAGCGCTGGGTACACAGTCAGTACGAGATTTCATTTCAAGGTTGCATTTTCAGATCAGTCTTATTATCCCTATACTAACACGAACAGCTAAGTTACTAGAACAAATAAATTTTCCTTTATCGCCGGATTCCGGCGAATCCGGCCCAACTATCGAATTTGTAGGAAAATGAAGCTGGAACATCGTTTATCTACGTCTCCTTGTCCCTAGACGAAAACTCCGACCAACTGATCTAATCTTGACCCGAGGCCTACCAGAATTGCAGTGTTCGCCAGATTCCGTGGAATATGTCCCACAAAAAAAAATTAAAAATACCGATCCACTGCCTTCATACAAAAATCTTGACACTTCAAGGGACCCCAGAAAACAAACTTCATATAGATTCAGCAGCTTACAATCGGCAGCTTAATTAGCCTAGAAACGTTACTTGTTTCACACTTTAATTTGAAGCTTCCTCCCCAGCTCCTACACATAAGGCTGCGGCTCTCATTGATCTGCACTTTGTCCCAAAGCAACCTCGAAAATTAGAATGGAAGGGCATGCAAGCTATAGGGTATTCCATTACAACGTTTCGGTATCCCAAACAAGAGCTACAAGCTCATATCGCACTTGGTACGAGTAGGCGGTACAAGAAAGTAGATCAGAACATTACAAAATACACCCGCCATCCAAAAATGCAGTTCGGGCCTAGAAATAGGATATCCAGCTTCACTCAAGTCTGATCATTTCCGGCATCACCTCGGTTCATCTAAGGCGAACGACTGTTTTACTCCCAAAGTTTCAGCACAATTAATCCAATCGTTCGATCCCTAGCCGTGTCACACGATTTCTCGTACCTCCCTCCGATTCCCCCTACCGCGGCCGAATCTGGCTGGACTCTTGAATGGATCATCTAAAGCATCTTCTCTTACCACATTTCAAGTTTCACTCGAATCTGAGCATTTGGAAAATTCCGATACCCCCCCCCCCCCCCCTCACGTGGTCGGATCTGGTTCAGAACCTAAAACATGTCATCTAGGGCATATGCCCTCCCTACATTGCAAGTTTCATTTAAATCGTTGGACTCGTTTGAGCCCTTCATTGTAAAAAGTTTTCGCCGAGTAAGGATTCAAGTAAACTGCAGTATTTGCTACTGGGATTAATCTTATCTCCACTGAGATAAGATTAATCCGAATTAGAGAAAATCTTGTCTCAGTAGACAATCTTGTCTCAGTAGAGACAAGATTAATCCCAGTGACAAATACAGTTTTACAGTGTATGCGAGCCACACTATTTTCGGCACTCCTCCTCCAACTCCCCCTACTTTGGCCAAATACGACTCGAAAATATAAACATCGCATCTCTTACATATCCTTTTCCCGTCCATCAAGTTTGACTTGAATCGGAGCATAGCCTTTCTGCAAATTTCCAATCCCCCCCCCCCCCTACTGTAGTCGGATCCGACTTAATTGGACCCAAAAATATGTCATCTACGGAATATGCTATCTCTGCATCCCAAGTTTCATTTAAATCGCTGCACTCGTTTGACCCCCATACGAGCCCCAAAATTTCTGGGATTCCCCCTGCATTCCCCCTACTGTGGCCGAACATGACTCGAAAACGTAAATGTCGCATCTCTGACAACACCTCTTCCTGTCCATCAAGTATGACTGGAATCAGAGCATGGATTATCTGCCATTCCCCCCCCCCCCCAAAGTGACCAAATCCGGTCTGGTTATTTCAATGATACTTGACTTGTATCTAGGAGTTGCGCTTGTTCTTCCCACCAGGTGTCATCCCCATCCCTTTACTTTAAGCGATTTCCAAGATTTCCGGCTCCCCCCTCCAACTCCCTCAAAGTCACCAGATCCAGTCTGAATTCCAATTGAGGCGCCTGAGACACGAAAGCTTTCTAAATATCTACTTTCATTAAGATCCGATCACCCGTTCGAAAGTTAAAAATACCTCAATTTTCGGGACTCTCCCTCTCTCCATCCCCTCCCCCCCCCCCCAATGGTCGGGTCGGGAAAATGACTATTTCCAATTTAATCTGGTTGGGTCCCTGATATACTTGCCATGTTTCGCCGTCATAGCTGACGTGGAAGTGCCCGAACTAGCAAAATACGGACCGAGGGACCGACGGACGGACAGAAAATGCGAAGGGCAAAGTGCCATAAAAAATGAAACTGCTAGAGAGTACTCCGGTGATAAAGAACGTACCTAATAGTGAACGTCAGGCCAAGCAGTATTCAAATGACTTAGTAAACTTTGTCCGTCCATTCAATCTGTTGGCATGATAACTTTCTAAAAGGGACTTAATATTTTGTTGGGAATGATTCTGAGAATGATTTGGGTCAAAGTATAGGCGAGGGAGGTCTCAAAGTAAGACGTGAACAAAATATCCAAGCTAATGAGACCGTTGGTTTTAGGGAAAGGAGATTACGGTTCTGTAAATATCTTCTCCGCTTCCGTCCTTGGATCCAAAATAGTAAAATAGCCGTGATTGCAAAATTACTGAACTGCTTGCTGCCTGCCATCCTCCAATTTACTATATTTAACGAATATAAGCGGAGTTTTTTCTTCTTAATCTATCCATTGCTATCACACGCTCCAAATTATCTATATTATAGACAAATAATTATACTGATAGTGTTACAGAGAATTCCTTCTGAATTCTGGACCATTCATTGTTTTATTGTTGTTATATTTGTACAACTTTATAGCTTCACGTCCAGAAAACAAAACTTTCCTACTAAAGAAAACACAAGTTTCGTCAGATTGCATTTGAGCAATCTGAATAAAGAGGCGGTTTACTTAAGCAGATAACACATTCCTGTAGCTTACAGCTTATTCAGAGATTCGAAAAAATAATGTTAATCATGGATGGAAGAGCATTATTTTACAGCAGGCTAGTTACACAGATAGGTAATGATGTTCCACTTACCTTTTATCATGACATAAAGCGAACCGGCAATCATTATAACAAACTGGAGAGTATCCGTATAAATAACTGCCGTTAAGCCGCCAAGTGCCGTCCCAATCGCCGTTAGCGCCAGCAGCATGAAGATGGAGCCGTAGAGAGACCATTGAACTGCCTCTTGGATAAAAATGGCTCCGCTGTAGAGGTTAACCTGGATCAAAAAAATATTTGCTTTAAAGCAATAGTTTCATTTTTGCAGATACCATGGTATGTTTTACCACGGTAACTGAATCTGCAATTAGTCGTTTTTGCAGTTACCGTGGTATCTGATACACGGTTCCTCTGCAAAAACGACTATTGCCTAAATTGTACTTTAGTCATCCCAAAAGAAAAACTAATATCCAGTTACATCATTAAGTGCTAAACTTCTTTCTCACCAATTTGACAAAATTTTATGAAAGTGAGATCACTTTTCAGATACCACAATCAGTTACCACGATCGGACCATAGTATCTGACAGTTGAGTTTTTGCAGATACCATGGTATCTGATACCACGGCCTAAAGTCGTTTCTGCAGTTACTGTGGTATCTGATACCACGGTCAAAAGGTGTTTTTGCAGTTATCGTGGTATCTGGCCAGTAATCGTGGTACCTGATATTCAGATACCACGGTCGTACCATGATAATTGATCGTGGTTTCTGAAAATTCATCTCAAGGAGTCTAGTTTTCTGTCAAATTGGTGGGAAAGAAGTACCAAAGCGTGGTCTCCGAATCATCCTTGGCGACAAACCGCTTGGACTACGACTCGGCACTGGTGAAGCTAAGCTTAACATCCGTTGCCGCTAGAGATATGCACTAACCGTGAAATTTGGTCTCCAGTGCCTTGAATCCGATCAACACCGCAACATTCTACCAAATTTTAAACCGAATTGTACATTTGAAGTTAAGACTAGACGTACGGTACCTATAAATATAATTCTGTGCACGAATTTGACGAGCTTCATCAACATTCATCTGAGCGATTTTTACAAACATTTGTGCGTTATTTTTTTTTAAGTTTCATAAGAACACGAGTCCTGAATTTGACAATATTTCTTGTTCGCCTTGTATTGTAGTGTCGATGTAGCAACGTTATAAATGCTATGCTTTTACAGCTTTTTTTCCACTACAAGGTTAAACATGGACGCGAAAAACAAAATCCAACATGTTCTAACTTCTCCTCCAGCTATAAACGACAAATCGCTGAAGAACTCTGGTACACTAATTTCTTCCACTCCGACAAAGAATTTTTATTAGCAAGAATTACAAATCGAAAACGACTGAGATTGGAGGTACTGAAGCTCAAAACAATGACCAAAAAGATAAAAAAAAAAAAACTGATCGAGGGCGATAATTATTTGAAAGAACGAAGAATGGGGCAGAAGGAAGTGAATTTTAATAATTTTAGATTAAGTTCTAAGGAAACAAGGAGCGGAACTGGGAAACGGCAGAGGTGGTGACAAAACTTTACAAGTAAAAGAGGCTACCCAATCCTGTGGTACTATTTTCCCCACAGGTCTGTATATTTCAAGTTTTAAAATCAGTTGTCAATGGAGCTGTCAAAAACTCGTCCCTTGAAACTCGGAGCCAAACGCCAACAAGAATCGTAAGGTCTGCGGTTTCCAGATAAAATGACGAACTAATTTCGGCAAACCGAAGTAAAGGAGCCCCACAAGTGCCCACCAAATGCGATCACAAAGCAACATGGCTAAACCTGATTGGTTCCAACGCAACCAGTTAGATATTTCCTTCAAAAGTCGGTAACGCTGGACTGAATCATAGGTCAGTGCGGGAACCTCTTGAATTGAACTTTGACTCGCTCGTCAGGCTAGCACTTCTTCTTAAACCGCAGTAGGATTAACCTAGAGATGCACCCACTTATAACACATACATTCTCTCGACCCCCCCCCCCTCCCTCCTGCCTGTCTGGTGTTGCAATAGTCATCAAGATCAGTTGTGTGCTTACGATAGGCCAGCAGGTTTCTCTGATCCGGGAAAATGGTGGTCTTAAAAGATAGGATAAGGACGAGTTATGTTAGGTCAAACGTTAGGAAAAACAAGATTTCCTTGCATATCGCACGACATACTGATAACGGACTAAAGGACGGTTTGCACGAGATTCCGTTATGACTTTCGAAAACTGTGAGAATCCGATTCCTAGAATTGCTTTCCGTTTTCCGATGGACTGACTGCGAAAACACAGAGAAAACCCCAACCACCGAGAAAATAATGTATTCCAAACTTTAGAATAAATAAATCAGATATGGTTCAATGGACATCCCTTCCATTCTCGCGTGTTCCAACGAGAATGCCCTTAATGACGGCTTTCCTTTTTATCCACACTTTCAAAATTCTGCAGAAGCATTCAACTTTTCGCCGGAGCTTTCCACTAACTTGATGGTATCGCTTACCGAGAAAGCTGCTTCCGTTTCCAAAAAGAACAAGACCAAAGGTTTCGATGGGATCCCAAAAATCTAATATTTGATCCAGACAATTGGGCCTTGTCTTCGCCAGGCTAATCATCAGAGAAAACCAAGTTCAGATATACCTTTAGAAGCCATATCTATTTTGACGACACCGACCGAAACTTCCTACTTTCCCTCTGCCGAATTCTGAGCGAACTAATTGTCCAGCAAAAAGAGAAAATTCAGAAATGAATCCAGCGTATATCCTTATCTCTATAAAGAACTCAAATAAAACTTTAACTTAGAGAAAAAATTCCGGTTACAACCGGATTCCGGACGAATTATATGTCAGGGTAAGAAATGATTGTGATATACTGACACAGCGTCTCTTCTTACCCCTAAATCTGTCATCTAATCAACTTCGAATAAAAACTTTTGCTTTTAAAAAATTTTCCGGTATCGGCCGGATTCCGGGCGAACTAGTTGCCCGGGTAGAAAATGCTTTTCTTATGAGTGTCCAGCATGTCTTCTTATCCCTGAATCGAATATTTAATCAACTTCAAACGAAGCTCTTACTTTTAACCAGCTTTCCGGATTCCGGACGAACTACTTGAGAAAATGGTTTTCACCATCGTGTTCAGCATGTTTTCTTACTCCATAATCGGCTATCACATTAGCTGTTTAAAAATATTTTGTTTGCCCCTTAATTTGAACCCCCACCCCTAAATGTAGGGCTACAAGCCCAGCTACGAACTTGAACTTACCCTTGACCCAGAGAATCCTCGGACCGATTTTCATCAAAATATCTCATTCCCTTCGAGAGTTATCGTGCTCACAGACGGGCAGACGGACGGACGGGCAGACGGACGGACGGGCAGACGGACGGACGGGCAGACGGACAACTTTTGCGATGTCATTAGACCTCCACTTACATTTTGGGATCCCAAAAACCGGTTCGGAAAGTTCAGCAACTTCCCGAAGAAGCGCAAAAAACCGTTGGAAACTGGTTCCAACTTTGCTTTCGAGCTCGCGAAAACAAACTTCGAGTAAACGTACGAAGAGATGAATCTTCGCAGCTGGATACTGGTGAAGCGAATTGAATGTGACGCTGGCTAGTCGCAGACAGAACTAGTCTCCCCGCTACTTTACTCACTCCTCCTGCTTTTTTATTAGAGAGTATAGAACGGTAACTGACAGCCGAAACACGGCTTCACAAGCACAAAAAAAGGTCCACACACGAACACCATACGTCACAACAGACCAGACAGATGACCGAATGTTGCGGGATAACTTTCAAGTAAAAAGACAAAGAAACCGTAGTTGCGTTTTTGATCAAAGTTTGAAGTTACCTTTTAACTCAAAGATCTCTATTTAAATCCCGTTTTTCTTCAAACTCTGACCGTGAAACATCGTGAGCTAGCAAGTCCGAAGTTTGCTTGAATCGCTCAACAAATGTCGACCGGGCAAGGATCGCCGGAGTCGCAAAGACACTAATTAAGCAAATGGTGAACTTTGACGGCGTTCAAGAACGGAAACCGGCTAAGCCAACGGCGCACAAGACTTCGATCAAAAACACAACTCGTGTTTTGTTCAGGAGCTGACGAAACCCTGACATGCAGTCATGGGCGGTTGCACACGCCCTTCGGATTTTCCTTAACTTCTGTGACTTACCGAGATCTTAGTGAAGATGTACAAGACTAAAGATAGCACAGCTAGGTAGACACGGATTCGCTGACCACCAAATCGTCTGGTCATATATTCCGGTAGGGTGTAGACACCACTGGCGATGTAAACTGGAAGGAAAACCCAGCCCAACAGTTGTAGCAATATGACACTCTGAAATGAAATAAAAATCAGCCTAAGTCATATCGGAGCAAAACAACACCAAGGAGTATAGCACCAAGACTACAGATGTAAAATTTCAAAACCTCCATATTATCTTGCGAAAACTGCGGATATTCGCTGAAAAATTTGAAAAACTGCGAAAAATAAAAATAAAGTTGAACAAGAGCTACGAGCTCATATGGCCCTTGTTACGAGTAGGTGATGCAAGAAAGTAGATGAGTAGTATGTAGCAAAATACCACCTTCAACCCCCCTAGGTTCGGACCTAGAAATAGGATATATAGTTTCACTCGAGTCTGAGTATTTCCGGCATTGCGTCGGATCATCTAGGGCATATTACTTTTCTACCTTTTAAGTTTAGATCCACTCGTTTGATTCCTAGACGTGCCACACTATTCCCGGTACCCCCCCCCCCCTCCCCCCGAACTCCTCCTGCCACGGCCGAATCTGGTTCGGACACATAAATGAATATCTAAAGCATCTTCTCTTACCGCCTATCAAGTTTCACTCGAATCCGTTCACCCGTTCAAAAGTTATGCATGCCACTAGATTCCGGATTCCCCATCCCTCCACGCCCCCCACGATGGTCGCATCGGGGAAACAACTATTTGCAGGGCAGTCTGTTCGGGTCCCTGATATGTGTACCAAATTTCATCGAACTCGCGGGATCACCGAATTATATGTCAAAAGTTACGTCAATGATGTATCTAGGACTTGAGCAAGTTCTTCCCACCAAGTTTCGTCCCAATCCCTCAACTCTAAGCGTTTCCAAATATTTCCGGTTTCCCCCTTCCACTCCCCCCAAAGTCACCGGATCCGGTCCGGATTTTAAGTGGGTCGTCTAAGGCACATGGTCTCTCCAAACATCCAATTTCGTTGCTATCCGATCACCCGTTCGAAAGTTATAAATACCTCAAGATTCCGGATTCCCCCTCACTCCACTCCCCCCACGATACTCGGATCAAGGAAGTGACTATTTCTATCTTCTTCATTTAAGGTCCCTGGTATGCCTGCCAAGTTTCATTGTCCTAGCAAATCCGGAAGAACGAACTGCGGGATCACCGGAATTCCCCCCCCCCCCTCAACCCCCACAGTGCCCAAATCCAGTCCGGATATGTCAACGATGTATCTAGTACTTGTAAGTGCTTGTTCTTCCCACCAAGTTTCATCCCGATCCCTCCACTCTAAGGGTTTTCCAGAATTTCCGGTCCCCCCCCCCTCCAGCTCCCCCCAAAGTCGTCGGATCCTGTCCGGATTTTCCACGGGTCGTCTGAAACATGGGGTCTTTCCAAATATCACGTTTCATTAAGATCCGATCACCCGTTCAAAAGTTATAAATACCTCTAGATCCCGGATTCCCCTTCCCTCCACTCCCCCACGATACTCAGATCGGTGAACTGACTATTTCCAACTTAATCTTTTGGGGTCCCTGATATGCCTGCCAAGTTTCATCGTCCTAGCTTATGTGGAAGTGCCCGAACTAGCAAAACCTGGACAGACCGACAGACAGACCAACCGACAGACCGACGGACGGACAGAAATTGCGATCGCTATATGGCACTTGGCCGAAGGGCAAGTGCCATAAAAATAAGATGCTCAGCTAAAGAGTGTTGTTTCTACAAATATTCGTGTGTCAGACGACAACTGAGGAACTCACTCAAGATTATGCTTACTCTCCCCTCGCTCACCCTGTATCACTGACCAGAAGCATTTCCATCAAGCAGGAACATATCCAGGCCTGATACAATTAAAACCTCTTCTTTTTGTAATGGAATTTTCTATGATGTTCCCAAATGCACTAAGTTTCGAGTCCCAGAATCTCCCATTACGAATACGAACAGATCTAGTAAGAAGTCCCTTTTCATTGAAACAGAGACAGGTCCAACATTTCGCGTACGAATGTTTTCCTTTGTCATTGCCTTTCCACTCTTAACTTATTGATTAATACAGTGGACTTGCAATTAGAAAAAAAAGAATAAAAGAGGTAAATTCAAAATAAGGTCGCATGGATCACCTGCATATCCTCAACAGAGATCTCGCATCCGGTGACAGTATAGACCGATATAATGATTCTACACAGTAAGTAAGCATACCTTACTGACACCCAGGGGCGTCACGCCCTCCCCCCCCCCCCTCCCAATGCTGTCGGCCAGTCGATAAAAAAATAACCGAGTCTTCGCGAAGCTCCGCGATTTTTCGTCAAAACAGTTGATTTTTTTTCAAAAATGTCATTTTTTGTTGTTGAAAACAGTCGTTTTTTTTGCAGAAACATGCAGTTGGTAAAAATTACCAGCCAGTCGGTAAATGCCTCGTCCCCCCCCCCCCCAAATATTTTGGCTAGTGACGCCTCTGCTGACACCTGGTGTACAAGGGTTTCATAAGTAAGAACTCCCTCTGATTAGGACAAGCAATATCAGTTCTGCTAAGCTTAATGTTTAGGGTAGTTAAGGATAGTTCATTTCAGATCTGACGCCAGTGACATCAAGTCTATCAATAGAAGAATATAATTTGCAAGCCTAACAAGAATTTCCGGCTTCAGATATGAAGCCGCGGTCCATGCCGATCCCGTTTTTCAAACCTACTAATCAAAAGAAATATAATCTCTAATCACAAACAGTACCCCATTTTTTATAATGTGTATCCCTCGCCTCGAAATCGAACCGTCCCTTGAAATTCAAGACTTGAATAAGATTTTGCTGCCTCCCGATCTGACTGAGTAGTCTTGGAGGCGCAAATCCCCCGAAAATTCCATTGAAAATTGCGTTTTTCTTGCGAAAATTGCAAAAATTCGCCATTCTTTAAATTTTTCGTTATTTTTCAAAAAAAATTATTTTTCAATTTCGCAAAATATTTCAATTTTTCGTAGTATTCGCAATTTAAAGCGGATCGCAAAACATGGCCTTTCTACCACACACACAATGCTAACCATACCTACTATCACTATGAATGTTCAAAAACCACAAAAAATACCGTCAAACAATGAGGGAAAAAAAAAAATCCTAGGTTTGAAATAATTTCGTCTGGACTAGATCTCAGCCGATTATCTGGGACAGCCGTTATGGCACATAAGTAGCCAAGGATCAAAATAATAATTTCCATCTAATGCTCCAGATGTTTATTACAAATGCAAATAAATTAAAAGCCCAAGACCAGTGTGGTACTTCTGAAGACATACAAAACACCATCTAATCTCCAACTGTTTATTACAAATGCAAATAAATTAAAAGCCCAAGACCAGTGTGGTACTTCTGAAAACATACAAAAATAATCAATAAAGTCTTATAATTCTTTGCTAATCAAACGTCAAAAATTTCGCCATCCAGAAAAGAAGACGTTCTGCAGGGTTTTTTTCTCGAGCCAAAAGAGACAGTTTGGATTAGGTCTTTAAAGGCATTTAAAGCGAGACAAACTTGTGGGTTCAGACATTCTAGTAAAGAAACAGGGGAGGTTGGATTATTTTTTTTCTGTTTTAAGAATATGAATTTACTGGAGCCAGCGTTGGTGCGAGACTGATAACTCTGTCGCTGCTATTTTTCAATGTGTGTTACTTTTTCAAGTCTCGGGGCTACTCCCTAATGTTGTTATGCTCTGAGTCACATAATCCCTTTTTTTTACAGATTATAAAGTATTCCCCAAGTATATGGGGAAAAAGAAGGAGAGAATAGGTCATTGCTACTTCTGCCCTATTTGCGGGAAATGCCAAGTTTTGTGTGATTGTGGAGAGGTACAGTGACTAAGGGACGAGATTTATGGGGTAGAGGGAATGGATAAGATATGGATTATTAAATGATGGGAACCAAAGATTTTAAAGATATAAGAAATTTTCCGGGAAAATTTCTTTTGATGGAGAAGCTGCGTATATACACTGTAAAAAAAAATCTTGCAGTATTTGCTACTGGGATTAATCGTATCTTTATTGAGATAAGATTAACCCTAATTCGGATTAATCTTATCCCAATAGAGATAAGATTAATCCCAGTAGCAAATACTGCATCCTTATTCGGAGAAACTTTTTTACAGTGTAGTGTACATATGTTAAGAGTGTGTTTGTAGCGTCCTTGTTACACGATGGCTGACGGCTTTCATGAGCAAATAAATCACAAAATAAAAAAAAAAATCTTAAATCATATAGCCAATACATAAGAAAACTACTGTCACGGAGACGCTTCAAGATTTAGGCCTATCCCGAATTTGGTTCTGTGAGCCATTACAGCTATACTCTTAGCCCATGTTCAATTTACTGTTGTCAACAAAATACTGTTGTCAAGCTTGGGGAAATACGTATAAATCTTACTTAAATCCTTTAATGACCGCACAAAAACGTTTTATCAAAGCAACATTTCGACTTCCTAAGCTGTAGCCTACAGATCAACTCTATAATGACCCGGGCATCAAACCGCTCAGCTGGATAATCACCGCTCAGACTCGTCGCCTGCCTCATTCCGCTTCACTGGATAAATTACCCGCTTCTCTCCAAAATTAGTACGTACCTTGCCGTACTGTACACCAAAATCGTTCCCTACGTTCTACTCTCCATCAATTTATTTTTCCTTTAAGACTGAGAACTTCCTACCAAAATTCTGCCATATCCAAAAGCATTATACTATGGAACAGTATACCCATACATCTTCACCAATCAACAGACTTCAATAACTTGTTCAAAAATACCCATACACACTTCAGGGTTCGTGCGCTAGCTCTTCCACGTTTTTCCCTGACTTTTCCCTGACTTCCCTGACCTTTTTTGGTGATTTTCCCTGACCTTTTCCAGCGGTTTTCCAACACCTTTCGATTACCTCAGTGAAAAATACCGCCAAAATCTACGGTATGACTCATACAATAGCAAAGATGCATTCGACTTCTTCCTGAACAAACAAGCCGTCGTATACGTTGAAGCACAGACTGGGAGCTCAAAGAATAAAGTTATCAACTGATAAACTTTCGGCAGAAAACCGACAAAAAAGAAACTTCCAGTAAAAAAAAACCGATGCATAAGTATAGACTGAACTTTTCATTAATTTCCCTGACCTTCTGCGACTTTTCACGATTTTCCCTGACTTTTCCCTGACCAAAAAAAAATTCCCTGACATTTCCCTGATTTCCAGAGCCGCACGAACCCTGACACTTACTCAGTTTCTCTCAATAAATCTCTTTTTTTCCTTTTTTCTTTTGTTCTGTTTTCCTCTTGTTTGTGTCTTTTTCGGTTGTATTTCATTTCCTTTAATCTTTAAGTTGTAGTTTAGCTAGGCCTACACAGAATCCTTTTCCTTATAGGCCAATGACCAAGTTGTCCAGTGTTGTAGCATTTTAGTACATAATGAATGAATGAATACTTATAATTCAGCAAATTGCCATAGACGAAAAAGAAAACACACAGAAAAGAAAACAACAACAACAACAAAATCATGGAGTCTGTTCCTGCTGTTGCGTTGCTGCAAGAAGAGACTGCCATACAGGCAGGCAATGGAAAACTGGCAAAGTGGAAAATTTTATAACCTCAATCTTTGAATCCAAAAGACGGCACAGAAGTGCCGCTCTAGCCTTACGGCGAATTTCATCAAAAGTGAGGCATCGTCTGGAAACGAGCGCCGAAGAAACACTACAGATATATGGTAGCTTAAACAAACGCCGGAACACACGGTTATAACTTATTTTAGCGTTGCTAAGACTTTTGGCGGTAGTCACCAATGCTAAAGCAAAAAGATGATAGCAGTACGTTCTAAACAGCTGAACGCGTACATCAAGGTCAGCCTTGCTGAACTTACGAATTAAAACGTTTGCACGTTTGCATAGCCCCGATATCAACTCTTTAACATGAAGGTCATCATTCAGGTTAGACTTGAACGTGAATCCTAAATAACGGAACTCACCGACATAACACAGTGTTCGACCTGACAGTTGCACATCATTTTTAGCAACACGAATACCAGCTTTGCGAAACAACATCACATGAGTTGTCTTTGTATTAAAAAGAATATCATGTTGTGACGCAAAACTGTCACAAATTTTAAGAAGCTTATTTAATCCATAACACGTAGGCGGCAGTACGACTAGGTCGTCTGCAAAAAGCAGGTGGTTCATATACCGCAATGTAGCATCCAACCATACACGAAGACAGACGGGCAGACAAAGCGTCAATATAAACCGAGTAAAGCAATGGGGAGAGAACCCCACCCTGCCGAAGGCCGTTCAGAAGGTCAAACTCATTACTTACAGTCGTACCCCACCTTAGTCTGAACTTCTGGTTCCGGAACCAATAAGATAGAAGTTTGAGGTAGCATGCTGGTACACTCCTAGCACGGAGTATATCAAGCATCGTCTTATGGTTTACTCGATCAAAAGCTTTACTCGAGTCTATGAAACAAGCAAACACAGGTGAAGAATACTGTAGGAAATACTCCACAATAAAACGAAGTAGAAAAATAGCAAACTCTACACCACAATAACGTTTAAACCCAAACTGGAACGATGAAGTCTGCAGAAATTCGCGCAGGATGTCAGCCAAACATCTCTCAAATATTTTTGAAATCAGAGTAGCAAGAGCTATGGGACGATAGTTATCAGAACTGGTTAAAAGGCCAGAACGATTTTTCAACATTGGAACCAAATTTACTGACATTAGGGAATCCGGAACAAACCCGTGCACAATAAACGCATTGAACAGGGCACATAATACTGCACACTTTCTTTGAGAAGCAAATTTGAGGTGCTTAGCAGACACACCGTCTGCTCCCCCCGATTTAGCAGTATCTAACTTTCGTATAATAGTACTAACTTCCATCTCAGTTACGACATAAATCAATACTTGAATACTTAGATTTAAATATGCGGTGAACTTGGGCTGATGAGATGAGATACTTATTTGCTAGACCCTGGGCCCATTTTCAATTATGAACTGGAAGTGTGCGCTCAAATCCCACTTCCGTTGCACTTCCTGAAATACGCAGTCTTGTCAGTTTGGTCTGAGAAATTAGGATATACACATTTTTTTGTTCAAATGCTTGATAACACTTAATAGAAGATGCTCAGCTTTGTATTAGATGTGATCTAATTTATGTTATCATTCTGGAAGAAATAACAGATAAAATCGGTTAATTTGTAATTTGTCCCCAGAAAAAAGACAAAACGGTCATAACACAGATTGCCTGCTTAAGTTTGATAACACTTAACACAAAATTGTGTAAAAACTAGAATTCAAGCAGCGGGGTTAGCACCATATGATACTTACATTGAAGTTGAAAGCCCCTACGCCTATTCCTGCGGCCGCCCCAGATCCGGCCATGCCAATAAAATGCTCGCTGCCAATATTGCTGGCAAACAAGGAGGCACCGACCTAAAGCAATAAAAAATTAACGATCAACAGCAATCACACCTCGGAAAACCAACAAGGGGTTACCCACTCTCCGGCACCTGCTGCACACACTTTCCCAGCACCTTCCGAAACCAGCGTTGCCGACCATAAATTAGACGATTCCGCTTCTAAAAATGCTTATTCTAACGTTATAACACGTGGCAACCGGTGCCGTCTGCAATTGCTGTGCACTAAAATAGAGAGTGGGCTACCCCTGGAAAACAAATGCGAGGAAACCAGTTCGCGAGCGAGAATGTTCATTATAGCCTAAAAATATGTATGTGGCTATTATTCCACTAACGACGGGATGTGATACTTTCTGGTAGTACGAAAAGGTCGGGCCTGACCGTAGCAGTGAGAGGCAGGCAGGGAGAACTGGAAGAGATTTTCAGACGCATCATTTCGAGGAATTTAGAACACAACGGCCTATGTTGGCATCTCGGACCAGATGACGCTAAGACCAGATAATGGACCAGAAAAACTGTTATTTTTCTTGTGTCGTTTTTCGTTGTTCTCTTTACTCCACTACCACCTTGTGTATTTGGCGAGTTACAAATAAAATATATATATATAATGCCATATTCTTCCATGGAACAGGCACCAGCCTAAGAAATCGAAATAAAAGGCGAATAAGGGACCAGATCAAAACTGGAAAAAAATTCTAAAAAATTTCTGCTTCGACTTCCTCGTTCATTTAATGGTAACAGCAAACCCTAGCTTGAATACGTGCCGAAGGGTGCATTTTCAAAGTTGTCTGGCTAGCTCCTTCTGAAATCTGTGAGGTATTACTTAGGATTCTTAAAGCACAACTCTTACTAGAAATGATCTTTTCACTACGAAATGGCTCAGAAAACTTTTTCGAAAATACCATTACTTTCCACCTGAATTTAGTGGTTTTCTTGTTAGCGCTTGTCGACTCTATCCAGCCCTCCTGCTCTCCGACACGGCGGCTGGGGGCAAAACATTTGAAAACTGAACGAGCCGTGGTTTAAAAGTGGGAAAACTAAGCAAATAAAAGAGGTAAAAAAAAGGAAGATTCTCATATCCTTATGTGTGAAAGAGCTGTCATCGGACATTGAAGATTCCGCAAACTTTGCGTTGTGTGACGGGCAAAACTCGTCACGGCCGAAAAAGCGCTAAGAATCCGTAGGGACAAAACGGAAAAATTGAGAAAGATATGGATTTATTGAAGCTTATAATTCCATAAGGGCTAGGTATATTATAAAAGGCAGAATAAGGAAGAGGAGTCCTTTAACACACCTGGACAGCATAGGCTACTTACCGGAAGCCATGTCATAAATCTTCCGGCTAGGAAATAGCCATTAACAGTTCCACGGTTGGCTCGAAAGAACGACTGGAAAAAAGGGGAAAAATTATTTTGACAAAACAATAAGACTTGGCCGAACAGCTTTCGTCCCGACACGACTACAAGCATTGGAAGTTTTCTTGACCCATAATGATCGTAGGCCTACAAGGACGCGGGAAAGGCCGGTGCTCCTACAGCGCATATACGTTTTTATGTGTGGACTAACTTGATTTCGTATAGGATCAATCGCATCATTTTATCCTCATAAATGATCCCATGAACTGGAATGCTTTAAAAGGAAACAGATCTTTAAAATACGGTAGTGGAATGAGAGATAATAATCCTACTGTTGCTTTGCACGGCGAACTTTCTAAATTGGCTTTCTGTTCACCACAGAACCATCTTTCTTTTTGCTTGAATAAAATCAACACAATGCATCAAGCGTCCAACTGACTTTGTATCTATCTAGGCTGCTTATATAAAGAAACAATTAAACTCCGACTTCCAAAAACAAACAATTAATCTAACTACTCGAAACGACAGACAGAGAAATTTATTTGATGAAAGAGCTCTTAATTGCCTCTTGGCATGTTGGGCAACTCCAAGGAACGAGGTAAACATAAAATATATAAGGAGGGTCTCATTGCGCATCGCCAACATACACTTGAGGAATATTGGGGGCGGGGAGACTTCTCTGTCATTCAAATGTCTGCCGAAACTACTAGGATCGGAATACGTGTGTTATCTAGTTTGTGCAGCACACCAATAAATGAAAGAACTAACGCTTGAATGATAGAATGAAGACGTTAGTGCTAGGATGCCTATGACTTCAACGTGCACGTCAAGTGCGTAGATGGGCTTCGTAGCTGTATGTTTAGGGTTGATGGAGGAAGGAACGCCTCCGGACACCGGTCACAAGGTCTTTTACTTCTGCTATAGCCTAAATTTTGCAAAGGTCTAGAGCTGTTACGCTCCTTACCCCATGGCTGGGGAAAGTTGTTAAATAAGCAACCGACTCTGAGTCAACATTTACCGGGAAAAATTTACAGATTTTACAGATCAGAAATTTACATTGGAGAACAATCTAGTGACAGATTCGCCAATACATATTAGTATATTTAATGACATACAGTGATATTCGAACTGTTCCCATTTTCAACATTAGTCCAAACTGAACTGAGTCAACATTTTACGTAGGCCATTTTTATTAACATTTTACCTATAACATACATATGGGATACATTTATATACTTATATATACCCGATCATCTATCAGGAGGTCTGACGAATATTCACCTTTGATATCCCGTCGAAACATTGGTCTTGTTACATCCGTACCAATACTGCGAATTAAAATTGTCTTTTCGAATTACTTACGGGATAATGTTACAGAACAGACTCGTATAACTTAAGAGAGCTACACCCTTGTAATAACACTCTACATATTACAAATACGACATCCTGACATTAGGATTGTAGGTAGGCTACATTTAATTAGTGTTTGGCTGTTTTGTTGACCGCCCCAAAACCACAGACCGTAACCACATCTTATGACAAGGTAGGCTGTTTCAGTATTTAGCTGCATGGGCACAGGGTTGTCAAGAGCTCGGCTCACAATTGCGGACACAAAATTTTTTTTGACACCTCGAATTTTGTTGTGCCTTTCGCTGCACAATGCGCAAAATTGGTAATTAAATTTGTAACAAGATTTTCCAAAACATTTCTTAACTGTTACATCGCAGTTTTGTAACAAAATGTAATCGGAAATGAGCTTTATTTAAGGCTTCAAACTGTTTTTGTGTTCAAAATCAAAGTAAAGTTCGTACTTTGGCAGTGTTTGGGGGGCGGTAAGCCGTCACTTTAGTAAAGTAAATGAAAAAGTGCTTTTCTGACTTAAAGTGTCATTCGCAAAAAAGGTGTTACTTTCAGAGAAAAAGTGTTACTGTGTCACCCAGAGATAAAAGCACCAAAAGTGTCACACCTGGCAACACTGCCTCGGTATCGTAGAGCAAGATCGCTGAGGCGCTGATCTCTGAAGTTTGTTCTGGCGGCTCAGGGTCGCTGAACAGATGCGTCGTACAGCCCTGATACTTCTTGCTGATAAGTCAGGAAACTTTCTGAGCAGACGATGAAAATTTGTTGACGTGAATACTGACATCCAGGAATATCATGCAGTATTTTTTTTATTTTTTTTTTTTATTTTTTTGTGACCCACTTTTTGGATAACAGCGGAGTATGAGTAAAATACACAGAGTGAAATACGCATATTAAAACACTAAACAAAACAATGTAAACATGACTACAATCACATTTGCAGTGTGGCCACGCCTTGATTTTGGGAAGAGGGCTTGATCAAGGAATGACTTGAAGTATACGTCTGCAAACTCTTTAAGTTAGCCTATATCTTCTGAATCCTGTGCCCTCCATACTAGTCCCGTGTGATTCGCCAAAGAATCCACAGAAACAATTTACGCTCCAGCTCGCGGTACTCAAATCTTATTTCTGTCAATTTAGTTGACTCAACTTATCCACTGGTAAAGCCTAAAGTAATGACAAAATTGGAAGATCATGTAGATTCTTCCAGGAACTTCACGAAAAAAGCTCGAGCATTCCAAGTACTTATGAAATTTACTTACAAACAAACTGACTGCAACGACCAACAAAACATAGACCACAATCGCCACCACATCCCAGGTGCCAAGTGATGAATCTCCAAAAGCCATTAAACCGGTCTAAAGTTACGCAACAGCCTACTACTGGTACAAGCCAACTTCTCGCACCGAGTTCCAAAACGAACTGCAAGCTCTTTATCGGAAAATGCAAGTGCTCCAAGCCGAAAAGCAGCGCGTATCTCTTGAGGAATATATACCTGTTATTACGTAATCTCTGTTACTCAACGGTGCAGAATGAAAAAGGAGTAGGTTGAGTGCCGTCTTTTACTTTTGGTGGGCCCTCGGCCATCCATCGGTTTTTGGCCCCTTTTCATGAGTAAAAAAATCAACAAGACCAAAGGTTTCGATGGGATCCCAGAAATTTAATATCTGATCCAGACAATTGAATATTTCTACTTTTAAAATTCAAATAGATCAAGGCTTGTAGTGGGGGTTGAAACCACCTTCTAAATTTAAAAAAATAACCTTCTTTTATAGATTTTAACTTGTTACCTATATCTTTTTAGTAATGTTTGCTATTAGGTCCGATCCGCAGGGAATACCCCCTCCAAAATTAATTCCTGTATACTGACCTGGCCTATAGTCTGTGTCAAAAGAAGACCCTTGCGTAAATTTGAGTTGACTTATTCATTTTGCATTGTTCTGTTATTAGCTTGTTAAACATATTTTTTACTCTTCATCGGAATCCCCTTCTTTGCCACAAAATATAAATGATGGGCTACAGAATCCATCTACGAACTCGACCTGTTATCCTCACAGTCTCCTTACACCAATACCGAATCTCTAATCGACTTCAGAAACTTTAAGCTTCAACCAAATTTCCAAGTTTCGGCTGAATCATTTGTCCGGCAAGAAAACTAAGTTCAAATATGGGTTCATCGGGCCTCGTTACCCCTTAAACGACTATCTCAATAATCTATATGACTAAGTCCAAAACACGTCAGCGATCCTCAGGAAGAAGGAGTAAGCGTGTCCGTGCGACTCAAACTCAACGACTCAAATCCTGTGTCAATCAATCACCGCGATCTCTGGTAGCAGCTGTGACACGACTTCTTCCTTTCTTCCGCTAGATACCCGGAGATGCCGGGCATCGGCAAGGAGAGATAGTCATCAAGAGTATAGCTTCTTACGCTAGGCGTAACAAAGAGTCACTGCGGCATTGACGCAGACTTTTCGCTTGAATGGATAGAGGGGTAGAGTAGGTCACGTGTTTTTAAAAAACCTGGTCGACAATTTTTTATTAAATAGTTCACCAGACAGTTTTCGGATACATTCTGCCTTTTCGACCCACTAAATGACGGTTGAGACTTCTGAGAACTAAACTGATTGAATAAACTTTTTGTTTATCTTTTAAGATGTTTGAAAAACTCAACCTATACTGACTTGGGCTCTAAAAGTTCAAGCTAAATTTCTGGATTCCGGGCGATCTACTTGCCCGGCGAGAAAATAATTTTTATATTCAGATTCAGTATGTCTCCTTACCCCTGAATCGAACCTCTAATCAACTTCAGATTCAACTTTTACATTTTACAAATTTTCCGGCTTTTTGCCGGATTCTGGGTGAACTACTTGTCCGGCGAGAAAATAAATTTCATATTCGGATTCACCATGTCTCTTTACCCCTAAATCTCATTAGCTTTTAAAAAATATTTTATTTCGCCCCTTAACTTGACCCCCCCCCCCCCCTCCCCTACATATACGGCAATAGAGCTCATCTACGAACTCGACCTTTCCCTTGACCGAAAGAATCCTTACACTAAGTTTCATTAAAATATCTCATTCCCTTCGAGAGTTATCGTGTTTACAAACGGACGGACAGACGGACAACTTTTACGAAGTCATAGGTATCCCTCCACTTACGTTTTGGAATCCGAAAAACTCCAGCACATTCACACACACGATTCTTGGTCGATACACTATGGACACATTTGAGCATAATTTCGGTAATGTAAAAGACAACGGTGCAACGTAGCCGGCCACACCTGGACTGTACTGAGTAAGGTAATAGCCTACGGCTAGGAACCGTCGCCTGATTTCCAACAATTTACACCGGCCGCTTGGCCTCTCGTTTTCCCCGGCCCCCCAGCACCGGCTTAAAGGATCCCGCTTGCTTAGTTTGTCTTTTATAAATATACTTAGCTCCCATATGAAATTATAAGCTTCTAAAATCCCCACCTTTCTCCATCGTTTCGTTTCGTAACTACGAATTTTTAGCGCTTTTACGGACTAGCCGACTTTTCCCGTCACCCAACGAAAAGTTTGCCGGAATCTTCATTGTTCGCTGACAACTCTTTCACACACAAGGATGTGATAATCTTCCATTTATTACTTCTTTTATTTGCTTAGTTTTCCCACTTTTTAACCAAGGCACGTTCAGTTTTCAAACCTTTTGCGCCCAGCCGCCGTGTCGGAGCGCATCAAGGCTGGATATAATCGACAAGCACTAACAAGAGAATCGCTAGTTTCAGGTGGAAAGTAATGGTATTTTCGAAAACCTTTTTTCTGATCCATTTTAGACGGGAAAAGATCATTTTTAGTAAGAGTTGTGCTTGAGCAGAATTAATTTGCAGAGTGACCAGAAGAAAACATGTGTTGAGGCTCTTGGATGGGTCAGCTTTTCAAGGGTTCATGTTTCCCAGGCAGGTACAAGCTCCTCAGTATCGTGGTTTAACAATTCCATTCAGTATTACGTCATGACGCGACGCAGGCAAGCTAAGACCTAAATGACAAATTAAAACTTGAAGCCTAATCGACTGGGTATATCTTTGCCATCGGGTATCTGTGAAGCCCTAGGCGTTTACTGTGAGGGTAGAGGTTCGGAAATAAGACTATTCTGTCTGAGTGTAAAAACGTCAAATGTCACCATCGTGCGTCGCAGTCTTGAGACATGATCCGTTCTAAATTAGGCAAATGTATGACACCCTATAGCCTATACATATATGTATATTAGTGATAATTTCAAATGTAAACGAGAAAAGAGGTAGGCTAGGCTATAATATGCACAAGAAACAAGTAAGCAATACAGGACTCGAGAAACCGAGCATCACCGTAATACCGCGGGTCATTTTTGACGCCCGTTGCCTGTAAGTGAATACTTCGTTGCCCTACAAGAGACAGGCGATCCAGGATATTCCGAACGTCAGTTCACCCAGCACCCAACCTCCGTTTTCTGCCCGTCAATTCGCCGACCCGTTACCCGATAAAACTGAAGAAAAAAATACGAACCCCAATATCGTGAGGTTAAAAAACAAGAGCTATGAGCTCATATGGTACTTGTTACAAGTAAGTGGTGTGAGAAGCGAGAAAGTAAATCTGAGCATTTTTCCGGAAATTCCCGTACCCCTCCCCACCGTGCTCGGATCCGATCCGGACCCTGAAATATGCCATCTCACGCATACGATCTCTCTACTTTCCAAGTTTCATTCAAATCACTCCACTCGTTTAACCCCTATGCGAGCCACAACATTTCCAGGACTCCCCCTCCAACTCCCCCAATGTGGCCGAATATGACTCGGACACATAAACTTCGCATCTCTAACATCTACTCTTCCCGTCCATCAAGTTTAACTCGAACCGGAGCATATCATCAAATTTCCGGTTCCCGCTTCATCCTCCCCCTACTCTGGTCGGATCCGGTTCGGACGCCAAATGACAAATCTAGGCCGCATAAACTTGGTACTGTCCAACTTGCATCCCATTCGGTCCATCCGTTCGGTTTGTGTGCCTGTCACAAAGTTCTCGGACACCCCCCCCCCCCCCCCCAATTCCCTAATCCATGGCCGCACAGGGTTCCGAAACATGCTTTGCACATCTAGGTTATCAGTTCTTATCACCCATAAAGTTTCACTTGATTCGGACCATTTGTTCGCAACCTATGGAAGTTAATAATTTCCAGGTTCCCCTCCCTCAATTCCCCGAAAAATGGTCTCATCCAAGAATAGAAGTCTTCCTAGGGCATTGTGTCGGGTCCTTAAGTCTATTTGGTCGAGTCCCTAGTATGCCTGCCAAGTTTTATCGCTCTTAGCACATCCGGGAGTATCCTAACTCGCGATCACCGGGGGAAACCCCCTCCAACTCCCCCCACAGAGCACCGACACGATCTGGTTCTGTCAATTACGTATCTAGGGCTAATGCTTGTTCTTCCCACCAAGTTTCGTCCCGATCCCTCCACTCTAAGCGTTTTCAAAGATTTCCGGTCCCCCCCCCCCTCTAACTCCCCTCCCCCAACGTCGCCAGATCCAGCCCAAAGTTAAAATGAGACATCTGAGTCACGAGGTGTCTCTAAATATCAAGTTTCATTTAAATCCGATCACCCGTTCAATCGCTGATTTTCCGGATTCCCCATCCCTCCACTCCCACCACGATGGTCGGATCGGGGAAACTACATTATCAAGTCAATCTGTTTGGGTCCTTGACAAGCCTGCCAAGTTTATGTCATTTTTGCCAAGTTTATTCATGCCAAGTTTATGCCGTTTATGTCATTCGCGTATCTAGGACTTGTGCATGTTCTTCCCGCCAAGTTTCATCGCGAACCCTCCACTCACGCGTTTCCCTAGATTTCCGGTTTCCCCCTCCAACTCCACCAGTGTCACCGGATCCGCTCCATATTTAAAATGGAGCGTCCAAGACACGAAGTCTTTCTACATATCAAGTTTCATTAAGGTCAGTTCACCCGTTCGTGAGTTAAAAATATCTCACTTTTCTGAATTCCCCCCCCCCCCCCCGAGATGAGTCAATCTGTTCGGGTCCCTGGCACGCCTGCCAAGTTTCATCGTCCTAGCACATCAGGAAGTACCAAACTCGCGGGATCACTAGAAATTCGGAGCCCCCCCCCCCCAACTCCTCCATAGTGAGTGGATCCGGTCCGGTTATGTCAATCATGTATCTAGGACTCGTGCAGCTCGTGCTTGTTTTTTCCACCAAGTTCCATCTTAATCTCTCGACTCAAAGCGTTTCCCAAGATTCCCGGTTCCCCCCTCCAACTTCTAAAATGGGACATGAGACACGAGGTCTTTCTATTTATCACCAGGTCGTAAGTAAGAAATACCTAACTTTTCCGGATTCCGCCTCCCTCCACTCCCTCCGCCCCCACCAGATGCTCGGATCGGGGACGTGACTATTTCCAACTTAATCATTTGGGGTCCCTGATATGCCTGCCAAGTTTCATCGTCCTAGCTTATGTGGAAGTGCCAAAAGTAGGAAAACTTCAGACCAACCGACCGACGGACGGACCGAAATTGCTATCGTTATATGGCACTTGGACGAAGGGCAAGTGCCATATAAAAAAGTGCGACACGCAAAAGCAGCCACTAGCTAAATCTGCACTTGACAAAAAAGGCAAATTCTCTCTTATCATGTGATTTTTTAGTGGAGTGTTCCTTGGAACAATCCACTATTGCGAGCGCTGTAGCAGCTTTTGGCTTTCGGTTTCCGCTTTTCACAGTATTTTGTGGAGCTTATAACTCGTGAACCACTGCAAGTATCAAGTTCAAACTTGGTACACTTGTAGGCAGAGGCGTTACTAGCCAAAATGTTTGGGGGGGGGGGGCCAAGGCTGGTAATTTTTTCCGACTGTTTTTGCAGAAAAAACCACTGTTTTCAAGAAAAAAAAACACAGTTTCGAAGAAATCGACTGATTTTCAGAAAAAAACATCTGTTTTGACGAAAAATCGACTGATTTCCAGACAAATCAACTGTTTTAATGACAAAAATCAACTGTTCTGGCGAAAAATCGCGCCGCTTCGCGCCGAATCGGTTGTTTTTACCGACTGGCCGACAATATTGGGGGGGGCGTCCCCCCTCCCCCCCGGTCGTGACGCCCCTGCTTGTGGGCATTGGGTCTAGCTGTGCCTTTTGGGGGTCCCAACCCCCACCCCCGCCCGGTTCAGGGGCAAATGGGCCCAGATTGCCCAGTGAATAATGTTCATAACTTGACCAGACCTGGACATAGGACGATGAAATTCCTTGTACTTGTAGATCGTAGGTCTGGGAATTTGCTTTTAAAGTTTCACCTCCCGCATCCACCCCATAATGGGCAACTGGGCCCAGATTGCTCAGGAGTGAAGTTCGTTACCCGTGCCACCAGAAACCGAAGTAGCCTACACGATATACCGAAATACCGATAGTACCGAAGACTCGAGATTTCCAGATTGCAACCTTTTGTTTTAAGTATTTCAATAACTTCCTTCCGCCTTGATTTCAAAATTTTTTCACACTAGATCAAGACCTTCCTTCTTATGACACTCAAAATTCTTCTGACATCGTCCAAGAAGGCCCTCAACAGAGAGAGCTACTTTTTTAATTAGATATTGGAACAGACCATTTGGAATCTACTAGATAGGCTATCCTTAGATGTCCGGAATTAAAATAACCTTATTTAATTTAAGTGAGCAGCAAAACGTCATTACAGAAAAATTGTTTAGTGTTGTCCTCCACAGGCCATGGGCTATTTTTTTGTCTCCTCCCTTTTTTCTTTATATAGGCTATTCAGTTAGTTGACTGTGTTTTTATGTTTTCTAAATAATATCGGTTATTTCTTTAAATATAGTCAAATGAACTGAAACTGAGGCTCATAGGACCAGAACCAATCGAAGGCAATGCATATTTCAGTAAGTGCCCAACACTAATATATTGTGTCACAGCTCAATAATTCAAATTTAACTATTCAGCCTAATTTCATTGTAATCCCACAGCAATAATGGTTGGGTGTCCCTCATCTCTCCACTTAATTATGATCTGGTTACGATCCTGTTTAAAATATTTGCACTCTCATCATTATTAGGTAGGGGCTATGGTGACTGTAAGAACAATATCATTAAAACACGCCTCTCACTATTTACTGTTTATGTCCCATTCTTCAAAACTATTTCAATACAGTAAAAGTAGGCTCTTCTTCTAACAAATTATCCAAGGCTTTGGCTGTTTAATCCTTTTTCCAGACCCTTGACTTCAAGCAAAAATTTGGCACAAGTCAAATAACTGGTTTCACGCATCAGTAGCATGATACGCGAACATTTGTACAAATCTTAATGCACATAGAAAACAGTGAATATCGGCAAGTGCAAAGAATAGTCAACTGTCATTAGCGAGTTTAGAAATTGTAATTTGAGTCTCTGGGTTTAGGAATTCTTGGGTGCAGTTACGGAAGTAGTTTGCAGTGGCATTATAGTTGCAACGGGTCCTCTAGCAAAGTACGTGTTGCATTATTTGACGGTGCAAAATGGATAAGTCAGCTACATTTTATTTGAGCTATATTTCAGCCCTTCTTGGCAAGGGTCCTCTTCAGGCTCAAGCCGCTCAAGCTGGAGAATATGATTCGCAGTCAGCTTGGGCTGAAGGAACATTTACTTGTTGCCAGAAGGTGACAGTGGCCAACAGTGGCTTGCCAATACTGACATTGCTATGAACAGGCCAAGGTTCGTATCATGTCATTTCCAATGCCAGATTGCCTTTTCCTGTTTTTTAACCTTTTTTTATCTTTGTAGCCATAAAATCCCACGCAAGGCATAGAAAATGTGTGACTTCTCTTTCATCCATCCTAATAGAGAAATGGTAAATTCAATGGTGTCTGATACTATCCTCGCAAACACTGAAGAAGAAAAATAACATAACATCTGTCTCAATTTCAATGTTTTACCTTGCTTGAAGTCTTGGGCTAGCCTATCCCTATCCCATCCAAAAATTCGTAATCTGAGGCAGACTGGCTCTGGACCTGCTCTGGACTGGCTTGGACTGGATAACGTGTCGGACATGTACTGATAGAATCCACATCACTGCGTACTTGGCCGATTACGACTCATACCCAGCTCATCCCAGCGTACTTTAAGAAGAAGCCCAATTCGAGAAACAGGCTTCTTAATGAATTCAAAAGCGACGCCTCCAGTAACTCCGGTCGCTCGAGAGGACTCTAGCGAACACATACGTAAACAAGAAAAGAGCGTATAATCACCGCTAGATGCCGAACGGGACTAAAGATTTGGAAGTCGATCTTATAACTAAACAGAGAGACCGGAACGAACGAACTACGGTCTGGAAAATCTTGCAGTTTTCTGAAATTCTTGAAGACTTGAAAGAAGACTTTTTTTCAGAAAAGAGCAGGAAATCAGTATCGCCATATTGTACAATTATCTACAGAAATTGAGAGCGTCTTCCACCCTTCTAACAATAGAAACTATTAGTTGTGTTGCGGGAGTCCTATTTTGGGGGGTTTTCGTACTTTCGGGATCCGAAAACGTAAGTGGAGGGATACCTATAGGCGTATTCTCGCGGTTCATCGAAGACTCCACTTGAGGAGTCCCCGCGTTTTTATTTGTCCCGGGGACTCACTCCCCGTATTCTAGCTAGTCCCCACGGACTGGGAATGCTTCTATTATCATTACCATCTTCAAAAAGGACTCCCTTTCAGATTCAGAGGGGAGTCAGTTTTTGCTAGTGTTGGTGCAATATAAAATTAATTCAAAACAATCAGAATAAACAAAACCAAAAATAAAGTGGATCCAGACTAACTTCGTCGACTGCACATTTTTTTTTTCGAACAAAGTCCGTTTTGGAACTGGAAGCATTCCCATGTTCTCGCTGTTTTCTGTACGCGGAGTCCGCATGGAGTGACTCCCTCTATTCTCGCCGTTCCTTTCAATTCCCCAAGGAGTCTTCGGGGAACGGCAAGAATACGCCTTATGACTTCGTAAAGGTTGTCCATCTGTCTGTCCGTCTGTCAGCTCGATAACTCTCAAAGGGGTACAGATATTTCCCCGAGGACTCCTCCCGGAATCGAAGGGAACGGCGCGAGTTTGTCCCCGGGACAAAAAAAAACGCGGGGACTCCTCAAGTGGAGTCCTCGGGGAACGGCGATAACACCTTACGCCTTTATTGTGAGGATCTATTGGGTCAAAGTAAAAGTCAAGTTTGTAGATGGCCCCCTGTAGCCCCATAACTAGGGGTGGGGGAGGGGTTTCAAATTAAGGGACGAATAAAAAGTTTTTAAAAGCAAATGAGATAGTCCAGGGGCAAGAAGACATGCTGAATCCTATCTGAAACTTCTTTTCTCGCCCGACATTTTGTTTGGCCGGAATCCGGCAAAAATCGGAAAATTTGTTAAAAGTAAAAGTTTCATCTGAACTTGATTAAATGTTTGATTGAGGTGTAAGAAAACTATGTGACTGAAACTATATATGACAATAATTTTCTACCCGGACATATATTTCACCTGGAATCCGACCGAAACCGGAATATTTGTTGTAAGTAAAAGCTTTATCTGAAGTTGATTAAAAGTTCGATTAAAAGATCTGTATATGAAAATTATTTTCTTTCTTTCCTGAAAATTCGTTACAAGTTACAGTTTATGTGAAGTGGATTAGAGGTTGGATATAAGGGTAAGGAGATATGTTGAATTCGTTTTGAGTTCTTTGTCGGACAAGTAGTTAAACCGGGATCCGGGCGAGACCGGATATTTGGCAGAAGTAAGGCATAAAGTTTCGAATAATTTTGTTAAACCAGATATGACGAATAGGGGTAAACACACGTGCTGAATCCAGACCTGAACTTGGTTTTCTCAGATGACTAACCATTGGCATAAATCTGTTTCTAAATTTTAATAGTAAAAATGTTCCAGGAGTAAAGAAGAACGGGTATCTACAAATCGCAACTATATACTGTACTATACTAAATATTAAATTATGGGATCCCACCGAAACCTTTGGTCTTGTTTCCTATGCCATCGATTTCAGCTTCTTACTAGAAAGTGGCAACCGATTTCAGCGTATTACTAGAAAGTGGCAAGCGTCTAACCTCTGCGCTTTTACGGAAAGTGTGGACCTTCGTCCGGACTGATGAACATCACCTTACATTTTGGAAAGCTCCGTAGAACTCTTGCCTGGCGCCAAAAAGGATGGTTTTTGCTTGTCCTCGAGCCAGAACCTACGGTGCGTGAAGTGAAGTAGCTATAGCTTATTATGTCAGAGATGACTGTCTGAAGCTGTGCAGCCAAGCTTTCGTTTCTTTAAACCATGTTTCTGCTCTCGAGTGGAAACTCCGTTCTAGCAGAGAAGCAGGCAGACAATACTTTTAAATTGAAGATGGACTAAATGTAATATGTGGACTAATACGTGCGCTGATCAAAGTATATGACATCCGTTATTTGATGCAAAAAATCCTTCATGAGATACTCCGGTTTGAAAGTTTCGAGTGGTTGACAACCTCAGTGGTAGTGTACACACTCAAACAAAAAGTAGGCGGATCGCAATTGTGAGACATGTCAGGGACCTGTAAGTAACAATCGGCTGTTAGACCATAATCATCTTCGGCGATTAGGGGTTTGCAACTTCTTCTGTTTTGTGTACCTGTTATTTCTTTCCAGTGTAATTGATCTCTATCACGGGGAGAGGGGCTTGTAAACAAAAATCGGTTGCTAGAGAGGGCTCATGTGGGGCTAGAAATCTTTGCACATTGATGCACAATTTATTTGATCTCTATAGATCTGAGGGTAAGAAAATTCGTCTCTATGTTCTATCACTGTAGCCTAGGATTAAGTCTTAACGAAACGGGTACCAATGATAATAGAAAATAATGACGTAGTTCCGCAATAATTGATAGTTTCAGCTATGGTATTTTGATCCTGAAAAGTTACGGATAGCTTTATAAACCAACTAGGTTATATGAGATAATCTTCCAAGTCTTCATCCGTCACGATGTCTACGATTGAAAAGGATAAAATTCAACCGGCTGCAAAGTCAATTTAGTCCCTTCTTCGCATATTCTGTTTTTTTTCAACGCTGAGGGATAGCCTTTGATCATGTGATTCCTGATTGTGCTCTTTTTGGAACATACCGTTTCGGAAGCCTGGATGGGTCGACAACTTCAGCATTTAACCAATAGCACACAAACAAGACCAAAGTGTTGCTCTCGCAACACTTTAGTCGGTGAAGCTAAACAAAGATTGCCGCAACACTGCGTTGCCCAGGTAACGTAGATCTAGCTAGTATTCTGGTTCCCTCGTGAAAAGTTTCTTCGCCGATCGTTCCAACCTACTCGAAATAGTAACTAATAGTAAATATTTGCTTACCTTGCTTGGGGTAAGGTAGGCGTGGTAGCCCTCTACGATCTCTGTGACATGAGTTGCCGGATCAGCCCGTGGCACGATATTTTGCCGAAAATAGAAAAATGTGTTTCAACCTTGACGCCAAGAAGCCAGGAACCGTGACGTCATGCGTATAACTACGGCAAGCAGGGTGGAGCACGCTCTGAGCTGTCTCTCGTACAGTTCAACATAAGGCGTTTTTCCGTACTCCCACAAACAGTTTGTGGGTCGATTGTGGCTCGAAAAGTGTGTTTCCACGGCCTTTCGTGCGGCCCACAAGTGTGTTTTCGCGACCAACAAGATTTTCGTGGCTCGCTTTGTGGCTCAAATTCGACAAACAACTGGCGAGGTGATTGTCGATTTTCTGGCTCGATTCTGGCGGGAAATTCCAATTAAGCAGCAAAATAGTGTCTATACAATCAAGCTAACTACTTTTTCAAGCATATAGACTTAAAACTGAGGATACTTTTTGTACAGAGTTGTAAGGAAATAAGCCTGGAGTTCTATTTATTGAGATTTTACATGAATTGGAATTTTTATTTTCAGATATTTGAAATTACCGCCAAAAAATAGACAAAACGGCGTTTCCGCGAGTTTCAACTCGTGGCTCGGCTGTGTGGCACACAATCGTGTCGCGGAAAAAGGCCTATACTGTATGCTACTCAACTTTAGCCCCCTGCTAAGAACAGGAGTCGCATAAAGGATGAGGCTCCAAACTAAGAGCGTGTTCCATCCTACTTACCGTAGTTACTTCGTATGACGTCACAAATTCTGCCTTTCTGTCGTCAAGGCTGGAACGATTTTTCTGTTTTCCAGCAGAATATCATGCCGCGGGCGAATCCGACCAATCACGTGACAGAGATTCGTAGTTACTACGCTTACCACGCTCCCGAGCGTGGTAAGCAAATAGTTACTATTAGTTACTATTTCGAGAAGACTGGAACGGTCAGCGTAGTAACTTTTCGTGAGGTTGGAACGGAAATAGTAACTAATAGTTACTATTGGTACAAGGGTGGAACATGCTCTAGGAGAGCTACAAGGAACACAGAGATGCCACCGAAGAAAACAATCGGTCGAAATCAAACCGAGTACAAAACGCAACAGCCAAAATCGTCTGCTGAGTCCATTCATACCCAAAAATCTTTTCGTATCTGCATTAACACGTTCATTTCGTTTACAGGAGTTACTTACCGCCCTGATCTGAGTAGTGTAAAGTTCAATTTTAAAAAAATTAAAGACGACGTCAGAGGAGGAAGACTGAGAAATGTTGGGGTTAATATTGAAATAAACAAATAGAACATTTTGAAATCCGAGCTGATCCACGTCGATTTTGTTGCTCGAGAATACGACTGACGCGTTTTCTTGCCATTCTTGGAGACTCCCATGGCTGAGTCCCCTAGTATTTGTTTGTCCCAGGACTCACCACCGTATTCTCGCGAGTCCCCACGGACAGGGAATGCTCCGATTATCATCACCATCATCAAATCTTTCAGATTCGGTAGGGAGTTGATTTGGGAGTTGCTGGTTTTGAGAAAAAAGCATCTATCTTATTAAGGCTGTGATTTTCTGAAAAATAAATCCATTAGGTCCGTACACATGTTACGAAATTCCTGGGTCCCCCTCCAGCTCCCCCCACCATGATCGGATGAGGTTTGAAAAATCTCGGGCATTTGCACCTACCACCCATCACGTATCGCTCGAATGAGATTACTCGTTCGTAACTATCTTGGAACCAGATCCCCCTCCCTCGACATCCACCATAGATGGTTGGATCCGGAAAAAAAGGTTCCGAAGCGTATCAGACAGAGTAATGAAACCCATTCACCCTTAAAGGATCTGTCGTGTCAATAATGCCACTCCAACCTACTTCCCTAACTGCATTCATTATTCTTAACCCCGGAGAACCAAATTTCATACGTTACATTCTAAGCCCGCTAACGGTATCTCACTAATCTTTGCACTTGCCGCGATTCACAATTTTTCCATGCGCATTATATCCCCGATGAGTGTTCGTGTATCATTCTAGTGATGCGTAAAACTGGTTCTCTGAATTTTGCAGACTTATCGTGAGACGCCAATGGACCCGGAAAAAGGCTTAAAACAGCCAAAGTTGTGGTTAATTTGTTAGAAGCAGGGCCTAGTTTTACAGTATTCAAATTCTTTTGAATACTGGAAGATAAAAAATAAATAGTGCGAAGTGTGCTCTAAGAAGCCTATTGGCCTGTGCAGAGTAATTTCTTTTTTCACCTTTCACTCTTCTAGTCTCACCATTTATGCACTCCCTCCCTGAGCCACGCCCTTCCGCTCCAAACCTCTCCCGGGGTGCCCCGCCAACCTCCAAACAAATGCCCTTTTAATTTATCCTACTCTTTAAGGACTCCTCTTGCTTATTCTGCCTTTTATATTATCCATAGATCCCTTATGGAATTATAAGCTTCTCAATCCCCTTCTTTCGCCATCGTTTCGTTCTGTGCCTACGACTCTTTAGCGCTTTTCGGCTTAGCCGAGTTTTGCCTTTCATGCAACATAAATTCGCCGAAAGCTTGAGGGACCGCCGAGCTCTTTCACACCTAAGGACATGAGAAGCTTCAGAGTGTTGTTTTTCATTTTGGAAGACATGGTAGTTCATCAGATCTATCTTCTGTTTTGGACTCCTTTAGTATTGCTTGGTTTGCCCACTATAGAATTGCAGGTATGGAATTTCCGCAAAGAGCAAAAATTAGACGCAAGTCCGCACCACTTGAGGAGTCCCCACGTTTTTGTTTGTCCCGGGGACTCACTCCCCGTAGTCTCGCGAGTCACCAACGGACGGGGAATGCTCTGATTATCATCACAATCATCAAAAAAGGACTTCCTTTCAGATTTGGAGGGGAATCAATTTTTGCTGCTGTTGGTGCAACGTAAAATAAAAACAAGAGCTGAAAGCTCATATGGCACTTGTAAGAACAGCTATCATGTTTGTCAGATACTGTTTGAAGTTGTCGAGGCTGCATCTCTCTCCCGATATTCATTACATCAGAAAATCGGCTTGATCTACTAAATCTGAAATGGTTATTCCACTCACTGATAACTGTTTCTCCCACAACGATGATCAGAGTCCCTAACATGCCTGCCAAGTTTCATGGTCGTAGTACAGACTGCCAAGTTTCATGGTCAAAACACATTTGAAAGTACCCCAGCTCGTGACGACCAGAATTGTGGGAAACCATCTCAAACTCCCCCAACTGTGACAAGATCCGGTCCTGTTTTGTCAGTATTGTCTCGTATTGTCTCTACGGCTTATGCTTGTTCTCTCCTCCAAGACCCATCCCGATCTCTCGACTCTCAGCGTTTCACGAGATTTCTTGCACACCCCTCTAGCTCCCCCCCCCCTCCCCCCAGTTATTGGATTCGTTCCGAACTCGAAATTCATCATCTGAGGCACTTGTTCTTGACACTTGTCAAGTTTCATTCACGTCCGATCACCCGTTCTAAAGTTATGCAGTTCACTAGATGGTGGACCCCCCCCCCCTCCCAATTATTGGATTCGTTCCGAACTTGAAATTGATCATCTGAGACACTTGTTCTTGACACTTGTCAACATTCATTCACGTCCGATCACCCGTTCTAAAGTTATGCATGTCACTAGGTGCTGGATTCCCATCCCTCCACTCCCCCCAACATCACCGTATCGGGGAAGGAACTATTTTCAAGTCGACCTAGGAGAGTACCTAATATGTCTGCCAAAATTCATGGTCATAGTACATCTGGAAGTATCCTAACTCGTGATCACAGCGGAAATCTAAGAAACCCCCTCCGACACCCTCCACTGCGACACGATCCGGTCTTATTTTGTCAATAAAGTAGCTAGGGTTAATGATCGTTCTTCCCTTCAAGTTCTATCCCGATCCCTCGACCCTAAGCGTTTCAAAAGATTTCCGGTCCCCCCTCTACCCCCACCCCCAGTTATCGGATTCGGGCCAGATTTGAAATTGAAAACTGAGGCACTTGTTCTTCACACTTGTCAAGTTTCATGCATGTCCGATTACCCATTCCAAAGTTATGTATGATTCTAGTTTCGGGCTTCCTCCACTCCCCCCGCGATGGCTGAATCGGGGAAGTGATTATCTCCAAGTTAACCTGATCGGTTCCCTCATATGCCTTCCAAGTTTTATTGTCCTAGCTTATGTGGAAGCGTTTCAGGAAATTTCCGGTGCCCCCCTCCAGCCCACCCCCACAGGTATCGAATCTGGTCCAGATTTGAAACTGAATATCCGAAATACTTGTTCTTGACACATGTCAAGTTTCACGCATGTCTGATTAGCCTCTCCAGAGTTATGCATGTTAATAGTTTCCGGATTTCCAATCCCTCCACTCTCCCCACTATGATCGGATCTGGAAAGTGATTATTTCCAAGTTAATCTGGTCGGTTCCGTGGCATGCCTGCCAAGTTTCATTGTCCTAGCTTATGCGGAAGTGTTTCACGAGATTTGTTTAGTTTAAGTTTAGTTAGCATCAGAGCAAAATAGCTCTAGTTATTTTGCTCTGGTTAGCATTTAGCATTCGTTCTGACCACTTAGTCTTACTTTAATCTTTAAACCGTATCTCTTCCCGCATTCGCTTCTAAATACATCAAGTCGTAGCGCCGTAGTAGAGCGCTGGACCTACGCTACAGAGGTCCGCGGATCGATACTGCATTTGGGCAGCGCTCTTTTTGCTTCCTTTAGCTCCCCTTTTGCTACCGTTGTTTCTAGTTTCCGAACTCCCGGATCCGGGGAAAGTCGGATTGGGGAAGTGATTATTTGCAAGTTAATCTGGTCGGGTCCCTGATATGCCTACGAAGTTTCATCGTCCTAGCTTGTGGGGAAGTCCCTAATCCATATCAACCCCTACTAAGGTTCAACTACATATTATACCAACCAATTCGACCTTCGATTGCTCTAGCTCTCTCCGAACGAATTTAAGCAAAGAATGACTCATCCACGAGCAGAGCTATACTAGTGTGAAGACGTATACTTGTGTGAAGAAAGGGGTAGGGATTTGACAAAAACTAGGAAAAGCGTTTCAAAAGATTTCGGGTGTCGCCCTCCAGCCCCCCTCCCAGTTATCGGATCCGATCCGAATTTGACAATGAACATCTAAGACACTTGTTCTTTATGCCTGTCAAGTTTAATGCACGCCCGATTATCCGTTCCAAAGTTATGAATGCTACTAATTTCCGGATTCCCCATCTTGCCAATCCTCCATTGATGGTCGGATCGGGGAAGTGATTATTTCCAAGTTAATCCGGTTGGGTCCCTGATATGCGTGCCAAGTTTTATCGTCCTAGGTCATGTGGAAGTGCCCAAACTAGCAAAATGCGGACAGACCGACAGACAGACATTACGATCGCTATATGGCACTTGAGTAAGCTCAAGTGCCATAAAAAAAACAATCAGAATAGGATCCAGACTAATTTCGTCAACTGCATATTTTTTTTCGATCAAAATCCGTTTTGGAATCAGTCCCAGTGTTCTCTTGTTTTCCGTACGTGGAGTCCGCGTGGAGTGACTCCGACTATTCCCGCCGTTCACTTCGATTCCACTAGGGGGCCTTTGGGGAACGGCGAGAATATGCCTGTAGGCACAGCTAGACCAACCGATGGGGAGCTATCACGATAAAATGACACTAGTGTCGAAGGCTGCAAGTGTGTGTGCCTACTGTTGTACTGTGCATAAAGTTTGCTGCCAGAACTTAAAAATCTTTCTGCAGTAAACTTGCCTATGACAAAAACTGAGCAACAACCTGAAGCCTTTGGAAGAGATCGCTCAGCAGAAAGAGAATTAAAACACTTTAACTGCAGAGATTCAGTACCAGAATTTTACCGGCGGGCAGCCGCTGGTAAAAGCTGTTTAGATCGGAGCTGTTTAGTGAGCCGTCGTCGCCTGAGCTATTGAGTGCGACTGTTTTATCATACGGCGGTCGCTGAGTTATTTTTGGCTACGAGCAAACAATTTTCAGGGCAGCTTCGGGGACTATAACCCACCCCCCTACCAAACTAGTATTGCATGAAAAATCAACTTTGGAGCATAGTGTGCCAGCGTCAGGGCATGCCCCAACGTCTGAGCATCGGTGCTCGCTCACTCGTTGGGCCACTATCCCCTGCAGCGATAGAAATTTGCTTTTCAAACAGATCGCTGTGGGGGTACTAAGCCTTTGCAACAGGGTTATACCGTGACGCTGGAGCATCATACCGAAAAACTGAGGATTTATTTATGACTGTCTCGGGTTCCGGCTAAACCCCCCCGGCGACCCCCCATCCTTTACATTTAATACGAATGCAAAACACTTAAATTGACTTCCCGTGATCTTAGTCTGTCAAGGGGACCTCTGGTACAACAAGAACAAGGCCAAAGGTTTCGATGGGATCCCAAAATATTCCATTTGCCCCTTAACTTAAACCCCCTCCCCCATCCCTAAATGTAGGCTACAGAGTCTGTCTACAAGCTCGACCTTGCTCTTGACCCAAAGAATCCTCACCCTCGAGAGTTATAGTGCGCACAGACGGACAACTTTTGCGATGTCATAGGTATCCCGCCGCTCACGTTTTGGGATCCCAAAACCTAACGGCAACTAACTGCAGCTTCCACGGCAAGAAGGGGAAATAATTGGGAAAGGATTTGTTGGGGGGGGGGGGGGTCGTTACACTCATTGGCACGGTTTTTGATCTTTCACTTTTTACACCTCACTGACCACAGCTTCAGGTGAATGCGTGTGTTAGCTCACTTCAGCAATTATTCTGTCACCATCAATCTTCACCTTCGCTTTACACCCCCCCCCCCTTGTATATATTTGTTCTGCCTACGCTTAACGCATTCAAAACTAAGAACACATCCAGCCAGCACTTTTTGCTTCACATATACATACGTTTTGTGCACGCACAAGCTTATTCTTACACTTGTTACTGGATATCTACTTTAGCCTACTTCAGACATTTTATAGTCAAGTCTGCGAATGAAGTTGCGCTTAGTTATTCTACTTGAATCTATCCGTCAGTAGGTACATGAGCTAATCCGGGTGCCCAGCTGATCCCTTGTTCTATACGTAGCGTAGAGATTATTTGAGACTAGGAGATCCTTTTGGGAATGTCTTTTTTATTAGGATTCCACTTTTTTAAGGATTCAGGGGTTTTCGCCGGGGGGGGGGGAGGGTTTGGTTTCCAGGGGTTTTTAGTTGGGGGGGGGGGGGGGGTAGCCGGGGGCGGTTTAGCCGGGGGGGGACGCCAGGGGGGGGGGTTCTCGCCTAGACCCGACTGTCTCGAGCTGCTCTTGTTCCTTTATGTCGTTATTGTCAGCATTAAAACATGTCTTAACCAGTCGAAATATACGATTGTTATTTTGACAAGCACAAGACACAGCTTATGGCTGACGGTACTGGTAGAGGCATAAGAAGAAACGTCATCCCCTCACTCAAACCGCCCTTGACAGTGGGCAAAGAAAAAAATACTGGCACAAAACAACAAAGTAACAGCCTGGTTACTGGTTACTGCACCCCGCACCAAGCAGCAAGCATTTGGAATCACCCCCGAACAAAAGGAAATAGGAGGAAACGCAATTGTTATGAAGAATAGAAATTTAATGCAGTCCTGTTCTGGACTTTTTAGATGCTGTTTAGATGAGATGAAGCTAAAAAAAAGCGTTGATATTCTTCTTAACTCTTTGCAGGACGGCGGATTGCTTTACCTCTATGCCGAACTTGACGTTCCATTGTGGCAAAGGTTCAAAAAGAAGCCGAAGCGAGGTTTCCATCAAGGTTAAAGTGAAAAGTACGGAAAAAAATAATTTGGGTGAGTTTCCTTTGACTTTTCAAGATTGCGGTATAAACTTCTTTTCTTTTCATGTAACAGGAATACTTTTGGTAGCTTAAGCCTGTGGGAATGTTTTATAAGAATTGTACATAGCCTGTATGTATGATTATTCAGTATCTTCATCAGGGTTGCCACCTGTAGCACTATAGTGCTAACTGTAGCACTATTTTTGCCTATGTAGCACAGTAGCACAGTCAGAGTAAAATGTAGCACAATTTCGGAAAATCTGGAAAAATGTAGCACTTTTGTGCTACAATTTTCGGGAAAAAAAATATTCGGACCAGAGTCAGCAAGAGATGGGATTTAAATAGACTGTAGAAGGATCTTCTGCTGAGCTTTTCTAGTTTGATATTTTCAAGAGATTGATCTCTTGTTTTTCCTCTAGAAAAAACCTTTAGCCTCGGAAATCTTTAACTTTGCCTCTCAAAACAACCACAGTTCACTAAGTTCAGTTCACTGAAAGATAAAGACTTTTGGAAACTAGCATAAACTACTCTCGAATTGTATGCAGTGTGTAATGCAATGCAACTGCAACTTGATAAACTGGACAGCTATAGTAAAACTGGTTCGAAAACATAGTCCAAATATGAGTAAAAAGGTGCAAGAGAGGTTCTGCACTGCCACAGCCATAGTTTGTACTCGAAACACACCGCATATGCTGCACAAGGAAAAATAGATCTCGACAGAAACAGCTGTCTGGACCAAAAAGAGTACAATTTTTCTATCGGTGGTAACTCTTAAGCGCTACGCAATTTATTACCAATTTGTGTACAATGCTTTAGTGAAAATAACAAAGGTATTCGTAGAAATGCTGTAATCTTTGTGCGATCAAAAACGCGACTAAAAGTTAATTGAACAACACCAAGTAGGATTACGCGAAAATTGCATATTTAGCAAATATTTTGTGTAGCACTTATGTAGCACCCTGTTCTTGAGAAAAATAGCACGTTTTGGATGAGAGCAGGTGGCAACCCTGATCTTCATGGTACAGTATCTTCATCTAGTTCTTACAGTCTTTACAGTATCTTATACTGTATCTTATATCTTATACCATAGTTCTTACAGTATCTTCATGCAGTCTTCATGTATGATGGTGCAAAACGGATAAGTCAGCTACATTTTATTTGAGCTATATTTCAGCCCTTCTTGGCAAGGGCCCTCTTCAGGCTCAAGCAGCTCAAGCTGGAAAACAAACTTGTGGAAAAATAATTAAGATTCTTCCTTAAATATCTGCTTTTGAGAACTTCTTCTGTGAAAGTTGGTTGGAGTTAAAGCTGGTGCTGTGATTTCATTCTGGACTCAGCTACTGTCAGTAGTAGGCTACTGTCAGTTGTTTTCACAGTTACTGTGGTATCTGATACCATGGTTGAAAGGTATTTTGCAGGTAAACGTCAAATTGGTGAGAAAGAACTTTAGCACTTAGTGATGTACAGTAGCTGTACATTAGAGGTATGCTTATGTGAGCCAGGCATTTTTACTGTGAATACTTGTAATAACCATTCAGTCTTTTGCCACTTTTTGAATATTTTGCCAATTCACTGCTGAAAGTGACTCAACTGAAAAAAACAAAAAAAAACTAGGGCTCGAGTGGAACCCCCAGTCATCCAATGAGCCATACTTAAAGAAGAAGAAGACCCCCTGGTTTGCTTTTTATAATTCAAAAAGTTTGCCGCGAGGAATGCACCTTCAATGGAGAAGATGGTGGTCCGAACCTGCAGATCAAAAGAGGAAAGACCCTGGAAAGACCTTTTTAGTAAATTCAAAATCAAAGAAAGTTAATTGAATTTCTACTTCAGGTTTGTGCCAGAATAACCCTGAAATGTTGGCTGTTAGCTGATATCAAGTTTGTTATTTTGCTTTTCCATTTTTATCATGGTTAAAAGGCATTTTTGCATGTAAACGTCAAACTGGTGAGAAAGAAATTTAGCACTTTGTGATGTACAGTAGAGGTATGCTTATGGAAACGTCTGCTAACAGTGAATGATTGCGGAAGAAAAAATTAAAACCCAAACCAGGCATATTTTACTATGAATAATAACCACTCACGCTTTTTTCACTTTTTGAATATTTTGCTAATTCACATCTGAAAGTGACTCAACTGGTTTGCTTTTTATAATTTGACAAGTTTGCCACGTGGAATGTAGGGGGGTCCAAACCTGCAGATGCCTTCAAAAGAGCAAAGACCTTTTAATGAATTCAAAATCAAAGATAGTTAATTGAATTTCTACTTCAAGTTGGTGCCAGGAAACCCTGAAATGTTGGCTGTTACCGGAGCTGATATCAACTTTGTTATTTTTCTTTTCCATTTTACTATTTTATATGCAAGTAACAAAGCCAAGTAGTGGAACAGTTGAAAAAGTTTCAAATAAGCATACCTCTACTGTAACTGAATATCAGTTTTTCTTTTGGGATGGCTTCGAAAAGTGCTATTTCGGCAATAGTCATTTTTGCAGAACAACCATGTATCAGATCCCAGAGTAGCTGCAAAAACAGCTAATTGCAGATTCAGTTATCGTGGTAACAGATACCATACCATGGTATCTGCAAAAATGCAACTCTTGTTTTAACCTCTTTGCTCAGAATGCTCCAGAATGGCAGAATAAGCCTGGAACCAGATGCTAGCTAAACACCAACCAGATCAGAAGCTTGGGCTCTTTCTTTTCAAACAAATATAAGATATGTTGGTAACCAAGTTTAAAATAGATATTCCATCAGCCCAAGCTGACTGCGAATGCATATTTGACAGTGCAAAATGGATATGTCATCTACATTTTATTAGAGCTATATTTCAGCCCTTCTTGGCAAGGGTCCTAGTCAAGCTTGAGCCTGAAGAGGACCCTTGCCAAGAAGGGTCGGACTATAGCTCTAATAAAATGTAGCTGATGTATCCACTGTCAAATACAAGTTTAGATTAAAAAACACCCCAAACACATAATCAGTAGGGGAGATACCGGCCATATTCGCCACTTTTTTAAGTACTTTATTTTTTGTGTACACAGTTTTAAACTTTTGATAGGCTAATTCTGAAAGTCCTGAAATATCTATTTATCTATGGAGTATATAGGAATAAAATCACAAATAGCAGATGTTTTTGGTGCAACACAAAAATGGGTTAGACCAATGTAGAACACAATGCTTTAGGAAAACTTGTGTTCTTGGATCCGACCATCTTTGGGGGAGTTGAGGGAAGGGGAATCCGGAAATTACTGACTTCCGTAAATTGCGAACGGGTGGTCCGATTCGAATGAAACATTATGGATGATAAGAACTGATGACCTAGACAAGCCAAACATGCGTCCCAACCACATGCGGCCACGGTTGGGGGGGGGGGGGGTTGGCATGCACAAAAACGAAACGAATGGACATAATGGGATGCAAGTTGGACAGTTCCGAGTTCATGCGGTATTCATTTGTTATTTTGCGACCGGACCGGATCCAACCAAGGTAGGAGGGGATGTGGCGGGATATGCTATGCTCCGATTCAAGTCAAACCTGACGGACAGGAAGAGAAGATGTCAGAGATGCGACTTTTATCTTTCTGAGTCGTATTCGGCCACAGTGGGGGGCGTTAGAAGGGTAGTCTCGAAAATGTTATGGCTCGCATAGGGGTTAAACAAGTGGAGGGATTTGAATGAAACTTGGAATGTAGAGAGATCTTATATTTCAGCCCTTCTTGGCAAGGGTCCTCGTCAAGCTTGAGCCTGAAGAGGACCCTTGCCAAGAAGGGTCAAACTATAGCTCTAATAAAATCTAAAAAACACCCCAAACACATAATAGGTAGGGAAGATACGGTCCACATTCGCCACTTTTTAAGTAGTTTATTTTTTGTGTACACAGTTTTAAACTTTTGATAATTCTGAAAGTCCTGAAATATCTATTTATCTATGGAGTAAATAGGAATAAAATCACAAATAGTAGATGTTTTTTGGTGCGACACAAAAATGGGTTAGACTGATGTGGAACACAATGCCCTAGGAAAACTTGTGTTCTTGGATCCGACCATCTTTGGGGGAGTTGAGGGAAGGGGAATCCGGAAATTACTGACTTCCATAAATTGCGAACGGGTGGTCCGATTCGAATGAAACTTTATGGGTGATACGAACGGATGACCTAGACAAGCCAAACATGCGTCCCAACAACATGCGGCCACGGTTGGGGGGGGGGGGGGACTTTTTGACATGCACAAATCGAAACGAATGGACAGAATGGGATGCAAGTTGGACAGTTCCGAGTTTATGCGGCCTTGATTTGTTATTTTGCGACCGGACCGGATCCAACCAAGGTAGGAGGGGATGTGGCGGAATGTGCTATCCTGCGATTCCAGTCAAACCTAACGGACAGGAAGAGAAGATGTCAGAGATGCGACTTTCATCTTTCTGAGTCGTATTCAGCCACAGTGGGGGGCGGTAGAAGGGTAGTCTCGAAAATATTATGGCTCTCATAGGGGTTAAACAAGTGGATGGATTTGAATGAAACTTGGAATGTAGAGAGATCACATGCCGTTGATTACTTATTACCACGGTTACTGGAAGTTCCCCCAGAATGCTCAGATTCAAGTGAAACTGGACAGTTGGTAAGATAAAGTGCTTTAGATGATCCATTTCGGAGTCCGAACCACGTTCGGCTGAATACAGGGAGTAGGAGGGGGTACCGGAAATGGTGTGGCATGTCTAGGGACCAAACGAGTGGATCTGTTGGGTTGAAACTTGGAAGGGAGAAAAGCCAGTTGATCTAGAGGATCCAAGGCGATGACGGAAACGGTCAGACTTGAGTGAAACTATACATCCTATTTTTAGGTCAGAACCATATTTTTGGATGGCGGGGTATTTTGTGACGTTCTCATTTACTTTCTTGGACCACCTACTCGTAACAAGTGCCATATGAGCTCGTAACTCTTGTTTGTAATATTCTTTGTTTGTGGAAGTGCGCACCATTTGACTGGGGTTTTAAAGCCAGTTTTAGGATTGGGATTTCGTTGGAATTTCGAAACATTAAAACCTGAATCTGGATGGAACTATTTAAATTTGGCAGGCGGCGCTCACTTTATGTGATCATGGGTAGCGTTGACTAGACTACAGTAGCAGCTGTTGCCGGAACGTCGCTTCATCTGGTTTCTGGAACTTCTTAGATTCTCGGTATTTAGTCCACGGTAAATGATAGAATTTCTGAGAGAAGCATTTAAATTTTAGGCTTGTCTACGGGAAAAAAAAATTGGATTTCGAACATTTTCGCCTGGGGCGCTCCATTTAATTTTCTGTTGGCTATAATAGATAGAAGCTAATACTGCAATCGTGCACGGCAATATACTATCCAGGTGGGCTTCGCCAAAACGTGGCCGAATAGTTGGCTTATCGTCTTTCATGCTGCCCTTTAATCTTACCATTACTACCTAATCCTTCTGTTCCATAATTTAAAGCTCGAATTATCACTTTCTAGGATTCGGTAAATTTTTTAAGAGATTCGTTAAATTTTGGCTATGCATCCCCCAACGAAAATACACTTGCGATGACCCTGACCAAAATGCGCTTGTGAGGCCCTGACCATAGGTAAAGGGTCAAAGCCGCTGACAAAGGTCGATTGTCAACAAGACCGGAGGTATCGATGGGATCTCAAAACTTTAATATTTAATCCAGACTTTTAACATATTAAGGCCAATGGTAATCATCTGAGAAGATCAAGTTCAGATATGGATTCAGCATGTGTGTTTACCCCTATATCCTACACCGTATCTACTTTGTCGGAACTGATCAAAACTTCCTGCCTTACTTCTGCCAAATTTCCGGTTTCGGCCGGTTTCGCGGCGAACTACTTGTCTGGCAAAAACAAACTACAACTCAAAAACGAATTCAGCGTGTCTTCTTACCCCTATACCGAACATCTAATCAAGTTCAGATAAAAAATTACTTTTAACGAATTTTCCTGCTTCACCAGGATTCCAAGCGAACTCTACGTCCAGTGAGAAAATGATTGTCATATAAAGATTCAGCATGTCTTCTCACCTCAAATCGAAAATCTAATCGAATTCAGATTGAAATTTTATGTTTTACAAATTTTCCGCTTTTTCCGGATTTCGGGCGAACTACTTGTCCGGTGGGAAAATAGTTGTCATATTCGGATTCGCATAGGCTATATCCTTACCCTTACATCAAAGCTCTAATCAACTTCAGATTAAACTTTCACTTTATTTAAATTTTCCGGTTTCGGCCGGATTCCGGGTTGACTACTTCCCGGCGAGAACATAATTTTCATATTTTTGGTTCAGCATGTCTCCTTACCCCTAAATCGACTATCTCACTTGCTTTTAACAAACAAATTTCGTCCCTTAATTTGAAACCCCTCCCCCAACCCCAGATGTAGGGCTACACAGCCCATCTTCGAACTTGACCTGTACTTCGACCCAAAGAGTCCTCATGCCAAGTGTGAATAAAATATCTTAACCCCTTCGAGAGTTACCGTGCTAACAGACAGACAGATGGACAGACGGACAACTTTTACGAAATCATAGGTAGGCTATCCCGTCACTTAAGTTCTTGGATCTGAAAAACCCGTTATCATGAACGTTTTAAAATTAAATAAATTGTTTTAGAGATGGAACTTTTAGCAGTGCTGTTGTGTTTGTTGAAAGCCCTTGTACTGGTACGGTACATTTACCCTTGTATGTTCGCGACACTCTGACCACACTAGTGTAAATGCTTCATTACGCTGGAAATCCCATACAAATGCATGCGAAATCAAGTTATACCTGATTAGGTGAATAATTAGCCTACAGGAAGAAAAAGTTTTCAGTAGCTATCTGTTTTTGGGAATTTTTTTCAAGTTTTTTTTGTTTTTTTTCGTTTTTTTTGTGATATGCCGTAAAGGTGGACTATGAAGTTAAATAAATAAATAAATAAAAGGTAAGTGGAGGGATACCTATGATTTCGTAAAAGTTGTGCGTCTGTCCGTCTTTTAGCACGATAACTCTCGAAGGGGTTGAGATTTTGTTCAAATTTGGCATAAGGACCCTTTGGGTGAAAGTACAGGTCAGGTTCGAAGATGGGCTCTATAGCCATATATTTAGGGGTGGGGGACGGGTTTCAGATTGAGGGACGATACAAAATATTTATAAAAGCCAATGAGATAGACTATTTACGGATAAGGAGACATGCTGAATCCGAATATGAAAGCTATTGTCTCGCCGGACAGGTAGTTCACCTGGAATCCGGCGAAAACCGGAAAATTTGTGAAAGATTAAAGTTTAATCTGAAGTTGATTAGAGGTTCGATCTAAGGGTAAGTAGATATGGTTAACACGTATATGAAAATTATTTATCGCCTGACAAGTAGTTTGCCCGGAAACACCTGAAAATTTGTTTAAAGTAAAGTTGTATTTGAACTTGATTAAATGTTCGATTCAGGGGTAAGAAGACATGCTGAATCCGTATATGAAAATCATTTTTTACCCGGACATATTGTTCGCCTAGAATCCGGCTGAAACCTGAAAATTTGTTATAAGTACAAGTTTTATTCGAAGTTGATTAGAGGTTCGATGTAGTGGCAAGGAGGCAGTCCGTATATGTGAATTACTTTCTCGCCGTACAGATAGCTCGCCCGGGATCCGACCTAAAACTGAAAATTCGTCAAAAGTTAAAGTTTTATCACAAGTTGATGAGGGGTTCGGTATAGGGGTAAAAAGATGCGATGAATTCGTTTTGAGCTTTTTCTTAACGGACAAGTAGTTCGCCCAGAATCCGTCAGAAACCTGAAATTTGGCAAAAGTAAGGCAGCTGGAAGTTTTGATCAGTTTCGTCAAAGTATATATGACGTATAGGGGTAAACAGAATCCGTTTTAGAATCCACTTATTTTTTTTTTTTTTGATTTCTTCCTTCATTTGTTTTTGTTTTTCCTCTTTCAGTTTTCTTCTGTTTTTATGGCACTTGCAGCCTCTGGCTCAAGTGCCATATACCGATCACAATTCCGTCTGTCGGTCTGTCGGTCTGTCGGTCGGTCCGAGTTTTTTTGTCCCACATATCCGAGTTAGGGTACTTCCAGATGTGCTAGGACAATGAAACTTGGCAGGCATATCAGGGACCCGACCAAACTAACCTGGAAATAATCAGTTTCCCGATCCGACCATATGGGGGGGAGTGCGGGGCGCTGGAAACTTGCAAATTTAGGGCATTTTGTCACTTTTTTCTGAGTTAGGGTACTTCTAGATGAGCTAGGACAATGAAACTTGGCAGGAATATCAGGGACCCGACCAAACGAACCTGGAAATAATAAGTTTCCCGATCCGACCATATGCGGGGGAGTGGGGGCGCTCGAAACTTGAAAATTTAGGGCATTTTGTCACACTTTTTCGAGTTAGGGTACTTCCAGATGAGCTAGGACAATGAAACTTGGCAGGAATATCAGGGACCTGACCAAAGTAACCTGGAAATAATAAGTTTCCCGATCCGACCATATGCGGGGGAGTTGGGGCGCTGGAAACTTGAAAATTTAGGGCATTTTGTCACACTTTTTCGAGTGAGGGTACTTCCAGATGAGCTAGGACAATGAAACTTGGCAGGAATATCACGGACCCGACCAAACTAACCTGGAAATAATCAGTTTCCCGATCCGACCATATGGGGGGGAGTGCGGGGCGCTGGAAACTTGAAAATTTAGGTCATTTTGTCACACTTTTTCGAGTTAGGGTACTTCCAGTTGTGCTAGGACCATGAAACTTGGCAGGCATATCAGAGACCCGACCAAACAAAATTAGGAATAATCAGTTTTCTGATCCGACCATTTTTGGGGGGGGGGGGTGGATATTGTTGATCAGATAATGGTGGGGGAGTGGAGGGAGGGGAATCCGCAGGGGAATCCGGGAAATTGAGAAGTGTGTAACTTTCGAACGGATGATCGGATTGTAATGAAACTTCATAACTGAACAGAATATATATCTGTAATGTCCCGTTTAAAGTCTTGACCGGATTCGGTAGCCAGGGGGGAGTTGGGGGGGGGGAGACCGGAAATTTCAAGAAACGGTTAGAATGGAGGGATCGGAGTGAAACTTGCTGGGAAGAACAAGCATCTGCTCTAGATAAGTCCTTTAGGCCATTGTACTTGATCCGGACACTTATGGGGGGGGGGGGGGGGGTCCCGGAATTCCGGTGATGGTGGTTTTGGGGACTTTCACGATGAAACTTGGCAGGCATATCAGGGACCCAATCAAACTGACTTCAAAATAAAAATTTTGTCGATCAGATAATGGTGGGGGGAGTGGAGGGAGGGGAATCCGAAATTTTCAGTCATGCGTAATTTTAGAATGGTTGATCGGATTCGAGTGAAATTTAAGAATTCAACAGAGGACATTTCTCCGATGATTTTTGTTCATATCCGGACCGGATCCGGCAATTATTGGGGGGGGGGGGGGGGAAATACGTGCCCCGTTTAGAATGGAGGGATCGGGATGGAACTTTGTGGGAAGAACAAACAGATGCTCTAGGTAAGTCATTTGCTGAATCGGATTGGCTACGTGCACCGCGGGGGAGCTGGGTGGGGTGGGGGGGGGGGGGTGGACCGGAAATCTCGAGAAACGGTTAGAATGATGGTATCGGAGTGAAACTTGCTGGGAAGAACAAACATCTGGTCCATATAAATCTTTTACATAATTTGACTGGATCCGGACACTTGAGGCGGGGGGGGGGGGGGGGTAGGAGGGGTATCCCGGAATTCCGTTTTTGGGGGATTTTCACGACGAAACTTGGAAGGCATATCAGGGACCCGGTCAAACTGACTTGGAATAAAAAAAAATCCTCGATATGAAAATCTTGGGGGGGGGGAGTTGAGGGAGGGGAATCCGGAATATTGAGTCATGCGTAACTTTGGAACGGGTGATCGGATTCGAGTGAAATTTAATAATTAAACAGAGGACATTTTTCTCTTGTGACCTTTTTCATTTCCGGACCGAATCCGGCAATTATCGGGGGGAGGGCGGAAAATACTTGACCCGCTTAGACTGGTGTGATCTGGATCGAACTTCGTGGGAATGACAAACAGATGCTCTGGATTAATCATTTACAGAACAGGATTGGCTCCGGTTATTGTGGGTGGAGTTGGAGGAGGGGGAGGGGGGTCTAGGATTCCGGTGATCGCGCGTTAAGGTACTTCCAGATGTGCTAGGACGATGAAACTTCGCTGGAATATTGGAGACTCAACAACATTTGCTTAGAAATTGCTACTTCCCAAATCCGATTATTCGTACCAATCTTGACCGCAAAGTAAAAAAAATACTTTTAAGCAATATATGCATTTTCGTGATGCCCATCAGCCCATTAGCAGTTTTGCCTCAAGGGTTTTGCTTACAAATGAAGTTCCAGCTCCCTTATAGCGCGCATCTCAACCGCAAAGTCGAAACTTACTCTTGATCAATCTAATCATCTTGACACATGCAAGTGCCATATGAGCTTACAGCTCTTGTTACAAAAAGTATGTGAAAATTAATGTAAAGTGAAGGTTTTTTGTTTTGTTTTTTGACTGCCCCCACAGGCCCATTCGGGCTTTTATGCAGTCAGAAGTATCAGCTAAATATTAAGAGGGTTGCGAAAAAGGTGTGTTCATGTGATTTAGCATGTAAAAGTCGGTTTGTATAATAAAGAGTATTAAACTAAAAACTAAACACACACGCTGGATCCATATCTGAATTTGTTTTTCTCAGGTAATTAGCCATTGGCCTCATTCTGTTTCTAAATTTTAATAGTAGGCTAAAAATTTCAAGGGGTCTGGCGAAAACCGGATATCTACAAGATCCAACTGTCCAACGTTTTTTGGGATCCCATCGAAACCTTTGGACTTGTTCTCCCTGAGAGTCAAGATTAAGTAAGCAGAAATCAGACAGCTCATTTTCTTGTTTTCGTCATAGAAACTGGTAAATAAGGATAAAAAGGGGGTAAGGTTAAACAATTAGTTTTATGTTTTGAGCTGCTGTGGCTGTCTGTGACTTAGGCGTCTGTCAAATTTGTTACGTATTGTTCACCAGTGGTACAGCATTCGGCACCGATGGTGAGAATATAACAGTAGAGCTTCAACGTCTAAGTTGGTGAAAGCATACATTCACGAGATAATCGAGCGTGTCTTATTTTTTCGTCGGTTCCTTTGGTATTGACTGATTGCATTGGGGACAGTTTTAAACAAGCGTTGAAAAAATTACAGCAGGTTTTCAGGTCCCTTTGACGTTTTCGAAGCTGCCTTGACGCAAATTGGCATGCGCATGTCCAGTATCATGTACACATACCTCTCAAATATCCAGGTTCTCAGTTTAACTTTTTATCCAAGTTTTTGGGCTACCTTCTTGCGCTACCCTTCTGAACTAGGCTAGAGCCTACTTTAACATAGAGCTCCCATACCCTCTATCAGTCTCAGTTCTGCAGTAGGCCAATCTAGATTTTCTGCATGAGTTTCGGCTACTTAAAAAGTAACTCTAGTATGTCTAGCTAGTTAATTTTACTAGTGTAATGTACTAATTACTTTCATATTTGAGTGAGCCGAGTAGATAGATAGATATCGTTTTTATTCTTTTCGAACGATCACGGTGAAGTTCAAATTTGTCGAAATCGTCGTATACCAGTATACATGTAAACACTCATTTATAAATATGTCAATATAAATATGTCAACTTCATATATAAAAGTAAACACTAAATAAGATCAAAAATTTCAACGAAAGACGGAACAATACAAATAAACGGTACCAGTAGGCAGATACCCACTTTAGGAGTTGGTGCACTGCACCCAATTACAGGCGGGACAGGCCGTAGGCCCGCCAGATTAAACCTTTGGTCTTTCTGACGTGTTTAACTAGGTCCGCGATTCCATCTTTGTTGTTTCCGGCTTTGTCGGATTTTGAACTTTGTCGGTTTTGCGCGTGGGATTTCTTTTGGCAGATGTTGGATAGGCTTTTCTTGTTTATGTCTTGGCGCAAGGGTCTAATGTGGGTGCCGAAAATCGGACTTTAGGTTGCTTGCCACACTCTTCTCAGTGCCACGAGCCGCCAAACAAATACAAACGAAAACGAAAATAATATAACTCTTGGCTTTATGAATTACTAGTTATAGCCTAGACCCACCGGTAGGCTACAATAAGCCGATAGGTTATCAACGGTAAGCATATGTTTCTTTCTTTCTATAAAATTATCATAACGTTGGCGTGCCTGCTAATCTTGCATTTTCTTGAAAACGAACCTTTGAGAAACTGAACTTTTCTAGGTAATGATAGGCTACAATGCGTCATCATTAAACAAGCAGCCACGGTAGTGAAGTCCGAAATAGTTTTGACTCTTGAGGAGGGCCGTATCCGGGGGGGGGGGGCAACCCTCCCCCGCGACACATGCAAAAATACTGTTTTTTCTTAGGCTTTAAACTCTTGTCTATGTGTTTTTTGCAGTTTTTATTCGCGGTTCGTGCCCCCCCCCCCCCCCTCCGAAGTAAATTCCTGGATAGCCGACAGACCTACTATAGTCGCGAGGATCGCGACCTCTGTCTTTGTGCTTTTGCGAAACGGTTGATTTTGTCCGGTTCCTTCACTGGAAACGTCACCTAGGTGGACATCATCCTTTGTCGATAGATGGCTTTCACGAGTGCGATTGCTCTTGGTTCCCAAAAGCCAGAAACGGCACCAGCAAGTTCTGGCCAAGTTGCCACTTTATCGAATTCTTGTTCCTATTCCTGGTAGCCTACATATTATCTAGAGCTGACCAGTACGCTGACAGGTGGAGGCTACCTTCGCTAGCGGCCAGTCTAAGTGGGTAGGCTGTTAAGCTCTTTAGGCTCTTTAGACTGGGATCCCACCAAGGGGGACTCCTGGTTGTGCCCCATGGACAATTTCGTGAAGTAGCGACGATATTAAGGATATGTGTTAAACAATAGCTCAAAACGGCCAGTCAGCTTGGGTTGAAGGAATTGATATTAAGGGCATAGAAGACTAGCAAGAAACAATATTAGGGGCCTGGATCCCTTAAAGGACACCTGAACATTGAAACCATACTTGAAGACACCATGGAGAATGCATTTACAGACATGGCCACGGAGAGCATTCTTCTCCTAGTCGTGACGTTTTCAAAATAGGGATGTTCGTTTCTGGAGGTTTGTACATGCAGACTCCAAGACAAACCTTGTACAGCGCTTGCCGGATCTTATTGGAATTTCTTATAGATATACGTTTAGGCTTAACTGGCTAAAAAATATTCGAGAAGAAGGGTGTATTGGAGACATTTGTTCATTTCTAAAATTTTTCGGTACTGAAATAAGGACAGATGCAAAATGGAGCAAAAATCATAGCTTGGAAAAACTATTTCGTATTTGGATTGGGTTTTCTGTTCAATGTTAACGGAAGTCATACAGATAGGGATGATACTTGTTACTCTTCATTCAGGTGTCCTTTAATAGATTATTGCGTTCCCCGAAGGCTAATGATTTGGGTGACGTCAACCCATAATTCGTGCCCGATTCGCCCCCGTTCGAAATAATTTCGTCGGAGACCTCCTTGCTGGAGCGCAGGTGACGGTGTTTAGCGTTTTTATGTGAGAAAAAATTGCACGTGTTCTTTCCTCCGCACGCTCCCGTGTCATTGTTGAAACTATTTTGGAATGCCGCGGAAAACAGCTGGAAAACTCAGGGGTAGCCCAGTCCCCTCTAAGCAGTACGTTGTTCAGTCTTGCTGAATAGATCCAGGGTCGGTTTATATTGCTATAATATTAAGTCAGGAATGGGCGTTTATCTTTTCAGGGAAACAGTAAACATCCGTCAGCGTATTTACTTTCCCTTTTTTTGGCCCATAGCCTTTTTTCTTCTGTTAGTCACCGATAGTTGTGTGGTTAAGGTTGGGTTGACCGATAGTTGTGTGGTTAAGGTTGGAAACACTATTTCGTATTTGGATTGGGGTTTCTGCAGGCAATGTTAACGGAAGTTAACTGTGCCTAAAAATCCCCCAAAGCTCTTGGTTTGTAGACGTGATGGTTTGGTTTGTGGATTAAGTCTGCTATTGCGTGGAATATCCCATAATGGGAAAAAGGAAAAAGTGAAGTCTCCGACTAACCTCGAACCAAGTCCTGGGCGTCCGCTAGTTAAACAGGACAGTGCAGGGGACGACGACACTTGTTTATGCGAATTTGACATCTGCAGCCTTCCTTTTGGTCTTTATGCGAACGAAGTTAGGACGGACTGAGGAGCCTAAAGCTCTCCCATCTAGGCAGTTTCCCAACCATATATCTCCCATTCTGCACCTGTGACTCGTATCCAACTGCCACTCTGTCATGCGCTTCGACTTAATAAATCCTAATTTTCTATCATTCTCGCCCAGATATCTCTCTTCTCAAATCTTTTAACTCCACACATTGACCCATCAAATGAAACATACCCTCCACTTGTAAACCGCACATCGGGCAAAAGTAAGGACCAGGGCGGAATTTACGTTTCCTGTATACCTTCTTCTTTGGGAGAGATATCAGGTCGCTAACTTACCATCCATTTCATTACATCTGGCCTCAGCCCCGCTGTAAATAGCGGTCCCTCCCTTCGTGACTCTTTAGACACGACGCACCACTTCAGAGAAGTTGAATTCCGTACTCCGCGATTCCATATTTGAATATGGAAAAGACAAATTTTGGTAAAGTCCGGTCTTCACCTCCCGGAACTTCCGGAATCTGGGCTTCCGGATTATTCTTTGACGTCTTCTGTAAATTGCATCTGGAATATGAGCGGGTCCAAAAGTATATCAAAATAATCCGGAAAAAGGGGCTTTTGAACTTCCAGATTTCCGGATTTTTCAAGGATCGCAAAAGAAATTCTAAAAAAATCTCGGAAAATCTGGGAACCCAGATTCCGGAAGGTGAAGACCGGACTTAACCTTCGTCGGTTCGGGTGGTTCCTCAAGCAGTCAATGGAGCATAGGAGCGTTTATTGGGGTAACAAGAGGAGCTATAGGTTGCGTTCCCCAAACTTAACAGTTCTTAACAATCGTTAACTTTACTTCGGGGCGGAGCTAACTGCAGCTTTAACGATCGTTAACTTTTCCCAGTTCTACAATTGTTAACTATTTTGTAACGATGGTCGGTGAGCATCGTTACAAAATAGTTAACAATCGTTCAACTCTGGAACGGAAATTGTAGGTGGGTGGAGCTTAAATTTCTAAATCAGAAACGTGGAACGCAAAAAGTTAACAACTATTAACAATTTGTTAACGATCGTTAAGTTCGGGAACGCAACCATAGTGTGTGGTCTTTCGTGCTTATTTCATTCATTCATTCATTCAGACGCTTGTCGAGAGTTGATCCTGGACTGCTGTTTGCATAGCCTTAGAAAATCAATCAATCAGTAATTTTATTAACCCATAAGAAATGGCACAGACCGTGCCCGTACGGAGTATATGAAAATCAGTAAAGGAAAGAAAAAGAAAAGAAAAAGATCCGACTAAGCTCAACGAAATGACTATACAAACGCACTATAATACGGATGGCACCTGTCTAGAGAAGAATCAAACTCGGCACGGCGTTGGGCCACAGCCACATAGGGATCAGTAACGCCGTAAAGTTGCGTAACTTTGCGGTTACGAGCCCGTGGGGGAAGGCCGAGTAGGTACTTAGCATACTTATAGAACAATTTACGAATTGTCTTCAAATCAGTTAGAATAGATAGATAGACTTAAAAAAGATTTGAGTTTGACATATTGTAGCCAAGCAGGTTTGGCTGCTCTGTGCCCATTTGTTTGCATTTCTGACGACTGACCTACTAATCTAAAGCTTCGTTTTTTTTTGCAGTTTGTTTGTTGACAAGTCTGCACAAAATAAAAGAATAAAAGAATTATTTCTGAAGGCTGATAGTTGTTCACCCTCCTTCATTTGTTGCTCATGGACTCGTATTTTTTCATTGCTGGCCTAAGCGCACTGTCACTCTGTCGGAGCGGAGGAAGCAAACCGATAGCCTATAGCATTCAGTTCGATTAAATAGAATTCATTCCTATGCCTGGTAATTCGCAGTTGGACAAAGTTGCGAATCTCTTAGGTCGTTTAGGACAATTTTTCGGAGGGAATTTCTTCCCAAGTGAGAAACTCCTCATGCAATGCGACCTGTCACATTATCCCTGGAGTTACAGCCTGAGCGATTTCCCTGCATACTTCCGTCAAGGATTTCAGTCCTTTTTGCATTCCCGCGGAAATAATTGAAAAGGTCTCCTACCAGCGATCCAAACCGGGATAACAATAACGGTTGTCTGGAATGGTTCTGAACTCGTGGATAAGATCCTTTGCCAACTTCTGTCACTGTCCATGGAGGCGGACTTCTTCTGAAAGTTTAGGCTGGATTGGGTAGCCTAGGTTTTGCACAAAACTATGTTCTGCTTAGCAGTTGGTTTCTGGACTCATATGTAGTGTTGGGCGATATTTGGATTTTTCAATATATCGATATTTTTACTATCGATATTTCGGTATCATGTTTCGCTATAATATGAAATTATGAATATCGTCTCGCCAAAATTTAAGACCAAAATTGTCGTAAGAAAGCACCTTGCATGAACTGAAACTACGAAATTACGATGAACACATTGATCCAGTTTCGGATATATAAATGTAACTTATTTTGGATAATGTACAGTAATTATAAATGAACAAATTATCGATTTCGATATTTACGTTTCGATATTCGATATCAATATTTGGTCCGATATATCGATATCGCCCAACACTACTTATATCGACGGTTCGGTTTCACAGAGGGCTATCATGCTTTGCTCCGGCCACCTTGACGGATGTAAACTGTCGAGTTGCGGCAAGGTTTATGGGAAATCCGGTGGTCAGTGTCGACGAATGTGCACAGGAACTGAACCATTGTTTTGACGTAACCAAACAAATCTGGCGAAGCCGCAACAGGTTGTTGGTGAATAAAAAGATTAATCTATCCACTAACTTTCTAAGTTATTTAGTAGTGATGGGAAGATCCGGCTTTGGAATAGGAGACGGAGAAAGTTGGCGGCGAGATTCAAGCAGTTATATGTGTAGTTATGTTCCCGAATGTCTAAACACGATCAACTCAATGTACCTTAACGACAGACAGATCACTAATTTGTATGCTTGCTGTGTCTGGCAAGCATCGGATGGTTTGCCCCCCAGCCATCCGTTGTAGGCTACTCCCTGCACTACGTGTAGTTTTGCCTGACATAGCTGGCTCCTGATTACTGCTCCGGGTCAGGGGTAGGGGTAGTGGTCAGGGGTAGTGGTAGTTCATTGCGTAAACAGCCGAAGCCGTGTTTAGTTGGTTGAAAAAATGCTAGACAGAGTATTCAGCTATCTCCCTCTCTATCTCCCTGTGCTCTCCCTACCGTTCTTTTACTGGTCTGATCTTGTCTCATGTTTGTTTTGGTATTAGTGCTTACGACTGTATAATATGGGGTTACCCCCTTAGGACAGGTGAAGGCTTTATGGGGTAGCCCCTGTTCATATGTGTTCACTGTGTTTTGCAATAAACTATCTCTCTCTCTCTCTAACATAGAATATTGGAGCAAAAACCGCAGGTTGCGCTACTTGTACTTAACAAGCCTTCGAAATGCGTGATATGTTCCTTGTGAGAATGAGTGACCCGAAAGACCCTTCGGAATGGCTGAAATAGCCAATGCTGTGTGCAGTTAGTTGAAAATGTAACTGAATTTTTAATTCAAGAAGATGGTGCAAAAAGTACAGGTTCTGGGACTTGGTATTTGCATTAGATGTCTGAAACGCAAGATCTGTTCCTTGTGACAAACGGATATTCACGTTGTCAAACGCTCATTACCCTGTTTTAATTGGATTTATTTGGGCCACCCGTACTTTCTCAGCGAATCCCACACCTAGAAAACTTTTCCCGGGGAATTCGAAGCAATTAAGAGAAGCTTGTTTATTTTTCCGTCAAGGGAAACGTCTGGATGTCTTTCCGAACCTTGTCCGATTATCAGGTCATTTGACTGAGGTTTGCGATGATATAACTCTTTGTTGATTATTTTTTGTTTTAAGCCGACAAGAGTTTGTTCGGGCATAGTGAAAAAGGGTTTGGGGAGAGTAGGCACCTTCCCCAACTCCTCGTGCTTCTAGTCTGCACTCGGCGGAGTGCAGAGTGCTCCTCATATCCCGATGAAATTTTTTTCTCAAAATAGTAGTACGAAGTTGTACAAAAGTAGCATGCAGTACTAAATGATGCTACTACATGCTTCTAGTTCAAGGCTACCGTATTCCTGCATACTACTGCATGCTACAATTAGCAAGACTGGATGCTACTATGGCAGGACAGGATGCTACTGGATACTACTACATAAGATTGGACCAGTCTGAGGCGCATTAAATGATAGTATGCTTTGCTATTACATAGTATAACATGCAAGTTTTTCGTACAACTACCATACAACTACGTAGGTTACATATTTTCCATCGGGATTCATTCGTAGTACTGTGTGGTTTCTGGTTTGATTAAGATGACAGCGCACGCGCTAGAACCAACGTGGGAAGAGAACTGAGTTGGTCGAGTTTGATCGCCGAGTTTTGCCGTTTTGAGTCAATAGCAAGATTTCTGTGGTAACAATACTAATCAGTTACGATCTTGGGGGCCCTCGGGAAGTTTCCATCTATTTCACAGATCAGCTTCAGTTTCGAAAGCGCCAAAAATGTTGCGACTAAGCCCATCTAATGCTTAGCTTATGTGGCCGCAGTATTTGTTTTGTGTGTCTTTTCCTTGTGGTGTTAGTGTATATCCTCCGCGATGAGAATTTAGTACTAAATAAATGAAATGAAAATGATAATTCCGAAACGAAGTGAGCAAATTCAGAATCCAACTCAAATTGTTGGGTCTCTAAGCGTAACAGATTAGCTTTCTCTTGCTGGTTTTCGTTGTTTAGTCTTGTTTTGGCGTGAATCTTCGGAACCACTCACAAGTTAGTCCTCTCGGGGGAGGACCTCTTCCGTACCCCCTGACTCCCCTTGATGGTGATGTGTAAGGACTACAACAGAAAACAAAGCTCTGTCCCCAGTAGGCTATGCCTGAAGTGTACTTCGTCCTGGAGCGAAAGTGCCCTAGTCCTAGACTGTTTCTAGATCAAATCCATCTGCACTTCTCAGTTCGTATTGAAGGAATTTGTTCCCTTTTCCCCTTAATCCTATTTTGCTGGTGTTGGGCTTTTTCGTCGCTCTGGTGGATTTGTGATAACCCTACGTTGTACCCTAAGAAAGCAAGGTGACCCCTCGCATGTCAGTGTGACTGTCATTGAATTTTTGAAAGTCAGTTTGCGTTTCAGAAGAGCAATTTTGTTAATTGTTTAATAAGTAAGTAAGTAAGTAATTTATTTGTAACCCACCATTTTCGAAAAGCGGAGTAAATGAAAGAAAATAAATAAAACACGTCTGCGGCAAGGAAGGAGTGGATAACGTCGTGCGTGGGTTGGCCCTGTTGTCGATCTTTTAAAGCAACGAGGAAACATCGAAAAGGGTAACACTTGAATCTTGAGTTTTGAACTTCTCTGTCAGTGTATGGTTATGACATAATTTCGACAAGTGGAGCAGGTGCTTTGCATATTTAAAATAATATGATTTCATCTTTTTGATGTCCTTCTTTCGCAGAACATGAGTGACAACAGAAAGAAATAGTATAGAAGGAGCGCAGAAGGTGCTGTACGAATTTCCCAAAGCATTAGTGCGCTCCCGGTTGGGAACGATGCGCCCATAGGCGGCGCGGTAGATTTACAAACTTCTTGTACAACCGAAAAGCAAAATTTTGACAATGAAGGTTTGAATGTTATGCCAAGCCATCGTAATGTTCGGGGAGTCTTTGAAAGCGTAATCAAGTCGTCTCTCCACTATGTTCAGTGTATGACCCTTTCCTAAAATCTTGGGATCCTCTCTGGGTTGGGTCTTAATTCTTCGTGCAGGTTATAGTTTAACCAAATATGGCCGAGATGAGACAGTTTAGTTACTGACCAGATGAAATCACCTTACTTAAAAGCCTGTACTCGATTTTCATCAAATGAACTTTTTCTTTTGGATTTGTTGTACCTCTATGTGCCTGTACAAACATTTAGCAACTACAGCGGTAAAGGATTGCCGGAAAATAAATATAAAAATAAATATCACTACTAGATCCCAAGATGAAAAAATCAAAACCTCCTTAGCAGAGTCCAAATAATTAATTAGATTCAGATCTAAGAGTAAGCCTGTCATACGCAAAGTATCTCCTTTCTGGCAGAATGTTTAAGCTGTTGAAATCCATCCGGTGAAATCAGACATCCAAGGAAACACTAAATACCGCGACATATATACTTTACCGATTTCCAACTGCTCAGGGGGGCCATCCTAGGTTGCGTTCCCGAAACTTAACAGTTGTTAACAATCGTCAATCTTATTTCGGGGCGGAGCTAACTGCAGTTTTAACGATCGTTAACTTTTCCCAAATTCTACAACCATCGTTACCAAATAGTTAACAATCGTTAGGCTCTGGAACGGAAATCGTAGGTGAGCGGAGCTTAACTTTCGAAATCAGAAACCTGGAACGCAAAAAGTTAACTATCGTTAACAATTTGTTAACAATCGTTAAGTTCTGGAACGCAACTCTAGTCACAGACTAGGCTGCAACCAAGCTTTATTTGTGTTTTTATGAACAACTGCAGTGAACTCCCGTAATATGCCTGGAGTTTATTGCCCAAGCCTTCTGGTCCGTATTCATTATGAACCTTTTTATCGAGCATATTTGTTCTCACACGTACTTTCTTGCCTAGGAGAATACTCAACTCGATTAAAGTATGTCGAGCATCCATACAGCTGTGGTTTGCTTTATGCAATTCTGACATTCGCGTTTTTCTTACCCATTGTGTTAATGAGGGATCGATGTCCCAGAACTTTTTCATATCTGAAGAGAATCGGGGAGAGTCTAATTATGGTCCCCGTGTGTCTCCTTCCCTAGCGCACGCTCCGGGAGTGCGAGAGCTTTCCTGTATCTTCCCCGTTGTAAGGTTTCCCGGGAGTTGGCGACTTTAGTACTCTTCTTTTTGTGGATGATCAACATTTGATTAAAAGATTTCGTGGCATCGCTGTAGCTTCGTGTTTAGAGGTGAGATATGTTCGATCTTGATCCTTTTTGTATCCTTTTAACAAATGTTGCTTGGTTCTTTTATCTGGTTTCTTTAGTGGTTTCTCCGTTACCTTTCCGGTTTCTGTTATTAGTTTTGGATCTTGGCTGTGGTTGTATGATTTGATTCTTTTACTCCTTGTGGGGAAACAAAATCTGTGGTTGTGGGTTTAAGAAGTTGGCGTTTATAGTATAGGCTATTATTTGCGGTGTAATTCTCACAGGATTGCCGAGCTCCCTATAATCCATCGCGAAACATATCTGGATTAATATTAGTGGCTAAAGCAGTTTGTTTTACACCAGTAATCGCAGTACTCAGTAACGCAGGAGCTCAGTTCCCGATCCGGCTTCCCCTTCCGCCAGACTCAGGACACTTGAGCACTCTAGTCCCCAAATATAGATATATTTATTTTTGCCCACTTACAAAAGGGAAAAAGCGGAGTAAATAGAGAAAAAGAAAAGAAGAAAAGAAACTAAGAAAAATGTATACACGCACTAAACATGATACTAAAATCTATACCGCGAATCGAGTTAGTATATGGTGTGCGCAAGCATTTAAAGCTCTTGCTTCTCCCCGAATTCTTTTAACATTTTTAACCGTAGATTTGGTGGCAGTTTTGGGAGACTTTTCTTTTAAAGATTGATAGCCATTTTCCGACTACGATCTCTTGTGTTTCTTTTGAAATAGACGAAAAGCATATGACGTTTGTGTTCATCGACAACGCCCAAAAATGTGGGGCAATTCGCGATTTCCCAATTGAGCGCTCCTAGCGGATTAACTACGATTGGAGACACTTCTCTGAATTGACGCACGAAACTCTTCGCTAAAGTTAGGGTTTCTGATTATGATGTCTCGGTTATTGTTATATATATTGATTACGACCAATAGCGTGCCATAGTTTCCTTATTTACATTTTTGACAATCATGCAATAGCCGACTTAACCAATTCGTGAGTTTTCAGTCGTATTTTGGGGATGATACGCGTTGGAGTGCCTTAATCTGCTAGCAGCGCTAAATTGGAAAAGTTCGAATCAAAAGTACGACATTAGCGTTTCAGCCGTCTAAAGACTTGAGTCTTGGACTTGAGGACTTATCACACTGATGAGAGGGCGGTATAACTCCTGTCGCCATCTGGGGTTGTTTATAGAAGTTCGGGGATTTTTTTGGGACGCAACAGTAGGCTACAATGGATTGTGTCTGCAACATTGCAGCCTAGAACCAAACAGTGAAACCGTCGTTAAGCTCACAGATAATCGTAAACGTAGTTCCTTTACTGATTGTCTCGTCGTTCCTGATTTTTTTAGCACATCAACGAAACAATGTCCCCATTTTCTGCACGTTTTTTTGAAGTTTCCAATTTTCTTGGGATTGGGAGCAAATTTGTTTTATATGATATGGTCGAAATCGTAGTGAAGTCAAGATGTGTGTATGAGAATAGCCTAGAGGGATGAGTTTTGAGAGAGGGGCCTAGAATTGAACTGTATGTCAGGCTTAAGCGGTGATTTCCTGATGAAAAATTATCGTGGTGTCGAATTTAATCCATAGCCTAATTATGTGAAAGGCTGTTGAAACTCCTGGAGAATAGATCAAAATCAGGGCTATTCATCCGAGCTTCTCTTTCTCGTATCTCGAGGAACATTTTTATTGATTCAGTCTCTTTTCTATTATGTCTTTTTGGTTTAACTTGGACTTTTCAAGAACCTCATCAGAAAGTCCTTTGTCAACCTAGACTGAGATCGAGGGACAGAACAAAGAGCTTTATTTCAGAGGAGATGAATGCCCACCCAATCTCCAAGTTTGACGCAGCAGTGTATCCCTTTCTGCAGTAAACAGTTTTGAAGAATATTCTTTATAACCTGGAACTGCTCTTCACTTGGTGTTAGGGCTCTACCCTGGAAACCTGACAACCTTCCTCGCTTCTTGAAACTGTTTTATTTTTGCTATGCCTCGCTCCTACTCCCATTTTGGGTTTTGCATCCGTTTTATCCCTCAACCTTATGATCTCTCGCGGGCTTGCGATTTCTCAAACCCAGGGCTTCGGTTTTATATTACCTGTTAAGTCGTCTGGGGAGTCCTCGACTTACTTTGATTCAGGTCAGATTCCGGAACTGAAGTAATAGCGTTGGATTGCGGATTCGTTCGGGTTAGTACAGAAAGAATTGTCGCCTCCCTTGAGATTTTCTTAGCAACAAAAAGAATTGGATGTCTTTTTTTCTCAACTTTCGAAGTCCCCCCTAAGCAGTTCGCACAGGACTGTGGGTGAATGAAAGCTGATAAATGCGAAAGAAATCAGTTACAAGCTGTTGTGAAGAAATCGATGCCTTCAGAACAGGTGTCAAACCAGTGTTCCGTTTTTTCGACACATGACTAAATTTGCTTTAATGTTTGACGATTTTCTTATTTCTGTACCGCCAAGTCTGAACGAAAGTAGCGTCTATCTGAAACTTTAACGAATGCCTTAGCACTAATATCAGTAGCCTAGCGATAGACTTAAACTCCTTCCTTTCTTTTTAATAATAGGCTAGTTTGTGCAATGCGCTGCTTAGCAGGATCGTCTCTACTGGCCAAGGGGGGGGGGGGGGGGGGATTTTGATTGTCTTCAGTAAAGGGCGAGAAGATGTGAATGTAAACCCTGAACGAAGAAGTCTGTCGAATCAGTAGAAACAGGATTCGATTATCAAAGGAAGCCGACTAATGAGTTAGGAATAACTGTAGAACATGGAATGAAGAAGCTTGATTGGACTTGTGAAAGGAAATCTGGCTAATGAGTTAGACATAGTCCCCCTGATTGTTCCATAATAAGAAAGTTTCTTTATTTTATTCTAACCTGTTTTATTGTTTTGCTTCACAGCATTGTCCTCTGGCCCTACCCTGCTACTGAACCCCGTTCCAGCGCCGATACCCCGGTGTTTCAAAATCCCGCCACCTGGTTAGAAGAAAGCACGTAGTCAACCGTTTGTCTGTGCTGTACCCTTGGTAATCATGGCAACGGGTAGCAATGAGGCCAAGGTGGCCGTGGCGCCACCTACTGCTAACACATTGACGATTAGACTGCTCATGGCCGGAAAGGTAACCTGACCCCTTTTTAGTTCTTAGTTCGTTTGCTCTTGTCTTGATAAAGGACCGTTCACGCTTACGTTTAAGGCGCAGGATTTCTGAACTGTGCTTGCTATCCGCGAATATATGTGGTAAAACTTTCATCCCGCCAGGCTTGCTGTGGTAAAAAATTATAGGAACGGGTTCTATTTTGTGTGTTAAAAGTTATACGTGACCAATCACAGCGTGCGTTTCCATCACGTGACTGTCAAGGAAGAGACAAACAGATAAGGATATTGTATTATTATTGAAACTGAATGATGTCTTTGAATGGAAAGTCAGTCATACTAAACTTTACAACTAATTGTGTTTTGACAACTACAAGCTTTTACCTTATCTGAAATAATTAAGAGCAATCCTGGTAGGCTCAAAACTAAATCGAGGAATTTATATTGGTCAAACAGACACAGCAGACACTAAACTTCCTCACTTTAGGATGTTCAATGTCCCTAAAGTCATCAAAGGTTATGTTCTCTTGGGATTCATTGTCAGGTTTCAGGCTCTGTTTTGCTAATCGGCGCATACGTGGGCGTACAACTTGATTTTCAAGTTGAACGGAATAGGAGGATAAGGCGTACAAGGCGAAGTATTTTTATTCATGTTACAACACAAGCGTGAACAGTCCTTAAGAGAATGTGAATATGATTAGTTACGATTAGTTCCGACTCGGGCTGTCAGGCTTGCCGTCAGGCTTGCCGTCAGGCAGCCATGTGTTCCTACCCTTAAGCTCGCTACGAATTCGCGCAGAGTTCTGCATACGACACGAATCCTGCGGCAAGCAACGCTGGAAGTGTTGACAAACCAACCGCAACTCTTCCGACAGAACGCATGGGATTTTTGGGCTGAGGAATCACAAATACTTGTTGATTTTCAATAATTTTAAAAGGCTTTGTGAAATAAAAACGTATATCTGCCGACGGTTCTCTTAACAGATAAGCTTAGTTTCCTCTTGAATCAGCGTTGTGTTGTGAATATTCGTGAGATTATGTCGGTACGTCGGAATCAGTTGTGTCGCGTACGACACAGCAGTGTGAACTAGGGGTAAACCGTGATTTCAGATTGAGAACGCAAGACTCGTGCATTGTGCTCGCCTGTAGTCCGCGTTGCGTATGGGCTGCAAGGTCCTTTCAGAGCACAAGGTCTTCCGCACGAAAGTGACATTGAGAGTTATTTTATTAGTTTCTGTGGGGTTAAATATACCGAACTTCCAATCAGTAGCCTACAGATTTAGTTCCAGACGAGTTACCTATAAATGTTTATAAATGTTTAGAATTAAGAAGGAGTCTGATTGTTTAAGTTATATTTTTTTTTTTTTTGTGTATATGGCCCTTGGGCTTTTGAAACACACTGATCTATCTATCTATCTATCTATACTGTTTCATGAGTATTAAGATTTATGGGCCTAATTCCCGTTCTTGTGTTCTGTAGCTTTCCGTAGCTCAGTGATGAGGCTTAGCTTCAGTTCGAAAACAACATTACTTGTTCCCCCTTCCCTATCCGAGCTAGACGCAACTGCTTGAGCCTATTTATTAATTAGCTGTTTGTTCATTGTTTTTTATTGTTGTTATGAATTGAACTCCCACGTTCATGATATTTGACCTGTTTCCGCGAAGTAGCGCAAAACTTAGTATTTTGCGCTGTAACTCGATAACGTGTTGTGTCAATCTGGCAGTATTTCATTATGGAATACATTTGCGTTTTGTCGAAAAGCATCCGCAAAGAAGCTAACGAATGAATGAATGAAATATTTTATTGCCCATCAGCAGCACAAACGAGGAAAAACGACTACAAAAACAAAACAACATTAAAAAAGAATCCTATAATCTCTCAAAAAAGAATACCCATCCAGGGGTGTACAACATCCTTATTATTAAGGTTCGTGACCAGATTATCAACACCTATTATGGGGTCTGCGACAGAGTACTTCTGAATTAAGTACCGGTTGCGGGACCAACTGGGAAGTTGAATAAGAAATTGAGCAAATTTAGTAAAGCTTCCCATATACTTTGTCCATATTTGATTGTGCGATGCGTTTCGTTTTCTTCCGTACAATGAAGCGATTTACAGTTGCGCCCAGAGCAAAATAATTGATTTCGATTTCTGGAATTCCAACCTATTGGTTTCCTGCTTCAGTGAGAGAAGCCTTATCAGGTCTCCCGTGTCTACCTTGTAATCCTTCAAATGTTGAAGCGATAGAATTGAAAGGCTTCCCAAGCGCCCGGAATATCGGAAATTGAAGTCCCTCGCCTCACCAAATCCTCTGATGAGCTACTTCGCTCATGTCCGAAATAAGGGGCAGGCTACTCATGCTCGTGGTGCACTAAACTTTAAGATCTAAGACGCTACGTAGTCTAGAGAGATGGGTTGATGGTTACACACAGGAAACATACTGTGAATCGCATGAATCGCTGTGAATCATACTATGAATCGCCTAGTTGTCCCTGTCCTCGTCGAGGATTGCAGTTTGCGAGTTTATTATTTTTAGTTGCCCTTTCTTGGTTGTACCACCGTACAGTAATAATTTTTTTTTCTTTTTTTTATTTACCTCTGCAAATGCGCAATGCAAAGGTTGTGGAGTAGGTTAAACGAGAAAGAACGTAAATGCAACTGAAATCACTAAAGTAATGAAACTAACAACAAATCTTGCATCTAGCAAGTTAGTGCCCGCTTGCCCAAACATGGCAGCGAATGATAGAGAAAATATGGGGAACAAAAAAACCTACACCTGCTTCGGAGTTTGAAAGTTCCGCAAGCTCAGTACAAATGTGGAGGTGGTATCAGTTTTTGTTGCCCGCTTTGTCGTGAAGTTGTCTTTAGTAACTGGACATAAGATAGTGCTGGAAAATCGAAACCTGAGATAATTAAATAGAAATGTCGATGATCCGTCGCTGTGCATTGTTTGAGTTTCACCGTGTAAAATGTTCTGTGGGGGTTAAATAAGGACTAAATGAGCGGATATCTCTGACAGAGGACATGCAAATGCAGATTTAGCAAGGAAACTTGCTTGTTTGTGTCGAGGAATCTGCGTCTGGTGTTACGGACACCACAAATTATGTCAGAACTTGTATCTAAAAGCTTTTTTCTTGGGTCTGAGCTTGTATCTGAAAGCCCGGCTACACCATGGCAACTCAGCTGTTATCCCTTCACGCTTTCCCTGTTTGAGAAGCACGAAGTACTTGATGAGATCCTTTAGAGACACGTCCGGATCTGCGGTGCTTCTGCAATATCACTTTTTTTGCGCGAAAATTTTCTGTAAAGGAGAGTAGCTTCCACGGCATGGTAGAATAATATTGGCCATCTGACGAACGGGGAGAGTAGGTTACACATGGTGTATAAGGCACTAAATTTGACGCCGTTTGTGGCAATTGGATGCGTCCATGCCAACAATGTCAAGTCTCATTGCCGTAAGGACAGCAAAGTTATCATCACCATGAAGGCTTTTGTGAAGGTTTCGAGAAGGCTGTCTTTGTTGTATAACCTAATTTGGAAGCTTTTGGATAATCCTTACAGTTACATGACTAGCAAGTGAATTAAAAGTAAAAAAGCGATGACGATGATTTGGGAGACATTTGATTCCTTTTACGCTAATGTTGGCGCTGTAAAGGTCGGATGGCTCTTCCGAGAAACCTCTCCAAACTCCCCCGAAGTATACAATAGTCCTGTCAGCCTGGCTCCGTCTTGATATCTCCATTCTAACTGTTTCACAAGATTTCTGGTACACCGCGTTAACTCCGCACCGACAGTGGTCGGACCTGATACGAACATCTGGGACACTGGATTGGGACTTAACTGTCAAGTTTCATCCGGATTGGGTTACTCGTCTGGAAGTTGCGAGTGTCACAAGAGTTTGGATTCTCTCTCCCTCCTTTCCCCCGTGGTTGGTCTGGTCTGGGTTGTATGATTTCTAAGCCAGTGATCAGTTCCCGAACATATTTTATGCGTGACAAGTTTCGTCGTCCTAACCCAGCTGAAAGTTCCTAACTATCGTGCCACATGGTTTCCGCCCCGCCCCTCCAACTCCCCCAGTGCCGGGTCCAGTCTAGTTCTATAAAGGTACATCTCGGGCTTATGCTTATCCCCCTCTTCAAGATTTCCGGTACCCTCTGTAACTCCCCCCGCCATTTCCGGATCCAGTTCGGACGTGAAACAAACATCTGCCCTTGTCAGTTACCTATTTTCATCCAGGTCGGATAACTCATTCGAAAGTTATGCGTGCCAAAAGATTCCGGATTCCCCCTCTCCACCACCTGGATGGTCGGATCAGGGACATTCCAAGTCGTTATGATCATGTCTCTAATATGTCCGCCATGATTCATCGTCCTAGCCCATCTGGAAGCACTATAACGCCTGTGCCGCAGGATTTCCGGTCCCACTAATCCCCCAGTCACCGGATCCAGTCCGGACCTGAAAATCGATGGTGTAGAAGATGTGCTGTTACCAACTATCAGTTTCATCCATATTGGATCACTCGTTCGAGAGGTCCGCACAGTACCATATGCCCCCTCCCCACTTCATCCCTTATGGTCGAATCCATAGAGTAACAATCTGCAAGAGAATTTGGTCGGGCTCCGAATAGGCCTGCTAAGATTCACCCTCTAGCATATCTGGAAGTACCCTAGCTCGCGATCACCGGACCAACTGACAAGCCGATAGACCAATCGACCGACCGTAAAGTGTTTAGTATATGGCACTTCACCCTAAGATCGCAAGTGCCATGAAATTCGAAAGTAATTTTCCAATTCCCCGATTAATTCGTTTATTTTTCAAACAACAGTGGCTTTACCCAGTTGGTTTGGCTCTGTCACTAAGAGTTACCAAGAACAAATAGTTGTGTGCTGGTATGACCCATTAATTAGAATTCATTACTCTGAAGTCAAGGAAAATTTAAACAAAAAAATTGTTAAATTATAATTTGTATTATAATTTGTAGTATATTTTATAACGCAGATGATGAAGCTTGAAAGTTTGGATTTTGAAATATTTGGTAGTGCAAAACGGATCCGTCAGCTGAATGTTATTAGAGCTATATTTCGGCCGTTCTTGGCAAGAGTCCTCTTCAGGCTCAAAGCCGCTCAAGTTATATTTGATAGTGCAAAATGGATACGTCAGCTGAGTTTTATTAGAGTTATGTTTCGACCCTTCTTGGTCCTCTTCAGGCTCAAAGCCGCTCAAGTTTGGAATATGAACTGGTGGGACGTATCCGTTTTGCATTATCAAATATGATTCGCAGTCAGCTTGGGCTGAAGGAATATTTATTTTGAAATGTACTTATTGGTTGGTTGGTAGTTTGGAATTCTTATGTGTGGTTCTGGTGACTTGCGGGTTTGCGGATACAAATAAAGGTACCCACTAGTGAAAATAAAATAAGAAGTAATAAGAAATATGACAAATGATCAAAAGAAATTTTAGATTATTAGTTGGAAAATTTAAAGAATAGTTTAAACAGTTGAAATGGAGATTAAAGTTTTGAAGTTAATTGGTCGTATCATGTAATATTAGTTTATAATTGTGATTTGGAAAGAGTAGACGACGTTGAAGAGTTTAAAGAAATACTAACCTCGCCGATTGGAGGAGGCGTCGCAGCCCAAAAAGTAAAAAGTCTGGGAAAAAAAATGGAAAAGATGCTTGTGTCGTCTACTTTATTTAGTGGTCAGATTGAACTCAATGTCCCTCTAACCGCGCCAACTGGTGGTGCACAAGTTAGCTACATCCCAGAGTAGTATAAGAGAGAGAGCATCGGGATTCAGACAGTCTCGGGCTCCATCTAGTGATTTATGTCTGTTTTCTCGGTGGTGTCACCAGTCTGGTCCTCAGGATTTTGAAAATTCTGCTGATTGCTGATTGCTGAAGTATTCTGCAAATATTTCGACAGTCTTTCGTAGTGAAACCTTTTTTGAGCTATTGACTGCTTGCGGTCGCCATATGTAGTAGCTCGATTGTTTGGCAGCGGGCGTTGCGTTAGCAAATCTCTTAAACTGCAAGATATCTGTTAATGAGTGGATACGACTACGTCTTCGTCGACGGCGACGCGAATGCCGGCTTGTTGGGATGTGGGAAATTCTTTGCCCCTTCAAAAAGTCCTTACAGCAATACACACAGTTCATTGAAATTCTGAAACTTTTCGAGAGTCACGTTTCGTGTATTCAAAATGGACGCTTATTCCCCTGTTATCCCTTGAGGGGAATTCCCCTCGCCTTGAGCGCCACTCTACAGTCGATTCCTTCCCCTTAAAAATATCCAGGATCTCCATTTCCCCACGTTTAAGTTCTGTGCTGACTGAAACTTTCCTGGTTATGAATATTTCCGGGAATATGGAAGTTCTCTAGCTTACGAGAGGAATTCCCGACTGAGAATTAGGACCTGGCAACGGAGGGCCGTGGTAATTCGTGAATGAGGATTTGGATCCCCCCCCCCCAAGATTCCTATCTTCCATAATTTGTGGATTGGGTCGAGGTCATGATAGGATTTCCTTTTCTGATTTACGTAGCTTTGATCCCGTGTCCTAAGTCGGTGAGACAGGAATGTCTTGTGCAAACAGCCCGGTCCGGCATCCAATAGACATTGTCCCATCCCCGTCCAGTCAGGTCAGTCTTCGCTAGTACTGCGATGGAGGTCTACTGATTCGGGATCCCATTTTCTTCCGATATTTCCTGAACTAGATTATTATCTGACACCGTCCAATATTATGCATTGTCTACCTCGCGTCTCCATCTGTTTCTGGCGTGTCCCAGACGGGATTGTCGTTAGCGAGATTACTATCATTCCTTCATAGTAAATAGGCATTACTCCGCTTTCTAACCACTAGGGACGTGGTGAATTTCTGGTTCCCAGCATCCCTGAGGCGGATGTTAGACGCGTGTGATGTTGCAGATCGTCGGGACACGGCTACTGTCCAGGACGTAACTTTGCTTTTTCCTAGTCTGGTTTTCATGTTGTTGGCCTATAGTCACGTAGAAGTTCATGCCGAAACCCTCTTCAGACCGACAAACCTGTCCTTTATTGAGCAACCTGACGACCAGGTTCTCACTGTTGTTCCCACTAGACAAGGAAATATTGTAAGCAGGTAAGCTCAAGTCCAGGACAAGCAAACGACTATTTTCTTTTTGATCTCCACTTGTCCTCTTGTAGTTCAGTGGGTTAAAGGAGTTATATCATAAGCATTCTAGCACTTGCAACGTCTAGAACCCCCCACCCAAGACCCAAAATGAAGCCACGACTCGATCCGACCGCTGGGTCATCTAGCGGTGCCGGTTGGAAGCGCCCGATACGGGGAGGATGGGATCATAGTTTGACTACGGATCTAACGAAATGTTTTAACTGTAGCAGGCATATGGAAAATGAGTAGAAAAACCAATAATTATTTGCATTATTGATTTCTTTAAGTATTTTGTTTTCTGTTTTTTCTTGTTAATTCCCGTAAGTCCAAAGAATTAAGGATGTAAACTAGATCACAATAAGCAAACGCCGTAAATTATATTAAATTCGTTACAGTGATTTCTTGAAGATTCTGAAATTGAGCTAAATAATATTCAGCTTCCGAGACCAAAAAATGTCAAACTAGCCGATGATTTCTTCTTCCGACACATCTAAACGTCCACATGGTGATATACTTAGTTGCTTTAATCCTGTAACACGCAACTCGATCTTCTCGAAGGTTTCAGTAATCTTTCGACCAGCGCCAGGAGATCAATGAATCCGTAATGGCGGATTAGCTTTAGGAGTGAATTGTGTTCAAGTAATTTGTGGATAATGTTGGCTACCGTGAGGATTTTGGGGAAAACAAAGGTGTGTTCGTAAAAATCCGAACCATCGAAAAATTATAGTGTCTCCCACCTTCTCGGCCCACATGAATCAAAGACTTTAGTAAAATAATCGTTCATTCATTGTTTCAGACTCCCGGCTCAAAGTTGCAGTTTTAGTCAGCTTGTAAGCAATGTGGTCGCCCGGTAAACTGAAAAAGTAAATCTTGAGACTTTGGCGCTTTCCCAGAGTTGCTCATCACCCTGCCATCCTTGGCCAGTTTTGGTGTTCGAATTTTGTGTCGTCGTTTTGATAGTGTTTGTAAAGAATGTCACATGTCTAGATATTTGTTCCTGTCAATGTTTTCATTCCGGCCATTTTCTAACTTTTCTTTTCCGACTGTATTCAATAAGCGGGTTAGGAACAAATTATTATTATTCTCCTAAACTTCAAAGAAGATTCATCACAGCTAAGTCGGCGGGGAGGGGGGGGGCTGTCTGCTTGAGGGCTTTTCTGTTATTGTTCAAGGGAGCAATATCCTAATGGCATTCCTTTGTCCCTGTATATCAAAGTTTAGAGAGTGGTATAAAGGTATTCAGAGACAGAACATCTGGAAGTCGTGTTCTTTTATTGATCTCCTCCAAACGGTCCCGATCTTTTCCCTGAATACTCTTGATGACTAACTGTTCTTGCCGATGCAGAATCGCACTGCACCTAGCGGAAGAGCTTGAAGCGGTATCACAGCTGCTCCCAAATATCGCCGTGATTGTTTAACCATTCCGTTAACGTTAAAGAATTCGGTTAACGAATTCCGAGTTGTTGAGTTTGAGTCGTTAGTGCTACGTTTTCTCGTTCTTCCCGATGATCAGTGGCGTGTTCTGGACGTAGTCGTATATAGAGAGTATTTGTGTTTACTGCTCAGAAAGAGACGCTTAGGTGGATGCTCGCGCAAACTCTGGATTTGTTACTTTCTGGCTACCCTCAGACCGTGAGATTGGTCCGCCAAAATTGTGTCTTGTGATCGCTGTAAGCTTCTGATGCTTTAATTTAAAGCTCTCTTTTTCTGTTCGAGTGACTTATTCGTAACATGTCCCGTTTCAAACTGTTTATCTTAGGCCAATGTATGGTCATGCGTGAAAATAAGCAACATTGATAGATCCAATGAAATTAACCCAAAAATGCGTAGTAGATGCAAGAAAATTCCGGTGTCCTGTCCTCCAGTGCTAAACCTTAAGATAGCATTCTGGAATTGTCTGGTCGTCCCAGTATTTGTGTTTGCAGTCCGGTTAAATATATTTCCTTCGGGTTCTCTTTCAAAATGAAATACCGAAAGTTTCAGGATAGTGTCCGTGCCTGGAGGAACTCATCAAGTCTTGCTTAGTCGACGGAATGAAGGTTACGACGTTTCATTCCGCGAAATGAATCTTTGGAATTGAGATCTGCTGGATCCATTCTGCCGTAAAATAGGGATGCGAGTCGCTTGAACGATGTTTCTGTAACTGGGGACGAAGGGGGATTTGCAGAGTGCGGAATAGTTCCTGATTTTGGCTCGCTCGCCATTGCAGTAAATGTATGATTCTTGGGCGTCATTTAACTTTGGACTGTGCCATTTTCTTTTGCTTTCTTGTGATAAAAGCGGACTATTGAGTGAGTTGTTTTTCAAGACCCAAGAGCATCCGAGCCAGCACTGTTTTTTTTTTATTCAGCTAAGAACTACATCGTCCGAAGTTCGGTCATCACTCAGTCAACACATCTCTGCTTTACTTTTGGAGGATTCGAATATATAATAATAATGATTATTACCAGTATTACTTGTAATGGTAAAAATAACAATTCTTAAGATCGGCCCTAGTGCATACCGATTTCTTAAAGCACAAGTCGCTTTAGATATCCTGCTGTTTTTAAAGCTTCAAGTGCCATATACCGATCACTTTTCGGTCGGTCGGTCGGTATGTCATGCCACTGTTCTCGAGTTTGGGTAATTCCAGAAGGGTTAGGACGATAAAACTTGGCAGGGCATCAGGGACCAGACAAAACTAACTTGGAAATAGTTATTTCCCCGATCCGACCACCGTGGGGGGAGTGGAAGGAGGGAAATCCGGAATCTTGATGTATTTGTAACTTTTTAACGGGTGATCAGACCTTGACGAAACTTAACATTTGGAAAGATCTCGAGCCTCAGACGACAAACAAAATCCGGACCGGATCCGGTTACTTTTTTTTTTGGGGGGGGGGGGGGGGCTGGAGGGGGCAACCGGAAACTTTGGGAAACGCTATGAGTAGAGGGATCGAGATGAAATTTGGTGGGAAGACACCAAGCAAACAGTAGATACATCATTGGCATAACCGAACCGGATTCGGGCGCTGTGGGGGGAGGTCCGGAATTCTGGTGATCCCGCGAGTGTGGTACTTCCTGTTGTACTAAGACGATGAAATTGGGCTGGCGTATCAAGGACTGGAACAAACTGACTTGAGAATAGTCGTCTTCATGATAAGACCATCGTGGGGGGAGTGGAGGGATGGGGAATCCGGAATCTAGTGGCCTTTATAACTTTTGAACGGGCGATCCGATTTGAATGAAACTTCACACGTGGAAAGAGGTGTCGGATCGTCTCCGATGTTCCATGTCAAGTCTGAACCGGATCCGCTACTTGTGGGGACAGTCGAAGGGGGCACCGGAATTTTCGTGAAACGCTTAGCGTCAAGGGATCGGGATGGAATTTGGTGTGAAGAACAAACGTAAGCCCTAGATACATTCTTGACAGAACTAGGCCATATCGGGGCTCTTTGGGGGAGTTGGAGGGGGTTTCCCAGAATTTCGGTGATCGCGAGTAAGGATACTTCCAGATGTGCTTATTACGATGAAACTTGGCAGGGATATTAGTGACCCAACCAAGTAGACTTAAGGACCTGACACAATGACCTAGGAAAACTTAGGACCCGCGGGACCTAGGACAACCTAGGACCCGCGGATTCCCCGAGGAGGGGAATCCGCAAATTACTGTTTTGTGTAGGTTTTGAACGGGTTGTACGATGTTCCCTAGAAGACATAGTTTAGGGTCCAGACCGGATTTGCGGCGGAACTTGATAGCCGGTGCAGATGCTTTCGATGATCAGTTTATGTGTCTGGACCAGATTCGGCCGTGGTAGGGGGAATAAACGAAGTTCATTTTCCAGCTTGAGAGGCTTGAGCCGGAAGAGGAACCTTGCCAAGAAGGGCCGAAACATAGCTATAATAAATGTAGCTGACTTATCTGTTTTGCACCGTCAAATATGGTAGAGCGAGTTTGAGGGGGACGAGTACCGGAAACATTGTGGCCTGACATTTGCTCTAGATGAACCGAGGCGATGCCGGGAATGCTCATCTTCGAGTGAAACTAGATATGTTATTTCTAGGTTCGACCCTAGAAGGTTGAAGGGGGTATTTTGTGACGTTCTCATCTACTTCCTTGCAACACCTACTCGTAAAAGTGCCATATGAGCTTGTAGCTCTTGTTTCTACTTTCTTTCTTTTTTATACTCCATCATTTTCTCTTTCCTGTACGATGAGTGTAAAGTAAACATTATATTACATAACATTTTAAGAAAATATCATTTTCATCATCCCCATGAGCCCATGATAATTTTTGCTTCTAGGGTTTTGCTCAAAAACTAATTTTTAGCACCCTTAAAGTGTGTATCTTAACCGAAAAGTAAAATAAATATTTTTGACCAAACGATATAAATTCATGATCTCCAAGGGCCCGTGGTCATTTTTGCCACAAGGGTTTTGCGTACAACTGAATTCTTTAAACTACAAACAATAATTTTAAGGAAAATATACATTTTCATGATCCCGATTAGCTCAATTGTACTTCAAGAGTGTTCATTACTGTAATCTCTAGTGCCCTTAAAGTGCGCGTCATCACAGCCAGATGCAAAAATTAATTAGTTTTTACGAACGATACATTCTCGTGATTTCCAAGGACCTAAGATCATTCTTATCTGAAGGGTTTTGCTTACAAATGATCACAACAAACCCACGAATTGACGAATTCCTACTTTCTTCCTCTGACCCAGCCCTGCAAGTGCCATATGAGCTTCCAGCTCTTGTTCTTATAATATTCTAACATATTTCCCTCTGTGAAACTGTGCAGTGTTTATAAAAAATACATACCCACACAGCCGCGTGGTTTGTTTAGCGAAACACGGAGAAAAATGCATAAGCGGTCTTTTGGACCGATGAGCTCGTTGGAAGCAATAAGCGGGAAAATAGCGCCTCGATAACAGCCAAACATGGCAGATGCAAAAAATAGTTCTAGTGATGTAGTGGTAGATAAAAATGAGATCAGAAATTTGAAATCTCGGAAATGAGAATGGATACTACAAGAGAGACAGCAAGGTTTATTTATACAGCAATCGTTGCTCAGTGGCTAATTTTATGTTGTACTACAAAACATGTTGATATACACTATTATACAAGGACGTAAAAAGGGGCACGAAAGATTTCTGGTTGCAATTTGTCCGAGCATGCACATGCACAAGTTTTAGTTTCTGTCTCGTGCGGCTGACTCGCGAGGTTGCTCTTTCTCCGCCACCGGTGTACACCTCGGCACGGCACCGGCACGGCACCGCGGCACCGGCATGGCACCGACACGGCACCCGCGCGCCTCCGGCACGGCACTGGCAAGATACCGCCGTGCTCCGAATAAAGCACTCCGAATCAATAAGAAATGAATTAGGGAAAACATATTGCTCCATTTTCAGAAATATAAGTGTAGGTTAGGTTGGATTATTTACAATAATTACGAATGGACAAATATTGTTTCCGATATCGTATTTATGTTTCGATATCGATACTTGGTCCGATATATCGATCTATCGATATCCAGTATATCGCATCTTGGATCATCTCAAACTCCGAATAAATAAGAAATGAATTACGGAAAACCTATTGCTCCAATTTCAGATATAAGTGTAGGTTAGGTTGGATTATTTACAATAATTACGAATGAACAAATATCGTTTCCGATATCGATATTTATGTTTCGATATCGATACTTGGTCCGATATATCGATCTATCGATATCCAGTATATCGCATCTTGGATCATCTCAAACTCCGAATAAATAAGAAATGAATTACGGAAAACCTATTGCTCCAATTTCAGATATAAGTGTAGGTTAGGTTGGATTATTTACAATAATTACGAATGAACAAATATTGTTTCCGATATCGTATTTATGTTTCGATATCGATACTTGGTCCGATATATCGATCTATCGATATCCAGTATATCGCATCTTGGATCATCTCAATCTCCGAATAAATAAGAAATGAATTACGGAAAACCTATTGCTCCAATTTTTTTTTTTTTTTTTTTTATTATAAACCCACTATACAACAAAAAAGTGGAAAACTGAGGGAAAAAGAAAAATATAGATAACGTATCAACGATCTAAAAGGAACAAGCTTGACTTCGATGTATGCGACCGTCTACACGCTCGCCGCTCAATTTCTGGTAGGCTTCCAACTGGATCAATAACATTGAAAAAACGCATAATACCTGTGTTACTATGACGGGCAGGTAGGTACAGGAAATATTTACAAAACTTAAAATATGTCTTCCTTAAGCGCGACAGGTCCTTTGAAGACAGTAGGTCACTCACCCCGGATAAACATGTAATGTGGGAAGCTACACAAGCAGAAAAAATTCTTCCCAGGTCGCTTCTTCCAAATTTACCGCGATTTGGTATAAGGGATGCGTAAGCAATTCGGATGGAATCAGCCATCTGTCCACATAATAATGTTCTAGTTGATCGCAGCTTATTCGAAAACCGAGCACCCAGATACGTAAAAGCCTCAACGGGGCTAAGAACTGTTGAGCCCAAAGTGATTTCTACAGGACAATATACAGGACAAAATTTCAGATATGGTTAGTGTAGGTTAGGTTGGATTATTTACAATAATTACGAATGAACAAATATCGTTTCCGATATCGATATTTATGTTTCGATATCGATATTTGGTCCGAGATATCGATCTATCGATATCCGATATACCGCATCTTGGATCATCTCAAACTCCGAATAAATAAGAAATGAATTACGGAAAACCTATTGCTCCAATTTCGTATATATAAGTGTAGGTTAGGTTGGATTATTTACAATAATTACGAATGAACAAAATATCGTTTTCGATATCGGTATTTACGTTTCAATATCGATATTTGGTCCGATATATCGTTATCGATATCGAATATCGCCCAACACTAGAGTCAGCTTCAGTATATTTTGCTTCTGATGAAGGTAATTCAGTGGCGACCAAACTTTTTTTCATATGTGTAGGGTGTGCTAAGAATGAAACTTGGCAGGCATATTTAACTTGGAATAAATCAGTTTCCCTATCAGACCCTCCGGGAGTGCAATAGAGGTAGTTAGCCAAAGTTGGTAATTAAGGATTGACAAGATTAGTTTATAAATTCTCATTTTATAGAGCCAATCACATTCCTTAAAGTACTCATCTGAACCAGAAAGTACAGAACATACTTTGGAGCAAAACATATATTTTCATGATCCCCATGAGCCCATGATCATTTGTGAAACAAGGGTTTTGCTTCAAAATGAATTTCCAGCTCCCTTAAAGGACCCCTCGCACTATTCACTCCTCAACTTACAGTATTTGCATACTTTAACTATGCCGTGCTTTCAATAAATAACCAACGGTTTTGGCTGTTTTAAGCCTTTTCCGAGACCCTTTGACTTGTAGCGAAACAAGGAAACAATTTACATAACCGGTTTTCCTGATGGAAAAACTTCTCGCAGACAACCGTCGACTGCGTGATACACATCGAAGGTAGCAAAACACGGCAAGTGAGAGAATCAGCGAGGTTTCGTTAGAAGGGTTAGAATGTACCGCACGAAACGTGGGTCTCCGGGTTTAGAAATAAATGTAGTGGTTACGGAAGTAGGTTGCATTAGTATTATAGGTAAGACAGGTCCTTTTAAGTGCACATCTTAACGAAAAAGTGAAAAAATACTTTTGACCAAACGACAAATATTCATGATGCCCAAGGGCCATGATAATTTTTGCTTCAAGGGTATTGCTTACAAATGAATTCCTTAAAGTCCAAAAATAGTTTGAGCAAAATATACATTTTCATGATCCCCGTGAGCCCATATTCATTTTTGCCTCATGGGTTTTGCTTTCAGATGAACTTCTAGTGCCATTAAAGTGCAAAAATAAGATACTTTTTACCAGATCATTCTATTGATTTCCAAGGGCCCATGATCATTCTTATTTCAAGGATATTGCTTATAAATAAACACAAGAAACCCAAGAATTTGCAAATTCCTATATTCCATCCTCTGACCCAGCCTTGCAAGTACCATATGAGCTTCTAGCTCTTGTATTCAACCCAAGCTCATGAACATTGTAGACTTGCTTCGTTCTTGGCCAATATCTGATGAAATTTGTTTACATGTACATCAGAAATCATGGTTTATCGCAATATATTAATTTGAAAAAAAAAACGCGGCACCGGCTCGGCACCGCGGCACTGGCACGGCACCGGAACGGCACCGCGGCACGCGCCACTTGGTGTACATCGGTTTTCGGAGTGAGCAACCCCTCGGGCTGACTGTCGGGGCTTCTGGGGGTAAAATGTCACGGTGAGCAGGGTTAGCCAGCAGCATTTTGCCAAATCTCAGTATAAGGTCGCCCAACCGGAGTTCCAGACTTTCGAGTTCAAGGGTTGCGAGGGCATTGGGGTAGGAAATGCCTCTGTAACTTAGGATGGTCCTAGTTGCCCGTTTCTGGACCTACTCCGGTTCCTGCATTAAATAGGCGGTTGCTGACGGGCCCCAGACAGGACAGGCGTATTCAAGGATGGGGCGCACATAGCACAGGTATGCCCGAAGAAGACTATGGGCGTTGCACCCGAAGCGACTCATTTTTGAAAGCTTTTGCAGAGATGCATTAGCTTTACGGGTCACACTATTAATATGAGTTGTAAAGGGACAGTCATGTGAGAAAATGACACCTAGTATTTTCAACACAGTTACAACAGTTACGGACGTTGAGTGAATGAGTGAATGAGTGAATTATTCCGGGTTGTCAAGACATTATCTATCCAAGAATAAATCACTTTGACTGATAAATCGTGCCATCAGATTTGAGATTGGCACCTTATTGCAAGCTGCTCTTACATGCCATCAATCTTTGTGGGGGGGGGGGGGCTACTATCGTAATGACTCTGTTTCTGGTTTTGCTTGATAGCTTGTACTCCACATCAATCCCTGTTTACTTCCGCTGTTTCTCATGGTATATATTTTCCTTCTAGGAGGTTGGAAGCATTATTGGAAAAAAGGGAGAGATCATCAAAAAGTTTCGTGATGAAGTAAGTCGATTTTTTTCTTGTTTTTTTGGAAGGCTCCATGTCTACTAGATACACTTAATCATTACCTTAAAACTGATCAATTAGGTAAAAGCAAGCTACTTAGCCAAATAGTTCGCATATTATTGAATAAAACGTCGACCCCTCCCCCCGTTTCAGTTTGCGCTATATCCTTTCATCCTAGGGTATTACCTCCTCATCCCTCAACGTCGTCTCATTTATCTTATATCGGCCCGGCCCTAAGCCGCTGAGGCTAGCAAATCGCCAATACCTAATCGAAATTAGAACAGGAAGCATTTCCCTATATACGTACGTTCTATTAATACTTGATTTCCACTAATCCCATCTTACTAGGGGGGGGGGGGGGGGCAACCTCCTGTCTTCTATTAGAAAGTCAATACTGTAGACGTCTTAGTGAAGGGAACAATTGGCTGAGAAGAAATGCTTGCAAACTGAATAATATTGTCATGTAGGGGCCCTCGCCTGTCCCAGTCAACAAATTTACGTCGGTTTGAAATAAAAGCCGCTTGGGCGTATTGTTTATATAGGCCTGAAGAACTAGAGATAAACCGATATAGCAAAACGAGTAGTTAGATAAGACCTATACCCATGCCCGTACCAATATCTATCCGTCTGTCGGTGCGTCTTGGCCAACGTCTTAAGATCAACGTCTTAAGACGTTGGCCAAGACTTTCAAATGTCTTAAGAAGTTGGCCCAGACGCACCGACAGACGGACAGACATTGGTGCGGGCATGGGTATAGGTCTTATCTAACTACTAATACGATACAAATAAAATCAGACACGGTGGATTTAATAGTTCTGACTAAAAGGAAATCATCAGTATGAGCTGTAGCTGACTGCAAGCTCCTGGAATGGACACGAGTAGAAGAAAATCCTAAAACCGAAACACTTACGGGCGATAATGACCACACCGAATGCCAGGGGTTTGCTTGGTTGTTTTCGCATAAATCAGCTATTTTAACATGATCAGACATTTGCTTACCGGAATTTTGCCGAAAAAATTGATGAGCTGGCCGAGTACATAGCTTGAAGATTTTTTAGACGCGATTAGTCCCATTTCATTTTTAATGTTTATTGTTTTATCTTGTGCATTTACTACATTATTGAAAGCTCAGTGTATTTTTTCCTTCTCTTTGTCTGTACTGCACCATTTTCCTCTTCTTAAGTGCGAAAATAAAATTTCTTCATCATCATCATCATCGAAATGCACTGTAATGTCTGTAAGGCTGATGCCTGGTGCCTCTCCTGATTAGTGTTTGCGTTTTGCTAGTCCTGGACATTCTGTGCATGAGCCCAAAACCCAATCCTCAGTCAAGATCTTCTTTCAGATAAGTATCTACTTCTAAGTATCCTTCTTTCTAATAAGTATCTACACGTGTTCATTGCGGATTGCCATTGGCAATGATTGTATAAAAATCCGTCTGCAGACAGCATGAAACAAAGAGCGTGTTTCATCCTACTTACCGTAGTTACCACGCATGACGTCACAAATTCTGCCTTTTTGTCGTCAAGCCTGGAACGATTTTCTATTTTCCAGCGGAATATCATGCCACGGGTGAATCCGACCAATCACGTGACAGAGATTCGTGGTTACTACGCTTACCACGCTCCCGAGCGTGGTAAGCAAATAGTTACTATTACTTACTATTTCGAGAAGGCTGGAACGGTCAGCGTAGTAACTTTTTCGTGAGGTTGTAACGGATTTAGTAACTAATAGTTACTATTGGTACGAGGGTGGAACACGCTCAAAGGCTTTCAGTACTTGTGCTAAAGAGTATGGAAAATGGGGTGGTGGAAGTGTCTGTCCGTGCTCTTCGTTCTTTTTCGAACAAAAGCCCAAAAGTGCTTTTGCATGATTTTCATCGTGATAAGCACTTTCTTTGGAAGTATTTCATATTCTGAATTGAGGAAAAAGGTTTCTGAGGGACCTCTTCTAGTGGATGGAAATTTTGGAAATGGTTGACGGTCAGGGCAACTTCATATATAACTGACTTAAAGATCGGAATACCTATTTACCTACTTTGGAGTGCTGAGTCAAAATGAAGTGAAGACTTCTATCAGCTCTTAGAACTGTCCTGCCACGCTTTATTAACTGTTAAGCTGATTCCATAAAACTAGGTTTGAATTTTGAGAGTCATGGTTGCTTTCCATGCAACTGTTAATCTTGCGTAGCCTAGTGACTTCCGCTCAGTCAGTGGTGAAACTATTTTATCAAATCAGAAAGACTGCATCTCTTTTACAGTTCAGTTAAATTAATTTTGCTTCCCGACAGGGAATATAAACGCTTATGTTCTCCGTCTCTGTAATTTAATTTCATCTTTGCTTCGCTTTTATTGCGGGGAGACATGCACACGTATCTGTTGATTTAGTTTAGCTTTCGCTTGAAAACGCCACGCCTGTGGCTGCTTTAGCAAGTTTTTGTTTTCAGTTTTTGCCGATTTTTTTGCCGTTTGTAACAGGTGAGATGCGACAGATTTCCGGTTGAAATGTACACTTGTTGGCATTGCGGTCTTTATGTGCCTTTTTATTTATGTGCCTCAGGGTTCAGAGACAGCTGTGCCCGGAACATCCAACGACTTAGCCCACAGATCTTAGTGTCTGTAAATGCCTTTTAAGTTGCACCTGCCCCCACATACGGATAATTATACCCAGCTTACTTAGTGATTTGATTTCTTGACGACAGTGGTTGGAGGTCTGATGATAAAGCTGGTAAACGCGGTGTTAGATTTCGTAACTTTGATAACGTTACGTGTTAGCGGAAAAACAAACAAACTCAAGTTAATTAATTCTTAATTCATTCTCTCACAATTCACGTAAGAGCGCTTGTGCTCTTGTCTAAGTGTTGGCCTCAGTTTAGTTGCTGGCAAGGAGTTGTGACGGGGATTGTTTTCATCCTCGTTCCATGATCCGTTGTTTCATGAACGGTTTTGCTGCCACATGTCGGTGCCAACTTCTTTCGTGGCATTTCCAGATTTTTGACATGTCAAGGCTAAATATATTTTCCAGTCTGACAACAGAGCTTCTTCGTTGACGTTAGTTGAAAGTTCTTTTATTCCGAACTAGTGGGGTTGGGAAACTGATGGAATGCCGTCTCATTGTATCCACGATGATTTTCCATGTCCTTAAATCCAGGCCTTAAATCTACAGAGTCTTCTGAACTGGGTAACCGTGGGATATTGAAAAAAAAATGCTTTAAAGCACAACTCTTACTACAAACGATCTTTTCACGATGGAATGGCTCAGAAACACCGCTTTTTCATAATACCATTATTTTCCACAGGAATTAGCGATGTTCTTGTTAGTGCTTGTCTACACTATCGAGCCTTCGCGCTCTCGGACGCGGCGACTGGACGCAACATATTTGAAAACTGAACGCACAGTGGTTAAAAAAACGGGAAACCCACGCAAAACAAAGGAAGTCCGAAATAGAAAATAGATGCAACCTTGAAGCTTTCGGCGAAGTTTATTTATTTAAAAAATGAAAAAATATAAATAAAATGACAAATTTAAAAAATGACAAAATGAATAAAAAACACTGGTATAAATATAAACTACAAATACAATAAAATAAACTTTACGTTGCATGACTGGCAAAAATCGGTTCAGCCGAAAAAGTTTCATAAAATCGTACGTACGAAATAAAACATTGGTGAAAGGCGGGATTTCAGAATCTGTAGTTCCAAAAGGAAACTAGGGATACTACAAAAGGCAGAACAAGCAAGAGCGCACAAACTTCATGTGACTCGTTTGTAGCTTAAATGCTAGCTAAGATTTCCCAAGTAGCTCGCTGCAGTCGTGGGCATTTTATTCAGTTTTGTGTGCTCTTATTAATTCTTGTTTCATCTTTCACCATAAAGTAACACTACAGATAACAAATAAATAAAAGAAAAAGCTGCCATACAGTAGTTGCGTCTTTGCAGATATCATGGTATCTTTTACCACGGTAAATGATTCTGCAATTAGTCGTTTTACAGTTACCGTGGTATCTGATCTACGGTTGCTCTGCAAAAACGACAATTGCCGAAATTGTGCTTTTTGAAGTCATCCCAAAAGAAAAACTGATATTCAGTCACACCACTAAGTGCCAAACTTCTTTCCCACCAATATGACTAAATTGATGAAAGTGGGATGACTTTTCAGATACCACGATCAGTTACCACGGTCGGACGTGGTATCTGAATATCAGGTACCACGGTAACTGGTCAGATACCACGATAACTGCAAAAACGCCTTTTGACCGTGGTATCAGATATCACGAAAACTGAAAAACGACTTTAGACCGTGGTATCAGATACCATGGTATCTTCAAAAATGTAACTAGTGTTCATCTGGCACCAAGAGATACTGCATCCCCGTTTCCGTTTGTAGGTAACTGTAGGGCATGCACAGTTGTAAACATAGACAAAGGAAGCTTAAATAAAAAAAAAAATATAAAAATATCATTTTAATCAAAAGATATATTTCGATATAGTTCGAAACAAAAAAATTGAGGAAGATGAATAGCATCAGTATAGGCGTAAAAGTAGAAAAGTTCTTCCTTCGATCAGCTGGATTTTCAGCATGCCTGCCGATACTTTTCAGCTTCTTGTCATACCTCTTCATTCGTTTTCAAAAAGCTTTCCAATCAACTTGGCCGTATTTTTTTCCTGATGCATACAGATCGGAATAGTTTCTTCGAGGCCTACGGTCTGTCGCTTTCCGCACGGACAACACAGAGTTGCCTGTGGATATTGGCCGGAGCTCAGACACGAATTTGACAAGTGGTGTAGGTATGTCGGTTTCCGTTTTTTGACGTGTATAGTGACGTCAGATCCGTTCTGGACCTGCCTTTGCTTTCTTTCACAGTCTCGTTGATCATTCTGTATTTATCACCACATGTGGGTTACAAATAAATTAGTAAATAATCGATAACAGCCAATGATTTTGAAGCTAATTGACCAAGTCATATATTGCGCCAGTTACCGCTGGCAAGCCAGCGGAAGTTTACTGTAGCCTACACAGTTGACGTCAGTATCTGGCAGTGATATCGGTCGCAAGATTCAGCAAAAGTGTTAAGCTGTGGGACATATTAATACTGAGGAAGGTTGAGTGGTTTGTAATCGATGGATTTCTGAATTTCAAGTAATGTGCTTGCTTGCTGAATTTCAAATGATCGGCTTTCATAGCATCTGCACAAAATTGTAGTTTTGAAACAAGTCGGTTAAATTGGCCAGAAAAATTTATTTAAAAAAAATTTGAAAAATGAGAAAGCTTCTTCAGTTCAGTTCTTTCCCGTCCAACCGTTCCGTTCTGTTGATTGCGGACGACGTTGATTTCAAGCATTGTGTGTCGGCTAGCAATCCGTTCTTCAAATAATTTGTGTGCAGAAATGATGACCTGGGAAGGATGGAATGACTATCAAAGACGGACTATAATATAAGGTTATTATTTAAGGTTTTTTAACAAATGAGGACATTTTAATGAAATAATGAAAAAAAATGAAAATAGGGGTTAGTTTTCATGGTTGGATTTTTTTTTATTCAAATAATGTTTACAACGTATACGTCAGCTACGAATCTTCATCAGCGATATTTCGGCCCTTCTTGGCAAGGGTCCTCGTCAGGCTGTCAAACCCCTGGGTCAACGTCGGGGAAGGAAACAAACCTGTAATAAATAACTGAAGCTTCTACCGACTATAAATATCTTCTTAAAGTAAATCACCTTCAAATACCACTATCATAAAAAAAACTAGTCCTGACTAGTTCTCAGGTTAGATGTTTTCAGGACTAGATTTTTCATTATTAGTCCTGACTGGTTCTCAGGTTAGTAGTTTTCAGGACTAGATTTTTCATTATAGTGGTATTTGAAGGTAATTTACTTTAATAAGATGTTTATGGTCGGTAGAAGCTTCAGTTGTTTATTACAGGCTTGTTTCCTTCCCCGACGTTGACCCAGAGGATTGACAGCCTGACGAGGACCCTTGCCAAGAACGGCCGAAATATCGCTGATGAAGATTCGTAGATGACGTATCCGTTGTAAACATTGTTTGAATAAATGTTTCAAAGTCAGCTTGGGCTCAAAGAATATATGGAAAATTTTAATTAAGAAAATAGGGTTTTAAGACGAAAGTGTAAGTGACATTTAAGTATGGTAGTCTATTAGTTAATTTTTTATTAACCTCACTGAGTTGGAGGTGGAGACGTAGCTACTTGCTTTAGTTCAGTCTAAAGCAAGAAAAAATGGAAAAGAAAATGAAGCTACGCGGGAAAAATAAACCAGCAATGAAGAGGTTCGAATGAGATATCAGAGGAAACCATAGGAAAGACCAATAAGTGGCAGAAACGACTCAACCCCGACCCAATACCAAGTTGGGTTTCTTTCTCACCCGTCATTCTTTAGAGAGAAGTAAACAGCGTATAGTTAGTTGGCTTATCTGTTCGACTTACTTTTTTTTGCGATCAGCACAGTATAAATAAAACACCACAATATAATATAAACCACCGAGAATATCCATCTCTGTTAGACGGTCGAACATCCCTGGTTTAATTGATACACATCAAAGGAAAACCATAACATTTACGTAGATAAATATACCAATTGACTAGTTAGTGATTAATTTAACTAAAAGAAAATTCTCACTTCTTTAAAAACTTTTTAGCCATGTTTTTAAATGATTTTATATTGTTTGTCAACTTCGCGGACTCGAGGGAGAACATTATGTACTTTGGGGCCGTATTTTATAGGGCTGTATCGTTCTCGGAGGTCAATGCTTCCTGATTTTTTGTTAGGAATGTTATTTAAGGACTTCTACTGTGGCAGGTAAAACAGAAGTAATTTTTTGAATTTAATTTATAAGTTTAGGATCAACTCCCGAATTAGAGAGATGTGAACTGTTTAGAGATGAATTTGCCTTCGGTAGAATCACTGTTCCTATGGTCCGTTTCTGTCTGACCATTATAGTGGTTTGCGAGCTGTGTTCACATGCCCCTCCGTAGCTCAGTGGCAGAGATAAATTTAGGATCAACTCCCTAATTAGAGAGATGTGAACTGTTTAGAGATGAATTTGCCGTCGGTAGAATCACTGTTCCTATGGTCCGTTTCTGTCTGACCATTATAGTGGTTTGCGAGCTGTGTTCACATGCCCCTCCGTAGCTCAGTGGCAGAGATAAATTTAGGATCAACTCCCTAATTAGAGAGATGTGAACTGTTTAGAGATGAATTTGCCGTCGGTAGAATCACTGTTCCTATGGTCCGTTTCTGTCTGACCATTATAGTGGTTTGCGAGCTGTGTTCACATGCCCCTCCGTAGCTCAGTGGCAGAGATAAGTTTAGGATCACTCCCGAATTAGAGAGATGTGAACTGTTTAGAGATGAATTTGCCGTCGGTAGAATCACTGTTCCTATGGTCCGTTTCTGTCTGACCGTTATAGTGGTTTGCGAGCTGTGTTCACATGCCCCTCCGTAGCTCAGTGGCAGAGCAGTGGTCTAGTAAGCCGAAGGTCCAGGGTTCAAATCCCGGATCAGGAGCAATTTTCTCTTCCAGTTCAACTAATTAAAAATCGTGCATCAGCCTTTAGTTATTTCTTGGAATTATTCGCTTGACTCCATGCGCAGTTTCCAGGAGTCACTTAACAAAAGGCCCTCCAGTGACTGGACATACAATCGCAGAAATAGACTAGGAGACAGTCCAACAACTGCATGCCTGGATTCATTCTACTGGAACATTTTCCAAATGCTTCCGCGATGGAATAGTGTCTTAAAATCATCCAAAAAATGCGGAGAATGGATTCGAATGGAACTCTCTGCGTGACAGCCACCGCACGTGGCGGATTCGGAGCCAGAAGCGCACAGAGTGGCCCTCTATCCTGTAACAGTTACCCAGCCAATTTCATAGTATTTTGGAAACAGATATCTTGGACGTTCGTCGTCTGACCTAAATGTAAAACTGTGAACCGAAGGATTCGCAGAATACGACCTTCAGGACTGATAAAACAAATGACATTCCCAACTGTGCGTTATTTTGACGCCATCAGAAATCATAGCCATCTAGCTGCTGCGCTTGTAAACAAGGAGGAATTCCTGGTTGTTGTTCAGCTCATGGATGTGTTTGAGTACGGTAGCGTCCCACCGTGTTATTATTGGGATCCCAAAACGTAAGTGGAGGGATACCTATGACTTCCTAAAAGTTGTCCGCCTGTCTCCGTCTGTCTCTCAGATTTAGAAATAAGGAGACATGCTGAATCCTAATATGAAAATTATTTTCTCGCCGGACAAGTAGTTTACCAAAAAACGGAAAATTTGTGAAAAGTAAAAGTTTATTTTGATGTTTATTAGAGGTTCGATTTAGAGGTATGGTAAAGAGACGTGCTGAGACCGAGTATGAAAATTATTTCCTCGCCCGACAAGTAGTTCACCCAGCGGCAAAAACCGGAAAATATGTGAAAAGTAAAAGTTTAATCTGAAGTTGATTAGAGAGCTTCTATGTAGGGATAAGGAGACGTGCTGAATTCGTCTTTGAGCTTTACATTTTGCCAGACAAGTAGTTTGTCCGGAATCCGGCCGAAAGCGGAAATTTGGCAGAAGTAACGAAGGAAGTTTTGATTAGTTTCGTCAAAGTGGATATGACGTAGGCTGTAGAATAAATACACATGCTGATTCCATATCTGAACTTGGTTTTGTCAGATGATTACCATTGGCGTGAATCTGTTTCTAAATGATTGTCGAACACCGAATATCTACAAGACCCAATTTATGGATCAAATATTAAATTTTTGTGATACCATCGATACCTTTGGTAATATGTTACTTACGGTCGTCAGGATTCTTTTATATTTTCCTTCTACCGCCGGGCGTGATAAGAAAATTAGCTTCTCCCTCTTATTATTTTCGTTTCACAAGAGTCGCGATCGTTACAATTTACTTGTGATGGTCGGGAGCATCATAAGTGACATTTACTACCGTTCAGGAGAAGTTCCCGTCAGAATGGTGATGTGAATCCGCGATGTTATTGTTTTCGTTTCATAGAGCGTATTAACGATCACTTGAAAGGGTTTTGTGATCAACCATTGGGGTAAAGGGCACGGTTGGTAATTGGTTTTATAATCGGAGACACAAATGAAGATTGAACCGCCTTTGGACCCGTTGCGTTGCGGATTTTCTTTTTGTACCAGTTTACCTCTCATCAATCGCACGATTTTGTGTTTGTCCATGCTCTGTTTTGTTGGTTCTTAGCCAAGAGCGAAGAGTGATTTTCCAGCCAGCGAAAATGGTCCAAAACAACAAAGCTTTTTATCTGGTTGGTGTTTGGTGAATGGTTTGTCGGAGATCAGTCGCCGTTCCTAATTTTTTTATGTCCTCGCACGTGTCGTTAAAGTTGTTCCAGTTCCTGGTTTTGTTTTAACGGTGGACTGGAACGCGCCGTGGCGTACAACCATTTCTTACACGATTTAGTTCGCCTCTAGTGCTAATAGCGAGATCTGAATAGATAATGATTTTGGCCTTATCTCATCAGAACAAGAACATATCTCAGCAGCTTTCCCTCGTGTGAAAGATTTTTTCCACTCAAACTATCTTCTTATTGCTATTTCAGAATTCTGTTCAGAAGCTTTAGAAGAAAAAAAAAAAAGCATCCGTCTAAAGTAGAGTTTGTAGAGTGTTGTTCAACCTTTGCGGCTGCGGAAAAACGCTGCCTAGAAGGACCAGGGGTTACGTAATCGGCTGGAGTACGTAATTAACCCCGTTAGGATTGTTCAGAAGTTGACATTTCACCTCGTACACTTGCCAGCTCTGAACAAACATTCCCATACTCTTTTTTCCGGCCTTGGCCGCAGAAGAGTTGCGTGGTTCCACCTGGCAGGGCTCTCCTTATTAAATCACTTGTCTCGCCTATCTGTCATACAGTGCGTTCGTCAGTCAGAGAGGAAATCGCATGTTGGTTGCCAAGTGTCCTTTAGGCCGGTTTATACCGGCTGTTGCCAAGTATTGTTAGTCGTCACCCGCATTTCAGGGCGGCAATGAATGTTGGTGACGCAATAGCCTCCCGTGACTGGTTCACGCTGCAGCGTTGTAAGAGACATGACCTTTTCCTTGAATTTCCTATCTGCGACAGACTCACAAACGTTCACAAGGCAGCGCAGATGCAGAAGGCAGAGGGAAAACGGAGGTTTACCCAAAGTATATTTTTCTTTTGCGATCCCAGGATTTCAGCATTTTGTTTCAGTCAAGGTAAACCAGCTTTTAGCCTTGAGCAAATCAAATAATTGTTCTTCCTCCCCCTTCCAAGAAAGGACGCAGGCGTCTTGTCGGATCAGTTGAATTTTTCAACCACACGATTGAGTTGCACGATTCGCTTGCACGTCCCGAAACGCAAATTTTCTGCGAAACTGTAGCAATGTGGACCAGGTGCTGGATAGGGTTGCGTTTTTACCGCTGAGTGGAATCTTGTTTTCTTGTTGGTTATTATGTGACCAGCTTGATTCTACAGTCTGCTGTTGTTCACTGTGTGTCGATCTTAAAGCCTTCACACTTCACCTCCAAGACTTCCAAAAATTTGAGAATGCCGCACTGTCAAGCCAACCCGTCCAGGTTGTCATGGTAATGATGATAGCCATTCTTCAACATTTCCTGGATGTTCCCTGTTCACAATCGCAGCTGTCAATCACTTTTCCTTTTTCTCCTACTCGTTAAATGATGTATTTAGTGTCTCTCAATGTTTTTCCTCTATGATACCTTCCAGAAACTGGAATCTGGGGCGTTCAACACCCCGAGCTTTCAGACGGTATTGTCCTGCTTCACCTTCCAAATCCATTTCGACGAAAACATATGTCTGGAATCCGGAATGAAAATCTGAAGCCTCGCTTTTAAGGATTGTTCAGTTATGTGTAATAAGGCATAATACGACGTTTGCAGTTGTGGCTTATACTCGGGGAGTGCTTTTATGCTGCCGAAGAGTAATAGATATTGATCCTATTTTGTCTTATGCAGAGCCAATCAGATCGCTTCTTAGGGTTCTGCCAGCGAGCCGAGGAAAGAGTGAATATTCTCTCTTCCATTACGGCACAGAAAGAAAGTTTTTGGGATCCCAAAACGTAAGTTGAGGGATACCTATGACTTCGCAAAAGTTGTCCGTCTGTCCGTCCGTCCGTAAGCACGATAACTCTCGAAGGGAATGAGATATTTTGATGAAACTTGGTGTGAGGACTCGTTGGGTCAGCGGACCAGTCGAGTTCGTAAATGGGCTTTGTAGCCCTACATTTAGGGGTGGGGGTTCAAATTAAGGGGCAAGCAAAATATTTTGAAACAGCTAATGTGATAGTCGATTATGGGGTAAGAAGACATGCTGAACACGATGGTGAAAACCATTTTGTAATCGGACAAGTAGTTCACCCGGAATCCGGTCAAAACCGGAAAGTTTGTTAAAAGTAAAAGTTTTATTTGAAGTTGATTAGATGTTCGATTTAGAGGTAGGAAGACATGCTGAAGACGATGGTGAAAACCATTTTCTCGACGGAAAAGTAGTTCGCCCGGAATCCGGCCCAAACCGGAAAGAATGTTAAAATTAAAAGTTTTATTTGGAGTTGATCAGATGTCCGATTTAGGGCAAGCAGACATGCTGAACTTTTATGTGAAAACAATTTTCTACCCGGACATGTAGGCTAGTTCGCCCGGAATCCGGTCAAAACTGGAAAATTGTTAGAAGTTAAAGTTTTATTTCTAGCTGACTAGATAACCGATTTAGGGGTAAGAAGAGACGCTGAATCCGTATGTGACAATCATATTTTACCCGGACTTATAGTTCGACCGGAATCCGGCTGGAGTCGGAAAATTTGTTATAAGTTAAATTTTTATTTGAAGTTGATTAGATGCTCATTATTGGGGAAAGAAGATACCCTGAGTTCGTTTTTGAGTTTTCTTTTTTCGCCGGACAAGTAGTTCTAGAGTTCGGCCGAAACCGGCAAATTGGTAGAAGTGGCAGGAACTTTTCGTCAAAACAGATATGACTTATACGGGTAAACACACATGCTGAATCCATATCTGAACTTGGTTTTCTCAGATGATTAGCTATTTGGCCTTAATCTGTTTCTGAATTTTAATTGTAAGAATGTTCAAGGATTCTGGCGATGACTGGATCTGGCTAAGACAAGACCCAGTTGTCTGGATCAGATATTGAATTTTTGGGATCCCAAAACATAAGTTGAGGGATACCTATGACTTCGCAAAAGTTGTCCGTCTGTCCGTCCGTCCGTCCGTCTGTAAGCACGATAACTCTCGAAGGGAATGAGATATTTTGATGAAACTTGGTGTGAGGATTCGTTGGGTCGGCGGGCCAGTCGAGTTCGTAAATGGGCTTTGTAGCCCTACATTTAGGGGTGGGGGAGGGGGTTCAAATTAAGGGGCAAACAAAATATTTTGAAACAGCTAATGTGTTAGAAGTTAAAGTTTTATTTCTAGCTGACTAGATAACCGATTTATGGGTAAGAAGAGACGCTGAATCCGTGTGTGACAATCATATTTTACCCGGACACATAGTTCGACCGGAATCCGGCTGGAGTCGGAAAATTTGTTATAAGTTAAATTTTTATTTGAAGTTGATTAGATGCTCATTATTGGGGAAAGAAGATACCCTGAGTTCGTTTTTGAGTTTTCTTTTTTCGCCGGACAAGTAGTTGAATTTTAATTGTAAGAATGTTCAAGGATTCTGGCGATGACTGGATCTGGCTAAGACAAGACCCAGTTGTCTGGATCAGATATTGAATTTTTGGGATCCCATCGAAAAGTTTGGTCTTGTTGATAGGAGAAAACAGGTCGATGAGGAGAATTACAATTGCCCACTTTGTTGCACTGGGCAAGATACCATTGAACACCTTCTAGGACAGTGCCAAGAGCTTCCTTCGATGGGTCTAGTTGGGATGGTTGGTGGTGTTCTCTTCCCTGGTATCTTAAAGTCGACAAATAAAAGTGTAATCCGTGAGGTAGTTTCTTTCGTTTTGAATGCAATGAAAAGAAGAAAATAGTTTGTGTTTTCATTTTTACTGTTATAAATTGTTGTTCGCGCTTCAGGAATCTGTTGTATGGCCGTATTAGGCTTTTTCCAATAAATTATTATTATTATTATTATTGCGCATGAATAAGAACCTGAAGCTTAAATTGGAACAAACACGCGCATAGGCATAACCACGTGTAGCGCCACATAGCTTATCCAACTTGTTTGAACAGTGCTTGACTGTCCCCAAACAGGCTCTGGAAACCCAGTGTTTTTCTACAGCAGCACTATCCCGATCCAGGCTCCTTAATCTTTGGACAAGACGTTCTTTCACTCCTTTAGCTGATTTGTTTCAGTTTCTTTTTGCTCCTGTAGTAGCTCGAATCGGTTGCTGTTAACTTCAGTACTGTTATGAAGTTCGGGTGAGCCATTACTCTCGAATTGCCAAATACCTGTCTGAACTTTGTACTGTCGCCTTTGTCACTGTCGCAAATGCCATTCGAAATGACATGTTGACATGGTGTTTGTAGTCAGTCGACTCGCGTGATCTGTCTCACACGAAATGGAAGCAAGGAGGAAGCTTGGAATGTCATTTGCCTGCACGACTTATCTTTGTTTACTAGAATCCTGCATCGGACATTCTTGTCGCAGTCTGGTGGTGCTACTATCTACTCACATAACTATATCACGGTGGATTTTTTCGTCCCTCGTATTAGAACTTACTTGTAAGGTACACGCGACTCATGACTCAAATCCACACCCTGAGGGTATTTTCCAACCTCCTACCAGTAGGTACTGAAACCTATCCTCGTTGGTTTAACCTTGGAAATAGTTATCACAAAATACAGTGCAGGTCGTCAAATATAGTCACAACTGGTCCGTTGAGTGGCTGCTTCGACAATTTTAGAGGAGGGGATGACTCTTCTCAGTTGCGGTGTGTGTGAGAAGTATTCATCGCTTGACCGACTTCTTGTAACAAAGGACTCAGAATATTCGAAACAATTATGTTAATTATATTGAACTCGACCATAGCTAGCCTTCCGTCTGTTTCTTGCTTGTTGAAATTTGCCTGTTTCAAAATCGACGAATTTGTTGCAATTTGGAACGTAGTCTTCCACTGTCTGCACCTCCTGCGGTCCCCGTTTCTCAGCCATCTACTTACCATCTCGATGTCCATGCACACCTGTCACACCACAGAGTAGATGTCTTCCTCGTCCACAGCTTTCATAACACGTTGAGCTTTGCAAACAATCGTCAGGTATTATTCCTAAGATAACAACCATCGTTTTGGATCGCGTGCTAGCCAGTTGGTCAAGGCTCGTCAGTTTCGACACGAAGAATAACAAGAGCAAATCGCACGGGAAGCAATAATCGGATGGAGAAAAGGTTTGGTTCCGGTTAAGCAAGGTGTAATGGAGACGGGAGGTGGTGCGGTCGATTAGAGCGATGGAGTAATCCTAGATAGCTGATGGTGCTGAATGGATAAGTCAGCCTAGATTTATTCCAGCGTTATTTCGGCCCTTCTTCGCATGTAAAATAACAGCAGGCTGGTTGCTAACAACCATGATTAGAACCAAACAAAGTTGAAAAGTGTAGAGTTCGAGTTTTCGGTAGCCCAGATAAGGAGTTAGAGCCTACTTTATTATCGGTACTTCGAATAATTGTCTTATTAATGTCGTGGCTCACTTAAACATTGTGCATCATTGTCGTATTTAGGGCATTGATTGGGAGTAAGAGTACGTCTTACGCCTTCGGATACATTCTAAGAGTAGCGATTCCGGTCGTTGCTATGTCGCAGCCCGCAAAAACAAAGACATCAGTATCTCTTTAGGCCGTATATGGGATCTAAATCGCATTATGGCTTGTGCAAAACCATAGCTGTGTTTTTGCTGATACCATGGTATCTGATAGCATAGTAAACGGATCTGCATATTGTCGTTTTTGTAGTTACCATGGTATCTAATCCTATGTGTGCTCTGCAAAAAGGACTAACTGCCTAATTCGCGAAAAATAAATACTTACATCCACTCACCAAGCTAAGGCTCTTGTGTTGGTGATGAAAGTGGAAGTAAATGACTAACACAGATTATACAGTTTATGTTGCCATTCTGCTGCGTTCTGAGGGCTTCAGATTGCCTGCTATTGACTGTTTAGTGTCTTGCATGGTGTCATCGTTAAAAACATTGATTATCACCGCACCTCCATGGTCTCATTTGCTGTCTTGAAGTTCAGTCTCCATCTTAGTTCTAAGCTCCCTCTTCAACTCGAATAGGCTACCCCCTCTCCCTCTTATGAGAGTTGGTACCTTTGTTCCTCGCTATCGATTTGTGTTTATTTCGCAGTAGACAGTTTTCCGCCGAGCCAGAGGATATGAATTTGATGTCAGGGTTATCTTACTTCAGAGGAATGGTGTGCCTCTTTGTATTGTTAAAGGACGCCTGAACAATGAAACCATACTTGAACACACCATGGAGAATGCATTTACAGACATTGTCACGGAGAGCATTCTTCTTCTGAGCGTGACGTTTTCAAAATAGGGATGTTCGTTGCTGGAGGTTTGCACATGCAGACTCCAAGACATAAAGTGCAATTCATTCAAATCTTGTACAGCGCTGGCCGGATCGTATTGGAATTTTTTCTAGATATACGTTTGGCCTTAGCTGGTTAAAAAATATTCCAGAAGAAGGGTTGATTGGTGACATTTGTTCATTTCTAAAATCGCTCGGTACTGAAATAAGGACATATGAAAAATGGAGCAAAAATCATAGCTTGGAAACACTATTTCGTGTTTGGATTGGGTTTTCTGCAGGCAATGTTAACGGAAGTCATACAGATAGGAATGATACTTGGCACTCTTCATACAGGTGTCCTTTAAAGCAAGAAATCAACTACTTGTACGGGTATGCATAATTTCTTGGTACAGAGGATTTCGTTAATAATTTTTTTTCGGGGTTCGGGGGCAAAGATCAATTTTTGGCCCCCATCCCAGGTTTATTAATCAGACAGAAAATTTGATTTCTCTATTTGGGATAATATAGGTTGCGTTCCAGAAACTTAACAATTGTTAACAATCGTCACTTTTATTTCGGGGCGGAGTTAACTGGAGCTTTAACGATCGTTAACTTTTCCCGAATTCTACAATTGTTAACTTTTCCCAACGATGCTCACCGACCATCGTTACAAAATAGTTTACAATCGTTCAGCTCTGGAACGGAATCGTAGTGGGCGGAGCTTAATTTTCGAAGTCAGAAACCTGGAACGCAAAAAGTTAACAATCATTAACAATTTCTTAACAGTTGTTAAGTTCTGGAACGCAACCATAAAGTAGGTTAGTTTTTGAATAACTCTGCAGGCCGTTGTTTGTCAGCATGATACTGAAGGGTATGGGTTTGGTGTTACGTCAAACTAAAGTTGACTGCAGTGTCGAATGTTGCGGAAGAAACATGCTAACAATACATCTTCTTTGTTTTCTGGTCGGACAAGTGGTTTTGCTGGAATTTAACGAAAGTCAAAATTTGGAGGAGCCATTGGTTTCTTGATCAGTTGTTAGATTTGCAGATATAGGAGAAAGACCACCCACTAAACGACAAGATAAAAGCTTCGCGCCAAATGTGATAATAAATAAATAAATCCTTCTCAGCATGTGGATCACAGCTCGAATCTGGCAAAGCTCTCGCGAGCTATTATATTCTGGAGTCATCACTTGCAGTATATGCACCGCAATCATATATGCGGCCAATCTCTCTCCCCATCGAAACCTTTTATCTAGTTCCGTTAAAGGACCTGTCTTACCTATAATACTAACGCAACTTACTTCCATAATCACTCCATATGTGTCTAAACCCGGAGACCCCAATTTCGTACGTTACATTTCAACCCCTCTAACAAAACCACGCTGATTTTCTCACTTGCCGTCTTTTGCTACCTTCGATGTGTATCACGCTGTCGACGGTTTTCTGCGAGAAGGTTTTCCATCGGAAAAACCGGTTATGTTAATTTTTCCTTGATTTCGCTGTAGGTCAACGGGTCTCGGAAAAGGCTTAAAACAGCCAAAATCGTGGGTTATTTGTTGAAAGCACAGCCTAGGTATAAAGTATTCAAATATTTTGAAATACTGTAAGTTGAATAGTAAATAGTGCGAGAGGTACTTTAAAGGCTGTAAACTCTCAGTGCTTCTGTCCTGTGTGTTGGTATCGGCTTATTGGCTGCGCCTGGTTTGAACTTGTCCATTCCTCTCTGCGACTTCCTTCTTTGGAAATTGTAATCAAGATGAAAGCGTAGCCGTTTCCGCAATGTCCTAAGGAGGAATAGGGATAACTAGCTTTCCTGTTCCCTTTGCCGTCTTGTTAGGACTTTAAATGCCGGCAGCCAGCCGACGGTTGAGAGGATTCTCTTGAAATGAGCTTGTTATTGAACTCAGAGTGCCCGAGGCTGTTGAAAAACGGTAATGCTGCGTCTTAAGAAAGCGAATCACGTTTTAGATTGGGCGATTCTTTGCGTTAAAGAACTATTGTGTCGGCTTCGTTGTAAATCGTGAATGTTGGCGCAGACTTCTTACGCGATCAAAATTATCGCTTATAGACCTACTTGGAACGTAAAAAAAAATCTTGTTTGTCATTATCGTTTCTGAATATGATCAGTCTCGATAAGTGTGAAGTTGATTGTTTGTAAGTACTGGACAAGATTGAGTATTTCATTATTTCAAAGAATCAAATCTGTCTTATGGATTTGGTAAGGATGGAATCTTTCAGCGGGGTTAGAACAGGGTCGATTTCTTTCTTGTCGCCAAGCTCTCTTTCTTTTTTTCCGGGAGTAATCATTACTGTTGCAGGGACGCAATTGGAGAAATTTTTGGCTTGGTGGCCTAGCCAGCAAAGAAGAATTTACCCATGTCAGTTCGCTTTCATACCATTTTCGCCCTGTCGAAGAAGTACCACATTATCGATGCTTCCGCTAAGTGCGAAACCAATAGAGTGTCTTTCTAGATCCCGAGCTTTCAAAAACACATACGAATCGCCGTTGACTCGCCTAACTCATCTATAAGTCTTATAAAGTTTATGTAGTGTTTCGTTTTTTTTAGTGTGTAACTTATTTTCCTCTCTTTCTGTTACTCCCGCGCTCCTTCATTTGTTGTATAGCGGGCGTCGATAAATTATTATTGTTATTATAGTAACTTTATTTTCTGCTGATTTTGGTTGCGTTAAAATTAGCTTGTGTATTTTAACAGTTTCTGCCTTCGTAAAACCTGCCGTAAGCGCTTGACCAGTAAGAAGGACTACTGAACAGACCTCTGTTTCATGGAACAAATTGTTCCGTTCTCGTAAGGTTTAAGGTATTTTTAATCTTAACGCTAAACTAATACACAAAACAATATTAACACAATATTCTGCACTCCTATTTATTTCAAGGTTTGAATTGGAGAACAAAAAACATCGAATGATTCAAATCCCTTCCAAAAAAAAATAAAACAAAAATCGACCCAGCGCTGAGTGGAGCGATTACCGCTCAAAACCGCTAACACGCGAAATCAATCTAAACACCAACCCGAAAAAAGTAGGAAGGGGAACAGAAAACCAGCATCACTGGAACGATTCTGGAGTAATGATCCTCCTAATACCTAGTCTACAATGACATTTGGCAGAAGATAGAGACATGACCAGGTTTTTTGGCGCCGTTTGTATGGTTATTACTCGTGGGACGTGATCTTTTAAACAGGAATCCATCCCTGAGGACCCATATTTTTTTCTGTCAAAATATTTTTCGTTTTCTTTAGATGTCACTTGACTTTGTTTACTCTCGCCTATAAGACAAATGTTTGTAAATCACTTCTGGTGCCTGTCACCAAATCGGTAATCGTTTAGTAAAGTTCTTTTTTTTATTTCCAGTCCGGTTCCAGAATCAACATTTCCGATGGCTCGTGTCCAGAGCGAATCGTCACTCTTACTGGGACAAAGGACTCGATTTTCAAAGCGTTCACCCTCATCTGCAACAAGTTTGAAGAGGTATGTCAAGTTCTGGATACTCTAAGATTGTGTCAAACCGGTCGAAGTATAACCGAAAGGCTTTGGTTTCTTTGTATTCATTTTTTTGCGATCACTCTGTACTTTATCTTTCTGGCGCCTTTTATTGAAAAAGAGTGACATATGTAAACTACATAGATGTTACTAAAAATACTGTAAAGACCTGCTTTATATGCCTATATCGTATCGAAATTGGAGAATAATCCGAAAATACAAAGCTCCCGACATAACGGCAAAACTCCAGGAGCTCATGATTATTTATCTGGACAAGCATATAAACGGCTTATCTCCATATCACGGGCTCATCCGTTTGTTCTGTTGATTTTTGTGTCTATTTTGTTTTACTAGTGTTTCTTCTATTGTTTATTTGTTTCGTTCTGTTCTTTACTCCACTATTTTCACATTATTTTTTTTGTGCAGTGGGTCATAAATAAATAATAATAATTATTATTATTATTATGCGTTTCGTGTGTTGAGTCTATCGAATCAGTTCTCTACAAATTGTCTTCTTCTTAGTTGGATGTGTGTACCCGCTTAAAGTGTTAAAGACATGAAAATCGCATATATTCCGCTTCCCTGGGCTTTTCTAGAGTGTTTACGTCATAAACATAATATCTGGCACAAAAGGCGTATTCTCGCCGTTCCCCGAGGACTCCAGTTGAGCATTCCCCGCGTTTTTGTTTGTCCCAGGGACTCACTCCCCATATTCTCGCGAGTCCCCACGGACAAGGAATGCTCCGACTATCATCACCATCATCAAAAAGGACTCCCTTTCAGATTCGGTGGGGAATCAATTTTTGCTGGTGCTGGTGCAATGTAAAACTAATTGAAAACAATTAGTAATAATACATAGTTAGTCTGGTTTATCAGCCAGTTCTGAATTTTTTTCAGAAAAGTCTCGACTCGGGAGTTGATACAAATTCGGTCAAAAAGTTTGCTGCAAAGTTCTTCACTGTTGACGCGATTGTCGCTGCGAAAAAGCTTCTGTGGTCTCTTGCCTTTCCTAGTGAGCTCCCCCCGAGAAGAAATGACCAAGCCAATCATCTGTGTGATATTATTGATGCTTTCCGTCGCTGCGATGACTTGGACGTTGCTGTTCCGGATTTTGTCATACGATTTCCGAGCGAAGTTCCAGTCGTTCCGGCTGTTGCCATCTCTGTATTGAGTAGCAAGCTAAGCGCTGTTGCTAATGATGTCCGTTTTATTGCTGAAGCAGTTTCTACTCTTGATCGCTTCAATGCTATTTCCACTCGTGCTGAGGCTTTGACAGCCATCCCTTCCTCACCACCTTCCGATACGCACACTGTTGTTGTTAGTAATATCCCGTCGGATCTTCTTAACATTGATTCCAGGACGCAACACATTGATACCGTTGAAGGTAACGAAGGGATCACTAATGTCAGAACGAATACTCAGAGAAATCGTCTCATCGTCCACACTTCAAGTGCTTCTTATGCAGAGGTTGTTGCGAGATCAATCACCAAGGGTTTGCCGGAGGGTACTTCTGCCAAAGTTATCTCTCCTAAATTTTTTGGGTGTTGTCAGGAGTGTTCCAGTCACCATTACGGCCGACGCCTTGAAGACCCTGATTCCTGATGCTCGTGAAGTCGTTCCTATTTCGGGCTCTCGTTCTTTCAAAATTGGTTTCAAAAGTCAAGCTGGTCTCCTTACAGCTATGAAAATCGGCGTAAAAATCGGGTATGAAGTTTTTCGTGTTCATGAATTCCACCGAATGCCCAAGCGCTGCTTTCGCTGTCAATCCCCAAACCACGGTGTAGCCAAATGCCCGCTTCCGTCTGATTCTCCAAAATGCGCTCGTTGTGCTGGTTGCCACAGTTATAGTAAAGACTCATCTTGCTCACTGCCTCCAAAGTGTGCCGATTGCGACGGTTGTCATGTCTCTTTTAGCCTCAGATGCAGCATTATGAGGAACGCCGTGGGTCTTGGCAAATAATGTTTTTTCAGGAAAAGAAACTGCGATGTGTGTCATTAAATGTAAATGGCACAAAGGACAAAGATCTTCTACTTGATGATTTGCTAGGCAGCTCGGACATTCTTTGTCTCCAAGAGCATCTGCTATCCGCCCCTAGTAGCGAAAGTTTGCGCCGCTCTCCTGAGCATTTTGTGTTCATCCAGCCGGCAATGAAAACTAGAGGTCGTCCTTCCGGTGGGTTAGCCATTTTTATTCGAGCCAGCGAGTGTTCAGCACCACCAAAAATGTTCCAGTCTGGGCGTTATGCTCTTGCCGTTTAGTTGGACAATATTTTTCTTGTCAACGTATATTTACCTTGCGACCGGCGGAACATTGCATCACATAGTTCATTTGCTAAGGCTTGTCAGAAAATCAGAACACTTCTATCAGACATTTCACGGAAAGGAATGAAATGGGCTCTTGTTGGGGATATCAACACTGATCTTCTAACTTCTTCTGTACGGACTGACTTATTTTTCGATTCTTTACCGGTAGCTCACAGTCTCATTGAGAAGTCTCTACCCTTTTCGTATATACATAATCGTGGCGCTAATGTTTCCAACCTTGATCATTTGATTGTTTCTGAAACAAGTCTCATTGACGGTACTGTTGAGGTGGATGAAGAGAAAATTGAGGACGACCATCTGCCTCTGTCTTTCTGTTTGGTTGTCCCTGTTTCTCGAATCAGTTGTCCAAATCCTAAGAAGGCTTGGATCCAAAAGCGTAACTGGAATTGTATAGATGCTGTGCTCTACATTTCTACGTTAACTAATCTTCTCTCGCTTTTAAAAGTTCCTTTTCACCTTCTTCAGACTGGTATAGCAGCTACTACTTCGTCCGTTGATATCAATTGTTATTATAGCGAGCTTGTCCATTGCTTGAAATTGGCAGCCGATATTGCTGTACCGACTGAGAGAATTCGAGTTGGTACAAGGAAACCTATTTGGAAAGTCAGTCCTGAAGTTAAGAAGGCAAAAAACACGGCAAAATTTTGGCTAAAAATCTGGATTGCTTGTGGACGCCCAGGGAATGGTACTGTTTTTAATCTAAAAGCTAAAACGAAGCGTGAATACAAATCTTCACTTAAAAATGCTCGTTTGAATGGATTAGATGCTCCCAGTGACAAAAAAGCGTGGCAAAAGGTCCTTCGTACAGATAAAGGTTCAGCTGTACCTCCTTCCGTGCTAACCATGGCTGACTGGACCAGCCACTACAGTGGTCTATTCAGTGGTTGCAAAAACCAGATTCAGCAGCACTTTGAAAATTTACTTCTTAAATACCTACCAAGGAAAATATTTCAACCTTCTGTTCTTCCCTGTACTTGTTCTTCCATCGAAATTGCTTTCCGAAAATTAAGAAGAACTGGTTCTACAGATTCTGATGGCCTTAATGCCGATTTTTTCAAAGTTGAGTGTCCAGCTTTAACACAACACCTTCAGCTGCTATTTCAAATTTGTTTATGCCAGGGTTTGGTTCCGAATAGTTTCCCTCTTGGGTACTATAACATCGGTGATTAAGCGAGGGAAAGACGCGGACCTTTGCAAAAGCTATCGGCCAATTACAGTTTCTTGTACCATAAGCAAAATCCTGGAATACGTCCTTCTTCCAGAAATAGTTGAAAAATGTAGCTTTGGTTCAATGCAGTTTGGATTCCGTTCGAGCGCCAGTTGTGCGCATGCTCATCACATATTGACAAAAATGATGAAACAGGCTATCCGCGACAAGTCTTCTATACACATATGTTCTATAGATATAGCTGGTGCTTTTGACAATATAACGCATTCTCAGGCCCTATTTTCTCTCATTACTTCTGGCGTGAATCTGTCTGTTTTGAAATTTTGGTATGGTCATTCTTCAGTAAGGTTCAAATGGCAAGGTAGCTTGTCAGAGATTATTCCTGTCCGAACGCCAAGTGGGAGTCTTATCTCCCAACATCTTCAAATCGGCCATATCTTCTTGTCTCGATTCTTTGCATCCTGCTTACTTCTATAAAGACTATGCCTTCAGCTACATAGCCTACGCGGACGACTTGCTCTTAGTAAGCCGTAGCCGATCCACACTCACAAAAAATGTAAGTAAGCTGTCGTCGGAACTTCTTAAAATTGGCCTTGAAGTTAACCTGTCAAAATGTGAGTACCTGCATTTCAACCCTTCGTCAAATGGTTCGAATTCATCTAAAGCTTCTATATCTCTTGGATCGTTCATCGTCAAATCAACAGACTCTCTACGGTGGCTCGGCATAACATTCAAATCTTCGATGTCAAAATTTTGCTCTTCGGTTGTTCAAGAAGTTTATAAGTCAATCCGTAGCGCCTATGGGCGCATCGTCCCCAACCGGGGGCGCTATAATCGTAAAGCTTTGGGAAATTTGTACAGCACCTTCTGCGCTCCTTCCATACTATTTCGTTCTGGAGTCACTCATGTTCTACGAAAGAAGGAGATTAAAAAGATGAGATCATGTTATTTTAAATATGCAAAGCAGCTTCTCTACTTGCCGAAATTATGTCATAACCATACATTGACGGAGAAATTCAAAATTCAAGATGCAAGTGTTACCCTTTTGGATGTTTCCTCATCGCTTTCAAAAATCATGGACAACAGGGCCCAACCAGCGCACGACGTCGTCCACTGCTTACTGACCGAAGATTAAAAATTAAGTGTCTTTTCTGTGTGTTTATGTGTTTTGTTTATTTTCTTTGTTTTCTTCATTTACTCCGCCTTTTCAAAATGGCGGGTCATAAATAAATTACTATTACTATTATTACTTATAGATCTATGCCATCAATATAGCCTACATAGATGGCATAGATCAGTTCACTACGTATAACATGAAAACAATACACTACACGAAATAACATGAAAACAGATAGAATAAACAAAACCCAATAGAACGTGGATCCAGACTAATTTCGTCAACTGCATTTTTTTTTTCGAACAAATCCATTTTGGAATTATTCCCATATTCTCGTTGTTTTCAGTACGCGGAATCCGAGTGGAGTGACTCCCTCTATTCTCGCCGTTCCCCTTTGTTTTCCTCGGGGAACGGCGAGAATACGCCTAAAGTTCGTTGCTTGCTTTTAGTTGTTTCCCTTTGTATTCGCGGTCGCCAAAATTGACTCCCATTGTCCCACAAACAAAATCTTGAAAGGTCGTGTGCCTATCAGTCCCATTTTGCAGCACGTTTGTCATGATTAAACGAACAGTCCGAAAACTCGCTAGCATGAGTGTAGAAATGGCCTGATGGTTGGTCTTGGTGTTCCTTGTGCTCATGCTTTTCATTTGTATTTCAAAGTCAGTTCGCAGAAAAAGTGGAGTTTTAACAAAGAAGCTAGTTAGAGAAGATATATTTTCGCGAACTTTTAAAGTGTTACTCAGTGGTAGAATCATCTCTTCTCATATTCCTTCACTTCCTACCCTCGCGAGCTACAGATAATATAATGTCACTCGTTCTGGAGTGTTTCCCGAAACCATGCCTGACATCTGATTGGCCCAGGGCCACGTGGGCTCTCGTAAAATTAAAGGAGCGAAGTGATATGGTGTAAAATTGATATTAGAATAGAAAGGAATGACTGAAACAGTGCTGTACCTTTTCACACTGAAAACTTCTGAAAATATTAGCCGGCACTAACGGACAAAATAATCAACCACAATATTCATACGCCAGTTAAATGTTTTTCATTTGTCCGATTTGTGCCACTAAATGGTTAGCCCGCGGCCCACGCTCGTACCGAGTCCTGGTTAAACTGTACTCGGTGGTCTAGTCATTGCAAATGTAGAATACTCCTCATTCAATTACTTTATTTAGGGCCATCTGTAAATTTAATTTTAATAAATGTGCGACAGCTGGTGACTTTAAAATGGTACATTGCCACAGGTTTGGGATTACTGATGTAGGCTACTAGTGATGTTTTGGGTTTTGTAGGGTAAAACTGGTGTAGAAATATGCTGAAATCTGAAATATCACCTACAAATTTAACTTTAACTGCCAGCTCTTTTTCTGTGCTTTGTAGGTGCGGATTCGCTTTGCTGTCACTGATCTGTTAATTAGACGTCTTTTAGCAGTTAATGTAACTTAGATACTGGAAATAATCCCGCCCTAAAAAAGCAGCAGTGCCTACCGTGGGTGGTTATGTATAACACCCCCCCCCCCCAAAAAAAAAAAAAGAAGGAAAGAGAAGAAAGTAATATCAATAAAAGAGCTTTGGTTCGTTTTCAAGTTTTGATGATACACTTTTCCCGTTACATGATAGAAACAGTTTTTATGGTACTTGCAGCTTCTCTCAAGCATGTAGAATAATGTAAAATTAGTGTTACCACACTATGTAGAATAGAGAAGACTGCCACTTGCGGCCAACAAACCCTTTGGGGCTTGAAAATGGTGCTGAAAAATGTTTTGTATACATGTGTAAAATAAAATCTGATCTAATCTAGTCTTAATCTAATCTAATCTAATGAAACTGAATGAGAATGAAACTGAAAAAAAAAATGTCCCATTTCAAGTCCGGACCGGATCCGATGAATGTGGGGTGGAGGGGTGAACCGAGTATGTTTTGACACGCTTAGAGTGGAGCGATCGGGATGAAAATTGGTGAGAAGAACGAGCTAGATACATTAGTGATAGAACCGGACCAGATTCGGGCACTGTGGGGGGAGTTGGAGGGAGGTTGGAATTCCGGTGATCACGAGTTGAGGTACTTCCAGACGTGCTAGGACGATGCAACTTGGCTTGAACATTAGAGACTTGGCAAGATTGGTTGAGAAATTGTCACTTCCCAAAGTCGACCGTACTTTAAAGTACTCATCTTAACCGCAAAGTACAACGTACCTCATGAGCCCATGATCGTTTTTGCTTAAAGGGTTTTGCATAGAAGTTAATTTCTAGCTCGCTTAAAGTTCGCATCTTAACCGCAAAGGGAAAGGAAAAAAATATTTTACCAAACGATACATTTCATGATCTCCAAGGGCCCATGATCTTTTTGCCAGAAAATTCTGCTTAAAAATGAATTTCTAGCAGCCTTAAAATGAGCATCTTAACCGAAAAGTATACAAAAATACCTTTTATCAAACGATATATATTCATGATAAAGGCCAATGATCATTTTTACCTAAAGAGTTTTACTTACAATGAATCCTTAAAGCACAAACAATAATTTTCAGTAAAATATACATATGCATGATCTCGATGAGCCTATCGGACCATCATTTTTGCTTCAAGGGTTTTGATTGCAGATGAATTTGTAGCGCCATTAAAATGCGCATCGTCAAATGCAAAAATATAAAAAAAAATTACCAAACGATACGTTCTTCGCATTTCAAGGCCCCGTGAACATTCCTATGTCAAGGGTTTTGCTCACAAATGGTCACAACAAACCCTCTTTTTGGCAAATTCCTACTTTCATCCTTTGGCCCAGCCTTGCAAGTCTTGCAAGTGCCATATGAGCTTCTAGCTCTTGATTCAGACACCTTACTTTCTCGTCAGATACCATTTTATCAGATAATGCATTTATCGAGGTAGTGCCGGACTAAATGGTATGTGAATTCTGAAAGGTGTGTCACATTGGAGTTAATGAGAAAGTAATCAACACATAATATCAAAGAATAATTATCCTTGAGAGATAAGTGGAAATATGAGTACCGAGTGAGAATTTCTTCCTTTTTTTGTCCCCGCGAAGAATAACTTAGGTTATTTTGGGTTGGTGTAGCCTAGAATATCATGACACGTCAGACCGACCCGAATTAATCACTGGTCAGTATGTGCAAGAATAAATCAGTTATTTTCCGTTGGTGTTTGAGGGAAACGGTCCATATTTTGGCAAATTTGTATCCTCAGCGGTTAGATTGCTTGCCCTTTATCCCCATTTTTCCTTCCGATGTTCTAGTCTATTTGCTCTGTGCCAGCTGCTTCTCTAACCCGTGAAAGTTACATGTCCCCTCTTATCTTTATATTTACGGTTTCTAGATATTTTCCGTGGAAGATAGACTCTTGGACCATATTAGATCTTTTTTTCGCATCTCTCCCGTTTCTATGTCCTTTTTTGTTTCTGTGTCCAACTCGAGGCAATGATTGATAGTTTTTGTATTGACAGTTGTGAGAGAAAAGGCAGAGTGATTAATTTTACTCTTCCGTTTGGCCTACTAGGATTTACACTGGTTGTTCTAGAAATAACACGTAGACTTAAGCTTCACGCACGGAGCTAATCTCCTCCCGATCTTACCATTCACATCGAACCAAGGATGTCACAGTTAATCATTCTCCTTCTACTTTCTCAAGGCTTTCAAACTCCCGATATGACTGCGTTCGTTGCACTCCAGGTCAGTCACCAGTGTCCGGTTCTTCCCTTAAAACGCGTTTTTTTGGTTCACCTGTGAGTTGATGAAAACTAGCTAACTCCTCGCTGAAGCCGGGCACACGAGCAGGTTCTGGTTAGTCCGCACCGGTGAGATAAAACCGGGCACTGGTTAGTTCAAAAACGGGTTATAAGACTGGTGAGAAGTCACCGGTGGATGCAAAAATGGCTTATAAGAAAAAACGGAGACCACCGGTGAGAACTCCCGTGACAAAGAACGCAGCTTAAACCCCGCATGAACTCGGCAATTCGCATTTACCATTTCTTCTAACCCTTTAAAGTAAACACTTGTTATGTTTTCGGCAGGCAAGATTAGCTGAGCGAACTCAGTTCCACTGAAGTGGTCAACTAGCCTAACCGAAGAAGCTGAAATCGGGATTTTTTTCTGATTTCCACGTGTGTTCGATCGTGGGCAAATTCCTATTTGGGAAGCGGTTTATAAGTCGTGGGAAATTCAATCTGATTACGATGAAAACTGGAAGTTCCATTTGAGAAAATCCGAAATAACCAATGCGAAATGAGAAGCCTAAGATACCAGAAAAAGCTCCTAATTTGCCCGATATCTTCTGAAAACTTCTGGGTTTTTATCTAAAATTCCTTCGGTACTCCGAATGTCTACCTCCCTCCCATGTTGCCTCGAATGTTATTTTAGATCGCGTTTTCCACCGCTTTGTAATGATACTATTATCCTGTTTCATTTCAGCTCTCCCGATTCCTAGTTCACTCATGTATGCTTTATTCCGCGAGAAATATACCTCTCGCATCCCTTTCATTTCACTGTGCTTGGGGATATTAGTAATTAGCAGCTGAAGCGGAGTGGGGAATAAACAATAGGACGTTCCTCATTTTGGAGAGGGGCGAACCACTTCTGACTCCTTGTAGGCTATCTAGTATTGAGGATGTAGGAGGTACATGCAAGGGAGGAGGCTGACTGGTCCTAGAAATAAAGGGTGGCACTGGATAGGCTTACGGTGGACTCCATACCTTATACTACCAGCCCGTGCATGCGACGGTGTGAATGGTGAATATAGTACCGGGCATACATATCTACGCATTTCTGTACCAATATATTATAAGGTGTATGGGACAGTGATCTTTTCATGTATTAAGGACTTACGGTTTGTAGTCTGTATGACTCTCTTTGGCTGGAAAGCAGACATTTTTGGTCGCCCCCTAACTAACGTCCAGCTGATCATGCTTTAAGAGCGTTTAGTTCTATCAAGAATAGAAAACGACATAGAACTGCTCTCCGTCATACAAACATGCTGAGTAGAGTAAAATACGGCCGACTCCCGACCCGACGCAAACGAGGGGAGGTTACTAGCTTCGCGCCACATCACATTTCATAGCTGCATCGCTGTTAAGTCGCTGAAGAGGAAATCTAGCAGTCAAAGCTGATTGGTTCTATGGACGCACTCCAGAGCGGGTCGGCTCGCGGAGTATGCCTCCTGCTAGCCTCCTTCAACATTTCTTGTGCGATAAGCAACGGTGAAGACGGAAGATGAGTAAACGGGTATCAACATCAACAGAAAGCTAGAGCAAATACCCCTAGGCCCGCTCAATTTTGTCGGAGTTTTCATAGTCGCTGCATGCGATTTGTTCTTGGTTCCATGCTTGCAGAAACATAAAAACCGTAAGAATGGTCCAGGCTGAATACGGCCTCGCTTATAACAGTTATAACTCGTATCCTGCTATAACCGTTCGCTGTGCGTCGCCGGCCCCTCGCGTCTTAGAGATTGAAATGGGGTAGAGTTTTGTTTGGGAATGGACAAAGAGAGGTTTCAGGATGAACACGTTGGATAAATCAGTTGATTTGAAGGGTTTGAAAAGCAAGTGGAGAGAGGGGAGAAACAAACGTCGGGATTACCGATTCTCGGAGATATCGACTTTTGAGATGCAGAATAAAGCTCGATTGGAAGGTGCTGCATTTAGTTCTAAGAGATCCGCAGAGATTTGTTCCGATTAACTGCTAGATAGGGTTAAACGAACTCAATATACATAATAACACAATAGTATAGACACAACGGTTTTTCGGAGCAAAAATACTGAACAAAGATTTCATGGGTCTTGTTTGTCTTCAAAGTTAGTCGTTCACGGAGTGAGAGACTTACATAAAATTTAAAGAAGTCGTTGGCTCTCTGCCCAGTTTTCATTTTTGTTGATTCCGGTGGAACTATCCAACCGATCCGAACACTAATAGGATATCATGCTTCAAGATGTTCTTTTACCTTTATTTCAAACCCTTAGCCAGTTTTCTTTGGTCAGCTCTTTCAGGATTCCAGCTTAAACGTCCGTCTTCTTCGAGATCCATTAGGATCTTGAGATTCGGCATATTTTTTACCTCTATCGGTCCCCTGACCAGATTGGACAATAGCCTTCAGTCCTAATTCCCGGTTTGGTCGGATTCCGTCAGAACCATCCATTCAAATCGAATAGAATTTGCAGACCTAGGATTCCATTTTACCTCCTATGTCCCAATTTACCCCCGCTGGCCCTGTCAGCGCGGCCGGATGAACTTAAATTTGTGAGCCACAAACCTAAATCCTGAGGTACTCCGCTCAGTTAAGAAATCAATCTCGTGAAAAAAGCCGAAACTCAGGCCAGAAATGGCCTATTGTCTCAAAAGAACTCTACCTTAACCTTAATATCAAGTTCCGTTCCAGAGTGACTGAAGTCCCAAGCAGATGGACAAATAGACGACCTCATAGGCATCACTCGCTTTCATATGGTGTCCCAAACATGTTGCAGCGAAGAAGATACATCCCCTCTTTCCTTAAAGAGTAACAAAATGGATAAACTCGTTCCGTCTTTCCTGCTCACTTCCAAGGACTGCGCCTCCCTCCCTCCCTGGGCATCGCGTATTGACATCAAAGGTTCCAATTGGATCCTTAAAAATAATATTTGATCCAGACAATTTGGTCTTGTAAATACTCGGTCTTCGACACACTTCTTAAACATTTTTACGCTACTATTAAAATTTAGAAACAGATTAAGGCCAATGGTAATCATCTGAGAAGACCAAGTTCAGATTTGGATTCAGCATGTGGATTTACCCTATAGCTTACGTCGTATCTACTTTGACGAAATCGATCAAAACTTCCTTCCTTAGGCTAATTCTGCCAAATGTCCGGTTTCGGCCGGATTCCGGACAAACTACTTGTCTGGCAAAAAACTCGAGTACAGCTTCCGCTACGGAGATTTAAAAACCACGATTGTATACAATTTCGTTGGTGCCAAAAATTTCGTCTCACTTTTGTAATTTCTCTATGGCACCAGCCAGAAAACTGTCCCTGTCCGTTTCCACTATAGTTTCCTAGGAACAGTTCCTATTTCGCAGGAAATGAAATGGTGTGCTAGAGCGGAAATCAGTATTTCCAGACCGGGGGTCGGGAGCCACGGAAACTGAAATGGTTTTCAGTACCACGTGTTCATATATTAGTCCAGGGAAGGATGCTAAAGAAGCTCTGAAGAAATACGCAAAAAACATATATTCTCTGGATCCTGACCTGTAAACAAGAACTGATAAACTCGTAGCAGTATTATTATTATTCTTGTAGGTTGATCTTTATGAGTTCACTATTTATCAAATTTAAGGGATACCAATCTTAGAAAACAGACGAGAAAAACTTTTGAACCCTAGCCGAAAGACCATACTGTAAAAAAAAAGCTTGCAGTATTTGCTACTGGGATTAATCTTGTCTCTGAAAAGATAATCTTATCTCTAATTTCAGTAGCACATACTTTAGTTAACTTTAATCCTTACTCGGAGAAACTTTTTGCTTTCTGCTTCATTTTTGGTTCGTCATCCGCGTAAGCGAGCTATGAAACATCAGGGAGACCAATAAAATATATCGGTTTAATTTTATCCAGGGTTCCAGGAGGTACTTTTTCTGTTTGCTATTTGAGATACGGGTCTTGGCACTGAAAAATGTTGGGCAAATCTCTAATAAAATTGCCCAGTAGGCTAATTGCCAGGCATCGTCTCAGGTATTACAATAGATAACTCAGCTATTTGATACTTATTTGAGATTTCATTGGGCCAATGTTTATTCTTTCTATCATGCAAAATAATGTGCTTGTACTGAAGACTAAACAACATATTTCGAATTTCAAGATTATTAGCTTGCTTTCGATCGGTTATGAGTGGTCCGATCATAAATGACAATTACGTTGGATATCCAGCACTGCAAATGTTCTAGTCCTAACCCCCTTTCCGGATCCTCCTTCATGTATAGCCCTTATTAGCAGCGTCTGTCACGACACTCTTTCGAGGATCTATTGCAGCTATAAGCTGATTCCTCTTGCACCCTGCAATTTCATTGAAGTAGATCCTTTTCCCTGGATTTGATGTCGTACGCTCTAGCTTATTTTCTTGAGTTGGTTAACGACTATTCTACTCTGACATAATTGGCCAGCCCTGGATCATTACTGCAGTCTGGGACTGTTTCTGATTCAGAGCCTGGTCTTACATTGGCTATTTGTCTTTATTGAAAGTGTTGGGCATTAGAGAAGAGACTCTCTGTCTCTGCCAGGCTACTAATCTGTTGTCTTCGGGGCAACTTCGAATTGGGAAGTTTTCCGGGCCCAGGATTCGGGAAGTTTCTGTAATTGCTTATGTATTCGAAACAAGGCATGAAGTTAATGGTCTCGGTTCTTCGGGATCCCAAATAACTTGTGACCGGAGAGCATGGAATTGATAATGTATGATCTGTCGGACAGGGAGTGATGTCGAGAGGATGACCAAGTGGTTAGTGAAGTTAACGTTCCTCGGGTGTGGGCTGAATAATATCTGACACCATAGGAAACCGGATCAAAGGGATAGTGGAATGCATGTTCAGCCGCAATCGGTCCAGAAGTCTTTGATCATACCTTGCAGAATGGCTTCGTCGAATGGCTCCCATGAGCCAGTGATCGACTACATCAAATGGTCGGCGTCCCACTCGTATTTGAACCGCTTTGTCTTCCACTGTTGGTTGAGCCGCCGCTTGAACGAATCTGTTGATTGGGCTGTGACAACGTGCTCAGGTAGTGAGTTCCGCAGAGGGGCAGGGGGGACTCGACAAGTGAAAAACCGCTGGCGAATCCGCTTGGTGACAAGTACATTTTGAACTCTTTCTGAGTTGCCACGTGTGATTTGGGGACCACTTGGGACAAACAGCTGGTTTATGCTGTTGATCATCATTCATGAGTTTGTGGGTCTCAATGAGGTCCCCATGAAGTCTTCGGTATGGAAGTGTTGGCATGTCAAGTTTCTTGAGCCTTTCCTCATAGGGCAGTTCTTTCAGGTGTCTGACGGCTGTAGTTGCTCATGCTCATGCGCAGGTCATAATGATCGACCGGAAGGAACTTGGGGCGAATTTATAGCGCTTTCTGCACCTCCCTCTTGTATTGTTCCGGTGTTATGACATTCTGCGACAAAAGACATTACAGCTTTGAAGACGTGTTATTATAATCATTGTAAATTTTTGATGTACCTTCCTCGTCCCTGCCGCAACCACAAATTAGTTCAGAAGTTTGGCGTCCAAGATGTCATTCGTTCTCTAGACGCTGACGTCACTACTATTTACATCTCGTCATCCTGGTCATCGAGTACATGATGTTGTTCATGAATCTTTCAGTCCCAGTTAAAATTATGTCTGAATTTTGTGTGTTTACACTGTTATTTATCTTGTGTTGTTTTTCGTTGTTCTCTTTACTCCGCTACCACCTTGTGTATTTGGTGGGTTGCAAATAAAATATTTATATAGTGAGGCTTGAATTCAAAAATCCCGACAAGCCTGGGACCTATTAGCCGAGATTCCCAAGCCTCTGGTGTGACTCTGCAACAGAAGAAGAATAAGATTTGTAAAAGAAAATATGGACTGAAGCCGGAACGGCCTCTTAAGTCTTTGCCCTGACTGGATAGGTCACCCATAAAGCCGATGGAAAACAGGACCTTTGCTAACGATCAGATTACGTGACACATACAAAATCCTCCACTCGGTTGATAATTTGAAAAAAAAAAATCGTTTTTTTTTAGTTCATTTCATTTCAGTCAACCCGTCAGCATTCTTTGAGGCTATACCCACCAAAAATAAACATGAAAATTGGTCTAGGTTCATTTTGTTACCGTGCATGCCACGCACGGAACGGTTTACCTAAGGAGACTGTTTCCCAACCAAATTTACTCTCGTTTAAGCAACATCTTGGTAATCTCTCGAAAATAATTCGACTTGGAGTTGAAACGGCGCGGTGCGAAATTTGTTCCTAGCGAAGCGGATTTGTTCCGCTAGCGACGTAAAATTCGCCTAGGCGAACGCGAATTCGCGTTCTGTGGGCACCTATCTTTGTCCGTACGGCAGAAGATAGACTACCCAGTACGGTACTCGAATTGCAGCTAGAGGGAACCCGAAGAAGAGGAAGCTAGGTCGAAACGCGTCGTCGCACCTGCCAGCGGGACCTGAAGCACATCAATACGATAGTCCAATCCCAGTGGGAAGCCGTCTGGGCAGCAGCACACATGAGGGATGACTGGGGCTATTTCTGGATGTCCTGGGTTATTATTAGGAGGCACTAAGGTCTAAGGTATTCACGATACGCTGTTAAAAAGGGGATGCTTGTCTCGATCACTCGCTTTCACCAGTGCTCATTTTAAACTTTTTAGACTTCTTTAGCTCCAAAAATGTTTACATGAATTTCACTCATTTTAGGATCTCCAGACTTTGGGAACTAATGTCCCCAAGCCCCCCATTACTCTTCGTTTGATCGTGCCGGCCTCCCAATGCGGATCCTTAATTGGCAAAGGCGGATCGAAGATTAAGGAATTACGGGAAATTAGCGGAGCCAGTGTTCAGGTCGCATCTGAGATGCTTCCGAACTCGAATGAACGAGCTGTGACCGTATCAGGGATCGGAGAGGCCATCCCACAATGTATCTACCAGATTTGCAAGATTATGCTTGAGGTAAGCTTATTTTGTTCAATGTGCAAGGTGTACCCCCCCCCCCCCCCCCACTCGCCAATGTATGTTCTTTTCCTGACGGCACTTCCTGTAAATCAGCATTGGTCAGCAGTAAAAATTTGATGTTGGCTTGCATTGTACCTGTAACAATGACGGTCCTAAAGTTAGCATTTGTGAGAAACCTATAGTACTAATTATTATCTTCGAAATTAGATCGGAGTTTTTCGGTATTCGGTATGATTTTTGGGACTAAAAGATATGTCCAGCGAACATGTCGTCTACAAAATTCATGGGAGGGATTTTGTTAAAGGACCTGTATTACCTATAATATTAACGCAACCTACTTCCATAATCACTCCATATATTTCTAAACCTGGAGACCCCAATTTCGTACGGTACATTCTAACCCCTCTAACAAAACCACCCTGATTTTCTCACTTGCCGTGTTTTGCTACCTTCGATGTGTGTCACGCTGTCGACGGTTGTCAGCGAGAAATTTTTCCATCAGAAAAAACGGTTATGCAAATTGTTTCCCTGTTTTCGCTATAAGTCAGCGGGCCTCGGAAAAGGGTTAAAACAGCCAAAACCGTGGGTTATTTGTTGAAAGCACAGCATAGTTTTAAAGTATTCAAATATTTTAAAATAATGTAAGTTGAAGATTGCGAGGGGTCCTTTAAGGTCTCATCGATCTGTCAGAGTGATTCACGATATTACGTTACTAATTTTTGGCGAGGGCAGCGACGGAAGAATTTTAAGAATTGTTGGTCATTCGAATGATAAACAACCAATGGTCCAATAAATAAAAATGATTAAACCGCCCACAGATGAGGGCCACCGGCCTTTTGTGATGGCTTGGAATTCAGCTTTTCTTCAAGTTGAAAGAAAGATTAGAAAATAATGGAAGTTTAACACTTGGTCAGAGGATTTGTTGTATTGTTTAAATGCTTCCAAAACGATCGTAATGGGAAATTTCATTAAATAAAAAGAAATTATTTTCGGGAAACACAGTGGCTGCATAAAATAATGCTCGAGATTTGCGAGGTTTTGGCAATCTTTTCGCTTATGTTTCACAGCTGTAATCAAAAATGCTAAGCTACGTTCAGCTTTTGATTAGTTGGAAGAACTCTTTCTTACTCAGCTTTCCTTACATCTGAAGTAATCCCATTTCTATTTTCTCTTATCTCCGAATTTCTACCTGAGCCTTTCACGCAGCGTACAGGGAAAGAGGCTTATGCCGGATTTCCAACAATGGTACAGAAACGTAAGCCATGAGAAAGGAAAATAAAGGTAAAAGCGACATCTCTTGAAACTTTACTTCCATGGAAATTGGGAGAGGTTGACAACCAGAAATTTTCAAGGGATTGACGACTTGAAGCAAAGATGGGAGCTATCGCTTGATTACATAAGGTGATGGCAGTAGAAATTGTACCTCGGTTGGTAGGCTATGGGCTCGAATCACTCTCTGTCACCTTTACGTCTCCTAGGTTTTCATCGAAAATGGAGTATTAGGGTTGGCCACCCAAAGTATTTTCGTACACCCTGGAAAGTATCCCAATGTTGCTCAAAGTATCGCTGTATATGTCAAAGTATTCTAGAGTTTCGCTATGTATCCAAAGTAGCTCTGATTTTCTCAGTGTATCTGGAATGGATGCATCTCGAATTGTCTCAAAGTTTCTTATCTCTAACTTAAACGCAAATATCGAATTATTCCCCGAGTTCATGAACGGTTTACATGATACTTCGAGATACGTAGAGCTACTTTAGCTACTACCATTACTTTCTTGCTGTTTTCCTCGAGAGCAAGCGTTTGGGGGGCATGTATCACTACCAGCATCATTCTTCGTTTCTCAGCAAAATGTCCATGCCCTCGTCTTGTTGTAACAAATGTTCCGGATATTACCTTCTCCTTGGAAATATATTCCGAAGGGAAAGTACTGGCATGAGAAATGCGCTGACTGTAATCCAGCGGTGGAAAAGAAATTCCCCGAGGCCCCTCCTTTCAAACTAATTTCCATTTGAGCCACTTGCCCTCAGTGAAAAATTAGAAATATTAGCTTGAACTTTTTCCTGTATAAAAGGGGAAATTTCCAGAAAAAATACTCTGTCACTTCTGTCTGAAGGGGAAAAAAATGCTGATCTCTCGAATAGGAAAAAGGTTTAATGCCAGGTTGGAATCTTGGCTCGAAATTTTTCAACTCCGTCTGTAGCTGGCATCAGGGCCGGTTCGAGGGGGGGGGGGGGGCGTGGGGTGACGCACCCCGTCCCCACCCCCATGCTTCAGAGAGAAGTAGTCTCAGTCGTATGTTTGATGTTTGATAGTGCAAAACGGATACGTCAGCTGAATTTTATTAGAGCTATGTTTCGGCCCTTCTTTGTAAGGGTCCTCTTCAGGCTCAAAGCCGCTCAAGTTGGAAAAAGGAACTTGTGGGAAAACCAACCGTATGTTACCGTATGTTTGAGCTTGCCTGTATGACACTCGTACGTTTTGAGCTTGCCAGAGCGACATAAGGCAGTTACCAAACATGAATTTTGCCCGTAAATGACCTGTTTCTAGTCGCATGGCCGCGACGAGATTTCCAGGTCGTATTTTTTAGCTTGTCAAATTCACAGTTCTGTGTTATTAGTTTGTCAGAATGAGAGTCGTATGATCTAAGCTTGCCAGAATGGCACAGAATGGTGTGAATTTTGCATGCAAATGACCTGTTTCTTGTCGTATTTTGCAAACAGATTTTCTAGTATTATATTGCGAGACAGTCGTAAGTTTTGAGCTTGTCAGAATGACAGACATATGTTCGGAGCTTGTCTATCGTGAATTTTGCCTGGAAACCTGTTTCTGGTCGTACGGCTACGTAGAGACTTGCTATAAGTCATTTCTTACGAGACTACGTAAATGCAGTTAACGAATCGTGATTTTAACCATGTGGCGGACAGTTTGAACGCAACTGTTTTTTTTTACCAAAACCCTCTGTATTTTAGCAGAGAACAGGCCGATCTCCGAATAATTTTGCCTGTGGCGTAAAGTTTCAGTATCACCTGGTTTTGTGCAAATCTTCTTATTTTAGCATAAAACAGGTTGATTTTGTGTTCAAACATAAACCGACTTTGCAAGCACTGTGATGATTGGCCTGATGTTTCCACAACTTTTTGTTCAGACAATTCTGACCAAGTCTACTTTGTATCTAGTTTACTCTGAGTGGAAGCTTGGTGGAAGCGCTGTACCAACTTTAGGCAAAACATCCCACGTTTGGGAGTTATTGGGGTCACAGGCAGACAGACAGATCTGTGATATCATAGGCCTCCCTTATTTCATTTGGAATCCAAAGAAGACTCTGATCATAAATGTTTCCAAAACTGCGCCTGCATCGTCTTCCATAGTAGCCTATTCTCTAGCTAGTCAAATGGCGCGTGAGGTTTTGGCTTCGGATTTGAGCCACATTCAAAGATAAGATTGGTTTGGGAAGTAGTTGAAGTGGGAATAAAGGTTCACTAACAAACTTTCTATCGAGGCTTCGCTCTCTCCAGCGGAAGCTTAAATGAACTGCGTGAGGGAATCCATTTTTTTAGGTGTTTATTGTTCTATTCCTGCATTGACCTTTTACCGAACCTTTTCTAAACAAGACCAAAGGTTTCGATGGGATCCCAAAAATTTAGTATTTGACCAGACAATCGGGTCTGAGAGAGGTCCAGTCTTCGCCAGAATCCTTGAGCACTTTACTAATTTAGAAACAGATTAAGGCAGATGGTAATAATCTGAGAAGACCAAGTTCAAATATGGATTCACCATCTGTGTAATTACCCCTATAGCCTGCGTCATATCTACTTTGACGATAGTTCCTGCCTTACTTCTGCCAAATTTCCGGTTTCAGCCGGATTCCAGGCGAACTACTTGTTATGCAAAAAACTGAAGTTCAAAGACGGATTTAGCGTATCTCCTTACCCCTAAATCGAACCTCTAATTAACTTAAGATAAAACTTCAGCTTTTAACAAGTTTTCCGATTTCAGCCGGATTCGTGGCGAATGTGTCCAGGTAGAAAATGATTGTCATAGACGAATTCAGCATGTCTTCTTACCCGTAAATCGAACACCTAATGAAATTCGTTTAAAACTTTTACTTTTAACAAATTTTCCGGTTTTGGCCGGATTCCGGGCGATCTACTTGTCCGCCGAGAAAATAATTTTCATATTTGGATTCAGTATGTTTCCTTATCCTAAAATCGAACCTCTAATCAACTTCAGATGAACTTTTATTTTTGACAAATTTTCCGGTTTTGGCCGGATTTCCGGCGATCTACTTGTCCGACGAGAAAATCGTTTTAATATTCGGATTCAGTGTGTTTTCTTACCCCTAAATCGGACATCTAATCAACTTCAGCTAAAACTTTTACTTTTCGCAAACTTTCCGGTTTTGACCGGATTCCGAGTGAACTACTTGTCCGGCGAGAAAATGGTTTTCATATTCGTGTTCAGCATGTCGTCTTACCCCTTAATCGACTATCTCATTAGCTTTTAAAAAATATTTTGTCGCCCCTTAATTTGAAACCCCTCCCCCTTCCCTAAATATGCAGCTATCGGGCCCATCTACGAACTTGACATTTCCCTTGGCTTGAAGAATGCTCCTACCAAGTTCCATCAAAATATCTCATTCCCTTCGAGAGTTATCGTGCTGACAGACGGACGGACGGACGGACAGACGGACAACTTTTGCGATGTCATAGGTATCCCTCCACTTGCGTTTTGGGATCCCAAAAAGGTATTCTTATTTCTTGAAATTCTTAAAAATTCTCGCCTTTGGTGCTGTGTTTTTTGTCTGTTGTTTCTAATCGGTGTAACTGCCGGGCATTAGTCAGTCGTATGTTTTGAAGTCGTCCCCCCCCCCCCCCTTACCCAAGCACTTCGAGCCACCCCTTGCTGGCATAGTGACGTTCTTTCTGTATTTTTGTAAATTTTCCTTCGTTTTATGCTCGCTAAACTTGTATTTGTGATTATTTGCGGATTAGAAGACATGAAATAAAATTGCCTAAAAATTGTTGTATGAAGTTTGAACTAAAAACTGGATAAAATTATGAATTGTCAGTTGGAACTATCAAAAAGAATATACAGTCACAAGTTGGAAAACGGAGTTGAATGGAATGTACATTCAGCTTTTAACGTCAAATTTGCAGAAAAATTAATTAAGTAGCTAAGTTTGTTTTATTTTAATACAGCCTAAATAGTTGAGGTTTAAAAGGTTAATGCGAAAATTAATATTACGACAGAAGTTGGAAAAGATGTTATGTTTTTTGTTTTGTTTTTAAATGTTTTTGTATACAAACAAATGTCGTATGAGGCTACAAAGCACGGACTTTTGGGTTCACGCACATGTCCGCGACTGTATGTATAAGCTGTAATTTATTGGTTTGTGATCTACCTTGAGTCGAAATTAAGTTATCCGGTTTTTATGGCACTTGCAGCCTCTGGCTCAAGTGCCATATACCGATCACAATTCCGTCTGTCGGTCTGTCGGTCTGTCGGTCGGTCCGAGTTTTTTTGTCCCACATATCCGAGTTAGGGTACTTCCAGATGTGCTAGGACAATGAAACTTGGCAGGCATATCAGGGACCCGACCAAACTAACCTGGAAATAATCAGTTTCCCGATCCGACCATATGGGGGGGAGAGCGGGGCGCTGGAAACTTGCAAATTTAGGGCATTTTGTCACTTTTTTCTGAGTTAGGGTACTTCTAGATGAGCTAGGACAATGAAACTTGGCAGGAATATCAGGGACCCGACCAAACGAACCTGGAAATAATCAGTTTCCCGATCCGACCATATGCGGGGGAGTGGGGGCGCTCGAAACTTGCAAAATTTAGGAAATTTTCGAGTTAGGGTACTTCCAGATGAGCTAGGACAATGAAACTTGGCAGGAATATCAGGGGACCTGACCAAAGTAACCTGGAAATAATAAGTTTCCCGATCCGACCATATGCGGGGGAGTTGGGGCGCTGGAAACTTGAAAATTTAGGGGCATTTTGTCACACTTTTTCGAGTGAGGGTACTTCCAGATGAGCTAGGACAATGAAACTTGGCAGGAATATCACGGACCCGACCAAACTAACCTGGAAATAATCAGTTTCCCGATCCGACCATATGGGGGGGAGTGCGGGGCGCTGGGAAACTTGAAAATTTAGGGCATTTTGTCACACTTTTTCGAGTTAGGGTACTTCCAGTTGTGCTAGGACCATGAAACTTGGCAGGCATATCAGAGACCCGACCAAACAAAATTAGGAATAATCAGTTTTCTGATCCGACCATTTTGGGGGGGGTGGAGGGCAGGGGAATCCGGGAAACTGAGAAGTGTGTAACTTTCGAAGCGGATGATCGGATTGTAATGAAACTTCATAACTGAAGAGAATATATATCTGTAATGTCCCGTTTAAAGTCTTGACCGGATTCGGTAGCCAGGGGGGAGTTGGGGGGGGGGAGACCGGAAATTTCAAGAAACGGTTAGAATGGAGGGATCGGAGTGAGAAACTTGCTGGGAAGAACAAGCATCTGCTGTAGATAAGTCCTTTAGACCATTGTACTGGATCCGGACACTTATGGGGGGGGGGGGGCCGGAATTCCGGTGATGGTGGTTTTTTGGATTTTCACGATGAAACTTGGCAGGCATATCAGGGACCCAATCAAACTGACTTCAAAATAAAAATATTGTTGATCAGATAATGGTGGGGGAGTGGAGGGAGGGGAATCCGCAGGGGAATCCGGGAAATTGAGAAGTGTGTAACTTTCGAACGGATGATCGGATTGTAATGAAACTTCATAACTGAACAGAATATATATCTGTAATGTCCCCGTTTAAAGTCTTGACCGGATTCGGTAGCCAGGGGGGAGTTGGGGGGGGGGAGACCGGAAATTTCAAGAAACGGTTAGAATGGAGGATCGGAGTGAAACTTGCTGGGAAGAACAAGCATCTGCTCTAGATAAGTCCTTTAGGCCATTGTACTTGATCCGGACACTTATGGGGGGGGGGGGGGGGGTCCCGGAATTCCGGTGATGGTGGTTTTGGGGACTTTCACGATGAAACTTGGCAGGCATATCAGGGACCCAATCAAACTGACTTCAAAATAAAAATTTTGTCGATCAGATAATGGTGGGGGGAGTGGAGGGAGGGGAATCCGAAATTTTCAGTCATGCGTAATTTTAGAATGGTTGATCGGATTCGAGTGAAATTTAAGAATTCAACAGAGGACATTTCTCCGATGATTTTTTTCATATCCGGACCGGATCCGGCAACTATTGGGGGGGGGGGGGGGGAAATACGTGCCCCGTTTAGAATGGAGGGATCGGGGATGGAACTTTGTGGGAAGAACAAACAGATGCTCTAGGTAAGTCATTTGCTGAATCGGATTGGCTACGTGCACCGCGGGGGAGCTGGGTGGGGTGGGGGGGGATGGACCGGAAATCTCGAGAAACGGTTAGAATGATGGTATCGGAGTGAAACTTGCTGGGAAGAACAAACATCTGGTCCATGTAAATCTTTTACATAATTTGACTGGATCCGGACACTTGAGGGGGGGGGAGGAGGGGTATCCCGGAATTCCGTTTTTGGGGGATTTTCACGACGAAACTTGGAAGGCATATCAGGGACCCGGTCAAACTGACTTGGAATAAAAAAAAAATCCTCGATATGATAATCTTGGGGGGGGGGGGGAGTTGAGGGAGGGGAATCCGGAATATTGAGTCATGCGTAACTTTGGAACGGGTGATCGGATTCGAGTGAAATTTAATAATTAAACAGAGGACATTTTTCTCTTGTGACCTTTTTCATTTCCGGACCGAATCCGGCAATTATCGGGGGGAGGGCGGAAAATACTTGACCCGCTTAGACTGGTGTGATCTGGATCGAACTTCGTGGGAATGACAAACAGATGCTCTGGATTAATCATTTACAGAACAGGATTGGCTCCGATTATTGTGGGTGGAGTTGGAGGTGGGGGAGGGGGGTCTGGGATTCCGGCGATCGCGCGTTAAGGTACTTCCAGATGTGCTAGGACGATGAAACTTCGCTGGAATATTGGAGAATCAACAATATTTGCTTAGAAATTGCTACTTCCCAAATCCGATTATTCCTTAAAGTACCAATCTTGACCGCAAAGTAAAAAAAATACTCTTAAGCAATATATGCATTTTCGTGATGCCCATCAGCCCATTAGCAGTTTTGCCTCAAGGGTTTTGCTTACAAATGAAGTTCCAGCTCCCTTATAGCGCGCATCTCAACCGCAAAGTCGAAACTTACTCTTGATCAATCAAATCATCTTGACACATGCAAGTGCCATATGAGCTTACAGCTCTTGTTCGAGTCCCCGGAACCAAGTTGGACATTGGCCTACAATGAAGCCTAGTTTCATTGGGGCCTATACCATAAAGAATCTAACCCCCCCCCCCCTGGTGACCCCCCGGACATACTCCCTCGGTACCAAACCCCCTGGCTAAAAAAAAACTGAAGATACCCCCCCCGACGACCCCCCCCCCTCACATAGTGTAAATAAATGCAAAATATTTGTATGAAAAGTATACATGTAGGCGAGCGGCCAGCGAACCGCCGTCACGCGTTTACATTTACCTCGCGTCTCTACGGAAACTCCCTAAGTGCTGGCGGTCCAAACCGCAGTTTCTGATAAGATTTTGCAATTTCCAGTTATTTACATTCTGGGTGGGGGATGTTTGCCCGGGGGGGGGGGGGGTCGGCCAAGGGGTTTGGTATCGGAGCAGGGGTTCGGCAGGGGTTTTTCGCCTATAGACCCTACTAATACAATACCTGTTACAACATAAACGTAAACACCACACATTTCAGAAACACGACAAAAGATGGTACCATATTCCAGTAACTGATGAAGAAGTGAAACTTTTGTATTTCTGCAAATTCAAACATCGTCGTCGTATGTTTGCTACAAAAGCTCTATGATAGGCTACTTGAGTTTTCAGGTAACCCTCATTAACCTCCTAAAATACAGTTATACATTGCTTTAGTAGTAGTCGTGACTGAACTAAATAATTAATGCACTAGAGGAAACTGTAGCCAAAAGTTTTAAGTGACCTAATTCTGATCTGCAAAGCCATACTTTCAACTCCCAAATTAGAACAATCCCGACAATTACCTATGTAAGACTTGCCGATTAACTTCACGCTTCACGACCGCTATGCAACTTGGCTTATTCTTGATCTCTCTTCTCCTCGGGTACAGAACAAGACCAAAGGTTTCGGTGGGATCCCAAATATTGAATATTTGTTGGACTACGTCTTAACCCAGACAAGCGAATCTTGTAGATTTCCGGTCTTCGCCAAACCCCTTTAACATTTGGCTGAAACCTGTAACCAAGCTCAGATTTGGATTCAGCAGGTATGTTTACTCCAGCGTCTCATCTGACATCGACTTCAGACCACGTTGACCACTTTTCCTCCTTTTAGCAGTAGGCTACTCTCGGCGAACTGCATGCATAGCAAAAGATCTGGTGACATTGAGAGGCGAACCTTTTGATCCAAATTTTCGGATTTTGGCAAACTTTGCCAGCTTATCCGTCAAGGAAATAAAGTTCAAAATTGGATTCAGCATTTCTCCCACCCCGATACCGAATCTCTGATCGATCTTTAGTGTGTTCTGAAGCTGCAACAGGATGTCTCCTTACCCTACAATCGACTATATCATTTGGTTTTAAAAGTTAATGCTAATTTTCCGGTTTTGGTCGAATTCCGGGCCAACTACTTGTCCGGCAAGAAAATAATTTTCATGTTCGGATTCAGCATGTCTCCTTACCCCTAAATGAAACCTCTAACAAAACTCAGATTAAAGTTTGACTTTTCACAAATTTACCGGTTTTGCCGGATTCCGGGTGAACCGCTTGTACTGCAAGAAAATAGATTTCATATTCGGGTTCAACAAGTCTCCTTAACCCTAAACCTCTAATCAGTTTTGGATACAACTTTTACTTGTCACAAATTTTCCGGTTTTTGCCGAATTCCGAGTTAACTACTTGTCCGACGAGAAAATCATTTTCATATCCGGATTCAGCATGTCTCTTTACCCCTAAATCGATTGTCTCATTAGCTTTTAATTTTAATTTAAACTTTGCCTTAATTTGACCCCCCCCCCCCCACACACACAACCCTAAATGTAGGGCTATAGAGCCCGTCGTTGAATTTGCCCTGTACTTTGACCCAAAGAATCCTCATGCCAAGTCTGAACAGAATATCTCAACCCTTCTAAAGTTATCGTGCTAACAGACGGACAAGTGTAAGTACTTCTTAAATTCGTTTCCATGAAAGCCTTTTAACCTTATTCCAAAGGCCTAGAATGAGATCCGTTTTTCTCATGCATAACTCGGACGACTGCATAAATGCTTCTGTAACGGACTAACTTCAAGCGTTCGCCCTTTCAGAGCTTATCTGATGCGGGCCCTATCCTCTCATCTCGTTTGTGAACTGAAGCAAAAGTTAGAACTTATTCGGGAGATCGCCACGTCAAAAGCTGGACGGATGGATTCGTCTAGAGAGTTTCAGGTCGAAAAATGCGAGTAATTTTCACTGTTTAAACAATAGCAGGTTTGGGGACAGGAAGTCAATAGAAGCTAAGCGGTAGAGAATAGGAAATTGGTTTTGGTGCAATGACGAACTTCTGCCTCAGGTAAACTTGGCAGCTGAATAGGGGCCCCAGCCTCGAAATGGGCCGCCCCGGCGAGGGGCCTATTGGTAATGGCATATGTGTAATGTGTTCAAAGTATAGTCGGTACTTGTCTATTTGCATTTTCGGAACTAAATCTCAGTGAATTGACTTCTAGACCTTTATGGAACGTGCCGTCGAACGTGAGGGAGCGATCTACCACAATCTCTGATTTTGAAAATCCTATGCCTAACGCTGATTACCCCGCGCCAAATCCTGGCTACCTAACCCAGTCAGATATTGATGATTTGAGTTCCGAAATCGACCATTCAGAACTGCTTTGTAGTGGAGTAGACCAGGTTTAGGGTACCCACGGATACCCAGCATTCGACCTAGGGTAGCCAGTGTTAGGGATAGGCTATCCCAAAATCAGGGAAGTGGGGTAGACCGATTAGTAGCTTTTTTGAAATGGCAGGAATAAACAAGACGTGTTCTGGAGAACAAAAATCACCCTCATTAAGGTGTCACAGCATATACCAGTAGCCTCGTCTCCTAAACTTACCTTATGGGGCCATGATTTCTAGTGTTAAGGTTTGAAGTTTTTTTTTTCATTATTTCATTGGGTTATATTTAAAGACACAAAAATAAACAATTTACATTCCTGCCAGGAAAGCACAAAAGGAGTGCTTGGCTAGGGCAGGGAAATAACCCATATTGATTAAACAACAAAAAGAATCAAGTAACTGAATACTCTAGAAAAACTAAAAGGAGGAGACGAAAAAAATAACCAATGGTTTCAACTTTAAATGAAAAAGAGAGAAAAATAAGGGAAACAAAGAACAAGAAAGAAAGAAAACAAAAAAATAGAAAAACAGGGGAGGGGTCGAATGCAAAGGAGGATAATACTAAACAATTCTCCTGTAATGACCATTTGCCGCCACTACGTTTCTGCTGCCAGCAGTGTACGTTGGGGTTTCATCCCAGTCGCAGTATAGTGAGCTTCAGTAATGTGAATCTTCTTTTGCAGACCCCACCAAAAGGCGCAACGATACCTTACCGGCCCAAACCCCAACTTGGCGGACCCATGATCGTGGCAGGCGGTCAAGCCTACACGATCCAGGGTAATTACGCCGTCCCTGCTACTCAAGACGTAAGTAGCTCTTTCACCCCAACCCCTACACCCCCTCCTCCCATGACTTACCCCTCTTCACCACAACCCCAGTACGTCCCAGCGCACGGGTTGCGAATCCCGCAACACAATGGCACCTTCCCCATGACCATGACGACATTCGGTGGATATATACCAGCCTACGCCCAGGGACCACCGCAGTATTATGACGTAAGTGGACCGCTTTGGGTGGATTGTCGTTTGGTTGCCGCGAGCTCTGGAGTGTACCACCTTACCTACCCATTCCTTAAAGCATGCTTCCATGTACCCTAACCCTTAGTGCTCCCTTTCTATTATAAGAGAGGTGGATCGCATATGAATATTTGTCTCTTTCCTGGTAGTGAACCCTTTGAACCAACCTTTAGATACCTGAAGCTTCAACTATCCTCCAGTGTGCATGATACGATGGGTTGCGCCCTTTTGAAAGTAAAATCTGAACTCGCCTACTAGAGTCCGTCCTCGAAAAGTTTACCCGAAAAGGGCTGGGATAGGACAATCTATTTACCCGTCACATTCACTTGAATTGGCTTGAAGACCCGCTGAAAATGCCTTATTTCGTTTTCCGCTATTCAGGAATAATCGATTTTCAAAGAGTGGCATTTCCGTGTGATTTGTGGTAACTCTATGCGCTTGTATTTTTGTTGCCTTACGAGAAAGATTTTATTTCGGGCACTAAGCAATCTTCACCAATCTCACCACTGCCCACTGAAAAGCCGCGTTTGTGTTGAAATTTAAACTTCTCGCGTCATAGTAGAATTTACGCTGTGAGGGCGGCCACAGATATTTTGAACGTCGTAACTAGAGCAGATAGTGGAAGATAATAAAATCCCTTTGCAGAATCCAAATAATTCACTTTATTCAATTAAATGACTCAAAAATAAGTTTGCTTTTCAGTTAAACTTTAAGCGTAAGAGACGGCCTTCATGTCGAAAGGCGTCTAGCTAGTGGCTGTGCTAGCCTGCTTCCAGACAGGTAACCTGAATCTACGTAAGCCTGCCTATAGTACGCAATCCATCGGTTAGTGAGAGTGCATGTATGCTGTTAGTTCTTGTGTTAATATTGTTCGTGCTGCGTATTTGCTTTCAAAGACGAATAGGTATTTCGTCCATTGCTGGCCCAGGACTAAGCTGTCTTTTGGCATCATCTGGAATAAACATAGAACATGTTCAGACCTTTTCTTAGTATTAAGGAATATGCTTCACCCCATTTTTAAGCGTTCGCAACGCCAGCAGTTTTCTTCTCAGCCAGTTTACAACGCCACACGGCGGATCAGTTTCATGATGTATAGTCCAACTAATAAACCAGACCTTGCAGCACATTAGCTGCGTTCTTTTTCACTTGAGTTCTCACCGGTGGGTTCTGGTTATTCCTATAAGGGTTTTTTTGCGTCCGACGGTGACTACTCCCCGATGAAAAATTTATCTCTAAATAGTAGTACGAGGTTGTACGAAAAAGTAGCATGCAATACTAACTGTTGCTACTACATGCTTCTACTTCAAGGCTACCATGTTACTGCAGACTAGTGCATGCTACTATTAGCAAGACTGGATGCTACTACGGCAAGACAGGATGCTACTGGATACTACTACTTAAGATTCGACCAGTCTGAGGCACATTAAATGATAGTATTCTTTGCTATTCTATAGTATATGCAACTTTTACGTAGAACTACGATACAACTACGCAGGCTACAAATTTTTCATCGGGTCACCAGTCTTATAACCCGTTTTTTAACTAACCGGTTTCCGGTTTTATCTCACCGGTGCGGACTAATAAGAACCGGCTCGGGAGCCAGGCTTTACCGAGAAGTTAGCAAATTTTCGCCAATTGACGGGGTTTCGCGCAAAGCCCAGAATTTAGCGTTTTTGCGCCGGTGACTACCCACCGGCGAACCAAAAAACGCGTTACAAGAGAAGAACCGGACACCGGTGACAAACCACCAGAGACAGCCCGGAGTGCAACGAACGCAGCTATTGCTAGACGTGTCTTAGATAATATCTATTCAACTTAACTCTCTGAATATAGACTAAACATAAACTAAGTCCTCTGAACCTGGATGCTCGACTCTGGGGGCTCTGATCGGCTACCGTGTACTTCATTGGCTGAATTTTTTTCTATATCGGGCTTTTTCGAAGATGAGCATCTCACCAGTAGGCTATTTGGAATATTTTGTTAGACTAGCTTTTACGGGGGACGCTAGACGGTAACGAGAGATCTAGGAAAGTCAGTTTTCACCTCCCAAATTCCTGTCCAGCCCGCCCATATTAAACAGATATTCTCCATGAGAAAATGCTCCAACTTTTTTACCAGATTTCAAATCACTGCTGACTTCAGGAGTTTCTCCCACCCGGATTAAACTAAAATTCTTCAGCAAGAAATTCTGCCTGATTTCCACCAGATTTCGAATCAGAACGACCTCGGTATTTTCTGGGAAAACCAAATGGGATTCTCCGTAGAAGAAGCAGAGGATAGAACGAAACAATCACGGTGTTGCCATTCCTATTTTCGATATTTGTGGGGAAAATTAATTTCGTTTTGTGGTCGGAAAATACCAATACTTTCCACCTGAATTTAGCGATTTTCTTGTTAGCGCTTGTCGACTCTATCCAGCCGTCCTGCTCTTTGACGCGGCGGCTGGGCGCAAAACATTTGAAAATTGAACGAGCCGTGGTTAAAAAGTGGGAAAACTAAGCAAATAAAAGAAGTAGAAAACAGAAGATTATCATATCCTTATGTGTGCAAGAAGTGTCAGCGGACGTTGAAGATTCCGTAAACTTTGCATAGTGTGACGGGCAAAACTCGGCAAGGTCGACAAAGCGCTAAAAATTCCTAGGCACAAAACGAAACAATGGAGAGATGTGGGGATTTGAGAAGCTTACAATTCGGAAGGGAGCTGGATATATTATAATGGCAGAGTAAGCAAGAGGGGTCCTTTAAGGCTGTATTAAGCATTGCTCTTAGTAGATACCGCACAGTAGAATACTTTCACAGTGAGGCTGAAAGTGTAAATAAAGGATTCTCCCCCACCCAATGCGTCCGAATTTTACAGTCCGGACGAAAAATCCGCATTTGCTTCTGGAAATTAGGATACTAGTCAGAGAGGGGTGAATCCGACCATGAAAGGATTCGAATCCGAATCCAGGGCTAGGTACGAATCCAATTCCAAGTCCGAATCCACCATTTAATGGTGAGGGTTCGAATGCGGAATCGAATCCGACCTTAACAAAAATCAAATCCTGTACATAGGTTATAGTTTAAAAATCAGAGTTGGGAAAAGCACTGATATAAGATTAGATTAGATTAGATTAGATTAGATTAGACTATTTTATTGCTAAATTACATAATAAACAATCATGATAGGTAACCGCCCATGAGAAGACATAAATGGACTGGCACTGGGCGGTTACCACAAACTACTTAAACTTAACTTAAACAATAACTGGAAGGAAAACGGAAACGGAAACTGGAAGGACTTTGTCTAGAAATTTGAGCGGATTCGTGGTATTGAAGGTTTGGAATCTGAGCCCAATCCGAATCCAGCCTGACAAGCAGAAGATTCGAATCCGACGAAAAGGACGAATCCGGACTCGGATTCGCCCATCTCGGAAACTAGGCTAATCAAACGGCATTGAGCTTGTCAGATGAGGGCTGGTCAAGGCCCAGCATAACGGAGCGTGGCTGAACTAAGCATTTGAATTCTTCCTGTTCCTTGAGCCAGAAGTGATAGATTTATGATCGTTTCCTTTTCCAGTTCACAAAGCTTGCTGGATCGCCATTGGCCAGCTTAGCTGCCCTCGGTCTTGGTGGCATGGGAGGCGCGGCAGGACTCAACCCAGCAGGTAAGCAGTAATGTCAAAGGAAATCCAGTACTTTTAATACTGATCCACTCTTCCTTTCTAATTGGTGGATGAATCTTTTTCGGGACACGCTTGAATTTTGTACGATTTTTTAGGTCTATCCCCTCAAAATTCAGTAATTGCCGTTAGTGCTGTGGTCCACTCTGTTCGCCCTTACTGAAAGGATCTGTCTTACCAGAATACTAACGCAAACTACTTCAATAATCTCTCCATATATCCTAAACCCGGAGACCCCAGTTTCGTACGGTACATTATAACCCCTCTAACAAAACCACTCTCACTTGCCGTGTTTGCTACCTTTGATGTGTATCACGCTGTCGATGGTTGTTTGCGAGAAGTTTTTTCATCAGAAAAACCGGTTATGTAAATTTTCCCCGTTTTCGCCGTAAGTGAACGAGTCTCGGAAAAGGCTTAAAACATCCAAAACCGTTGGTTATTTGTTGAAAGCAAAGCCTAGTTTTAAAGTATTCAAATATTTTAAATTGCTGTACGTTGAGTAGTAACTAGACCTACGTTGCCTGGGCAACGTGAAGTTTTGCAGCAATCTTTGTTCGGCTTCGCCGACTAAATTGTTGCGAGAGCAACACTTTGGTTTTGTTTCTACGCTAACGGTTAAATGCTGAATTTTCAAAAGTTGACTTTTTTGCCATAGGCCAACTTTCTAACATCACCATTTAGAAAGGAGCAAAGGATAAGCTCCAATTTCTTTAGCAATAAGAGAACTTTTAAAGTTTAAGAGCCATAACGGAATCTCTATCGCAGTCCCCAGATGGAATGATGAACTTAGCTGAAATCACGAACAGAAATGGGCAGAAACAATAGATGGCAGCACTTTCGGACCCTTGGGAAAATGACACTGTTTTGTTTCTCTAAATTTTTCTATTTATCACTCTATGAAGATATGTTGGCTGTGGGGTCGGGCAACTGCCTCGGCATATTTAGCACTTTTAGACTTTAGTCCATCTTCAATATGAAAATGGTGCCTGCCTGCTTGCCTGCTAGAACGGAGCTTTCGACTCGAAAGCAGAACCATGGTTTGATGAAACGAAAGCTTGGCTGCACAACTTCAGATAGTCCTCTCTGACATAGGCTACACAACTCCGCTTCACTTCACATACCGTAGGGTCTGGCTCGAGGACAAGCAAAAAACATCCTTTTTGGCCCCAGGCAAGAGCGCTACGGAGCTTTCCAAAATGTAAGGTCATATTCATCAGTCCGGCCTAAGTTCCACACTTTCAGTAAAAACCGCAAAGGTTAAACCCTTACCACTTTCTAGTAATAAACCGAAATCGAGGTACTAGGAAAAAAAAAACACGACAAAACCAAAGTATTGCTCTCGCAACACAAATAGTGCGAGGGGTCCTTTAACGCCTGTGGCTTGCGTTGTCGCCGTGGCTGTAGGAATACTACCATGCCTACCTACCACGGTAAACTATTCTGTTTTTTTTACCAACAAAAATACCACTATCGAGGAGTTTTCAGTGTCCTTCCACTTCAACACATTGAGCGCGGTGACGCCCATGAGCTATCTATCTGGCTTAGAGCTGAAGTACTGTCCCTACATTTTCACGTCTGGTCGTGTCAAAAAGCCTATAATAAGCGTTAAATCGTAGAAATACTATTAAAGCACAGCTCTTACTAGAAATAATCTTTAGTCTACGAAAGGTATCAGAAAAAAGTTTTTCAAAAATACCATTACTTTCCTCCTGAAATTAGCGATTTTCTTGTTAGCGCTTGTCGACACTATCCAGCCTTCCTGCTCTTCGACGCGGCAGGTGGGGGCAAAACGTTTGAAAACTGGACGCGTCGTGGTTAAAAAGTTAAAAAAATTTAGCAAATAAAAGAAGTAAAAAAACAGAAGTTCTCATATCCTTATGTTTGAAAGAGTTGTCAGCGGACATCGAGGGCTCGATCGAGGGCTCTGTGTGAAGAGCAAAACTCGGCATGGCCGAAAAAGCGCAAAAAACCGTAGGTACAAAACGAAACAACGAAGAAAGGTGGGAATTTTAGAAGCTGATAATTCCACAAGGGAGCTAGGTATATTATAAAAGGCAGAATAAGCAAGACGGGTCCTTTAACGACTTGACGGCAGTGAATGTTTGTGGAGTGGTCTCATCGTGGCTGTCTCATATGAAACTTTTGTGGACAAAAAAAAACTTGCATTTACACAGTACAGAGAATACTTTTGGTATCAATCATAAACAGCGTGTTTTAGCCATTAAAGTAGGTGACTAATAGCCTAAGTAATTGAGCCTGTAATATTATTGGTATTTAACACTAAAAAGTTTCTCCGAGTAAGGATTAAAGTTAATTGCAGTGTTTGCGACTAGGATTAATCTTATTCTGCTGGGATAAGATTAATCCGAATTAGAGATACTCTTATCCCAGTAGAGACAAGGTTAATCTCAGTAACAAATCCTGCAAGATTCATATTACGTCCTGTTGGTGTCCTCTGTCTTTGAATCCATTTGGGCTATTTCCTCCCTATCTCATAAATTCCCGTTTGTTTTGGGACTTCAAAGGAGATAGCCTTCAGCTACATCTTCTCAGAGACCTGACAGAGAGTGATCCAAGCTACATTTTTGGAAACGTTATCTATGCAGAAGTCTTTGTTCTCCGTGTTCAAAGGGGACATGAGAGGCTCCAAATTCCCTGTAGTCTTTGGAAAGGGACTTCTTCTGTCTTCGCTTTCTCGAGGGACTGACACGCACAGGTGGCCTTGTTGGAAAAATCGCGAGTTCATCTGCTCTCCATGAATCCCGCCATGACAGTTTGAAACGTCGCTTGGTGGTTGTCACTCCGCGTTGGGAAGGACCCGTGAAGTCTAGTTAATTTGCTTATCTCTTCAGAACGGAGCCTCCTATTGCTGGAACTAAATAATTGTGTAGCAAGTAGTTTTACTGACCATCACTCAGTTCCTGGGGTTCCCAACACATTTTCGAGTGGAATTTCGTGTGTAGAAAGAAATTCCTCCCTGAAAGGGATAAGTCTCGCTTCTAAAGAGAAAAGCGAAGTAAGAAATGTTAGGGGCCCTTGCTTTCATACCATACCGAACAGTCGGGCGTTTCCTGGTAGACTACCACAGCGGGGCATATACGAACTTCCTAGCTTAAAGCACTTAAACTATGAAAATACGCCTTCTTTAAAGCCAAAAAAATAGGCACTTTCCAATCCTTAAGTAAGTTCAGAACTATGGCGGATGCAGCGTTTTTCCAGGAAGCTTCGACATCACACATAACCCTACTGCTGTTCGACTGCACACCTGTTTCCTCGACTTTCAATGTGTAGTCTACTCCTTCTCCTGTGCTGTGTCATTTGTCCAGACGGAAAAAATCTTACTGTAATATTTTTTCCCATCTTCTTTTAATGAGACTTGTCTGTCTTTCCTTTTGTGCAGCCTCCCCCCCCCCCTTCCCCCATACAGAGAGAAGTGGAACAAGAGGCTTTCCATGTTAACAAGTACCCTAGCTCGGCTCTTCTTTTGTTCTCCGAGTATAGGGTGTTTGAAGCTTCCTGCTCGCCCTTCTTAATCGGTTTCAATGATCTCATAAATGAATGAAGCCTTCTGCTTACCTTTGTCTATTTACTCATTCTGTCGTTGGTCTTGGTAGAAGTTACCAGCGCTTCTGTTTTGTACCAAGCGCTGTGCCAGTCGACAAATACGTTGACATTCTTCCTGTCACTGTCTTTTCTAGCTGATACCGAGAGGCAGTTGATGTGTGGTAAAAAGAACAAATCTCTTCGTATCTCAAATCTTTTCCCCCCGTTTGGCAGAGCCAACCACCTTTGCTGTTCCCACACTCTCGGACACAAATCCGGCTTATTTGCGATCGGGATTATTTCTTGGTTGCTGATGGATTTTTTCTGTCTGGATAGTTTGTCGAGACCTGCGGGCGAACCTTTGAGCTGAAAATCGTCTTCGAGCGACTGAATACGACCGTTAAGCCGCTTTCACATTGACGCGTCGTTGCGATGCGTTTATCTTGCGTTTCGAACAGGTTGTGCAGCGTATCTTTCACACCTGCGCGTGAATTTTTCGCGCTGGATCTCATTTACATTTTCCTTTCTCGGTTTATTCTGCTGAATTTTTAATTTCTTTCACTAGTAGCAAGTTTTTCTTCATCATCTGCATGTTTTTTTTTAGTTTTTCTTCAAAAACTTCCATTTTCCGCTGACAAATATGATGCATACGCGTTGACGCAATTCAAGAATAGACGCAAGCACGACGCAGAGGTTGCGCAGCTTAGTGTGAAAGCGGCTTTATTCCTAAAAATCTGTCCGTGTCTGGCAAACGATACCGGTGAAAATTCTGACGATAGATCTACATTCTCCGTACTGGGCTGTAGAAGACTAGGAATTCTCGATCTAACCGGTCTTACAGTTTCGGCTTTAAAAAATGTTCTTCCTTCACCGACCACTCTGCTCGACAAATTTACGGTCAGAACTTTCTAGCTGTGTTCTTTCTCGTATCGCAGGGGCGTGTCACTTTTCTCTCGGCCAGTTAATCATCGATCTTGCTATACTGCAATCATTAGTTTTATCATTGGCACTTCTCTGCTAGCGCTTTGATGACAGAGGCTAGCTCATTAGGTGCTGGCTTTCGCACGCTCTGTCTTTCTCCAAGGGGATACGAGGCCCGACGCTTTTCTCTTGAACTAAGCAATCTGGTGTTACGATTGCGTCTGTGAAGGGGCTGAGAAAACACAGCAAGATATTTGGTTTACGATACTAATGGAGGTTGTTCGTACACCATTGTAGGTTTTTTCCTAGGGGAGTGCCTTTTCTAGAACAGGTAGGCCTAAGGGGTAGGCTAATGGAGACATCTCGGGAGACATCCCTATGTTCCTGGTATTTGTCGTCGTAGAACTGTAAAACTGACTGTAGTGGATGGCATAAACAACAGATATTTGTTTTTTATCAAGTTGTGGATAATTATGTACAATAATAATAATAATAAGTGTATTTCAAAGCCCAGGGACCATATACAAAACAAAAAGACACATTGCAAAAAACAAACAATATTTTCATGCGGCTATGGAGCCTCACTACCAAGCTTAGTACCTCTTAGGTTCAACCTTCTGTCTATATAGTCACATACCTTGGATATATTCCTTTCTGATGTGGTATTCAGGATATCCGGAAGAAGCAAAACTTTCCCCATGCAAAATTCGATACTGATCCTGATCCAAGATCCTGCTTGAAACTTTATTCGCCCAATAGTAGCTAAATAAATCTAATTTCATAAGATTCATTTCATATCTCACAATACTTTGTTAGTTGCCGGCATTCAAGTCCAATTTATTTTTTTCGAAATTAGCTCGAAAAACAGCTGGATAGTATAAGTAAGTAAGTAATTTATTTATTACCCGCCATTTTCAAAAAGCGGAGTAAATGAAGAAAGTAAATAAAACACATAAACACACAAACAAGACACTTTATTGTCAATCGTCGGCCAGGAAGCAGTGGATAACGTCGTGCGCTGGTTGGGCCCTGTTCTCCATGATTTTTTAAAGCGACGAGGAAACATCCAAAAGGGTAACACTTGCATCTTGAATTTTGAACTTCTCCGAATGTATGGTTATGACTTAATCTCGACAAGCGGAGCAGGTGCTTTGCATATTTAAAATAACATGATCTCATCTTTTTAATCTCCTTCTTTCGCAGAACATGAGTGACACAAGAACGAAATAGTATAGAAGGAGCGCAGAAGGTGCTGTACAAATTTCCCAAAGCTTTACGATTATAGCGCTTTAGTTTACCAACGCTTAACATTCTCGAACCGTAAAATCCCAATTCCGTGCATTTTACTGGAGAAGGAATAATGCATTCTTCATGTATCAGGAAATTCTTTGAAAGTGGCTTAGCCCGGGTTTGTTCAAAAATCGGTCCCTGCATAGAAGCGGGAGGTTAAAGTTGTTCCTAGGTGACAGCTAGGTTTTCTAGTAGCCGCAAACAAAAGCAGGATATATCACAAAACATCACATTTGCTGTGTGTAAATCTCTTAAGACGAAGTCCGCCAAAGTTGCATAGATGGGCAAAATAGAGGCCTCAAGAGCTTTAGAAGGAAAGGATTGTCAGAAGCAAGTGTCTGGATGGAAGGGAAGATTTCCTGCACAGTTCTGGAAGAGCTGGGAGGCCATTACTAACGAACATCCCGGAAATACTGTATTTAAGGGAAGACCGTGAAGCCACGGCAAATAACTGTTATAAAGCACCCTGCCGTAACAGAATTATCACACTTGACAGCAGAGGCGTTACTAGCCAAAATGTTTGGGGGGGGGCCAAGGAATTTACCGACCGGCTGGTCATTTTTACCGACTGTTTTTGCAGAAAAAACGGCTGTTTTCAAGAAAAAAAACGACAGTTTCGAAAAAATCGACTGACTTCAGAAAAAAACGACCGTTTTGACGGCGTGTTTTGTCGGCACATTTGTTAGTCCGTCGGCACAAACCGGACGTCCCCCACCCCCCAAAGGTAAAAGGCTAGTGACTCCCCTGCTTTAGGCTAGCCTACTGTACCTTAAATTAAAAATTAAAATGTTTCTTAAACTGTAACTGTTCAAAGAAACATACGTCTAGGCTAAAGGTATGTTTATTTGAACAGTTTCTTAAATGTGAAATGTGTAGTTTTGGGTTAAACGGTAGAATGAAGATCCAAAATACCTATTCTGTTTCCAGGGGCTCTTAACTACCTACTTCGGCTAACTCATAGTTGACTTTAGTCACAGCTAGTGCATGAAAGTCCAAAGTCCAAAAAATCAACTGTTTAGGCGAAAAATCGTGGCGCTTCGCAGTGGTAGTGTCGCTGGTATTCGAGTGTGTCTTGGCGCTACTCTAGTGTTATTTTGCTTTACCCCGGTCGTGACGCCCTGCTTGCACAAAAGCTAGGTCGAAAGCACAAAAGCTAGGTCAAAAGCGCAAAAGCTAGGTCATACAACGGAGTGCAGTAAACTCTGAAAAGAAAACTCACCACTGCATATTTTCTCGATGTGACATCGGCTGCTGGGCTCGCGAGCTATTAAACAAGTTGGGTGGAAATGTTTTGACCGCAAGCCCCCCCCCCCCAAAAAAAAAACGGATACTCCTCAATCTTCCCGAAAGCTCGGGAGAATTCCATCATTGATCTCTTAAAAGCCACTCCCGATCTTGGGATTCCTCTCTTCCCCAAGTTCTCCGGGGAATAATCAGACGCGAACCATTGCTAATTAGGCTTTTATCTGCCATAGCTACTACCTTTATTACTTCGTGTACTTCTTTGATGAGAATGGGAGGTGAGCTTAGTGGTTTCCATAGAGGATTGTTGAGAAAGCTTTCTTTAGTTATGTTGATTGTTCTTTTGGTTGGTGGGACTAGAACTTTCAACAACACAAAGTGTGATAATAAGAAAAATAATAAGTGGATCTCCAAGCCTAAGGCCCGTATACAAAACAAAACAAAACACATCTAAATTACCGATACTTCTAACTGCTATGGAACCTAACTACGCAACTTGAACGCTCTGATGAGCCGTAGAGACGATAATAGTCGATTGGAGGGCTCGGTCTCACATGCCTTTTTGTATCTATTTGTTTTACTCCACACTGTAAAAAAAAAATCTTGCAGTAGGTTATTTACTACTGGGATTAATCTTATCCCAGTAGAGATAAGATTAATTCCAGTAGCAAAAACTGCAGTTAACTTTAATCTTTACTCGGAGAAACTTTTTACAGTGTAGTATAGTGTACCTGCAAAAGCCGAGTTGATCAGTAGACGAAGAAACTAGACAAAATATGAGGAGAGTTGACAGAATGGATCCTGTAACTGTTGGCTGATTGATGTCAAAAGTTCAGTGTGATTCTGTAAATCGTTTCTCAGTAGCGTAAGTTACGAAAACACCATTTTGGTACAAAAACAGACACCGGATTTCGCGTTAAGAGCTTCCGAATAAATCGTTGAAACTCTCGGCTCAAACTACAAAAACTCTCCCTGATTTTCAACCTTGGCTTTCTCGCGCATCACGGCATGTCCCTTCTTCTTCAGTCGATTTTAGTGTTTTCTTGTTCAGCTTTGTTTTATTTATTGCCTATACTCCGCTTGTTTGTCTTTTCAACAGGTTCTGAAAGCTAAATAATAAATAAAATAAAATAAGGAGAACTCAGTTGGAGCCGGTTATAAATCTGGGACAACAACAGTATCCTGAAAAATGTCGTAAACAGGTAAGACCGAGCTTTTTCGGTGATACAAGGAGAAGGATCATGTTTATGGAGGGAATGCTCAGCGATCCTACGAGAAAGGACCATAATTAATGTGCTAATAACCAGAAGCTGGGGATATTTATTTAATGGGTATTTTTAGAGAAACTCATGGTTAATCTAGCTCCCTCTCTCTTATCCCATTTGAATCCCCATCCGAGAATATAAGGGAGATGTTTAGTTTTTCTGCATATCGGAATCCCCTTCGGACTTCTGAATTTCCCATTTACCTTGGAACTGAAAGTCCCTGGAATGGGAGGGGAATTACCATAAGTTCCTAGCTCAGAGAGATAGGAGTTTGGAAAATCGATTTTGAATTTCGCTGGAAATTACGGCAGTTGAATTGAAAATATTGAAACTTGGTCTTGCTGAAATTGGGATAAGATGAGAAAGCTAGTTTCTGTAGAATGACGAATCGACCACTACAACATTTGTTAATTGATAAGGAAAGAAGTTAAGTTAAAGTTTATCTCACTGACAGGATATTGACCAGAGATGGGCGAATCCGGATTCGGATTCGAATCCAGGATTCGTCCTTTTGCCGGATTCGAATCTGCTGCTTGTCAGTCTGGGTTTGGATTCCGACTCGGATTCCAAACCCTCAATCTTACGAATCAGCTCAAATTCCTTGACTTCATCCTTCCATTTTCCATTTTCCCAATTTTTTACACAGTGTGCTTAGGCAATCCAAGTTTTTGGTCTCCACCACTAACCATCCCAGTAATCGATCACGCTATCTGATTACCTTAAATATCAGTGCTTTTTGCCACCTCTGATTTTAAAACCACAACCTATATACATTATTTGATTTTTGTTAAGGTCGGATTTGAATCTGGGTTCGATCGAAACGGTGGATTCGGATTCGGAATCGGATTCGTACCTAGCCCTGGATTCGGATTCGAATCCTTTCATGCTCGGATTCGCCCATCTCTGATTTTGACCGCTAAACATGACACTGAATTCATGCGTCAGCATTAGGAAGAAGAAGAAGAAAAATATTTTAAATCTCGGCGACTGTTTGGCACACAACTACTTTGGTAATGGTTTCCGGCCTGGTAGGTCTCCGGGTTTAGAAATATATTGAGTGATTATGGAAGTAGGCTGCATTAGTATAATAGGGAAGACAGGTCCTTTAACACCTTTTATCTGTTTCAGCATCTGTGGCAGCCTTGGCGGCACTTGCCGGCACGCAGCTAAGAGGCAGCAATGGAAACAACTCCCAAACATCTCATGAAATGACTGTTCCCAATGAACTCATCGGATGCATTATCGGCAAAGGAGGCACCAAGATAGCTGAAATTAGGTAAATCACTCGTTCTTGTCGTTTCTATATACAGCACTAGCGTATATTCCGTATCACTCCGAAAAGGGAATGTGAAAGAATTCATCAGTTTAATCTCTGTCTGCTATAATCGTGTAAAACTTTTCTCCATCCGAAATAAGCCGACAGCTTCATTTTTCGACGTCCTCCAGGGACATGGTGCAATGCTTCTGTTAACTTTCTTTCTCATACTTCAGAAAAGAAAAAAAATCTGAGGGAGCCGGGGGTATGGCTATTTTCTGTCGATATTCAGAATTTTGTAATTTTTAGAAATATCAGCTGCCGTCTGACTGCCTTCGAATTTAATTAATCTGGGTTAATCTTGCCTTTACCTTCACAGTGCCTTTACTTCTCCACAGTCCTTTGATGTTTTACCATACTTGCTAATTTCTCCACTCTCTGAAAATAAGAACTTTAAAAGACCTGTCTTACCTATAATACTAACGCAACCTACTTCCATAATTACTCCATATATTTCTATACCCGGAGACCCCGATTTCGCACGGTACATTCTAACCCCTCTAACAAAACCACGTTTTTTTTCACTTGCCGTGCTTTGCTCCACGCTGTCGACAGTTGTCTGCGAGGAGTTTTTCCGTCTGAAAGACCGGTTGTGTAAATTGTTCCCTGTTTTCGCTACAAGTCAACGGGTCTCGAAAAGGCTTAAAACAGCCAGAACCGTGGGTTATTTTTGAAAGCACAGCCTAGATTTAAGGTATTCAAATATTTTAAAATACTTTAAGTTGAAGAGTTTCAGGGAGTTATAAAATATCGCTTTCTCATAACAATTTATTGTCATTGTGGTTATTTTTGTCAGTAAAAAGAAGGGCTGCGACAGCCACTGGATCCTAGGCCGTCTATCTGGTCTCAAGAGTCCGTCATCTTGCTTAAATTGACTAGTACGTTGCTAGTACGTCTCTTGGGGTTCAAGCTAGTTGAAGACCCTGCAGCTTTCTGCAACTTTTGCAACCTTCTTTTCGCCTTTTACGATAATATGAAACTGTACTAGAATATGTATAACTAGTGTTCCTTATTGTGGTCATGTTTAAGTGCATTGCCTCACATCGGAGAAGATGTGGTAATCCATAGGCTTAATTGCTGACGCGTGTTAGACCACTGTAGCCTACACTTGATAAATGTTTCATTGCAGCAACTTACCCCTCGCCTAGTTAATCGTCTCTGCCCCGCCCATGTGGGTCTTCAGGGAAATCAGGGCGTCAAACACATTAGCCACGGCAAACGTTGCCTGAGTTTAATTCTTAATAGAGCTGAAAGTATAAAGTTCCAGAACTGTCACGAGTTCGCGATAAAGTCGAAATTCACGTTGTTACCACGTGCGTATTGACTGGTTTCAGTACGTCAATCCTTTCGGATTTCCTACCGGATTTCGGTACCTCCTGCCCCGAGTCGGATTGTGAGTTTGCCTGTACTCCGTGAATGTCCCTTGCATAAGCCGCCTTCCGAAAATATCCCAGGCATACAGCGGCCCAATATTAGTTGAATACTAAAAAGACTAAAGGTAGCCGGTTTTCGGGTTTCAGTCTTTCTCTCCCAACCGGACTGTAGCCTATAGCAGAATCTTGCAGCGGTGCCAGGCCGCATTTCCGAGGCACGACCGACATGGGAAGCTATCGAAACTCAGTATTGTGCTTTGGGAAAGCGGGTACTTGGAAGTTGAGGTGCAGTTCGTACATGCGATAATTTTCACTCGTTTGTGCTCAACAGTACGGATACGCAAACCGGAAATATTGAAGATGTCCGGACGCCAAGATTTCAACAATCCTAACCTCTAAAAAAGTCACAGGATGACATTAAGAAGATTAGAAGATGTTTGAAAAATTACCCATCGCGCTCTGAAAATGCATCTTCCATCTGCCGAAAATGTTTTTCTGCTGTCAGGTCATGTCCCAGAATTAAATGCTTAAAGAAAATATTTATTGCTCAAAGGTGAAAATGATCCGTTGCTTCAGAAACATTTGAGTGTCTGAGAAGGACAGAAACAGAAATTGCGAACTTCGCGTCATTATGGGTAAAGTCGCTTTCACATTGACGCGTCGTTGCATATGCGTTTTTCTTGCCTTGCTTACAGGTAGCGTAGCGTAGCTTTCACACCTGCGCTAGAGCTTTTCACGCTGGATGCGTGTTTACGTTTTATTTTCTCGGTTTCTTCTGCCGAATTTTCGGTCTTTCTTCATTATTAAGTTTTTCTTCATCATTAGGACGTTTTTCCCCAATTTTTCTTCAAATACTTCTCTTCGTCACTGAAAAATCTGATGCGTCGACGCGACGCAAGAATAGAACTTGGTTCTGTTCTTGCGATGCGTCCAGTTTGTCTGCGTAAGCTCTGCGTTGCGTCGCCGCAAGCGCCACGCAGGGGTTGCCTAGCTCAGTGTGAAAGGCTCAACGTGTCAATGTGAAAGCGGCTTAAACCTGCATGGGATTCGTCGAAATTTCAGAGCTAAGTTATAAAATTGTCTTCGCTACCCTCAGGGTTAAAGGGCTGAGTGTCCCATTTATTGTGACTTTTCCGGTGTGACATTTTTAACGTTACCCGCAGGGAATAACTCTTGTTATCCAAAACTAGTACGTGTTCTGGCTTTGACGGTGGATCTCTCAAGTAGCCTACATCATCTTCGACATTACAGTTTTTTTTTTCATAAATTAAAATAGTTCCTTTAACAGAAAGTTGTCTTCTTGGACTTCCAAAATGATTGTCCGAATCATTAGAAGAAAGTTTGGATGCAGAATCTTTCCAGAAAGTTGAGCAGCTTTGGGGATCGTGAGCTGAACTTACAAATTAATGTCGACATTTGCTACTTTGATCCAACTTTAGAGCTTTTTTTGGCATATGAACTAAAATTGACTGAAGTTCTTAGTCCAAATTTTATCGATGTTCCTGGAATGTTTTCTTTTTTAGTCTCTCAAATAACATGTGTCATAATATATGTGATGGCGTTTACTTGCAGCAGATGAACATCGTAATCCCCAAATTGATACCTTAAGTGACATGGATTCTACGCCAACACTTTTACCGGAAAGATGCAACATCTTTTCATCTTGGCTTATTAGAATGAATGAATGAATTGATTTATTACATGCAGCCTAATAATAAGGCATTTGCGGTATGGCGATAAGGTAAGGGAGGAAGGTTTTGGATGCCGGAAGGACGGTGATGAATAAATATTCATTCAGCCCAAGCTGACTGCGAATCATATTTGATAGTGCAAAACGGATAGATGGTGTTTCCCACAAGTTCGTATTTCCAACTTGAGCGGTTTTGAGCCTGAAGAGGACCTTGCCAAGAAGGGCCGAAATATAGCTCCAGTAAAATTCAGCTGACGAATCCGTTTTGCACCATCAAAGGTGATGAATAGTGGGAGGGAGTGGAAGGAAGAGGTTCTCACGGGCTTTCTTCTCCCCGTATACTCAATCACCTTGGCTGAGTTGGTCTGGGGTCGGAACATATTACTATTCTGACCCGAGAGCAACCCGGCCGAGGTCTAGTCGATTCTTGAGATGCATGGAAGATGTGGAAGTAGAAAGATTGAACGAAGAAGCTCGCTATAGGTTTAATAAAAAAAAAGGAAAAAACGAAAGAGAGAATATATATATTACAGAAAAATAAGGAAATAAACGCTTAACAAGAAATACGCAGCGGCATTATCACAATATGTACAACAACAGCAAAAGATAAATAAACACAAACAACGAAACACGAATTAGCTTCTAGGTCTATAATAGCTTAGTTGCCTCTTAACGCGTACCACGGAATCGAGGCTCAGTCAACCAGTATTTTGTTGTTCAAACAAATTTTTGACGGTAGAAAAATAACCGAATATTTGTCTTCTCGTCCTACACACACTACATACAATTGCGATCACACTTCGTTATATGATCCAGTAATAGAACAAAGAGAGAAATTGCGACGTTAAAATTTGGAAAAATATTAAAATAGTTCGTCTTTTAAAACTTCACAAAGTAGGGACCGAAACTTTTCTCGTACCGGAAGTCCATCCGTACGGGTTTAACCATTGGAACTGGCTGCGATACGACTGTCTGGGGCATTAACTGGTCGAGAAATGGGGAGGGGAAAGTATGTGACAAGGAATCAGGTTTTATCGAGTTACCAAATCTAAAGCGAAGTTCGTGTCTACGTGCCGACATGGACTTCAGGTGGATGTGATGTACGGCGAAGATCAAAAATTAGCAGAGACGCGTACTGGATCCTCTCGGGTGTTCCGAGTACTCCCGCGTTAAACTGAAAGTTGGTGAAATAGAAGATTGTGGCCAAGAAACATGCCAGTGGCGCCCCTTTTGAATAAATTATGAAAAGCACATCATGGATCCTTAGTGCTATAATGTGTTGGATGGCTTGTTGAGACTGAACTTGTCGAGACTCGGGAGTCTTGCGCCCGAATTGCTGGTCTGCCTGTATAAGATACCGTTAAACAGTAGCGTAGGCTGCTGTAGGGTTATTGTATGCTTCAATGATGGTTGTCGGAATAGTGTGCGGAGCCTGAGTCTGTTGTAATGTAGGCTACTAATGCCGAATGTCTGTTTTTGGGCGTTTGGTTGATCAGTACGAGGATAAGCAATCCCCGTCTCGCCTAAGCAGTATGCTCCGATGTAGCTCCAGATTCTTTCTAGTTAGCTGCCCGATGGGTACTTGCCGCCCGTCCTGGGGGTGCTTCGATTGGTACTTCGGGTCCGGCCTGGCCGAATATTTAGCACGCCGAACTCCCAAGCGAAGGCTTTCTGGTTCGAGTCTTGGTAGTGCCTACAGTTTGGTTTGGGGCGGGTGTTTTGGCGTAGCCCTGTAAGGCAAGCCAAAGTCCACCCAGCTTGACATGGTTACCCGGAGAAATCTGGGGAAGGTGATAGGAAGGGTGTGGGAAAGCACTAGGATAGCTGGCCCCCCACCGCCCATTGCACCTCTTGGCTGAGAATCAGATGCCAGCACCGCCTGTTAATGCTGACGTTGATACCCTTCCGTGTTCCTGCTCTTGTTAGTAGTCTTGTATTTCCTATCACTTTGTACAGCCTCCTTAGCTGATATTTTCTTGGTAGATAGTTCGTTTGAATCCTCTCGTCCGTTAGGAATTTTGTCTAAGCCCTTCAGTGCATACTAAACTTCAGAATTCCGTTGTCAGCGAGTTTCCAACAAAAAGTGCAGTGAGTGGCTTGCATTTCCCACCATTTCTGTTTCAGAAATAAGTTTCCAGATTTTCACTTCCATCTCCGAAATTATTTCTTGGCTGCGCAATAATCGATTCATCCCTTAGAAACAGGGGGATACAGATGGAGCCTTTCAGACACACAACGGATGAATGAATCTTATGCAAATGGACTATTGTAGAGCAGCTTTCGTTGCTCGTGTAATCTTGATGGGTCGATTGGTTTATTCCAGTAAACTGAGATGAGGGTCCATGAGTATTCGGTTTAGTCTGGCTATCGTCAATTAGGATGAGTACAGTTGTCACCTTACGTGACAATCTTCATACTTTCTTTGTCTTCATGAGAAGTTGTCACATTACAGCAAAATAAAAAAACAGTCGGATTACGAATTTCTGTTTTATAGTTGTCTGCTTCTTAAGATTCCGAATATACTTTAGCAAAAAGAAATATTTCGTAAATTTTTTTCAAACCTGCGTAGCATCCTTTCTGTATTCTTTTTATTTTTGTAAAAAAGTCTAACTATTTGGGCTACGTCCCCTCCTCCGATTAGTGACGTTATTTTTTTTTTTCAGTCTCAACTCTGTTTCAGTCTGTCGTTTTTCCTAAAGCTACGTTTACACGGAGGGTATTTACCCGTACTCCGCGGGTATTTTTCCCCGCAACAGCAACAAATCCCCGGGTATTTTGGACTTCAGTTTTGCGAACTTTTTACTCGGGTATTTGTTTGTCGAAGGGTATTCTTCGCCGTCAGCAACAACAAAATCGGATTTTCGAGCAATACTTTTGATAATGTCCATATAAGAAGCCATTCAGATGGACACATGTTAGTTTCCATCGTAGAGAGATACCCTGAGCTTTACAACCTTGGAATTTATTGCCACATGAAAGTACCCTCCCTTGAAAAATACCCGGGTACCGTGTGAACACTTTCCCGTCTCGTCTCCGGGGAAAAATACCCGCCGTGTAAATGATCCTTAAGTTACTCTATATATTTTCAGTTCAGCTTAGCTACTTATCGCGTGACTCAGTTAGCAGCAGGAGCATTTGCTTGAATGGAAAGCGCTGAGCAATACGCCTTGGGAAACGGGCGCGTAAATGTTTCCATGCTCCTAGTTTATGAATCTAACCATTATTTTATTTATTCGCTCGGAGAGAGTTTAATAAACGATTGCTTCTGTCACCCAACTTCCAGCGAGTTGATTTTTATGTTTTTGTCAGCCGCCAAGAGAGAGAGTGTTTCTGTCTCAGAAATACTGACGTGGCTCCCAAGTGGATCGATCGTTTTCCTTCCAGAAGAAAAAGCTTTACTCAATCCCCGTGTTTAGCTTCTCCTAATTGTAAATTGCAGTTGGGACCACTAATTGCTTTTTCCGACGGATTTCGAATCTGGGAAACGCCGTCCTCCACAGAGGAATACAATAAACTGACTGTTTCTCAAGACAAGCAATCGCAGTAGCTAATTAAGCATGGACTGCCTGTCTTGTGTTACTTACAGACCACCCAGTCGGTCTTTTATTGCTACCTTGCTTTCCAAGACTCATCTGCAAATTAAAGTAACGATGGCACCAACTCTACTTTCCAAGGCCGTATCCAGGGGGCGTCAGGGGGTTGACCCCCCCCCCCCCCCCTCCCCCCCGAAACATACAAAAGTAATCATATTTACAGGCGTTTCCCTCTGATCTATGTATTTTTGTACTTTTTTGTCCGACCAGCAGGCAACCCCCCCTCGAAATAAATTCCTGGATACAGGCCTGCTACTTTCTCAACTGTATATGGCATACCTTGCCAGGAAAGTCTCAAGTTTTGATCCGGGAGAAGAGGGTTCGATCCCCTTAATCTCGCGTCTTGTACCTGAACCTAGCCACGCCCAAATTTCTTGAAAATCGTCCAGGGGACTTTAGAGAACCGGTGAAATCCCAGTGCTGCGCGTCTTCTAGTATTGCACAGCAAAATCCCCCTTAGCATGTACAGTAGAGGTATGTTGATGTGAACAGTTACTTTAATGTGAACAGTGCAGTTTTGGGCTAAATAGCAGAATGGAGATCCAAAATACCTATTCAGGTTTTTTCAGATGCCCTTAATTACCTATTTTGGCTAACTGGTAGTTGGCTTTAGGCACAGCAAGTGCGCGAAAATGGCGACGTCGAATGTCAACAAACGTTCACATAAGCATACCTCTACTGTATACAAGGGCTAGGTAAATCTAGGCGGGGCTTGGTGCGGATACAGCTTGTGTTCAAAGAACTGATGTGTTCAAAGAAATATGTGTTTGCCGTAATTGTCCTGTTTTTGGACGTAAAAGCATATTTAAGGAAACTCGAAGAATGAGCTGTTCCTAGATGAAAGTTGCGATACCAACAATTGAAACAACTAACAGAAAAACCCCAGTGCGCTCTCTGAAGCTTTAACCAATTTGCGAGAATTGCACTGTCAGAAGTTTCATAACAGATAACACGAGGATGCGCGGTTTCAGCAGATAATGCGTAACAGATAAACACTTCGGATGTTATCTGTTGTGTTTCAAAATGCTATGCATAATAAGCTTTACCATCAGGAAGAACCGAAAAACCGCCTAAAAGTATCTGCTTGTTTTCCGACATCATGACGATAAGGAATAAAGTCAGTTGATGCTCTTTAGGCTCTTCCTAACAGAGCTTGTTACGCATCACATTTCATGCATAACTTTTTCAAACACAACAGATAACATCCGAAGTGTTATCTGTTATGAAACTTCTGACAGTGTTTTGTTACAATACTCCAAATCATTTTTCATCAAGAAAGTTTCGGATAAGTTCTGAGCGATTGAATACCAATTCCTGCTCTCCTTTAGTTTATTTCGTTTTCGAGGTGATTTTTGTTTAGATTCGTTATGCAACTACCGTTCTTTGATATTGCTGTTAATCTGTCCTTGCAGTAAATTTGATTTCCGCTCGCTTCTCTGCTTGGGCGACACATCAAATGACACTTTTCTATCCTTGACAAAATTATGTTCTCTTGCGGCTTATAGTTGGCTCGCCTGAACAGAAATGGACTCGGGGACCCTGCGGTGTGGCCGTCCAAATCTATTACAAAGCATATCCGTCACCTTGAAGCCTAATTGGTGGGACCTGCTCCCTACACCTGTGACCTTTTAATTTCCTGTCACGAAGTTGTGAATTGTCCTAGTCGCCGTTTTTCCTTGACCAGCTGTTCCCGAGCTATATTAATTTCGGGACTCGAGACCAGAAATAAACCACGTGTGAACCTTGCCCGCCGTATGGACAATACCTAGGAAAAAAATAAAAGATAAATATACGGAATAAATAATATAGCATAATAAAGGAATCAACTCTCTTCGAACCAATCAGCTAAATCAATTAGGGAAGAGACCAAAAATAGAATCTATCCAAGGGTGGTTTCAAGGGTTTTTGGAAATAAAGCCGTATGGGTAAATTTCTTACGAAATTAACCTCCCATTCTTTAGGAGGGTTTTCACTATTGGGTTACCACTATTGGGTTTTCAACTATGGGAAAGCGATTCCTGGAATAACTTTCCACTTTCCCGCTGAACTGATCGCGAAAACGCATGGAAAGCTGATATCGCCGAGAAAATGTTGAATTACAAACTTTTTCGACTAAATATGGTTCACTTACGGTTCTTTGATTCTCATATATCCGATCGAAGTCACCCTGTTTTTTCTTCACACTTTTGAAATTCCCGCCGAAGCATTCAACTTTCCGCGGAGCTTTCCACTAACCTCGTGGAATCACTTTCTGGGAAAGCTGCTTCGGTTTCCAGAGCGCGAAAACCGGGTTGGAAAGTTCGGCAACTTTCCGAACTAGCGCGAAAACCATTGGAAAGTGATTCCGACTTTTGCTTTCCAGCTCGCGAAAACCCTCCTTTTGTCCCAGGATCGAGAAGGTTTCTCTGGCCTTTTGATTCATTCTTCTAGCTGTTTTCATTTTTGGGATCCCAAAACGTAAGTTGAGGGATACCTATGACATCGCAAAAGTTGTCCGTCTGTCCGTCCGTCCGTCTGTAAGCACGATAACTCTCGAAGGGATATTTTGATGAAACTTGGTGTGAGGATTCGTTGGGTCGGCGGACCAGTCGAGTTCGTAAATGGGCTTTGGAGCCCTACATTTAGGGGTGGGGGAGGGGGTTCAAATTAAGGGGCTAACAAAATATTTTGAAACAGCTAATGTGATAGTCGATGATGGGGTAAGAAGACATGCTGAACACGATGGTGAAAACCATTTTGTAATCGGACAAGGAGTTCGCCCGGAATCCAGCCTAAACCGGAAAGTTTGTTGAAAGGAAAAGTTTTATTTGAAGTTGATTAGATGTTCGATTTAGAGGTAGGAAGACATGCTGAACACGATGGTGAAAACCATTTTCTCGACGGACAAGCAGTTCGCCCGGAATCCGGCCCAAACCGGAAAGTTTGTTAAAATTAAAAGTTTTATTTGGAGTTGATCAGATGTCCGATTTAGGGCAAGAAGACATGCTGAACTTTTATGTGAAAACAATTTTCTACCCGGACATGTAGTTCGCCCGGAATCCGGCCAAAACCGGAAAATTGTTGGAAGTTAAAGTTTTATTTCTAGCTGATTAGATAACTGATTTAGGGGTAAAAAGAGACGCTGAATCCGTGTGGGACAATCATATTTTACCCGGATATATAGTTCGACCGGAATCCGGCTGGAGTCGGAAAATTTGTTATAAGTTAAATTTTTATTTGAAGTTAAGTAGATGTTCATTATTGGGGAAAGAAGATACCCTGAGTTCGTTTTTGAGCTTTCTTTTTTCGCCCGACAAGTAGTTCTAGAGTTCGGCCGAAACCGGGAAATTGGCAGAAGTGGCAGGAACTTTTCGTATAAAACAGATATGACTTATACAGGTAAACACACATGCTGAATCCATATCTGAACTTGGTTTTCTCAGATGATTAGCTATTTGGCCTTAATCTGTTTCTGAATTTAATTGTAAGAATGTTTAAGGATTCTGGCGATGACTGGATCTGGCTAAGACAAGACCCAGTTGTCTGGATCAGATATTGAATTTTTGGGATCCCATCGAAAACTTTGGTCTTGTTCCTTGTAGCAGTAGATCTTCATAGGCAAACTTTCTTTCGCCCACGGTCTTGTATCTTCGTTTCTTTTATTTCATTGGTGGATTCGGTTAATCCCAGTCAGCAATAGCTAGTGACGTAACCCAAGCCCTTTGGTTCAAGAGAAAACTGTCCTCTGCTTGCTCGAAAAGTTTGCGAGACTAAATTAGGGACCACTGCAGAGAAACCTCTTCCGGACGGTGAACTGACGCACCCGTTCCAATTCTGAGGACAATGAAGAAAATCCATCACTTTCTTATTGCCTGATTTATTTTCTTCAACGTGAATCAGATCCGACACAAACCAAGGCCTGCAACCCTTCTTGTATATACGCCTTAATCACCCATTCAATCGGATATTCCGTTTAAGCCTACCGTCACATAATAGTCCGACAAAAAGAAAAGAGCTTGGTTGCTAGTATAGTAAACACGTGCTCTGCGTTTGGCATGTGTTCGGTGGCCGGGCTTCCGTGGCCTTGCCAATCCAATTATATGGGACGTCTGCTCTGTTCCGAACCATGCGGAAACGTTCCGAATTTACGATCTTGCAGTATAGTCGTAAATCAAAATTGTCATGATTGTTTTTTGACGGTCCAGCGGCAAGTGCATGGAAAGGTGATGACTGCTGATGATGGGACCATATTTCAAAAAGCTGAAAACCGTTTGTGGGCAGCGCCTTAAGGAATGACTAGGTTGAAGGTGACGTGAAGGTGCCCGAACTTAGCCCTAGTAATTTGCCATTGCTGTGGTTTCGTGGTTTCGTTTCTTGGCGTATGGTTTCAGTGATATGGTTTCGAGAGGGGTGGTAAAGGCTAGGTCTTGAATAGGGGTCACTGGGACCTTGTGGATAGCGTGATTTTCCTCTGAAGACCGGCGGGCCTGACCTTAATATCCACTCTCAACCAGTCAAAAAACGAGGGGTAGAGATGTCCTAGGTAGCCTAGGGCTCAGACGCACTCCACTCTTTCTCTCTCGACAAAATAAATGTATACTCAATTATACAAAAAAAAAATGATTTCTTTTCCCGGCAAAAGCGACATTGACTTGGTCGAAATTTTCAAAACTTACTCCAGTTTGGGTTCCTGCGAAAACCTTTGGACTTGATGTTGCTCAGTTTTTTCGTTTCCCATTTCAGATAAGGAAACCTTAGTGATGATTACCTTAGATTGGAAACTATGGCATAAGATCCCCTATCAAGTACGTCCAGCCTGTGTAGACAACACAACCTTAAAATGGTTAACAAAGCGTGACTTAGCGGGTCTGTGAAGACTTCGAGCTACTCAAAAAGGCTCATTAGCCTATCACTATTTCCACTTGGAACTTAATAATGTTTGTACTTTTCAGGCAAGTTAGTGGCGCTATGATTCGTATATCAAACTGTGAAGACCGAGAGGGGGTGACCCCAACGACGGAGAGGACAGTGACAATCACAGGAGCACCGGAATCGGTGGCTCTTGCTCAGTACCTTATCAACACAAGGTCAGTACCGTTCCTGTTCTTTTCATACCATACCCTATGCCTGGACAGATCACATTAAGCAACTTGGCTTTCATCTTCTACAGTTTGGCATTTAACTTTTGTGTCAAAATGGCTGAATTTAGCTGATTGTATATACTTTTATCTCTAAGCCTTGCTAGCCTTGTTTGAGCTTATGCAATCTCGGTTCTCTGTTTCGTGATGTGGTCGTGGTTTGCAACGCTTTTTTAATCAGTATTTGAGTCGGTACAGTATTGATCAGCTGTTGTGGTTCTGTGTAGCCGACAGGGTATTAGCAAGATTAGTCCACTACTGTTGCCGCCACAGTCTTCTTGTTTCTATAGGCGTTTTTCCGTGGCGCAATTGTGTACCATAGACTTCCGAGTGTTTGTCGCGGAAACACGGTTGTGTGCCACACAGTCGAGCCACAAGTTGAAACTCACGGAAACGCCGTATTGACTATTTCTGGGGCGATAATTTCAACAAAATCTCAACAAACAGAACTCCAGGCTTTCTTCCTTACCATTCTATGCAAAAAGGATCTTCATTTTTATGTCTACATGCTTGAGAAAGTAGTTAATTTTATTGTTTTGACATTAGTTTGCTGCTAAATTTGAATTTCCCGCCAGAAATGAGCCACAAAATCGACAATCAGTTGTTTCTCGAATTCGTGCCACAAAGCGAGCCACAAAATCTTGTTGATCGCGGAAACACACTTGTGGGCCGCACAAAACTTCGCAGAAACGCTCTTTTCGAGCCACAATCGAGCCACAAACTGTTTGTGGGAGCATGGAAAAACGCCTTATGTCGCTCTTTAAATGTCCCAGCTATGAAAGAAGGCACATTACTGTAGTCTCTGATGCGCCGTCGTCACCAGGAAACTTCGCGCGACAAACCAAGCAGATGAGTTCAGTCGCGTCTTACCACGGCGTAGAAAACAGTGCGATTCTCGCCATTTAGTTGACATATACATGGTCTTCTGTCAAACCAAAGCTGACTTTGCATCATTTGGATTGGATTCTGAACCGTTTGTCAGGGGGTCGCCTAGGCACGGGAAGTGAAAGGCATGATGCAGGGGGAGATCAGTAAAAACGGGAAAGGGTACTCAAAACGGGAGAGGCATAGGAAACTGGGAAAGCTACACCAGGGATCAAGCATACTAAAAAAAAGGAAAGATGCACCGTTTTTCATGTTGTTATCAAAGCAGATAACATCCGAAGTGTTATCTGTTACGCATTACTGTTGAAACCGCGCATCCACGTGTCATCTGTTATGAAATTTCTGACAGTGTAGTAGTATCAGTAATAGTAACATACGCCTTTCCTCTTCTTTGCCGTTCTTAGTCGATCCGTTAAGTCAGCCTCAGAATTCTGGTTTTGCAAGAAAGATCTTCGGAAACATTTAAAATATTTAAGGCTGTAAAATACTTGGCTAAATAAACCGCTGCAAGGCATCCTCGTATATGGACGTACATAGATCTCAGTATATAGACCAATACGTTGGCTATTGCACCTATTTGGTCAGCCGACTTCTGCTATTTTTGGGATTCCAAAACGTAAGTGGAGGGATACGTATGACATCGTAAAAGCTTGTCCGTCTGTAAGCGCGATAACTCTCGAAGGGAATGAGATATTTTGATGAAACTTGGTCTGAGGACTCTTTGGGTCAAGGGCGAGGTCGAGTTCGTAGTTGGGCTCTGTAGCTTGGCTTTCTCAGATAATTACCCATTGACCTTCTTCTGTTTCCAGACCTTAATAGTAAAAATGTTCAAGGAGTCTGGCGAAGCCCGGATATCTACAAGACAGAATTTTCTGGATCAGATATTAAATTTTTGGGATCCCATCGAAACCTTTGGTCTTGTTAAAAAAGGCTGCTCCAACTCTAAATTTTAATTGACACCAAAAAAGGTCCTTGGCTTCCGGCTTGGAGATGCAGACTTTGACGAATATTTCCCATTTCCTGGAAATCATTTCTATGGAAATCCAGCATCCTACCTGCGGTCGGTTATGGGAAATGATGTTAGAAAAATAGATCGAAAGAAGGACTCTTTCCTAAAGTGGATAGGGAAGAGAGGCAGTTTCAGGAAATTTGATTTCTATTGATTTCTGAGATTGTGGGAGAGCTTTGAAATTGGCCACGTAACTGGCTATGGGTCGGATGCTAAATCGGGAAGTTGACCCGCGTAAACCTATGCATGCCTTCTTCTAAAAAATTTGCGTAGTTTCTCTGCTAAGATGTTCTAAGAAAATTGACTACTTTAAAACTCAGCAAGTTACACAAGGCTTTGGCTGTTTTTAACTGAACCTCTTGCCGTACATGAGAAAACGCGGCAATCTTATTCAACACCTGTCGCCTGGGCCTCGTTTTTATTGCAATACTGCTGCCGTATCGCCGCTGCAGCACTTCTTTGCTACTGCACAAGATACGTTTTTATATTCACTGCCTGCAGCATTTCTTCTTGCGGTAGGAGCCCCTTGCAGGGAAGCACAGATCGCGCTCGGACGGATTAGCAAGTCCGTGTTTCTCGAGAAGCGCTGTCGTCTTCCTCGGAAGCACTGCAGTGCAAACCGAACGTAGAAAGAATCAGCCCGGGAGCGGCCGAGAAGTAAACGTGCAGCGTTCAAGAAAAACGAGGCTCTTGCCAACGAGCTACTAGAAAATAGCTATACGGAGCCCAACTCGTATCCTCAAAAGGGAAAATAGGGCGAGAGTAAAAAATCAGTTTGATGCCTATAGGGGGAATTGAATACAGCTATGGAACGCAGAATCTTGGGAATAACAATGGGTTTAAGTATTGCGCAAGTAGAGTGAATTAGCATCGTAGGTAGTCTTTAGTTCAGCATTATATCCATCTTAATCCTTGGTATTCTGAATGATAAGAAGTGCACTTTCTCAAGATCCGATAAGGTCATAATGAAGTCATAGGGCTCAACTTACTGACAAGAACCGCGCTTTGTACAAAATCTCTGCTTGGTCTGCAGAAACTTGTTTACTTCAGCTTCACGTGAAAAACACTACAGCATCTTTTGAAAATAGCTCTTTCTAGAATTTGTTCAGTCCATAGTTCAAGAGATCAGAGGAGGACTAGATGTTGCCTTGGACTAGCAACAAGTAGCCTGCCATTTGTTGGTTTCCATCCAAGGTTCCATCTACCGGTCTTTCTTTTAGTAGCCGCAGAACGTGTGGATTTTTTTGTGCTCCTGTTTGGCAGCGAATTTTTGCTAAACTTTGCTTATTTACTAACAAATCATTTGTAAATATTCATTCGCATATTATTGTGAAAACAAAGGATGGGCAACCTGAGTGTCTGTAAACAAGGGCCATAATGCTTTTGTTTCTTTATTTTTTATCGAGAAGTGAAACAAAATAGGCGATTTGGATACGGAGGGCCCCACCCTTCTCTTACATATATCACTTTCCTCTTATGCATCTGTGCTGGTGGTGGTCACCTTTCGTTCCCAAGCAGTAGCCTACTGTTGAAACAACTACGATTTTTTTCTTCCCTTTCACCCTTATTTGCACCGAGCCTTGTCTTGGCCTAGTCGGAGTTCGGGCAGTTAAATGTATGGTAATACTTCTGTGCTTCCATCACTCACTGTGTTATCCCATTTTGTTGTAAGCTTTGTGATTTTCATGCTTTATTACCTCATTGCTTTCCGTTTTACTTCTTCTTGTCTCGTAGTTCAACTAAGCTGAGTGGCGAGTAGCATTGTCGTGTCGAATCAAAAATAATCAAGACAGCTTTAAATGGCTACTGTAAATCTAACAGTGACGCTGCTGGATTGAATACTACCAAGAATAAAACAAGACTTCACTAAGTGTCCGTCCTACTGGAAGCATAGTGGTTTTCTCAGGGATAACTGGAACTGTCAATCTCAAGCATACTCACTGCCGGCTATCGACCATGCGCGCTTGCAATACTGATCCTTACCTCTACCCTAATTAAATTTAAATTAATGTATTTATTCCTTCAAAAATATCAGACATATAGGAAAATACAAAAGGTTATTTGCAAGTAGTTCAGATCCTGAGCGCGGATTTTCCGCATAGTTTGTCTGAAGTGTAAAAAATTATTCTAATCTAAGCTGTACCCCTTCATTTCTTTAATGTGCACCACTGCCTATTTTCGTTCATTTTGACATTTTCTGATCTTAGAAAACATAGTCTGTAACATTAAAATTGCTCGATCAGCCTTAATATTTTACTGATTTTCTCTCGTGCTATGAAGACTTGAACGAAGATTTACGAATAAGCTGTAAAGCCTAGTTTTCAGCTGTTTGAACTAAAGAAAGTTGTTTGTTTTATCTGATCATCTCGGGAAACAAATAGTTTTTATTTATAGCGGCTAGGATCTTTGACCTTAAAAAAAAGTAGGTCACTCTTCGTATGTGAGGTTGAGTTTCCACGCGCGAAAAAATCCGTGACTACGTGTTAATGCCGCTGCGGACCGAGATTTGTTTCATTATTGGTTCTTCATGAGAAAAGTCTGCCGTTTTCTGCTATCTAAGCTAACTTTATCCCGCTTTGTTGCACCTAATCGCACTTGGAAGACCATGCCCTCTCGTTCATTGGAATCCTAGACTCTCTGAGCTTTCGGAAAAGACACGCGTTTTTGCGCCCGGGGAGCGCCATCCGCGAACATGCGGACAGCGTCTCTTCGTTTGAGAAGCTCTGCTTCATGAATTTGGCTTGGGAGTGTTTCAAGGATTCCAAGGCACAAGTTGAAAATCGATCAAGTAGAGTTAGGAACCCATTCCTTTTTTTTCACTGTCTGTATTGCATTCGAACCCGTATCTAATCCTGCCCTTTTTTCTCTTTTTCGTTTGCCACCGTGCACCGATCCTGGCAATTCCTGGCTGGCTTTCCACCCTGAACCTGGAACTAAACCTGTTGCTGCCAAATGGAACGTTCTGTTACCATCTCTTGTGCTGTATGCTTTATTTAATCAATGTAGTGTGGAAGTGCAGAAAACGTCCGGAGACGCTGAAATGACGGAGACCGTAGCCGCGGAAGCGGCGGCACGCGCGCTCAGCTCCGCCCACCCGCTCGCGCACCTCTTTGCCAAACCCGGAGCGATATCTAGTCTCGCCGGACTACCCGGTGTAGCCTCAGTGGGCAGCCTGAACGATTTACTGAAATCAGTTATGCAGAACTCGGTCGGCTGCAGTGTAGGTCGTGATCGGTTCCAAAACCTGCGTAGTGTGTCCCCAACTCCAAAGCAGGGGCGGAAGTTCGCGCCCTATTAGTCCCGCTCTTCCTTTTGCTCAAGGTCAGTTTGAATCGATCAGCTCAGTGCTGAGAAGGCCATATCATATCTTGTGGTGATATTTTGACGCAATCGTAATTCAACCCTGAGCCTTACGTTCATTAGGAAAAATTTTGTTCGTGTCCCAGTTTAAGGGATTTTTTTGCAGTTTCACTGCCTGTGTTTTTACTAGCTGTACGAGCTTTTTAAAGTCGGTTTCTGTAGTACAGATCACGGCGGCACTGACTCCATGAGAAGACAGACCTGGTAGAAAACGTGTAGAAGGGTATAAGCCTTGTGCCCACAGAACCTGGGTTCGCGTTAACGCGGCCGAATCCGGTATTGTCTAGCCGAGATTTAAGGAGATATTCCGTCGAACGCTGGGTCGCAAAAAAACGCTGGAAACCTATTGCGTGAATATTTCTTCACTTTCCATTTTTTTTCCCAACCCAAAAATTCATTGTCATGTTAAAAAAAAATGCATCAGCTTCAGAGCTTATACCATCTTTTTATTAACCAACAGAATTTGGTAAATTATTTGTATTCCAACAAGGTCTGCCAATTCAAATCTGCCGTTTTTTGTTATTTTACTAATTTTTATTTTCCGCGGAGCTTAGCTTTCTAGTATTTTTATCGGAAAACTAAAGCCGATGCGGAAAACTCTACAAAAAAAAACGGAAAGCGATTCCGGTATGCTTTCCTTGTCGTGAAAACTTCTAGCAGCTCCATATCGAATCTTTCAGCGTCGCCTACCTTTTTTTTTCTTTAATTACTTAGCTTATCCCTGTTCAAACAGACTTCGTAAAGTATATTGCATTTCTCTGAAGCGAAAAACGCTGCGCTGCTGATGCAAGTTTTCTAACATAACATGAAAGGATCATCCGGATGTGAATGTGCGTCACAAGACGAAGTGAACCGTCCTGACGCAAAGCTCAGCGTTTTGCATATCAGCTACTGAACGTTTCTGACTGATCTGGGGTTTAGTCGGGCTTTCGTGTTGAGTCGGGTTCATTAACCTGAACCAGGTTTACCCGCGTTTTGGGAGTCAGTGCCGCCTCGATAGATGTTGGAAGGATCTCAGATAAGTATTAGACGAGGTCTATATGTAACTGTATACAACTAGAAGCAGTGATAAGTGTAAAATAGTGCGGGCAGACCGTCAGGGTGTGGAGGTCCCTCCTCTCAGCATTTCTTGCACTGTTAGTTCCGTTTCTGAAAATTTTGCTTTTTTCCACTTCACTAGCCGAGGAAAAAATCGGTAGGAAACCTGAGCGTTTGTCCGCATTATTATTGGCATAGCTTCACGCATTTTGTTGTTGCTTAGAGTGAAAGCTGGGTCTTCCCTGCTTGAAATTCGAAGTAGTATGAAGCGATATCTGGACGTGTTCATAAGTTGTTGCTGACGGCAACCTTACGAGTAGAGGTGTTTAGTGATGCAGTTAGAGGTTATGTGTCTTAGCGATATTTTATCTGATAGCTACACGGAATACCACCTGAATCCCAAAATTAAGGCAAGCCTCAAGGTTGGTCGCTGGCCTATAAATTTGGTAATTTTTTACACTCCCGCTCGAAAAGATCTTACAACTTTAGCAAGTTGAAGCCGTCGTTCATGGGATCGACTGAAAAGGGGCACGGCACAACATAGTAGCTGCCTTCTTTGTCACGGGAGTTCTCACCGGTGGTCTCCGGTTTTTCTTACAAGCCGCTTTTGCATCCACCGGTGACTACTCACCAGTCTTATAATCCGTTTTTGAACTAATTTTGATGTCCGGTTTTACCTCACCGGTGCGGACTAACCAGAACCTGCTCGGGAGCCCGACTTCAGCGAGGAGTTAGCAAGTTTTCATCAACTCACCGGAGAACCAGAAAACGCGGTTGAGTCAGCCTGGAGTGCAACGAACGCAGCTAGTGTAGGAGGCACGAGTATTAAAAAGAGGCACGAAAACTAAAAGAAACTAAACTTCACAGTGAGGGGCAGGAACAATTCAAATTCAAATTCAAATAATTTACTTCCTCCAGAAATCGGAGAGTAAAAAACATAGTAAAAACCTACATAACTGGCCAAAAATATAAAATGACAACTATGACATAACAAGGCCGTATCGCATAAAACAAATCAACACGCAAATATCAAACAAAATAAAAAATAAAAAAAATAAAACTGTTCTAGTGTGCCTTCTTTTAGGCTCTGGAGTTATGAACTCTCACTTACTTGTCTATACTTCTGCTACTTGCTAATCTCTTTTTATTACTTGTGCCTCCTGCGCCATGCCGTGCCTCTGTTTAGTCGATCCCGTCATTCATACTGTTTATGTAAAGCATTGTTGAAATTGGTGTAATAAGCTGCGTACAGCCAGCAGAACGTGGTGGGCGTGATTAAGAAAAATAGAACTCTATCCTATTTTCTCTTATTTATTTATTTTTTATTTATTTATTTGTGACCCGCTTTTTGAATAACAGCGGAGTATGAGTAAAATACACAAAGTAAAATAAACATATTAAAACGCTAAACAAAACAATGTAAATAAACATGACTGCATTATTTTCATATAGTTGAAAAACACACTAAATAGACTTAAAATTTTTCCACATTGACAAGCACATTAAACGGTTTCAGGAATGAAAAACTGGCTAGTAATTTCGTGGGTTATGTGGGTAATTCGTTATGCAGCTCTAATCTCTTATGTAGCTCTAATCTAGCTTGGGTTGCTTTAACTAGTCAAGAAACTCTTACGCGGTAAATCCTTATGCAGCTTATTACACCGATCGAACAGTGCTTATCCCGTTTAATGGTCAGGAGGTCGGTTTAGCCTCTGTCGAGAAAACGTCGAGAGGTGGTGGCGGTCGGGGAGCTTTGAATTTTCTGGTTTCCCTGCGACTTAAGTTTCCTTGCAATGTACTACTCACTATGCACTTTCGAATAGGTTTCATTGCCTAGTGTTCATAAAGTTGTGAAGTCTACGACTTATAATCTTCTCTTCATCTTCACAGTCTGTGGAAGGCGCATCACAGAGGCCCTAGGAGGCGCGTTGTAGAAAAGATCTTATATAGAATCGAACCATTACAATTTTTACATCTTGATGTATCAATAAGACCTGAAGTGAATATATTATTTAAAAGAAAAAATAAATCAGCAAAAGTTACTTTCACCAAAGTTATATTAAAACCGAGCAGCGCGTAAAGTTGTCGTCTGTATGATGGCAGTCAATTCCCGTTGGTGAATCAATCAATCAATTTTATATTAACCCTAATAGCACTAGGCTAACACGGGTGGAAATTGCAGAAACAAACAGTCACGTACAATACAAGTAAAACCAACTAACAAACAATAAGTACGAAACGAAAATAAAATCAAGTATAGTCAAAATGTTCAGTGAAATACGGAATGAACGATTTTAGATATGACAGGTAATCCACATCTCACGAGCCTTTGATAAGGAGTAGGAGGAGTGTTGATTTAGGCGGTGCAGAGTATCATCATCACTCCTTTTTCAGTTTATGAAGAGCGTTTTCGTCCGGTAGATTCTTCTGCTATGTCAGTTATTTCTATGGTACTGATATGAAAATAAGCAAACCCGGCGTAGTTTTATTTATACGCTGCGTCCGTATATTTGCTCATCCGCCTTCGTTTCCGCCGCATTGCCTGGTACTCATTCAAAATTGCATGACACCTATCCTTTAACTTACGTAACCTTTCGACGTAAGGTCCATGTGCCATTGGCAGTACTGTAACGTTCTATGAGTGTTAGTCTTAGGTACTGCGATGAACACGAAGTCGAACCTGTAAATCTGTGGCTGCATCTAGTCCTTTGACGACTAGAGAAATACTTAAATCTTCGAGGAAAATTTGATTTCGAGATTGTATCTGATTGTGTTTTTGTGGTTTACAAACAAAAGCTGTTGTTTGATTTCAGCAATAAAAAGTTCTTCATTTTTAACTCATTTGCTACACATGGTTGGCAGAGGCGTTGCTAGCCAAAATGTTTGGGGGGGGGGGGGGGGGGGGCAAGGTCTTTACCGACTGCTTGGTCATTTTTACCGACTGTTTTTGCAGATAAAATCGACTACTATTGAGAAAAAACGACTATGTTGACAAAAATCGGCTGATTTCAAGAAAAACTATTATTTTTAAGAAAAAATCGACTACTTTTACGAGAAACCGAATGTTTAAAAAAAAATCGACTGTTTTTACGAAAAATCACGGCGCTTCGCTCCGACTCGGCAATTTTTTACCGACTGGCCGACAACATTCGGAGGGGGGTGTCCCCCCCTCCCCCCGCCCAAGTCGTGACGCCCCTGATGGTTGGTGTTGCCGTGTCTCCGATATTTTGTAAGTCAATTTTCCTTGCTAATCATAATCTGGCTCTAAACTTTTGAAAAGGCTGTTCGATTTACCAGAGTATTGTAAATTCACAATATTACTTAGAATGAAACGGCCGGTTTGCCAACAAAGTGGCCTCACTGAAGAGTGGCCGACGTATCGCTTTGGCCTAGTATTTCCTGAAACCCAGTGAGGAATCACTTGACAAATACGAGAAAAAATCCAACCATGCCAAACTGCTTGAAAATCATTAACATTTGACGATCCTCTGCGTCAGAGCCTCTATGTTTTCGAGCGTTTCGGTCGTAGACAAACAGTAAGCTAAGAGCCGCATATCGGCGGTCTTTCGTCGGGACTACGAGGACAAAAAGAAGAGAGCATTGTCAGTTGCTGAGATTAGTATGTGAGAATATATGTCTTTTGTGGATTCCGCCAGATGCTAGGGAGGCTTACAATAGTTGCGTTTTTGATCAGAATTCTCCTGGCGATTCTCCTGGCAATTCTCCTATTTCGCGTTTTTGGACTATTCAAATGAAGCGAATTCTCCTTTTCTTGCGTTTTTGTCAGAATTGAGAACGGGGAAAGCCTCGCGATGCTGCAGAATCGAGAAGTTGCTCCGATGGCGAATTCTCGATCCTCCGTTCTCCTCCCTGATTGGTCAACAGAGTGCGGGTGTTCAATATGCATAAACACATAAACCGGGTTGCGGACGAGCTGCCAAATTAGTGTATTTGTCAAAAGCGAGAATGGAGAAGCCAGAGCAGCAAAAACGGTAATTTGTACGAGAATTCAGAAGCGAGAACGGAGAAGTGAGGATTCAGATAAAAACGCAACTAATTTGTATAATGCTGTGGCTGGGTATTTTTATTTCTTAAAGGACCCATCGTGTCTATACTGCGAATGCAACATACTTCCGTAATTTCGTTTATTAATCCTTAATCCCGGAACCCTAAATTCCATGTGTTACATTCTAAACCCACTAACCACACCTCACTACTCTTTGCACTTGCCACGATTCACTATTTTCTATTCGCATTATGCTCCCGATGAGTATTCGTGTATCATGCTCTTGATGCCTAAAACCGGTTGTCTGAATTTTGCTAGAAGTCAGTGGGGCTGGGAAAAGGCTTAAAACAGCCAAAGCCCTGGACAGTTTGTTAAAAGCAGAGCCTCGTTTTACAGTATTCAAATAGTTTTGGATATTGGAACATAAACAGTAAATAGTGCGAGGTGTGCTTTAACCATCGGTTTCTGTTATCCTAGTTCGTATGTAACTTGAATGTTACCCCACGATTTTAGTACGATCTTAAAATTAAACGGAATAGGGCTGATGCAGTACTGTCGAGTACCCATGACTGTTTTGCTTAAATAGGAATGAAGACTCGCTGAAAATGCGTTACTTCGTTTCTCTGCTATTCATATAATCGATTTTCGCAAATGAACATTTTCTTTCGGATCTGTGGTACCTCATGTGCTTGTGTATCCATTCTTGAAACCTTTAGCAACTACAGCGGTAAATTTATATTCGAAAGTATATTTTTTTTAGGGCCCACGCAATAGTTCACTCCGCTTCTCGGTCGGCCTAGCAGTGAATATTCTGGCCGTCGCTGTTAGAGCCCAAGATGAAAAAATGCGAAGTCAAAATTATTCGGTGCATTCAAACCGAAGATATACAAATAAGCTGGCCTTTCAGTTAGACTTTAAAGTCTGACATTAAACCTTTAAGCTACGGTGTATTCAAATCCAAGAGATACAATTAAGCTGACCTTTCAGTTAAACTTTAAGTCTGACATTACGCGTATAAGCTACGGTGTATTCAAATCCAAGATATACAGATAAGCTGGCCTTTCAGTTAAACTTTAAGTCTGACATTACGCCTATAAGCTACGGTGTATTCAAACCCAAGATATACAGATAAGCTGGCCTTTCAGTTAAAATTTAAAGTCTGACATTATGCCTATAAGCTGATGTTTCGCCGCTCAGTTTTTCCTTGAAAAGTAGTCTTCGATCGTCATTTGAACACGCGTGTTCTAATCTGAACCAAGCATGCATCAAGACAGCGCCAGGGGAGCGACTGGGTTTATTTTCTTAAAGGGGGGAGCTATTGCTTTGGCGACGAAATTTGCCACTGCGCGAAATAGCGAGCGACTTTGCTTTTGCCAGTCAGAATTCTTCCATGAAAGTTATTACGATGGAAATTGGCATGCGTATGAAGGACCTGAGACGGACAAACTTTATGCCCGGGCCACTTTCAGTCACATCTGTACGTAATTTGGTACTTTAATTTGGTTATTACCCGCTCTTAAGTTCCATCTTGGTCACACCCGGAACGAAGAAATTAAAGATATATTACCACCATCATCACTCAAAGGTAAACAAAACTGGCTAAAGTCAGTTACTCTGGTCTGTGATTGGTCCAAGCACTCCAAAGATACGTTTCAAAATGGCGGAGATTGATTTTTCCATCTCGACTATCTTACGTTTTCAGCATCTTTTCTTCACAATTTCGATCGTAAGACGGTCTTATTTCCGGCGTTAGTACCAGGTGTGACTATAGTGGGGCCCGGGCATTACGAAGTCGTTTTTGGATCCCAAAAACCAGTAATCATCGCTGCGAAAGCTTTAAGAGGTCAATGCGGAGTTGTCATCGATCCTATTTTGTCTTATGCAGAAATTGTCGAATGGATAGAAAATGCGATAGAATTTGTCTTCAGGTGCTTCAGTCTCGAACGTGTGTCGAGGTTGCATCCGCACGGGTGTGAAATGCAGGCCCCAAAGCCTTGTCAAGAGGAGGGTTTTCGCGAGATCTCGGAATCACTTTCCGACGAGCGAAGCCCATCGCGAAAACTGTGGGAAAGGGATTCCTGGAATCACTTTCCACTTTCCTGCTGGACTGATCGCGAAAACGCATGGAAAGCTGATATCGCCGAGACAATGTTGAGTTACAAACTTTTTCGAATAAATATGGTTCACTGAACGGTTCTTTGATTCTCATATATTCCATCGAAGTCACCTGAATTACGATTGCCATTTTTTTTTAGTTATTAGTGACACTTGCACTGTTTTTTCCACACCTAAATTCCCGCCGAAAGATTCAACTTTCCGCGGAGCTTTCCACTAATCTCGTAGAATCACTTTCCCAGGAAAGCTGCTTCGGTTTCCAAAGCGCGAAAACCGGGATGGAAAGTTCGACAACTTTCCGAAGTAGCGCGAAAACCATTGGAAAGTGATTCCGACTTTGCTTTCCAGCTCGAAAACCCTCCTAAGATACGAAACTAAATGAGGCGTCGCGTCGGCGCAAACTCTGACGAAAACCGCCTCGACCTTGTCTACAGCCAGCTCCAGAGACACGCCGCTTGAAAGCGCACTTGCTGTCATTGACCCTTAATCGCCTTGCTCCAACCTTCCAGGGTTTAGTAGTGCAATCTTGTCCCAAATCCCTTTATTTTCTCAGCAGCTAGCTAACAACCGCGACGCATTTTCTGGATGAAGTTGAGAAAAAAAGATGTTAGTGGTTCGAGTATTTAACGGGCGAAAAGACTTTCACATCGAGAAACCAAAAGTCCTGCGTTTCGCACGCGTATAGTCCGCATTTCGTATGAACCTTCGTCAGTCCTTTCATACCGCTAGGCTCGTGTATTTCTTCCGCTTGAAAGCAGAGATGGGCGAATCCGGATTCGAATCTTCTGCTTGTCAAGCTGGATTCGGATTTGGACTCGGATTCCAGACCTTCAATCTTACGAATCCGCTCAAATTCCTTGACTTCATCCTCCCAGTTTCCGTTTTCCCAGTTCTTACACAGTGTGATTAGGCAATCCAACACCACCACCAACCATCGTCAGTAATCCATCACGACCACGTTATCTGATCACCTTAGATATCAGTGTCACATGATTTGATTTTTGTTAAGAACCCAGCCCTGGATTCGGATTCGAATCCTTTCATGATCGGATTCGCCCATCTGCTTGAAAGTTAATAGTTTCGTTTTTGCAGATACCATGGTATCTGATCCACGGTTTAAAGTCGTTTTTGCAGTTATCGTGGTATCTGATACCACGATCAAAAGGCATTTTTGCAGTTATCGTGGTATCTTGCCAGTTATCGTGGTATCTGATATTCAGATACCACGGTCTGACCGTGGTAACTGATCGTGGTATCTGAAAAAGTCATCTCACTTTCATCAGTTTCGTCAAATTGGTGGGAAAGAAGCTTGGCACTTAGTGACGTGACTGAATATCAGTTTTTCTTTTGGGATGAATTCGGTGCGCAACTTCGCAATTGTCGTTTTTGCAGAGCAACTGTATATCAGATACCACGGTAACTGCAAAAACGACTAATTGCAGATCCAGCTACCGTGGTAACAGATACCATGGTATCTGCAAAAGCGCAACTAATGGCTAGTTCTGAGGAGGACTCAGTATGAATTTCTGTGAGGTTTGGCTTGTACATATTTGTATACGCAGCCTATGCGTGAATTGGACATAGAAAGCCAAAGGGCCATGGTACAAAAAGAAAAATGTAAACCTGTACATATAATATGTACTATTTCAATCAGATGTTAATATTTCTGTGGGTTTGAGTTCAAAGTTTGTGTTGAGTCCTCGCAAAAGCAGTGCAACGTTTGCGTAGCCAACTGTAAAAGTCTGACTGTGCTACACGAAAGCAGCGTTAGCCTTAGAACACCGACAGACGCGCTGTCAAATCGTCGCTATACCGTCCACAAATTTATTCAGTATACCTTCCATGCGTCCATCGTATGATCTAAGATGGGAAAGACGGAATCTTAGAATTATGATTTCTTTTACAGGTTGGCGCTGGAAACTGCTGCAATGGGTATGGGCTATCCGTTTCTCACCCAAGCCGCCGTGATGAAAACACAGTGAAACAACGCCGGATTTAGTAACAACGTGAAAGATCTCATCTGAAACCAGCTACGTAGAGCGGAGTTTAGCACTTGAGATTAGCTCAAATTTTCAAAGAGGGTATGAGTCTTCTGATGCCTTAGGTTAATTCTGCGGCCTTCAGCTGTATGCGGGAGCAAGACGCGACATTACGCTTAGCTTTGTTCGTCTCACGTACTGTTCACACTCGTGTTTCTGTCGTATAAGACGTCTAGAAAACCGCTTGATACCACGACCAATCAATGTCAAAGATTCTGAAAAGTCAGAGTTATTTCTTTAATCCTAGGACGTTTTTTTGTACAAGCAAGTGGTGGTTCGCGCTGAATACTAGATGGCGCCACGCCACATTTGGCTTTGATCAGATCTGACAAAGGGAAAAGTGTTCGTCGTCATTCCGGTCCCCGCTGTAGAAGTTTTTAATGCTTATGATTATCAAAAAGTCTCTGTAGAGAAACTAACGGGGAAACAGCGCCACGTGACTTAAGCGTTCAACGATAGACTGCCTTTTAACCTTTTAAGTTCAGCCTTTTAAACTAGAAAAAGAATAAGTCATCTTGTTGGTTCTATTTTCTGTCTAATCGAAGCTAGTAAAAACGTCTCTAACCTACTGAAAACCTCAGTTAACCACAAGCCATACCCTCTTTGCACCAATTTGTTGTGATTCAGCTCATCTCACCATATCTAATAGTGCATAGCGACTAAATCTTAGAACCGATTTTTCGGAAATTTCTAGTCAGCGTACCTATAATGTTTTGCTGTGGTTCGATTTTTTTTTTTGCGTGCATATTATTGGTAGACTACTCTCGGATGGACGGATCTATGTTTGTATTAGAATTCGCTCTGGCGTTCAGTCTGTACCCGATGAAAAATTTATCTCAGAGTAGTACTATGAAGTAGTACGAAAAAGTAGCATGCAGTACTAATGATGCTACTACATGTTTCTACTTCAAGGCTACCGTGTTACTACATACTACCATATGCTACTATTAGCAAGACTGGATGCTACTATGGCAAGACAGGATGCTACTACATACTACTACATAAGATTGGACCAGTCTGAGGCACAACAAATGATAGTATTCTTTGCTATTACATAGTATTACATGCTACTTTTTCGTACAACTACCATACTACTACCCAGGCTACAAATTTTTCATCGGGTAGTAAGGTCTTGGCTCCGGCTTCCTCTCTACAACTGAACGGAACAGCCATGAGTCGAATTCCCCTCGTTAACTCACTGCACCTCCTACCTAGTCTTGATGACAGTGATGAACTGTATTACGCACTTGAACAGGAGTCACTGTATCACTCTTTATGCTGCCGACAAAGATCAGGTTTTCCGAGCCGGATTTTCTGAGCTTCATTACGAAGATGAAAATATCTCAGCTTCTCCGTACGGAACTGAAAATAGTGCCGAAGATCCTAGAAGAACTCCAGTCCCCGACCTCCCTTACCCTGACGACTCTGTCGCAGCATAACCGATACCCTGGGATGCGTTGATTTTGAACTTCCCTCCTACGTGTCTAGAACCATAAGGGACAGCCGTGCGAGGCAGGTGCCATGATTCCGGAATCTCGGAATTCCGGCCGGAATCTCGGCAACTAGTCATATTATTACACTATATGTGATATTGGGTTTGCCAGGGCGAAAGATGCGTGTTGGAAGTATATTCGGAGTTTTTCATGTAGTTGCTCAATACTTAGGACTGTTTTGATTACTCGTGTTTGGGGTGTTAACGCGTTTGGCTTTTACTATTCTAGCTTTGTATGCAATCATTTTTATAACGTTATTTAGGAGCGAATGAAGTTTAAAGAGCGAGTGCTGATTGATTTTGTGTGTTGGTACTTAACTATGCAGACTGCAAAGCAACCGAAAATGTTGGTACAGGTCAGTCTGTAGTCTCCCTGGTTACAAGCAGAGAGCTCCCTCTTAAGGAGATTCCTCTCCATTTGACACAGGAATGACAGTTTTTGCATCAGTTATTTGAGCTGGAGCGAAACAACACTGCGACTTCACTGATGACAGACCAATACGGATTTACAGAGGGCTACAGGAAATTGTAGTGTTTAAGAACTGCTTCTAATAAGTACATAACCCAATGTTATTGAAGAAGGTTTTGTATAAACTGAGTGCAAAAGAACTTACTGACCTCCAGACTGACATTTTTGGCGATGCAGCATGTTCTTACACTTAAAAAATTGCGCACTTTTAGTTTCTTGCGGCTTGCCGCCTTATTTGGAAGGATTGCATTTGACAATCTATACCTTTCAGTGCATGGAAAAGCCTATGTGGTATAGGCCTTATGCTATGCACTTGTACAGGGCGTTTGTGCCAAATTACATTTGAACTTCCGATGTGTCTTTCTCGTGCACATATCTTGTGCTTTTATAGCAGTTGTGACGCTAACCGAAATACTGAACAGGCCCGAATGGACATTCGCGATCCCATCCCCTTGAGCCACAAATTACAGCCCGGCTGTTTCTGTCCTAGCCACTCTTCTTTTATCAGTGTTTGCTCAACAAATGAAGGACCAGCAGTCTGTATAGTATTGGTCTTGGACTTTAGGCCGAACCGTATTTGATTGACTTTCTACTATCATTGGCGTCTCTACATCAAATATAGTGCTCAGTATCAGCCACCTCTTGCAAAGCCTAACTGACGATTGGACGGGAAACTGATTATGCCACATTACTTATACTATCAACGGTGGCCAACGGAAACTTATTTGTCCGGCTTAGAAAATAAAAACTGCTTGAAAAGACAGAAAGCAATGATAATCACTGGATGGATCGTGTTCTGTCCCGGACTCGGGATCTGGTAAATATTCTCACTGCAATAAGTCGTATACTTTGCTGATATGATACTCCTTGTGCATGGAGTACTTAGATTCATGTTTCAATTTCCACTGTGATTGTGAGTAAATTTGTTTTAATAAAGCTATTTGGGAAACTATAACGTTTTTGCTTCGAATAGCTAGTGACACATGATGATTTCTTCGATGCCTTGCTTCACGATACGAGCTGGACGACCTTCGCAGATGTTACCGTTCATCTTCTCAGCCTTAAGGGAATCTGGTTTGCCAAGTTTACAGTTTGTTTTTATTTCAACTGTTGGCCTACTGTTCTACTTTCTAGTTGCTGACGTTACCATCAAATCCAACTTTTTCTCACAGATTTCCGTCAAAGCAAATAACGATAGGATAGGTGGTGATTGCCACTACATAGCCATCTAATCGATTTTTCGTCCGAGGCTGTATCCACCTTAGATCAAAATAACACTAGGGAGTAGCGCCAAGACTTGACAAAATTGACACACACTCTAATAGTAGCGATACTAGCACCACTAGCGATAGAGAACGTCTCTACTGGAACTCATTCAGTCGTTCACCAGAGCTGGCTCCGATAACTTCGTGTCCTGAACATTGCAAAAAAAATAAAAGGCCTCCATTGTTTTCTTGCTGTGTGCAGACCGCACGTTTGCTTTACCAGAAATTTCTAAACCGTAAGTTTGTCTCGCCTTAAATGCTGCAAGCGTAGTGGGTGGCGCTACGAGTATGGCCCGTTTGCAAAGCATGGAAAGCATAGGTCTTGGCGCTACTCCCTAGTGTTATTTTGCTCTGATCCCCCGTCATATCCAGGACAAAACCATGACAGTACCCTTCAGGTAAGCCAGCAGATTTTCGCTGGTTTGGACGGAGCCAAAGCATCGTCTGTGCAAAAACACAAGAGTCAAAATATAAATTCTCCGTTTATATATAAAAATACAAAACTCTTCAACAATAGATAACGATTATACAAAAGTAACCTACCGCTGCTTAGGGTAAGCTACAATGCCAGACCAGAACGTTTTGTAGTTTTCAACGACAGTGCCACTATAAGAAAGGTAAACAAATCACAGTTTTGTTTTATCCACATGGGCAGGGAGGTCACGATTGGGGGGTGACGCCCTCCCCCCCCCCCCCAATGTTGTCGGTCAGTCAGTAAAAAATAACCGAGTCGGCGCGAAGCGCTGCGATTTTCCGCAAAAGCAGTCGATTTTTTTCTTGGAAAAACACTTTTTCTTAAAAACAGTCGTTATTCGTAAAAATAACATATTTTTTCTGAAAAACAGTCGGTTTTTCTGAAGATCCGTCGATTTTTCGTCAAAACAGCCATTTTTTTCTTAAAAAGAGTAGTTTTTTCTTCAAAAACAATCGGGAAAACTGACGAGCCAGTAGGTAAATGCCTTGCCCCCCCCCCCCCAGGCGGGTTGGTAGGGGGCAGGTGAAAAGGGCCACAGATCTCGCCTCCCCCCCCCCCCCTCCAACCATTGATTACAGTGACATAAAAACAAAACTTGGCAAATAGTCTTGGAAGGAAATCGAGTCCGAGTCGGCCCAAAAAGAGAAAACAAGTTGCACAACTTTCCATGGTCATTTAATTTTATTTTCGTACCAAGCATTCGCAATCTCAACACTTCTAAGTAATTCCAATGCACACGACATGATTGACCTAGCTCATTAAAATGATTGTAAGACCCTCCTCCCCCCCCCCTTCCTCAAGAGTCACATAATGCAAATCCACTTACGTAAAATAGACCTGTCCTCTCTTGTTTGCGGGTCCCCTCCAAATCAGCTCAATGTAGCTCTTAGGGTCATTGTAAGTATGTGTGACAGCTGAGCACTCAGGGTATGATTTGGCAGCACCGGATTCTTCAAATGAGCCAATCCATTCCCCGGACTGTGCGTCCCTAGCCTGGATGAAGAAGCCCTTGAACGCCGGGCCGGAGATGGTCACTAGAAATGAACCAAGTCGACAAATCAGAGCTCTTTTTAAAGGACCCTTCTTGCTTATTCTGCCTTTTATAATATACCTAGCTCCTTGTGGAAGTATAAGCTTCTAAGATTCCCACCTTTCTCCATTGTTTCGTTTTGTGCCTAAGAATTTATAGCGCTTTTTCGGCTGTGCCGAGTTATTGCCCGTCAGACAACAAAGTTTGCCGGAGTCTTAAATGTCCCGGTAGCAACTGTTTCACATATAAGGATATGACAATCTTCTCTTTTTAACTTCTTTTATTTGCTTAGTTTTACAACTTTTTAACCACGGCGCGTTCAGTTTTCAAACGTTTTGCGCTCAGCCGCCGCGTCGGAGAGCAGGAGGGCTGGATAGAGTCGACAAGCTCTAACAAGAAAATCGCTAATTTCAGGTGGAAAGTAATGGTGTTTTCGAAAATCGTTTTTTCTGGTCTGTTTCATTGAGAAAAGATCATTTCTAGTAAGAGTTGTGCTTTAAGCAATCGTCATCATATCATGGTTTTCCGATATCTTCAGCATCAAATCCCGATGAAAAATTTATCTCAAAATAGTAGTATGAAGTTGTACGAAAAAGTAGCATGCAGTACTAACTGATGCTACTACATGCTTCTACCTCAAGGCTATCGTGTTACTGCATACTACTGTATGCTACTATTAGCAAGACTGGATGCTACTATGGCAAGACAGGATGCTACTGTATACTACTACATAAGACTGGACTAGTCTTAGGCACATTAAATGATAGTATTCTCTGCTACTACATAGTATTACATGCAACTTTTTCGTACAACTACGCAGGCTACAAATTTTTCATCGGGATAGTTTACTGTCTCACAAAGAAGGCATACTTCAAGAGGGGCGTTTTCAATAAGACATGCAGGAGTAGCGCTATGGAATGAAATACCTCTGTGTATTAGGAATGCAACAACCCTTCAGTCTTTTGAAAAACAGCTGAAAGAGTCATATTCAAGTGATGGTAGTTGAGAGTTGGTATTTATAAATGTATGTAAACAATTCATGTTTCTATTTACGTTTGTTCTAAAAAGAAGTATTATTGAATGAGCTCCTTACTTGTATGTTCGCTCCCACAGGCCGCATGGCTTTTTTTTTAGGCTGACATGCAGTTTGTTCCAGGAATTATATTATTTTTTGTGTTAATGAATAATCGGAATCTGAAATCTGAAACCATTTACGAATGACTGTTTAATCACTGATGATGCCCCCAACAAAATTATTTTGACAGCAGAAATGAAGATGTTCTGGCCAACTGCTTGTTATGTTCACAGATTTCTCAAAATCCCGCCAAAGAACTACACTAAAGTCATCAGCTCTCTACGTTGTTTATACAGCCGGAAATACTTTTTCAATCAATCATCATGTTTATTCCTGAATTTCTGTTGCAGAACATGATAACATAGGACTGTCAACTGGATGCTTCCATGTAAAGATAAGTTATCATCGGTCAAGTATATGGGCTGAAATATAGGGAATGATGTACTGTGTGCTTTGAAAATCTGACACGACCATCGGATCTTAGTGCGTGTTTCCACCCTTCTAGGAGTTCTCGGGGTCCAACTTGACCATCGTTAGCAAATTAGCGTCGCACATAGTAGATACTGCTGAATTGAGATGGCGCTAGGACTCTCCGAGTCTCCGTGCCGGCGACTTCTCTGAGCTTCAGTGTGTAATGGATTCCAACCGAGCCGGTCAAAATAATGATATCGGTGTATCGAATATCGAACGTGAAAATATCGATTTATCGAAAAATCCAAATATCACCACACACTACGTGAAAAGATTGCTAAAAAGTGAAAGAGGACGGTCCAGAGCTGTGGTGACCCAAACACAACAGCACCCTCCCCTTTTTGACAGAGCTTTAAAACCTGATTTCGTTAAAACAAAAAAATACGGATTACAATTACCAGTGGAAGAGTCATTTTAGCCATCCTTCCCCAAAAAGGTTGATTTGTGTTAGACTCGGTCACTCACCCTTTATGGCATCTCTGGGGCTGTAGACTTCACTGGATTGTTCCAATGCATATGGTAGAGTTTCTAGGGGTTGGCTCGTAGTGCCGCTGTGGTTGGGTACGTTGGGGTTGGCTTTTACGCAGGCATCAATCGGTCCTCCGTTCGGAAATGCAAAGGTTAAGGCAAGAAAGGAAGAAACGAGAACGATGCTGAGTCTGAACATGGCGACCTAGAAAAAATACGTCAAGTGAGTTATTAAGTATTAATCCTTGCTTGGAGTGGTAGAGCTAGAACACGTAACGTCGTAACCGGAGAAAGAACTCGCAACAAATTCCTGCATCGATAAAATTTTCCTTCAATACTCAAGTTGGGGTTGAAAGCCAAAGAACTGCTTTTGCGAGGTATCCTCACTATATCAGCCGGGAGTGCAATGCATGGTTATCAGACGCCTCCTCTGCTTCTCAACTCGTAACTAGTTTCATCAAAAAGCAAAGAGCATTGGTGTACTAGTCGCCAGACCTGTCACAGCTTTAAAACGCCATAACTACTGAGGCGACATAACGAACGTTAATGGTGGGGACAGACGATCACGCTTTCCGGCCGGGATGCTCCCACTTTCGTCCGTTCCGGTCCGGAAAGCTGAAAAACTCTCAGCGTTTCCGTACGGAACTGGTGCTGAAAATCCTGGCACGAATTCCAGTCCCCAAATCGTCAGATCGTGGTCGTGTGTCCCAGCCACCAACATATAAATCAGCAAACGAAAAAGATCGACAGTTCATACCGGAATGCTCTCTCTAAAATCACAAGCTCAGCAGTCTACGATTCGTCGACAACAACTGAATTATCCGATATCTATCAGTGCTCCAATTAAACTAAAAAATATCAAAATATAGGACAAGGTAGCCAAATCAGCTCATACAGACTAAAAACCTAGACCCGCCCAAGACGCAGTCAGCTACAAATAATATAATCTGTGTTATTATTTTCCAGCTGTTAACAGTTTTCCAAAAATATAATCCTGTTTTCTTTTTAAACTGTTTCCCGCTAGTTCAAATCGGTAACAATGACAGAACTCCTTCAAACCGGTTCACAATGTCGTGCAAATTTCACCATTTCATTACTTCTGCACTATGTTTAACTCTTCTCAGTGTGTCTATTTCAATATGTTTCTATCTCTATGGACTCGCTACGACCCTGGCACACGGGCGGAGTTGTTTGAAAGTAGATGATGTCATATCAAGCGGAACTCTCACTTTTACACCTAGCAGCTCCACATGCAATGACATAACTCTAAAACAAATTCAACAAGCCTTCGATTCAACAGCTTATCTGTGAACTGGAAACATAATATTACATAATACTTGTAATTACGTGAAAATAATATTTTATGTACAATAGGCTCATTGTACATACCATGATTATTTGTTTTCAATTTTCTTTATATATCTTAATTTAACTTTGTAAGAAGTTGCATCGCAAGCATTCTAGCAGTTCCAACGCCTAGAACCCCGCCACCCCACCCAAGATCCGAAGTGAAGCCACAACTCGATCCGACCGCTGGGTCATCTAGTGGCGCGGGAAGCACCGGACATGGGGATGCTGGGATCATAGTCTGACTTTGGATATAACAAAATGTTTTCTTTTTCTTAGCAGGTAGGCTATATGGAAAACGTGTAGAAAAATCAAACTAATTACTAGCTTTATAGATTTCTTTTGGTAATTCCTTTCCTGGTTTTTGGGATCCCAAAACGTCAGTAACGGGATAAGTAAAATAGTCCGTCCGTCTGTCCCTCTGTCTGTTAGAACTCTCGAAGCGATCGAGATATTTTGTTGAAACTTGGTGTAAGGATGAGTTGGGTCAAAGTACAAGTCAATTTCGTAGATTGGCCCGATTGCTATATATTTAGTGGGGGAGGGGTTTCAAATTAAGGGCCAAAAACAAATGTTTAAAAAACCAATCAGATAGCCTAGTCGATCTAGGGTAAGCAGACATGCTGAATCCACATCTGAAACTTGTCTTTTTCGCCGGATAACTAGTTCGTCCGGAATCCGGCCAAAACCGGAACATTTTTGTTAAAAGTAAAAGTTTTATTTGAAGTTGATTTAAGTGTTCGATTTCGAGACATGCTGAATCCGTGTATGACAATCATTTTCTACCCTGACAAGTAGTTCGTCCAGAATCTGGTCAAAACCGGAAAATGTGTTAAAATTAAATGTTTTATTTGAAGTCGACTGAATGCTTGATTTAGGTGTAAGAAGACATGCTGAATCCGTATGTCACAATCATTTTCTACCCGGACAAGTAGTTCAGCCGGAATCCGGTCAAAACCGGAAATTTGTTTAAAGTAAAAGTTTTAGTTGAAGTTGATTAACTGTTATATTTAGAGGTGAGAAGACATGCTGAATCCGTATATGGCAGTAATTTTCTACCTTGACATAAAGTCCACCCGAAATTCGGCTGAAACCGGAAGTTTTGTTAAAGGTAAACTTTTATCTGAAGTTGATTAGAGGTACGATGTAAAGAGGCATGCTCAGTCCGTATATGAAAATTATTTCCTCGTCGGACAAATTGTTCGACCGGAATTCGGCCAAAACCTCAAGATTTGTTCAAATTTAAACTTTATCTGAAGTTGATTAGAGGTACGATTTTGGGGTAAAATGCTAAAATTCGTTTTGAGCTGTAGTTTTTTGCCGGACAAGTGGTTCACCCGGAATCTCGGCCGAAACCGGAAATTTGATCTATTTGTTAATTTTAATAGTAGAAACGTTCAAGGAGTCTGGCGAAAACTGGATATCTACAAGACGCTATTGTCTGGATCAAATATTACATTTTTGGGATCCCATCAAAACCTTTGGTCTTGTTCTTGTTATTTGCCGCAAGTTCAAATACGAAAGAATGTAAACTGGATCACAATAAACAAACGTCGTAAATTATACTAAATTCATTATACTGACTTCTTGAAGATTCTGAAATTTAGCTAAACACTATTCAGCTTCCGAGACCAAAATAATGTCAAACTGGCCGATGATTTCCTCTTCCAACATATTAAACTTTCAGGGTATATTTCTCTAGATATACTTAGTTATATTAATCCTCTTACTCGCCACTCGATCTACTCGAAGGTTTCGTTACCGACGGGAGATAACTGAATAATAAATAAGCAATGGCCACCTTGCTTTGAAGCGTGAATTCTCTTCCAGTAATATGTGGGTAACGTCGGCTCTCGTGAATATTTTGAAGAAAACGAAGGTATTAGTGAGCGTGTTCAACCCTTCTAACAATAGTAACTATTAGTTACTATTTTAGTTCCAACCTCGTAAAAAGTTATTACGCTGACCGTTCCAACCTTCTCGAAGTAGTAACTAAAGTAACTATTTGCTTACCATGCTCGGGAGCGTAGTAAGCGTGGTAACTGCGCATCTCTGTAACGTCATCGGTCGAATTCGCCCGTGGCATGATATTTTGAGTGAAAATAGAAAAATCGTTCCAGCATTGACGGCAAAAAGCCAGAATTCGTGACGTCATACGTGGTAACTACGGTAAGCAGGGTGGAACACGGTCAGTGTGTTCATAAAAGTCTGACCCATTGAAAGATAATGGTGTCTCCCACCTTCTCCGCCCACATAAATCAAATTGTTTAAAGGACCTGTCTTACCTATAATACTAACGCAACCTACTTCCATAATCACTCCATATATTTCTAAACCCGGAGACCCCAATTCCGTACGGTACATTCTAAACCCCTCTAACAAAACCACGCTGATTTTCTCACTTGCCGTGTTTAGCTACCTTCTACGTGTATCCCGCTGTCGACGGTTGTCTGCGAGAAGTTTTTCCATCAGAACAAGACCAAAGGTTTCGATGGGATCCCAAAAATTTAATATTTGATCCAGACAATCGGGTCTTATAGAGGTCCAGTCTTCGCCAGACTCCTTGAGCACTTTACTTAAGACAAATGGTAATCATCTGAGAAGACCAAGTTCAAATATGGATTCAGCATGTGTGTTTACCCCTATAGCCTGCGTCATATCTACTGTGACGAAAGTTCCTGCCTTACTTCTGCCAAATTTCCGGTTCCAGCCGGATTCCGGGCGAACTACTTGTCTTCCAAAAAATTGAAGTTCAAAAACGGATTCAGCGTATCTCCTTACCCATGTGCCGACCTCTAATCAACTCAAGATAAAAAAAATTAACAAATTTTCCGATTTCAGCCGGATTCGTGGCGAACTATGTGTCCAGGTAGAAAATGATTTCCTTTATTGTTTTTCATATACTCCGTATGGGCATGTTCTGTGCCATTTTTCTACGGGTTAATAAAATTAGTGATTGATTGATACATGAATTCAGCATGTCTTCTTTCCTGTAAATCGAACACCTAATGAAATTCATATAAACTTTTACTTTTAACAAATTTTCCGGTTCTGGCTGGATTCCGAGTGATCACTTGTCCGGCGAGAAAATAATTTTCATATTCGGATTCAGCATGTTTCTCTATCCTTAAATCGAACCTCTAATCAACTTCAGATTAAACTTTTATTTTTGACAAACTTTCCGGTTTTGGCCTGATTCTGGGTGAACTACTTGTCCGGCGAGAAAATGGTTTTCATATTCGTGTTCAGCATTTCACCCCTTAATCGACTATCTCATTAGCTTTTAAAAAAAAAAATTATTTCGCCCCTTCCCCTCCCCTAAATATGCAGCTATCGGGCCCATCTACGAACTTGACCTTTCCCTTGACTCGAAGAATCCTCACAACCAAGTTTCATCAAAATACATCATTCCCTTCGAGATTTATCGTGCTGACAGACGGGCGGACAGACGGACGGGCATTTTTTGCGATGTCATACGTATCTTACGTTTTGGGATCCGCAAATCAGGTTATGTAAACTGTTTCCCTGTTTTCGCTACAAGTCAACGGGTCTCGGAAAAGGCTTAAAACAGAGCCTTTGGGATTCTGTCCATAGAGCCTTTGGGATTCTGTTTAATAAATAGATTTTGCTTGTTAGTATGTTAGTTGTGTATATATAAGTTTGTCAATACCAGGAACTTGAACTTGGCCAGCCAAAACCGTGGGTTATTTGTTGAAAGGACAACCTAGTTTTCAAGTATTCAAATATTTTAAAATACTGTAAGCTGAAGAGTAAACAGTCCGAGGGGTCCTTTGAGTCGGGGCCGGCTAAAAGGGTCTGTGTTTTTGGGATCCCAAAACGTAAGTGGCGGGAAACCTATGACATCGCATAAGTTGTCCGTCTGTCTGTGAGCACGATAACTCTCGAAGGAAATGAAATATTTTGATGAAACTTGGTTTGAGGACTCTTTGGGTCAAGGGAGAGGTCGAGTTCGTAGATGGGCTCTGTAACCCTATATTTAGGGGTGGCGGAGGGGTTTCAAATTAAAAAACAGGTATTTTCTCGCCGGACAAGTAGTTCACCCGGAATCCGGCGAAAACCGGACACAAAATTTGTCGACCAATTTTCGGCTATAGCAGTTCAAACCCCTTATTCTCAAACCAGTATAGTTCTGCGCGTGGATGACGACATGCATTTGTTTTTTCTATGGACGTCGGAGAGATCTAGTGTAATCGATGGTCGAAGGGGTTGATATATAACGTTCAAACGAGGAAATATGTTGTTCAAGCGAGGATGTTGTTCAGTGAGGATTCACTGGTAAAGTACAGGTCAAGTTCGTAGATGGGTCCTTTAGTCTATCTTTAGAGGCAGAGGAGGGGTTTCAAATTTACGGTAAAAACATGTATGTTTTATAAGCTAATAAGATATTCACTGAGAGGGTAAGGAGGTCCGCTGAACCCATATCTGAACTTAGTTTTCTTGCTGGACAAATGGTGCATCACGAATTCGGCTGAAACTGGAAATTTAGTTGAAGCTCAAAGTTGTTTCTGAAATTGACTAGAGATTCGGTACATCGGGGCAAGGAGATATGCTGAATCCATTTTTGAACGTTATTTTAACAGTAAAAATCTTCAAGGAATCTGACGAAGACCGAGTGGCGAAGACATGACCCAATTGTTTGAATCAAATGTTAGATTTTTGGGATCCCATCGAAACCTTTGGTCTTGTTTCGTTCGGCTACACGGAAGCACCATCACGGTGTCAGGATATCTTAACCCTAAGCTCCTTCGCTTGTGGACCTAGGCATTTGTAAGTGGTTTCCAGACAAAACAGCGAAAAGAAAAACAGCGGAAAACGGTCAAAAAAGCAAAAATATCGGCGGTCAGAACACGAAAACATCGACAGGTAAAAAAATGAAAGGCAAAAGCAGCGGCGGTCAAGACAGCGACGTTCAAAACCGAACCTGACAAATTTGCTAGTTGTCTAGTGTCTTAAGACGCAGAAATTTCGACTAGAGCATTTAACGAAAGAAGTAAAAGGTAATGTTTTGGGTATTGCTGGTGTACTGTTAAAGTGTTGTGATTGAGATTCCAGTAGATGCAGTGCATGCTGCACGCCTTCTCAGAATACCCTAATCAAGCGTTCAGGAGACCACCTAATCGGATTTCACTATTTTTACGGTCGATGTATTTGTTTCTCGCGTAATTGATTTTAGTAGTCCTGACAGCCGATAGTCATTATTTTTGAATGGCGCTGTTTCTGCCTTCGTACATTTGACCGTCACTCTACTTGCCTGTTTCTGTTTTTGCATGGTACTATTTTTCTTCCGCTGTTCTGACCATCGCTGGTTTTACCTGTCGCTATTTTTGCATGACGCTGTCTTAACTTTCGCAGTTTTCATCGTTACTGTTTATGCATGTCGCTGTTTTTGCTTTCTCTGTTTTTGTTGTCGCTATTTTGACATGTAACCTCTGTAAGTAGCCTGAACTTGTAAGAGATTTTATTTGTGAAAATGAACAAAAACCGAAAAAGGAAGATATCTCAATTCCTTAATTTGGAAAACGTTATTCCATGGGATCTTCCGCAAACCAAACAAAAACAAGAGCTACGAGCTCATATGGCACTTGTTACAAGTAGGTACAAGAAAATAGATGAGAACGTTACAAAATACATCCGCCATCCAAAAACGCGGTTCGGACCTAGAAATAGGATAGGTAGTTTCACTCAAGTCTGAACATTTCCGGCATCGCATCATCTAGGGCAAATGACTTTTAAAACTTCAAAGTTCCAGCCCAATAACTCAACTCGTTGATCCCTAGATGTGCCACACGAGTTCCGGTAGTTCCCTCCAACTCCCCCTATCGCGGCCAAATCTGGTTGGGGCTCGTGAACCGGATCATCTAAATCATCTTGGTTTACCACTTATCAAGTTTCACTCGAATCTGAGCATTGTTTAGACAATTACTTCCTCCCCCCCCCCCCACAGTGTTCGGATCCGGTTCGGACCATAAAGTAGTCATCTAGGGCATTAGTATGCTGAATATTCCTTGAGCCCAAGCATTATGCTCTCTATGCATTCCATCAAGAATAAATGATTCCATTTAAGATCGCTCCAATTGTTTGGAGAGGCGTCACTACGCAAAATGTTTGGGGGGGGGGGAGGACGAGGCATTTACCGACTGGCTGGTAATTTTTATTCAAACAATGTTTCAAAGTCAGCTTGGGCTAAAATAATATTTGGTAATTTTTACTGACCGTTTCTGCAGAAAAACGACTGTTTTCATCAACAAAAAATGACAGTTTTGGAAAAAAAACGACTGATTTTCAGGAAAGTCCATGATTTTCAGAAAACCCGACTATTTTGACGAAAAATCGACCAATTTTCAGAAAAAACGACTGTTTTCATGAAAAAAATCAACTGTTTTGACGAAAAAGTGTCGGATCGGATCCGGACTTGACATGGAATATCTGAGACGATAGCTCTTTCCATTTGCTAAATTTCATTCAAATCCGATCACCCGTTCAGAAGTTATATCGCATGCCACTAGATTCCGGAATCCCCATCCCTCCACTCCCCCCACGATGGTCGGATCAGGGAAACAACTATTCTTAAGTCAATCTGCTCGGGTCTCTGACACGCCTGCCAAGTTTCATCGTCCTAGCACATCAGGAAATACCGAGCTCGTGGGATCACCAGAAAATCCGGCCGCCCCCCCCCCCCCAACTTCCCCAAAGTGGGTCCGGTTATGTCAACGACGTATCTAGGACTTCCGCTTGTTCTTCCCAACAAGTTTCATCCCGATCCCTTCACTCTAAGCGTTTCCAAAGATTTCCGGTTCCCCCTACCAAATTTCATCCCGATCCCTCCACTATAAGCGTTTCCACAGATTTCCGGTTCTTCATCCAACTCCCCCCAAAGTCACCGGATCCAGTCTGAGTTTGAAGTGGGACATTTCTAAATATCAAGTTTCATTAAGATCCAATCACCCGTTCAAAAGTTATGCATGCCACTAGATTCCAGGTTTCCCACGATGGTCGGCTCGGGGAATCGACTATTCTCAAGTCATTCTTTTCGGCTCCATCAAATGCCTGCCAAGTTTCATCGTCCTAGCGCATCATGGAGTATACCGAACTGGCGGGGAAATTCGCCCCCCCCCCCCCCACCAAAAAAAACACAAAAAACTCCCCACAGTGCCCGGATCCGATTCGTGTCAATGACGTATATGGGGCTTCTGCTAGTTCTTCCCCCCAAGTTTCATCCCGATCCTTCCAGCGATTCCTAAGCGTTTCCACCAAAGTCACCGGATCCGGTCCGGATTTGAAGTGGGATGTCCGAGAAACTAGGTCTTTTAAATACTGAGTTTCGTTAAGATCCGATCACACGTTCAAAAGTTAAAAATACCTACATTTCCCGGATTCCTCTCCCTCCACTCCCCTCAGATGGTCGGATCGGGGAAGTGACTACCTCTAACTTAATCTGGTTGCGTCCCTGATATGCCTGCCAAGTTTCATCCTCCTAGCTTACGTTGAAGTGACCAACCCGGACCGACAGACCGACGTATTTGACGGTGCAAAACGGATAAGTCAGCTACATATTATTCGAGCAATATTTCGGCCCTTCTTGGCAAGGGTCCTCTTCAGGCTCAAGCCGCTCAAGCTGGAAAAGGACCCTTGCCAAGAAGGGCCGAAATATTGCTCGAATAATATGTAGCTGACTTATCCGTTTTGCACCGTCAAATATGATTCGCAGTCAGCTTGGGCCGTAGGAACATCTATGACAGACCGACGGACGGACAGAAACTGCGATCGCTATACAAAACAAGACCAAAGGTTTCGATGGGATCCCAAATATCTAATATTTATCCAGACAATTGGGTCTTGTCTTCGCCAGAATCCTTGAACATATTTGCTATTGAAATTTGGAAACAGATTAATTAGCAAACAGCTAGTGTCATCTGAGACAACCAAGTTCAGATTTACCTCTATAAGCCATTTCTATTTTGACGATACTGATCGATACTCCCTGCTTCCAAATTTCCGGTTTCGGCCGAATTCCGAGCGAACTTTTTGTCCAGCAAAAAACAGAAAGTTCAGAAACGAATTCAGCGTATCTGCTTATCCCTATAAAGAACATCTAATCAACTTCAAATAAAACTTTAACTTGTAACAAATATTCCGGTTTCAGCCGGATTCCGGACGAACTACATGTCCGGGTGAACAAACAAAAATATTGTCATATATGGATTCAGCGTCTCTTCTTACCCCTAGATCTGTCATCTAATCAACTTAAAATAAAACTTTTGCTTTTAACACATTTTCCGGTTTTGTACGGATTTCAGGCGAACTAGTAGTCCGGGTAGAAAATGATTTACTTATAAGTGTTCAGCATGTCTTCTTTTACTAAATCGAACATCTAATCAACTTCAAATAAAACTTTCGCTTTTAACAAACTTTCCGGTTTTCTCCGGCTTCCGGACGAACTACTTGTCCGGCGAGAAAATGGTTTTCACCATCGTGTTCAGCATGTCTTCTTACCCCATAATCGACTATCACATTAGCTGTTTATAAATATTTTGTTTACCCCTTAATTTGAACCACCACCCCTAAATGTAGAGCTGCATATCCCATCTACGAACTCGACCTTATCCTGCACCCAAAGAACCCTCACGCAAAGTTTCATCAAAATATCTCAATCCCATCGACAGATATGGTGCTCATAGACGGACAGACACGGACAACTTATGCGATGCCATACGTTTTGGAATCCCAACAAGGGCAACTAAAAACAAGTAGTCGCTTGGGCGTTCATGACTCCTTTTTAAACGATTTACTGCCTTTGATAACCATGCACAATAGTGCATGCAATAACAAAGACAGCGGAAATCCACAGTTTACTCTTGGAATCAAGGTTGTGCGATAAATAAACACAAACTGTATTTATTTTCCGGTTAAGTCGTCGATAAGGTCACGGAAATGCAAAAAGGAAGACGAAGGACGATTTTACGTTTTTATGTTTTACGATTTTCGTTTTTAGCATAGCTAACGGTAGAAAATATTGTAGAAACATCGCACGAAGCGACGTGGAATCGCTGGTTCAAGTGATCAGAGGCGTAACTAGCCAAAATGTTTGGGGGGGGGGGGCAAGGAATTTAATGACTGGCTGGTAATTTTTACCGACTGTTTTGGCAGAAAAACGGCTGTTTCCAAGAAAAAAAAGACAGCTTCGAAAAAATTGGCTCATTTTCAGAAAAACTGACTGTTTTGACGAAAAATCGACTGATTTTCAGAAAAATCAACTCATTTTCAGAAAAATTTACTGTTTTAATGAAAAAATCAACTGTTTTGGCGAAAAATCACGATGCTTCGCGCCGACTCGGTTATTTTTTACCGACAGCATTTGGAGGGGGGGGGGGGGGGCGTCTCCCCCTCCCCCCGGTCGTGACGCCCCTGCAAGTGATAGAAAAATAATATAGCCAAGCGATTCTTCATTCGAAACAGCTGCAGGGGTTTGTCTTCCGACATTTTAACCTGCAATTCGTTCCCGGTCGGATTCTGAAGTTGTTTCCTCTCATTCCAAGTAAGAGATCTTCCCCACGCAATCTGTCAATACATATTTATCCCCCCTCCCCCCCGACTAAAAGCAAGGTTCTCGGGTGACCACCTTTCTTAATTAGCGAGGCCGCAAGGGAAGAAAAAAAAAACATTCATTTTCGAGAGAAGTACGGAAAAGGGGATGTTCACTAAGGACTAAATTCGGGACTTTCGACAATAAGTAAACAACCAACTAAGATGTTTCGACGAACCTTGGTGTCAAGATTACTTGGGTAAAAAGCTTAATTCGACAAGCTTCAATGCTTAGGGTGGGGTTTAAAAAATTAGTAACCAAACGAACATCCTGGCACAAGCGATCAGAAGGTCTACAATGTGCTAAAAAGACATCCGAAAACGGGAGATGGTGTTAACAGAGTTGCGGAGCAGCACTTTGACTATGTCCGTTTTTTTCCTAGTCCGTATATTTCTGCTCAATAGTTTCGATTAATCCGACTGATCCTGCATTTTGAAAAGTTGTAACTCTTGCCTGGACCATTGGTTTTCGCTTGTCTTCGACCTAATCCGTCTTAGCAGGCAAACAGGAAGGCACCAGTTTCAATGTGAAGGTGGACAAAACTCTGAATAGATATGTACGATCCAGAGCCTACAATGTCTTAGAGGACTATACCTAAACCCAAAGGCGTATTCTCGCCGTTCCGCAAGGACTCCACTTGAGGAGTCCCCGCGTTTTTGTTTGCAAGTCCCCACGGACGGGGAATGCTCCGATTATCATCACTATCATCAAAAAGGACTCCCTTTCAGATTCGGAGGGGAATCAATTTTTGCTGGTGTTTGTGTAATGTGAAACTAATTAAAAAAATCAGAATAAACAAAACCAAAAATAAAGTGGATCCACACTAATTTATTCAACTGTGTATTTCTTTTCGAACAAAATCCATTTTGGAAGCATTCCCCGTGTTCTCGCTGTTTTTGTGCGCGGAGCCCGCGTGGAGTGACTCCCTCTATTCTCGCCGTTCCCTTCGATTCCCCGATGAGTCCTTGGGCTATTTGTCTTTAACGGTCAGCTGTTTATTAGTATGTAAGTGTGTGTGAGTTTGACTGACATGTTGTTGTTCCTTTTTATACATTACTCTTCAGTTTTGAAGGATTCAAATAAACAATAATAAAATAATAATAACAATTCTGGTCTTTCGGATACCAAGAGATTTTTAATCATATTTTGTCAGAATGAGAAGTATGATTGTAAAGTCTGAACTTCCAAAATCGACAAAAGAAAGTTTTCAAATGGATCACCCTGCAGCGCACATGATTAACCCATTTTTAACACGATCTGTTAGGTACCAATATCTCTCGATTCAAGTAAAAATCAGTCTGATTTTGCTTGTGGGCTGTGGCGGACATTTTTAAGAGTTTGTTAGTTTTATGCAAAGATTCTTTGTATTTTAATAGAATATTTCGTCCAGCGCGACGTTTAAAAATAAGTCAATTCGTGAACAATGAGAGAAGATGTGAAGAACGGGCCTCGTTATTCAACACGTCAATCGATTTTAGTTTTGTTTTTTAACTGCGAATTCAGAACAAGTCCGCTCTGTTTTAGTTTTTTTTCTGGATGATCAGTATAGGCTACTTCTTTTTCGGAAAGGGTCGAACTACCATTACCAATTACCTATAATTACCTACATTACCTACTTCCAGCTAAATGTCTCACATTTTTCTGGATCCGTCGTGAACTTAATACGGGCAGATCCATACTAAATGGCCCTTGCTTTCATTTGGGATCCGAAAAGACGCTCTGATCATACCGAACTCGGCGAAATTTGCCTGCGGCGCCTTTCGTAGTGGGCTCTATATACTGACAGTCGTGTCATTTCATTCGGGTTTTAGGCTTGGACTTTCGAGGCATGGGCCATATTAGAAGGCAGACTTCGTTGGGGGGAAGTAGTGTTTTGCCCGAAAAAATTCGTATATTACTTCAAAAATTTCGCCTGCGGCGCTGTAACCTATAGCTCTGAACGACCTAAGGTCCGAGGTAGCCAGTTAATACAGAGTTTGCATAAAATACCAGCATTTAAAGGCACAGAATTAAGACTGTAATATAAAAATATTATCTTTTTGCTGGCCACAAAAGGTCACAAAAGTTGCGTTTTTGCAGATACCATGGTCTAAAGCCGTTATCGCGGTTACCGTGGTATCTAATACCAGGGTCAAAAGGCGTTTTTGCGGTTATCGTGGTATCTGATATTCAGATGCCACGGTCCGACCGTGATAACTGATCGTGGTATCTGAAAAGTTATCTCACTTTCATCAAATTTTGTCAAATTGGTGAGAAAAAAGTTTAGCACTGAGTAATGTAACTGGATATCAGTTTTTCTTTAGGGATGACTTGGACAAGTGCATGACTGAAGCACTGCACTGTTCGGCTTTGCAGCAGACCGCGCATCACTGCAGCTGCAGCTTAAGCCAAACCTGGAATCGCTAACTATGACATATAGGCTACTATGACTATGATTCCACCAGCTCGAGAACTTGGCCAACATTTAGAACTACGATCTGACTTTACAAAATGAATCCCTTTAGCCTTTCTAGGCTATTCACCGGACATCAGAAGCTTCACTGATTTTTTCTTGCGCCGAATGCTTTCACATAAACAGCATTGGACGTCCACGGACTACTCACTCTAATACTGAATTTCTTTATACCTCTCAGCGACTCTTACTGGTACAGGCTACTTTGTCGAAAATATTTAACTTCAGCTCAGGCACAAAGAAAACTACGAGTCCCTGAATGGACACGCTAGGATCGGTCACCTCTTGGATCTTATATAGGGACACATTTCTTAAACCCTCAGATTTGTGTAACTCTTATCCACTGCTGATCAGCTAGGCGGTTTTGGCATTGAGATATAACCTCTACAGGGTAAAGAGAGCGGGGCTAGGTTGCATGCTAATCATCAGCGGAGAAGCTTTCATCACTATCAGTATTTTCGGCAGGCGGTTCAGCCTCATTGTCAAACTCTAGCATCTCTCGGTCAGTGAGATGGGAGCTCCCTTCGACGAACTCGGCAAACCTGCAAGTGAAGAACTTTCTTGAACGTTGAGTGGTTATTTTTTCTACCTATCAAATAATCAAATGCCTTCGTTTTATGAACTAAAACGTAAAGCAGTTTTATGGCTAAAAAGCCGCCTTTTGAGGTCAGATAACAGCCTGATCCAAATTCTTTCCACTCCAATTTTTCAACTTTCACTGCCTTTGTGGAAAAAATGGAGTGATGAACTGGTGAATCGTTGATTTTGATACATATGTGGTTATGTGTGATTTGTAGCCTAGTGATAATGTGTGTTTTTCCTCTATGTATATGGCTACGACTGAAGTAAATAAATAAACAAATAAAATAAGCACTTCATTCTAGGACTCTGTATTTGATTCCGAATATCGGAGGATGGCAAACACAATATTTAGAATCAGGACGAACCATAATGTGAGGTGACAAATGATGGGCATACAAGTATGATTAAATCCACACTCCTAATTTTCTAGACTGGACGTGTGGCCAGTTTTGTCAAGACCAAGGGGCACCTTCTATCATAATACCCAATACTTATGAGTAGGAGAGTATTTCTGAGAAGGGAGTTGGAGTCCGGGAAACCAAACATTTTAAAACTTAGACTGTTTAAAGGAGTCGAGTGGCAGATCCTCTCTTCCCTTATCTAAAGTGTCCCAAGCATATACATGTTTATATTTTCGTCAGAATGTAGATGTTTTCTATAAAAACCTTTACACACCCATTTATTTTCTAGTGTGTAGGGCTATCGAAATCAGCTTTTATCCCGACGAGCCAAGCAAAATATAGCACCTGTGGCCCCTCTTCATGAAATATATAGAAGGAGTTTTGCTCCAGCATTTGTTGAGTTGTACAATAACCAATAAGTTAGTCCTTTTTAGTGATTTTTTTTTCGTGGCAAGACTATAGAGATTGAGTATTATTATGACGAAAAGGTCATGCAAATTCGGCGGTAGCGCTGTGACAGCTTTTCAAAAACAAGATTCTATTCTATTCTATTCTATGGGGTTAAAAGTTCTATTCTATTCTATGAGGTTAAAGTCAGTAGTGGGTGGATGAAGTTTTATCCAAATCGGCACAAGCCAGTTTAATTGGCTAACTAAGGCGGCCATGTGTTAACATCATTCTGGTCCAGGTGGCAGGAACACAATACCCCTGAGCTCAGTCGACCTATGCTCACTATGTGCAAACTCTTTGATCACCATTACGACACAAACAAAAGGCTACTTAATTACCAAAAGATTTAAAACCTCTCAGAAGTTTCATAACGGATAACGCAAGGATGTTGACTGTTATTTTTTTGAACGTTACGCATTAAAACGTAATGTATCCAATTATACAGGTTTTCACGGATCATTGCCATACGCTCTACAGCATTACTTTATCAGGACGCCTTTCTCAAGTAAGTACTCCCTATCACTACGTGGTTCCTCTCGAAAAATTTCCGTTCCAAGATGCTCGTCCACAGCTGCTCAAAGATCACCAATTTACCGTTCTATCTCATTATGGAATTCATTGCCATCTGATACGCCATCTCACCTCACTTTCCGTTCCGTTTTCCAGCGTCTGCTCCTATCTACTCAAGTTCACCAGTAGGTAATGCACCCGTATTTACCCATCGTTTTTTGTGTAATTTTTGTGTGCTTTTCTTTCTTTCATTTTTATTCTCATCTTTATTTTTCTCTATAGTTAACCTCGATAAAAAGTAAATAGAAAAATTAAGTAATTCTTCCGAGTTTTGTCTATTTTTTCCTTCCGTTTCTCTTTATTTCCTTTCAATGTATTTTTCTTCTTTTTTTGCCGTTAATAATTTTCTGTATGTGTAGTTTATTTATGCTTGTAATGTGATGTAACTATTGTAATGTGAATTTTTTAGTGTAGGTAGTGGACCCCCAACAAGATAGCTTCAGGGGGTCTTGTTTCTTGCTTTATATTTATGTTATGTAGTCTAACTAGTACGAATAAATGAATGAATAAATGAACGAATGAGCCAAAACACCGCAGAAAAAAAATCTTTTTTTTTGTTTGTTTGTCATCATGATACCGGAAAAAATCGCTTTTCGGCTCTTCCTAGCAATGCTTGTTATGCAGAAAGTTTCAATGCATAACGTTTGAAAAACATAACAGCTAACGTCCTATGTGTTATCTGCTGAAACCGCGCATCCTTGTGTTATCTGTTATGGAACTTCTGACAATCCACATAAAACCATTCAGAACCTTGTAAACACCTAATACGGCACCTACTCATTTATTGCCCATTTAAGTGTTTATTCCACGTTTATAATAATAATAATAATACAAAGCAAGAGAAAAGGCTTTCGCCTCTAAATAACTCTAATATATAAGTTTGGGAAAATCTAGACGTGGTTCCAATTACGATCAGCGTTTCTGACAAACGGGGTGAAGCTAGTGCAAATTTTTTTTCATTAAAACTGTTGCTGTGGTGTTTAGATTGAGCATAAATGTGCTTCACGAAAAAATAATGAACATGCATGTTTCCGGGAGAAAGCTAGGACACCAACGGCTTGGAAGCGGAAAACGTCGCAGCGGTCTCTGTGTCTGTAAAAGTTCAATACGAGTTCAAAGTGAATCATTTCTCTCCTCTTTTATTCAAAGTAGCTGACATACAAGAATGAGATGCGTCAAGCTCTGTTACAGTCTACCGAAATTTACCCAGTCCAAAACCGAGCAGCCAATACTGACTAATCAGTTACCTTAATTTCCTGCACGACGTCACATAAAGTTTTAAAGGACCCCTCGCACTATTTTCTCTTCAACTTGCAGTATCCTACGATATTCGAATACTTTAAAACTAGGCTGTGTTTTCAACAAATAACCCCCGGTTTTGGCTGTTTTAAGACTTTTCCGAGACCCGTTGACTTGTAGCGAAAACAAGGAAACAATTTACATAACCGTTTTTTCTGACGGAAAACTTCTCGCAGACAACCGTCGACACCGTGATACACATCGAAGGTAGCAAAACACGGCAAGTGAGATAATCAGCGTGGTTTTTATGGCACTTGCAGCCTCTGGCTCAAGTGCCATATACCGATCACAATTCCGTCTGTCGGTCTGTCGGTCGGTCCGAGATTTTTTTGTCCCACATATCCGAGTTAGGGTACTTCCAGATGTGCTAGGACAATGAAACTTGGCAGGCATATCAGGGACCCGACCAAACTAACCTGGAAATAATCAGTTTCCCGATCCGACCATATGGGGGGGAGTGCGGGGCGCTGGAAACTTGCAAATTTAGGGCATTTTGTCACTTTTTTTCTGAGTTAGGGTACTTCTAGATGAGCTAGGACAATGAAACTTGGCAGGAATATCAGGGACCCGACCAAACGAACCTGGAAATAATCAGTTTCCCGATCCGACCATATGCGGGGGAGTGGGGGCGCTCGAAACTTGAAAATTTAGGGCATTTTGTCACACTTTTTCGAGTTAGGGTACTTCCAGATGAGCTAGGACAATGAAACTTGGCAGGAATATCAGGGACCTGACCAAAGTAACCTGGAAATAATAAGTTTCCCTATCCGACCATATGCGGGGGAGCTGGGGCGCTGGAAACTTGAAAATTTAGGGCATTTTGTCACACTTTTTCGAGTGAGGGTACTTCCAGATGAGCTAGGACAATGAAACTTGGCAGGAATATCACGGACCCGACCAAACTAACCTGGAAATAATCAGTTTCCCGATCCGACCATATGGGGGGGAGTGCGGGGCGCTGGAAACTTGAAAATTTAGGGCATTTTGTCACACTTTTTCGAGTTAGGGTACTTCCAGTTGTGCTAGGACCATGAAACTTGGCAGGCATATCAGAGACCCGACCAAACAAAATTAGGAATAATCAGTTTTCTGATCCGACCATTTTGGGGGGGGGGGGTGGAGGGCAGGGGAATCCGGGAAACTGAGAAGTGTGTAACTTTCGAACGGATGATCGGATTGTAATGAAACTTCATAACTGAAGAGAATATATATCTGTAATGTCCCGTTTAAAGTCTTGACCGGATTCGGTAGCCAGGGGGGAGTTGGGGGGGGGAGACCGGAAATTTCAAGAAACGGTTAGAATGGAGGGATCGGAGTGAAACTTGCTGGGAAGAACAAGCATCTGCTCTAGATAAGTCCTTTAGACCATTGTACTGGATCCGGACACTTATGGGGGGGGGGGGGCGGAATTCCGGTGATGGTGGTTTTTTGGATTTTGACGATAAAACTTGGCAGGCATATCAGGGACCCAATCAAACTGACTTCAAAATAAAAATATTGTCGATCAGATAATGGTGGGGGAGTGGAGGGAGGGGAATCCGCAGGGGAATCCGGGAAATTGAGAAGTGTGTAACTTTCGAACGGATGATCGGATTGTAATGAAACTTCATAACTGAACAGAATATATATCTGTAATGTCCCGTTTAAAGTCTTGACCGGATTCGGTAGCCAGGGGGGAGTTGGGGGGGGGGGAGACCGGAAATTTCAAGAAACGGTTAGAATGGAGGGATCGGAGTGAAACTTGCTGGGAAGAACAAGCATCTGCTCTAGATAAGTCCTTTAGGCCATTGTACTTGATCCGGACACTTATGGGGGGGGGGTCCCGGAATTCCGGTGATGGTGGTTTTGGGGATTTTCACGATGAAACTTGGCAGGCATATCAGGGACCCAATCAAACTGACTTCAAAATAAAAAATTTGTCGATCAGATAATGGTGGGGGGAGTGGAGGGAGGGGAATCCGAAATTTTCAGTCATGCGTAATTTTGGAATGGTTGATCGGATTCGAGTGAAATTTAAGAATTCAACAGAGGACATTTCTCCGATGATTTTTTTCATATCCGGACCGGATCCGGCAACTATTGGGGGGGGGGGGGGGGAATACGTGCCCCGTTTAGAATGGAGGGATCGGGATGGAACTTTGTGGGAAGAACAAACAGATGCTCTAGGTAAGTCATTTGCTGAATCGGATTGGCTACGTGCACCGCGGGGGAGCTGGGTGGGGGGGGGGGGGTGGACCGGAAATCTCGAGAAACGGTTAGAATGATGGTATCGGAGTGAAACTTGCTGGGAAGAACAAACATCTGGTCCATATAAATCTTTTACATAATTTGACTGGATCCGGACACTTGAAGGGGGGGGGGAGGGGTCTCCCGGAATTCCGTTTTTGGGGGATTTTCACGACGAAACTTGGAAGGCATATCAGGGACCCGGTCAAACTGACTTGGAATAAAAAAAAATCCTCGATATGATAATCTTGGGGGGGGGGGAGTTGAGGGAGGGGAATCTGGAATATTGAGTCATGCGTAACTTTGGAACGGGTGATCGGATTCGAGTGAAATTTAATAATTAAACAGAGGAAATTTTTCTCTTGTGACATTTTTCATTTCCGGACCGAATCCGGCAATTATCGGGGGGAGGGCGGAAAATACTTGACCCGCTTATACTGGTGTGATCTGGATCGAACTTCGTGGGAATGACAAACAGATGCTCTGGATTAATCATTTACAGAACAGGATTGGCTCCGGTTATTGTGGGTGGAGTTGGAGGAGGGGGAGGGGGGTCTGGGATTCCGGTGATCGCGCGTTAAGGTACTTCCTGATGTGCTAGGACGATGAAACTTCGCTGGAATATTGGAGGCTCAACAACATTTGCTTAGAAATTGCTACTTCCCAAATCCGATTATTCCTTAAAGTACCAATCTTGACCGCAAAGTAAAAAAAATACTTTTAAGCAATATATGCATTTTCGTGATGCCCATCAGCCCATTAGCAGTTTTGCCTCAAGGGTTTTGCTTACAAATGAAGTTCCAGCTCCCTTATAGCGCGCATCTCAACCGCAAAGTCGAAACTTACTCTTGATCAATCAAATCATCTTGACACATGCAAGTGCCATATGAGCTTACAGCTCTTGTATGTATATTCTAAGCAAATATTCAAAACAAGCACCCGAGCAAAGCGAGTCCCTGTCAGGGTTCTTATCCATTAGTGAAGCGGAACGTAACGCGTTAACAGTATCATGGCATGATCCAAGGGGTTGGTGTTGGTCCATTGTCTGGATTGTCTAGGTTCATGAAACCCCGGGGTTCATGAAATGCCATGTATGCTACACTTCACTTATTGCTGATGTAGTTGTTGCTATGTTTATTTTTTTTGTGGAGGCAAAAAATGAGGTATGTAACGCAGCTGTTTTTACGGCACTTACCCTTCGGCCAAGCGTCATATAGCGATCGCGGTTTCTGTTCGTCCATCGGTCAGTCGGTCGGTCCGGGTTTTGCTAGTTCGGGCACTTCAGCATAAGCTAGGACGATGAAACTTGGCAGGCATATCAGAGACACGAAAGGATTAACATGGAAACAGTAATTTTCCCGATCCTACCATCGTGGGGGGAGTGGAGGGAGGGGGAATCCGGAATCTTAAGGTATTTCTAACTTTTGTACGGGCAATCGGATCTTAATGAAACTTGATATTTGGAAAGACGTTGTGTCTCGGACGACCCACTTCAAATCCAAACCGGATTCGGTGACTTTAGAGGGAGTTGAAGGGGGGAACCGGAAATCTTGGGAGACGCTTAGAGTGAAGGGATCGGGGTGAAATTTGGTGGGAAGGACAAGCAGAAGTCCTAGATACATCATTAACATAACCGGACCGGATTCGGTCACTGTGGGGGGAGGGGGGGGGGGGATTCTGGTGAGCCAGTTAGTTCGGTACTTCCCGATGTACTAGGATGATGAATTCTTCAGGAATATGAGAGATCCGAATGGACCGACTTGAGAATCGTCGTTTGCACGATCCGAACATCGTGGGGGGAATGTAAGGATGGGGAACCCGGGATCTAGTAGCATTTATAATTTTTGAACGGGCGATCGGATTTGAATGAAACTTGGCAAGTGGAAAGAGCTATTGTCTCAGATGTTCCATGTCAAGTCCAATACACGTAGGGGGGGGGGGGGGGGGGAGTTGGAAGGGCGCACCGGAATTTTTGTGAAACGCTTCGAAACATACGTTCTTGACAGAACCAGATCATATCAGGGCTCTTTGGGGGGAGTTGGAGGGGGTTTCCCGGAATTCCGGTGATCGCGAGTTAGGGTACTTCCAGATGTGTTAAGGACGATAAAACTTGGCAGGCATATTAGTGATCCAACCAACTAGACTTAAGGACCCGACGCTATGCCCTAGGAAGACTTCGTTCCTGGATCAGACCATTTTTGGGGGAGTTGAGGGAGGGGGAATCCGGAAATTACTGACTTCCGTGTAGGTTGTGAACAAATGGTCCGATTCAAGTGAAACTTTATGGGTGATAAGGACTCATGCCCTAGATATGCAAAGCACGTGTCCGTGGTTGCGGCCATGGTTTGGGGAGTTGGGGGGGGGGGGGGGCGAAGTCTTGGCGACATGCACAAAAACCAAACGGATGGGCCGAATGGGATACAAGTAGGACAGTACAAAGTTTATGCGGCCTAGATTTTTCATTTGACGTCCGAACCGGATCCGCGGGAACCCGAAATTTGAAGATAAGCTCCGATTCGAGTTAAACTCATTGGACGGGAAGAGGAGATGTTAGAGATGCGAAGTTTATGTGTCCGAGTCGTATTCGGCCACAGTGGGGGGAGTTGGAGAGGGAGTCCCGGAAATGTTGTGGCTCGCATAGGGGTTAAACGAGTGGAGTGATTTGAATGAAACTTGAAAAGTAGAGAGATCGTGTGCCTTAGATAGCATGTTCTAGGCTCAGGACCGGATCCGAGCTAGGTGGGGGGGGGGGGGGTGCTCAGATTTACTTTCTCATATCTCACATCACCTACTTGTAACAAGTGCCATATGAGCTCGTAGCTCTTGTTGTTAGAGGCGTTAGAATATACCGTATGAAATTGGTGTCTCCGGGTTTAGAAATATATGGAGTGATTATGGAAGTAGGTTGCGTTACTATTATAGGTAAGACAGGTCCTTTAAGAGAAATATTCAGAAACAGGATGAGAAGCTAGGACGAATGAGAGATCCCACCCTCCTTTCTCAAAAAAGAGTACCTTAGCTTACTCCTTGGGTACAGTATAACATAATCTGTAAGATCCAGTCCTGACGCTGGTTCCCTCTTCCTCTGACGAGGCTCACTGAAGAACTCAACATACTTCTTCGACTGATCGTCTTTTCTACGACTGGTATCTCGCGCACTACGAGAAGATACCCTCATTAGTTACAGAGCAAAATAACACTAGAGAGCAGCGCCAACACAGTGACACACAGTCGAGTAGCAGCAACACTAGCAAAACTAGCGACAGAGAACGTCCCTACTTAAACTCGTTCAGCCGTTCACCAGCGCTGGCTCCGATAACTTCATATTCTGCCTCATACATACTGCCATTACAGCCTCCATTGTTTCCTTGGTGTGTGCAGACCGCACCTTTGCTTTACTAGACATTTCTAAGGTCGCAAGTTTGTCTCGCTTTAAATGCCGCAAGCGTAGTGGGCGGCGCAACGAATATGGCCCGTTTGCAAAGCATGGATAGGTCTTGACACTACTGCTTAGTGTTATTTTGCTCTGATATTTACAAAATATCCCCCTTTGCCCAAGCGATGTCACCATGCAAGGGCAGTTGGACTCAACTGCTCTGAACTTGAATTATCACTCTTGCCCCTAATAGGTTCCTCCTCCGTCCTAGCTTCACTTTACTTGACCTGAAAGTTAAGATGCGAACAAATAGTCTAGGCGGGAGTGTATGCACTCCAAACTTGAACAACAAGCAAACACTCATCTCAACAAGCTTTTTAATGATGTTGAGGGGCGGGGGGGGGGGGTTAGGGACACCCAGCTCCCACCTCATTATTCTTCAAGTGTTTGAACACTGGGCACGGACGGAGACAAACACTGCATGGAAAAGTTCAGGGATTTCGCTGGACTTCCGGACTCGGGGTCCTACGAACACTAAACTAGACCTGACAGCTTCTCATTAAGGTGTCTGTCTCGTGAACAAATGATATCATACTTCTTTCCTTTTTTGGTATTTTTTTTAATCCATTTTCAGTATAATTTTCAATGACGAGCCCATTTTTTCAATGCTCAAATTTGTATATTATCTGTACCCGTCAAAAGAAGCCAGGTTCGGCATTGACGCTGCAAGACTTACGTTTTGGAAAATAAATCATCTACTGTGTTCAAAGTATTTACTCACACTGTAAAAAAAAAAATCTTGCAGTATCTGCTACTGGGATTAATTTTGTCTCTAAAAAGAAAATCCTATCTTTAATTCGGATTAATCTTATCTCAGTAGAGAAAAGATTAAGATTAATTAATCTTATCTCAGTAGAGATAAGATTAATCCCAGTATCAAATACTGCAGTTAACTATAATCCTTACTCGGAGAAACTTTTTACAGTGCAGGCAATCTATTCCGCGATGATTGCGATCACTACGGAGAAGAAGGCTGACAGTGAAGATGGGTCATGTGACAGAACCAACACCCACGGATAGGCTCACAGACTCATGAAAAACCAAAAGGACCGAACATTTCGAGAAAGAATCTTTACAAGATCGACTGGAGCGAACTTTTCGAAAAATCGTAATTTTAAGCTAGGCTGACAGACATACCTTAATGGCGTTTTCAGTCTGGATACCATCTTCCAGGCACTGCAGTCAGGACTGTTGGCATATGTCCTCAGTTCGTCCAATGCTTTCTTCGTTTCCCTTACCCCCTCTTCGTGATATTCGTCTTCTGACAATAGTTTGACTTGAGGAGGAAATCTACGAAGCCTGTAAAAAGAGTGGTTTAGTGAAGGAAAAGGTCCGCCTAAACCATAACTAGGGAAAGATCGAGCTCAGGTGTTCTTACCCATTCAGCCTTTTTAGATCGTGGATGAGCTCTATAGGCTAATGACTTAAATAGTTTTAGTAAAAGTAAACCGAAACATCGATCTTAATAGGCTGCTGCTCAGGATTAACACTATCCAGGACTTACTAAAATGAGTTTATCTACAATCAACTTCTCTACTCTATTTGAAGCATACTAGAGCCATCCGGCTGATAGCAAAGTCTCACTTACAAGTTTAATAAATGAGCTATAAATTCAAATTTCGAAAGGGATTGTTCCCCCTAATTACTGAACGTCCATGGTAAAAAGAAGGTGTACAAAAGAAAGAGCTACGGGCACATATGGGACACGGACGTTGTTATACATGGCAAATTCCCGGAAACAACTTCTCCGGTATGGTCCACATGAATGTCTGGGACCTCCCTCGAGCTCCCGCCACGGCCAGATGCGGGTCGAACACATAAATGGCACAGAGGTTCCGGGTACCCTCCCCCCCCCCCGTTAGGTCCTTACGCGTATCACAAAGTGTCAATGACATACCCTCCAACTCCTCCCACCGTGGCAAGCGGGCACTTATAGGGACGATGAAAGGACTAAAGTATTCCAACCCGATGAAAAATCTATCTCAAAATAGTAGTATGAAGTTGTACGAAAAAGTAACATGCAGTACGACTGATGCCACAACATGCTTTTATGTCAATGCTACCGTGCTGCTGCATTCTATTGCATGCTATTATTAGCAAGACTGGATGCTACTCTAGCAAGACAGGATGGATACTACTGCTTAAGATTCGCCCAGTCTGAGGCACATTAAATGATGGTACTCTTTACTATTACACAGCATTACATGCAACTTTTTCGTACAACTATCATACAACTACGCAGGCTACAAATTTTTCATCTGGAAGTACTCATTTTCCTTTGTAACCAAGGGCCGCGACCTAAGCAGGTCAGCCCTAACCAGACACCAAACGGAGAAGTTGCGTTAACTTAATGCCCGGACCCCACTATAGCCAAACCTGGTAATAACGCCGTATTAGGTTCGAAATTGAGAAGAAAAGACGCTGGAAACGTAAGATAGTCGAGATGGAAAAATCCATCTCCGCCATTTTGAAACGTATCTTTGGAGTGTTTGAACCAATCACAGACCAGAGCCACTGACTTTAGCGAGTTTTGTTTACCTTTGAGTGATGATGGTGCTAAAATATCTTGAATTTGTTCGTTCCAGGTGTGACCAGCATGAAACGTAAGAGTTGGTAATAACCAAATTAGCGAACCAAATTACGTGCAGATGTGACTGAATGTGGCCAGGGCATAAGAGACCCGCTTCCAACCGACCTAAATTACACTTAAAATGTGATGAACTTAAGTTTGAGACGGAGTGGCAAGAAAATTGCCATTTGAACTGGTCGAACCAAAGGAAGGTTTTCGCGAAATCTCGGAATCCCTTTCCGACGAGCGAAGCGCATCGCGAAAACTGTGGGAAAGCGATTCCTGGAATAACTTTCCGCTTTCCCGCTGGACTGATCACGAACACGCATGGAAAGCTGATATCGCCGAGAAAATGTTCAATTAGACACTTTTTCGAATAAATATGGTTCACTTAACGGTTCTTTAATTCTGATATATTCCATCGAAGTCACCTGAATTACGATTGCCATTTTATTTTAGTTATTAGTGACACTTGCACTGTTTTTTCCACACCTAAATTCCCGCCGAAAGATTCAACTTTCCGCGGAGCTTTCCACTAACCTCGTGGAATCACTTTCCACACTGAAACCACATTCGGTTTCAAAAGCGCGAAAACCGGGTTGGAAAGTTCGGTATCTTTCCGAAGTAGCGCGAAAACCATTGGAAAGTGATTCCGACTTTGCTTTCCAGCCACTAACAAGAGCTGTAAGCTCAAATGGCACTTGCATGGGTCAAGATGATTTGATTGATCAAAAGTAAGTTTCGACTTTGCGGTTGAGATGCGCGCTCTAAGGCAGCTGGAACTTCATTTGTAAGCAAAACCATTGAGGCAAAACTGCTAATGGGCTGATGGGCATCACGAAAATGCATATATTGCTTAAAAGTATTTTTTTTACTTTGCGGTCAAGATTGGTACTTTAAGGAATAATCGGATTTGGGACGTAGCAATTTCTAAGCAAATGTTGTTGAGTCTCCAATATTCCAGCGAAGTTTCATCGTCCTAGCACATCTGGAAGTACCTTAACGCGCGATCACCAGAATCCCAGACCCCCCCCCCCCTCCTCCAACTCCACCCACAATAACCGGAGCCAATCCGGTTCTGTAAATGTTTAAGCCAGAGCATCTGTTTGTCATTCCCACGAAGTTCGATCCAGATCACACCAGTCTAAGCGGGTCAAGTATTTTCCGCCCTCCCCCCAATTATTGCCGGATTCGGTCCGGAAATGAAAAAGGTCATAAGAGAAAAATGTCCTCTGTTTAATTATTAAATTTCACTCGAATCCGATCACCCGTTCCAAAGTTACGCATGACTCAATATTCCGGATTACCCTCCCTCAACTCCCCCCCCCCCAAGATTATCATATCGAGGATTTTTTTTTATTCCAAGTCAGTTTGACCGGGTCCCTGATATGCCTTACAAGTTTCGTCGTGAAAATCCCCCAAAAAACGGAATTCCGGGAAACCCCCTCCTCCCCCCCTTCAAGTTTCCGGATCCAGTCAAATTATGTAAAAGATTTACATGGACCAGATGTTTGTTCTTCCCAGCAAGTTTCACTCCGATACCATCATTCTAACCGTTTCCCGAGATTTCCGGTCCACCCCCCCCCCCCCAGCTCCCCCGCGGTGCACGTAGCCAATCCGATTGAGCAAATAACTTTCCTAGAGCATCTGTTTGTTCTTCCCACAAAGTTCCATCCCGGTCCCTCCATTCTAAACGGGTCACGTATCCCCCCCCCCCCTCCAATAGTTGCCGGATCCGGTCCGGATATGAAAAAAATCATCGGAGAAATGTGCTCTGTTCAATTCTTAAATTTCACTCGAATCCGATCACCCATTCCAAAATTACGCATGACTGAAAATTTCGGATTCCCCTCCCTCCACTCCCCCCACCATTATCTGATCGACAAATTTTTTATTTTGAAGTCAGTTTGATTGGGTCCCTGATATGCCTGCCAAGTTTCATCGTGAAAATCCCCAAAACCACCATCACCGGAATTCCGGGACCCCCCCCCCCCATAAGTGTCCGGATCCAGTACAATGGTCTAAAGGACTTATCTAGAGCAGATGCTTGTTCTTCCCAGCAAGTTTCACTCCGATCCCTCCATTCTAACCGTTTCTTGAAATTTCCGGTCTCCCCCCCCCCCCAACTTCCCCCTGGCTACCGAATCCGGTCAAGACTTTAAACGGGACATTACAAATATATATTCTATTCAGTTATGAAGTTTCATTACAATCCGATCATCCGTTCGAAAGTTACAAACTTCTCAATTTCCCGGATTCCCCTGCGGATTCCCCTCCCTCCACTCCCCCCACCATTATCTGATCGACAAAATTTTATTTTGAAGTCAGTTTGATTGGGTCCCTGATATGCCTGCCAAGTTTCATCGTGAAAATCCCCAAAACCACCATCACCGGAATTCCGGGACCCCCCCCCCCCCATAAGTGTCCGGATCCAGTACAATGGTCTAAAGGACTTATCTAGAGCAGATGCTTGTTCTTCCCAGCAAGTTTCACTCCGATCCCTCCATTCTAACCGTTTCTTGAAATTTCCGGTCTCCCCCCCCCCAACTCCCCCCTGGCTACCGAATCCGGTCAAGACTTTAAACGGGACATTACAGATATATATTCTATTCAGTTATGAAGTTTCGTTACAATCCGATCATCCGTTCGAAAGTTACACACTTCTCAATTTCCCGGATTCCCCTGCCCTCCACCCCCCCCCCCAAATGGTCGGATCAGAAAACTGATTATTTATAAGTTTGTTTGGTCGGGTCTCTGATAGGCCTGCCAAGTTTGATGGTCCTAGCACAACTGGAAGTACCCTAACTCGAAAAAGTGTGACAAAATGCCCTAAATTTTCAAGTTTCCAGCGCCCCCACTTCCCCGCATATGGTCGGATCGGGAAACTGATTATTTCCAGGTTAGTTTGGTCGGGTCCCTGATATTCCTGCCAAGTTTCATTGTCCTAGCTCATCTGGAAGTACCCTCACTCGAAAAAGTGTAACAAAATGCCCTAAATTTTCAAGTTTCCAGCGCCCCAACTCCCCCGCATATGGTCGGATCGGGAAACTGATTATTTCCAGGTTCGTTTGGTCGGGTCCCTGATATTCCTGCCAAGTTTCATTGTCCTAGCTCATCTAGAAGTACCCTAACTCGGAAAAAAGTGACAAAATGCCCTAAATTTTCAAGTTTCCAGCGCCCCGCACTCCCCCGCATATGGTCGGATCGGGAAACTGATTATTTCCAGGTTAGTTTGGTCGGGTCCCTGATATGCCTGCCAAGTTTCATTGTCCTAGCACATCTGGAAGTACCCTAACTCGGATATGTGGGACAAAAAACTCGGACCGACCGACAGACCGACAGACGGAATTGTGATCGGTATATGGCACTTGAGCCAGAGGCTACAAGTGCCATAAAAACTAAAAATACTTACCAAGCTGCTTTAGCCATGCTGACGTACTTGCTCGGGAAGTTATGAACGACTAGGATAATTATAATCACTGCAAGAGCTGCCTCTTGATAGTGACTAGACGCGAAGATGAGAAGGAGACCAAACACCTGAAATAAAGTAAATAATACTGCTGAATGTCAGGACGACTAGCTTGTTTCTGATGCATACATCATTTCAATTCTCCTAGGCCCGCCTGAGGGCCGTCCCTTACTATATATATAGTCTATTGGACGAGTAGTTTGAAATTAACTTAAAGTGCTGACTAGAGAGAGAAAGAGAGAGATAGAGAGAGAGAGATAGAGTCAGGAAGACTAGCTTGTTTCTGATGCATACATCATTTCGATTCTCCTAGGCCCGCCTGAGGGCCGTCCCTTACTATATATATAGTCTTTTGGACGAGTATTTTGAAATTAACTTAAAGTGCTAACTAGAGAGAGAGAGAGAGAGAGAGAGAGAGAGAGAGAGAGAGAGAGAGAGAGAGAGAGAGAGAGAGAGAGAGAGAGAGAGAGAGAGAGAGAGAGAGAGAGACAGAGAGACAGAGAGAGAGAGAGAGAGAGAGAGAGAGAGAGAGAGAGAGAGAGAGAGAGACAGAGAGAGAGAGAGAGAGAGAGAGAGAGAGAGAGAGAGAGAGAGAGAGAGAGAGAGAGAGAGAGAGAGAGAGAGAGAGAGAGAGAGAGAGAGAGAGAGAGAGAGAGAGAGAGAGAGAGAGAGAGAGATCGGTATATTTAGAAACTATCATAGCATAACCAAATTCAGTTTCTTACAAATTATAAATAACAAACAGATGAATAACAGACATACACGATTCAGCATTCAACACCGAAGTCTGATAGATAGATATTTTATTGATCCAACTCGTAGCGCCGACATGGCACTAAATACGTCGACCATTACATTTCATGTGTTAAAATACTTGAATATATACAATTATTACATACAAGAAAATAAATCACTTAGAATTCACTTGTTTTTTGTTAATCTTCTCAGTGAAATATGGTACAAAGGAATTCAAATACCGGTTTGTGCGACATTTAACTGGCACCAGGAGATTTTGATGCCTCGTCCGTCCTGTCACCGGTGCTAGATCGGGCAGAATATCTCTATGTTTTTCACTGGCAAGGATTGATCGGCCAAAACGTAAAATTAGGTTTTCCCGGCGGACATGGAGTGGCTCAAGTCTTAATAGGAGGAGGGAAGCTTCGTAACCATTGTATTTCAGTCCTAGCATAATGCGGCACGCTCTGATTTGCAGTGATTCAATCTCTTCGTTATGTTGTATGCTCCTTTGTACAAAGGGTCCCCAAACTGGGCAGGCATACTCCAGTAGCGGTCGCACGTAGGTCACATAGGCCAATTTCATAGATTCTACGCCGAATCCAAATCGCTTCATTGTCGTGATGGACTGGAGTGCAGCATTCCCTTTCTTCACTAGGTTGCAAACATGATCACTGAATTTGCAATCTTCGGTGAAAGTGACACCCAACAAAGCGAACTTAGCACGATCGGCGAAGTCAGCAAGGATAAAATTGACAACGGCTAAGAAAATCAGGCCTGCAAGTCTTGTACCTTGCGGTGCACCACAGGTAATTGGTATCCAGTCAGAGTTCCTATCATCATCGTTGAGGGCAAACACGCATTGCATCCGCTCCGACAGAAAGCTGGCTATTGTCTTAAGGATGCGTGCTTTGGCACCCATGCGTGTCAGGTTCAACAATGAAACGAGGTGTTGAATCAGGTCAAAAGCTTTTTGGAAGTCTGTCAGTGCTAAGTCAACGAATGATGATCCCTTTTCGAGCCAAGTCAAAATACTATCGAATAGTCTCACTGGGTAAAACGTTGTATATATATGTATATATATATATATGTATATATATCTTAGTATATATGACGGTGCAAAACGGATAAGTCAGCTACATTTTATTAGAGCTATATTTCGGTGCAAGGGTCCTCTTCTGGCTCAAGCCGGTCAAGCTGGAAAATATAGCTCTAATAAAATGTATCCGTTTATCCGTTTTGCACCGTCAAATATGATTCGCAGTTAGCTTGGGCTGAAGGAATATCTATATCTTAGTAGTTGTAATAACCGCACAGGATATTGGCGACTGGACGATTCTTGGCACTGTCCGCTTCCCGGTTTGGAAGTAAACTGAACTGAACCGACTTCAGGTTCAAGATTTTATGATTCTAAGAAAAATTTCAAATTGTAAGAAAAATTTCAAAGCGATTCGTAGCCCACTAATCGTCACCACTCAAAAATTTGCCAAGAAGAAATTTCCCCGAGAAGTACTCACTTCACCACTAGAAGTACTCATTTAGTCGTTAGTTTTGTTTTCCATCTAGACACGACACCCTCGAAACTCTACGTCAAAGGTTTGGAGACATACATGTCTCAAATCATCATGGAGGAAAAATCCTCTTGTTGCTGCGGATAAACTTTTTTCTAAGATGTCAGAAAAACCTACGAACCGGGTTTTTTGTTCTAGCTCTGGTTCTGTTGTTGTTTTTTCTTTCTAGTTTTTGGTTCATTATTAGGTTAATTTTTTAAAAGTTAGTTTCGTGTTGTTTTTTGTATGGTCTTGTGGCTTTTCGTATATTACTTTTTCCTCTTTTTTTTATTTATACTCCGTCTTTCTCTTTGTGAGTATATGATGGGTCATAAATAAATTATTATTATTATTATTATCAATATGGTGCCAGGGGATTATCAAACGGACCGTTCCGAAATCCCAAAACATTGGACTTCGTTTTTTTGGTGAATTATGTTTCAGCCGGGGACTTTTTGGACGGGGACCCGTTTCTGGGGACGATCTGGGGAGTAGACGTTCTATAGATAACACCCATAGTATAATCTGTACGGTTCTGATCGGAGCCCTCAGTCGATGGGAATGGATCGAGACAATAGTTGCTCGTTCGACTTTTCACTCGCCTTTTCGACGGCTTTTTACTTTTTTTGCGTTTTCTAGGCACTTTGTCAAAAAGGCAAACGCCGACTTTCGCCTTTTCCCTCGGCTTTTTGCAAAAAGGCAAACTTGGTAGGTGACCAAGTTACTCTCTCCTTTTGGCTTTTGCTTCGCAATTTTTATCAGTTTACCCCAAAGTCCAAAAAAAAATGGATTTGAGTCAAAATCATTAGCAGTATTTGAAGAATATCCCGGATATTTAAGATGGACAGTTTATAGTACAAATAAAATACAAGCATAATGGCATTTGTCAAAATTGTGTTTTAAGCCAAGAAAAGAGAGAAGTCCTTAGTAGAAACGGCGACATGAAAAAACGCGAAAATGTTCAAAAAGGCCTGAAAAATGTTAAAAAGCTAAAGCCGGAAAGGGAAAGGCAAAAGTCGAACAAAATCGCAACTAATGTAAGAAAATAATTATCAGACTTTTCATGACCATAGTTGTATTTTCATGTCCATGTACATACGACCTCACGGCCAATTTTCATAATTACGGATTTGGCTAAATAAGTAGGTAAGTGAGAATGTTTATTACCCATATTTTGCACGCAGAACAAATGGAATAAGGAAGAAAGACAGAAAAAGAAGAAAGAACTGACTTTAGGTATATATATATATATATACATATATATATCGTTTACTGGCCAAAATAGAAAAGATAGCTAGCAAACGTAAGTCAACCTAACAATTTCAACGGGATATAAAATGGCCAGTGGCGAATGACAAATGATACCAGATAAACACGACTAAGAACTATTAAACGAACGAACAAAGTACGGCACAAACGAGTTCAGTTGCATCCGCTGGATGATTAGTTAATTTAGCTTTGTTCGAGTGGGTTTGAGTACGCACTGACTTTCACGGTTTGACCATTGCGATTTTACTCTTCGCAGTTTCAGCTTTCTCGGTTTTGACCGTTTTTTAATAAATAAATAATTTTGCGGAAATAAGTGATTCTTCGATCATGACACTTTAGGGACTGAGTCCTATAAGCGAGGCAGCTTACCTGTAATGTCCACTGCATGAGATTTACCGATTTTTGATTTTCCAACGGGCCGATTCTGTAGCAGATGATGAAGCTGACAACCCCTGAGAACACGACGTAAGCGATAACGTATTGCTGATACGTCACGACGACTTCGCTTAGGTTCGACCACACTGCATTCATAAAGTAGACGACTAGGGAAAACCCACCAAGGAGGGTGACGACCCCAAATATACCACCGACTTTCTGAAAGAAGAAGAAAATACTGTCCTTAGTCGACTACAGCAAAAGCCGTACTTACACTGTAAAAAAATCTTGCAGCAATTGCTACTGGGATTAATCTTGCCTCTAATGAGATAAGATTATCTATAATTCGAATTAGTCTTATCCGAGTAGAGATAAGACTAATCCAGTAGCAAATACTGCAGTTAACTTTAACCCTAACTCGGAGAAACTTTTTACAGGGTATACTAAACCATTGACGCGAAATTTTACTATTCTTTACTTCAAGAAGGATTGTGTTTTTCTGAACCTTTTGGTCTCCATTATTCTGAGCATCGTCAATCAATCAATCGCTAATTTTTTATTAACCCATTTAGAAATGGCACAGGACGTACCCATACGGAGTATATATTAAAAACAATAAAGGAAAGAAAAAGAAAAGAAAAAGATCCGACTAAACTACACGAAATGACTATACAAACGCACTATAATATGGATGGCACAGGTCTAGAGAAGAGTCAAACTCGGCACGGTGTTGGGCCACAGCCACAAAGGGATCACTAACGCCGTAAAGCTGCGTAACTTTGCGGTTACGAGACCATGGGGGAAGGCCGAGTAGGTACTTAGCATATTTATAGAACAATTTACGAATTGTCCTCAAATCAGTATGCTGAATAGCTTACAAAAAGGAGATAGGAGATCTGCTGAGCGTTCTTCAAATTAAACTAGAACTAAACAACTAGCCTTACACCACCAATTCAGCGATCGAACAAGCGGATTTGTCTCCGTTTGTGACCCCTCGCTTCATTATCAACATCAGTCAGAAGAGACTACAGGAGGATCACACCACCTTATCTCGCTGGAAGTGCGATTTAAGGTAAACAGATCCACAATTCAATGAACAGAAAGAGAAACTTTCACTTTTGAAAAAAGAAGGGTAGTGCAAAACTCACATCGACATTCGACAGGGAGGTCCGCACATTATTTCTGCTAAAGGACCCCTCTTGCTTATTCTGCCTTTTTATAATATACCTAGCTCCCTTATTGATTTATATGCTTCTAAAATCCCCACCTTTCTCCATGGTTTCGTTTTGTACCAACGATTTTTAGCACTTTCTCGGCCGTGCCGAGTTTTGCCGGTTACACAACGCAAAGCTTGCCAGAATCTTGAACGTACGCTGGCAACTCTTTCACACACAAGGATATGAGAATCTTATGTTTTTTTCTTTTATTAGCTTAGTTTCTCTACTTTGTAACCACGGTGCGTTCAGTCTTCAAATGTTTTGCGTCCAGCCGCCGTGTCGGAGAGCAGGAAGGCTGGATAGAATCGACACGCGCTAACAAGAAAATCGCTAAATTCAGATGGAAAGTAATAGCATTTTCGAGAAACGTTTTTCTGATCCATTTTACAGTGAAAAGATCATTTCTAGTAAGAGTTGTGCTTTCAGGAATATTAATAGAAACATAATCAGAGCAGAGTTTTAACGTTGATGATGGTGACGATTATTTGAAGACTAGTAGGAACTAATCCGCATGATGGCTCTGAATTGGAATGTGGAGAATTTTTTTTATTTGTCTGTGGTCGCCAGTCTATCTAACAGACAAGTAATCACTGTTTTTATTCGAAAACCTTATATTTATGTATATGTAAATACCGTTCCTTCACGATTTGTCTCACTTGACCGTATTGTGGACAGAACGAACGGTGGAAGCATACCTATTGGAACAGTGAAGAACCTTCGATAATTTCACTTCACTTTACCCCATCTGTTCATTTCCTGCTCCACTGTCAGGCACTTGAAGAACAACCTCTTATTAGAAATGATGCTTTTCCCTACGAAATGAATCAGAAAAACATTTTTGAAAATACCATTACTTTTCCACCTAAAACTTTCGATTCTCTTGCTAGCGCTTGTCGACCATATCAAGTTTTCCTGCTCTCGGACACGGCGGCTGGGCGCAAAACATTTGAAAACTGAACGTGCGTTGGTTAAAAAGTGGGAAAACTAAGCAAATAAAAGAAATAATAAACAGAAGATTATCACATCCTTATGTGTGAAAGCGTTGTCAGCGGACGTTGAAGATTCCGGCAAACTGTTCGTTGGGTGACGGGAAAACTCGGCACGGCCGAAAAAGCGATACAAATTCGTAGTTACGGAACGAAATAATGGAGAAAGACGGGGATTTCAGTAGCTTATAATCCCATATGGGAGCTAAGTATATTATAAAAGGCAGAATAAGCAAGAGGGGTCCTTTAAGAACTTGAGAAAGAGGTCTTGTTAGGGTGAGTCCCCGTACCCCGAAATCTATAAACCAACACCTTACTGCACCTTACCTTAGACCTTAAAGGTTGCTGCAAACTTTTTAGAATGTATCCAACAAGCATTAAAAACTGGAATATGTAAGTTGGATGATTTAATGTGCCTCAGACTGGTCCAATCTTATGTAGTAGTATCTAGTAGCATCCTGTCTTGCCATAGTAGCATCCAGTCTTGCTAATAGTACCATATAGTAGTATGCAGTAACACGGTAGCCATGAAGTAGAAGCATGTAGTAGCATCGTTAGTACTGCATGCAACTTTTTCGTACTATTTCATAGTACTATTTTGAGATAAATTTTTCATCGGGTTAACAGGCGAAACAGTTTGTTATTCTGAAAAGGAGATTCAGGACTACTAAGTTTTTGTTGTAAATAGTACCGTGGAAGGAAATGTTAATGGGATTATTTTTTCAGCATGTGATATAGTGACGTACTTATCCCATATGCATCGTCAGCTAAGAGCTGCGTTTTTGCTGATACCATGGTATCTGTTACCACGGTCTAAAGTCGTTTTTGCAGTTATCGTGGTATCTGATACCACGGTCAAAAGGCGTTTTTGCAGTTATCGTGGTACCTGGCCAGTTATCGTGGTATCAGATATTCAGATACAGGAAGGAAATGGTAATGGGATTATTTTTTCAGCATGTGATATAGTGACGTACTTATCCCATATGCATCGTCAGCTAAGAGCTGCGTTTTTGCTGATACCATGGTATCTGTTACCACGGTCTAAAGTCGTTTTTGCAGTTATCGTGGTATCTGATACCACGGTCAAAAGGCGTTTTTGCAGTTATCGTGGTACCTGGCCAGTTATCGTGGTATCAGATATTCAGATACTACGGTCCGACCGTGGTAACTGGTCGTGGTATCTGAAAAGTCATCTCACTTTCATCAAATTTTATCAGATTGGTGAGAAAGAAGTTTAGCACTTGGTGATGTAACTGAATATCTGTTTTTCTTTTGGGATGACTTCGAAAAGTGCAATTTCGGCAATAGTCGTTTTCGCAGAGCACCGTGTATCAGATACCACGGTTACTGCAAACACGACTAATTGCAGATCCAGTTACCGTGGTAACAGATACCATGGTATCAGCAAAAACGCAACTAAAGTTTCTCAGTCTATAATTGTCAATCATATACAAGAAAGAATTCGCAAGGCATTTGGCCTCTTAATTCGTTTTCGTGGGCGATACAGGAAAGACATCCCCGGGTCATTGTTTACAGCCGTTGCTTTACCTCGTGTTCTTTTTGCTGCAACAATCGTAGAAAATTTTCGAATTTTCGACATATCTGCTACTAAAATATCATATTTAAATTTTCCAAATTTCTACTTGGGTTCCCCATTTCCTTCAGTAATTCGCAACTGGTTTCTAATTTTAAAGTAAAAGAACCAGTTTTAATTTTCAAGAAAAAGATGACCAACTTTTATAAAAAGCTTCGGTAGCCCTCAAACCCACAATCTGTCTACCCATTTTATGACAAGTGAATAATATAGTGCGTAAATGATTATAATTTAGTTGTCGAAACCGTGTGTATTTTTTATAGTATTTATGGGTCGCTGAATGGACCAGATGGTTTAGGCATAGTTCTGTTTTATAGCTTATTTTGTACTCCTCAGTTCTGAGGGAAATAAATTAATAAATAAATAATAATTTACGTTTCATTTTTATGGTGATCATGACGGTGAGTCATTTTGAATAAACCAGCAGTAGTAACAACGATCGTCCGGGAATGGATCTTACCTTTACGGGTGAAATCTTGTAAGCGAAATAAACCAATAGTAATAAAGACGCAAGAACTCCAGTTATGACTCCTGTACTGTAGAAGAATGCAGGGTTGGTCGCTAGATGGGGAGACCAGAAAAATAACAGGATACCGAATATGAAGGCAATGACACGGAAGTAGCTTATTCCTGAAAAGAAAGGAGGATGACGAAACACCACATAAAACGCCACAGTAGAAGTTGTTTTTGGGATCCCAAAACGTAAGTGGAGGGATACCTATGACATCGCAATACTTGTCCGTCTTTCAGCACGATAACTCTCGAATGGAATGAGATATTTTCACGAAACTTGGTATGAGGATCCTTTGGGTCAAGGGAAAGGTCGAGTTCGTAAGGGCTCTGTAGCCCTACATTTAGAGGTGGGGGTTCAAATTAAGGGGCAAACAAAATATTTTTAAACAGCTAATGAGATAGTCGATTAAGGGGTAAAGACATGCTGAACACGATTATGAAAACCATGTTCTCGCCAGACAAGTAGCTCGTCCGGAATCCGGCCAAAACCGGAAAGTTTGTTAGAAGTAAAAGTTTATTTGAAGTTGATTAGATGTTTTAGGGGTAAGAAGACATGCTGAACACTGACGTGAAAATCATTTTCTACCCGGACAAGTAGTTCGCCCGGAATCCGGCCAAAACCGGAAAATTTGTTAAAAGCAGAAGTTGTATTTGTAGTTGATTAGATGTCCGATTTCGGGGCAAGAAGAGATGCTGAATCCGTGTATGACATTCAATTTTAACCCGGACATATAGTTCGCCCGGAACCCGACTGAAACCAGAAAATTTTTTATAAGTTAAATTTTTATCTGAAGTTGATTATAATCAACTTTAATTTCTCAATTCAATTCAATTTTCCGGTCCGTCGGCATGTTAGGTATAGGGGTAATGTGATACGCTGAATTGGTTTTTGAGCTTTATTTTTTCGCCGGACAAGTAGTTCTAAAATTCCGCCGAAACCGGAAAATTGGCAGAAGTAAGGCAGGAAGTTTGGATCTGTTTCGTCAAAATAGATATGACTTATAGGGGTAAACACACATGCTGAATCCATATCTGAACTTTGTTTTCTTAGATGATTAGTCATATGGCCTTAATCTGTTTCTAAATTTTAATAGTAAAAATGTTCAAGGAGTCTGGCGAAGACAAGACCCAACTGTCTGGATCAAATATTGAACTTTTGGGATCCAATCTAAACCTTTGGTCTTGTTACATTGTTACGACTTATGATTAGGCTACCCATTTGCAATCGACTCAGTTCCTATTCCAATTTTCTAACGTACCCGATCACATTAAACTATCGTGGGTATTTCAAAGATTACAAACCTGCCCCGGTGTTTTCAGCTTTTCACTGACCCCTTACTTTTGATATGAACAAGAACAAGCGCTCTATTTTTTTGTTTTAGCTAGTTCATAAATGCAGAACTGAAATAGAAAAAATCGGATTTCAAGTCCGTTAAAACAAAACTTTCCCTAACTTCAGAATAAAACAAACCGCACTCGGTGCCATCCTACGCAGGGAGTTCAGGTTGTTTTGTTTCTCGGACAAATCTTGGCCTTCCGTATATTACAAGTCGGTCCGACAGGTACCCACATACACCAACTCAAAGGTGGGTGGGTCCCATCTAAGTAGAAATGAAGAAATTTTTTTTGAAATTCTTCTTTTTTTATTCAAGTTTGCACATGTGAGTACATATGCAGCCTGCAAGGTGTAGAAGCTGACGAAATCCTCAAATTTAACTTTAACAACTTACGCGGTCATAGCCTCAAACTCACCGCAGATGTTTTTGCAAAGATATTGATGAGCATGCCGCCCCATTGAGAATCAACTGCCCGAAGAAACAGCAAACGGGATGATGTCTCTACACAGACACGACAGTATATCGAGACGAAAAAAGCGTCAGTACATGGACACGTCACTACAGAGACACGAGGAAACGAAGACCGACACTACATGGACACGACGGTACAAGTACCGACACTATATGGACACGACGGTACAAGTAACGACACTATATGGACACGACGGTACAAGTACCGACACTATATGGACACGACGGTACAAGTAACGACACTATATGGAATCGACGGTACAAGTAACGACACTACATAGACACGACGGCACAAGTACCGACACTACATAGACACGACGGTACAGTACCGACACTACATAGACGCTTTTTGATTTTCGACGTAGTGTCGAATTTTGTCCTCGTAGTGACGTGTCCACGTAGTGTCGTTCGACGTACCGTCGTGTCTACGTAGTGTCGTTTGATGTACCGTCGTGTCTACGTAGTGTCGTTCGACGTACCGTCGTGTCTACGTAGTGTCGTTCGATGTACCGTCGTGTCAACGTAGTGTCGTTCGACGTACCGTCGTGTCTACGTAGTGTCGTTCGATGTACCGTCGTGTCTACGTAGTGTCGTTCGACGTACCGTCGTGTCTACGTGGTGTCGTTCGATGTACCGTCGTGTCTACGTAGTGTCGTTCGATGTACCGTCGTGTCTACGTAGTGTCGTTCGATGTACCGTCGTGTCTACGTAGTGTCGTTCGATGTACCGTCGTGTCTACGTAGTGTCGTTCGATGTACCGTCGTGTCTACGTAGTGTCGTTCGAAGTACCGTCGTGTCTCCGTAGCGTCATTTTAATTTAATTTTTTAATTTTAATTTTAATTTATTTAATAATAAAGCAAAACATATCTCTCGTGGGCAGAGCCCAAATACGATGTTTTTGTAGTCATAAGTAAAGATAAAATAACTTGTCAACAGATAATTTAAAAAAAAAAAAAACCCAACAAGGCAGAAAAGTGCTAAAGAGCATTGTACTGCTTTACGAGGCTCGGCACAAAGCTTCTACTGTAGCGCATAGTGTTACAGTAGATTGGGGTCAGTTTGGGAACCTTTTCAGCCACTTCTCGGGGGGGACGAGATCTTACAGGAACAAAGGGTGGGGGAAGGAATGAACGGTATATGGGGTGCTGGAGAAGGGAGGAGCCAAAGTTTCGGCATAGTTTTTCGCGGCGGGAAGAAAGGGATTCAATTTTAAATTCTTTGAGGTAAAAAGAGTATGGTAGGGGGGAACCGCCATAGATAATTTGCAGCGATCTCTTCTGAACTCGCTCTATTTTATCAGTTTCACCTTGGGTAAGAGCAAAGTGCCAAACTGGACAAGCATATTCGACTAAGGGTCGAATGAAAGAGCAAAACATTAGCTTTAGCTTGTCCTTAGGAACCCGAAACTTTTTCAGTGTTTTTAGCATTTGAATTGCGCTGTTAGCTTTCTTTACAACTGTCTTTGTATTTTCATGCCACGAAAGGTCAGAAGAGATCGCTACACCTAATAGCGTTATTTTATCACTGATGAGCCCAGGGTCGATAGGAGGCTCGAAAGACGGCCGAGTTTTTCTAAGAAAAGAAAAGGTCGTAACCGAGCACTTATCTTTATTCACGACCATATTCATTTCAGTCGCCTCTGAGGTAACCTGGTCGATGAAACCGGCAGCGTTACTTTTCAGATCCTCAGATACGACTTCCGCTAAGGACAAATCGTCAACGTATTTCCATCTGTCCTCCAACCCAGCAGCAATTTCGTTTATCATGAGGAGGAAGCACAGCGGACCGATCACAGTTCCTTGTGGAACTCCACAAAAAACTGGTAAAGAAGTAGAAAAATGGCCTTTATACTTTACAGTTTGCTCTCTATTTGTCAAGAAGCTCTTGATGATTTTGACGATAAAATCGGGTATATTTTTTTCCGCCATTTTTTCTAAAAGAATTTCATGGTCAACAAGGTCAAATGCCTTTTTAAAATCAATTGCAATTAAATTTATCCATTTGCCAGGTTCATCGAGATGTTTTAAAATAAAATCAATCAAATTAACTAGGTAATGGACTGTCGAACACTTAGGAATGTTACCAAACTGCTTTCGATCAGTTACTTTTAAAAGATATTCTTTAAGCCATGTGGCAACAAAACTTTCGTAAATTCTGCTGAAAATTGATGTAACTGTGATCGGCCGTACACCAGAGAAATCATTAGGTGCTCCTTTCTTTGGAATGGGGGTGATAAAACCTTTCTTCCATTTCTTTGGAAAATAACCTGTTCGCGTTATGTTATTGTAGATTATCTGAAGGGGGAAAGCTAATTCTTTAGCAAATGCTTTAACGAGAACAACTGGAATATCAAAAGGAGCAACAGAAGTTCTTTTTAGCTTAGAAAGTTTACGGGTTACACTTGACAAAGAAATATCAGGCATTAAATTATCAATTGAAGGAGCAGTTAAATTTTGTGGAGGGTCTTCAGGTGGAAGAGGTGGATAAGACTGGACAACTGCAGCGAAATGGGCATTTAAATCATTCGCAGTTTTCTCTGGTGGCTCCTCCTTCATGAAGTCAACTGGTTGAGAACTTTTTCCAGTCAGACTTTTAACTTTACTGAAGAACTGCGAAGGCTTGGACTCCAACAGATGATCCACCTCATTTTTGTAATAATTAGCCTGAGCTTCTTTTATTTTCCACTTAATTTCATTTGCCATTTTTTTTGCTTGCTCTTTTTGATCGTTTCGAATCAGGTGTAATTTACGCTTAATTAGTCGCTTTATTTTTGAATTTACATACGGTTTATCACTAGAACAAAATTTAGTTTTACGCTCAGGGAAACACTCAAGAAATTTTTCATTAATTTTACCATGAAATTCCTCAACTTGGGAATCCAAGTCCTTCGCTGCGGAAACCAAGGTCCAGTTCTCCTCTGTAATCCAGTTTCCGAACTGCAACAGACCAGGGTCTGTGATTGGTCTAGAAGTAACCTCAGTTACCGAATATTGAATCTTTACTTTCTCAAAAGGGTTCCACTGGAGCATATAGTGGTAACTACCACCAAGTGGTGCTAGTTTACTCGGATTTTGATAATATTTAGAAAGGTTTGTCAGGATCACATCCAGAGAAGTTTCACCTTTGGTTGTCGGGAAATTAACCACGCTTTTAAGACCAAGTGACCTGGCCAGCGATTTAGTATCCAGCTCGTTACCATCTCCTAGTATAACTACTCCGAAATATGGATGTGTTCTCTGGATGTAATCCGTTGATTCCTGCAGTTTCTCCCAAAACGCCTTTCTTGCGGCAGCGGGCTGACCAGGTGAATAGTAGAAAACGCACACCGCTACCGCAGAGAACGGCCTAGGTAGTCGCTTAGGTTGTACTTTCACCCAAATAATCTCATCTTTTTCATCAAGGAAAGGTATAGTTAAAAGCTGGGGTTTAAAATCTTCATGTACAAGGGTCATAACTCCTCCTCCTTTCTTCCCAAGGGGATGGTCATCAGGGCGAAGTTTAACAAAAGAAGAGAATTTTGGAACTTTTAATAAATTTAAATCTTGTCGATGGACCTCGGTTACACAGATGACGGAGGAACCAAGCATTTGGGCCGTGGTCTCAAGTTCAGTTAATTTTTCTAGGTTTAAACTTTCCGCATTGCTGTAGAGGATGGAAGGAAACACGTAACGCTTATCATTAAATTCACGGGATACTGCTTTATTTTTATATTTCTTGCCTCCCACCGATCCCGGGGCAGCATCATGGGGGATGGGGAGAGGACGGGGAGAGACTGATGTCGATTCCGAGACTGACTCCAATCTTTCATCCATACCTTGGTCCGTCACAACCGGCAACCCTATGCTAAGATTGTTGGGAAGCTCATGGGTGGCGGAGGAGGAAACGGAAACGGAGGCAGCGATAGAGGGTGAATTTGGTGAAAAAAACGCATGTCGGAAGAAGCAATTTCGTTTAGAGGAGCGAAACAGTTTTGCCATTGTGATCCCGCAATCAAAGCATAGGGTGGGCGGCGCGTGTCAGGTACTGGATGCCCGTAATGTGTTTTTTCAAAGTCAGCTTGGCCAGGCTGGCTCGGTGCAGCAATCCGCGCGTTAGCCCGATCGCTTGCTGGCTGTGATCCCGTAATCAGAGCATAGGGTGGGCGGCGCGTGTCAGGTGCTGGAGGCCCGTAACGTGTTTTTTCAAAGTCAGTTTGGCCAGGCTGCCTCGGTGCAGCAATCCGCGCGTTAGTCCGATCGCTGGCAGGGGACAACCGCTGCCCGACACTCGTATTCAAAGTATAAATGCTGTTACGTGGTAAAACTACGTGTACAAATTTGCAACTAGGATTAAAACAACGACCGCTAGAATATTTGTAACAAACTTTCGTCTGTTTCGAAACATGCGTAAACTTGCACGCAGAACCACGGTTGCACTGTCCAATGGCGTAGAATTTGCAAGCAATATCCGTCATGTTTCTGCGTACTCGACTATTACACACACTCGGTTGTTGGGGTCCTTCGGTATGAAGAAACTTGCATTTAACACCATAACTGCAGTGTCCTTTTCGATAGCGGCGGCATATTCTCTGTTCTTCCCCAGTCAGCACCGAATTCGGTGATTTCAAACTTTTTTCAGGAATATGCGGCTCTAAAACCTTGTCAAATTTTTTGCTAGGGTCGAAACAATAAAAACATGAACAAATAACTGGACTAATTACGCAATCAACATTGTCTACACATACAGTCATTTCACGGCTACCTGCGCCGTGTGCAGTGACGTCATTCACATTCGCAGTCGATTTATTTGTGTCGCAAATTTCTACACTTACGTCAGTCACCTTCAAATCGCTCAGTCGATTCACTGTGTTTGCGGTCATTACGTCACAGCTATGCTTGTCGCATCCTGGACTGATTACCACACCGTTGGGTGTTTGCTGATGCAGGGGTGGTTCTTGATCGCTAGGAGGGTGGTCAAGGGCAGAGTCAATGTCACAGGAATGGGTACTTAGAGACGTAAGAGGATCACATTGCGTAGCTACACTATTCCGCGATTCTGTGGTGCAACGATAGCTTTGTAGTGCAGCTTTGAGGTCACTGATCGTTAATTCATTTAGCTCACAATTTTGTACCAGTTCTTGTATTTGGGAATCAAGAGTTGACTGTTTTTCACGCAAAACAGTCAACTCAGATTCCATCCCTTCTATTAAAGCCTTGCGCTGATCGATTAACCGGTTCAGGGATATAATCTCCTCCCTTTGTGCACTAATACTTTTTGAGGCAGACTGATGTTGGGCCTTCACTGAGTCTAAATTGGTTTGAAGATTCGAAATGTCAGAATCTTTGTTGGCGAGCGTTTCACGTAGGGAGGCTACTTCTTTCTTCAGCTTCTCGCAGTCGACGCACAGGAGGGTCACACGACCCTTAGGTTCGGTTCTGGGTGTTAAACCCAGGGCACTGGTTGGTTTCGTTACAGGAGTTATGTTTGGCGTTTTTCGAGCATTGAGCGGCTTGGTTTTGTTAATGCCGACTGGCGTCACAGGGGCTGTTGCCGTTTCGCAGTTTAAACATTGCCAGTCGGGACTTGAACTTCGCTCGTCTACAGTTGTATTCGCGCACTTGGGGTGTAGCCATTGCTTACAGCGCGAACACAGCACAGTGCCAGAACCAGCTCTCAACCGACACCCTGGACAGTAGAAGACTGTCTTTGTTTTGCTCATTTTACAGCAAAATTGGCCTGTCCCAGAGTGTGGGAGGGGGGGGGGGGTGCCCAACAGTAGGCGGGAAACTAGCCACACCTTCAGCTAATTATTTAACAAATAACATACCGCAATCCACTCCCGCCTACAGCGCACTCTCCAAAATCCTTTCAATTTCTCGTTCACAGCTTACTGGACAGTTTCTTCATCTGTAAGCTCACTCTTTAAATCGCTATCTAGCTAATAAGGTCTTTGGACACAAAGCTGATGGAAAACGTCACGTTCACAGCTTGCTGGACAGTTTCTCCCTCTGTAAGCTCACTCTGTAAATCGCTATATAACTAATAAGGTCTTAGGACACATAGCTGGTGGAAAACTTCCGTTCATGAGCTCTACGGAATGAATACTGTGAAGATGTACCGTCATTCGATGTACCGTCATGTCCACGTAGTGTCGGCTTTTTTTTGTCCACGTAGTGTCGGGAATTTTGTCCATGTAGCGTCTGATTTTGTCCACTTACTGACGTGTCTACGTAGCGTCGTGTCTATGTAGGGGCGCGCACCCGTATGACTCTAAATGTTTTAAAACAACTTTGTAGAGGCTTTGTGGCCTTATTGTTTTTCAAATCCCAACAGAATTTCCCCTTACGTCTAATATAGAGCTGAGTTAAATTGTATTTATTTTCAGCTAGTTCATTGTTTAAGGGTTTCGGCAAAAAAGGTTTTTCAATCCAAAACTGTTGTTGTTGGGACTGAAAAACCTTTTTGGTCGTTTAATTCTTCGCTGGTAGAGAGTAATTATGAGGCTAAGTTAGCTTACGTCAGATGGAAGGCACTCGGTAAACCCCGTGATGTACTCTCCTTCCGGTGGTTGAAAGAGAAGAAGGCTATTTTTCAGGCCGAACTTAGGCGACACAATAATTGCCTTATGGAGGAGGCGTCTCGTGATGCTGATCTTGATAAGCTTAAAATTTGGAAAGCGCTACGTAGGTCTAAGCATCTAACTGAACCACCATCTGATTCTTTCCCATCTGTTGTTGATTGGGAAACACATTTTAAGTCCACCCTGTCTTGTTCTAACGATTTTCCTTCTGACGTAGCTGAGCTAGACTCTGTATTAAGTGACTTTCCTTCTGACCACGTAATTGTACATCAAGATTTACTATTGGCTCAAAAGAAACTGAAGCTCCAATTATCGCCTGACCATGATGGGCTTTTTTTAAACCATCTCAAATTTGTATCCCCAATGTTCCTTGTAACTCTTCTTGCTTTTTATGGCACTTGCAGCCTCTGGCTCAAGTGCCATATACCGATCACAATTCCGTCTGTCGGTCGGTCCGAGTTTTTTGTCCCACATATCCGAGTTAGGGTACTTCCAGATGTGCTAGGACAATGAAACTTGGCAGGCATATCAGGGACCCGACCAAACTAACCTGGTAATAATCAGTTTCCCCATCCGACCATATGCGGGGGAGTGCGGGGCGCTGGAAACTTGAAAATTTAGGGCATTTTGTCACTTTTTTCCGAGTTAGGGTACTTCTAGATGAGCTAGGACAATGAAACTTGGCAGGAATATTAGGACCCGACCAAACGAACCTGGAAATAATCAGTTTCCCGATCCGACCAAATGCGGGGGAGTGGGGGCGCTCGAAACTTGAAAATTTAGGGCATTTTGTCACACTTTTTCGAGTTAGGGTACTTCCAGATGAGCTAGGACAATGAAACTTGGCAGGAATATCAGGGACCTGACCAAAGTAACCTGGAAATAATAAGTTTCCCGATCCGACCATATGCGGGGGAGTTGGGGCGCTGGAAACCTGAAAATTTAGGGCATTTTGTCACACTTTTTCAAGTGAGGGTACTTCCAGATGAGCTAGGAGAATGAAACTTGGCGGGAATATCAGGGACCCGACCAAACTAACCTGGAAATAATCAGTTTCCCGATCCGACCATATGCGGGGAAGTGGGGGCGCTGGAAACTTGAAAATTTAGGGCATTTTGTCACACTTTTTCGAGTTAGGGTACTTCAAGTTGTGCTAGGACCATGAAACTTGGCAGGCATATCAGAGACCCGACCAAACAAACTTAGAAATAATCAGTTTTCTGATCCGACCATTTTTTTTTGGGGGGGGGGGGGTGGAGGGCAGGGGAATCCGGGAAATTGAGAAGTGTGTAACTTTCGAACGGATGATCGGATTGTAATGAAACTTCATAACTGAATAGAATATATATATGTTATGTCCCGTTTAAAGTCTTGACCGGATTCGGTGGCCAGGGGGAGTTGAGGGGGGGGGGGAGACCGGAAATTTCAAGAAACGGTTAGAATGGATGGATCGGAGTGAAACTTGCTGGGAAGAACAAGCATCTGGTCTAGATAAGTCCTTTATACCATTGTACTGGATCCGGACACTTATGGGGGGGGGGGGGAGGGGGGTCCAGGAATTCCGGTGATGGTGGTTTTGGGTATTTTCACGATGAAACTTGGCAGGCATATCAGGGACCCAATCAAACTGACTTCAAAATACAAATTTTGTCGACCAGATAATGGTGGGGGGAGTGGAGGGAGGGGAATCCGAAATTTTCAGTCATGCGTAATTTTGGAATGGGTGATCGGATTCGAGTGAAATTTAAGAATTGAACAGAGGACATTTCTCCGATGATTTTTTTTATATCCGGACCGGATCCGGCAACTATTGGGGGGGGGGGGGGAAATACGTGACCCGTTTAGAATGGAGGGATCGGGATGGAACTTTGTGGGAAGAACAAACAGATGCTCTAGGTAAGTCATTTGCTGAATCGGATTGGCTACGTGCACCGCGGGGGAGCTGTGTGGGGTGGGGGGGGGGGGGGTGGACCTGAAATCTCGAGAAACGGTTAGAATGATGGTATCGGAGTGAAACTTGCTGGGAAGAACAAACATCTGGTCCATATAAATCTTTTACATAATTTGACTGGATCCGGACACTTGAGGGGGGGGGGGGGAGGGGTCTCCCGGAATTCCGTTTTTGGGGGATTTTCACGACGGAACTTGGAAGGCATATCAGGGACCCGGTCAAACTGACTTGGAATAAAAAAAAAATCCTCGATATGATAATCTTGGGGGGGGGGAGTTGAGGGAGGGGAATCCGGAATATTGAGTCATGCGGAACTTTGGAACGGGTGATCGGATTCGAGTGAAATTTAATAATTAAACAGAGGACATTTTTCTCTTGTGACCTTTTTCATTTCCGGACCGAATCCGGCAATTATCGGGGGGAGGGCGGAAAATACTTGACCCGCTTAGACTGGTGTGATCTGGATCGAACTTCGTGGGAATGACAAACAGATGCTCTGGATTAATCATTTACAGAACAGGATTGGCTCCGGTTATTGTGGGTGGAGTTGGAGGAGGGGGAGGGGGGTCTGGGATTCCGGTGATAGCGCGTTAAGGTACTTCCTGATGTGCTAGGACGATGAAACTTCGCTGGAATATTGGAGACTCAACAACATTTGCTTAGAAATTGCTACTTCCCAAATCCGATTATTCCTTAAAGTACCAATCTTGACCGCAAAGTAAAAAAAATACTTTTAAGCAATATATGCATTTTCGTGATGCCCATCAGCCCATTAGCAGTTTTGCCTCAAGGGTTTTGCTTACAAATGAAGTTCCAGCTCCCTTAGAGTGCGCATCTCAACCGCTAAGTCGAAACTTACTTTTGATCAATCAAATCATCTTGACCCTTGCAAGTGCCATATGAGCTTACAGCTCTTGTTTTAATTTAATTTTATCGGTAGATCGTGTTCCTTCATCTTTTAAAACTGGTTTGATTTCCCCTATTCTAAAAAATGGAAAGAAGGATTTAAAATCTTGTGGTTCTTATCGACCAATAACCAAGGGTTGTATTATTAGTAAACGTTTTGAAATGTGTTTTAAAAATATGTCTGAAGGCCTTGATGTCGGCTTAAACCAGGTAGGATTTAAAAGGGGTATGGGTTGCGACCACGCGCATGCTACTTTCTCCACTTTAATCAATAATGCGCGAGTGAGCGGACAACCGATTTATACGCTTCTGATTGGCATAAAAGGTGCTTTCGACAATATTTCTCATGCGGCTGCTCTTCTATCCCTTGTGTACAATGGTATTCCCCGTTCTGTTGTGCGTGCTTTAAGGTCCTGGTACAATGGACTGAACGTTCAAGTGGCCGTTCGTTCCCCAAAAATTCTGTCTAATTTGATTTCAGTGGGAAAAGGCGTTAGACAAGGTGGAATTTTATCACCATTTATTTTTAATGCATGTTTGGCAGATTGTCTTCGGTCGCTTAAGACTTCTTTAATACACTTTGCACGTGATGTAACGTTTTTAGCATATGTTGATGATATTATTATTTTAAGTCGCTCAAAGGAAAAATTAATTGAAAACTATAACATTCTAGTATCTAAATTGGGGCAGAAGGGTCTAATAATTAGTTCTGAAAAGTGAAATTATTTTGTGATTAGTAGTTTGCCGACACTGAATTCCCCTCTGGATTGTGGTGGGGGGATTGTTTTCAGCCCTGTTGAGAGCCCTATTGTGGAGAATTAAAACGATTCCTATTGAAAGTTATGTATCTTGGAATCCCTTATTTTTCTGATGCCAGGGATTGGAAACTTATCCTTATTCAACATGTGCAAGATAAAATAAGAGGAGCATTTGGTGCTGTTATTCGTTTACGGGGGATGTATCGCAGAGAGGTTCTTGGTTCTATTTATACGGCTGTTGCAGTTCCTCACATTCTTTTTCCGTCTGCTTTCTTTTCTGGATCTAAATCTAAATCTAGTATCTAAATTGGGGCAGAAGGGTCTAATAATTAGTTCTGAAAAGTGTAATTATTTTGTGATTAGTAGTTTGCTGAATTCCCCTCTGGATTGTGGTGGGGGGATTGTTTTCAGCCCTGTTGAGAGCCCTATTGTGGAGAATTCAAACGATTCCTATTGAAAGTTATGTATCTTGGAATCCCTTATTTTTCTGATGCCAGGGATTGGAAACTTATCCTTATTCAACATGTGCAAGATAAAACAAGAGGAGCATTTGGTGCTGTTATTCGTTTACGGGGGATGTATCGCAGAGAGGTTCTTGGTTCTATTTATACGGCTGTTGCACTTCCTCACATTCTTTTTCCGTCTGCTTTCTTTTCTGGATCTAAATCTAAATCTAGTATCTAAATTGGGGCAGAAGGGTCTAATATTTAGTTCTGAAAAGTGTAATTATTTTGTGATTAGTAGTTTGCTGAATTCCCCTCTGGATTGTGGTGGGGGGATTGTTTTCAGCCCTGTTGAGAGCCCTATTGTGGAGAATTAAAACGATTCTATTCAAAGTTATGTATCTTGGAATCCCTCACTCATCTAATACCAGGGATTGGAAACTTATCCTTATTCAACATGTGCAAGATAAAATAAGAAGAGCATTTGGTGCTGTTATTCGTTTACGAGGGATTTGTCGCAGAGATGTTCTTGGTTCTATTTATACGGCTGTTGCACTTCCTCACATTCTTTTTCCGTCTGCATTCTTTTCTTCTTTCCGTCCTTCTGAACTTTCTGCGTTAAAATTTACTTATTATAAATTCTCTAAATTCCTTCTTGGCTTCCCGATTTCTGCGAGTAACTCTTTCTTAACTTCGAATTTTAAAGTGAAGAATCCTTTGGAAACTTTAAATGGTAAAATCCATTCATAAAAAGGCTGACAACATTCTTCTTCATCACAACCTTTTTAAGCGCCCTGATTAGTTGGTTTATTTTGAGCTTTGTTTTCTTCCATGTACTTCGTTGTATATTTAGTAGGCTAATTTGTCTTTAACGGTCAGCTGTTTATTAGTATGTAAGTGTGTGTGAGTTTGACTGACATGTTGTTGTTCCTTTTTATACATTACTCTTCAGTTTTGAAGGATTCAAATAAATATTAATAATAATAAAATATATTATTATGATCCGTGCTTTAAACAAAGCTGAAAGCTTTGAAGCCCGCCAGAGGCTATATTTAACTTACTTCTGAAATCGAGCTGCACATCCACAGCCTCTTCACTCTGCACCCCCAGGCAGGAATGATTGAACGGGTTCAGGGAGAAGGAACTACCCTTTTGCCAAGGAAGGATTGGGGCTAGCCAGCGCTGAGACAGCGTCTCATATTCAGCCACTACTTCTTCGGGGTTAGAGCCAAAGTAGAAAATCGGTTGATGACCCGGGGGGTTGGTGCTGATGAGAATCTGAAGTAAACAAAATTAAACTTTTAAAGGACCTGTCTTACTTATGATTCCCGGCAAACAGATTTGGTTAGGCAGCCTTTGATCAGATGTGAGCGGTCGCGATTTTCATTGAGGAATAGTATGATAATCAGTTATAATAAATATAATAGTAAGATCCAGGTTGGTTCTTCTGTAGAATTAATAAAGAAGAAATTTAAAGAAATAATGATAATGAATTATTAAATTTATTTATTATAAAGAGTGGTTTTCTCCTCTTGAATGGTCCGGAAGGTTGCATTCCCTTGCAAAGGTCCACAGGATTGAAAAGTTGGAGGTGCAAGTCTGGTCTGGTGAATGTGGTATTTGTTATTTATTTTGTATTTATGGTATTGCGGATGATTACTCGTTACTTATTTAAGTTAAACTGTTTTTTTCATTGTATGTTGTTCCCGAGCATTCGAGATGCCTCTCTGCCGGGAAAGAAGTGTTATTTATTTTATAAATTTTTTACGTAAATATATAAACCTGAACCTGAACCTGAACCTGAACGCAACCTACTTCCGTAATCGCTCCATACATTTCTAAACCCGGAGACCCCAATTTCGTACGGCACATTCTAACCCCTCTAATAAAACCACGCCGATTTTCTCACTTTGCCGTGTGTTGCTACCTTCGATGTGCGTCATTAAATACTGGTAAAATACATAAAATACTGGTAAACTATATAAAATATCGGACAATAAGTAAATTGCATAGAACAGTAAAATAAGTCAAATATGCAAAATCTCAATTATAGCATGTTCCGCAAAATTAAGGTAGCACCCTGTTTTACATCCAGCAATTTTTTTTCCAACACCACTAGCATCACATTTTAAATAAGATGCCACATAGAGTTGTATGGTTAGCCACAGTTGGTTTCCTGTAATACAAAACAAATCTCGCAGAGCGTGGTAGAAAACTTAGACATGGTAAAATAATAATCTCTTACCAGTGAGGCCTACCTCCCTCCACCCCAAGAAAAGGCAAGACAACTCACATTTACAGACCTGAAGAAAGCAATTATGGCTTTTTCCTCCCCCTGGTAACAGTATACACTAATTGTGTTTGATGCCTTCTCATTTCTAATGACTTTTCCACTTTTCAAGTACGTAACGCGATGATTGTGATGACCATATCCTGAAATGAAATATCAAAGCTATTTAACGTAGGCTATTTGCAGAACTATAAATGACATCTACAACCCTCTAGAAATCCTTCTGAAATCCAAATTCAACTGGAAAAAGTTCACACCAAAGATGCAATCAAGGCACTCACTGGATAAACAGATTGTCCTTCTAGAAAGTGATATCTTGGTTTTCTTCAATTGGGCTGGGAAATACTTAAGTAGAAAATTATAGTAGGCTACTTGTATTCTACTAGTAGTGAGAAAGAGCAAAGCAGACAAAAGAAAGAGCTAGTGCAAAAGAGCAAAAAAGTACCTAATTGGTGAAAAACAGAAAAGACCTTCATCAATGAACACTGACGACCTGCTGCTAGCAAACTTGAACCCATACAACCAACAAAAAGATTTATCGTACTTCAAAGCCTGTTTTCACATCTAAACCTAATTTTATCAACCCAAAGCCACACACTAAAGCTGTGTGTGGTAGGCTACATCCTGATGTGAAAACAAAGGTTTTGCACGACTCAAACTTCCTAATAAGAAGATTTGCACTAGCACATAGTGACAACCATAGGACAGCTAGATAGATAGATAGAAAGCTTACTGTAAAAATTTACTTTCGTGGTTATAAACCAAATTTGCGATTATTGTAAAAGAATAGAAGAAATTACGATGTTTCACATGTCAGTACCTTAAAAATCTGTCACTAAAAAATTTCACGAACTCTGGAATAAAATTTTTTGCATATCTAGCGTGTTTTGTAGGTACAGGACAGAGCTTGGGTACCCTGGAACTTTGTCATATGCCGAGCCTCTTGGGATTTGTCTGTATCTTTTGTGGAGAGCGAGAAGAGAGCCTAGTCCCTTCTCATGAAGACGTTAGTAGCAGTACTAACAGGTGAGTCTCCACTGCAGGCAAGTGATGCTAATCTTACACTATAGAAGAAGGAGGATGTAACGTGTAACAAGCTGATCAAAATACAGAAAAAAAACTTTCCTGTCATCGCCCTGTGAAGCAAAAACAGCAGCCGTGTCAAAAATTAAATGTCGGGACTAGTTTTTCCCTACAGTGGTATTTGAAAGTAAGTAGCCCGAATAAAATATTTATAGTCGGTAGAAGCTTCAGTTATTTATTACAGGTTTGTTTCCTTCCCTGACGTTGGACCTGAGGATTGAAAGCTTAACGAGGACCCTTGCCAAGAAAGGCAAAAATATTGCTGATGAAATATCATAGCTGACGTATCACTTCTATAGACTATAGGTTATTTGAAGAAAAGTAATAATTTTTTTTTAAATCAGTCAATTTTCATCAAAACAGTCATTTTTTCTTAAGAACAATAGTCAAAACATTTGGTAAAAATAACCAGCCAGTCTGTAAATATCTTGCCCCCCCCCCCCCCTAAAAAAAAAACAACATTTTGGCTAGTAACGCCTCTGATAATCAGTGCCCATTGTACTTCGAACTGGGTGGTTGTCATTCCAAAAACGAACACAAAGAACCATTGGCAGTCTATCCTGGCGCGTCGAGTGTCGACCTAGCTTCCATAAAATTCCTCACCTCTGGTAAATTCAAAACTAATGACAAGAAGCAGCAGAAGATAGAGCACGTTCTGACACATTTTTGAATCATTTTAAGAATCAATCCGCGAGACTGCCAGTAAATGCCTTCTCAAATACTTTCCGCTGGTTCTGTTTGTTAAAAATAATCTAAAACAGAGCTCATTCTTCATAGAACTATACAAAATTTTTACAAAAGGTTGAATCTTAAGTATTTTCTCGTAATTTCTCAGTTTTTACAATATTTAATGAATTCTCACCAGATTATTTGCTGGAATTTTAATCCCAAATCCCTGCTACAAAGATGAAATCGAGCGTTAACTTCAAACACCAGAAATGTGTGATTTTCTTGATGACAAAAATGATTCATTTTTTCTCTCTTGTGATTTGAGCACGCAACAAGTAAGCTTGTAACGCTGCTCGAATGCTCTTCAGTACAGTCTTGAGTTTAAAGGAATCTCAGACTGGAGAATCTTGAAGACAGTACTCCCAATTTTCTAGTGTTTTCAGACTCGATCAGCAGTATTGTATTGCAACAGTACATACAATAGTTGCATTTTTGCAGATACCATCGTATCTGTTACCATGGTACCTTGATGTGTAATTAGTCATTTTTGGAGTTATTGTGGTATCTGATAGGGTAACTATACTAGTTCCAGAACGTCCTATCTCTCAATGAGTTCGATGTTCGGAAAAAAAATGAAAAACCTCTAATTTCTGATTCCACACTGGAATAAAATTTTGAAATTCACACCTATTACCATAGAGTAAGCGTGCATTTTTGCCCTACTTGTTACGCTCCTCCGTCAGCTCGCGCTCAAAAATAAGAAAAGAACCCGAAAGTAAATCTGATACTTGGAAAGAGCTCTTCTGCAATTCATTTGCTTCCATTTTGATAAGTTTTTAAACTATAAATTTTGATACCATTCGAAAGAGGGCATCTTCCTCTACTAAAGGTATATAACGCTTTATTGATGTCGCTTCCCATAACATATTTATAGAATTTTGACCGAGGGTACTATCGTTCGGAAACTGGTTGCATGCGTGTTTTGAGTTTCCGAACCAAGTCTTTGAGTCACTATTTCTGTGGTTTCCGCCTGTTTTTATAGTTTCATCGTCTAGGACTGCTCTTATAAATTGTTTCTCAAGTAATTTTGCTTGCCTTTCAGGCTTTTACAAAAACGTGGATCGGAACGACAGATTTCCGGTCCCCGAAGGGTCGAAGAAAAATCGTTCGGAAAAAGAATCCCGGTTCTCGAACGTACGGTTTAAGAATCCAAATGAGAAGAATATGTGGAACGAACATTCAGGGCAGCGTTGTGCCAAGTAATTCTATGTTTTAAGTAAAAGTACCAAGTAGGCTACTCCAGATGGGCCCCATAGCCTAATATTTAAGGTGGGGGAGTGGGTTTCAAGCCAAGATTTAATTTACGGGTGAAAAAGGGTTGAAAATCATAATAAATCTGTTTTCATCCCGGAAAATTAGTTCATACGAAATCTGGCTAAAAAAGACTTATCGGTAGTGTTTATAATTCCATGATCAAGTGGTTCCAATTTCCATGATCTGAGATTCTGAATCGATCATTTCGGTTTACTGTTCGGTTACCATGGGCGAAAGTCAGGTGAAGATCAGAAATTCAGTAGGCCTTGTGTGTTCAGTAGACCTTGTGTTATGACTTCGTCGAACAGAAATCCTCTCTGGAGGCTGATGACTTCATACCATCCTCTCTAAAGGCTAATGACATCATATCATCCTGTCTGGAGGCTGATACGACTTCGTATCATCCTCCCATTTCCATCGCTAATTCTCTTTAGTTGCGGTTTTGCTGATACCATGGTATCTGTTACCACGGTCTAAAGTCGTTTTTGCAGTTATCGTGGTATCTGATACCACGGTCAAAAGGCGTTTTTGCAGTTATTGTGGTATCTGGCCAGTTATCGTGGTATCAGATATTCAGATACTACGGTCCAACCGTGGTAACTGGTCGTGGTATCTGAAAAGTCATCTCACTTTCATCAAATTTTATCAGATTGGTGAGAACGAAGTTTAGCACTTAGTGATGTAACTGGATATCTGTTTTTCTTTTGGGATGACTTCGAAAACTGCAATTTCGGCAATAGTCGTTTTTGCAGAGCACCGTGTATCAGATACCACTATAACTGCAAAAACGACTAATTGCAGATCCAATTACCGTGGTAACAGATACCATGGTATCAGCGAAAACGCAACTTGTGTGACGATTATCGTAATATAAATGACCATCGGTCATAGAAGGATATATACCTGTTGGAGAAAAGTTATACTTGGTTAACAAGTTCAATTTTTTTCTCCAGAATACTGAAAATTCGCACCTAATTACCGAACCAAAATATTGAAACTGACTTTCCGCCTTAATTCGTAGTTTCAAGAACGACAATGCAACGGCAGTTCAACCTCTCTGAAGGCTAATGACTTCATATCATCCTGTCTGGAGGCTGATACGACTTCGTATCATCCTCCCGTTTCCACCGCTAATTTTCCGTGTGAAGATTATGGTAATGTAACTGACCGTCAGTCATAGAAGGATATGCATTATGTACCTGTTGGAGAAAAATTATACTTGGTTAACAAGTTCAATTTTTTTTTCGAGAATAGGTATTGAAAATCCTCGCCTAATTACCGAACAAAAATATTGAAACTGACTTTCCGCCTTAGTTCGTCGTTTCAAGAACGACAATGAAACGGCAGTCCAACCGTACAAAGAAAACAGCTTATTCTCGGCAGTTCAACGCCGTAGTAAAAAATACGGCTGAAGTGAAACGACGGTTGGAAGGACGAAAACGAACGCAGCTAACCTTCAAGTAGTGTTTACGCAGGTGCTGCGGCTAGGAAGACACAGTTTGCCGTTCTGAAACTGAACCAACAATCAGTTTCGGTGTTGATTCTAAATTCGGTAACTGAGATGAAAAATTCGGGAACTGGAACATGGGTTCCGAACATTGGTACCCCGAACGGTTTTCTGATCTCTTGGCGTTCGGAAACTGAGAAATGCTACTATGGTTCGGAAAAAATAATGTTTCCACCATCCGGTTCAAAGCAGAAAGGTGGCAGGTACCAGTAAGTAAGCCAGTTTTACAACGCATGATCAGTTGATGAGGGTTTTCTTCTATCTGCTCGGGGAAATTTATTGCAATTTTTTAAATAGAAATCTGCCAGTAAGTGTGAAAATCGTTCGGGATCTAGGATAGTTACCCTATACAGTATCACAGTTGCTCTGCAAAAATGACTATTGCCAAAATTTCACTTTTCGAAGTCATCCCAAAAGAAAAACTTGTATCTAGTTACATCACTAAGTGCTAAACTTCTTTCACACCAATTTGACAAAATTTGTTGAAAGTGAGATCACTTTTCAGATACCACGATCAGTTACCACGCTCGGACTGTGGTATCTGGATATCAGATACAATGACAACTGGCCAGATACCAAGATAACTGCAAATACGCCTTTTGACCGTGGTAGCAGATACCACTATAACTGCAAAAACGACTTTAGACCATGGTATCTGCCAAAACGCAACTAATAGAAGAGAGATTGCAGCCTACCTAACGAAAATGAAGAAGAGTAGTAACATAGTAATTTAAAATTGTGAAGTATCGGACTTGGACTTTTGAGACTGAATTATCCATCTTTGATAACTCTTCTGAGCTGTAAATACTTGGAAACATTTCGTTGGATTTTTCTTAATTGTATAATCACAGCTTTGTTGAAAAGTTTCATCAGAAATGAGAGCTTGAAGGCTTCAAATGTTCACTTCAAAAATAAATCCTGCTTTCTATTGGTCATTTTTTAATGACAGGTTACAACTGACCAATAGGATCTGAGACTCTGTTTTTGTTTTCAAGCTGTATAGGCTTCAAGCTCTCACTTCCATGGAAACTCTTTTGCAAAAATGGAATTATACAATCAAGGAATAGTGCAATTAACATTTACAGCAAGTCCCTGGCCCAGGATGATGACCAAATGTTGATAGTTTAGTTTCAAAGTCGTAAGTCCTATATCTCTTAATTTTAAATTATTTTGTAATGCTCCCCTGATGATCGTGTAGAAATATCCATTTTGGTCAGATAGGGAGCATTCTCTATAACTTTTGAATGGCATCAACGAATATTTCTCCTACCTTTTTCCTAAGTATGTTGCCAGGATGCAATGATTGATAAAGCTTGTACAGCACGATTTAGTTTTGGTGGGAGGGATTACAAGAAATTCTTATTTTCGTCTTGTGCCTGCTGTGGGGCAGATCTTGGATTTGCGAAAATTTAATGAATTTGTACTTGTTTAGTTTATGCAAGGGTGTTGTTACTTCTATCTAACGGTGAAGGTGTTAGCTAGATTATAAGAGAAAATAGAAATCAGTTTCTTAAGTGCTAAGAAAAGCAGATTTAATGCCATTACTCGCTGATGTAGGCTATTGCATGCAGGGTAAGGGTTGAACGCATTTCATCTTTATAAGCATTGAGAGAAGGAGATATAAAAAAAATTAAATGGCTTGGTAAGGATTTCAAAGTTTACAATATAGTCTCAGTCAGAAGGAGCTTTTGGAGCATGGTTGACACTTGTTTTTGGTGGGAGGTCAGAATGCACCCTATGATCCTCGTTTCTTCTTTTAAGTCACCTTGTTTTCTTTTGTTGTTGAAATGTCTACTATTTGACATCATATCTATTTTCAGCTAAAGCTTTCTGTCATCAGTGCAGATCTCAAACAGCTATATCATGCAAGGGTAGACTTTGATGTTGAACTCCTTGAATATAGGTATGAAAGTTACTACATTGTACATGTGAAATTTTTAGGTTGATCCATATACATTGTTTGCTGTGCCAATTTTGCTTTTGGCCAAATTGGGCTTTTGGAAGTTAAGTGATTGCTGCCAAAACATCATGTTATGCGGAACCAGAATAGGTTCTGAAAGAATGAATGAATGTATGTTCCATCCGCAACAGTTGACATAGCAAATGCAGAGTATAGAAAAGGAAAAGCGAGAGCACAGGAAGAAACAGAAATAGGAAGCAAAGTAAAACTGTAATGCAAACATGAGCTGTAAGCTCATATGGCACTTGCAAGCATAATAATAATAATAATAAATATTAATAATGCTTGTTTACTGAGCCAAAAGGCCATACAAGATTTAATACACTTAACAAATAAACTATTACACCTCTAGAAATACTATGCTACGTCAACTAAGCTACACTTTCCTTCCTGAGATTAAATCCTTTAGTCACATATTTACAGACAACTATGATATATTTGGGGTTCGTAGATTTCAGGATACGGGGAAGCGATACCATATGCAAAGTATGTTGGAAGTACTTTTTAAGCAAAACCCTTGACGTAAAAATGATCATGGGCCCTTGGGAATCATAAAAATGTATTTTTTGGTCAAAAGTATTGTTTTCACCTTGTAGTTAAGATATGCACTTTAAGGGGGCTTAAAACTCATTTGTAAGCATACACTTGAAGCAAAAATGATCATGGGCCCTTGAGGATTATGAATCAGAAACACGTCTTCTTGTCAATTATCACTTTTATGGATCCTTCAACCGTTCAAAAGTTATGCATGACACAGAATTCCGGTACCGTAATTTGGATTCCAGTTCCCTCTGCTCCCCCGAAGATGGTCGGATCGGGAAATGACTGCTTCCAAGTCAATCTGATCGGGTCCCCAGCACCTGCCGAGTTTCATCGTCCTAGTGCATCTGTAAGTACCTTAGCTCGCGATCACCGGCATTCCGAAAACCCCTCTTTATCCATATTTGACGGTGCAAAACGGATAAGTCAGCTACATTTTATTAGAGCAATATTTCGTCCCTTCTTGCCAAGGGTCCTCTTCAGTTTACTTCTTCTCTGAAAATTGGTTGGATTTAAAGCTGGTGTTGTGATTTCATTCTGGACACGGCTGCTGTTTTTGTTGTTCGATCGGGTCGTCGAAAGGGTGGAGGTTATTCTGCATTTCGGTTTTGGAGTGTATGGGCGATTTGAAGTTCCGTACTTTGGTGATAAATATTCCTTCAGCCCAAGCTGACTGCGAATCATATTTGACGGTGCAAAACATATAAGTCAGCTACATTTTATTCGAGCTATATTTCGGCCCTTCTTGGCCTCTTCAGGCTCAAGCCGCTAAACTGGAAAATGAACTTGCGGAAACACAATCAAAGATTCTTCCTTAAATATCTGACTTTGTAAACTTCTTCTCTGAAAATTGGTTGGATTTAAAGCTTGTGTTGTGATTTCATTCTGGACATAAATATTAAGATTTTGTAAAGATTTTGGTGAATATTTATCACCAAAGTACGGAACTTCAAATCGCACATACATGCCGCCGACAAGTATCCATCTTAGCTCGAAATAAGAAGAAAAGACAGGTGACTCCAAAAGCGAACTGCAGAAGAATCCCCCTTTCAACGACCCAATCGAACAGCAACAACAGCAGCCGTGTCACAAAATCAGATATTTAAGGAAGAATCTTTGATCGTGTTTCACTCCCCCCCTCCCACACACACACAAACAGACACCACAGTGCGCCCTCAAAAATTTATTTACAACTTGTCCTTGTTCTTTCCACCAAGCTTCATCCCGATCTCTCAAGTCAAAGCCTGTCCCGAGATTTCCGGTCCCCCTCCGTTCTCTCCCCCCAGAGTTATCGGATCCGGTTCGGACAGGAAATGGGACATCCGCGGCCCAAGCTCTTCCCTTCTGTCAAGTTTCATTTGTATCCGATGCCCCGTTCGAAAGTTATGCTTGCCTCAAGATCCTGGATGTCCTGTCCCTCCACTCCCCCCCATGTTTCCATTGGGGATTTACTTTCCACGCATGGAACCCACTACAGCAAGCATTTTATTTTCGTTGACGTCCTATGCTATTCGTTGTAAAAGAATATTTGGAGAATATAATGAATTTGAATTTGAATGTTAGTCGGATCAGGAAAATGACTATACCCAAATCAATCTGGTCGGGACCCTAGGATACCAGCCAGTTTTCATCGTCCTAGCACACCTGGAAGTACCTTAACCCGTGATAACCGGAATTCTGAGACCCACCCTCCAACTCACCCACAGTGCCCTGATCCGATACGGTTATGTCAGTGATGTATGTATCCAGGATCTGTGCTTATTCTTCCCATCAAGTTTCATCCCCATCCCTCCGCTCTAAGTGTGTCACGATATTTCCAGTACCCCCCCCCCCCCTCCAACTCCCCCAAGTTGTCGGGTCCAGTCTGGATGTAAAACGGGACATCTGAGGCATGTGTTCTTTCCATTTATCAAGTTTCATCCAGATGCACCACCCGTTCGAAAGTTAGGCATGCCTCAATTTCCGGGCTCCCCCTCCTATCCACTCCCCCCACGATGGTCGAATCGGGAAAGTGACTATTTTCAAGTCAGTTTGGTTGTGTCCCTGATCTCCATGCCAAGTTTCATCGTCCTAGCACATCTGAAAGAGCCTCAACTCGCGATCATCGGACCGACCGATGGAAAGTGATCGGTATTTGGAACTTCGCCGAAAGGCAAGTGCCATAAAAAAAAGTAAACCAAACAGCAGAAAAATAAGCACCGTCGCAACATCCAGGGAGTTTTCTTGCGAAGAGAAGCGGCATAACGAGAAAGCTTCCATTTCCCTGTATGTAATTACCAGATGATAAGCTCATGAGATGAACTCTATCACCCCTCCAGTCCAGTAGCTCTGCTTTTTTAGGACAAAAGGAGGTGTGATTCATGATGTAAATGACAATTCGGTCACAGCTCCAGTCCTTATGTGGGTGAAGGCACTTGACTTGGCTCTGGATAAACTACGGATTTCCGGATGTGATTTTTCTCAAGTTACTGGAATTTCGGGCTGTGCACAGGTAATGAGATTTTATGAATAATAGGGTACCCTTTGTTCTTTTCAACGTACACTATAAGAAGTTTTTCCGTATAAAGATTAAAGTTAACTGCAAGTATTTGCTACTCGGATTATTCTTATCTCTACGCAGATAGGATTAATACTAAATAGAGATATGATGAATCTGAGTAGCAAATACTGCAGTTAACTTTTATCTTTATACGGAGAAACTTTTTACAGTTTAGTCAAACGCACCTCAGCTGATGTAAGCTAAAGTCTGTAAATTACGCCCATTTGTGTTGTTTATGTCAGCTATGCTAAGATAGTCTTTAGTGTTATTGATGCACCGCCCTGGGAGTTGAAACAGAGCAGCAAAGTTCAACTCGACAAGTGAAATACACATTTTCTATGCCATTCCCGATGAAAAATTTGTAGCCTGCGTAGTTGTATGATAGTTGTACGAAAAAGTTGCATGTAATACTATGTAATAGCAAAGAATACTATCATTTAATATGCCTCAGACTGCTCCAATCTTAAGTAGCATGCAGTAGTATGCAGTAACACAGTAGCCTTGAAGTAGAAGCATGTAGTAGCATCAGTTAGTACTGAATGCTACTTTTTCGCACAACTATAAATTTTTCATCGGGTTGTTGTTAATAACACGAGGGGAAATCGCAAAGGACATCATTTCCCTTGTGTGGTCGGGGGTCTTTCTTTCTGTGTAAAGTCCGAACTTTTGTGTCCAGGCTGTGACTGAAGTGTATAAAACAACGGAAATTATTCCTGTATTGTCTCTTGGCTACCTAAATGTCAAGCTGTAGCTTTGACTTGTCCTGAAATGACACCTAGTAGTCGTATCCATTGTTTGTTGTCTGTTTTGTACTGTGGATTACTAGCTATCATCCCAGCCTGTTTCAAACGACTTTATTTTCTTTAAAGCAACATGGGAGTGTTTACTGGAAGTCTGGTGCGGAGAAAGTACTCAAGTCCTTAGATCCTGGGAAGTTTTTGCACACCCAGCTTGCATCCTCCTTTTCTCTCTACGACTCACCCGTCTGGATGGACTCAAGTACTATCGAGTACTGTTCAAAGTTAGAAGACATCTTTGGTGGGCCCCAGGTGAGTCTGACAATTATGACAATAAATCTTGGCAAAAACAGCCTCTTACGTGCCTCCCATATCTCCTATATGTTACCCTCCAATTGGTAAAGCAGAAAAGGTGGTACCGTACACTTGTATGTACTTCATATCCCGATGAAAAATTTGTAGCCTGTGTAGTTGTATGATAGAAGCAGTTGGACTCAGTAGCATCCTGTCTTGCTATAGTAGCATCCAGTCGGCTAATAATAGCATGCAGTGGTCTGTATGCTATTAAAACTCACAACTTCACACAAATAATTCTTGAAAATTTTTCGTCGGGATGGTTGAAAACGAGGACCGAACTCAGTTCGTAGTTTGCCGCTCGGAGCGAGACTTAAAAAGGGAAGAACAGAAATGCTGCTTAGAACATACGAGTGAGATCTATCAGCTGCACAAATACGCTGGAAGGTCGTAGGTACTTGCAGAGGCGTTACTAGCCAAAATGTTTGTGGGGGGGGGGGGGGCAAGGAATTTACCGACTAGCTGGTAATTTTTACCAACTGTTTTCAAGAAAAAAACGACAGTTTCGAAAAAATCGACTGATTTTCAGGCTGTTTTGACTGTTTTGACGAAAAACCGACTGTTTTAATGAAAAAAAGTCAACTGTTTTGACGAAAAATCGCGGTTATTTTTTACCGACTTTCCGTCAACATTGTGGGGGGAGGGGAGGGGCGTCCCGCCTCCCGGTCGTGACGCCCCTGGGTACTAGTAACGTCAAAGATTAGAGAAGTTTTCAGATGCTTCAGATACCATCCAGGTCTATGCTCCAGAGATTGCGCTAAATGACGTAGGTGGGGAGGTATATGTTTGTACAGGAGCGATAGCGGTCATGCGGCCCGGTTTTCCGTCTGTGAAGATGATCCCTTACATCCAAGAACCTATAGATATTCCTTCAGCCAAAGCTGGCTGCGAATCATATTTGGCAATGCAAAACGGTTACGTCAGCTATACTCATTAGAGCTATATTTCGGCCCTTCTTGGCAAGGTTCCTCTTCAGGCTCAAGCCGCTCAAGCTGGAAAATGAGCTTGTGGAAAAATAATTAAATATTCTTCCTTAAATAGCTGATTTTGTGGATTTCTTCCCTGCAAATTGCTTGGAGTTAAAGCTGGTGCTCTGATTTCATTTTGGACACGGCTGCTATTTCTGTTGCTCGATTGGGTCGACTTATGTGTTAAGAAAAGTTTCGCCTACTACTACCATATACTGAGCAACTCATTAGTCATACACCTCTTTGTGAATCCTGATCGCACAGACTGTTTGCCCTGCACACTTGGCTTCCCTGTATAAATTATTTGCAAATTATTACACGCCCTGAAGTAATGTAGGCTACACCAGAATGGTTTTGCATTCTTCTGTCCACCATTTATACTACCCCTAAATGTACGTGCGAACACGTACTCTTCGTGCGAAAACACGCATGCGAAATTCTTATCCGTATGGGGAAACCTGCATGCGATGCTTCAAAACTTGGGAGCGAAGGATGAAATGTCGTACTATGTGTGCACGCACCTTAAGACCTTTGTGGCCTGAGTTTTGGCCAGAGTTACCCCATAATAATAAGAATACCTCAAGACCTCCTATCACTTCCCAACATTCCGAAGTATACCGCAGTTTCAAACTTTGGAACAGTAAATCACTATCTCTTAAGAAGCTGCCAACAAAGCTTAGCACTTTTTCTGTTTCAATTCGCCCGCACATTATTACTCCATGAACTGCATGGTCCCATGTGCTTTCACCGTTCCTTCCTGTAAATGTTCACGTTTTTATTCATTATTTTATTTATTGTTGATAATCGTGTGCGTTTGTTTTCTTTTCTTCATTGATCATGTTATTTTAAATATGCAAAGCACCTGCTCCACTTGTCGAAATTATGTCATAACCATACATTGACGGAGAAATTCAAAATTCAAGACGCAAGTGTTACCCTTTTGGATGTTTCGTCATCACTTTCAAAACTCATGGACAACAAGGCCCAACCAGCACACGATGTCGTCCACTGCTTCCTGACCGAAGATTAAAAATTAAGTGTCTTTTTCTGTGTGTATATATGTGTTTTGTTTATTTTCTTTATTTTCGTCATTTACTCCGCCTTATATAAATTACTTACTCACTTACTTATTGTTGTCTAGTTGTGCTGTTGCTCCCGTCTAGTTTCTTCCTAGGTCTAGATTTTACTTCGTAAGAAGACGCCTCCTCTGCCTTAGCGTAATGTCCAGAGGAAGCTCTCCGTGGGCTTGTATTTTAGAAACTTTTTCCTTTTCAGAAACTTTCTGAGGCCACAGGCTCTAGGGCCAACGAAAGGTTTACTGGAAACCAGATATCCAAGATTTGCAAGACAAAACCAGACATTTATGCTTCAACCGAGGTAAGTGAGCTTTATGCCCTGGCTCCATTATGGACACACTTGTTCGTAAAGCGGTTTTTACCCGTTTTTAAGACCGGTTTTAGCGGGTTAGACGTTCCTCTCTCTTCTTCTTAAATTGAAGGGGAGTATCGGAGTTCTTCTGATCTTCTTTCACTCCTTGTCTTCGTGGTCTCCGGCTGAGTTTCTACTGACACTTCACGGTCCTATGATTTCGGAAATGACTCGTCTATTGAATGTCCGCAGCCAAGAAAATTGAAATGAGGGCGCGGTAAAGTACGGCTTCTCCTTTTTGGGATCCCAAAACGTAAGTGGCGGGATACCTATGGCATCGCAAAAGTTGTCCGTCTGTCCGTCCGTCTGTGCGCACTATAACTCTCGAAGGGAATAAGATAATTTGATGAAACTTTGTGTGAGGATTCTCTGCGTCAAGAGTAAGGTCGAGTTCGTAGATGTGCTCTGTAGCCCTACATTTAGGGGTGGGGGAGGGGGTTTAGATTAAGGGGCGAATAAAATATTTTTAAACAGATAATGAGATAGCCGATTATGGGGTAAGGAGACATGCTTAACACGACGGTGAAATTTTGTCATCGGCCAAGTAGTTCGCCCGGAATCCGGCCAAAACCGAAAGTTTGTTAAAAGTAAAAGCTTTATTTGAAGTTGGTTAGATGTTCGATTTAGGGGTAAGAGGGACATGGTGAACACGATGGTGAAAACCATTTTTTCGCCGGACAAGTAGTTAGCCCGGAATCCGGCCAAAACTGGAAAGTCTGTTAACAGTAAAAGTTTGATTTGAATTTGATTGATGTTCGATTTAGGAGAAGGGAAGACATGCTGAACACAATGGTGAAAACCATTTTCTCGCCGGGCAAGTAGTTCGCCCGGAATTCGGCCAAAACCCGAAAGTTTGTTAAAAGTAACAAGTTTTATTTGAAGTTGATTAGATGTTTTTTAATACGGATAAGAAGATACGCTGAATGTGTTTCTGAACTTTCTTTTTTTTCTGGACAAGTATGGTAGTTCGTTCGCAATTGTCTGGATCAAATATTAGATTTTTGGGATCCCATCGAAACCTTTGGTCTTGTTGGACTGGTGCTGCCTCAAAAATCTCTTGGATCTTCTCAGATAGTCTCAGTGCTACCTGATCCTACCTGATGGTTACGATGCACGTCTTTTCAATTTTTCAGCTTAGTCAGAATAAGTGACCCCTCTTTCGCCCGGGAACCTTAAAGAAAAAAGCTGTGAATTAATTTAATTTGACTTTTTTTCCAGCGTATTTCGCTAGTCAGCAGCTTCCTTGCAAGTATCTTCCTTGGTGCCTACGCTCCCATAGATGTCAGTGACGGCTCGGGAATGAATTTGCTGGATATACGGACGAAAAGCTGGAATGAAAAAGCTATAAATGTGGGTATTGTTTGGTCTTTATCAATTTTTATGGCACGTGCAGCTTCGCCCAAGTGCCATATGCCGATCACTTTTCGGTCGGTCGGTCGGTCCACTGTTCTCGACTTAGGGCACTTTCAGATGTGCTAGTACGATGAAACTTGGCAGGCGTATCAGGGATCCGACCAAACTAACTTGGAAATAGTCACTTCCCCGATCCGACCACCGCGAGGGGAGTGGAGGGAGGGGGAATCTGGAATATTGAGGTATGTATAACTTTGCAACGGGTGATCAGATCCTAATGAAACTTGATATTTGGAACGACTTCGTGTCTCAGACATTCCTTTCAAGTCCGGCTCGGATCCCCTGTATGTGTGGGGGGGAGTGGGAAGGGGGTACCGGAAATCTTGTGACACGCTTAGAGTGGAGCGATCAGAATGAAACTTGGCGGGAAGAACAAGCACAAGCCCTTGGTACATCATAGACAGAACTGGACGGGATTTGGGTGTTGTGGGGGGAGTTGGAGGGGGGTTGCGGAATTCCGGTGATCCGGAGTTAAGGTACTTCCAGGTGGGCTAGGACGGTGAAACTTGGTTGGAAAATTAGAAATTGTCACTTCCCAGAACCGGCCATCCCTTAAAGTACAGAAATGAACTTCCAGCTCCCTCAAAGTGCGCATCGTAACCGCAAGGGCGCATGATCATTTTTGCCTTAAAGGTTTTACTTATAAGTGAAAAGTCCAAAAATTCTTTTCTGCAAAATATACATCTTTATGATCCTGATGAGCCCATCATAATTTTTGCCTGAGGGGTTTTGCTGAAAGATGATTTTCTAGCGCCTTGAAGTGCGCATTGTCACAGCCTATTGCAAAATACAAAATAATTTGTGCCAAACGATAGGCTAAATTCTCGTGTTTTCCAGAGGTCTTATCTCAAGGGTTTTGCTTAGAAACTGATCAGAATGAACCCACGAATTGGCAAATTTCAGCTTTCATCCTTTGACCCAGCCTTGCAAGTGCCATATGAGCTTCTAGAACTTATTTTAAGCAGAGAAGCTACTTGTCATTAAGGTCATCACGTGTGCAGATTTGCAGTCGAGCAACCCCAGGAAAGACCCGGAATCAACAGCCAAAAAACGAGTCACTCCTCCGAGCAGTAACTCGGGGAAGACCTCCAATCCCGCTTATGCATCTGAAAATTTGGAGGCCTCCCCCTCCTCCCTTGAGCGTAGCCACCCCAGCTCCATCCCAGCGAGCCTGGTTACCTCACCCCCCCATGAGTTGGACTGGAACCTCTGTTCGCAACCAGCACCAGCTTGCAACAATCCCACCACCCCCCTACGCAGTTTACCAACACCCACCACCTCCCAACGCAATATACCAACACCCGATACCGATTACGAACAGGTTCCTACCCCTGATGCTACAGCCGTCCCATGTAGGCAACTTCTAAACCGCGAGGTAAAGAGAAAGTGTTCCTCAAACCCATTTCCGAAAGTTCTCCTCTCAAATGTGAGATCTCTCGCAAATAAACTTGAAGAACTTGATCTAACACTGAGGAAACACTCAGTTGATGTTGCATGCCTGTCTGAGACTTGGTCCGCGCCTGGGTCTCTAGTCGACGTTTCGGGTTATGATGTGTACATGTTACCAAGACTTGACAAAGATGGAAACCCTGTGAGTCATAGAGGTGGGGTTGGTCTGCTCTGCCGTTCATCAATCCCCAACCGCCAACTGAACACTAAAGTTCCTCGGAATCCTGAGTTTGAGATTCTGTGGGTATGGACCAGACCAAAGTACCTACCGAAGGAGGTATCTTCAATGGTGTTTGGTGTATTGTACTATCCGCCCAGGGGTCCATTCCGGAAAGACCTAGTGACGTATTTGCAGCTATGTGTCGACTCGATACGTTCCCAGTATCCCTACGCTGCAATAACATTTCTTGGTGACTTTAACGATCTCAGACCGTCGTGGATAGCGGATACATTATCGCTCTGTCAAATCGTGAAAGTGAAAACACGTGACAGCAGAACGTTAGACCTAATATTTACGAACATCTCAGACTTTTACGATGCCCCATACAGTGTCCCCCCCATCGGTCTCAGTGATCACTTAACCATTATTTGGGAACCGAGTGAAAAAGCACCAGTTAGAGAGAAACGAACGGTTGTCTACCGGCCATTTACTCCCAACCAGGTAACTGTGTACAAAGAGTGGTTGAAAAACAAAAACTGGTGTAACGTCCTTTGCCTTACTGACGGCAACTCCATGACCTCGTCTCTGACCGAAGAGCTCTATGATAAATACAGAGAAGTGTTTCCTGAAAAGAGGAAAGTGATTAAGCCCCAAAGCAAGCCATGGGTGACAAAGGAGATGGAACAACTCATGGTGGAACGTGATTGTTTTTATGCTTGGGGTATGCTAGACGAAGCAAAACGGCTTCGGAATAGAATAGTGACCTTGACTCGCAAAGCGCGGAAAGAGTATGGTGTTTTTACTGTCGCCAAGCTTGCTAACTCGGACCCTCGCACGTTCAATAAGAAAGTGCAAGAAATAATGGGTAGACAGCAAAAACCTGTGGTTGTTTATGATCAAGCTGGGGAGCCTGTAAGTGCTGACCTTATTAATGACCATTTTGTTGCCATTTGTAGAGTCTATCCTCCCCTTAGTGTTATGCCCGATCTGCCCTCAGTGTCTGAAATACCCATTCTCGAGATCGGTGCAGTCGAAAAGAAAATCCGTAACCTTGATCCTCGGAAAGCATCCTACCCGAGTGAGATTCCTACTGAGCTTATCGTGGAATGTGCGAGTGAGCTTAGCCCTGTTTTAACCGCTTGTTTCAATCAGTGTTTTATTGATGGCGTTTTTCCGGAATGTTTTAAGAGCGCTTATGTCACGCCCATACCTAAAGGGAAAAAACCGCAATCTGTAAATGACCTTCGACCGATTTCAAAAACGCCTATTTTGTCGAAGGTTTTAGAAAGTTTTATTTTTGAGTTATTGTGGGAGGATATTGAGCCTAACATTGACCCTCGCCAATTCGGTTTTCGTCCAGACCATAGTACTACACATTATCTGATCCGATTACTTGATGAAGTGCATAAGCATCTCGAAGTCGATGATGCTTATGCCGAAATTATACTAAGCGACATAGTCAAGGCCTTTGACAGTCTTGACCACGAAATCACCTTACAAGAAGCTAGAACTATGGGCGCTCGACAATTTTTAATCCGGATGATAGCTAGCTTCTTAACGGGTCGGCAACAGTGCGTTATGTTGGATAAAGATCGGGTTTCGTCCTTTCTCCAAATTTTTTGCGGCGCGCCTCAGGGGACGAAGCTTGGACCAATTCTTTTTCTTATAGTTTTTAATCGAGTTTTAAAAAGTCTGTTGAATCGTTATAAGTTCGCTGACGACCTGTCCAGTCTCGCGCTACGAATTTTATCGTCACAGTCGACCCAGCCTCCACTCTCACAGATATTTTCTACACTGACGCGTGACCTTGATGATGTTAAGTTAACAGTAAGCCTACCTAAAAGTGTTGTAATGAGAGTGTCGTTTTTAAAGCGTCAATTGTCACCTGTTGAAGATATCGGCCTCACTGTTCAGGACAAGGTTAAAATCCTTGGCGTTACAGTTGAGAGCGACCTGAAATGGCAATCCCACGTCATGGCCATAGTTCAGAAATGCGCTCTGTTATTACGGTCGTTTGCCGCGTTACGTCGATTCGCGATTCCTCCCAAGCAACTGAGGTCTATTTTCTGCACTTACATTAGGCCAAATGCGGAATACGCTTGCCCGGTGTGGCACCCTGGCCTCACCTCGACTCTGAGTGATAAGCTCGAGGGTATCCAAAAGCGAGCGTGCAAAATCATTTTAGGGGCCCAGTATGTTTCATATGAAGATAGTCTTAGTGTATTATGTCTACCGACCCTTAAAGAAAGAAGACATGCCCTGACGATGAAATTTGGGTTCAAATGTCTGTCGTCTGAAACTCACAGAGATATTTTGCCTGAATATGTGCCAGATTTACGACCGAAGTCCTGTACTAGGCAGTTTACACGGTCAATCGGTCTTCCAAAGCTAAGCCTGCCACCTGTAAATTCGACTGACCGGTACTTGTCTTCATTTGTACCTTATTTTGTACGTAACTTTAATTCCTGAGGCTGTTTTTTAAGTGTGTTGTAAATAAGTATATTAACATGTAATTGACTATCCGAAGCTAGCGTGTTTCTTATGCTATTATGGAGAATAAAGGAATTATTATTATTAATATTAATATTAAAACAAGCGTAGCTTTTTCAGTAGTTTTTGGTTTGGATGTTCACAGACGTAGCTAGAAATTCCCACATTTCCACCCTTTATATCACCAACCGACGGGTTCCCGACCGACGACCGCGCGAGTGCCGACTCGACATGATCGTGTCTTCACTTAATAATAATTTGTCAAAATAGCCGAATATGATCAAGGAGAAAAATTCAGATCACCACAATAAAAACACATATATTTCCTCTTTTTCAGTGCATTTGAAACGAAAAAAAAACGACCTCGCGAAGTATACTTTTATTTGTCGACTTACGATACCAGGGAAGATATCACCATCAACCAACCCAACAATACTAGTGAAGGAAGCTCTTGGCTGTTCTAAAAGGTGGTTACTGGAATTCTGCCCAGATCAGTAAAGTGGGCAAATGTAATTCTCCTCTACGACCGGTTTTTTGTATCAAAAACTTTCTTCTCCTCGCGATTCTCCTCGCAATTCTACTATTTCGTGTTTTTGGACTATTCAGATGAAGCGAATTCTCCTTTTCTTGCGTTTTGTCAGAATAGAGACCGACTCGCGATTTTGCAGAATCGAGAAATTGCTCCGATATTGAATTCTCGATTCTTCTCTATCCGTTATCCTCCCTGATACCAGGTTGCAGACGTCTTTTTGTCAAAAGTGAGAATGGAGAAGCGACAGAAGCAAAAACGATAATTTGTACGAGAATTCAGAAACGAGAACGGAGAACTGAGAATTCAGACAAAAAACGCAAGCACTGTTGAGGACAAGAATTCGTGAAGTGGAATAAACAAAATATTGGTCCCGCAGTTTCGTCGTGAAGCCCCTGTCCTCCAGCTTAAAAGTACCCATTTATAGGCTGTTTCTTGCGACCTGGAAAGTCGTCTTGGTAAACCCGTTGATACCCTCACGGCCCTGGGGCCAATTTCGTCGTTCTTTGTGGATCGCTACGGTTTCGACCCTAACTGTCAAGTAGTTGCTTTCACTGGGGATAACCCATCATCTTTAGCTGGTAAGAGACTCCCTTTAACACGAATAGTTTTACTTTTTTTTCAAGTTTGTGTTAAGGCTGAGACAAAAAACATACCGGCCTTCGTACGGCTCGATGTGTATAAGTGAAAAAAAACTTTATTCAGACACAGGCGGAAAAAATAGAATTGGATTCTCATGAGCCGCACAACATGAACCATATAGACACTATAAGATAAGATAAGATAAGATTTATTTCCGGAAAAGCACAAAGGGCCATGGAAACAACAAAACAACACAAAAACAAAACCATAACCTCAACCACTATTTACAAAAAACTTTCCCTGTGAATCATGGCTACCTTTAGGAATCTTCCCAAATTTCTAATATCTCCAAAACTTCTACTTTTCAAAATTTGTTTAAACCTTTCCTCCCCCCAGATCATTTCCCCAAATACTTCTTTCCTCAGGTCTTTTAACTCCTGACACTCACACATTAAATGGAAAATACATTCGTTCATTTTACCACACATCGGACAGAAGTAAGGACCACGGAGCACTCTAACCTTTCCCAAATATTTCCTTCTTAGTCCTACCGGTAAACAATCTGCCCTCAGGCTAATTATAAGTTGAATTTGGTCTAAAGGAATTCCCGCCTTAAAATAAATTTCTTCCCCCCACATCTCCTTGGCTGCAGCATAAAACCTCAGGGAATCCAAAGCAGCCAGCCTACATTGCCAATCTTGCACCTCCTGTTCTCTTATCCTACTCTCCACTTTTTTCGCAATACTTCCTATGTTATCCCACCCTTTTCCCTCATTCCAAATATAAGATAATCCCGTACTATCTAAAATTACCTTAACTTGCTGCGACCATGACTCCTTTGATTTATCTCTTAACGACTCCAGATACGCCGCCTTCATAGGCCTTACTCTTGGCAATGCTATGATTTTTTCCCACAGACGAATCATACTTACTAACCGATAGCTCCTAAACGAATAAAGTCCTAAGTCACCCTTTACTACTAACGTACTAGTCTTACTACTAATTCCTAGTATTCTTTTACAATAACATAACTGTACCTTTTCAAACTTTTGACATTGGCTATATCCCCGAATTTCAGCTGCATAAAGCATGGCTTAAACTACTTTCGAAAAAAATACTTGTTTATGCATCCTTAAATTTATTATCGCTTTTAATTGGGTCTTTAACAATATATTTACACACCGTATGACACGATTTTGCAGCTCTTCATTTGGCTTATGTTACTTTGTTTGTACGTTATTTTATTTATACTTTATTTTGTACTCTACTTTATTTGTAGCTTCCAGAAAGAATTGGCAAATCGAACATGATTGTTCTTAAAAAGTTCACCATTTTGCCTTGTTACTGGTTGTTAGTACTATTGATTCTGTCTAAACGCTATCTTTTCTCTTTCTTGCGGAACCCAACGTTTGAACTGTGTTAATCAGTTTATTATTCAGTGACCCGGATGAGCCAAACAGCTGTCTGAAATAGACATTTGTTATGTTTGAGTGAAGGTAAGGGGTTATATACCGAAAGGCATGTCTTTAAATTGTGTTGAAGCAAGAAGGGTAGAGACACCAGTGATTTCTTGACTAGACTACCTATTGAAAAAAACAAAATTATTTACAGGCATGAATTTGGGGCCTGGAGAAGTGGCCATAAGCCTCGGTACCAGTGAAACCGTTTTCCTCTCTCTACCCGAAGCCAAACCCGGTGTTCTTGGGCATGTTTTATACAACCCGGTTCGCCCTAATAGCTACATGGGACTCCTCTGGTAAGCACCCCCCCCCCTCAGTTAACGTGCCTTAAGCTAGATTTAGAAGAAAAAAAATTACCTGTCAGTTAGAATTAACGAATCGTTGGCATGTCTGTCGCTTTAATGCCATTTGAATTTTTCACGATTGGCAATAAGAAAAAAAAAAAATATGTACCTTGTAACGTACCGTATCTGATGTAATGTTAACATGTATTTAGTAGGGCTCTAAAGTCATGTCAAAAAAATTACCAATCAGTAAATAAAAATCAAGCTAAAAAGCTTAATGCCAGTAATAAATAAATATTTATTCGAAGGACAATGCTTCTTTGGGTACAGAGAATATTGCTGTAGTTTTCGCTGATTTTTCACGCATTAATGCAAAAGAATTGTCCAGAAGTTCCCATAGCTAGTTTATTTGTTTACAGCTAAATATTCCTTCAGCCCAAGTTGACTGCGAATAATATTTGGTAGTGCAAAACGGATACGTCAGCTGAATTTCATTAGAGCTATATTTCGGCCCTTCTTGGCAAGGGTCCTCTTCAGGCTCAAAGCCGCCCAAGTTGGATATAGCTCTAATAAAATTCAGCTGACGTATCCGTTTTGCACTGTCAAATTTGTTTACAGCTGAGAAGAATCTGATAGATTTGTTAATTTCTGTTCTGTAAGCTACTAAACGAGAAATTGGATGCATTGGAGGTGGGCATGGGCAGGCGCATGGTATCAGCTATATTGACGTACCATGTCACCGGTATTCCGGTGTGGAAGTTCACACTGGATCCCTGTGGCTGGTTTTCGTATCACATCTCTCTAGTCTCAAAGTAGCTGTGGTTTCTGCCATCACTTTCTCAGTGTTGCGTTCCATAGAAGGACAACAGGTTCGCGACGTGTTAAAATTTGTCAAATTCACCTGGACTTGATGATTTTTAGGGAGTCTACCGGATTATTGCTCAGGGAACCTATCGGATTTTTTTCTCATGGAATCTACGGTAAATCTTTCACAAGGAACTACCGGGAATCGTCTCAGGGAATCTACCGGAATTTACCCCCCGGAATCTATGTTTCTTTGTACTAGCAGTTAATGTATTAGACCCCAGCGAGAGAAATCCCAGATAATCCCCAAACTAGCACCTATGGCCCCTCTTCATGAAAGATATAGAAGGAGTTTTTTTCCAACATCTGTTGAGTCGTACAGTAACCGATAAGTTAGCCCTTTTAGTTTTTTTTTTCTTTCGTGACAAGACTATAGAGGTTAGTGTTTTTTTTTCTTTCGTGACAAGACTATAGAGTGATAGAGTGTGATGTTATTCATCATTTTATAATAAAGAAAAGGTCAAATTTGGCTGTAACGCTGTGATAGCTACTTTTGAAAAATAAATTCTATTCTTTTCTACAGCTATGGTACAACCTTTTCTCGCACAGATCCTCCTTGTCTTTTTACACGTTTTTTTACAGTTTCAAGAATGGGTCGCTGACGCGAGAGCGAATACGAAACCTTTACGCGAATAAAACATGGGACAGATTTTCTGAGATACTAAGGACCACACCCAAAGGCAACTATGGGTATACAGGTGAGATCAGGGACCCATAAATTTCCTGTAATGACTCGCCATTCAGGGGGCTTGTCATTTCCTATGCTTCTATGTTGCTATGTTGTCCGAGCCTCACCTCAGTTCAAAAAATTCCGCTTGGGTCGAATCGGCGTTCTTGCTCAGATAGAAAAATTTTGTTGGGACTATTCAGCATGCCACCAGGTACCTAAGCTAGGACAAAAGATCCAGGATACTCTTCCATTACATCGAAATATTCCTAGTCCAGCACAACGCCTGCGAAAAGTTTTGTCTATCTGGATAGTCGGGTATTTTATCCCCGTGTGTATTTCTCGAACTATCTGACGCTCGGTCAAGAGCGCATCAGAAATCTCTTATTGACAAGCCCCCTGAATGGCGAGTCATTACAGGAAATTTATGGGTCCCTGGTGAGATGTAGTTTCATCTATTTTTCCGACAGTACTTCCGACTAATTCTACACGTACTGCCCATAGTTACTGAAGCCTTCCGTCGCCATCCCAACCAGCGATATAATTAGTAGATAGATAGACTAGTAGATCTCGGTCAAGTTTCCTACTTTTGGGGAAAATCGAGCCGAGGTTATATAATAGAGATATCGTTTTAACCTTCCCAAGTATTAACCACCAATAGCATTTTATTTACAAATATTTCTTCAGACCAAACTGACTGCGAATCATATTTGATAGTGCAAAACGCATGCGTCAGCTGAATTTTATTAGAGCTATATTTCAGCGCTTCTTGGGAAGGATCCTCTTGAGGCTCAAAGCCGCTCAAGTTGGAAAAACGAACTTGTGGGAAAATCAACGGCTTTGAGCCTGAAGAGGACCCTTGCCAAGAAGGGCCGAAATATAGCTCTAATAAAGTTCAGCTGACGTATCCATTTTGCACTACGGTATCTAAAAAGCATTTCATTTATCGAGCTCGAGGGTATAGGTGATAGGGGTACGCGTTGGAAGACTCAAAGAAAAATTAAGAACCGCCAACTAGTGCCGAAAACAAGTATTCCGTCCTACGTCGTTGTTAGCCGTCAGTAGATGCCTTCAAAAAAGCATTTGACGACCATGTTGGAATTGACAAATATTGTAATGAGAGCGTATTAGACAATACAGCGTATTGACAAATATTGAATGTTAAATAACTTTTCATGAATAGGTATGCAATGCATATCTTCATATGTCCCACTGGAAGTCATATTATGACATATATTTTTGTGTAGGTTGATGCGGTATCGTATCATCCTCCGGTGAGGTTGTTACGAAGCCGTATCAGCCTCAGCAAATGTTCTTCGAACACTTTTCCAGAAATACTGAAAAGTAGAAGCTGATCTCCAAACAATAATTAAAAAAACATTATTGTTAGTAGAAAAAAGAAATTATTTTCAATTCAATTTCTATTCAACACCAATTACGGACTAGCCGAATAGCAGGTGGTAAAGTCAACATAAAGTTACAACATTACAAAAAAAATATGGAATAAATTGATAGAATATCTTACTCTCTTAGACAACCAGCCTATGCCCTAGGTCATACCTTGTGACAATCAGATTTCCACTGAATATACAAATTGTCAACTGAATGATGTTCTCAAGAGCCAACAGGTGGCTTTGTTATGGTTAAGTGTTGACACTTTTTTCTGACGAAACCTGTGACTTACAGCAGTAAAAAAAAAACACAAAAAAAACAGACAAGATTAATCCCAGTAGCAAATATTGCAAGATTTTTTTTTTAAAGTGTACTCCTCAACAGAAATGTGCAGAAATAGCATTGCATCTGAGTTGGCGAGATCGTGTGCACATGATACTTCTGTCCCATTTTTTATATCTTTTGCTAGGATGATGATCTTACACGATCTACAGTTGGTATTTTTGTTTTAAGGGATGTATTACGACATGACTGAAATCGTCCCTACGATCATCGGAGACTACCGGTTCGATCCTGATGGAAACTACATCGCCAAATTCCCCCAGTCGGAAATGGAGGTGCGTGCCTGTGTGGAGGGGCAGGTGATGAGGCTGCGGTCATACGCCGAAAGGCTGGGATACCCTTCGGGTAAGCATCAGTTTTCGGGTAGTCTGGCAGATGGATGCCGCAGTGATACGAATCGTTGGTATACGCGTTTACGAGACATAACTATTCTTGTTGAAGGACCTGTCTTACCTATATATTTCTAAACCCGGATACCCCAGTTTCGTACGGTATATTCTAACCCCTCTAACAGAACCACGCTGATTTTCTCACTTGACGTATTTTGCTACCTTCCATGTGTATCACGCTGACGACGGTTGTCTGCGAGTAGTTTTTCCATCAGAAAAAAACGGTTATGTAAATTGTTTCCCTGTTGTCGCTACAAGTCAACGGGTCTCGGAAAAGGCTAAAACAGTCAAAGATCGTGGATTATTTGTTGAAACACCAGCATAGTTGTAAAGTATTCAAATATTTTAAAACACTGTAAGTTGAGAGCAAATAGTGCGAGGGGCCCTTTAAACATGATTGGTTCTGAGATAGTTTGACTGGTTTATAATGAATTCCAACCAACCTTATAAATCTAGTAAGGGAGTCGAAATAGGGAGTAAATAGCTTGCTGAAATAGATATGCGATTAGTTTCCCGCGTGGATGTAAAATTCGGAAGGAATAATGTCAGAACTGGAAATTTTATAACCTACGATATTGAGCACATGCGAGTAAAACAACATTTGAATCAGACTATCGGTTTTCTATTGTGATGGATTGGCAGAATTCCGATGAAACTGGAAATAGAATTGCTGCAGTTTGTACCTCGTTGGCATAGGAGCCAAGTGACTTGTTGGGACTGGACTTGTTTGCGCGAATGATTAATTTAATCGAAATCCTGTGAAATCGGTACGAAATAAATAAATTTGAAAGGTTTGAGTCTTTTTATTTATCGTAAAAAGCTGTTAAATTTTCATCTGCTGGACATGTTGACAGAAATTCTGTAAAGAATAGAATTATTATTTCCCAAATGGAACAGACTTGTGACTGGCTGATGGTAGTACGCTCTCAGCCAATTGGCTGAGAATTTGTCCCTCTAAGACACTGCAAAACGGATACATCAGCTACATTTTGTCAGAGCTATATTTCGACCCTTCTTGGCAAGATCCTTAGCCGTTTTTCCAAAAGTTCCTTTTCCAGCTTGAGCGGCTTGGGGGTGCAGAGGACACCTGCCAAGAAAAAGCGAAATGTAGCTCTTATAAAATGTAGCTGACGAATCAGTCTTGCAGCGTCAAATATGATTCGCTGTCAGCTAAGGATGAAGGAATTTGTATCCCTCTAAGCTATTAAGCCAGGGACAAATGCAGTTTTTGATGTTTTGGTTGCACTTCTGGCAACCATTTTCAGTGAAAAACAAACTAAGTTAAACATTCCAACATACTAGAAACAGAAAAGCGATGCGACTCGACAAACCAAAAGATTACTTTTACAACGCAAAAGGAAAGTCTGTTTATTGAAAACATTAGCTTCCTCTTTCGAGTTAGAACTAAAGGCACTCACAGCACTGACTACATGCTTCCCATAATTTTGACGAATAAAAGGTTTAAAGTCAAGCTAACCAGGAGAGCAATAGGATGGCCGAGAGTGTATATTCATTTAAAAATAAGATGAAATTTTTTTTGATGAGTAAAGATGGGTGAGGAGAGAGGGTTACCTTGGGTATGAATCGGTTCTAGATTGCCACGAGGTTTAATTGTCTTGTCTTTATATATAATATTTATCTTTATATAGTTGTTTATGTATAGTATTGCATTTATTTTTTTCCCTTCTCTTTTTTGTTCCCAGCATAATTATGCTAAGTGATTAAAATATTGAGTCTTGCCACAAACAAATCTGTTTAGATTTTCACGTGTCAGGTCTGTTATGATGTTGAATTTTTTTTTTGTGAATATCCATTATATATTATTTTTTGTTTCATTGTCTCTCATAATAAAAGAACAAGAACCACTCTCGGTTTTGTTACTTCATTAGAGCGATCAGCTTGACCTTATAAAAAAAATTGCAGAGGAGACACGAACAGAAACCTTTTAGAGGATTTTTGAAACCATCTGTGTAATCGTGGTCTCGGGTGCCGAAGTAGAACTGATCAGCAACTCTTTTGAACTCCTGTGAATTGCGTAACCAAGCATCACATAAGAAACTGTTTGTTAGGCCAGCTTTTTGCTGGACTATTTCTTACTCTGTGTCGGGGTCCTGAATGACGCCCCGCGTTCCAGGTCAGACCGCCTCAAGGATCCTTGTAACCGGTGGAGCCTCAGCCAACGAAGACATTCTTCAAGTGATCGCTGACGTTTTCAACTCTCCTGTTTCTACTCTGGTAAGAATTTGCGCCATTCTTAGACTGGGCTCTTGCACAGTTTCTACACGGGATAACATGCCACAGAAATAAGACGTCTTGATGAGAGCTGCCAAGGTAGCAAGCCGACACGCGTGAAACTAGCCACTGCGATATCTCCGCCGCAACCGTCTGATAAAAGTTTAAATATGTTGTTCAGAGTTGCGTGTACTTTCAGGTGTAGTAACAGCCAGTAGTCGGCTTTAAATTTTGGTTAAAGGTGAACTGAAAAGGGATGAGATAGGACAATCTAGTTATCCATCACTTATTCACTTAAAGTTTAACTGAAAAGCCAACTTATTTTTGTGTCATTAACTGGATACACTGAATTATTTTGATTCTGCAAAGGGATTTTTTTATTTTCCACTATCTACTCTAATTATGACGTTCAGAATATCTGCGGCCGTCCCCACAACGAAAATTGTACTATGACGTGGGAAATTTTTATCTCAACAAAAACGCGGCTTTTCAGTGGTCAGTGGTGAGACTGGTGAAGATTGCTCAATGCCTAAACAAACAGAAAAAATCATAAATCTTTCTCGTAAGGCATACAACAAAAATACAAGCGCACAGAGGTACCACAAGTCACCCGGAAATTCCACTATTTGTAAATCGTTATTCGTGAATAGCGGAACAACGAAGTAACTCATTTTCAGCGGGTCTTCAAGCCATTTTTAGTGAATAAGCGATGGGTAACCAGATTGTCCTATCTAAGCCCTTGTCAGTTAAACTTTAAAGAGGCTTGAAGACCTGACGAAAATGCGTCACTTCGTTGCTCCGCTATGCACAATAATCGATTTTCATATAGTGGAATGTCCGTGTCGGATTTGTGGCACCTCTGCGCTTGTACCTGTGTTGTATGCTTGACGAAAAATATTTACGAAAAATAAGCGTTCACGCAGTAGGCCACCTTCCACGAGCTGATCCCTGGCCTCTGAAAAAGCGCGTTGTATTGAGATTCAGATTTCCCGCGTCATAGTATAATTCTGCGTTGTGAGGACGGCCGTAGATAATCTGAACGTCAGACTACATTAAATAGTGAACAAAAAAAAACCTAACACAACCCAAAAAGTGCAGTGAATTCAGTTAAATGATACAAAAATAAGTTGGCTTTCCTGTTAAACTTTAAGCGGAACGATTCGTTTTCAATAAATGCTGTAGGCTTGCATCAGTTTTAACCGAGGACTAACAAATTAGACGAATCAGCATCTGGGCTAGTCGTAAGAACATGGTTCATGCTTTATGTTATTTTTTGTACATATATACTGTGCTCCGAATTGAATTGAACCAAAACAAAAAAATTCTAGGATATCCCTGATTCTGCGTGTCTTGGTGCTGGTTATATCGCTGCATACGTACTGAACAAAGATGAACCCAAAGGAACGTTTTACGACTATGCAAATACGAAGACTGGAAATCTTAACGTTACGCGAGCTCGTCAACCCAGCTCCGATGCTGCTCAGGTAAGCGTCCAAGCTTTCTTCTAGACCTTACGGAGCATATGACGGATATCGATATCCCTTACCCAGCCAAGTTCAACGCTAAGTAGACTACGAACTTTGGGAAAGGCATGCCCTTTTCTGACATTTTAGTAAGCTAAGCATACACTGCCAGATGTGATGGAGAAATCGTCTGTTCTTCACAGACACGATGTACATGCGTCTGCCGGACTCTAGTGGGCTTTACTCGTCTGTATGATGCTTGAGTAATGTTTAGTATGTGTTTTATGGCACTTGCAGCCTCTGGCTCAAGTGCCATATACCGATTGCAATTCCGCCGGTCGGGCTGTCTGTCACCCTTTTTCGTGTTACGGTACTTCCAGATGTGCTAGGACGATGAAACTTGGCAGGCATATCAGGACCAGACCAAACTAAGTTAGAAATAATCAGTTTCCCGATCCGACCATCTGGGGGGAGGGAGTGGAGGACGGGGGAATCCGGAAAATTGAGTAGTGTGTAACTTTTTCAGTTCAGTTTCAGTTTTACTTATAAAATATAGTAAACACCATTCACTCTTTATGGCCCCACCATAAGGCCTAACAGAAGCCCTGGCAATGGCCGGGGCGTATTCTTTATTCATATAGTCTCATGGGAAACAAACCAAACAAATAAAAAAAGAAGAGAAAAAAGAAGAAGAAAAGCAGAATAAAGATAACAAACTGACAAGAAGAATCCACTAACGAACGATCTTCCATCAACAAAGTGCCCTTGCCCCCCCCCCCCAAAAAAAAGGAAAGGAAAGAAAAAAGAAGAAAGGACATTACGTTTTTGATAAGAAAAAGGACTTGGCCTGTGACTTGAAAGCTGAATGGGTAGACGCAACCCTAAACCCCTGAACGGGTGATCGGATTGGAATGAAACTTAATAACTGCATAGATGACATATCTCTGATGTCCTATTTAAAGTCCGGACCGGATTCGACAGCTATGGGGGAGTTGGGGGGGAGACCGGAAGTATCGAGAAACGGTTAGAATGGAGGGATCGGAGTGAAACTTGCTGGGAAGAACAAGCATCTACTCTAGGTAAATCGTTTACACAATTGGACTGGATCCGGACGCTTGGGGGGGGGGGGGTATTCCCGGAATTCCGGTGATGACGGTTTTGGGGATTTTCACGACGAAACTTGGCAGGCATATCAGGGACCCGATCAAACTGACTTGGAAATCAAAATTTCCTCGAACCGATAATCGTGGGTGGGGGTGGGGTGGAGAGAGGGGGAATTCGGAATATTGAGTCATGCATATCTTTGAACGGGTGATCTGATTCGAGTGAAATTTAATAATTGAACAGAGGACATGTCGCTGGTGATCTTTTTCATTTCCAGACCGGATCCGACAACTATTGGGGGCGGGGGGGGATACATGACCGGCTTAGACTGCAGAGATCGGTATGGAACTTTGTGGGAATAACAAACAGAGGCTCTTGGCTCCGGACACTGTGGAGGGAGTTGGAAACTGTGGGGAGGGGGGGGGGGGGGGTGTCCGGAATTCCGGTGGTCGCGAGTTAAGGTATTTCCAGATGTGCTAGGACGATGAAACTTGGCTGGAATATTAAAGATTCGACAGTATTGGCTTAGAAATCGCCACTTTCTAAATCCGACTATTCCTTAAAGTACCAATCTTGACCGCAAAGTAAAAAAAATACTTTTAAGCAAAATATGCATTTTCATGATCCCCATGAGCCCATTATCATTTTTGCCTCAAGTGTTTTGCTTACAAATGAAGTTCTAGCTCCCTTAAAGTGCGCATCTTAACTGCAAAGTCGAAAAGTACTTTTGATCAAAAGATATCTCAACCCATGATCATTTTGTGCCACAAGGGTTTTGCTTAAAAGTTTCTTTCTAGCACCCTGAAAGTGCGCACCTTAACCGAAAAGTGGAAAAAATACTTTTGACCAAACGATATATATTAATGATCCCCAGTGGCCTGTTATCGTTTTTGTCTCAAGGGTTTTACTAAAAGATGAATTTCTAGCGCCTTGAAAGTGTGCATCATTACAGCCAAGTTCAGAAATAAAATCCTTTTTACCAAACGATACATTATCATGATTCCTAAGTCCATGATCACCCTAATCTCAAGCGTTTTGCTTACAAATGATCAGAACAAACCCACGAAAAGGCAAATTCTATATTTTATCTTCTGAACCAGCCTTGCAAGTGTCATATGAGCTTCTAGCTCTTGTTTTATGTGTGTCCCTAATCGTGTTTCTTTATTTTCTTTTGTAACCCACTATTTCGGCTTGTTCGATTTGTGGGTTAATAATAAATTATTTGTATTATTAGTCATAAGAAATGATCCTCTCCGTGCAGAATTAAGTAGTGAAACTGGAGGTCGTACTTAAATTATAACCAAATGTTTGCTAGTCCCTCCCCCCTACCCCCTTGGGAAAGAAACAGTTGCCTTCTATAAAAGTTTGGTATAGCTGATGGCTGTGAGGCTACACTCAAATCCAAGAAAATTTAAAGACAGTTTTTCTTGACATCGGAGGTCCCTGATATTCCGATTTGGTGATTTCTAGCTATACTCTAGTTCCTTTTTCGTTCATTGCCATGCTTTCACTCATTTTTCATTCAGTTACATTGTGATTATATTGTGTTTTTCCTTAAACAGGTGAAAAACACAATATAATCACAATTGTAACTAAATACTAAAATAAGTGACAGTACGCGTTATAGCCCAAACTGTGAAGTGATTTTTGTTTAGATATACGGGCCTTTGATTGACAAGTACATCGAATGCGAGCGAAAGGCACTTGAATTGTTCTCGCAGAAATCATGATTCTGGAACGTTTCTAAGGTTTGTTGGAGAGAGATAAGCGGTATGTTTCTATTTTTCTAAGATCTCACCCAGTGCAAGAGTTAAGATGCTCTTATACATTATTTTAAGTCGGTTAAGTTTTATGGACAGTTGATGTTAACGTTTTTTGAACATTGTTGTAATCTCTTTTTTTTTTGTTGCATAAATGAGCTTTGGGAACTTTGACGCTTCGGTTTGCACCATGTTGATATCATACATCAACCCGCTTTTTCCCAGATTCCAGTTCTCAGTTCGTTCTTAACACGTCTCCAGTAATAGCTCACTGTCATATTAATGATTTATTTATGACCCGGCCATTATACACTCAAAGAGAACAAGACCAAAGGTTTCGATGGGATGCCAAAAATTTGATATCTCATCCAGATAATTTGGTCCTGTCTTCTCCAGACTCCTTAAGCATTTTTACTAAAAAAATTCAGAAACAGATTAAGGCCAAATAGCTAATCATGTGAGAAAACCAAGTTCAGATATGGATTCAGCATTATTGTTTACCCCTATAGGTCATATTTGTTTTGACGAAACTTATCGAAACTTTCGGGAACTACTTATCCGACAAAATAACAAAGCTCAAAAACGAATTCAGCGTATCTCCTTACGTCTACATCGAACATCTAATCAACTTCAAATAAAGCTTTAACTCATGACAAATTATTTTCCGGTTTCAGCCGGATTTTGGGCGAAGTATGCGTCCGGGTAAAAAAAAAACGATTGTCATATAAGGATCCAGCATCTCTTCTTACCTCTAAATCGGAATCTAATCAACTACAAATAAGACTTTTGCTTTTAACAAATTTTCCGGATTTGGCCGGATTCCGGGTGAACTACTTGTCCGGCAAGAAAAGGGTTTAAATAGTCGTGTTCAGCTTGCCTTTTACCCATAAATCGAACATCTAATCAACTTAAAATAAAACTTCTGCTTTAAATAAATTTCGCGGTTTTGGCCTGATTCCGGGCGAACTACTTGTCGGCGAGAAAATGGTTTTCAGAATCGTGTTCAGCATATCTTCTTACCCCCGAATCAAACATCTAATCAACTTCAAATAGAACTTTTACTTTTAACACACTTTCCGGTTTTGGCCGGATTCCGGGTGAACTATCCCGGGCGGACTACTACCATCGTGTTCAGCATGTCTGCTTACCCCATAATCGACTATCACATTAGCTGATAAAAAAAGTTTTTATTTTCCCCTTAATTTAACCCCCCCCCCCACGCCTAAATATAGGGCTACAAAGCCCATCTACGAACTCGACCTTACTCTTGACCCAATGAATCCTCACACCAAGTTTCATCACAATATCTCATTCCCTTCGAAAGTTATCGTGCTTACAGACGGACGGACGGAAGACTTTTGCGATGCCATTGGTATCCCTCCACTTACGTTTTGGGATTCCAAAAAGACGCAGTGTAACGAAACAAGACAAAGGTTTCGGTGGGATCCCACAAATTTAGTATTTACTGGCCTTTATGATACAGGCAATCGGATCTTGTAGATATCCGATCTTCGCTAGACTCTTGACACCTCACCAATCACTAATCAGCCGCTTGAAAATAAACATGAGTGATACCGGAAGATTCTTTTATTGACAAATTGTGACCTAACGGCTGATCATCTGAGAAAAGAATGTTCACATATGAATTCAGTATATGTGTTTACCCCCATATCTCATATCTGTTTGACGAAATTCCTTGTTTTAGCTGTATTCCGGGCGAACTTAAAGTTCAGACGGCTTACCGACGAAACGTCCCCATGACAACGCGTCCCCTGGCGATCCCCGGCGAAACGTCCCCGTGTCAAAACGTTCCCTTGACAAAACGTCCCCGTGACAAAACGTCCCCGTGGCGAAACGTCCCCAAGCATAGATTTTTAAGTTCGCTTCGATCTTAAGGTGCAAGATCGATGTAAAACAACTTCAGAGTGTGCATTATAGATGTGGGAACATTCCTTATAAGCAGGAAAAATCGGACATAGGACCGGTTGCTTAATAAATATATTGTTTTATATATACAGGAGACAGACCTAGACACTATAGAACAAAAAAAAAACTGTTGTTTTTAAAGTTCATCCAAATGGAGAAAACGATTTATCTGCAGCGCCAAGGAGATCTGACAAATTGTATATCTCGTGAAGCTTCCCATTCCTTCCCGTCCCACAAGTGAAAGAATTGTACCTTGGAGACTCCTGGCCCATAATCAAGCGAGAACCACAGTCGCCATAAAGAAAAATGCACTGACCCCAAAATTAAATCTTAAAATTAGGTCTGCAGTTCACCGCCATTGCATCCAAAACACGACAAGAATCTGAAACACCAGGCAGAAATGCAACCAACACTGTAAAAAAAAAATCTTGCAATATTTGCTACTGGGATTAATCTTGTCTCTAAAAAGATAATCTTATCTCTAATTGGGATTAATCTTATCTCAGGAGAGATAAGATTAATCCCAGTAACAAATACTGCAGTTAAATTTAATCGTTACTCGGAGAAACTTTTTACAGTGAAGTCACCACAAGCTCCCACCTTACTTCTTATCTTTATCAAACTACGGTATTAATTAAGTCTTATTATACCTACTCAAGAGATACTAATTGACCCCACGTTTTGACCCAAGCCTATGACCCAGGTAACCTGTGATCTCCTCACTGCGCGATTCGAGTTTCAAGTTCCAAAAGCGCTTCACGTGGAATAGGTTATGTTCTCCCCGGATATCTGGTGGACTGGGATTTCCAAGACTTTCCCATTCATGGAACTCTTAGAAATGTAGGTCATCCCAAAGGATATCCTATTAGTGTTCCTGTATGTCAGGATTGTTCCCTCGAAGGGAGGACAGTAGTGGATATTAACAAGAAGGATGGAGAAGGTGTATACTTTCTGTAAGTCAGCTATGTTTTTGTGAGCGGAAGTGGCCGGCAGTGTCCCTCTGTTCGGCCGGGGTTAGTGCTTGGTATAAATTTGGGGTTGGACGTTGGGATGTCTGCAGATCGAAGGAAATTTTCTTCGTGTTGGAATTCTCGATCAGTTAGTAACTTGGTGAGTATGGGGGAGGATGTTTAGCTTTGACCACAATTGGCTTTATTCTAGTTCAGCCTTCCAAGTGGACTAGTGTCTGTTAGTCCCCATTGCCTCATAATCAACACTTGTGTAGACATAGTAAAAAGTCGGATCCATGAGGTAGTGGGTTACTTTCACGTTCTACTACTCAGGCATACGCAAAACCTCCATTACCTGGCCAGCAGATTGCAGATTTTCTACTCATAAACCTGTGAATCTATTTTACTATCTCTGTCAATAAGTGCTGATGGTGTGGCATAGGGGGATTAATAGTTGCGTTTTTGAAGATACCATAGTATCTGTTACCACGGTAACTGGATCTGCAATACTCTATATGACTAAGTCCAAAACACGCCAGTGATCCTCGGGAAGAAGGAGTAAGCGGCTCCGTAAAGACTCAAACTCAGGACTCAAACCCTGTGTCTAACAATCACTGCGATGTTGGGGAGCAGCTGTGACACCACTTCTGCCTTTCTTCCGCTAGGTACCCGGAGAGGCCGGTGATTTTGCATCGGCAAGGAGAGATAGTCATCAAGAGGATTAGTCGTTTACGCAGTTACCGTGGTATCTGATATACGGTTGCTCTGCAAAAACGACAATTGCCGAAATTGCGCTTTTCTAAGTCATCCCAAGAGAAAAACTGATATTCAGTGACATCACTAAGTGCCAAACTTCTTTCCCACCAATATCACAAAAATAGATGAAAGTGAGATGACTTTTTCAGATACCACGGTCGGACCGTGATATCTGAATATCAGATACCAAGATAACTGCAAAGACGTGGTATCAGATACCACGATAACTGCAAAACGACTTTAGATCACGGTATCAAATACCATGGTATCTGCAAAAACGCAACTAATAGAAACTAGTCCGCTGTGCTGAACTGAAATATGGAGAATTTGAAAGGTTTTTTTTTAATTCTCTAAAAAGGAATTGTTTGGATTTGTATGTAAAGAATAGTGAATTTCCTCAGTGTCCTCTTACTTCTTTCCCTGTATATAGTGTCGATACCGTCGAAGAAGTTTAGTTGCTCCGCCGTTGAATCTGCGTCTTATTTGAACAAGACCAAAGGTTTCGATGGGATTCCAAAAATGTAATATTTCATCCAGACAATTGGGTCTGGTAGAAATCCGGTCTTCGCCAGACTCCTTGAACATTTTTACCATTAAAATTTAGAAACAGATTAAGGCCTAATCTGTTAATCTGGATAATCATCTGAGCTAATCAGCTGATCATCTGAGAAAACCAAGTTCAGATATGGATTCAGCATTTTGTTTAGCCTAACTATTATACGTCATACCAGGGACCCATAAATTTCCTGTAATGACTCGCCATTCAGGGGGCTTGTCATTTCCTATGCTTCTATGTTGCTATGTTGCCCGAGCCTCACCTAGTTTCCAAAAATTCCGCTTGTGTCGAATCGGCGTTCTTGCTTAGATATATATAGATAGCATCTTCAGTCAGGACTATTCAGCATGCCACCAGGTACATAAGCTAGGACAAAAGATCCAGGATACTCTTCCATTACTGAGAAATATTCCTAGTTCAGCACAACAGCAGCGAAAAATTTTGTCTGTCTGGATAGTCGGGTATCTTATCCCCGTGGGTATTTCTTGAACTATCTGACGCTCGGTCAAGAGCGCATCAGAAATCTGTTATTGACAACCCCCTTGAATAGCGAGTCATTACAGGAAACTTATGGGTCCCTGGTCATACCTACTTTGACGAAACTGATCAAAACTTCCTGCCTTACGTCTGCCGAATTTCCGGTTTTGGCCGGATTCCGGGCGAACTACTTGTCCGGCAAAAAACTAAAGCCCAAAAATTAATTTTCCGGGAAAACTACTTGTCCAGCGAGAAAACAAGTTCCAGATATAGATTCAGAATGTCCATTTACACCTGGATCGAAAGTCGTAAAGGACTTCAGAATAAAACTCTGTTGCAGTAACTTTCCGGTTTCGACCGGAATAAATTTCAGATATGGCTTCAGCATGTCTCCTTAGCCCTGGATCGACTTTCTCATTGGCTTTTTAAAACTTTGTTTTCGTCCCTTAGTTTGAAACCCCTCCCTCACCCCTAAGTATACAGCTACGGGGCAACATGAACTCGCACCAAGTTTGAACAAAATATCTAAATCCCTTCGAGAGCTATCGTGCTAACAGACAGACGGACAACTTTACGAAGTCATAGGTATCCAGCGCGTCACTTACTGTTTGGGATCCCAAAAACTGCTCCGATTTCATTCTCACATAGCTTTATCCTGTTCGTACTGATCTTAGTACAAGCGCGAGAGGTATTAAAAATTAATGCAGAAAGAACACCAGAGAGGATCAGTAGGTCATAGGGAATAAGAACTGGGTTCCTGTGGGGTTGTTTGCTTAGACCATTTTGTTTTACAGATTTGTTTGCCGCTATCTTTCTAGCCCTGACTGTTCACAGAGTTTTCGATGTTCTTTTCCCGACATACAAAAGCATGGTCAGCAGTCCGGAAGGAAGCTATGATTACATCATCGGTAAGAGATAAGCAATGTTCTGTTGGTGTCTATCAAAACCTACATTATCATCTTGCAGTAATTTCACAGTATGTCTTTGTTGCGAGTTCACCACATTATCCATCTCGAATCGAATCGTTTATTGACAAACCAACTTCGTAGCTTTCTTCATCAGAAGATGCTAAATTACGCTGGTCATACAGTAATAAAACAAGAATATATTACACTAGTTATTCACGTTGTTAAAAATCTCTGTAAAACAAGGCACAAACGAGTTCATGAACCTTGAAGTTCATCCTCTGACAGGCACTCGTTTGTTTTGCTGTCTTGTCCTGCTATTTTTCGGAGCGTCAGGGGGGAGCAATGACCGGTAGTTCTCATTTGCCAACAGTCTTTTTCCAAAGTTTAGGATCAATTCTGTTCTTCGGTTGTAGAGGCTCGGGATTCTCAACACAGACAGTGCTTGCTCGTAAGACTGATAGCCAGGACCCAATATAATTTCCGTTGCGCGTTTCTGTACGGATTCGAGCTCTTCCGACTGATAAACCGTGTTTTGTACTTGGGGTCTCCATACCGGGCAGCAGTATTCCAAAACGGGGCGCATGTGGGTAAGGTAAGCATCTGTCGTCATGATGCTATGCTGTCGGTGCCGTCATTACTTCTCTGTACACCTGTACTGTATTTAAAGTTAACCGAATAGGGCTTAGATATGGCAGTCTCTTTACCCATGAACCGAAGAGGTTATTACTCGTGTTATTACTCTTTACTTCCGAGTTCCCGCGATGGACCTTTCGTTGCTGGTTCAATGTCGATACTCTGACCGAGAGCTAACCCCGACTTGCGAACATAACGGTAGCGTGCGAACGGGGGAATCGTTCAACTCTTCAAAGGCGTATTTGGGATCGTAGTCTTTCGTTTGGTGGTTCGAGCTGACTTACTGTATTGATACTTGGCAATCACAAAAAGGTTCACTTTCAAAAGCTTTCTCTCGGCTTATTTCTAATTCGCATCTGTTCTAAAAACCACTCTCCAGTTCCTGCTTCCACGACCGCCACTTCCGTTAGCTTCCACAATCTCGGTTCTTTCAGAAACCCCAAAAACCACGATGCTTTACTAAAATCTATGTTTTTAGCAGGATATTCAAAACCGCCATTTCCAGGAAGTTCTACCCAAACTCTGCGTTTCCAAGAGGAAATGGAATATTCTTTTAGGTCTTTTATATTTTCTGAACTACGAATAAAATGCTTCCGATAATTAAGTATTAATGACCAACCCAATGTAACACTCCTTCCTTCCCTGAAAAGTTTTGTCTCCGACAAAACAGAACCACGTCAAAACTTGATATCTTCTACTTAGCTTTCTACTGCTTAAACTTAATTTTGATTTCAATTATTTTTAACTCTACCAATCGGTCAATCTGCCTAACCTGAGGTTACAACAGGTCAACCTAGTTTCAGTATCGGCTTTGTGAAAATAAGATTCTTAATTCTTAAAAGCCTCAACTCTTGCTTTGCCTGAGGGTTCTCATAGCGGTGACTACAGGGTTTTATGGACCCGAAGTCAGTGCTCCAGCACTACTAGCTGTCTACTCTCCTGGCAAAGCGTAATATTTTATAAAAATATTCAAAACAATAAAATAAATTCTATATCCCTCCCCCCTTTCGAAAAATTTCGTTCGGGGTGGGGTCTATTTTTATTTCGACGAAATCAAGTTTTGATTCTCCGATCACAACTACCAACAAAGAAGGATAAGTATCACTAACGTCTGGTCACTCCATTTTACTTTATAAATTTAGTAAATTTAAAATGAGATATACTGCAAAATCGACACAATTACTTTTTTTAAAATATCAAATATTTGGAAAAATTTGCTTTCGAACCAACCTCCCAGAATTAAAAACGGAATAAACTTTTTCTCTTTTAAAGTTCTACTTAAACCATGTGCAAACTTAGAAGCTGTGGTCGCGACGCAAGGAACGTGAACTACATTATTACGACTCTGAAATTCGCCTTGCCAAAGCAGTTGTCAAATTTAAAATCATCAATTTAAAATCATCAATATTTAATTTCGTATTCTCCTCCATTGGCTCTTGATGCTCGGCGAGGACTCGGCTCGGCTCGGCTCGGCGTGTCTCCAAGCGGTCAGCTTCCATGACCTCTATGCCAGCGTAGCTGAATGAGTTTGCAACGAAGTTCCTTTATACAACCGGTCGTCAGCTCCTGTGAACAAATAAGCAAATTAGCATACAATAAAATGCCGGCTAGTAAGACTTTACTAGCCGATGGCTAGAATCGGCTGTCCTCTGACGCCCGATTTTAGCCATAAGGGACTGCATAATAGTTGGCTGGCGTTTGGCCATTATAATGGTATGGCCATTTCGATAATTTCGCTGAATAAATAGTTTCGCTTATATACATGCTTCTGTACACACTGGCGTCTTTAGAAGTTGGCTTACTCTTAGCCGTTAGAACTGTATGGCAATTCTAACAAATATGTCACAGATGAAGTTCATACTTCATACGCAATTTCGTAATATAGGTTGTCGTAACCTCTTACTTTCATTAGGCTTGTTGTTGTGAGTGACCTATGATTCGATGTCTCAACATGGTACAGTCGCACTATCATCTCCCTTTTAACTTGAGTGTTTTCGGGTAGTGACAGAATTTCGATTAACTGCTCAATTGCAGTCTCCTTGGTACGGTTCTAAACAGTTGTTCTTAGTCTACCTGGGAGTGTGCGAGAAAATGTCAATAGTTGGTCAACGGATACTTGTACTTTTAGATCGATAGACGTCTGTGTCGCGATGACGTAATCAGTCTAAGGACGCGATAAAAACGCACTTTGACATGAAATAGTAATAAAATTGATTTATAGCTACGTTTCTCCTGGGTTCTTCATTAAGAACCTCTGGCGGTGCAGACAACTCCTCGTCCACATACAGGTTGACTCCCAATCCAATGAGGGGTGGTGATTCCGCTTGTCCGTCTTTCTCCGTATTGTATGTGGACTGTGTCTTTCCTCCATCACGCCTTACAACGGCGACACACTGATAATCCTTGGATTCACTTCTACTTTAAATTAAAATCTGTAAAATAGTAAACGCATTATATCTAGAACAGTTACTTAACCGCTTACTTCGCGATATCCTCACGTCTTCTCTTTGTGATAATTTCATAATCCATATTTCTTTCAAATTTTTCTCATTTCTTCACGTTTCACTTGTTCACGTGTTTCGGTATTATTTAAAACTCCACGTCTTTGATATTTAAAATATAGCAAATGCCAAGACCGCAAATTACGTGGCAGTTTAAAATTCTCTCGACTTCTCGTTTGTCGTTAAAAGAACGCAAATGATAACTCTACCGCAAGTTTTGATAGTTCAACTCGTGACGTAATCCATTCAAACTTAATGGGCTTTCTCTGTTAGTCTCAAACTGAAAACTAGAACAACAAATTAAGCAAGATCAATCGACCATTAAACGAATCGAGTTGAAATTAAATTAAAGTTGCGATATGCAGTTAAACCGCTAGGTCGTTTGGCTGAAACCAACCCGCAGATCTACATCAGGAGTAGCAATATTTAAAATCTTGGCTTCACAAGCTCTACAGGTCTTCTTTTATGTCATACACACTTCGTCATGCTCTATACTACGTCACACATGAATTTCAAATTTCGTGACGGATTTAATTAACTTAACGTCGATGAAACGGATTAAAAGAGTTTGAAACTTCCTACTAATTAGGCCTACTGCTTCTAAATTATTTTTTAGATTTTTAGGTCGACTAGAAAAGTTTAGACTGTACCCGTCTTCGGTGCCGAGACAGCTCGAGCCTGTCTCAAACACTTTTCCAGGGTGTCGCATAACAATAGACCAATAGTAAAAACATAATTTGGCCTTTAATGTTATAACTCTGGGTCTATTACTAACTAACTTAAATTTTATGATTTGTTCCATTTGTCTGAAACAAGGGAACAATACAATAAACGTTCTTGTCCGTGTATTATTGGCTACATCAAACACAATATGAAGCAAAACAAAGCCAAGCGATTACGCAGTAAAACAGCAACATTACTAATTTAATTTAGCAACCACTGACGACTATTCTATTATCTTTCATATGAACAAAAATCGCAATAGCTCAACGAGTTTATCCTGGGCTTCAAAGAGCAGCTCTTGCACGTCTGCAAGGTGACCTTTTACGCCCCGGAGTTCAACTATTGGTTAATTCAGCCTAACGTTTATTAGATTTTATTTTAGACCTAAGATTTTCTGCTGATATTGCTAACTGGATCTTTTGTTCACGCGTTTTCCAGCTTTTCCTTCTGAAGCGCTATCTGCGCCTCCATCTTATCCCTCTCGTTAACTTTCCATGTTTGTCTGATCGTATTTATTTTTCTTTCAATTTAGAATAAAACACTGCAACTACTATACGTAGAATCCATTTTTACTAATTTACCCTTCTATTTATTGCCTATGATTTTCCGGTAAATAAGGGCTTCCAAGTTTACCATACCCTAACCTATTTGGGGGGCGAATTTCTCTGGACGTTTGGCTGGTACCTCTCGTAGCCAGATCAAACCTAACGCCTTGAAGTGCACCTCGACGTGCAGCTTGCGTTCGTAGTCTGAGAGCTTCCGAACGAACCGTAGGGTGGCTTAAAGCTCTGTCACGAATTAAAATTGGTGGGGGGCTATTAAGGTCAATAGGGCACTCCGACACTGGATGGTCGGATTCCAGTTCTCCGAACGGTCCCCTCAATTCAGGCATACTCCCAGAACAATTACCCTCATTATTGACCCTAACGCCGGGTTCTAACTCGAGTCCGGACTGACCCGAGTCTTTACCAGAACCTTCGTCCTGAGGGCTTGTCCCTCCGGCTTCTTGTAATCGTGGCACTTTACTATTACGAGACTGAGGTGTCTCGATCACCGTCTGATTAGGTGATTCTTCTTCCGGTCGGACAGGGGAAAATTTAGGGGACCCGTCAACCCGTGAACTGGACTGGGGAAAGTTAATAACCCCGGATGGACCCTCAATATTAACAGGATCACTACGCTTATCCGGAACAACTGGGCTCTCGAACTGGAGGCGATAGTTAGGTGGATCTAGTGACGGTAACCAAGCACCCTCCAGATTTTCGTAGTAATCACGAGATGGCGTGATACCTGGCCTTGACATTGGTTCCTCGCCAAAAGTTGGCGTGGAGCATCTAATTCTCGCCGGTGTGAAAAGCTCTCTTTTCACTAGTGCGTCATCTAGTGACTCACTCTCGAAGCTTGAAGAACTTCCTAAACCTTGACGCCATGGCGTTTCTGTGTAGGGGTCATCCCAAGCCATATCTTCAGAACCCACCGAATAACGTCGTTTACAGTCCCCATGTTCATTTGGTTGATCGGTGTGATACGGTTGTAATGTTAAAGGGCGGGTCAATAGAGGAATTTTACGAAATTTTTGGAAATCATCACCCGGTTCAGAACCCAAGACCGGCGATTCCGGTCTAGAAGTAAAATTACCCGTGCCGATATCATACATTTCCTCAGTAAGCAGGTTTGGTGGATCGCAACCTGAAATAGCTTTCTGAGCCGAAGGTGTGTTGTCCCACCAAGTAACTGTTTTCCCGGTGCGCGAACTTTCAGGTTTTCTTTCGGCCGGTTCTTTTGCGAGAGTGGGTAACGGAAGAATAGTGGGCGGGGATAACGGGAGATTTATGGGTGTGGGTAGCGGAATTTCGTCAAAATCAGGGGGTATGATCAGTTCATCCTGGACGACGTCTTTTTCCCACAAACTCCTGGGAACGTACGTCTTCAAACGATTATAATGGACAACTTCCACCCGTCCGTCTGATAGTCGTGTGATTTCAAAATTTAACCCATTCTCTAAAATTGCCGATACCCGGTACGGTCCCGCCCATCGTATTTTGTCGAATTTTCGTAGCCGCGCGTCGGGTGGAGTATGCAACAGGACGAGAACGCCCACCTTTATAGGTTTCTGATTCTCATTTCTGTTGTAATAAAACCGTTGCCTCTCCCGAGCAATGTCAGAGTTTTCTCTGATCATTTGGTACGCAGTTCTTTGTCGGGTAATCATCTCTGATTTGTAATCGGTGTCCAGATTATAATAAACTCTACTGTTTATGACAGTGTCCGTCGGGAAACGGACGTCGCGAAGGAACATAGCATAGAACGGATTATCTGAGATGGATTCATGAAAAGCCGTATTCATAGCAAACTGGACATAACGAAGTTGATCCTCCCAATCAGAGTGTCCCCTATCTTTGACATAAAGGCTTAAAATGTTTGCAATATCCCTATTCCGTCTTTCTACCGCCCCGTTACACATTGGATGGTAAGCAGATGTACGAAGCTGCTTAATGTCTAGAAGTTCAAGGATGCCTTTGAATACCGCATTTATGAATTCTGAACCCTGGTCGCTAATTAAACGTTCACACGCTCCGTAAACCAGAATGAAATTCTCGACGAACGCTCTGGCAACAGCTTTTGCTGTTTTATCCGCTATGGCCGTAAGAACAATGTATTTCGTGAAGTGATCAGTGATAACGACTATATACTTTGATCCTTGCCTGGACACAGGTAAGGGACCTAGTAAATCAATGCCTACCATATCGAGTGGTCTCGATGATTCGGGAATGGTGCCCAAAGGTGCCCTAGGTAAATGGTTAAGACCTTTTCGTTGACAGCAGTCAAGGCAACACTGAACGTATTGTTTGACAACGTTGTACATGTTTCTGAAGTAAAAACGGTTGCGCACGCGTTCATATGTCTTGAGGAACCCAAAATGACCCGATATTTTAGAATCATGGCAATCAAATAGCACTTCCGGAATAAGCGAGCGGGGTAAAACCGGTACTACCCGCAGATCCGATCTACGGCAGTTTTGATACGGGGTGTAAACGTAACAAAGTAAGCCATCATCTAGTACAAAATTTTCGATTTCGCGCAAAACTTGATTTTCGATTTGAGAGGGCAACTCACTACCATGCTGAAGGTAGTTACGTACCGCAGACGAAAACCCGTCTTTCCCTTGTAAATTACGCATTTCCTGTGAAGAGAACTGGCTGTCCGCCCCTGGTACCACGGCCATTATATCGAGATTTGAATCAGCCGTCGGAAGGCGACTGAGTGCGTCTGCGACAACGTTTTGGGCCCCCGGAATGTGTGTAATCTCAAAATCGTACCCCTGCAGTTCCATCTGCATTCTAGCCCACTTCCCGGTGAGATCCTTCCCTGTGCTCTTCATCAACCACTGAAGAGGCTTATGATCTGAGGCGACAATGAATTTTCTACCAAGCAAGTAAGGGCGAAACGACCTAATGCAGTGCGTAATGGCTAAGGCCTCCTTCTGAACCGCGGCGTGTTTTACCTCTGCGTCATTGAACGTACGTGATGTATACTGCAAGACCTTTTGTACCCCATTTTGAATTTGTGTCAAAAATCCCCCACACGCCTTGTTGCTGGCATCGCAATAAATTTTCATCGGATTTGCTGTTCGACTAAGATCTGGAAGACCAAGGATAGGTTCTTCCAATAGTTTAGACCGAAGCTGTTCAAAAGCCTTCTTTTCTTCATCACCGAAAACAAAAGATACCTCCTTTTTCGTGAGTTTAATAAGGGGCGACGCTATGGCCGAAAATTGGGGAACAAATTTCCGGAAATATGAGAATAGACCTATGCAGGATCGCAATTCACTGACGTCTTTCGGATACGCGAGGTCACGTACGGCACTTAACTTATTAGGATCGGGACGAATTCCATTTTTATCGACACGGTGACCCAAGAAAATAACTTCTTCCTTGAAAAAATCACATTTCCGCGCTTTCAACTTCAAACCAGCTTTGCGAAAAGCTGCAAAAACTTTAGTCAACAAAATCATGTGTGAATCGTCGTCATCGGAGGCGTTTATCACGTCATCGAGATAAACGGCGACCCCTTCATCAAACAGATGTTTTAAAATTCGATGCATAATTCTACTATAAGCCGCAGGCGCGTTTTTTAGACCAAACGCGAGTTTCGCGTATACGAATTGCTCGTAGCCGGGAGCTGAAAATCCTGTATATTTTCGACTTTCCGGGTCAACTGTCATCTGCCAATAGCCACTTAAACAATCGAGAACAGAAAAAATCTTTTTACCATGCAGTTTGTCTAAAATGGCATTAATATAGGGGAGAGGAAACTCGTCACTAACTGTCACGTCATTCAGTCGGCGAAAATCTGTAACGGCACGATAAGATTCATCCTTTTTCTTTACTAACAGCAGAGAGGCCAGCCACGGTGAAGATGTTGGCTCTATGACCTTACAGGCCAACATACGGTCTATTTCTGCCTTTGCAACTGGTTCTAGGTGGACTGGGATGTGATATGGACGGACTTTCTGAGGGGAAGCATTACCAACGTCAATTACAAAAGGCTCAATATTACAAGTGCCCAAATCAAAATCGTCTTTCGCAAACACGTCATGATTATCAATAAGAAGTTTCTCAACATTTTGTTTTCGGATTGGGTTCTTTGCAAGATGATCTAATTTGAACATTTTAAGAAACCCATCCACTTCATTGTTCGGCAGTAAACCAGAACCCGAAATGACCTCTGTGGGTTTCAATGTTTCAGAAATACTCATGCAAACGTTTTCTTCCGGAACCCAAGCTTCGGCATTTGCCATGTAGAACCGGGGAATTTTCAAAGTTTTATCCGAATAGTTCTCTATGAACACCTGAAACATGCCATCCTGAGTAGTTACAAGCTGTTCCGGTAGGACTAAGTCTGGGAATCTTTCGCTCATTTCCTTTGTAGGTGAAACCAAAAATAAACCGTCCGTATCTATTGGCCCCCTACTAGTAGATAACACGCACCGCTTACTGGTCTTGGCATTAACACTAGCCCTAGACACAAGTTGAAGCCTATATATGCGTTTCGGCGATTTCGCCGATTCGACCTCCGGTTTTCCTAACCCAATTTCTGATTTTAAACCATCACTTTCATTGATAGGAGGTGGACAAGGGTAGCTGGGATGGGGTAAATTAACTACAGGACTAACGGAGGAACAAGGAATCGACTGTGGACCACAGGACTGGCTTCGAGCAAAACAACAATTTGGTTTCATTTGTTCTTTAAGGTTGACCAGATTTGCCGACGGGTCAGAAAATTCACAAACAGACCGCAGACTTTCCCCGTTAGAGCCTCTACGGATTAATTTGTCATTCTTAGCATCAATTAATAGGTCATTTTTCTTCAAGAATCCATAACCTAATATCATCGGCATTTTCAATTTGTCACTTATCAAGAACGTCTCAAAGTATTCATGTTCGTCAATATTAACATTCTCTGAAATACTCCCGATAATTTCCATGGAATGACCGGTAGCACTGCTAACATCATTATAGTTTTTAACTATCTTTGACCTAACTAAATCGGGTAACTGCAAAAACATATCGTAACTTAAAAGCGATATCGAGGCGCCACTATCGGCAAGCGCGCGTACAGAGACACCACACACAGAAGCATTAACATACGGCAAAACTTTACAATTTACTCCACTGCAATTAGCAAAATACGACGCTATAAAATTTTCTCCCATAATTTTAGTCGAACGATAAGGGACGGGATGCGCATCAGAATTTACCGAAACGTGACGAAGTGCGCGTCCCCTTACAAGTTTAAACGACTGAAGTTTTCAGCTAGATGGCATTCCCTTGAGAAATGTCCCGGTTTCCCACATTTAAAACATTCCTTGGGACGAGGACCGGCAGATTGGCTGCGACATTGTCTTGCCAAATGCCCTACTCTTTGACAACTATAGCAACGCATGGTACGGGGTGCGCGACATTCCCGAGCAAAATGACCGGTTTTGTTGCAGTTGAAACAATTCTTATTCGAACCGCCAGGTTTCCGGGACTCGGACCTCCCATAGGAACCTTCCCGAACCCCTCTCATGTCACAAGATCTACCCCTGAAGCTGCTTATGTCATTTGACAGTCGGTTACTTTGTGACGGTTCCCGACGGCGAAACGTTGGGCGACTTGAACGCCGGAAAATAGTGCCGTCGGTACGCTTATCTGGTATGTTTTCTGAGACCCTGCCATCTCGTGTGGCTCCATTTGCTAGTATACTAGGCCTAGTTTCGACTGAAGCGGAAGCAATATTAGAAAGCACATGAGGCGACTTGGCTTTAGCAAATTCACGTGCACGAAAATCGTTTATCAAAAACTGTGTGGCTTCCTCAAAATCTTTGGGACACTTCGCGACCACCCGCATTCCTAGTTGAGGGGAAAGGCTGTCTAGGAGGAGGTTTTTCAAAAGATTTGAATAGCCATCAAAGCTTCCTTCGGTTGCCGACGGAACTTGATCCAAACCCATAAGTTTCAAAGTTTTTAATTTCAATTTTTCGAAAAACGGAAACGGATCTTCGCCATCCTCCAGACGAAGAGTTTCGTGGACCAACCGTGCCCTAAGGGACGTGTGTTCAAACTGCCTGGCAAGGGCTTTCTTCAAATCATCGAATGACTCAAATTTCGCGTGACTGGTTAGGAAATTAGCCGCCTGACCTGTCGTTTTCATGAATGCCAACCGGATAAGTTCATCGCTCTGAATAGACTTATCCCAGAATTTTAAATTTTCGAGCGTCTCAATAAATATCAAAACGTCTTCGCTCCCAGAGAAAGTGGAGACTTGAGATGCGATTTTGCAAAGTGTGCCAAGGGACATATTTGATGTGTCATCTTCAGACATTCTAACTAGTTCTAACACTATATCTAGCCTATGATTCCCTTCCAAACGAAAGACAAACGCGTCACCAGTGAACCGAAGAGGTTATTACTCGTGTTATTACTCTTTACTTCCGAGTTCCCGCGATGGACCTTTCGTTGCTGGTTCAATGTCGATACTCTGACCGAGAGCTAACCCCGACTTGCGAACATAACGGTAGCGTGCGAACGGGGGAATCGTTCAACTCTTCAAAGGCGTATTTGGGATCGTAGTCTTTCGTTTGGTGGTTCGAGCTGACTTACTGTATTGATACTTGGCAATCACAAAAAGGTTCACTTTCAAAAGCTTTCTCTCGGCTTATTTCTAATTCGCATCTGTTCTAAAAACCACTCTCCAGTTCCTGCTTCCACGACCGCCACTTCCGTTAGCTTCCACAATCTCGGTTCTTTCAGAAACCCCAAAAACCACGATGCTTTACTAAAATCTATGTTTTTAGCAGGATATTCAAAACCGCCATTTCCAGGAAGTTCTACCCAAACTCTGCGTTTCCAAGAGGAAATGGAATATTCTTTTAGGTCTTTTATATTTTCTGAACTACGAATAAAATGCTTCCGATAATTAAGTATTAATGACCAACCCAATGTAACACCCATCACGTATTCCCTCAAATAGACATGAAGCCCCGATGAAAGTGCATTACTTCGTTGCTCCGCTATTAATATAATTGATCTTCATCGAATGAACTTTTTCTTTTGTATTCGGGGTACCTCTATGCTTGAAGCACTAAGTACCTACAGCGGTAAAGAATTGCCGAAAATGATCTTTTTGGTCACATTTAATAGCAGGTCTTTCTTCAGAAGTGATCTTCCAATCTGGAATGAAACATTCCCGAGCTTCGCTTCACTAGCTATAGAAAATGCACGCTTTTGTTAAAATTCAAATTCTCCGCGTGTGGATGAACATTTGTCTTGTCGGGCCAGCAGTGTGTATTCTGAACGTCACTACTAGAGCCCAGTATGAAACAAGACCAAAGGTTTCGATGGGATCCAGAATGTAATATCGAAATCCTTAGATTATAGTTGTGCGGCGAGTCCCGAGAGCAAACAAATTTGCGTAATGCCTCAAGACTCCAAGATCTTTGTCTTTACCTAAAGGTCCCGAAACCAAGTACCAGAGTTGTAGACGGGGCTAGTTTTTGTAAGGCCAGCTTACAAATCAACTGACTCTTTGACTGCCATATCTTTGCCATTTAGATAAGATATGCTCATTCGCCCGTGGGATGCCGCTGCAGTGAGCGTGGGTACAGTCCGCAGAGGATAAAGCTCCATACTTCCAATATCTCGACCATTAGGTCCATCCCGATGAAAAACTTATCTCAGAACATAGTATGAAGTTGTACGAAAAAGTAGCATGCAGTACGAAGCTACTACATGCTTCTATGTCAATGCTACCGTGTTACTGCATTCTACTGCATGCTACTACATTAGCAAGACTGGATGCTACAAGAGCAAGACAGGATACTACTGAATACTACTGCTTAAGATTGGCTCAGTCTTGGGCACATTAAATGATAGCACTCTTTACTATTACATATCAGTACATACAGGTTTTTCGTGTAACTATCATACAACTACGCAGGCTATAAATTTTTCATCGGGTTGCTAGTAGGCTAGTAAACCTTTGAATGAAATGCATAGAAGTGTAGCGTTGGAATAGCACAGCAGCCAACTGGAGCCGAAGAGAAATATAGAAAGGTAGGTGATAGAGGCAGTAACAAAGTAGGCGGACTATTGTAGAGCGAAGTAACATGAACAGACGATTCTCTGGCATATTGTTTTTCCTTTTCTAGTGGGTGGCGGTACAGCTGGATCCGTTCTGGCCAGTCGCCTGTCAAGATCCAACAAGTCAAAGGTTCTTCTGATCGAAGCCGGAGGACTGCCCCCCTACTTGTCAACAGTTCCCCTAGTTGCGCCACTTTTACAGGGGGGTGCATACGATTGGGGGTATTCCACGGAGCCGCAGAAGTATTCTTCAAAAGCTCTGAATAACTCTGTAAGTAATTCATTAACTCAATGCTTTTATTCCGCCGAAATGACGAGACACAAAGGTTATGCAATACAAAGGTTATTCACTTACAACTCACATGCCCGACATCCTGGTCTTTATCTGTAACGAAATATGCAAATGCAAAATTAGATAACAGGGAAATAAATATTTAATTACGATAATATATTACTTATGAGGACCTGGACTTGTCTCAAATGGTGGCTAAGACGGCTATAACTGTAAGCATCCTAAGTAAGTTAAAGGACGGAATGTAGAAATCACTCTATAAAACTGATTGTGGGAATTGTTACCGATAATGCACGGGCGGTCGTAAGTCGTAGTGTTGAAAAGAGTAGGATCTATCCGTTCAGGAACAACTTCTTCAGAACGTACCGTTGAAAAAAAACTTCAAGTGTTCTATTATTAGCGTTCAGGAGAATAGGGATAAGGATATTAAGGAATTCCGGTTTCCTAGTAATCAAAGATAAGGGGAATGTGTGTTCGCAGGGTCATCGTCTCGTCCTGGTGAGTCCCATCAGTATTTTTTCTGCTGTCAAGAATTGTTTCAGATTAAGTCATTTTTCATTGCACTCAGTTGCTGTCAGTCGACCTCATGTCTCTGATTTGGACACTGTTGTGATCGCAATTGATCATTTTGATTTAAACGGGCGTGTCAGGGATAAGAAATTCGTCTGATCGTTTGTTTGTTTATTTACAAAATAAAAAATAACTATCAATCCCCGGACAAGCCAAGGCTCTAAACTGCCACTTTGGGAACTAGAAAAAGAAAAAACAGTTTACATAACAGTTCCAAGTCACAAGCGGCACAATTCCAAAAAATAGAAACAAAGTTTTGTACACTCCATTTACCCGATGAAAAATTTGTAGCCTGCGTAGTTTTATGATAGTTGAACGAAAAAGTTGCATGTATTGATATGTAATAGTAAAGAACACTATCATTTAATGTGCCTCAGACTGGGCCAATCTTAAGCAGTAGTATCCAGTAGCATCCTGTCTTGCCATAGCAGCATTCAGTCTTGCTAATAGTGCGCATTCAGTAGAATGCAGTAACACGGTCCCGATGAAAAATTTATCTCAAAATAGTAGCATGAAGTTGTACGACAAAGTAGCATGCAGTACTAACTGATGCTACTACATGCTTCTACTTCCAGGCTACTGTGTTACTGCATACTACTACATGCTACTATTAGCAAGACTGGATGCTACTATGGCAAGACAGGATGCTAATGGATACTACTGCTTAAGATTGGACCAGTCTAAGGCACATTAAATGATAGTATTCTTTGCTATTATATAGTATTACATGCAACTTCTTCGTGCTACTATCATACAACTACGCAGGCTACAAATTTTTCATCGGGGTAGCCTTGAAGTAGAAGCATATCAGTTAGTCATACACACACATCAGTTAGTACTGCATGCTACTTTTTCGCACAACTTCATACTACTATTTTGATATAAATTGTACCGTGTTTTTCAAAAACGAGCTAACTATATTTTCGTAATTTTTGGGCCCAGTTTTATGTGTGCCATCTGCTTGGAGAAAGTAGGAACTCAGAAAGTTGGTGCTCATGTCGTCATCTAACACTTAGCGGAATTTACCAGAAAACCAAATCAGCTATGTTCTTTCCAATGGTATAGTTAACTCAGTTTTCAAAAAAAAAATTCAGTTAGCACAGTTTTGAAGAACACGGTACAATTTTTCATCGGGTAGCCATAGACTGATCTGTGATGATGATCTTTTCAGACAGCGAAATGGCCGCGCGGAAAACTGCTCGGCGGATCGAGCCAGATGAACTTTCACATCAACATGCTAAACTTCGAAGACGATATTGATCGATGGGGAAGAGAGTTTGATCTCCCGAGCTGGAATCGAAGTATCGTATCAAAGTATTTGAACAGGGCTCTCTGCCTAAAGCTGATCAATAGGACTGTATCAGGTACCAGTACTGATCTTATGAACTGTTCCTTCATTTCCGTCTTGACGGTAACTCGTTTTGAAAGCATATAATCACTAATGCAGCTTAGGAACTTAAAGGACCCCTCGCACTATTTACTCTTCAACTTACAGGATTTAAAAATATTTGAATACTTTAAAACTGTGCTGTGTTTTCAACAAATAACTCACGGTTTTAGCTGTTTTAAGCCTTTTCTGAGACCCGTTGACTTCACTGTCAGAAGTTTCATAACAGATTGCGCATAACACTTTCAAGAATAACACCTTTTCACTTAGAAAAAAAAGTGTTATGACCAATTAATTTTATACTATTTCTTGCCCAGATCTCCAACAACACCTTCAATAGGTAAAAATACTACACTGTCAGAAGTTACATAATGACAACAGCAGGATGCGCGGTTTCAACACATAACACTTTGGGATGTTATATGTTATGTTTCTTTCGTTCCCGTTAGTATTTTTACCAATCGAAGGTGTTGTTGGAGATCTAGGCACGAAATAGTGTAAACTTAATTGGTCATAACACTTTATTTCTAAGTGAAAAGGTGTTATTCTTGAAAGTGTTATGCGCAATCTGTTATGAAACTTCTGACAGTGCTATAGCCAAAATAGGGAAAAAATTAACATAACCGGTGTTTCTGATGGTAAAACTTCTCGCAGTCAACCGTCGATAGCGTGATACACATTGAAGGTAGCAAAACACGGCAAGTGAGAAATCAGCGTGTTTTTTAGAGGGGTTAGAATGTACCGTACGAAATTGGGGTCTCCGGGTTTAGAAACATAGTGAGTGATTATAGAAGAAGGTTGCGTTAGTATTACAGGCAAGACAGGTCCTTTAACAATGAGTTATTTCGATTTTAAGGCTAAATACTGAATCCTGGGCCATTTTTACTATTCACAGATGGATTTACAGCTTTGGTATTGGGTCGCCCGGTGCCCCTACTTTACATAGCCTGAATGGCGGGTAGTATAATCAATCAATCATCGTATTTATTCCTGAATATTTGTTTCAGAACATGATAACATAGGACTGTCAACTTAAACAGAATATAATTGATATATATAATTCATTTTAAACCTTGTACGACTTCATAACTTGTAACAAAATTTAAGGCAGCTAACGTTTTAGATTGCCCACTAGCCCAAAGTAATAATCGACATGAAGATAGATAGATAGATAGATACTTTTATTGATCTAACTCGTGGCGCCGACATGGCACTAAATACGTCGACCATTACATTTCATATGTTAAAAGACTTGAGTATGTACAATTATTTTATGAAAGAAAATAAATCACTTGGAATTCACTTGTTTTTTGTTAATTTTCTCAGTAAAATATGGTACAAAGGAATTCGAGTACCGGTTAGTGCGACATTTAACTGGCACTAGGAGATTTTGGTGCCGCGTCCGTCCTGTTGCTGGTGCTAGATCGGGCAGAATATCTCTATGTTTTTCACTTCCTTGAAGCAAAAGTATTTAAATTTTTCAGCAGAAGCATCGACTGATCAACAGCAGCCATCGTTCTCACAATGCTCAAAGCCGCACATGCGCACAACGGAGACTCACTCCCAAATTTCTTCAGTCTTCCGTGGAGCTGCAGTAGAGCTGGGAATTCCCCTGGCGGCGCCACGTGACAAATATGGTGTATTTGCGCCACAGGCAGATATCTACGATGGGAAACGTTGGAATGTTTTCAAGGGCTACTTGAGACCGGTCTTGAACAGACTCAATCTCCATGTGATGACCAAAACCTTCGTTAAGCAGGTAAGGTTACAGCTAGAAAATACCCACTTTCTGGCTAAAATCAACTTTACTGATTTATTTCAGCCGAGGCCATATAACAACACTTAACAACTAAACTTGTTTGATGTTCAGCATAGAAAATTGTTATGCCTGCATTCATGCTTCTTTTTGAATATAAACATAATGCTGATGAAGGCTTTAAGGCCTATTACTTCACACACGAAAACCACAAACTCATTAAGAGACAAATTTTGGTACCAGAAATCTAACTAAATCAAAACTCTGTACATAATTTTGAGACCAAAAATATGTATAGCTTTTTTGAATACATTGAACGTCTCTGCAGCAACAACATTGTCTGTTAGGGAGTTGCCTTGGTAGGGGTACGGGACTGCCAATTTGTTCCCAAATTCCCAACGGCCGACATCCTTGTATAATATAATAGCAATAATAAGGCTTTCGCCTCTATACATTTTTTGGGACACTTTACAGAGTAAATTGTATTTCAGCCAGGTGGTGGTCGACACCTGCTTTAATTGGTTGATATTTTCGGCATTTACCACACTTTCTAGGAGATTGTTCAAATCTTCTACCATTCGGTTTCTAAAGCTCCATTCTCCAATGTCTTTTCGGGATTTCTTGCCACTTAGTTATAAGCTTGAATGAACAGTTTTGAAATGGTGGACCCTTAGCTACTTATTTCCGTTTAGCACAAACAAGTTCTCAGCCGGACGGTTCTCGCAGGCGCCATGGCACAACTTGTACATCGCAGTTAGATCCCCCCCCCCCCCCCGGTGAAATCTGTAGGTCAATGTGGGAGTTTGAAGTCGACACAGGGCCGTTTTCAAGGCCCACGAGTATACAGGACATCACTGTAAAAAGTCCCTCCGTATAAAGATTAAAGTTAACCTTATCTCTATTTGGTATTAATCTTATGTGCGTAAAGGTAAGAGTAACCCGAGTAGCAAATACTGCAGTTAACTTTAATCTTTATACGGAAAAACTGTTTACAGTGATGCCGGGGTTAAGTACAAGCCAAGAGTAGAAAGAGCCCGCAAGTCCGCCATTGGTCTTTAAAGTCTTGGGTCTTCCAAGGTCTCTTTAAGTCAGATGCATTATTCGCACAGCGATGACGTCAGTTTCCTTAAAGCATATGAGAATTATTCTCATATTCTTGAAAATGTAGCTCATCGGCAAAATATTCCCTTTTGAAGAGAAAGGCGAATGTGGACAAGATAGCGAGGCATTAGTAAAACGATGGTCGTGTATACTGATTTACCGGCAAGTTGTAACGGAGAACGCATAGTGTATATTCCTATTTTTTAGATTCTATTCTCCGGACGTCAAGTCATTGGTGTGGAATTCGAGGACTCAAGTGGAGTTACCTCAGAAGTTTACTTACGCCGACGGGGAGAGGTCCTTCTTAGTGGTGGAGCGATTAACTCCCCTCAGATCCTGCTGCTGTCGGGGATAGGGCCGAGGGAACATCTGGAAAGTCTTGGGGTAAGAAATTGAGCTGAATGTTGTCCGAGTCCGTAGTTAAAAAAAAATATACCCGTTCTTCTGAAGTTTAGCTTTTCAGATTTCATGGGATCTGTTTCAGATTCAATATGCGATTTCAACAATGTTACTTCTCAACGTGGGTTGGTGAATTTGACGTAGCATTCTAATAACTACTGAAATTACTAATTGTAAATGTGTTATTGAGAGAGAAAAGATCGGTGTATCCAGAAACCATCGTAGCATAAATAATTTCAGTTTCATACTGTACCTTTGCGTTAAACATTGGTGTGAAAAAGGAACAAACGAGTTTTTTGTGCTGTGTTTTGTGTAAGGTTTTGCTACGTACATTGTCTTTTTTTTGTTGTTTCTTTTTTTCTTCTTTTTTGTACTCCGTCACTAGGGATACACGCCCTCCATTGTTTTTCTTGACGGGTAGTAAATAAATTGATCGATTGACCTCACTTTTGACGTCGTCGGCTTCCAGATTCTCCCACTATCGGAGTGAAGGCAAAGAATGAATGGATATAGTGAATGGCATGGCTGCTTTAAAGATCCACTGGAAAGCAGTCCCCTCTCTTCATCTACTACATAATTTTTATGCAGTAGATGAAGGTCATTTTTATGACCCTGAATAAGACGATGGTACGTCCAATCGTTGAAGATTGTCCATCGATGTGGTATCCGACTGAGAAGCCTTGATCTTCCTTCGTTGCAATTCCGGAGGGATAGAACTGATCTGATTAATACGTTTCGTATAATTAAAGCACAACTCTTACTATATATATATATATATATATATCTGTATTTGAAAGCTATTAAGCCATATACAGAAAAACAAAACAAACAACAATCTCAAGTAACTAACAACCTCACATTCTTAACTTAATATCCTACCGACTTTCTGCTAAACTAATAACTTTTTCTATCATGTTTCCAAAACACACTATAGGCCTAGCATTTGTAGACTTAAGGATACCTAGAAGTAGCTCATCCCCCCCCCCCCATTCTGAAAAGGAGTACCCCTTATATTAGAAAGCTCCTCACACCTCAAGAGAACATGGCCCAGCCCCTCATCACTCGAATTACAAAAAGGACAAGGATACTGCGCTTCCGGACCACAACTTTTCCTTTTCCAATAACTTTTACCAAGTACTGGTAGACAGTTTGCTCTTGCCTGGATCCATAAACGAATAAATGATCTTTTCACTATGAGCTGGATCAGACAAAACGTTTTCGAAAATACCATTACTTCCCACCTAAATTTAGCAATCGTCTTGTTAGCGCTTGTCGACTCTATCCAGCCTTCCTGCTCTCCGACGCGGCAGCTGAGCGCAAGACATTTCAAAACTCAACGCGCCGTGGTTAAAAAGTGAGAAAACTTGGAGAATAAAAGAAATAAAAAACAGAAGATTCTCATGTCCTTATGTGTAAAAGAGTTCGTTGAGTATTTCGGCAAACTTTGTGTCTGAGACGGGCAAAACTCGGCACGGCCGAAAAAGTGCTAAAAATTCGTAGGGACAAGACGAAACAATGGAGAAAGGTGGAGATTTTAGAAGCTTATAATTCTGTATGGGAGCTAGGTATATTATAAAATTCAGAATAAGCAAGAGGTGTCCTTTAAAGGTATTGATAATACTGATTCTTCAGAATTTTTCCAGTTTAGTCATTATTCAGCTACCAGGCAGAATTCCTTGAAGGTTTACCAGCCTCGTGTCAAAAAAAAACTGGGTCAGTGTAGTTTTGTCAGTGTAGTGCTTCCAAGTTTTGGAACAATTTACCAGACGAATTGGTCACCGTGGAAAATTTGCCAGCTTTCAAGACCTCTATAGTTGGGACCAAGTTATATGAAAACATGTATATGTTTTAAAGAGTTATCAAATCTGGATGTTCTTTGTTTTGTGTTGTATAGTATTTATCCATTTTTTGCCACTTGAAGTGTGTTTATGTTTCTTGTATTATGCGACAAGCCGTATGACTTACTCCTTTATTGAATAAAATAAATAAATAAGTTTCTTGGGTCCATCTAGTAAACCTCTCTGTAGATTTGATATTGGATCCATATTTTTTTGTACTACACTGGAAAAAAAAATCTTGCAGTATTTACTACTGGGATTAATCTTGTCTCTAAGAAGATAATCTTATCTCTAATCCGGATTAATCTTATCTCAGTAGAGACAAGATTAATCCCAGTAGCAAATACTGCAGTTAACTTTAATCCTTACTCGGAAAACCTTTTTACAGTGTAGTCATGGCAAATTGAGGGAGATCAGGCTTGGCTTTTAAGGTGGAGTAACTTGAACTTGTTTGCGAAATAAGTCCACGTCCACGCGGCAATGTAAAAGTAGCTTATGAAAGCCCCCCTCCCCATTTTAACAGTAGCTGTAAAGGATTTGAGAAGGTTTATGACACACCTAACCTTTTTCAGATACGTGTTGTTGCGGACCTCCCAGTTGGCCAAAACCTGCAGGACCATCTGGTGGTTCCGATCCGAGTTTCAACAAACGCGTCCCTTAGTATTAATTCCGCCAAAATTAAGTCTTTGTCGACCGTTGCCAGTTATCTTCTAAAAAATACAGGTAAAGTATTTTTCGAGCGCAGTTCCTTTGCACGGGGAAGGGAGAATTGGGAAGGTCTCCTTAAAGGACATCTTGTCACTAGATGTTGTTTTTTGACCGTGTTAATGCCCGAGAAGCACCACCGAAACGCCACCTGATTCTTATTTTTCGGATATGAATACATTAGTCGCGTTTTGCAGATACTATGGTGTCTGTACCACGGTAATTGGGTCTGCAATTAGTATTTTTTCAACTATTGTGGTATCTGATAAAACGGGCTAAATTCGTTATCGCAGTTATCGGGGTATCTGAACATTTGATACGACGGTACCTTGACAGATACCATGGTAACTGCAAAAATACCTTTTTACCGTGGTATCAGATACCGCGGTAACTACGAAAACGACTTAAGATCGTGATATCAGATACCATGGTATCTGCCAAAATGCAGCTATTGAATCAGTTTGAACCGCTAACAGATTTTTATTTTTTTCATCTTGGTCTCTAGTAGTGACGTTCAGAATAGGCACTGCAGGCCCTAGAAGACAAAGTTCGTCCTGGCGCGTAAAGTTCAAATTTCAACGGAAACGTGTATTCCAGTGGCCAAAGAAGCGAAGCTCAGGAAATTCCAGATTGCAAGGTCACTTCTGAAAAAAAAAAAAGCCGATCTGGCGTGAGACACAAAAAAAAATATTTTTGGGCAATCGTTTACCGTTGAAGTTGCTAAATATTTCAAGCATAGAAGTACAACACACAAAAAGAACAAGACCAAAGGTTTCGATGGGATCCCAAAAATCTAATCCAGACAATTGGGTCTTGTCTTCGCCAGATCAATTCTTCGCCAGACTAATCATCAGAGAAAACCGTGTTCAGATATACCTCTATAAGCCATATCTATTTTGACGACACTGACTGAAAATTCCTGCTTTACTTCTGCCAAATTTCCGGTTTCGCCCGAATTCCCAGCGAACTACTAGTCCAGCAAAAAAAAGAAAGTTCAGAAACGAATCCAGCGGACCTCTTTATCCCTATAAAGAACATCTGATCAACTTTAAATAAAACTTTGACTTAAAAAAAAATTCCGGTTACAACCGGATTCCGGACTAACTATATGTACGGATAAAATATTATTGTCATATACAGACTCAGCGTCTCTTCTTACCCCTAAATCTGTCATCTAATCAACTTCAGATAAAACTTTTGCTTTAAACGAACTTTCCGGTTTTGACCGGATTCCTGGCGAACTAGTTGTCCGATGAGAAAATAGTTTTGATCATTGTGTTCAGCATGTCTTTTTACCCTTAAATCGAACATTTAATCAACTTCAAATGAAACTTACTTTTAACCAACTTTCCGGTTTTTGCCGGATTCCGGACAAACTACTTGTCCGACAACAAACATCTGGTCCATGTAAATCTTTTCCATAATTTGACTGGATCCATCGTGTTCAGCATGTCTTCTTACCCCATAATCGACTATCACATTAGCTGTTTAAAAATATTTTGTTTGTCCCTTAATTTGAACCCCCTCCCCCACCCTCAAATATAGGGCTACACAGCCCATCTTCGAACTTGACCTGTACTTTTGACCCAAAGAATCCTCATCAAAATATCTCAATCCCTTCGAGAGTTATCGTGCGGACAGACGGACAGGCAGACGGACAACTTTTGCGATGTCATAGGTATCCCTCCACTTACGTTTTGGGATCCCAAAAAGCGCATCCGATGAAAATCGTTTATACGAATAGAGGTGCAACCAGGGTGCAACGGAGTAACGCATTTTGTCGGGTCTGCAAGCAGATTTTAGTGAATAAGTGATGGGTAACTAGATTGTCATATATCAGCCTTTTTCGGTTAAACTTCAAACGGATACATCAGCAGAGTGCTGAGTCAGCGTATACATGGGCTGAAGGAATTTTGGTGTTGGTGTTTATTCGTCTTGTCTGCTTTAATTGAAAAGTAATTAGCGGCTTCTGCTGCTGATCGTCCATCCTCCGCCCGTCTGAGCGCCGATGAGCGTGTTCAACCCTTCTAACCATAGTAACTATTAGTTACTATTTTCTTTCCAACCTTGTAAAAAGTTACTACGCTGACCGTTCAAACCTTCTCAAAATAGTAACTAATAGTTACTATTTGCTTACCATGCTCGGGAGCGTAGTAAGCGTGGTAACTACGCATCTCTGTAACGTGATTGGTCGGATTCGCCCGTGGCATGATATTCTGCTGGAAAATAGAAAAATCGTTCCAAAAAGCCAGAATTCGTGACGTCATGCGTTGTAACTACGGTAAGTAGGGTGGAACACGCTCGATGTTGACAGTGAGGCTAAAAGCATAATCGGCCTTCCAGTTAGTGTGTCGGAAAATAATTGTCAATGGACCAAGTGTCTCGGAAAGAACTTGTCACCCTTAAAGTTTAATTGAAAAGGCATCTTATTTTACATCTGATATTTGAATACATTGAAATGTTTTGACTCGTCGAAGGGATTTTGAATTTTTCCATCCGGGGCTCTAGTAATAACGATCACAATGTGCGACAACCCAAAATTCATCCCGACGCGGAGAATTTGAATTTCAACAAAATCCTGCATTTCCATGGCCGAAGACGCCAAGCTCGGAAAATTCATAGCTGAAGAAAGTAAGCTAATGATGTCAAAGGACCTGTCTTACCTATAATAATAACGCAACCTACTTCCATAATCACTCCATATATTTCAAAACCCGGAGACCCCAATTTCGTATGGTACATTCTAACCCCTCTAACAAAACCACGCTGATTTTCTCACTTGCCGTGTTTTGCTACCTTCGATGTGTATCACTCTGTCGTTGGTTGTCTGCGAGAAATTTTTCCATCAGAAAAAACGGTTATGTAAATTGTTTCCCTGCTTTCGCTATAAGTCAACGGGTCTCGGATATGGCTTAAAACAGCCAAAAAATATTATTTGTTGAAAGCACAGCCTAGTTTTAATTCAAATATTTTAAAATAGTACGAGGGGTCCTTTAAGATATGTCTTGCGAGGAATCTGCCATTCTTAGTTTATTTTTCAGCAATGGCTTACCCTTGTTGTTTCTATTCCAAGCATAGAGGGACAAGCACATAGAGGTACGGCAAATCCGAAAGATTAAGTTCATTCCATTAAGTCAGATATCTGTCTATAGCTAACAAACGAAGGAACGCATTCGTATCGGAGCCTCGTTTTTGTTGCACGCTGCAGGTCCACTTCTCGGCCGCTTCCGGGCTGATTCTTTCTACACTCGTTTCTGTACTGCAGTGCTTCCCAGGAAGACGGCAGCGCTTCTCGAAAATCGCGGACTTGCATACCGACCAAGTCCGTGCTTCCCTGCAAGGCGCTGCTTCAAGCAAGAAGAAATCGTGCAGGCAGTGAATCCAGAAACGCATCTTTCACAGAAGCCATCAGAGAAGTGCTGCAGCAGCGATGCGGCAGCACTATTGCAACGAAAACGAGGCTCGGGTTTAATAAATGATGTGTAACTAGACTGTCGGTAAAAAAAAAAAAAAAAAAAAAAAAATCCTTCAGCCCAAGCTGACTGCGAATCATATTTGATGGTGCAAAACGGATACCTCACTTGAATTTTTATTAGATATATATTTCGGCCCTTCTTGGCAAGGGTCCTCTTCAGGCTCAAAACCGCTCAAGTTGGAAATGCGAACTTGTGGGAAAACGAACGAAACGAACGAAAAGGGCCGAAATATAGCTCTTATAAAAATTCAGCTGACGTATCCGTTTAGCACTATCAAATAGACTGTCGTCGGATCTCCGCCCTATTCCATTAACTTTGAATATAGAGATTAAGCAACACGCTTTTAGTTTGGATGAAAAGTTATGGGAAGAACCTTGTAACTTGGACTCTATGGAAAACGACTTCCGCAGTAATTGGCTCCTTTGGTTGGGATCAAGGGAGATTTGTTCAGGGTTGCCAGTTGGTTATCAGAGCTCTCTATATATTTTATTCAACTTTCCTTTCCCAGGTCATTTAGCCGTCTCTGGGATAGAAGGACTTGCAGTTATGCCCTTTAGCCCCTCGAATGGCACGAAGAGCGATGACGTCATGAGTATTATGACGGCGTTGTTTAATATGGGCAATATTGACATGAAAGCATATACAGAAGCGGCGAACATACCTATATCGGTGAGTCATTCCTGTATAGGTGGTTGAAGACTGCCCTGGACATAGAGATAGGGCCTTAATATAGTATATATATGTATATATTATTTGTAACCCGCCAAATATCAGTTTTTCAGTCCAGAACCCCTTTAATGTGCTTGTCACTATGTAAACATTTTAAGTCTTTTTAGTGTGTTTTTAAACTATATGAAAAAACGTAGTCATGTTTATGTACATTGTTTTAATATGTGTATTTTATATTGTGTATTTTACTCATACTCCGCTGTTATACAAAAAGCGGGTCACATATAAATAAATAAAATAAAATACACAAGGTGATAGCGGAGTAAAGTGAACAACGAAAAACCACACAAGATAAATAACAGTGTAAATACACAAAATTTAGACATAATTCCTAACTGGGCCTGATAAATTCATGAAAAACATCATGTACTCGATGCCCAGGATGTCGAGATGTACATAGTAGTGACGCTGACGTTTTCTCTAGTGAACGAATGACATCTTGGACGCCTAACTTCTGAACTAATTAGTCAGCTAACAGGGACGGTAAGACAAGCAGACTTAGAAATGAAATAGACAAGTGACAACAGTACTTTTTCACATATTATAATTTTTATTTATTACCTTAAACTACCTTAAATCGCACTTCCAGCGAGATCAGGTGGTGTACTCCTCATTTAGAGTCTCTCGCTGGTTGGCGGCTTGATTGTTTGATTGTTGTTGTTACATCGGCTCACTGGCACTCCAAATCGGCGTTAAAAAGAGGGAAAGATCCAAATAAATGTGATTCTTACCGGCCAATCACTGTTGCCTGTAATATAAGTAAAGTTTTTGAGTATGTACTACTCCCATCTGTCATTGATCATGTAAATTACGATGCCAATCACTTTGGTTTTAAAAAGGGAATTGGATGCCAGCATGCACACAGGGCGCTTGCTGTTCTCCTCAAAGATGTGCATACCAAAGGTCAGTCATTACATATTTGTGCTTTGGACATCTCCAAAGCATTTGACACCGTCGTTCATTCACAAGCTCTGCTGTCACTGTATCAGCTTGGTATAAACATTTCTATTATATCTGTGCTACGTTTCGGGTATTCAAATTCGTATGTGAGATTGAAATCTAACGGTCATATTTTCGGGAATATTCCAGTGAAGTGCGGGGTCAGACAAGGAGGTGTCCTTTCGCCGTACATATTTAATGCTTGTATCGCCAGTGTTCTGACCAAGATCCCATCGAGTTGTTTTTATGGGTTCACTGAACTTTCTTATCTAGCGTATGCTGATGACCTCCTTCTTATTAGTCGGTCAAAAAGCTCACTTGAGCGAAATGTCCGTCTGGTTAGGTCTCTGTTTAAAGATATTGGCCTTTCTTTAAATATTGCTAAGTGTGAATACTTGTCTTTTAATAATGATCAATGTGCCAGTTCTCTGAATTGCGGGAGTTTTGCTGTACCTAGAGTAAAGAGGTTTAAGTGGCTGGGCATATCTGTTTGTGATTCTCTTGCTAGTATCCGGAGGAAGTTTTTATCTGATACCAAAGATAAATTAAGAATCGGGTATGCAAAAATTGTTGCTAATCGTGGTCGTTTCAGCAGATGTGGATTGGCTAAACTTTATTCTAGTTTTTGCGACCATGCCGTTTTGTCTGCGTCTGGTTTATATCCTGTATTTACAAAGACTGATTTCAAGCAAATGAGGGTGGATTATTTTCGATACTGCAAATTCCTTTTGTATTTACCCAGATCGGTCCGAAATAGACGCCTCGTAGATCGTTACGGAGCTATCGACATCATGTGTTCGCTGGAAAATCTGCAGACCAATATTGGTGCCGATGCGTGTTTCCGCCTTGGTGCGCATCACGGCCTCATCCGACTTTTTCATTGAGTGCTTTTTTGTTGTTGTTAGGTGTTATATGTTGTATTGTCTTTATTTCTTTTCTTTTCTTTGATTACTCCACTATCCTAATCTGTACAGTGGGTTACAAATAAATATTATTATATATTATATTATAATGTCGCCGACATTCCTTGGTTGGTAGATGTTGTTACATCGGCTCACTGGCATCCCAGCGCAGCCGACACTCAGCATTTCGCCAGTCCTCGTCCACACCGTTTTTTGAAGCCAGGGACCGTAATTATACGCTGACAGAAGAAAACCATAGCACACGAAACATAACATGTTATATCACGACCAGAACATTAGCGAACACTCGGTTCATCACGCCAAACCTGCTAGAGTGACAACCTCAGCTGAAAAATGAGCAAACGTAGAACTTGGATAAGGCTTTTTCAGATCTTATTAGCCGACATTTCAGTCAATAAAACATTTTCGCTTAATCTCGTAAAACGACATACGATACGAATGGCAAACAAGCCGGTCGCACTGTTGAGTTTCCAATGCCTTAGGCTAGTATTTTATTATTTCTCTTGCCTTATTTTTGTTTATATATATTGATGTGTATTTAGTTAGTCACTTGAATCACTTAGTCAATCACTTGATCAGTTAGTCACTTGAATCACTCGAAATTATGTCATAACCATACATTGACGGAGAAGTTCAAAATTCAAGATGCAAGTGTTACCCTTTTGGATGTTTCCTCGTCGCTTTCAAAAATCATGGACGACAGGGCCCAACCAGCGCACGACGTCATACATTTCTTCCTCGCCGACGACTGAAAATTAAGTGTCTTTTTCTGTGTGTTTATTTTATTTATTTTCTTCACAGACTCCGCTTTTACAAAATGGCGGGTCATAAAAAAATTACTTACTTACTCACTTAGTCGGCACACGCCGTAAGTAAGATTCTTAATGAATAAGCGATTTGAATTCATCTATTTATAAAAATCACATTTTTAACTGACTGCCATTTTGTATGCCACTAGCATGTCTGTAACTTTTCTATAACTTCTTTCTGTAACTCTGTTGCTCTTTCCGTTTTAAGAAAATTCTGCCTTACCTTTCACTAAGTAAGTAAGTAAGTAAGTAATTTATTTCTAACCCGCCATTTCAAAAAGCGGAGTAAGTAAAAGAAAATAAATAAAAGCATCGCCTCGGCAGCCTATGCAGTTTACGATAACAGTTATTATAAGACACGCGTTTACTGCTACCCTTCCAAGATTGGGGCCCTGGACAGCTTCCTATTTTGCACAGCCAGAAGCTGGTTGAAGCGAGAGAGACAAATTTAATATATAATGGAATTTATAACAATAAAAATCAATATCGTAACAGACCTGCCACGTGAAAATCTATACAGGTTTGTATGTGGCACGGCTCAGTAATTTAATCACTCCACATACGATATTGGGAACAAAAAAGAAAAGGGAAAAAACTGCATAAAAAAAAAAATATTCAGTATCATAAATAATAGAAGACAATTAAACCGCAATCCGGAATCAATTCACGCACAAGGAAACCCTCTCTCAAGGTAAGATTCGGCTTCCATGGATCTTGAAGGGTTCTCTCAGACTTGCGTAGGTCCTACCTCTTTCCCGTAGATGCTATATAAATAAATGAATGATGATTTAATCCGTAATATCTTTAAATACATAAAAATAGCTTTGGATATGTCAATACAAATAAAGACACTTCAAGCACTATCAGTCAACTCGACAGTATAACAGTAAATTTCATAAATAAACTACATCAATAAACAAAAGCCAGGTCAAAATTACATACCGTATCTCGTATAAAATTTATAAATAAAACAATCAAGTTCGTAAATAAACTGCATCGATAAAGAAAAACAAGTGCGCTCTTAGCTAGTGTTTCTCCGGAAATTTGTTATGTCACGTCCTAGGTGTGAGAACTCGCAACGACATAATAATACATAGATGGCACTTTACACAAGGGACTTGTGACCAATAAACCATAAACAGTTTTTTTCGAATATAATTTAGAAGTCTAGGACACCATTCTCGGTGCCACGTAGACATACCAGGACCCAAAAGGCGGGGTCTCATGGTGAAAACCAAAGATATAATTTTAATGGGGAAGACGCCCTTGAGATGGAAACAAATGGTAAGAGCGCCTGCCTTGTAAGCAGGGGGTCCTGGGTTCAGATCCCGGCTGAGGAGCATTTTTTGTCTTTCAGTTCACTACTTATAAAAAAAAATCACAACGACATATCTGCTAGAGTAATCCTTAGTTAAAAATACTGTTATATACAGTATATTGGGTTTATGAGTTGCTGTCGGGGAGGGACTGGAAAAGAAGGGAAATTTTTTTTTATCCATTCGCTGTTTGTCTCTTGATTTCCCTTTCTGCTTTTTTGTTCTGCCTGTAAGTGAGACTCTTCACTCATTTGGAGTTATCACTTTCTGAGCAGCTGTCTTGTAGCTGTCGAGCTGTGGGGCAACATATGCGCCTTTTTGAAGATGTATTATGATGAAATTCTATTTACGCACTTAAGAAGAGGAAAATAGCGCAGTACAGAAAAATAAAAGGAAAAAATACACTGAGCTTTCAATAATGTAGTAAATGCACAAGATAAAAAAATAAACATTAAAAAAAAGAATAGTGACTAATCGGGCCTAAAAAATCTTCTTCCTAGATGGAATGCGGAGAAATGGGCAAGGGCAGAAACGTGAAGGTCCTGGGCAACTGAAGATAACGTTGCACAAGGGTCAGAGGGCAGAGTCAGAGGTCAGAGAGAGGCAAAAAAGTTGAAGTTATACGGAAATTCCCATAACGTCGAGGAAGGTACAAGAGAAATTTACAATATTTGGAATTCTAAGTCCTGATACATTTTATATCTTTTCGTCTCAGAATACCAAGAATTCCGGAAATGTTGCAGACAGAGGGAGAACAAAAACTATTATATAAACTACCAAGGGCTTTTCTGTTATACCTTCCTCTATTTGGAACTGTTTTATACGAGGCTCGTAGTCGTAGCTCGTAGTCAGAAGCATTCTGCCTTGACCCAACATGCAAGCTGATTGTGTGCTTAGGCGATATTTCTCCGGTGGGATAAAATAGTTACCAAATATTGCAAAGACTATTCCAAAGTAGCCCTGATTAAGTTAGAACGAAAAAAAAAACAGGTTATAAGGTCACTTTACTTTCAGGCCTACAGAGACTGGTTTTCTGGTGCGGAGGAGGAAGCTGCCGAAGGGTTCATCCTTCTTTCGGTGTGTCTTAATTGCAGATCAAGAGGTTTTGTCAGACTTAAAAGTAGCGACCCCAAAGTACCGCCGATGATTGACCCCCAGTATTTGAGTGATGAAGATGATGTGAAATGCCTAATGTCAGGTGCGGGATAATGATTTCCTATCTTAATTTTTAGCATATTTTTCTTGGCTTCAGCTCAAACGAAAGGCAATAATAAATAGTTTTCCTGCTCCAGCGTTCTAAATTTCGAGTCAATCAGATTTAATTCGGATCAGTACGAGGACAGAAATAAACCGGGACCCCCAGCGCCGTGCAAAACGGATAAGTCAGCTACATTTTATTAGAAACTCCAACCAAAAACTCCAACCAATTTTCAGAGAAGAAGTTCATAAAATCAGATATTTAAGGAAGAATCTTTAATGTTTTTTTCACAAATTCATTTTCCAGCTTGAGCGGATTGAGCCTGAAGAGGACCCTTGCCAAGAAGGGCCAAAATATAGCTCTAATAAAATGTAGCTGACTTATCCGTTTTGCACCGTCAAATATGATTAGCAGTCAGCTTGGGCTGAAGCATCTGTCTAAAGATTTCTGAAAGAGCACAAAAGATGGATCACCATTAGTGATTGATCGAGCAATTAGGGAAGCAGAGTTTTTTCGTATTTCAACTACTCCATTTCCTTTGAATCTACCCAAATCACTCAAGCTTCAGTGGCTACTTGAAAGGTTCGAACCCCTCGCAGGTCTTCTCGTCGGTTTATGAGAAGAAAAGATTTGGGAAAGTCAACGTTCTTTTCCAACTAAGCGAAGAATTGGTTAAATTTTTCAGGGATATTTTTTTTTCATTCCCCCTCTCAGCGACACAAGCAAGCACCTACTCTTTTCATGTTTAATATGAAAAAAAATCTTAGTCTCTTTACTACATCTAACTAGGTTTCATTTTTTCCACTTTTTACATTAACCAAAACCACTAAAATTTAGAATCAATGAAAACATTTAAAACATTATTATAACATGAAAAACGAGTCAAAACGCGAAACAAAACAGCGTAGGTTAAACAAAGGAGCACAGGAATGCTTTTTAAACCACTTCAAATGAATATCCCGATGAAAAATTTATCTCAAAATAGTAGTGTGAAGTTGCACGAAAGAGTAGCATGCATTACTGATGCTATTACATGCTCCTACTTCAAGGCTACCGTGTTACTGCATTCTACTGCATGCTACTATTAGCAAGACTTGATGCTACTGGATACTACTGCTTAATATTGGCCCAGTCTGAGGCACATTAAATGATAGTATTTTGTACTATTACACATTATTACATGCAACTTTTTCGTACAACTATCATGCAACTATGCAGGCTACAAATTTTTCATCGGGATTTGAAGCTTCTGTAATACGGAGGATAAGACGCGGTATGGTCGATTCGGTAGCGTGGGGAGGCTCGTGGGGGTCTATCTCCTAGGGCTTGTAGAGTTGAACAAACTAGGGTTACAATATACTTTATTATCCAATGCACTTACAACTCAGTGGGTTCCAAGTAGACGTTAATCCATACGTAGATAATCCTCAAATAACGATATGGCAATTACTACCAATTGTACAGCAACACTGCTAGTCTTGGGCTCGACTGCTCTCCTTTAAACGTGGAGAATCTTACTTATATACATAATTAACCGATACACTAAAACCAGGCACTAGCCCACCTGCAGACTTGCCAATATTGCATCCGTCATCAATAAAAACTGTCTTCATGGTATTCTTGAAGTCGGTAAATCCAAGTGAGCCGGGCAGGACTCAGTCCCACGGCTATGACTCACGCTCGGTAGCTCGTGGTTCTGAGAATGGGCAAGTCGGCCGGTGCGCATTTGTGCAGAGGTTTCAGAGTTACAGTCGAGAGGCGTGAACTACGTCAGTACACTTCTTCTGAGAGCTTTCTTGCTTCCAAACACTTCGAATATCAGTCTGATGTCATGTTTTCCCTTTTAGCAATTCGACAGTCAGCCTCACTTCTCACGACAAAGAACCTTCGCTCGATAGGTGTAGAGATTCAGCTGCCTAAATTTCCGGAATGCGGTTCGCCGGATTTGACATCAGACAACTATTTAGAATGCGTCGTCCGGAAAGCAGCAATCACAATGTATCATCCGGCCGGAACAGCATCTATGGGCAGGGACGGTGTACTCGACGAACGGTTACGGTAAGCCTTCCATGTATTTTCTTGACCGAGTTTGGAAAGTCAATTATTCAATCAAAAGGGGTTAGTTAAAGCGGACCACAAAAAAATGGTCTTTCTACCACACACACAATGATAACCATCCCTAAAGCCACTATGAATGAAAAACCACAAAAAACACCGTCATAAGAATGAGCAAATAAAAAAAAACAACCAAATTTCCTAGGTTTGAAACAATTCGGTCTCGACTAAATCTGAGCCGATTATCCGGGACAGCCGTTATGGCACGTAGAGAGCCAAGGATCAAAACAATAATTTCCATCTAATGCTCCAACTGTTTATTACAAATACAAATAAATTAAAAAAACAAGACCAGTGTGGTACTCCTGACGACATAAAAAAAAAATAATCAATTAAGTCTTATGATTCTTTGCTAATCAAACGTGGAAAATTTCGTCATCTGGAAAAGAAGACGTTCTGCGCAGGTTTTTCCTCGAGCCAAAACAGCAACCCGGCAATCAAGTTCAAATCTAAATGGTGGCTTGTGATCAGCAAGAGAAGGTAAACATAATGTTTGTATTAGGTCTTTGATCGACCAATTAATCAGTCAAAACCGGGGTCAGACAAGCTATTTTTTATTCCTCAAAGAACATTTTTAACGGCAGGAGATTACCGAATATTTGTCTTCTCGTCAATTGCACTATGCCCAATTCTTTTTAGACATCGTCAAACAATTTTGTCAACTGATAACAAAACAGAGATACAAATTTTGACGTAAATAAAGACTTGATTAAGTCGCAAGAGCAGCCTGCCGAGCTCTGTGAATGAACGAATTTGTTCCCAAAAATGCACGTGGTGCCACGGCGTGATAAAACATTCAGAAGGGAAAACACCAAAATACAAAACCCTTAGCCTATCCCAAAATACGCTCTCGGTGACCCATACCCTGCTTGAGAAACTTCCCGAGCTGACGAAGGTCACCAAATTTATCTTTCTCATATTTTTAACCAAATGCGGCTGCCGCTGCATGAAAATGAAGTCAAACGGGGTCGCTGATCGCGCGGTGGCCGCTGCATGAAAATGAAGTCAAATGGGGTCGCTGATCACGCGGCGGGCGCTGCATGAAAATGAAGTTGGACAAGGGTCGCTAATCATGCAGCGGTGAAGGTCACCAAAATATGTCTTCCTCATATTTTTAACCAAATCCTCCTCTTCCGTAATATTTTCCCCAAAAATCTTCCTTCTCAAATTTTGCATCTCCAAAAAGCCACCTATTAAATGAAAAATATACTCCCATTTTCAACAGCACAAAAGGCAAAAGGAAGGATATATTCATAATCCTTCCTCATAATAAGCTAAGAGACAGTAGTTGCGTTTTTTATCCAAGGTTTGCTCGCCGTTCACTTAGCCGGTTGCTTAATTTCCGTTTTCGGACGCCGTCGAAGTTTACCGTTTGCTTAATTAGTGGTTTTACGACTCGGGCGATCCTTGCCCGGTTGACGTTTCTTCGACGGTTCAAGCAAACTTCAAACTTGCTAGCTAACGAAGTTCGACGGTCAGAATTTGAAGGACAAAGAAACTGTGACCGGCGACCCAAAACCGTATTTCAATAGAGACCTTCGGGTTTGAAGGTAACTTCAGACTTCGATCAAAAACGCAACTAGTTTTGTGAGCCGTGAGCTTTGGCGTCATTTGCAAGTGGGGTGGGGTGTTGCCAGAGATTAGATAGATAGATAGATTAGAGTTTTATTGATAAAACTCGTAGCGCCGATTCGGCACTAAATATGTCGACCATTACATTTGACGGTTTAAAATAACTTGAATATATGGGAATCATTACAAAAAAATTGTCACTTAAGGCGCATTCTCGCCGTTCCCCGAGGACTCCACTTGAAGAGCCCCGCGTTTTTTTTGTCCCGGGGACTCACTCCCCGTATTCTCGCGAGTCCCCACGGACGGGGAATGCTCCGGTTATCATCACTATCATCAAAAAGTACTCTTTTCAGATTCGGAGGGGAATCAATTTTTGCTGGTGTTGGTGCAATGTAAAATTAAAAACAGTCAGAATAAACAAAACCAAACATAAAGGGAATCCACACTAATTTCGTCAACTGCATTTTTTTTTTCGAACAAAATCCATTTTGTTAGCATTCCCCGTGTTCTCGCTGTTTCTGTACGCGGAGTCCGTGTGGAGTGACTCCCTCTATCCTCGCCGTTCCGTTCGATTCCTCGAGGAGTTCATGGAGTTCACCAGTTTCTTGTTAATTTTTTCACTAAAATATGGTATAATAGAATTAAAACACCGGCCAGTACGACCCGTCACTGGCACCAAGAAGTTCTGGTGCCGCGACCTTCCTTTCACCGGTGCTAGTTGATGCAGTATGTCTGCTTTTCTCTGGTAAGGATCGACCGGCCAAAGCGTAAAATTAGATTTTACCGGCGGACATGGAGTCCATGTGAAAGAATGGAGGACACAGCCTTAATAGCACGAGGGAAGCTTTGTAGCCCATATATTTTAGCCCTAGTATAATTCGAGTTGCGATTTTTATCTGAATTTTCAGTTCTTCGTTCTCGCTTCTGAATTCCCGATTCTCGTACAAATGACCGTTTTTGCTCCTCTGGCCTCTCCATTCTCGCTTCTGACAAAAACGCTAATTCGGCAGCTCGTCCGCAACCCAGTATTCGTGTTTATTCATATTGAACACCCGCACTCTGTTGACCAATCAGGGAGGAGAACGGGGAGAGCAGAATCGAGAATTCACCATCGGACAAATTCTCCACTCTGCAGAATCGCGAGGCTTTCCCCGTTCTCGATTCTGACAAAAACGCAAGAAAAGGAGAATTCACGTCATCTGAATAGTCCAAAAACGCGAAATAGGATAATCGCAAGGAGAACTCGGATCAAAATCGCGACTAGTATCTTTGTTAAAGGACACCTGAACGATGAAAACATACTTGAACACACCATAGAGAATGCATTTACAGACATGGCCACAGAGAGCATTCTTCTCCTGAGCGTGACGTTTTCAAAATAGGGATGTTCGTTTCTGGAGGTTTGCACATGCAGACTCCAAGACAAAAAGCGCAATTCATTCAAACCTTGTACAGCGCTGGCCGGATCGTATTGGAATTTCTTCTAGATATACGTTTGGGCTTAACTGGTTAAAAAATATTCCAGAAGAAGGGTTAATTGGAGACATTTGTTCATTTCTAAAATTGTTCGGTACTGAAATAAGGACAGATGCAAAATGGAGCAAAAAACATAGCTTGGAAACACTATTTCGTATTTGGATTGGGTTTTCTGCAGGCAATGTTAATGGAAGCCATACAGGTAGAGATGATACTTGGTACTCTTCATTCAGGTGTCCTTGTAAGTGATACACTCCTTTGTACAAATGTCCCTAAACTGGCGTATGGCGTACTCCAAAGCGGCGGCACTTATTGGTAAATCAGTGCCTGAGTCGACTCAAACAGGAATAGCCTACATCCATTTGCCAAAGATTTGAATTCGGCTGAGCAAACCCAGATTTCAGCCTTATTTTCCAGATCAGAGAATGAGATATAACAGAGCGCTGTCAACTCGTCAATTTGATTTCAAAATATATTTGTCTGCTCTACCGGCCGTGTTCTGACGAACTCGTTAGAGAGACCAGGAGACATAAAGGCGGTTGGATGTAATATTAAAAAATTTATTTCAGAAAAACGATAAATATGCTTAGCTTCAATACGTTATTTCGATTACTGGTTTTTACATAGAGATCCGACCAAGCTTAGAAAATGTTTAAAATTGATTATAATTTTATGGCGAAGATTTCGGGAGTTTTATGCAATCGTATGTCATCGCTGTTGCGGCAGTGGAAAGAAATGTCTAATGCAGAATGCAGCATACATCTACCATAAGTGCAATTTCGGCAATTGTCGTTTTTGCAGAGCAACCGTATATCAGATACCACGGTAACTGCGAAAACGACTAATTGCAGATCCAGTTACCGTGGTAACAGATACCATGGTATCTGCAAAAACGCAACTATTACCAAAAGTGGAACCAGTAGTAGCCTGTTTGGAAAAAACTTGAAAAGACATTTAAAACTCTTGGTCTGCTTTCATAGATAGAGGTATTACGTAATTTTCCTTTCGGAATCGTGATACGATACTTTATTGTAAAACAAACTTTCACAGCATTGGATTTCCGAACTTGCCGCTTTTGTCAGGTACATCATAACTACATAACATCATAATAAGGTGATTATACATAATAAGGCAATAGTGAAGAGTCATAACCAGTCGAAATAAAACATTGTGGGGGATACGTTTGTCACTTGTCCAAAACTTCGACAAACGCTGGTTAAATCCCTGTACAATCATCTTAAAAGAACTATGTTAAGAGTAGGCTATGCTCTCTTAGCGCTTGTTCAGCTGTTCTTGATTGGAGCCTTCAGTAAGCGTGTTCCACCCTACTTACCGTAGTTACGACGCATGACGTCACGATTTTTTTTTGTCGTCAAGGCTGGAACGCATTTTTTAATTTTTGGTAAAATATCACTCCACGGGGTAATCCAGCCAATCACGGTACAGGGATCCGTAGTTACCACGCTTACTACGCTCCCGAGCATGGTAAGCAGATAGTTATTATTAGTTACTATTTCGAGAAGGTTGGAACGGTCAGCTTAGAACTTTTTGTGAGGTTGGAACGGAAATAATAACTAATAGTTACTATTGTTAGATGGGTGGAACACGCTCAGTGATAACCAAAGTAACCGCTGGACAGCTTGGATGGATATGTTTATTTCACGGAATCTGCACACGATGTAAACTTGTTGGCAGACTTGGGAGCAATCACGTATCCAAAGTTGTTTTGTGTTTCCCCCCATCACGGTTCTTATCGGTTAATTACCCGTTGAGATAATAAATTGTGAAATAAGCTAGAAATAAACTTAAAGAATACTGCGAATTTCAGTTTGTTGTATTTCACTGACTGGCAATGAGTGTATGCTAGGGACTGTCTGAAAACTGGCTCTCACCTTCGTCACATAAACAGGGTTGTAAAATTGCTCTTCTGTGATTCATGTCGCTCCTGCTAGAAAGGGGTTAGAGGCTTTTTAGGTTTCTGAGTTTCAAAGATGCTGTGCTCCGCGAATTTCTTGACAGTAACGATAGTAAAATCATCCGAGATCTGCTTATTCCTTGAATTTTCACCGAATAGGGCTGTGATTCGACAGTCTAGTTACACTTCACTTATTTACTTAAATAGGTCTGAAAACCAGATAAAAATGCGTTACTTTGTTTGTCCGCTATCCACAGATAATCCATTTCATCGAACGAACTTATTCTTTCGGATTGTGGTACCTCTATGTGCTTGTCCCTCTATGCTTGAAATATTCAGCAACTACAAAGGTAAGCCACCTGATGAAAAATTTGTAGCTTGTGTAGTTGTATGTTTAGTTGTACGAAAAACTTGCATGTATTGATATGTAGTAGTACAGAATACTTTAATTTATTGTGCCTTACACTGGGTCGATCTTAAGCAGTAGTACTCAGTAGCATCCCGCCTTGCTCCAGCAGCATCCAGTCTTGCTATATTAGCATGTAGTAGCATCAGTTGGTACTGTATGCTACTTTTTCGTACAACTTCATACTACTATTTTGGGATAATTTGTCATCGGGCTTGCTGAAAAATAACACATATAACAAAAAAAACACATCATCATCGCTTTCCTGCTCCCTTCAGAGGAGTTGCTTCCTCCAATTTTCCGAGCTTGGCGTCCGTAACACATGGAAATGCAGGCTAAATTATAACTCGCCGCGACTGGATGAATTTTGTGTTGTCGTACAAGCAGCGCACACTCTGAACGTTATTACTTGAGCCCCGGGCGAAAAATACAAAATTCCATGGATGAGTCAAAATAACTCAGTGTGTTCAAACATCAGATGTAAAATTAAGATGCCTCTTCAGTTAAACTTTAAAAGAGCCAGTGATTAATAAGGGGAAAGACCGTATCCAAGCCTGGAATTCTTTATCCTGTATAATTCAATATTCGGCTTTTGCTTTGCGATAAAGTCTATCCTCTGCTGTGGACCACTGGTTAAAGTGCAGTGTTGCCAGATTGTGATAAAAGAAATATGTCACTATCTTTAAAAAATACGCCAAAAATTCTTTTTAACCCAAAATTGCAAGAAATCTCCAGAAACTTACAAGGTTTGTCAATAGAACCCAAACTATTTTGGCACGCCGACAAAAAAAATCCGCGAATCGGTCGTAAAATCCGCCAGTTTGGCGTAAAGTCCGCCAATATGGCAACACTGTTAAAGCTAGACAAAATTTTACTCATTAAAAATTCTCATCCCAAATACGAACTACTTTCGAGCGAGAAATATGCAAAAAAATGAAAGAGGGTATTCGAAATATTCGGAAAGCTGAAGTATTTACTAAGGGTTAACTTGCGACAGCTAGGTTGATATCGGAAAATAATACAAAGACGGACATTGAAAATAACCTATCCGAGCCAAAGGCGGGGTAGGTTATCGAGCGCAGCGAGGTTGACATTTTTAGATGACCGTCGAGGTTGTTTTTCGGATATTACCCGAAATGGAGGAAAGTTAACTTTTTTGAACAGAAAGCTATGTTTTTGCAATTCAAGCTGATGTAGTATTTCCTACACTGTGACTGTGCGCTTACTCTATTGGCATTTGGTACCTGATCATACATTCGCCGGAATAAATTGCAATCAAAAGGGGAAGCTGATGCAGATAAATACTGTCAAGCCTAGGATTATGAGAACGACTTCCTTTTCGAAAGCAAATGAAAGCGAAATGCTATTATACATATATCTGTATTTGAAAGCTATTAAGCCATATACAGAAAAACAAAGCAAAAAACAATCTCAAATAACAAACAACCTAACAACCTCACATTCTTAACTTAATATCCCACTGGCTTTCTACTAAACTTATAACCTTTTCTACCGTATTGCCAAAACACACGATAGACCTAGCAGTCGTAGACTGCTAAGGATACCTAGAAGTAGCGCATCCCCCCCATTCTGAAGTTGCCAAGCTGTATTTTCAGTTGAAATGTGATTGTATGTAACAAGGTATGGCTATGGTCCTGATGGAAACCAGCTCTTTTAGCTGCTACAGGAGGCTCTGCAAACTTCTACACAGTAGGTCTCATTAAATCAGTGAAAATATACCAAACATATTCCACCAAAGTCGTATCAACCTCTAGAAAGGTTGAATCAACCTCGACAAAAGTCGTATCAACCTCGGAAAAGTTGCATCAACCTCGACGAAAGTCATCAGTTTCGTAACCTCACATGCCCCTTGTGATAAAAAAAAGTCCTGCTGTCATAATATAAACACCTGTCGGGCATAAGACGATATGCATTAAATTACATACCCGAAAAAAATAATATGTTGATATCCAGAATATATAAGCGTACCGTTACTAATTATTCACTGGTGGTTCGTTATGCATGTGTAAGGAAAATCCCAGGGTTGCAGAACTGCATGGGCAGGTGGTGAGAAAAATGGTTAAAAACTATCAAGAACGAATAATCAGATAAAACCTCCGTCTCCCTATCTCTGTACTATGACTATGCGGAGCCGAGTTTTTCCCCGTACCTTTTCCGCTGCGAACAAGCGGAGGTTAATAGCTTCGCGCCACATCACGTTTCGTTATCTCTACAATTAGCTATACCGCTATGAAGCCGCCTTGAGGAAAAGTAGAAGACAAAGCTGATTAGTTCTCTGGACGCGCTCAAGAGCGGGTCAGCGCGGAGAGTACGCCTCCTGCATTTTCTTTCTCTGCGATGAGCAACGGCGAAGACGGAAAAAGGTACAGTTAATACCTCTAGGACTAGGTCCGCTCAGCTTTGTCGGTGTATTCATAGTCGCTGCATGGTATCAAAGACAGAGGTTCTATCTGATTATTTGTTCTTGACTAGTAAGCAAATTGAAGTAAGTGAATATTTGCACTCTTTTTTCGTAATTAAGGGGCAAACAAAATATTTTTAAACAGCTAATGTGAAAAATGTCTAAAAAGACATGCTGAACACGATGGTGACCATTTTCTCAACAAACAAGTAGTTCGTTCGGAATCCGGCAAAAACCGAAAAGTTGGTTAAAAGTAAAGTTTCATTTGAAGTTGATTAAATGTTCGATTTAGTCTGCAGACATGCTGAACACTTATGTGAAAAGCATTTTCTACCCGGACAACTAGTTCGCCCGGAATCTGGCCAAAACCGGAAAATTTGCTAAAAGCAAAAGTTTTATTTGAAGTTGATTAGGTGACAGATTTAGGGGTAAGAAGAGACACTGAGTCTGTATATGACAATCATTTTTTACCTGGACATATAATTCGTCCGGAATCCGGTTGTAACCGGAACATTTTTATAAGTTAAAGTTTTATTTTAGGTTGATTAGATGTTCTTTATAGACATAAGGATATACGCTGACAATTAGTTCGCTCGGAATTCGGCCGAAACCGGAAATTTGGCAGAAGTAAAGCAGGAAGTTTCGGTGAGTGTCGTCGAAAAAGATATGGCTTCTAGAGGTATATCTGAACTTGGTTTTCTCTGATGATTAGCCTGGCGAAGACTGGATCTGGCGAAGACAAGACCCAATTGTCTGGATCAAATATTAATTTTTGGGGATCCCATCGAAACCTTCGGGCTTGTTTACTTAAACGTCGTTTTTAAACTTTAAAAACCCCACCTTAACTCGAAAAAAATCGAGTTAAGAGTTGGATTCAAGTAGACGGAGAAGGTGGGAGACACCATTATCTTTTGATAGGTCAGATATTTGATTGGATTGGATTATTTTATTTCTAAATTGCATAATAACCAATCTGATAGGTAACCGCCCATGAGAAGACATAAATGCACTGGCACTTATGGCGAACACTGCAAGCACTGACGAACACACAGTTACCTTTGTTTTCTTCAAAATCCTCACGGTAGCCAACGTTATCCACAAATTACTTGAACACAGTTTACTCTTCAAAGCAAGGTGGCAATTGTTCAAAAATTATTCAGTGATTCAGTGAGGTGAAAAGGGGTACTAAACCTTCGAGAAGGTCGAGTGGCCAGTAAGAGGATTAATACAACTAAGTATATCACCACGTGAACGTTTAAATATGTCAGAAGAGGAAATTATCGGCCAGTTTGACATTTCTGGGATCTCGGAAGCTGAATATTGTTTAGCTAAATTCCAGAATCTTCAAGAAATCGGTATAACGAATTTAGTATAATTTACCGAGTTTGTTTACTGTGATCCAGTTTACATGCTTTCTTCTTTGTACTTGCGGGAATTAACAAGAAAAAACAGAAAACAAAATACTAAAAAAAATCGATGGAGTTAGTAATTACGGAAGTTTGACTTTTCTACACATTTTCTGTATACTCGCTAAAAGAAAAAATATTTTGTTAGATCCGTGGTCGAACTATGATCCCAGCCTGCCCGTGTCGGGTGCTTCCGAACCGCGCCACTAGATGACCCAGTGGTCTGGCCCGTATCCAGGAATTTATTCCGGGGGGGTTGCCTGCGGGTCGGACAAAAAAGTCCAAAAAAGACATATATCAGAGTGAAAAGCCTTTACAAATGATTATTTTTGTCTGTTTCGAGGGGGGTCAACCCCCTAACCCCTAACCCCCCCCCCCCCTGGATACGGCCTTGTCAGCGGTCGACCGAGTCGTGGCTTCACCTTGGGTCTTGTGTGGGAGGGTTCTAGACGTTGCAACTACTAGAATGCTTACGATGCAACTCCTTTAAACTCGTTGAGGCTGCAGTGGTGTGGTGGATTGTCCCTGTCCAGTCATCCAATCATGTCTGATAAGCAGCATCAGACGCGTTGCCTGTGGTTAACATACAACGAACCTGTTTTCGGATCAGATTTCATCTTGTTTCGAACCTAAAGGAGTTTATTGATGTGATCGAAGCTGGGAGAGGCATCTTTATAAGTCGATAGGAATCACTTTGTGAAAACTATATTTGCCGTTTTTCTGCAAAATCGCAGAACCAGCGAACATTGTTGACTGAAACTGAATCATGAATCGACCTTTTAGCGCAATAAGTCCCTCAATCTCGTCTGATCATTAGTTATTCAGTAGGTCAGATTGCAGAAGCTAAAGCTGCACTAATGCTAGAATATTCAGATACCAGTTAGATATTTTTCTTTTGGTTTGATTTTCTTGTTAAGACCTGTTTTGAACTTGCCCAGTCGTGTGCTTCCAAATCGCGTCACTAGATGCTGCCATGGACTTACCGACTCCTAGTTAAATTAGTGACGTGGATTATCTAGACATTGCAAACGCAAGAATGCATCAGTTTTACGCTCCTTTGTGTTGCAAAAAATTGCCGTGGCGTTTGTGCTTCAACGGGTCAGCAATCAGCACTCCAGAACTAAGTCCAACAGCTCGGCCGTTAGGCACGTCTTTAGTTCTGCATACACGAATATATTGATTAGTCTACGATCATCTTGATGGGAATATGCTGGACCGACCGGGTCTAAGCGAAAATCCCCCTGGCGAAAACCTCGCCACCCCATCCCCCCCATAAATCCCGTCGGTACCCCCTGCCCCCTCCCCCCTTTCGGTGCTATAAACCCACTGGCAAAAACCCACCGGGTACCAACCCCCCCCCCCCCATTCCGAATACAAATATATAGGAAATTAAAAATTTTATTAAAACTTGCAGTTTTGCAAGCACTTAAGGGACCGCGAGCACTTAAAGGACCCCTCGCACTATTTACTCTTCTACTTAGAGTATGTTAAAATATTTGAATACTTTAAAAGTAGGCTGTGCTTTCAAGAAATAACGCACGGTTTTGGCTGTTTTAAGCCTTTTCCGAGATCCGTTGACTTGTAGCGGAAACAGGGAAAGAATTTACATAACGGATTTTTCTGATGGAAAAACTTCTCGCAGACAACCGTCGTCAAAGTGATAACACACCAAAGGTAGCAAAACACGGCAAGTGGGAAAATGAGCGTGGTTTTATTAGAGCTGGGTTAGGCTGTACCGTACGAAATTGGGGTCTCCGAGTTTAGAAATATACAGAGTGATTATGGAAGTAGGTTGTGTTAGGATTACAGGTAAGACAGGTCCTTTAAGGATTTTCCCTAGACGCGCGAGTTAAATGTAAACGCGTGATGGCAGCTCGCTAGCCGCTCGCCTCTGCATATAATTTCATAACAATATATTTCATTTTGTTAACACAGTATGGGCGGGAGGGGGTTTGGTCGGGGGTCTTTTGAACCCGGGGGGGAGCCGGAACCCGACCACCGAGCGCACACTCAACATAAGGACAGTGTATGGTCGTTGCAAGGATTCATGCCCGTTTAAAAAAAGCTATTGTTGTAACTACTGCAGAATTTCCCAGTTTTTATATTCAGGTGAATTTGGCCGTCACGATCTTTATGAGTCTTGTCTCAGTGTGATTTCCGGAAAAGCGATAAAACGATCCGACATGACGTCTGTCGTGGGGTTCCCTTCTTTTAAGACGATTAATACCAATACAAACGCTTGTTTTCCCAGTGCCGAAAGATTACATAGTAGGCGTGAAATTTGCTCGTTATTATGTTTTTGTCGGTATCGTAACAAGTGAATCCCCAGTAGATTGTATTTGCACTCGTGTGCCCCGGTTCAGTTGGGACCTATGTTGGTTTCCAGCTCAGATCCAACCCTGGTGTCCTAGGACTTTGTTGAAGCAAGAATAACATGTAACGTCCTTAGAAGTCATCTGAGGGGCTTATCAAGAAATCTTGGGGTTGATCTTTTTCAGATGAAATTTTTGTGATGGTTAGAGCGCATGCTCTAACTATGCTAAAAGAGTTGGGGATTCGGCTCACGGAAATCTTGCGGCAAGCGTAGAGTGGATGGAGCCGTTCGAACGATATTTAGAATGGTAGTATTTCACAGATCCTCCATTTTGGCATTTTGACCGTACATTCCCCGTATTCAACCATACCGCTAGGGTTGGCGGGGGGGGGGGGGGATTCAGGATCTTGTGGCATACTTAACTGCCGAATGCATGATCAGACTTTGGAACTTGAAAGGTGGTAAGAGCATGAGCCCTTGACAGGTACTTTGTTGGTGGCACGTGTGAATGCCGGACAGATGGTTAAAGGAGTTATATCATAAGCATTCTAGCACTTGCAACGTCTAGAACCCCCCCCCCCCCCCAAGACCCGAGATGAAGCCACGACTCGACCCGACCGCTGGGTCATCTGGCGGCGCGGGTCAGAAGCGCCCGACATGGGGAGGCAGAGATCATAGTTTGACTATGGATCTAACAAAACATTTTTATTGTAGCAGGCATATGGAAAATTTGTAGAAAAATCAAATTAATTATTTGTATTATCGAATTCTTCAAGTATTTTGTTTTCTGTTTTTTCTTGTTAATTCCCATAAGTCCAAAGAATTAAGGATGTAAACTAGATCACAATAAACAAACGCCGTAAATTATACTAAATTCGTTATAATAATTTCTTGAAGATTCTGCAACTGAGCTAAATAATATTCAGCTTCCTATACCAAACAAGACCAAACTTTTCGATGGGATCCCAAAAATTCAATATCTGATCCAGACAACTGGGTCTTGTCTTAGCCAGATCCAGTCATCGCCAGAATCCTTGAACATTCTTACAATTAAAATTCAGAAACAGATTAAGGCCAAATAGCTAATCATCTGAGAAAACCAAGTTCAGATATGGATTCAGCACACAGCTTAATGATAGCCTAGATGATTAAGCTGTGATTCAGCATGTGTGTTTACCCGTATAAGCAGGGACCCATAAATTTCCTGTAATGACTCGCCATTCAGGGGGCTTGTCATTTCGTATGTTTCTATGTTGCTATGTTGCCCGAGCCTCACCTAGTTTCCGAAAATTCCGCTTGGGTCGAGACAAGATTTTTACCGTTCCACCAGGTACCTGAGCTAGGACAAAAGATCCAGGATACTCTTACATTACAGAGAAATATTCCTAGTTCAGCACAACAGCTGCGAAAAGTTTTGTCTATCTGGATAGTCGGGTATTTTATACCCGTGGGTATTTCTCGAACTATCTGACGCTCGGTCAAGAGCGCATCAGAAATCACTTATTGACAAGCCCCCTGAATGGCGAGTCATTACAGGAAATTTATGGGTCCCTGGTATAAGTCACATCTGTTTTGACGAAAAGTTCCTGCCACTTCTGCCAATTTGCCGGTTTCGGCCGAACTCTAGAACTACTTGTCCGGCGAAAAAAGAAAACTAAAAAACGAACTCAGGGTATCTTCTTTCCCCAATAATCAGCATCTAATCAACTTCAAATAAAAATTTAACTTACAACAAATTTTCCGACTCCAGCCGGATTCCGGTCGAACTATATGTCCGCGTAAAATATGATTGTCACACACGGATTCAGCGTCTCTTCTTACCCCTAAATCGGTTATCTAGTCAGCTAGAAATAAAACTTTAACTTCTAACAATTTTCCGGTTTTGGCCGGATTCCGGGCGAACTACATGTCCGGGTAGAAAATTGTTTTCACATAAAAGTTCAGCATGTCTTCTTGTCCTAAATCGGTTATCTGATCAACTCCAAATAAAACTTTTAATTTTAACAAACTTTCCGGTTTGGGCCGGATTCCGGGCGAACTACTTGTCCGTCGAGAAAATGGTTTTCACCATCGTCTTCAGCATGTCTTCCTACCTCTTAATCGAACATCTAATCAACTTCAAATAAAACTTTTACTTTAACAAACTTTCCGGTTTTGGCCGGATTCCGGGCGAACTACTTGTCCGTTTACAAAATGGTTTTCACCATCGTGTTCAGCATGTCTTCTTACCCCATAATCGACTATCACATTAGCTGTTTCAAATATTTTGTTTGCCCCTTAATTTGAACCCCCACCCCTAAATGTAGGGCTACAAAGCCCATTTACGAACTCGACTGGTCCGCCGACCCAACGAATCCTCACACCAAGTTTCATCAAGATATCTCATTCCCTTCGAGAGTTATCGTGCTTACAGACGGACGGACAGACGGACAACTTTTGCGATGTCATAGGTATCCCTCAACTTACGTTTTGGGATCCCAAAAATGTAAAACTGGCCGATGATTTCTTCTTCTGACATATCTAAACGTCCACATGATGGTATACATAGTTGTTTAAATTCTCTTACACGCCACTCGATCTTCTCGAAGGTTCTAGTATTCTTTTAACCGACGTCAGGAGATCAATGAATAGTTAATTAGCAATGGCGGATTGGCGTTCAGGAGTGAATTGTGTTCAAGTAATTTGTGGATAACGTTGGCTACCGTGAGGAGTTTGGGGAAAACAAAGGTAACACCGTGTTTCAAAATCGGACCTGTCGAATAATCGGACCTGTCGAATAATGATCGTGTCTCCCACCCTCTCGGCCCACATGAATCAAAGACTTTAATCATCGTGCCGTATCTTCTTTTAGTCGATCTCGTTTATATCAAGGAGAAACAGATTGGGTAGAAATATTTTGATATCCAGTCGTATCTCAGGACCTTGGGACAGGATGGTCTTGGATTTGTTTCTATGACAAGGCAACATGACACGTAGGCTAGGGATCAAGCGGATTCACTTGGGAATACTTACTTTGTGGAGTTTACAGTCCGTGCGAAGGGAGACTTTGCTGGTATATGCTAAGTTTTCAAGGGGAATTCCCAGTATCGACTTCACAGTCGAAAGGGAATAGCCGAACCGTTTCTGCAGTGGAGTTGTTCTGATGTCACAAACATGACTAGTAATTATGCTAATGATTCTAGTTTGACTTGATTTTGCATTAAAGGGTGAATGGGTCCGTTCGAAACAACGTAGGTAGTAGGAGAATATTGGAGTGGTGTGCCCCTTTAATTCGTGCAGTTGCGTCAAATGTTAGCCTATGTTATCGCAACCCTTTACTCGGAAGATGCAAATGTGGGTTGGTCCGGAACATCGCTTTATTCAGTTCATCGTCTTTATGTCTCCACGAATTTAATATGCCCAGTCAGAAATTCTGTTAAAGTTCTCTTTTTTTTATGTTGATTTCTTTGTTTTTCCTGCAACGCTGTGATGATGATGTTGATGAAATTTTATTTATGCACTAAACAAGAAAAGGGAAATAGTGCAGTACAGTAAAAGAGAAGGAAAATATTAGACTTAGCTTTCAGTAGTGGAGTAAATGCAGAAGATGAAAAAAGAAACACAGAAAACAAAGAGAGTGACATTGTGTTTAAAAAAAACTTTTTCCTAAGGCGTATTCTGGCCGTTTTTTCCCCGCGTTTTTGTTTGTCCTGGGGACTCACTCCCCGTATTCTCGCGAGACCCCACGGACGGGGAATGCTCCGATTATCATCACCATCATCAGAACTCCCTTTCAGATTCGGAGGGGAATCAATTTTTGCTGGTGTTGGTGCAATGTACAATTAATTAAAAACAATCAGAATAAACAAAACCAAAAATAAAGTGGATCCAGACTGATTTCGTGAAACTGCATACTTTTTGTTCGAACAAAATCCATTTTGGAAGCATTTCCCGTGTTCTGGTTGTTTTTGGGATCCCAAAACGTAAGTTGAGGGATACCTATGACTTCGCAAAAGTTGTCCGTCTGTCCGTCCGTCTGTAAGCACGATAACTCTCGAAGGGAATGAGATATTTTGATGAAACTTGGTGTGAGGATTTGTTGGGTCGGCGGACCAGTCGAGTTCGTAAATGGGCTTTGTAGCCCTACATTTAGGGGTGGGGGAGGGGGTTCAAATTAAGGGGCAAACAAAATATTTTGAAACAGCTAATGTGATAGTCGATTATGGGGTAAGAAGACATGCTGAACACGATGGTGAAAACCATTTTCTCGACGGACAAGTAGTTCGCCCGGAATCCGACCCAAACCGGAAAGTTTGTTAAAATTAAAAGTTTTATTTGGAGTTGATCAGATGTCCGATTTAGGGCAAGAAGACATGCTGAACTTTTATGTGAAAACAATTTTCTTCTCGGACATGTAGTTCGCCCGGAATCCAGCCAAAACCGGAAAATTGTTAGAAGTTAAAGTTTTATTTCTAGCTGACTAGATAACCGATTTAGGGGTAAGAAGAGACGCTGAATCCGTGTGTGACAATCATATTTACCCGGACATATAGTTCGACCGGAATCCGGCTGGAGTCGGAAAATTTGTTATAAGTTAAATTTTTATTTGAAGTTGATTAGATGTTCATTACTGGGGAAAGAAAATACCCTGAGTTCGTTTTTGAGCTTTCTTTTTTCGCCGGACAAGTAGTTCTAGAGTTCGGCCGAAACCGGGAAATTGGCAGAAGTGGCAGGAACTTTTCGTCAAAACAGATATGACTTATACCGGTAAACACACATGCTGAATCCATATCTGAACTTGGTTTTCTCAGATGATTAGCTATTTGGCCTTAATCTGTTTCTGAATTTTAATTGTAAGAATGTTCAAGGATTCTGGCGATGACTGGATCTGGCTAAGACAAGACCCAGTTGTCTGGATCAGATATTGAATTTTTGGGATCCCATCGAAAAGTTTGGTCTTGTTGTACGCGGAGTCCGCGTGGAGTGACTCATTCTATTCTCGCAGTTCCCTTCTATTCCCCGGGGAGTCCTAGGGGAACGGAGAGAATACGCCTCTAGATGGAATGCGGAAAAATGGTCAAGGGCAGAAACGTGGAGACCTGGCCCCTGGGCAATGAAAGACAACTTTGCAGAAAGGTCAGAAGGCAACGAATTTGCGATTACGCTGGAATTCCTGTAACGTCGCGGAAGGTACAAAAGAAAGTTACAATTTTTCAATAGAAAGTCCTGATACGTTTTAAATTTGTTCGTCTCAGGATGCCAAAAATTTCGGAAACGTTGCAAAGAGAGCAGAGCAAAATAACACTGGGGAGTAGCGCCAAGAACTATGCTTCCCATGCCTTGCAAACAAAAGAAGTCGTAGCGACGCCCACTACGCTTGCGGCATTGAAAGCGGAACAAACTTGCGGGTTTAGAAATTTCTAGTAAAGCAAAAGTGCGGTCTGCACACACCAAGGAAATAATGGAGGCTGTATCATTTTTTTGCTATGTTCAGAATATGAAGTTATCGGAGCCAGCGCTGGTGAACAGCGGAATGAGTTTCAGTAGGGACGATCTCAATCACTAGTGGTGCTAGTATCGCTGCTACTAGAGTGTGTGTCAATTTGGCCAAGGCTTGGCGCTACTTCCTAGTGTTATTTTGCTCTGAAACAGAGGGAGAACAGAAGCTGTCGCCAACGTATTTTTTTCAATCAATCAATTTTATTTCAGCCCTAATAGCAATAGGCTAACACGGGCGGGAATTGGAAAAACAAACACTTACTAACAATACAAATAAAACACAAACAATAATACGAAGTCCATATTTGGCGAGTTACAAATAAAATTCATCCATATTATTACCTTAGTTTGAAAAGAAAGGAAGAACTGGTGAGTACACGTATTTAAATAAAAGAGACTACGGAGTGCGCTGTGAGAACCGGTCTACAGATACAAAGCTTTTTTTTTAATTGATAAGGTATTTTCTAGAGAACGGGATCACTTTTCACCAAGAGATGGGCATCGCGGCAACCGCATAACTATATTAGTGGAATCTATTTCCATATTCCGTTTTCACCTCCGCGAAAAGAAAACAAACCTGAAATAAGCTGTTCCGGTTCAAAGGATCTGACTTGCCCAAAAATATGCCTCTCTGTACGTCCCTAATCCGGGGCCTATCCGGGGGGGGGGGTCGTTTTTTGGGTCCAATCCCCCTCCCACCGAAATAAATTCCTGGATACAACCCTGCCGTAATCGTTTTGTCCGTTCTCACTTCTGAGACCTTCAACTTCTTGTGTCATTTTTATCCACCCTTGCGGCACGACGCTGATTTGTACGTTCTCTCTGTTTGACTCTTTTCCAACCAGACCAGGCTTCCGCTTATTGGTTAGAAACACCTATTAAGGGTAAGTTTTCCGTGTCTCTGATCACTATGGGGGACACGCGAGTCTGAAAACAGCAGGAACTGGTCTGTAATCCTAGGAGAAACCTAGTAAAACCGCAGAGGAGTCACGTGCGTTAGAATATTGTATGTAGGTACAGATTTGTAACCCATCTACAATAGTCACAAAAGTGTGAGACGGAGAACATAAATATAACATAAAAAGTAAGGAACTAATTCAGTCACAACCAAACAGAAAACAAACCCAACTTAAAAAAGTTAAATAAAGTTAAATAGAATGCCAGCCCAGAATGGTGAGACGGCGGCGTAGAATATTGGAATATAAACTGCATCTCCTGCCACTTGTGCTTTAAGGAATATTTGGATTCTGCAGATTATGTTCTTCCGTTATTTTTTTTTATTGTTGAAATTTCCGCAGAGCTTTGCACTGAACTGCAGGAAAAAAAACTCTCTGAAAAGCTGCAACAGTTTCCGTATCATAGAATAGAAACCAAGCGAAAGTGGTTTCAGATTTCCGTTCCAGCTAGAAAATGCCTCCTGTAACCTACCACTCAGTGAAGCTGTGGCGTTGAGTCTCCCAAATTTGCCTTTCTTGGAAAGGGGTCGTACCCAACTATCTAGCGACAAAGATTAAAACTAATGCAGCGTTTACAAGTACAGGAAAACTCGAAGAGAATCCGGTCTTAGTCACAAGAATATGTTTACATGCAGAGGGAAAAAAATTTTTTTCAAACCAGTAAATCTGACAAAAATAAATTCACTAGCCAACAATGTTTTTTTATAGCATTTATGACATCAGTACTGATGGCTGCTACTCTCAAAAGCTAGATAGACTTTTTGTTAGTCTTTTTACCAGCGCCGCCGACGAGATTCCATTCAAGTTTCCCGAATTCCTTTCATCATGAAAGGAATTCTTGTTCCGGTAAACTTTAGTCGTCTTCACGAACGGAAACCTTTCAAGTCGACCGGAATTCCGTTCTACCCGACGGGATTTCTTTTCCGTGTAAACGCTACGTAAACGCTAGTGCGCGATATCGCTTCCTATCCCGAAACTTTAGGCGTATTTTTCGGAGTCTCTGAATGTTGAGTGTTTATCTTTCAGGGTCAAAAAAGTGAAAGGTCTTCGGGTCATCGATGCAAGCGCCTTTCCAACTCTAACATCAGGGACTCCAAACTCCGCTATTATTCTCCTGGCAGAACGCGCTTTTGATATCATTTCGGAAGAGAAAAGAAAGACTAAGAAAAGAAACCCTTCCCCACTTGTAACATAATTTTTAATCGTGCAATACTATTCGGAGAATTAAAGAAGTAAAAAATGACGAATGCAGTTTAATGACTCAACAAGAATACGCAACAAAATCACCAAGTTTACTAAACGAGTTGGCCTATGGCCAATGGGCAGAAAAGAAGTATGTTTCTGTCCATGCGTCTGATATTGCGTCTGATATTCAGCAAAAGCTTGTGCAAATTTTCCAGAGGCTTATAGGTGATTGTTTGACTGTGTTGAAGGCGGTTTGCCCATAGCGCGATATTCGTGGCATTTTTTTGTGGAAAGAATAGCGCTTAAAGAAATGGAAAACCGTGATTTTTTTTTTTTTTTTATCAGCTAGTTATCCCTCTAAGATGATGTACGAGGGATAAATCTACTTTCGGATATTTCGGTTGCGCTTCCGGCAAACCGTCCTCAGCGAATAAACAAAATGCTTCTGCGCTTTCCAAGGGAATAATTGTAAAAATAGTTGGTAAATTGTAAATAGACACAGAACCCAGAATTATAAAATAATCACAGATTTGTACATATACATTATAAACACGCACATTTTTATATTCGTTATTTTAGTTGCATTTGTATGTCATTTAACCCGCATCGTTTTTCTGGTTTTTAGTTACGTGTCGTTTTATGGTTTGTTGGTTCCCCGTCGCTTTTCTGTTTGTATTGTGTTGGATTTAGTTTTGTTTTTTCGATGAGGACGGTTTGCCGGAAGTGCAACCGAAATATCCGAAATTACATTTATCCCTCGCACATCATCTTAGAGGGATAACTAGCTGATCAAGAAAAAAAACCGAAAATCATGGTTTTCTATTTCTTTCGCAATGAATGGTCAACTTGGCTTCAAACCTTAAATTAGAATAGCGCGTTGCACATAACGATATTCGCCAAGGATCTAGTCAACGGATTATTAACCACTTTTGAATGTGGTTCGAACGAAATCCATCATAATTCTGTAAGTAAAACATACTGATTCCGACTGCCCGACCAATTGTGATCTTAGAATTAGCGCCGCTAATTGTCTGTAATACACAAGCATGGGAAAGCTTGTAAGTGAATTTACAAAACATCATACAGTCTGTGTTTCGACGATCTTGCATTCTGCGCAATAAGCAAATATACTATACCATAATGGTAATCTAGCCGATTGCGTAGGCCGGGTAGTTAACATTCTCAAGAATGGCCAGATTTTTCCGGTGAAAACAGGTGTGGGGTGCAAAGAACATCCAACACCTTGAATAACGTTCTGTTTAAAAAAGAACTATTTCAAAAACCGGTTTTCTTATCGTACCAGCCTCCTTTTCGACCAATCAGAGAATGACATGGTTTTTAGTTTATTCTGCATTCACACAATCCACATGTTCAGTCGCGTTTTGAACGTGGAAGTATAGGGATCTTGTTGTCTGATTAAGAAAAATGAGGAATGTATGATGGCGCCTAAGGTTGCAAACTTAGATCAGCTTATTCGCGAGATCCACAATGCATTTGACGGGGATAAAGTGGACGTGGACTACGTTAAGGAGCTGATGACCAACTACAAAAGTAACCCGGCGGATTGGAAGAAATTCGCAAAGTTTGATCGGTTTCGGTAAGTGTTCCATAAATTTGTTGTAGAATTTTTTTTTTTAAGAACCGGGTGAATAGGAAGATTTTGGTAAGCTTGGCCGGTTTTTAGAGTGCCTCCAAAGTTCATTATTCTGTTTTTTTTCTAAATTAATTTACAGCACAATTAGAAACATCTCATGTCACACCACAAAGTGACGGTCAGTACGGGCCTGGTTGTTAGGAATCCCAGGTACCATGTAGCAATAAATATTTTGTGACCATCTGCCTTCCCATACCCTGCAGTTCTCCATATTCAGAGCCAACATTCTGTTTCCTTTATATTAGCCCCCCCCCCCCCCCCCAGCGGTCTATCAGCCTTGAAGTAAAGCTCGACTAGTGCATGAATGAATGTATTTCCAAAAAAGCCCTTTAGGCCATAGCGGGACAAAAATATAAAAATAAATAAGCAGTCCAACTCTACCAGTCCAAATATTCAACACAACTCATAATTCTAATATCTAAATAACTATAAAACAAACTAATGCCTATCCCTACCACAACATCAACCCACATAAAACGTTCACGGTGCTCCATGGCAACCTTCAAGAAGCTACCCAACCGACGCAACTTGGACGCAAATGTCTGTTCAGCGGAAAAAAGATGCGAACGTGCATGACGACTTAGAGTTTTGCAATGTAACTTATGGATCTGTTTTACGAGCTCTGTGTGATGGACGCTGATAGTGAGGTAAGGAGGCACAAACAGAGCTTGGAGCCTAAAGTCGTATAAGGCCAATTGTGTATCAGTTTTGAAGATTTTTCATTTTTTTTATCATCCACCCGTTGCCTAGTAGACGTCATCGAGCTCGTTTGCACAGACTCGGCTGGAATCTTGCTGGAATGTTCAAACGGAAAGTAATAGCACCGAGACGCAAAAGGTCGAATTTTGACGTAAAATGTAGCGGTAACGCAGCCTCTTTTAACCAGGAAGTATAGTGCAGAGAATGTAGGCCGATCCAACATGATGCCATGAGCAGACGATCTGGTAGGGTGCTCGTGGACTTAAATTCCTGACCGGGTTTCGGAACCATCACAATTTCATGTGGAAACTTTTCAGCTGGATGGTGAAAGCGGAGAAGGTCCATCAGTGGGGAAATCCGGATGGTGGGGTCGAAATTTAAATATGGAAAATGAAAGGGACTTGCAACATTGATATGTAGACGGTAGGGGACATGACAGCTTTGAATGAAGAGGGCAGAGGACAACAGCTACACTGTCAGAAGTATCATAACAGACAACAGAAGGATGATCCGTTTCAGCAGACAATTGCGTAACAGACAACACTTCGGGTGTTGTCTGATGTGTTGGAAAATGTTATGCATAACAAGCGTTTCCAGCAAGTAAGTAAGTAATTTATTTATGACCCGCCATTTTGAAAAGGCGGAGTAAGTGAAGAAAATAAACAAAACACATTAACACACAGAAAAGACACTTAATTTTCAGTCTTCGGTCAGGAAGCAGTGGAATAGCAAGAAGAGCTGAAACTCGCCGAAAAGCATCTGCTGAATTTTCCGAGATCATGACAAACAAAAAAGTCAGTAGATACTTTTTTGTCTGTTTTGTGGCTCTTCCTGGCAATGCTTGTTCTGCATAAGATTTCATGTTTAGCACTTTTTTAATTTTTAGCACAACAGATCCCAAGTGTTGTCTGTTACGTACTGTCTGTTGAAACCGTGCATCCTTCTGTTGCCTGTTGTGAAACTTCTGAGAGTTTAATAATGGCCCATGCCGTACTAATGATAGGATAGCCGAAATCTCTTCCAGGCTGCGCTCTAAACCAACACGGTGCGCATCGGCGCTTTTATTTTGCGGTCAGCGAATTCTTCACTGTCCGGAGTTTCATAACAGATAACACGAGGATGCGCGGTTTAAACAGATAATGCGTAACAAATAACACTTCGGATGTTATCTGTTGTGTTTCAAAATGTAATGCATAATAAGGTTTACCATCAGGAGAACCGAAAAACCGCCAAAAAGTACCTCCCCAGTTTTCCGACATAATGACGATAAGGAATAAAATCAGTAGATGCTTTCATGCTCTTCCTTACAAAGCTTGTTACTCATAACATTTCATGCATAACGTTTTCAAACACAAAAGATAACATCCCAAGTGCTATCTCTTACGAATAATCTGTTAAAACCGCGCACCTCGTGTTATCTGTTATGAAACTTCTGACAGTGCATCTGCGTCAGAACCGAGCAGAACGACGGACGATGGACTCTGTTTGAGCCAAGGATGATCGACCTGTGAGCGTATAAGAGTAAGGCCGGGTTTTCACCATGGGTGAAACGGAATGGAGTAATTCAAGGGGTTACCCACTCCCCGGCACCGGCCGAATCCAGCGATGTCAGCCATAGATTAGGCGATTCCCGCTTGTAAACATGCTGATTTAAATGTTTTCACACATGGCAACCGGTGCCGGATTATGTCAGACGGTGCCGAAATCGGTTGGGCACCGGGCACTTGTCGCACGCTAAAATTGAGAGCGGACTCGGTTCTTGGTGGCTTCCGAATTCCATCTGGAGTTCGAAACAGAGGGATCTAGGCCTCAAGATAGGATTTGTCGTTTTGGTTGGTTCTGGTTTTATTATGGGTTCTCAAACAGACGGACATAGTTCTGGATTCTCCGAAACTATGAGCGTGTTCCACCCTCGTACCAATAGTAACTATTAGTTACTAAATCCGTTCCAACCTCACGAAAAGTTACTACGCTGACCGTTCCAGCCTTCTCGAAATAGTAACTAATAGTAACTATTTGCTTACCACGCTCGGGAGCATGGTAAGCGTAGTAACCACGAATCTCTGTCACGTGATTGGTCGGATTCCCCCGTGGCATGATATTCCGCTGGAAAATAGAAAAATCGTTCCAGCCTTGACGACAAAAAGGCAGAATTTGTGACGTCATGCGTGGTAACTACGGTAAGTAGGATGGAACACGCTCTATGACATGACACTTCATCATTTTTGGCAGGCTGCGGTTTTATTCTGAATTTTTCACCGGTGGACACATTTTCAGTTTCTGCAATCGCCAAGATAGACATCGCCCTCTAGCTGCACTTCAAGATCAAAGAAAGTTAAGAATTGAAACTGTTTTATCACATGTTTATCTGCTCGTTAGGACTGACATGTTATTGAATCAGGAAGTGTCAATCGATGAGGCGCGCGACAGCTAGACGATGTCTTCCCGAAATTAATTGAACAAAAATGACCAAAGAAAATGATTCGTATTTTCTTTTACTTTAGGTATTCAAGAAATTTTGTCCTGTGACAAAAGACAAACACAAAGTGGGTAACGTGTCGCGTTCGAAATAAATGGGCTATGAGTGTCCGAAATAGTCAAGTAAGTAAATGCAACTTTTTGTTTTAGGTATACAAGAAATCTCGTTGACGAAGGAAACGGAAAGTTCAATTTGATGATGTTGTGTTGGGGAGAAGGTCATGCATCATCCATCCACGACCATTCCAACGCTCACTGTTTCATGAAGGTACGATATGCCTAAAACTTATAATAATATATAATAACTCATTTATTTCCTTAATAGTATTTGCAGCTGCTAGCGGATCGTCAACATAAAAAGTTACGAATCACGGCTGATTGATATTCTGACAGTTAAAATTACGAATAAAATAAGTCACAAACGAAGATAAATCAACCAATCTCAACCTTTCGGATGAGTTTATGGGGGGCTGAAGAAGCCGTGGCTTGTCAATGTTAGCTGGTCTTCCCCCTGTGTTCGGTCTGGTCTGGTCTGGAGTCTCGAAGTCTGGGAAAATAATCCGATGGTGCTCAGAAGTTAAACATTTTTGTCCAAAGTTCATCGTCAGTTGATGTCTCCTATCCGCAAGGGTCGGCAACTGGAGCTTGACCAGAGCATCCTCATAGGAAACATAATCCGGACCAAGCATCACTTTGCACGAACTCTTTTGGATAGACTCAAGTCTTTCTGTCTGTTCTACTGTCAGTCCGGAATACCATACAGGACACGCATATTCCGCGCAGGGACGAATGTATGTACAGTAGATTGTTTTTAAAACTCGAGGAGGGATTGCAAATCGGCGAAGGACGGCAAAAGACTTTAACTTATCTGATGGCACTCAACAATAGCTGCGTTCGTTTTCGTCGTTCGGTTCGCCGTTCCAAACTTCGTTTTACTATGAGCGTTTTCATTATAACGTCGTTCATAAACGGCGTTGGACTGCCGAGAATAAGGGGTTTTCGTTGTTCGGTTGAACTGCCGTGTTTCATTCGTCGTTCCTTAACCGACGAACAGAGGCGGAAAGTCAGTTTCAACATCTCGGTTCAGTAATTATTCTCGGCAAAGCAAATTAAACTTGTAAACTAAGCTTAAAAGACCTGTTATACTCAAATCAGCTTGTGTACTTTATTATAGCTGCTGTTGTAAATATCAAGTTAGTTCGACTATTAACGTTTTCGTATCAATGACGTTTATAGAACGTGCCAAAGAAAACGCTAATATGACAAAGTTTAGACGACGTTTTTGGTACCGACAACCACTCACTACGAAAATGAACACGGCTAATAGCTGAGATTGAGCGCGGCTTCGTCTATCTAGCTAGAGCTTGAAGAGTAGGGGCATAACTACAATCTGAGTCCGAGGGCTGGGGGGGGGGGGTAATAGCCCAAGATGTGCCGATAGAATATCATGGTTGTGACGGACGAATAATTGTTGGCTTGACATAAGATAGCGATTAAAGCAAAAGCTAGATCGTCACGTAAGTAGATACCCTTCGACTCTTCCCTTGTCAGCCCTTTCCGTGTCACTTATCTCTGCCAACAGGGGACATTAGTTACTATTTCCGTTCCATCCTCACGAAAAATTACTACGCTGACCGTTCCAACCTTCTCGAAATAGTAACTATTTGCTTACCATGCTCGGGAGCGGGAGCGTGGCGTGGTAACTACGCATCTCTGTAACGTGATTGGTAGGATTCGCCCGTGGCATGATATTCTGCTGGAAAATAGAAAATTGGTTCCAGCCTTGACGGCAAAAAGCCAAAACTCGTGACATCATGCGTAGGAACTAAGGTAAGTAGGGAGGAACACGCTCTATATGTTAGTTGTTGTTAATTTGTGTTCGAGGGTAATAGAAATGGCTGACAATTGATTTTCGCCATCAATAAATTACACCTTGCCTGAAATACGCATGCCATAAGAAGAAGCTGTGGATTCTCGATAGTTCTTCGTTCGACGAGTCGGGAATTCATTTATCAAATATTCACTTTAACTATAAGGGATTGAAAAATAGTATATTGTTTAATTTGTTACAGATGCTCGACGGAAAGTTGGTAGAGACACGATTTGACTGGCCGGACGAAACGCAAGCTTCAAGCGAAAATGAATTATCAGATCAAGACCATATGAGGGTAAAAGGATCCACAACGCTCAATAAGGACGGCGTGTGCTATATCAATGGTGAGAATAACCCCGGACCAAGGGCTAAAACTGTGTGGGGTTGGCCTCAGATCTCGGATCGACAGGTCGAAAATTCCTGTCCTAGGTTTCTCTGATCTTGAGCATATTTCCTGACCCGAGACAGCTCATGTGCAGTAGAGGTATGAGAAGGCTGTGAAGGCTAGTTTACTTTGGACAGTGCCGTTTGGGGCTATCAAATAAAGTCCCGAGACATCCATTCAGTTGCTGTTAGGAGCCCCTAATTAGCGCCTTTGGTTGATTTTTGTCACAGCAAAGGGGATTAAAATGGCACTTAACGTTAACTAACGTTAGATCAAGCACATCCCTACTGTATTTTAATTGGGGCAGTTGCTTAACTTACAGTTATCCAATATTGTGGTTGAATTGCACCGTTCAAGGAAGCACTACACGTAACAATCAGTTTACCGAAGAAACTTCCCCATGGTGTAACTTCCCCGTGGCGAAACGTCCCCATGGCACACCGTTTTCCTCAAAATATACAGTGCCACACTGTCAGAAGTTTCATAACAGACAACACAAGGATGCCAGGTTCCAACAGAAAGCACTGGGAATGGTATCTGTAGTCGCGACAAACGTTATGCATGACATGTTTTACATAACAAGCATTGCCGCGAAGAGCTGAAAACCGTCCCAAAAGCATTTGGTGAATTTTCCGAAAACATGACGGCAAACAAAAAAGCCAGCAGATGCTTTTTTGGCGGTTTTTCGGCTCTTCCTGGCAAAAGCACAAATTTCATGCATACTTTTGTCGCGACAACAGATAACATTCCAAGTGTTGTCTCAGTTGTCTGTTGCGTGTTGTCTGTTGAAACCACCAGAGGCGTCACTAGCCAAAATGTTTGGGGGGCGGGGGGGACCGAGGCATTTACCGACTGGCTGGTAATTTTTACCGACTGTTTCTGCAGAAAAACGACTGTTTTCAACAACAAAAATGACAGTTTTGAAAAAAATCAAATGGTTTTAAATTAAAACGAACGACTATTTTGATGAAAAATCGATCAATTTAAGAAAAAACGACTTTCATGAAAAAAATCAACTGTTTTGACGAAAAATCGAGGAGCTTCGCGCCAACTCGGTTATTTTTTACCGACTGGCCAACAGCATTGGGGGGGGCGTCCCCCCCCCCTCTCCCAGTCGTGACGCCCCTGGAAACCACGCGTCCTTGTGTTGTCTATTGTGAAACTTGTGATAGTGCATCTGCCTTGTCTTAGGCTATAACTAACAATTCTAGATCACTTGAAGCACCAGCAGCACCAGATACAGTTTCTATTGAAACCCTGCTGAACTTTTCAGGTCTTCTCTAAGATTAAAAGACGGCCCGTGCGCCCCTCCCCTTTGGTATTGGCGAGAAACAATGCACAACTTGAATAACCAGCACTTTTGAGGTGAATAAATAAGGTTTTTGACTGTGCAAAACGGATAAGTCAGCTACATTTTATTAGAGCTATATTTAGGCCCTTCTAGGCAAGGGTCCTTTTCAGGCTCAAGCCGCTCAAGCTGGAAAATGCACTTGTGGAAAAACAATTAAAGATTCTTCCTTGAAATATAGGATTTTATGAACTTCTTCTCAGAAAATTGATTGATTAAAGATTGATTAAAATTGATTAAAAATTGAGTAAAGCTGGTGCTGTGAAAGACAGGTGACTCCAGAACCAAGATGCAGAAGAATCTCTACCCTTTCGACGACCCAACTGAATAGCAAAAACAGCAGCCGTGTCCAGAATGAAATCACAGCACCAGCTTTAACTCCAATCATTTTTCAGAGAAGAAGTTTATAAAATTAGATATTTAAGGAAGAATCTTTAATTGTTTTTCCACAAGTTCATTTTCCAGCTTGAGCCTGAAGAGGATCCTTGCCGAGAAGGGCCGAAATATAAATCTAATAAAATGTAGCTGATTTATCCGTTTTGTACCGTCAAATATGATTCGCAGTCAGCTTGGACTGAAGGACTATCTATAAATAAGGTTGTAATTAAATAAGCTTTTTGAAGCAACAATCGGAAGCCTGGTCTGGCTCAAAGATGGTCATACGATAAGATAAGATCTATTTTCCGTAAAAGCACAGGACATGGAAACAACAAAACAACACCAAAACGTATAATAACCTCAACAACTAACTACAAAAAAAGGATGTAAGAACAAGAGTAGTGCCGATAAAAATGGCATATGACGTGCGGGATCTCGGAAATGACAGTGAATGGAACTGTAACGGACGTAGAGAGGCAATAATATCCTGTAATAACCAATAAAATGTATTAAAAAATAATTAAAATTGAACATGTGTGGAACTAATAAACAAGATGTAGTGAACGAAAGGAGAGCAATTGGATAGAGCAGGGAAATGAACCAATTAAACGTAACAGAAAATGACAAAATTATGTACCACAAAATGTTTAGCTTTCTTCAGAAAGGAATCCACTTCGAAAGTATCCGGGGCCAAATGTAAGGCTTGAAATCCTAAAACAACCAATTCTCTTTTTTTGTCGGGGACGTTGTGCCATGGAGATGTTCAGCACGGGATGTTTCGCAGACAACCCCAAGACAACACCTTTGCACAATTGTTACACATTGATAAGAATTTCACTCTTCAATCCGGGATATTACGGATCCATGGACAGTCAATTTGGTGCACTTTAGACATTTTCAGACATTTCTTTTTAATTTCATCAAAAACATATAAATTAAACAAACAATTTACCATTAACGGCCACTTTTAAGACAAAAGAATCCTGATTGTGGCCGCAGTTCTAACCACCATGAATCCGCTATATCATTCCTTCATTACCCCCCCCCCCCTTGGGGTGGGGTAAAAAAAATAAAATAAAACTAAATAGATACCCTTTCCTCTTATCACACTTCTTTCCTTTTCAAAGAAACTGTCAGAAGTTTCATGACAGATGACATGAGGATGCGCGGTTTCAATTACAGATAATGCTTAACAGATAACACTTCAGATGTTATCTGTTGTGTTTTAAAATGTTATGCATAATAAGCGTTACCATCAGGAAGAACCGAAAAACCGCCAAAAAGTATCTGCTGAGTTTTCCGACGATCATGACGATAAGGAATAAAATCAGTAGAGTTTGTAGTAGTAGTTTGGCTCTTCTTAACAAAGATTGTTATGCGTAACATTTCATGCCTAACGGTTTCAAAGACAACAGATAACATCCGAAGTGTTATCTGCTACGCATTATCTATTGAAACCGCGCGTCCTCGTGTTATCTATCAGCCGCCAAAAACGTCTGATTCCACTTTGAAAGTATCCGGGGTCAAATGTAAGCCTTGAAATCCTAAAACAACCAATTGAAATGAAAATGAAAGCACCCCCCCCCCCCCCCTCCCCCCACAGAGGTTTAGTGACTTTCAGTTATTGTGTTTGTAGTTATAGTTGGGGTTCCTTACGTTCTTTGTTACTCTCGGTCATTCCTCATACGAGTAAGAAAAGAGGTCTTTTTTTTTTTAATATGGCGTTCTGGGCGTTATAAAAATGCCAGTTACGGTTTCAGCTAGAACTAGTCCAAACCGGTTAAGTCCATATTCCAGTATTTATAGCTGTAAGTGGAGTTCCGCACGTGTCAGCATTTGTAGATCTGGCACTCAGCAGCTTGTGAAAACACATGTTCGGGGCAGGCACGCCTCAAAAGAGCGCAGTTTCTTCGACCTTTGCTTCAAGCTCGTTTGACTAGCTTCTCTTCTTTATATGTTAATGTGTCAGGTCGGGCCTGTTGCTAAGGGCCTGCGTTTGACATCCGTCAAAAAAAGAGATGAAAATGGAATACGGATAAAGAGGGATCGAAAAAAATAATCTCGCGGAGCATTCGCGATGCCTTTAATTGGCGAGGCTCTTCTAATCTGGTTGTGTCAACAGGGGTGTAACGTCCTTGGTTCGGAAGAAATTCCTGTGTCCCATGCTTCCCTATCATGATTCACTTCCGCTTCACTGTGCACAGTCTCAGTCGAGATATTTATGTCTGTAGAGCCATCTAGGATTCATTGAACTTTTATAGTCGTCGTTATCTACTAACAATTTATAATAGATGGCGGCTGATAAACTAATAACTAAACACGGGAAGAATGATGCGGATTCGACCACATGCAAATAAAAGGATAAATATTAAATAAAATGTGCGTGTTAAATGCATATATGTATGACAATCCCTTCATTATACACTCTCTCACCAAATACCTCCTTTCTCCATTCATTTAGTTCCACACAATCACACATCAAGTGAACTGCGCTTTCGTCCTCATGACCACACAGACACTGTAAAAAAAATATCTTGCAGTATTAGCTACTGGGATTAATCTTGTCTCCAAAAAGATAATATTATCTCTAATTCGGATTAATTTTATCTCGGTAGAGATAAGATTAATCCCAGTAGCAAATACTGCAGCTCTTTTACAGCGTAGGACAGAAGTAAGGACCAATTCTCTCATTTGCTTTACCAATGTATTTTCTCCTTGCCCCAAGTGGTAAACTATCAGATCTGTCTTGATGTTTAACGGTATTTTGGCACGTTGTTGCTTGTAGCTCGATACGCTGTTATCCACAATCCTTGGTTTAGATACCGAAAATTATCATCGCTTTATTTCGTCCAAAAAATTTATAAGTACAGTTGATGTATGAATGTGTGAATCTTAGAAGTAAGAATCAGAACCAAGTACCGGTTACACCATAGCTTATTTTGGCTGCTTATCGTTCGGGAAACCGATTACGTCACTGACTTGTCCCACTGAAGAACAACTCAAGAAGAAGTCGTACTTCAATTTATGAAGGCTGCTCGTGGTTAGAACTGAGGAAAACATACTAGAGTATTCGGGAAGGAATACTATGCTGGTCCTACACATCTTATACGGTCTCCAACAGATGGAAATGGAGCTTCAGTTTAAAAGTTGGCTAGTCTGTTTGAGACTAGTACAAGATCTAACGTAGACAGGATGGTGCAGGCTAGGTACTCCTTCCTCTGTATGATCGTGTATTAGTTGCGTTTTTGATCGAAGCTTGAAGTTGCCTTCAAACTCAAAGATCTCTGTTTAACTACCGTTTTTGGTAACCGGTCGTAGCTCCTCTGGCCGTCTAACTTCGTGAGATAGTGAAGTTTGCTTGAATCGTGGAAGAAACGTTGACCGGGCAAGGATCCCCGGAGTCGTAAAAACACTAATACTCTTGATGCAAAACGCTCCTCGATGCGAAGTCGCCGTGTTCCTAGCGGAAGAGCCGGAAGCGGCACCAAAGCTGTCCCCAGCGATCGCCATGATTGGTTGATACAGGATTTGAGTTGTTGAGTTGCCTTAGTTCCTGAGTCCTTAGCGAGACGTTTTCTCGTTCTTCCTGAGGATCATTGGAATTAGTAATATAGAGTATTAAGCAAACGGCGAACTTCGACGGCGTTCGAAAACGGAAATAAACCAACCGGCTACGCTAACGGCGAACAAAACTTCGATCAAAAACGCAACTCATGTTTACGGAGCAAGAGGCCTAGAGAAGACTCAGATAGTCTGACATGTTTTCTTTCAGATTCACTCGGTCTTCACCGTGTAGAGAACCCTAGTCACACAGACCCATCTATCAGCCTTCATCTCTACTGTCCGCCCTTTAACCAGTGTCAGATGTTTGACGAGAGGACAGGTCGGAAGACGACCTGTAAAGTGACATTCTGGAGCCGCTACGGGGAAAAGTGTAAAAACGTAAGCGTAACCATTTCTCCTAAATCAAGATTTGATAGAGATAAGCTCAGCTGACTGCGTATCATATTTGATAGTGCAAAACGGAAACGTCAGCTGAATTTTATTAGAGCTATATTTCGGCCAGAGCAAAATAACACTAAGGAGTAGCGCCAAGACCTATGCTTTCCATGCATTGCAAACGGGCCATATTCGTAGCTCTGCCCACTACGCTTGCGGCATTGAAAGCGAGACAAACTTGCGGGTTCAGAAATGTCTAGTAAAGCAAAGGTGCGGTCTGCACGTACCAAAGAAACAATGGAGACTGTATCATTTTTTTGCTATATTCAGAATATGAAGTCATTGGAGCCAGCGCTGGTGCACGACTGATTGAGCTAGCGGTGCTAGTGTCGCCGATATTCGAGTTTGTGTCACTTTTTTCATTTCTTGGCACTACTCTCTAGTGTTATTTGCTCTGAATTTGGCCCTTCTTGGCAAGGGTCCACTTCAGGCTCAAAGCCGCTCAAGTTGGAACACCGAACTTGTGGAAAAACAAACTAAAGATTCTAGCTTAGCATTAAATTTTTGACTTCCTAAGTTCCTTTGTGAGAGTTGCTTGGAGTTAAAAATGCTTCTGCGATTTAATTTTGGACACGGCTGCTGTTTTTGCTGCTCGATTGGGTCGTTGATCCCGTAGAGATTCTTCTGCATATAATAAAATTCAGGTGACGTATCCGTTTTGCACTATCAAATTAAATAGAAATATTTTTATTTTTCTGCATATAATAAAATTCAGGTGACGTATCCGTTTTGCACTATCAAATTTAATATAAATTTTTTTATTTTTGAAGAGAAAGATGACCAACTTTTATAAAATAGCTTCGGTAAAAACCCAAGACAAAAACCTCCAAACCCGGAACATGTAGGCTACCCATTTTTTAACAAGTGAATAATAAAGTACGTAATGAATTTTAATCTAGTTGTCGAAATCCTGCGTATTTTTATAGTATTCATATGTCATTGAATGGACCAGATGGTGTAGGCATAGTTCTGTTTTACAAATTAAATTTTGTAATCATCACCTCTGAGGGAAATAAATAAATAAATGAATTACTATTTTTTCTGAACCTACGTGTAGAAAAGCATATTCTTATCTTCGCCAAGACGAGCGTTGCTCCCTTGCTCCGAGTACAAACCTGGCTTATGTTTCTAAGGCTTATAGTACTTTTTCTGGAAGGACGTACTCCGGCCCATCCTCTAGTATTTCTACAAAAAAAATTTCCACTTTTTGAGATCCCTTGCGCAAGTTACCGGGTACCTACGACTTCGAAAAATCTGTCCGTTTATCAGCAAATAACCGGCGAAAGAGCTTTGGTAGCGGGTACTTCGTTCGAACCAGGTGTGAGGGTCTTTCGGGGTCAAAGTATAGTCGAGCATAGTGTAAGCTTGAAGATGAACCCCTCTGCTCTATTTAGGAGTCGGAGAGTGATTACAAATTAAGGCGTGGAGATAATAATAATAATAATAATAATCTGTTTTCAAAGCAAGAGGCCATATACATGAACAGGTTATACACTGATTAATCAACAAAATTAAACAAAATATAACAAAAATTCATCTTCTATTCTCACGAACTTCACTCCTTCATCAATAAACCTACACACTTTGCATATTATCTGTGCCGATGTACAATCCAAGATGTCTGGAAGCCGCAAATTCCACCCAAGCAAAGACACCCTTAAATCAGAAAGCTCATGACACTTCAGCAAAAAGTGCTCCAAGTCATCATTCCCTTCATTACATAAACGGCAGGGTATCACTAAACTCGGTTCTCCAATTTTTTCTTTTTAAAAATTTAAGTTTCCTATGTACTGGTAGGCAATTCGCTCTCAATTGAATCCAATATCTGAGGTACTTATTAGGCAAATTTAATTTAATATTGAAAGGAGTTATTCCATAAGCATTCTAGCACTTGCAACGTCTAGACCCCCCCCCCCCCCCCCCAAGACCCAAGATGAAGCCACGACTCGATCCGACCGCTGGTTATCTAGCGGCGCGGGTCGGAAGCGCCCGGCAAGGGGAGGCTGAGATCATAGTTTGACTATGGATCTAACAAAACGTTTTCATTGTAGCAGGCATATGGAAAATTTGTAGAAAAATCAAACTTATTATTTGTATTATCGATTTCTTCAAGTATTTTGTTTTCTGTTTTTTTTCTTGTTAATTCCCGTAAGTCCAAAGAACCAAGGATGTAAACTAGATTACAATAAACAAACGCCGTAAATTATACTAAATTCGTTACAGTAATTTCTTGAAGATTCTGCAATTGAGCTAAATAATATTCAGCTTCCCAGACCCAAAAATGTCAAACTGACCGATGATTTCTTCTTCCGAAAGGTCCACAGGGTGATATACTTAGTTGTTTTAATCCTCTTACACGCCACTCGATCTTCTCGAAGGTTCTAGTAATCTTTTAACCAGCGGCAGGAGATCAGTGAATAGTTAATTAGTAATGGCGGATTGGCGTTCAGGAGTGAATTGTGTTCAAGTAATTTGTGGATAACGTTGGCTACCATGAGGATTTTGGGGAAAACAAAGGTAACAGTGTGTTCGTAAAAATCAGACCCATCGAAAAATGATAGTGTGTTCCACCTTCTCGGCCCACATGAATCAAAGACTTGAAGCTAATGCGACTGTTGATCTAGGGGTAAGGTTACCTGCTGAATGATATTTAAACTTTGATTATTTCGCTGGGCAAGTAGTCCGCCCGGAAACAGGTCGTTTTAAATTCTTATAGTGTCTGAACAGGAATCCAGTTCAAGCAGTCTGTTTGTAGACGTGATCCTGCCGGTGTATGGATAAGAAGGATTGATCCATCTTTCCACTTCATTTTTTTCTACGAATAGATGGTACAGTAGGTCTGGTACAAACCGGAATTTCGGGAAATTGTCGATGCTCTAGCCTAAACGTTCAAGGATGCATGTTGAGGAGGATCCTGCGATTATTAAGTAGTATTCTATGACTCCGTACTGATACTCCGGTCATAACCTAGGTTAGACCAAGAATGGTTAGACCTCGAATTGAACTCGGGAAAGAATTAGCTAATTGATCAGGTGAAGCGGTTGAAAAGAGAAGAAATTAAAATGATTATCGGATGTCGCGAAGATTCAAAACCTACAAGACCCAATTGTCAGGATTAATAGGTTCAATAAACATAGCCCTGTGGGACCCCACCAAATCATGGCTAGGCGGTGGTGCTGAATGGTACAAAGATCAGTCCCGGAAAGCGCAAGGGACCGTGATTAAATCAACAGTCCGAAAACTCCCTTTAGGACTATTTCCATTCACCCCTTTCTCTCCACTACTCAAACGGATCTGTCGGCAAGCTTCGGAGGCCAACAACCAACAAATCAAGTCTTACGTGACAGCAGAAAAAATAGTTTTGTTTAACATTATTATATAATTTTTTGGTTTACATTATAACCATTACCACATATAATTATTTGTATTTGTTCCAGGTTCAGTAAAAGACCTGCTGTTCATTTCCCGGCGGCTTCCTGGTGCTATGCTGACATGCAAATGTACATTACTGTGATAAAACCTAATGTTGTAAATAGCTACCAAATTTTATATTTTTGTGTACGTAGCGATTCTTTAACCATTAGGCTACTGTGAGAATGTGAGAGTTTCTATAGAGTGTTATTAAATTTCTTTATTGACTTTAATTTTTGTTTCCTCAGTCTGATCAGTTCGCAACTGCAAGATCGCCCATATTTTTGGAAAGATTCATATGCCTGTACTATTATCTTTTATTTTCCATCAAAAGTCTATCGTTTATCCCCAGCTAGAAATATAGTTATAGTTATTCTACTATAAATTTTGCTGTGTTTCTAGGCGAGAGTCTGTTCACACATGAATTGGTATTAATAGTATTCGTTGGCATGTTTGCGACGCTAGTTGCATCGTCCGTGTATTTGCAACTTTAGCCAGATTGAAAGTGAAATGATATTGATGACAGGTAAATCTGCTGTTCTTCAACATTTCAAAGATCTCTTGCATCCCAGTCACAACTGTCAATCACCTTCCCTTTTCTTCCCCCATTTGAATATTTGTAATATCTCTCGAACGGGTTGCCTCTATGGAACCTTCCAGACATCCGGAATCTGGGGTGTCCAAGACCCGGGACTTCCAGACGTTTTTGGCCTGGCTTCACCTTCCAGATCCTTCTCGGCGAAAACGGCGGTCGGGAATCCGGAAGAAAAATCTAGAAGGTGAAGCCTCGCTTTTATTGTTAACGGCAATCCCTACAAAACCCTGCTTCAAGTAGTCCCCAAAGCCACGCCGAAAGTCGACGGCGCGCGCCGAAAATAACTTAGCGGGCCACCGGCTATAACATTTCTGCGCTGAATCTTTTTAGGTGAAACGTTTCAAATTCTCTCTCCGTTGGGCACTCTCTTCAAAAGGCTCTAAGTTGTTATTCTGTTTTTGGTTTTCAGTTCTGGCGGCAATGCAGGACTGACCGTAAATGACCAAACATTCCATGTTAGCTCCACAAACCGCTTAAATAAAGTACAAATAGAAATCGTAGCCTGCTATCTGTCGATCCGTCACTCTTTCGCAGCCTTTGCTGGTTTAGACACTTTTGGTCAAATTAGGTGAAACTTGTCATTCCTTCTGGTCAGAAGCCCAGTTTCACTGAAGACTCAAGACGTTGGTTAACGCTCGAAATCAGGGTTGCCACCTGTAGTACAATTGTACTCTTTTTAGTACATTTTTTTTTTAAGTAGTTTCTGTCAAAGTTCATGTGGGCCTAGTTGTATTTTGCCCATTTTATCTACATATCGACCTGATTACTTTAATTTCAACCTGGTTCTGAATGAACCCCTATTTTTGACGAAGGTTTGATTCAGGTCATATTGGCAGGGTCATGCCAAAGTGATTTGCAGCAGCAACAGTGGAAAACAATCAGCGAAGAGCAACACGCGCGCATACTTTTTTTTAGGTAGTACATTTTCTCCTCTGGTAGTACTTTTTTGCTACTTGGGTGGTGCATTTTATTTCAGCCGAGTGGCAACACTGCTCGAAATTCCTTTGAAATCACCTTGATTGCTGGAGTTCTGTAGCCCCCCCCCCCTCGATCCATCATGATGTATCTTCGTCGGTCCGTCTGTCCCAACTCAATATCTCACCTTTGCTAGTTGCAGCAATCCCATATGCGCATGAAACTTGGCATGCCTGTGAAGGATCCGACCCGATACTCAACAAAATCTTCTTTTCCGGATCCGAGAGGGGGGGGGGGCGGGATGCACGACCCGTAAGTTACAAACGGGTGATCGGCTTCGAGTGAAGTATTGTAGTAGGAGTAGATGCTCGAGATGTTCGGAACCGCATCCGACCATGGCGGTGGGAGTTGGTGGGATTCGGGATGTGTAGGGACCAAAGGATGGGGGACCCGCAAGGTCGTTGTGAGACTTGAAAGCTGGCGAGATCACATACCCTAGCTGTTCGATCTGAAAGACCGGACCCTATGCGACCCTTAACTAAAATGCATGCTAAACTACCCTTGCAAGTGCAATATCAGCTTTAACCTCTTCCAGTATCCGTCACCAAAAATCTCCCTCTGGGGTAATATGATTTGGACGCACAACAACTCAGCCTACAACTTACTGGAATCCGGAAACTTCCGAACAATCCAGCTACCTTCCATCTCCCACAAGTTGTATTCATTTATAAGTAATGCACTGAACGATAAACATGCTCTTCAGACGGGATTTGAGCCCAGGCCTTCGGCTTTCTAAGCCAATGAGCTTCAGTCTACAGAGGAGCCTGTGATCATAGTTCACTAAACATTACTATTCAGACAGAAGAGTGCCATAGGAACAGCGATCCCGCCGAAGGCAAACTCAGATTTCATTTCAACCCTTCGTCAAATCGTTTGAGCGCATATAAAGCTTCTATAGGCGTATTCTCGCCGTTCCCCGAGGACTCCTCGGGGAATCGATGGGAACGACGAGAATAGAGGGAATCGTTCCACGCGGACTCCGCGTCCAGAAACAGCGAGAACACGGGGAATGCTTCCAAAATAGATTTTGTTCGAAAAAAGAATATGGGGTTGACGAAATTAGTCTGGATCCTCTTTATTTTTGGTTTTGTTTATTCTGATTGATTTTAATTAATTTTACATTGCCCCAACACCAGCAAAAATTGATTACCCTCCAAATCTGAAAGGGAGTCCTTTTTGATGATGGTGATAATAATCGGAGCATTCCCCGTCCGTGGGGACTCGCGAGAATACGGGGAGTGAGTCCCCGGGACAAACAAAAACGCGGGGGCTCCTCAAGTGGAGTCCTCGGGGAACGGCGAGAATACGCCTATAAATGTCATATCTAGGGCATTTAATTTCATCATCCACCAAGTATCCCGGAGGACTTCCCGGAAATGTCGGTCAAACCACCCCCCCACCCCCCCACCGAGGCCGAATCCTGTCCGGACCTCAAAATCACACAACTAGGACGTATGATCTTTGTATCGTCCGAATTTCCGAAAAAAACTTCTAAAAAGTTTTCGTTTGAATGGGATCACTCGTTCGCAACTTAGGCCGACAAACAAGATTCCAGATTCCCTCCACCCACACACGGACGACCGGATCCGGGAATACAAGATGTCGCTGAGCATTTAGTCGGGTGATTCGTACCCTCCTTGCTCATGTAGAAGTAACGAAATAGCAAAAGGGGGACATAGAGATCGATTTTACGACCATTAATTGGCACTTGATGATTTTTTCTCAAGAGGATTTAAAAAACGGTTTTTCTCAAAACGATTAAAAGAAAAGATTTTTTCTCAAAAAAATGCGTTCCAAATATGCATGAACCTGACAAGCCCAACTGCTTACCAGCGAATATACTCTCGGATCCAACTATCGTGCTAGCCGGCTTTCAAGAGACGGAGCAGCAGAGAGGGTCAACACATTCTGAACTTAGTTATCGATGTTCCCAAGGACCAAAACGACATAAAAGCAGGGACCCATAAATTTCCTGTTAAGTTTCTTACAGGGGGCCACTCATTTCCTATGCTTCTATGTTGCTATGTTGCCCGAGCATCAGCTAGTTTCCAAAAATTCCGCTTGGGTCGAATCGACGTTCTTGCTCAGATAGAAAAAATTTGTTCCCACAAGTTTCAAAGAACACAGAAGCCATCGGCAAATCCGGTTCTTTTTATAGGCAAGAAATGAAATACTGCAAACATTTTTCGGGCAAAACACAGAAGAAATCGAATTCTGCATGCTTTTGTTGCTCCTCAGTAATCCAGAAGAAATAATTTTTTAATGTTTTTGTCGCGCGTTGTTCGACTCGTTGGCACATCGGGTTCTTTTTATGCGCAAGAAAGGAAATCCTACAAACATTTGTCGGTCAAAACAATGAATAAATCAAATTCTGCATGCTTTATCGTGCCTCTGTAATCCAGAAGAAGTAGTTTTGTATGCTTTTGTTGGGCATCGGTCAGCTCATCAGCACATCGGGTTCTGCTGGTATGTAAGGAAGTAAATTCTGCAATCTTTGTCGGGCCCACCAGGGAAGTTCAAGTCTTAGCGGTCCAAGGCCTTAATTTTACACGTAAGAAATCAAGTTCTGTACAGTCTAGTGGAGCAAAACATAGAAAAAATGAAATGCTTGATGGTTTTGTAAGGCATCGGTATTCTTGTCGGCACATCAGGTTCTTTTTTCACATAAAAATAAAATTCTGTAAATTTTTATTGGATGCATGCTGAAAGACCACAAGACAACATATCACACATTGTCAATGGCTGCATCTTTGACACAACACAACTCCTCATTCATGCACAAAAATGATTATATACCAATAACACCTTTCTGTATGAGCCATCTTCACTCAGGACTATTCAGCATGCCACCAGGTACCTAAGCTAGGACAAAAGATCCGGGACACTCTTCCATTACAGAGAAATAATATTCCCTAGTTCAGCACAATAGCTGCGACAAATTTTTTCTATCTGGATAGTAGGGTATTTTATCCCCGTGGGTATTTCTCGAACTATATCACGCTCGGTCAAGAGCGCATCAAAAATCACTTATTGAGAGGCCTGTAAGAAACTTAACAGGAAATTTATGGGTCCCTGATAAAAGGGACTTAAGGGACGCTTTATAAAAGGTACTTTTGCCATGTCTAGTAAACCAGAAGCAAATGTTTTAATCAATGAGCTTTAGTGAACTTTTCCTGCTTTTAGATTTTACCGCATTGTAATAGTTTAGTAGATTTTAGTAGTTTAGCTCTAATAAATCCAGCAATCGGATAGCTGACGTTCACATTTGCACTGTCAAATATGGCGGAACGTTTTTTCTTCCTTCTTCGTGGGATGGTTGATTAGGCATATAGAATTCATTTGGAAAAAATACAATTTTTTCATCTTAATTTGTTGTCGCAATCATTATTGTAAACAAGAGTGGTTTTTCGAGAGACTAGCTCCCTTCGAACTGTAAATCAAAATGCGGGCGTTGCAGACTAAGCAATCAGACAGTTGCATTGCGATTAAACATATTATACAGTGTATTTTACAATTATACTCTAAATAATTTTGTTAGTAGGATCCTCTGTCGAGCTTGAAGCCAAAACAGTGAAGGAAAAGTGACAAGACGAAAAAAAGCTCTTTGTTGCCAGCATCTTTCGTGGCTGTCGAGGCTGTCACTTGTGGATTTTTTCTGGGAACTACCACCACTTGTTTTCCTTTTCGTCTCCTACCTTTGAAGAACCCCTCGTCGTCCGTAGAGTCGTTTGTAGTGGACGCGAGTCCTTCAGTTGGAGTTGAAGAGGAGACTGTTGGTGTCGTGAGTGTTGTTGGTTTCTTGGTATCTGGAACTGGTTCATCTTTCATGGTTGCCGAGGCCTTCGCTTCTGGATTTGTCACATTTCCGTCGATCCTGTCTTTTAAGAATCCCTCGTCTACCTTAGTATCTGGAACTGGTTCGTCTTTCATGGTTGCCGAGGCCTTCGCTTCTGGATTTTTCACATTTCCTTCGATCCTGTCTTTTAAGAATCCCTCGTCTCCCGTAGTATCTGGAACTGGTTTGTCTTTCATGGTTGCCGAGGCCTTCACTTCTGGATTCGTCACATTTCCTTCGATCCTGTCTTTTAAGAATCCCTCGTCTACCTTAGTATCTGGAACTGGTTCGTCTTTCATGGTTGCCGAGGCCTTCGCTTCTGGATTTGGCACATTTCCTTCGATCCTGTCTTTTAAGAATCCCTCGTCTCCCGTAGTATCTGGAACTGGTTTGTCTTTCATGGTTGCCGAGGCCTTCACTTCTGGATTTGTCACATTTCCTTCGATCCTGTCTTTTAAGAATCCCTCGTCTACCTTAGTATCTGGAACTGGTTCGTCTTTCATGGTTGCCGAGGCCTTCGCTTCTGGATTTGGCATATTTCCTTCGGTCCTGTCTTTTAAGAATCCCTCGTCTACCTTAGTATCTGGAACTGGTTCGTCTTTCATGGTTGCCGAGGCCTTCGCTTCTGGATTTTTCACATTTCCTTCGATCCTGTCTTTTAAGAATCCCTCGTCTCCCGTAGTATCTGGAACTGGTTTGTCTTTCATTGTTGCCGAGGCCTTCACTTCTGGATTTGTCACATTTCCTTCGATCCTGTCTTTTAAGAATCCCTCGTCTACCTTAGTATCTGGAACTGGTTCGTCTTTCATGGTTGCCGAGGCCTTCGCTTCTGGATTTGGCACATTTCCTTCGATCCTGTCTTTTAAGAATCCCTCGTCTACCTTAGTATCTGGAACTGGTTCGTATTTCATGGTTGCCGAGGCCTTCGCTTCTGGATTTGTCAGATTTCCTTCGATCCTGTCTTTTAAGAATCCCTCGTCTCCCGTAGTATCTGGAACTGGTTCGTCTTTCATGGTTGCCGAGGCCTTCGCTTCTGGATTTGGCACATTTCCTTCGATCCTGTCTTTTAAGAATCCCTCGTCTACCTTAGTATCTGGAACTGGTTTGTCTTTCATGGTTGCCGAGGCCTTCACTTCTGGATTTGTCACTTTTCCTTCGATCCTGTCTTTTAAGAATCCCTCGTCTACCTTAGTATCTGGAACTGGTTTGTCTTTCATGGTTGCCGAGGCCTTCACTTCTGGATTTGTCACATTTCCTTCGATCCTGTCTTTTAAGAATCCCTCGTCTACCTTAGTATCTGGAACTGGTTCGTCTTTCATGGTTGCCGAGGCCTTCGCTTCTGGATTTTGCACATTTCCTTCGATCCTGTCTTTTAAGAATCCCTCGTCTACCTTAGTATCTGGAACTGGTTCCTCTTTCATGGTTGCCGAGGCCTTCACTTCTGGATTTATCACATTTCCTTCGATCCTGTCTTTTAAGAATCCCTCGTCTCCCGTAGTATCTGGAACTGGTTTGTCTTTCATGGTTGCCGAGCCGTTTGCTTCTGGATTTGTCCTGGTAAAAGATATAACATTCCCTTCTGTCCATCCTTTTAATACCCCCCCTTCACCCATAGACTTGTTTGTACTTGCCAAGAGTCCGGTAATAGAAGTGGAAGCGGAGATAGCTGGTGTCTTGGGTGTTGTTTGGTTCTTGGTATCTGGAAGCTGTACATCTTTAATGGTTGTCTCGGCTTTCGCTTCTGCAGTTGTCGTGGTAGAAGATATCACATTTCCTTCTACCCTGCTTTTTAAGAACCCCTCTTTTCCTGAAGCCTCCTTTGTACCGGTCAAGAGTCCGCTAGCAGGAGTTGAAGAGAATAATGCTGTTGTCTTGAGTGTTATTGGCTTCTTGGTCTCGAGAATTGGTTCAGACACGTCGCACCTTTTTTGCAAGCTCTTCCTTGCATTGTCGTCCTGTTTTCTGTTAATAGAATGCCAAATGTTGGTCTGAGTCCTCGCCACCAGACATGTGAGATCCTTCCGCCGAAGCGATATCTCGTGCAAGGTGCAACTGGAGAAATCGTAGGACTTTCGTCTCGCTACTTCATCCGCGAAGTCGTCCATGAGGAACGGGTTGTCAGCACGTGTGCATTTAGGGGGAAAGTCAGTTTCGCTACTCCGATTACCCCCTATGTACCAAGCAAGTTCTCTGCTCAGTTTAGGCAAGTTCGTCAGAAAAATGTGCTTTTGGCTGCTGTCTATTCCAAAGTACAAAGCAGAGGAGTTCATGCAGGGCGTTTTGAAAAGAGAATAGGGATGGGAAGGAGCTTTCGGCCTCGGATCAAAGAAAACAATTGTGAACGCCTCTCCGTTCTTGGTCCAACCTTCGCTAGGTCTCGCAAGGTCTTCGTCAATCTGTCGAATAAGATTGAAGTCTGAGCTGTCGTTTTGTTTTTCTTTGCCGGGGGCTTCTAAATCGACTTCAACAGCTGTGATGACAAAGCCGTAATCGGCTTTGGTGAAGATGCGGTCAGCTGAAATGACCAACAAAGTAATGAGCGCGGCCCGGTGCCTGGCGGATCTGTCCTCCTTCAATGCAGCCTCTGGGGTCATAAGATACCCGTTTAGCAATTGACTTCTGTGTATGAGGAGTCGGACTCGAATCCCGTCCCTAGCTTCAGTCCCCTCTGACATTACAGACTTCCGTCGTGGAATCAAGGGTAGAGTGTAATTAGGAGCGTCTACTAGACGGAGTAGTAGAAACGGAACAACGTTTATCTCAAACGCTCCCCTTCTTGAGTAGACGATTGCCATTCCGATCGAAGGTTCAGCAATTTCATAGTACAGTACAACATACGAGTCGCTTTCTTCCTTAAGGTTTCCCTCGTAGAAAGCATCGGGAGGGAGGCATCCATTTTCCAGGCTTGAACTTCCCTTACGAACATAGTACTTGAAGTTTTTGTCAAATACCTCGGGCACCTTTCTGGCTCTTATTTCAAAATTGCCATAATCGGTTTTTCTAATGTTCAGATTTATCCAGTCTTGGTCCCAGGACCAGCTTAAGACAGCTGCCCTAGCTCCATTCAAGCATGAGAAGTATAAAACTATCACGGCAATCCATTGCCCGTTCATGTCGCAAGATCTTCTTCTTGAAACTCTTTAGTAGAACTGGAGAGAATAAGTTTGATTTCAATATTTGTTTCTAAATCCGAGCAAAACTTTTTACCTTTATTTTATCTCCGATGCATTGGTTCTGGGGGAATTTTCTCGCAAAATATACGCCTCAGTAGCAGACGAAAAGTGCAGGAGTTTTTCGCATTTTGTAGCACACGGTTCTACAAACTTCTTTGTTTTATATTTCACATAAGAGGATCTAGATGTGGTAATCGTTTCGGAAAAATTAGCATCTTGCATGAAACCAAAGGCTAGCAAACGTTGGTCCGTTACTATGAATGAATAGAGTTAATAAGTAAATAACGCAAATATGCAACAATAATTAAAATTATGCATAACAATACACGAGGTAAAGGATCTCGGAAAAGTTAACTAGACAATGGTTATTGTCAGTAATAGATTGCTTAAGCGAAGGATACTATGCCGTCGGTCTCTTTTATGATTTGATTGTAAAGCGCTTGAGGAATGTGGCGTTTGTGTTAGCCAATAAGAAATGAAACATCAAAATAACACTTGGGAGTAGCGCCAAGACCTATGCTTTCCATGCTTTGTAAACGGGCCATACCTGTATTGCCGTTCAGTACACTTGTGAAGGCAAACTTGTGGGTTTGGAAATTTGTAGTAATGCAAAGGTGTGTTCTGCACACACCAAGGAAGCAATGGAGGATGTATAATGTTTTTGCTATGTTTAGAATATGAAGTTATTGGAGCCAACGCTGGTGAACGACTAAATTAGTTTCTGTAGGGACGTTCTCTATCGCTAGTGGTGGTAGTATCGCTGCTATTCGAGTGTGTGTCAATTTTGTCAAGTATTGGCGCTACTCCCTAGTGTTATTTTGCTCTGATTAACTCATTCAGTCGTTCACCAGCGCAGGCTCCGATAGCTTCATATCCTGAACACAGCAAAACAACTGTGCACTAGCCTCCTTTGTTTTCTTGGTGTGTGCAGACCGCACTTTTGCTTTACTGGAAATTTCCAAACCCACAAGTTTGTCTCGCTCTGAACGCCGCAAGCGCAGTGGGCGGCGCTACGAATATGGCCCGTTTGCAAAGCATGGAAGGCATAGGTCTTGGTGCTACTCGCTAGTGTTATTTTGCTCTGGAATTCAAGAGATTTAGATGGTTTTTAAGAGATTTACATAGATTTTTGGCGAGATTTACATGGTGTTTTTTTAGCTATCGCGGCACGGGTGCTAACGCTAACAGTTTTCTGCGAAATTAGTACCTTTTGGGGTCCCCAAACGTTAGTGACGGGATACCTGTGACTTCGTAAAGTCTGTCCTCCGTCTGTCTGTCTGCCCGTCTGTTAGCATGATAACTCTCGACGGGGTTGAGGTATTTTTTTCAAACTTGGTTTGAGGATTCTTTGGGACAAAGTGCAGGTCAAGTTGGTCGATGAGCTCTGTACCTCTTTATTTAGGGGTGGGGGAGGGGTTTCAAATTAAGTGGCAAATAAAATATTTTAAAAAGCTAATAAGATATAGGGGCTATAAGATATGCTGAATCGGAATATGAAATTTATTTTCTCGCCGGACAAATAGTTGAAATGGAATCCAGCCAAAACCGGAAATTTTGTTAAAATTTAAAGTTTTGTCTGAAGTTGATTGGACATTCGATTTTCGGGGTAATGAGACATGCTGAATTTGTTTTTAAACTTTAAGTAGTTAGCCGGAATTCGACCAAAACCGGAAATCTGCCGGGAAATTTGAAAACCCAATGAGATAGTCGAAGCAGGGTGAGGAGGCATGCTGAATCCAGATCTGAAACAAATTTTCTTGCCGGACAAGAAGTTTACCCGGAATCAGCCAAGCCGGAAATTTGGTAAAAACAGAAAGTTCTCACTCAAACTCGATTAGAGGTTCGTACCGGGGTTCAGAACACTCGATGAATCCATCCGACTGTATTTTCTGATCAGACAAGTAATTAGGCCAAAATCAGGGACGGTTCGAAGGGAGGCGTGGGGAGGTGACTCACCCCCCCCCCCCACAAGATTCCCCCTCTGAAAAAATTATACCGTTTAGCTTCAGGCCAGTTGGTTTGCAGGGCGTGGCAGATGCAGATTACACTCGCTTTGTGCTCAGGGGCTAGGGGAAATATGTTTCCCTGAAAAGAAAATTCACAACGCTCGCCTTTCTGCTTAAAAATAGTTGAATAGTTGCCGGGCGAACGGAAAGAAGTATTTTTCGGTTGTAACTATAGCTGCAGCCGAAATTATTTATTTTAGCTCCTTTTTTATTTTTTTTCGCTCAATCTTTCTCCCCATTTTTTCCCATGTAGCCCCCAATCCGAACCAAGATTCATCGCGAATTTTCACTTTAATTTTTTTCATTTTATGGGACTGTCATTTTGGTGATTTCTTTTCAAGAATGGGTGATTGTATTTTTGGGCCTAGATCCCTTTGGCGGATGCTTGCATTCTGAAAAGAAAGAAAAAAAGTTGCTGAAAAAAAAACTGTCGTACTCTCATTCTACTCATTTCTAAGTTTTCGAATTTCAGTGATTATTATACATCCTAACGGCACTACAAGGATTTTTGCATCCAAAGAATTTACTCTCAGTCGTATGTTTTGAGCTTGTCTGTATGACAGTCGTATGTTTCGAGCTTTTCAGAATGACATACAGGCAGTTATCAGATGTGAATTTCACCAGGGACCCATAAATTTCCTGTCATGACCCGCCATTCAGGGGGCTTGTCAACAAGAGATTTCTGATGCGCTCTTGACCGAGCGTCAGATAGTTCGAGAAATGCCCACGGGGATAAAATACCCGACTATCCAGATAGATAAAATTTTTCGCAGCTGTTATGCTGAACTAGGAATATTTCTCTGTAATGGAAGAGTATCCTGGATCTTTTGTCCTAGCTTAGGTACTTGGTGGCATGCTGAATAGTCCTGACTGAAGATGGCTATCTATATCTATCTGAGCAAGAATGCCGATTATACCCAAGCGGAATTTTTGGAAACTAGGCGAGGCTCGGGCAACATAGCAACATAGAAGCATAGGAAATGACAAGCCCCCTGAATGGCGAGTCATTACAGGAAATTTATGGGTCCCTGATTTCACCAACAGATCACATTGTTTAGTCGTATTGCTACGAAGAAATTTCTAGTCGTATGTTTTCAGATTCACAGTTGTGTGTTCTGGGTTTGCCAGAATGACGGTCGTATGTTTGAGCTTGCCAGAATGACATCAAACGTGAATTTTCCCTGCAAATGACCAGTTTCTTGTCGTATTTTACGAAGAGATTTTCTGCTCGTATGTTAGTAAGTAAGTAGTTTGCCCGCCATTTTGAAAATAAGAAAATAAATAAAACACATAAAGATTTTCAATAGAGACAGTCGTAAGTTTTGAGCGTGCCGTATCAGCAGGCAGTTAGCTGAATTGCAAAATGACCTGTTTCTGGTCGTATGGTTTGGTTGTCGACAAAACGTCCCCATTCGAAACGTCCCCTGGCGAAACGTCCCCGTGACAAAACGTTCCCATGACTAAACAACTTCACGACAAAACGTCCCCGTGGCGAAACGTCCCCTGGCGAGACTTCCCCCTGGCGAAAGGTCCCCATGGCGAAACGTCCCCGGCTATAGATTTTTTTTTTTTTCGCTGAGGGATAGCTCGGCCTATGAGATTACTGATTGCGTCATCAGTTCAGACAAAAATGTTCTTGGAATATAAGGTTTTGAAAACCACGATGGGTTGACTATTTCAGCATTTAACTGATCGTCAAGAAACAAACCAAAGTGTTGCTCCCGCTATAGCCATTTCTTAAAGAAAGCGCAAAGATGTAGTAGTTTGTAAGTTTTCGTTTTATCATTTATTTAATTGGTTTATTTGTGTTTATTTTACGCTGCGATATAACTCATTGATCTCGCTTTTGTTGGATATTTAATTTGGTGATGTTCATTATCAAAGGATTTTATCAAAGGAACAAACCCGTCTAACCTAGATTTACTATGTCTCTCTGTCTTACTAATCGTTCCATCCGCTTTCGTTTCCTCGCTTCCGATGTAATTTTTATCTAGCATGACGGCACTACGCTTATTTTTATATTTTCCTTGCTTGACTCTCTCTGAGCCACAGCGGGCTTCCGCTTTCTCTGAGGAGCTTATTGGTGCTCCTCAGACTGTGCATGTTGCTTCAAACAACCTATAACTGATCAGTTACGAGTCAATTGCAAGGCATATTATACTACATATTTTAACTGAAAACAATGCATTTATGAAGCAACCGGTCCTATGTCCGATCTTTCCTTTTTAAGGAATGTTCCCACATCTGTAAAGCACTCTCTGAAGTTGTTTTACATCGATCATCCACCTTAAGATCTATGCGAACTTAAAAATCTATGCTTGGGGACGTTTTGGTTTTGGGGACGTTTTGTCATGGGGACGTTTTGTCATGGAGACGTTTTGTCACGGGGAAGTTTCGTCGGGGACGTTTCGCCAGGGGACGTTTTGTCATGGGGACGTTTCGTCGGTAAGCCGTATGGTTGTATAGAGATTACGCTATGAAATATCTTGTGTTTTCAGCTTGTATGTTTGTTTCAAACTTGTCAGAGTGACATAAATGCGGCTAGCAAATCGTGATTTTCACTCAGTGGCGCAGAAAACAGGATGATTTTCGAAAATTTTACCTGCGGCGCAACGTTTCAACATTAGCCGGAAGGCTGTGAAGTACGAATTCCAGAAAGCATTAAGACGAGTTTATATATGGGTAAAGGTAAGGTCATCCTTAGTCATAGGAATTCGCTGGACAGCAGACCCCCTCGACAGAGAGAGCAGCCCCCCCCTATTCACGTTACATTATTTCTTGTGGAAAACAAGTTACAGACATGTTAAAGTTCTGGCTTCAGCTGCAGAACAGACATTTGAATCAGAAAATGTTTTGAGAACAAATATCGTTTCGCTCGCGGAAAGGATCCGGTTGTTATACATCGGTCCCGTGATGTTGGTGCCATCTAGCGAAACTTTTAGGGTTGAAGCACGACCGCCTCATTCTTAACACCCAAAAGAAAAGATAGATGTCAGAAGAGGGCCAAAACTTTTGCGACAGTGCGTACGACTTCAGTAAAATATGCCCATCGGTTAAAATCACCAGTGTCGGTTAAAATGACCAGTCAGTCGATAAACACCTCCCTCCCCCAAATATTTTGGCTAGTAACGCCTCTGCCTTCAGCCTACACTGTAAAAAGTATCTCTGTATTAAGATTAAAGTTAACTCCAGTATTTGCTACTCGGATTCATCTAGTCTCTATTTGGTACTAATCTTATCTGCGCAGAGATAAGGATAATCCGAGAAGCAAATACTGCAGTTAACTTTAATCTTTATACGGAAAAACTTTTTACACTGTAATTCACATATCCGGTTAGCGCAATCAGATTTATACTTTGAACCAAAGGATCTTCAACTTTCAACAAACATATCAGTCTCTTGGAGAGTTATAGTGCTAACAGACAGACAGATGGACATATTTTACTTAAAGGACCCCTCTTGCTTATTCTGCCTTTTACAATATACTTAGCTCCCATATGGAAATATAAGCTTCTAAAATCCCCACCTTTCTCCATTGTTTCGTTTCGTAACTACGAATTTTTAATGCTTTTTCGGCCTTGCCGTGTTTGCCTGTCACCCAACGAAAAGTTTACTGAAATCTTCATTGTTCGCTGACAACTCTTTCACACATAAGGATGTGATAATCTTATGTTTATTACTTGTTTTATTTGATAAGTTTTCCCACTTTTTAACCAAAGCACGTTCAGTTTTCAAATCTTTTGCGCCCAGCCGCCGCCTCGGAGAGCAGGAAGGCTGGATATAACCGACAAGCGCTAACAAGAGATTCGCTAGTTTCAGGTGGAAAGTAATGGTACTTTCGAAAACTTTTTTTCTGATCCATTTTATAGGGAAAAGATCATTTCTAGTAAGAGTTGTGCTTTAAGTCGTACGCACTGTCGCAAAAGTTTTGGCCCTCAGCTAGCATCTATCTGTTGAAAGTTACGAATCCTTACTTCAACCCTAAGAGATTCGCTAGATGGCCTCAATATCACGCTACCGATGTATAACCACGGATCCTTTCCGCGAGCGAAACGATATTTTGTTCACAAATATTTTCTGATTCAAATCTTTGTTCTGCAGTTGAAGCTAGAACTTTAACACGCCTGTAACTTGTTTTCTACAAAAAAAATGTTAAGTGAATAGGGGGGGTGCTCTCTCTATCCAGGGGCTCTTCTGCCCAGCAAATCCCTGTGATTAAAGACCTAATCCAAACTTTATGTTTACCTTCTCTTGCTGATCGGAAGCCACCAGTTTATTTAGATTTGAACTTGATTGCGGGGTTGCGTTTTGGCCCGAGAAAAAAAACACACAGAACGTCTTCTTTTCCGGATGACTGAATTTTCCGAGTTTCATTAGTAAAAAAATATAGGACTCAATGGATTATTTTTGTTAGGTCTTCAGGAGTACAACACTGGTCTTGGTTTTTTAATTTATTTGTATTTGTAATAAACAGTTGGTGCATTAGACGGAAATTATTATTATGATCCTTGGCTCCCTACGTGCCATAACGGCTGTCCCGGATAATCGGCTGAGATTTAGTCAAGACCGAATTATTTCAAACCTAGGATTTTTTTTTTTTATTTGCTCGTTGTTTGACGGTGTTTCTTGTGGTTTTGAACATTCATAGATGCAATAGGGATGGTTATTATTGTGTGTGTGGTAGAAAGACCTTTTTTGTGGTCCGCTTTAAGGATGACCTTTACATTAACCATATAGAAACTTGTCTTAATGTTTCCTGAAATTCGTACTTCACAGCCTTCCGGACATCCGCCAGTCTTATGTTTTGGAAAGTGTCCAACTTTACTTATCTTTAAAGTAAAATACTTTGTCTCCGTGATATCGGAAAAGTCAGCAGATGCCTTTTCGACTTTTTTTTTGCTCTTCCTGGCAATACTTGTTATGCATAACGTTCTAATTCAGAACGTTTGAAAAACATAACAGCTAACACCCTAAGTGTAATCTGTTGAAACTGCACATCCTTGTGTTATCTGTTATGAAATTCGGACAGTGTACTTTGTAACTTTGCCCCTCAAAACATCCATCCACTACTTTACTTTCTAGTTACGGTTTAATTTTTTACTTTCCTATCCATTTTAAACCAGAAACATAAACCTTTCATTCTCATATCCACAATAAGAGTGCGTGGCAATTCATAGGAAATGGGAAAGTCTCTTCTTTGCAGAAAATAAAAGAACAGCATTTACATTATATAACCTACATTGAGTTCAAGTTCACTCAAAGGCATCATTTCGTGGAAACCGGAGGGGGGGGGGGGAGCAGCGTAATTATTCTGGGCTCCCCTAGGTGGTCCCGGTGCACTGGGGCGGTTCAAAGTGCTTGGGCATGGGAAATACCCCAAAATATGCGACTGGTGGATGTCCTGCAAGGCTGAAGTACGAAGTTCAGGAAACACTAAGACCAGTTTCCTTAAAGCACAACTCTTACTAGAAATGATATATTTTCAAGATGACATGGTCCATTACACGATCCATTACTTGTCTTGCTAGCGCTTGTTGACTCTAGCCAGCCTATCTCTCTCCGACGCGGCGGCTGGATGTAAAGTATTTGAACAAGAGCTAGAAGCTCGTATGGCACTTGCAAGGGTGGTTCAGAATATGAAAGATGGAATTTGCCTTTTCGTGGGTTTGTTCTGATCATCTGTAAGCAAAACCCTTGAGATAAGAATGATCATGGATTTGGAAATCACGAGAATGCATTGTTTGACAAAAGGTATTTAATTTTGAACTTGGCTGTAATGATGTGCACTTTAAAGGCGTTAGAATTTCATCTGTAAGCCCGAACCCTTGAGGCAAAATCGGTAACAGGCCCTTGGGGATCATTAATAAATACCGTTTGGTCAAAAGTATTTTTCGACTTTGCGGTTAAGAGGCGCACTTTAAAGGAGCTAGAACTTCATTTGTAAGCAAAACCCTTGAGGCAAAAATGATAGTGGGCTCATGGGGATCATGAAAATGTATATTTTGCTTAAAAGTATTTTTCTTATTGCGGTCAAGATTGGTATTTTAAGGAATAGTCGGATTTGGAAAATGACGATTTCTAAGCCAACCTTGTCGAATCTCTAATGTTCCAGCCAAGGTTCATCGTCCTAGCACATCCGGAAGTACCTTAACTCGCGATCACCTGAATTCCCCCCCCCCCCTTCTCCAGCTCCCACCACAGTGCCCGAAGCCAATCCGGTTCCGTAAATGATTTATCCAGAGCATCTGTTTGTTATTCCCACATAGTTCCATCCCGATTTCTCCAGCCTAAGCCGGTAACGCCCCCCACCCCAGTAGTTGTCGGATCCGGTCCGGACGTGAAAAAGATCACCAGAGACAAGTCCTCTGCTCAGCTATCAAATTTCACTCGAATCCGATCACCCGTTCCAAAGTTACGCATGACTCAATATTCCGGATTTCCACTCCCCCTATCGGATCAAAAAATTTGTTTATTTCCAAGTAAGTTTGATCGGGTCCCTGATATGCCTGCCAAGTTTCGTCGTGAAAATCCCGATAACCGCCATCACCGGAATTCCGGGAATACCCTTCTACCCTCCAAGTGTCCGGATCCAGTCCAAGTGTGAACGATTTATCTAGAGCAGATGCTTGTTCATCCCAGCAAGTTTCACTCCGATCCCTCCATTCCAACCTTCTTTCAAGATTTGTGATGTACCCCCCCCCCCAATTCCCCCTAGCTGTCGAATCCAGTCCGGACTTCAGATGGGACATCAGAGATATATATCATCTATTCAGTTATTAAGTTTCATTCCAATCCGATCACCCGCTCGAAAGTTACACACTACTCAATTTTCCAAATTCCCCCGCCCTCAACCCCGCCCCCCCCCCCCCCCCCCCCGATGTTCGGATGCTGTTTATTTCCAAGTTAGTTTGGTCGGGTCCTTGATATGCCTGCCAAGTTTCATCGTCCTAGCACATCTGGAAGAACCCTAACTCGAAAAAGTGTGACAGTCAAACGGACAGACGGAATTGCGATCGGTATATGGCACTTGAGCCAGAGGCTGCAAGTGCCATAAGAATTGAACGGGCTTCGGTTAAAAAGCGGGAAGACCAAGCAAAACAAAAGAAGTTCAAAACAGAAGATAGACCTGATGTTCTACCATGTTTTCCAAAATGAAAAATAATACTTTAAAGGACCTGTCTTACCTATGATACCAACGCAACCTACTTCCATAATCACCCCATATATTTCTAAACCCGGAGACCCCAATTTCGTGCGGTACATTCTAACCCCTCTAACTAAACCACGCTGATTTTCTCACTTGCCGTGTTTTGCTACCTTCGATGTGTATCACGCTGTCGACGGTTGTCTGCGCGAAGTTTTTCCATCAGAAAAACCGGTTCTGTAAATTGTTTCCCTGTTTTCGCTATAAGTCAACGGGTCTCGGAAAAAGCTTAAAACAGCCAAAACCGTGGGTTATTTATTGAAAGCACAGCCTGATCTTGAAGTATTCAAATATTCTAAAATACTGTCAGTTGAAGAGTAAATAGTGGGAGGGGTCCTTTTAAGCTTCATATGTCCTTATTTGTAAAAGAGTTGTTGATGGACCTTGAAGCTTCCGGCGAGGTTTGCGTTGCGTGACTTTCAAAACTTGTCTAGGCCCAAAAAGTGTTAAAACGTCGTAGGTAGAAAACGAAACAATTACGAAAGGTGGGGATTTCAGGATTTTAGAAGCCCGCAAGCAGCCCGTAAGGGAGATAATATTAAAGGCAGAATACAATACAGGCAAATACAATCGGAAAGCTCTTGGCAAGCTATACTCTTTCTCGACCTTTCTATTCTTATTCTATCTGGCGTTTATCCTGTTTTAAAGAAAAAGGATATTAAAGCTATGCGATCCTCATATAATTTCTTCTTTTTCTCCCTCCTTGGCAAAGAAATTCTAAAATTATTAGCAAGTACTCGCTACCGGATATCACGAAGAAATTGTTTGTTCTCCACAGAAAACTGTCCGAAACGGCGTACGCGCGTCTGTCGCCCTCTCATGGGCTTATTCGTCTGTTTGACTCCTAAGTAGATTTTGTTTGTATGTGTTGTGTTTTCCCTAATTGTCTTCATATTTCTTTTGTACTCCAATGTTTTCGTCGTGTACAATTTGTGGGTTAAAAGTAAATTATTGTTATTATTACTATAGAATAAGCAAGAGGGGTACTTTAGGGCTAAGGTAAAGGTCATACTTAAGGGAGAACATAGCCCCTATAGAGAAAGAGAGCAGCTGCCGCAGCTGCTTTTAACGAATGTATCCAGAATCAACTTTACATTGTTTTATTCGGTTTTATTACTTAGTAACTTTTCCCTCCAAAACAGCCGTCTATCTAAGGAGGGTCGTTTAATTTCATAGTGCCCATTTATAAGCACTGGTAGATAGCAATAAAGGAGTATGCATTTCACTGTAAATCAGAGTCGCTTATAGACGGAAAGTAGGTTAAATGAGAATTGACGTTCCTTTATGTTATTAACTTTTTCTTAAGATTTAATGTAATTAAGTTGTGTATTAGCTGTTTTTGGTGGGAGTGGCCAGTCCCAGTGTGAAATTGGTAGAACGCAAGATATAAATAGTGTTGTAGTAATTCTGTAGGACAGGAAGAAAACCTTGAATGATTGTAACGTCAAACAGCAGAGCTTGTTTCCAACTAATCTAATTTTAGTCCAACTAATCTACTTTCGGACAGGCCTACTGCAATTTTGAAAATAGCCCCATATTTCTCAAGTCATAATTCAATTGTTCTCAAGTAGGCTTAGGCTAGCCTACCGCACGATATTCTCGTATCTGTAAAATTTCGTAAGTAAATGACTATTGGAAAAACGATCAAGTGCGAAAACGTAAAATGGCCTAAGTTAAGGGATGAGAACCTTGGGCGTGAAGGTACTGGCAAATTTGTCTGAGTGAACGAGGAAACCCTAGTTACCAAGTATGATCACTGGGTGCTGGAGCACTGGGTGCTGGGCGGAACAGCAAATTTGTCAAAAACCTAGTTACCAAGTATTGGTGCTGGAGCACTAGGTGGACGGAACAGCAAATTTGTCTAAATGAACGATAAAATCCTAGTTTCCAAGTTTGATCACTGGGTGCTGGGCCGAACAGCAAATTTGTCTAAATGACGATAAAACCCTAGTTACCAAGTATTGGTGCTGGAGCACTAGGTGGACGGAACAGCAAATTTGTCTAAATGAACGATAAAATCCTAGTTACCAAGTATGATCACTGGGTGCTGGGCCGAACGGCAAATTTGTCTAAATGCCTATAAAATCCTAGTAACCAAGTATTGGTGCTGGAGCACTAGGTGGACGGAACAGCAAATTTGTCTAAATGAACGATAAAATCTTGCCCACCAAAAGGGGCAGAGACAGACGAAAAGGCCGCCAGAAAGCACCAGAAGGAGCGAGTTGTCAGAAGTAAATCATTGAAGGAGAGTGTCCTTGACAAAACGTTTGCGTGCGGCTGGTGGGGATTTCCTCGAAGTTCCTGCGTGAGAAACAGTAGCCTATATCCTAGAATATACCCAACTGCTTCCGTGTCTCAGCTAATTAATTAATTAATATATTACCCACAAATTCCATTGTAAAAACAAACATATGATGATGATGATGATGAAATTTTATTTACGCATTTAAGAAGACGAGAATAGTGCGGTATAGACAAATAAAAGGAAAAAATACACTGAGCTTTCAATAATGTAGTGAGTGCACGAGATCAAAAAATAAATATTTAGAAAAAGAAAGAAAAGGGACTAATCGGGTCAAAAAAATCTTCTTCCTAGATGGAAAGCGGAGAAATGAATACAGAAAAAGAAAGGAGAAGATACTAAAAGTAATTAGACGTATATAAATAGATATTTAGAAATAGACATTTAGAAAAAGAAAGAATAGGGACTAATCGGGTCTAAGAAATCTTCTTCCTAGGTGGAAAGCGGAGAAATGAATACAGAAAAAGAAAGGAGAAGATACTAAAAGTAATTATACGTACAACTGTACTAGACCACAACTAGGGGGATCCGGGGCTGCAAAAGTATAGTAGCCCATCACAAATTGTTCAGAAAATTACGTCTTAGCCTACTGAGCAACTAACAGGATGTGCTTCCTGGCAATCGCTAAAACGCTCCGTTTCTTGCTATTCAAATAACCCCGGGTCAAAGGTCTAATTAAATATTATCTGTGAGCACTGATTCAGTGTTTTTGTTATTGTCCCGCAGGGTGGGGTAGGGGGCATGGATTCGACCCTAACACTTGAATGTGACAAATTGCCTAAACTTCTCTCACTAATTTTATTGTTGTACCGCCTACATTCTTTTAAAAGGCAATTAGTTCCTAAATCGCAGTCATTAATTTTCGGCAGTAGTTCTGCATCTCGGAATGCCCTGCTGTTTCCAAGTTACAATAATTAAGTTCTAGTTCATGTAATTACAGCTATTTCTGTTGGAAGCCGACTGAGGGTTTTTATTAGCGATTTATCTCTTCATATGCTTGCAACTGGTTCAGTACTAAAATTAAAAGGAACGCGAAATGTTCGTGCAGACGCATTATAACACGAAGACGATACGAAGTACTAAGATCTAGAGAATGGTTTTGATCGAAAGACGCAACTACCCGACATAGGCCATCTGTAGGCGTCTTTCCCGCAATCCCACGAACATCCCATCTATTTTCCTGTTGACCTACATGGTTTTTGTTGTCCGCATTGTTTCTCGAATTTGACCAGTAACTATCGAGGGGATTTCCGATTTTTTGTGTCTTGAAGTTTAGCGGGAAATTCAAATTTCGTGGCAAATCGAAGTCCAAACAAAAAATTACATACTTTGTCCACCAGATAATCCTGAGATGATCATACACCTGGGGACAATACAGAATGGTAAAAGCTGAGATAAGATGATCTCTAATTCGGATTAATCTTGTCCCAGTAGAGATGAGGTTAATCCCAGTAGCAAATACTGAAGTTAACTTTAATCCTTACTCGGAGAAACTTTTTACAGTGTAGCCTGAATTGAATAATATTGTTGTTTTTTTTATTGGGATTTTACCTGGATTGAATTTTATTTTCTAGCATTCTAAATTATAGTAAAAAAAAAACACAAAACGGCGTTTCCTCGAGTTTCAACTTGCGAGTCGAGTGGCTTTTCAGAAAGCCTGAGTTTAATTATTCAGAATACACTAGTACAAAGTTTCTCGGAGTAAGAATTAAAATTAACTGCAGTAATTGCTACTGGGATTAACCTTATCTCTGCTGGGACAAGATTAATCCGCATTAGAGGTCATCTTATCTCAGTAGAGACAAGATTAATCCCAGTAGCAAATACTGCAAGGTTTTTTTTTTACAGTATAGCCTAGATTATAACAGCTAACATGTTCGTGTTCAAAGACAGTTTCGTAATCTACTAAGAAAAAAGTTTGCATCAAGCAGTATTTCAGTCAGAGGCGTTACTAGCCAAAACGTTTGTTTGTTTGTTTTTTTTGGGGGGAGAGGCAATTTACCTACTGGCTGGTAATTTTTACCGACTGTTTTTTTCAGAAAAAACGACTGTTTTCAAGAAAAAAAACTACAGTTTTGAATAAAAAGTCGACTGATTTTCAGAAAAAACGACTGTTTTCATGAAAAAATCAACTGTTTTGACGAAAAATGCATCTATAGTACTGAGTTTCTATTGTGGGAAGGAAGGCACAGTGTACCGTTTTCGTACTTCGTAGCAGTGAAGGGAACTTGAAGGTAACACCCAAGAAAGAATTGAACAGATGTGTTGTTAACAGAAGCCCCCCCCCCCCCCCCATGGCCATTTCCCCTGTACCATAATCAGTTATTTTGAGGAATTGGTTTTAAGAGGGTAGCAATCAACGGAAAAAGTTCCTGTGGGGGAATAAATACACAAGTAAAAAAATTTCTCATAAAAAATAAAATTGTTTTGGAGTCAGCTCAGCATAGGATACCAAAAAGAGTTTGACATGAAAAATTTCTATATATTGCCATTCTGGCACTTATCGTCACAGTTCACTGGCTTTGTATCACTTTTATCACACGTCAGTTAGATCATAGTCTTTTCCGTACGTCTCGTACCAAGTTGTAAAATCTCTTGGGTCTTCGTAAAATAATGTGACACGGAAGATGATGATACGATTTGTCTTCTTCAGTTAATGCGTAGAGAAGAAGATTACTTCCATTCAGACAGTTCAAAATATTATGAGCTTCTCACCCATTAATTCAATGCAAAGCCGTCTGTGATTTGTGAAGCATCGTCTGTGCCGATTTAACCGCAGTCACTTACAAAGTTGTCTGCTTTTTCAAATTCGAATTGCGTATTTTCAGGATCCCAAACGTCAGTAAGTCAGTAAGTAATTTATTTATAACCCGCCATTTTGAAAAAGCGTAGTAAATGAACGAAACTATATAAAACACTAAACACACAGAAAAATACACTTAATTTTCAATTTTCGACCAGGAAGCAGTGGATAACGTCGTGCGCTGGTTGGGCCCTGGTGTCCATGATCTTTGATAGACGAGGAAACATCCAAAAGGGTAACACATGCATCTTGAATTTTGAACTTCTCCGTCAATGTATGGATATGACATAATTTCGACAAGAGGAGCAGGTGTCGTGAATCGCACTGTCAGAAGTTTCATAACAGATTGCGCATAACACTTTCAGGAATAACACCTTTTCACTTAGAAATAAAGTGTTATGACCAATTAAGCTTACACTATTTCGTGCCTAGATCTCCAACAACACCTTCAGTTGGTAAAAATACTAATGGAAACGAAAGAAACATAACAGATAACATCCCAAAGTGTTATCTGTTGAAACCGCGCATCCTTCTGTTGTCGTTATGTAACTTCTGACAGTGTAGTATTTTTACCTGTTGAAGGTGTTGTTGGAGATCTAGGCAAATAGTATAAACTTAATTGGTCATAACACGTTATTTCTAAGTGAAAAGGTGTCATTCATGAAAGTGTTATGCGCAATCTGTTATGAAAATTCTGACAGTGCGATACTTGTGATATGGATCCCAAACGGGGCTACCGGGGTAGTTATGTTCCTCCTTCCACCGATCTATCCACTGTTGTTCGGTCAAACCATGTCTCTTGAAACTCGACAACCAACACAAGTTGGGGTCCCAAAAAATATCCTAAACTTAAATGCCGGAGTAATACTCTATATGACTTAAGTCCAAAACATGCCAGTGATTCTCAGGAAGGAGTAAACGTGTCCGTAACGACTCAAACTCAGCGACTCAAATCCTGTGTCAAACATTCACGGCGATCTTTGGGAGCAGCTGTGACACCGTTTCTTGCTTTCTGCCGCAGGTACCCGGAGATTCTGCATCGGCAGGGAGAGATAGAGCGTGTTCCACCCTCGTACCAATAATATCTATTAGTTACTAAATCCGTTCCAACCTCACGAAAAGTTACCACGCTGACCGTTCCAGCCTTCTCGAAATAGTAACTATTTGCTTACCACGCTCGGGAGCATGGTAAGCGTAGTAACCACGAATCTCTGTCACGTGATTGGTCGGATTCACCCGTGGCATGATATTCCGCTGGAAAATAGAAAAATCGTTCCAGCCTTGACGACAAAAAGGCAGAATTTATGACGTCATGCGTGGTAACTACGGTCTTTCCAACGGCCTGTCTGTTGTTATCTGGGACTCCTTCAACCAGAGTGAAACATCTCGTAAAGTTCCAGAAGGAGTTCCAGTAATATCCCAAACTAAAGTTGCGGGATAATTAATGCCGTCACGAGGTCTTTCCAAATAAAAAATATCATTAATTTCTGATCACCCGTTCGAACGTTATTCACTACCTCAAGATTCAGGATCCCCCTCCCTCGACTCCCCCACGATCGTTGGATCGGTGAACTGAGTATTTCTAAGCCAATCTTGTCAAGTACCTAATGGTCAAGCCAAGTTTCATCGTCCTAGCACATCTGGAAGCCGAGTCGGGGGGCCCGGGCCCCCCACCCTCTAATTTCCCCCGCAGTTCTTAAATCCGACCCCGTTCCGTCACTGATGCATCTAGGGCTTGTGCTTGTTCTTCCCTTCAAGTTTCATATCAGTCGCTCCACTCTAAGCGTGTCATAAGATTTTCGGTCCCCCCTCCCCCCCCCTCACAGTAATCGGATCCGGTCCTGACTTGAATTAGGACATCCGAGGCACGAGATCTTTCCAAATATCAAGTTTCATTAAGATTCGATCCCCCGTTCAAAACGTATACATCCCTTAAGATTCCGGATTCCCCCTCCCTCCACTACCCCCCCCCCCCCTACGGGGGATGGATCAGGGAAGTGACTATTTCTAAGTTAGCTTAGTCCCTGGCATGCCTGACCAATTTGATCGCCCAAGCACTTCTTAAAGTACCCTAACTTGATACCAGTGGACCGACAGACCGACCGACCGAAAACTGATCGGTATATGGCACTTGAGCGAATCCACAAGTGTCATAAAAACGTATTAGGCCTATGTGAAGCCCAGTCGAAGTCAACCAGTTGACCTCATTTGGCCCAAGCCTGTTGGTCAGGAGCGCCGAGCTTAACCGTCAGAGCCAGACTTTTTGGCATAGCCTTACGTTACTTAGACCACTGGGGCAAAATCGCCTCAAGAATAAAATTTATGCAGATCTAGAAGAGAGAAAAACACAGGAAATAGATTTTCAGGTCGTGAACTGACAGATTAGTTGCGTTTTCGCAGATACCATGGTACCTTATATCACGGTCTAAAGTCGTTTTTGCAGTTATCGTGGTATCTGATACCACGGTCAAAAGGCGTTTCTGCAGTTATCGTGGTATCTGGCCAGTTTTCGTGGTATCAGATATTCAGATACTACGGTCCGACCGTGGTAACTGGTAGTGGTATCTTAAAAGTCATCTCACTTTCATCAAATTTTGTCAGATTGGTGAGAAAGAAGTTTAGCACTTAGTGATGTAACTGTATATCTGTTTTTCTTTTGGGATGAGTTCGAAAAGTGCAATTTCGGCAATAGTCGTTTTTGCAGAGCACCTTGTATCAGATACCACGATAACTGCAAAAACGACTAATTGCAGATCCAATTACCGTGGTAACAGATACCATGGTATCAGCAAAAACGCAACTATTGTGTAGACAGACAGACATCCTTCCTAGTTGCGCTAGGCTACTAGGCTAATCAAAATTCGTGACAATCGTCAAATCAAATAGATCCTTACTTGTAACCACTTCCTTGTTTTCCTGTAACACACAATGTATTTGTGTGAAGAAAGAAAAAATAGACTAGCCTACATCAAAGCCAAACAGCATATAAAATTAGGGTTAAGTAGGGTTTTATCTATTATAGGTATCTTTTACAGCACATGCGCCTACTTTGAACAAAAATTAATTATACTTACTAACTAAAATCAGTAAATTTAGAGGGGTGGGAGGGAAGGAAGGGTGGAAAATCCTGCCTGGAAAACCTGATTGTCTGTTCGTACCATAAGAGGACTTGTTTCATCACGTGGTTATTTTGGCGCCGGAAGATGGGGCCAAGCGAAAGCAAACGACGAGCTTTAACGCTATCTATGGAGCGCGGCAATTGTAAAGTACTAGTACCTCAATGGCCTGCAAACCCCTTGCTTCACACGATGGCCTAAGGGGCTTCTGAACGTACTGGCACATGAAATTCAGGATTCCCACTTTACATCATTTTTGACATAGTAACCACCATAAGTGGCAATTTTTGCTGAACGTTAAAAAAAAAAGTGCAAACTATTCAGCATTTCCTCTTAGATTTTGCGCCAAAAATTATGGGAAAATTAGGGTAATAACTCCTGTCTGATGGAGAACGGACATGTATCGGCATTAAAAAACACAATGTAATGGCAAAATAAGGCATTGGAACTTAGGGAAGCTTTAAGTACAAGAATGGCCGATAATGTCAATGGAATGGTAGAAGAAAGTTTCTGGAAGAATTATCCTTGGATTTGTTTCACTGTGTGCTTCGGATCAGCTGACTCTTGGGGCCTCGACCTTTGTGTGCGTTAACTTTGCCAATCCGCCGCGTTGTCATATGATTGTAATGACCGTGATGAAGATACGTCACATAAGCTATTCCCAGCAGAGATGCATTTGAGCATTCGAGAGACTGCCAGGGCAGAAAGATGTCGGAGAGGGCGCTTGAATCCAACGGACCAGGACACCCGGTACAGTGTAACTTACAAGCAGGACTTCCACTTTCAGGGGCAACTCCCTAGTCCAGGGGAAGCTATTTGTGGACGCTATTTTTTTTTAAGGATAAATAACACTATGTCCAGGTTACGGGCAGTTACTACCCGGTTCGGATAGGTGGAAAGTTCCGCCCCGGTTCCCCTTGCCTCCTCCTTTTCAACTGGCTGCCTTACACTGTAAAAAGTTTTTCCGTATAAAGATTAAAGTTAACTGCAGTATTTGCTCCTCGGATTACTGTTATCCCTACGCAGATAAGATTAATACCAAATAGAGATAAGATGAATCTGAGTAGCAAATACATTTTTGTCAAGTTCAAGTTCAAGTTTTAATTTTTCAACATTCACAAATAAATAAATAAAAACAACACTTTCGCGCTGAAGAAAAAACCTATGAGTGTTTGCATTCGCGCGAAAGTCCACATAACTACTTACCTATATAAATGAAAAAAAGAAAAAAAAAACAATCTCTCTCATCCATCAATAATCAATTCCCCTCCCCCCATTCTTCCCTCCCAACCTCACCTTACCCCCCTGCCCACCCTTACCTCCCTATCCCACCCTTCCTCCCCTGAACACCCTACCACCCATGAGAAAATTCAACATTTATGCCCCAGAAAATAATCTTTTAAGTTCTTTTTAAACTGAGGTACGTGTTCCGCCGCCCTAATGCTCACTGGTAGTTCATTCCATACAGATGGACCCAGCTGTTTCGTTGAAAATGAAGACGGGGTACCATGACATAAATCCACAACTATATCATCACTATGCCTTGTTCCATAATTATGCAGGTCACTATTTGTTTGGTAAAAACTCTTAAAGACATTAAAGACATACTGCTGTTAACTTTAATCTTTAAATGGAGGGACTTTTTACAGTGTACATAGGAATTGCATTTTCCAAGTGAATCTAGGTTCACCCAGCAGCTAATGTGTCAAATTTCGTCCTTGAAGCTCGTGGACCCCTCCGACCTCCCTTCCAGCTCCCTCGAGATGTCGTGGTATCCTGACCCGAAAACGCGTCGTTCGGGAATGGGCTCTTTAACAACCGTCTGGTTTCGTTCGCATCGGATTATCTGTTTGGGAATTTCGCGTGTCAGTGTTCAGGACCACTAACCACTCCCAGGGATGACCTGATCGTGGAAGAAAAAATGCGAAGTGAATCGTATCGGGTTTTCTAAGTCTTCAAGATTTCCTAATGTTAGCTTGTCTGGGAGTACCCGAAATTGAGATAGTTTATGACCCATCAGATGCACAAGGCGATATTGGAGTAAAAGAAAAAACGGAAAAAACACACAAAGAACAAGACCAAAGGTTTCGATGGGGTCCCAAAGATTTAATATCTAATCCAGGCAAATGGGTCTTGTAGATATCCGGTCTTCGCCAGACTCCTTGAACATTTACTATTAAGATTTAGAAACAGAAGAAGGCCAATGCTAATCTGAGAAAACCAAGTTCAGATATTGATTCAGCATGTGTATATTTACCCCTAGGCTATATGTCATAGCTACTTTGACGAAATTGATCAAATCTTCCTGCCTTACTTCTGCCAAATCTCCAGTTTCGACTGGATTCCGGGCGAACTACTGGTCTTGCAAAAACTAAAGCTCAAAAACGAATTCAGGGAATCCTTACCCCTATACTGAACATCTAATCAACTTCAGATAAAAGTTTAACTTTTAAGAAATTTTCCGGTTGTAGCCGGATTCCTGGCGAACTGAATGTCCGGGTAAAAAATTATTGTCAAAATCAGATTCAGCATGTCTTCTTACGGAAATCGGAAATCTAATCATCTTCAGGTAAAACTTTAATTTTTAACAAATTTTCCGGTTTCGGCCGGATTGCGCGCAAACTACTTGTCCGACGAGAAATTTATTTTCATTCAAATGTTCAGCATGTCTTCTTACCCCTAAACCGAACATCCAATCAACTTCAAATAAAACTCTTACTTTTAACAAACTTTACGGTTTTGGCCGGACTCCGGGCGAACTACTTGTCCGGCGAGAAAATGGTTTTCATAATCGTGTTCAGCATGTCTTCTTACCCCTTAATTCGACTATCTTATTAGCTGTTTAAAAATATTTTGTTCGCCCCTGATTCTGAACCCCCTCCCCCAACCCTAAATATAGGGTTATAGAGCCCATCTACGAGCTCGACCTTTCCCTTGACCCAAAGAATCCTCACACCAAGTTTCGTCAAAATATATCATTCCCTGCGAAGTTATCGTGCAGACAGACGGACGGACAATTTCTGCAATGTCAGAGGCATCCCTCCACTTACGTTTTGGGATCCCATAAGGCAGCGAAAGATGCAGCGTTGTTGACCCGCCAGTAGCCGAAAATCGGCTCACTCACTACGGAATTCGCCGTATCCCAGTTCAGCGCTCCAAACGGAATAGTATCTGAGAGTCACCCATTGTCTCATTATCTAAACTAGAGACAATCAGGCTGGTACAATCTGGATCCATAAGTTAATGGGCATAAAATAATAGCTTTCAAGTATTCCAAAGAGCCTTCCTTAGACCTTAGACCTTAGACCTTAGATCCTCCTGTGCCTCCAGAGGCGCCCAGGGCGTCCAAGAAGCCGTCTCTGAAACTTGCGGCTGCGACGATGTCTTCCCACTCCGGCTGTAATGAGGCAAGAAATTGCCGCAGATCGTTGTTGTAGGTACGACGGAGTGCGTTTTTGGGTCTTCCTCTGCGGCGGGTGCCTTCGGGAAATCAGAAAAACGTGGACTTCGGGATTCTGGAATCGTACATGCGCAGCACATGTCCGAGTTAACTTCATCTACGCCTTCGTATGGTCTGAATGTGGGACGGTTGACCTGTGATGGTTCTTATGTGCTCGTTCGTTACCTTCTGGGTCCAGTGGATGCCAAGAAGTCTCCGGAGGCACATGTTTTCAAACGACTGAATTCTCCTCTCTTGGTCTTGGTTTAGATGCCATGTTTCAGATGCATAGAGGAGGACGGGCAGGAAGTTGCTGTTAAATAGGCGGAGCTTAAGCCGGTGGGAGAAAGTACTCGACCTCCAAACTTTTTTGAGCCTGTTGAAGGTGCTGTTAGCCTGTTCAATTCGGGCAGTGACTTCTTTGGCTGTAGATCCTGTGTTCTCGATGGTGCTGCCAAGATATTAGAAATGAACCACTTGTTCCACATCGTTGTCGCCACATTTGATGTTCTTAGGTGAATCGCTAGTTGCCATGCCTTTAGTTTTATTTCAAAGACAACGCAAAATATACACTGCTCGGGAAGCAGATTGCAGAATTTCTACTTCTCAACTTATGGATCTGTTTTACTAAATCTGGGAAGTACTGCTGACGAGAAACAGATTTACAGGAACTAGTTGACATAAGGCGTATTCTCGCCTTTCCCCGAGGACTCGACTTGAGGAGTCCCCGCGTTTTTCTTTGTCCCGGGGAATCACTCCCCGTATTCTCACGAGTACCCTCGGACGGAGAATGCTCCAGTTATTATCACCATCATCAAAAAGTATTCCCTTTCAGATTCGGAGGGGAAGAAATTTTTGCCTGGTATTGGTGCAACGTAAAATTAATTAAAAAGAATCAGAATAAACAAAACCAAAAATAAAGTGGACCCAGACTAATTTCGTCCACTGCATAATTTTTTTTCGAACAAAATTCATTTTAGAAGCATTCCTGTCTTCTCGTTGTTTTCCGTAGGTGGAGTCCGCGTGGAGTGACTCCCTCTTTTCTCGCCGTTCCATTCGATTCAGCGAGGAGTCCTCGGGGAACGGCGAGAATACGCCTATAGAAGCGCTCAACTGGAATATGGCTAATTCCCTACACGCGAGGTGATATGATATTATGGTCGTTTATTTGGTATTCCCTAGTTCCTGATCTTGTGGTCATTTTTTCTTTTATTTTCCATATGTCGATGTTTTACTCTGTCAACTGTAGTTAGCAAGTAAACTTCATTCACTCATCCAAATAAACAAAACCCCGCAAAGACAAGCTTCAAGTGGCGGAAAGGAGTCAGACCGACAACTTGTCCATTATGTCACGCTAATCAACCCAAGACGGGCTTAATTTTAGATTAAAACAGTTGTCCAGCCAAATAAGTCGCGTATAATATCCGGAAAATTCATCCTCTTCCTTTACAGCACCTAAAGGACGTCAGTTTGATCCTGACCTTCGCTTAATTCGATCATCCCGTCCAGTGGACGTGCTCTTTGTCCATACTGCTGATTTGTTTTGTTTCAGAGTTCTTGCCCCTGAAGTATTTGTGAAGGAAGGTTGAAACTGAAGCGATCCAATGATTCCGGTGTCTTTAAACGACAAAAGACTTTGTGGCCTAGGCCACTGTTTAATTTGTCATTTTACTGTTGTAAGGGTTTTCGTGACTAAGTCACAAAAACTCGGAAATGGTAGTGTACCTGGTGCAAGCGACGACGTAACAATACTCAGGGTCACTACCCCACGGGTTACACATTATCGGATCCAGAGTGAAGTCCGCTAGAAACGAGAACCTACTTTGAACCTAATTTGTATGCCCATTGTCCAGAGTGTTGGCGCAGATAGAAGGGGACACTCTAAGAAGATGTTTAAGCCATCGGTCAGAACCCGACAAAGACAACAGTTCTTCTCATGTCGAGTTGTCAACACATGGAACAGCCTGACGAACGACACGGTACCAGCACCCAACGAGGAAGCCTTCAAAATTCGCTAGATGAAGAGTGGAATGGTGTGCCATCGAAGTACTGCTGTGATGCATCTGATGCCGAAAAAATCATCACATCATCAATGAAGGAGCGATTCAACAGATCAAGACTGATCTTAATTCGCTCCGAAGTGAGAATTAAGGTAATTAAGGTAATTATCTCCGTACAGTACTTTGATAACAAAAAAGAATACAACATAAAGTTGTTTCTTGGCTTCGTACCGCAATCCCGGCATTGGCATGAAGTGCCTTATAGTAGTACATACCTCCGTCTATGTGTCAGTCTGTCTGTCTCTTTTCTTGTATTCTCTAGGCCCAGTTAGAAAGTCAGTCTAAATTATCATGCTTTCTGCTGAATTTTGGGATCCAACTATGACTTCGTAAGAGTTGTCCGTCTGTCTGTCTGTCCGTCTGTCAGCACGGTTACTCTCGAAGGGAATGAGGTATTTTGATGAAACTTGGTGTGAGGACTCCTTAGGTCAAGGGAGAGGTCTATTTCGTAGATGGGCTCTGTAGCTCGACATATAGGGGTGGGGGTTCAAATTAAGGTGTGAACAAATTTTTTTTAACAGATAATGATATAGTCGATTTAGGGGTAATAAGACATGGTGAACAAGAATATGAAAACCATTTTCTCGCCGGACAAGTAGTTCGCCCGGAATCCGGCCAAAACCGGAAACTTCTTAGAAGTCAAAGTTTTCTTTAAGTAGTAAGAGTTTTATTTGAAGTTGATTAGATGTTCGGTTTAGGGGTAAGAAAACATGCTGAACAATTATGTGAAAGTCGTTTTCTACCCGAACAAGTAGTTCGCCCGGAATCCGGCTGAAACCAGAAATTTGTTTTAAAATTAAAGTTTTATTTGAAGTTGATTAGATGTTTGAGAAAGGGGTAAGGAGGTACGCTGAATTCGTTTTGAGCTTTTTTGCCTGACAAGCAGTTCGCCCGGAATTCGGCCGAAACCGGAACATTTGGCAGAAGTAAGGCAGGATGTTTCGATCAGTTTCGCCAAAACAGATATGTCTTATAGGGGTAAACACACATGCTGGTTCCATATCTAAACTTGGTTTTCTCAGATGATTAGCTATATGACCTTATCTGTTTCTAAATTTTAATAGTACAAATATTCAAGAAGTCTGGCGAAGACAAAACCGAATTGTATGTATCGAATACTAAATTTTTGGGATCCCATCGAAACCTTTGGTCTTGCTGTTTGTGGCGATGAGCAAAAATCGACATCAGTCGCTTTTAGCTTACGAAAAAAAAGAGACAGCTCACAAAAAAAAATCAACGAAAAAACCGACGAAAATGGGGAAGACATTTTTTTGACAAAATTTTTTTTGTGACATGTCAGGCCAATGTGGTTTACGAAATTATCTTTAAAGGAAATAGCAATTTTTATCTGCCGTATCTTGCAATCGACTGTTTGCCAGATAGGTTATGATTTAGTCTAGACCTCTGCTATGGTAACAGGGAGGGTATGAAACGCCCACAGACAACCCCGATGAAAAATTTATCTCAAAATAGTAGTATTAAATTGTACGAAAAAGTAGCATGCAGTAGTAACTGATGCTACTACATGCTTCTACTTCAATGCCACCGTGTTACTACATACTACTGCATGCTACTATTAGCAAGACTGGATGCTACTATCGCAAGACAGGATGCTACTGGATACTACTGCTTAAGACTGGACCAGTCTGAGGCACATTAAATGATAGTATTCTTTGCTATTACATAGTATTACATGCAACTTTTTCGTACAACTATCATACAACTACGCACGCTCGGGACCCTTCACTCTATCTACATGGTTATAGGTATTTTCAAATAGTGCATATGATGGATACGTCAGCTACGATGCTGTAACAGCGATGTTTCGTGTGCGACATTTCATACCACTTTTTAGTGGTATTTAAAAGCAATTTGCCCGAACATGGTATGTACAGTCGGTAGAAGCTTCAGTTATTTATTGCAGGTTTGTTGACCCGATGTTGACCCTGAAGATTGACAGCCTGACGAGGACTCTTACTAAGAAGGGCCGAAATATCGCTGCTAAAGCATCGTAGCTGACGTATCCGTTCTATGAATTATTTGAATATATGTTTCAAAGTCAGCTTGGGCTCAATGAATATTTCTTGTTATAGGTATTTCTGTTCTCAGTTTGACGATTCATGTTCACTTCAGCGAACAGATATTGAAATGGCGGTTAAGAGCATTTGCAGTACTCGCTCGTCCTCTTTCGTCCTCGTGACAGGGGTTAGGTAAACCCGCACCCCTTTTTTACCAGTTAATCCTAGTGTCCTTGGTTCGGGTCCTGTCACTATAAAAATTTGGAAGTGCCATCTAACGACTGCTTCTATCGTGTAAATTGTTTCTTGGTTCGCTAGATGGCGTGAGGAGGTCTGGCTTCTTATGTGTTGTGTTGAGTGGTCGAGTTCGAGAAGAGTTCGGTCTATGACTGAGACTCCGATGCAAAATTTGTAGCCTGCGTTAGTTGTATGATAGTTGTGCGAAAAAATTACTTGTATTGATATGTAATATGTAATAGTAAAGAATACTATCCTATAGTGTGCTTCAGACTGGGCCAATCTTAAGCAGTAGCATCCTGTCTTGCTATAATTGCATCCAGTCTTGCTAATAGTAGCATGTAGTAGAATGCAGTAACACGGTAGCCTTGGCATAGAAGCATGCTACTTTTTTGTACAACTTCATACTACTATTTTGAGATAAATTTTTATCGGGACTGTTTTGCCATTCTGGTTCAGATAATGGATCCCTTTGCTTGTCTCCCCTGGGTGGATAGGTGTAGAAGAAAATACCACGTCCGTCTGGACTCTGGTCACCAAAATTTGATCTCTGTTCGTCTTCGTCATTCGTTGAAGACGACGCCATAGGATGTAATATGTAATTTTCGCATTTGTGTAGTATATTTGATGCTTTTTAATGTACTCGACGTTTTGTCATCGGGACATTTTTTCGTGGTGACGTTTGTCATGGGCAGATTTTTTACGGGCCCGTATCGCTGTGGGCATTTCTCTCGGGAAGTTTCAGAATCAAGTCTTTTCTCTAATCTCACACGCTGTCGTCTTATGTGATTGAAAACGATTTTCTCAGCCAATTGAAGGATTTTCTATCGGTTCGCAGAATGGCCGCTTGGGCTATCTTGTTTATTTATTTATATTAGTGACGGCCAGCTGGGGCCACTGTACAGAAATGTTGGTAACAAATTCCAATATCACATTTACTGAAACTTCCGTATAATTTTGAAATGAAACGCCATTAACTGCCCAGGGAAACTATGCCAGTTTGCGCATGATTAAACTGGTTAAACTACTAAAGATTAAACTAAAACTATGCCAGGATGTTTTTTAATCATATTTATTCAGTAAACAAAGTCTGAAATTAATTCCATAGCCGTGAGCGGTTTGCACTATTCTTCAGTTTAAAAAGTGAAGGCTTTCTACGCTCATTAAATTCTTCATCTGTTATAGCCTACTATTTCTATGTGATGGATGCTGATAATGAGGGGAGGGGACCAACAGAGACTAATCCACTTGGAGCGCTGAACCGGGTAGGAATTTTGCGGTCATTAAGGGGTGGGCATAGCGTAGCCCGTGTAATAAATTTGTAAGCCTGTCTGATCCGGGGGAATACCCCTGTTTACCCTTGACGCTTCGTATTTTTATAAGCAGTGAACTGAAAGACAAATTGTTCCTCAGACGGGATTTGAACCCATGACCCTCTGCTTACAAGGCAGGCGCTCTAACCATTTGAGCTACCGAGGGGCTTGTGAACAGAGTTCGCAAACCACTAGAATAGTCTGGTAGAACCCGACCATAGGAACAGTGATCCCGCTTCGTATCCCACCGAGAGTAGAGTTCAGCTTCGTTTGGAAAAGGCGGAAGGGGAACCCACACATTGGGAAGGGCATTCGTTCGACGATGAATCACCTCTTTCACTCTGTACAATTAGTGTTTCTATTCCAGCGACAATCTCATTACCAGATAACATATACAGAAAATGAAATTTGCCTACTTGGCCACCCGTCGCGCTACACCAGTTCGAAATAAATTGAACATCATGACGCAGACATTCCCTTGAAAAGATGCATGCGTAAAAGTCTGATGAACAATTAGAACCCTTTTCAGATACAATAGATTATCTGTCTGCAAAGGGTTGTTCAAAGAATTGCTTTGTTACGGCTGCTACCGCACTACTCAAAAAGCAGAGCTCCTTTTGCAGAGTCAGCGTTTTCATCCTTGGACTTCACCTGCTCGCTCACGCTTCCAGCAGCCTGATCATTCCCTGCTTTAAAGCTTAACTGAAAAGGCAGCTTATTTTTACACCTGAAATTTGAATACACCGAAATATTTTGGCACATCTAAGAGATTTTGTTTTATTTCACCCTTGGCTCTAGTAATAACGTTCAGAATGTGCGCTGCTTGCATGACTACCCAAAATTCACCCAGATGCGGAGAATTTGAATTTCAGATAACAGATAATAGAAAGTATAATATTTTAAATGTGGGACAAATTAGAGATTACCAGATTGGAACGTTTGTATACTAGTGTCTGTACGGACTTGGCCCAAAAGTGTTTTCTGATTTATTTTAAATGAACATGTTTAATCACGAGTATAACACAAGAAATGCGGAACTACTGGCGAGCCAAGCGAGAAGCACTACACGTTCGGGCTTCGTCATAAAGCATGTGGGAACCGCAGTTTGGAATTCGATTCCTTGTGAAATCCAGAATGCAGTAAGTTTAGCTCAGTTCAAGGACCGACTAAAGAAACATTTCTTGACAAACCACCAGGGCCGTATCCAGGGGGGGGGGGGGGGCTCAATCCAACCAACTATCCAGTTCACGATTGAATTTGAAAATGATGCACAAGAGGTGCCGTACCTAGATGTTTTGATTGCTAACAGTGAAGGAAGTTTTGTCTGCTCAGTCTACAGAAAACCCACCCACAACGATCGATACCTTCCATACGATTCTTACCAGCCCGAATATGTGAAACGCGGAGTAGTTATTTCACTAGTTGACCGAGCCATCAAAATTTGCGACAAAGATCTCCTAGATACGAACTTAGCCACATTCGGGACGTACTTTTTGGAAACAAATACCCCGTTCAACTGATTGAACAGATCATCAGAAGACTACTGAAGCTGCATTCATCCCCCAAAGATCCTGTAAGTTCTACTAGTAATGGTGAGGCTGAGGAAAAAAATGCCCGCGTTTACCTTCCGTACGTCCGCGGAGTAACCAAAAAATTGTCCAAAAGTTTGAAAAAATACAACATCCAAGTCTTTCACAGAACCCAAAATACTTTGCTGTCTTACCTAAACTCCGGAAAAGATAAAGTCCCAAATCAGTACCAAAGAGGCATTTATTCAATACCTTGTGTAATTTTTAGTTTATTTTTCGGCTGTGGCTTACCTTTGTAGATTTCAAGCATAGAGGAACCACAACCCCAAAAGAATATATTCAAATAATGTATAACACGGATACGTCAGTTACGATGCTTTAGCAGCGGTATTTCGGCCCTTCTTGGCAAGGGTCCTCGTCACGCTCTCAAGCAGTTTTTTTTACAGCCTGACGAGGACCCTTGCAAGGAAGACTCGAGATATCGCTGCTAAAGCATCGTAGCTGACGTATCCGTCCTATGCAGCTTGTTCTCAAGGAATATTTACCAAAAGAATAAGTTCGCCGGATGAAACCGATTATGATTAATATTCTTTGAGCCCAAGCTGACTTTGAAACATTTTTTCAAACAATGTTTACAACGGGTACGTCAGCTACGATTCTTCATCAGCAATATTTCGGCCCTTTTTGGCAAGGGTCCTCGTCAGGCTGTCAATCCTCTGGTTCAACTTCGGGGAAGGAAACAAACCTGTAATAATTACAGGTTTATTTATTTACAGGTTGATTATTACAGGTTTGTTTCCTTCCCCGAAGTTGAACCAGAGGATTGACAGCCTGACGAGGACCCTTGCCAAAAAGGGCCGAAATATCGCTGATGAAGAATCGTAGCTGACGTACCCGTTGTAAACATTGTTTGAATAAATGTTTCAAAGTCAGCTTGGGCTCAAAGAATATTTTTCCACTTTAGACTTTTTTGTGATCCCAAAACGTAAGCGGAGGGATATTCATAAAAGTTGCCCATCCTGTCTGTCCGTCTGTCAGCACAATAACTCTCGAAGGGAATGAGATATTTTAATGAAGCATGGTGTCAGGACTCTTTAGGTCAAGGGAGAGGTCGAGTTCGTAGATGGGCTCTGTAGCTCAACATTTAGGGGTGGGGGACAGTGCGCAATAGACAACAATTGGGATGTTATCTGTTGTGTTGGAAAACGTTATACGTGAAATGTTATGCAGAACAAGCATAGCCAGAAAGAGCAAAAAAACGGCAAAAAAAAGGATCTAATGACTTTTTTCTTTGTCCGAAAATTCAGCAGATGCTTTTTGGCGATTTTTTGGCTCTTCCTGATGGCAACGCTTGTTATGCAGAACAAATTCAAACACAACAGACAACGTCCAAAGTGTTGTCTGTTACGCATTGTCTGCTAAAACCGAGCATTATTCTGTTGTCTGTTCTGAAACTTCTGACATTGTATGCGTGTAATATTTACGGTGAACAGCTGGAGAAAAGTGATTTTTGGGATCAAAACGTAAGTGGAGGAATACCTATGACATCGCAAAAGTTGTCCGTCTGTGAGCACGATACTCTCGAAGGGAATGGGATATTTTGATGAAACTTGGTGTGAGGGTTCTTTGGGTCAAGTGTAAGGTCGAGTTCGTAGATGGTCTTTGTAGCCGTACATTTAGGGGTGGGCAGGGGTCCAAATTAAGGGGCAAACAAAATATATGTAAACAGCTAATGTGATAGTCGATTATGGGGTAAGAATAAATGCTGAACACTTTTGCTAAAATCATTTTCTATCCGGACAACTAGTTCGCCCGGAATCCGGACAAAACAAAAAAATGTGTTAAAAAAGCAAAAGTTTTATTTTAAGTTGATTAGATGACAAGTTTAGGGGTAGACGCTTAATCCGTATATGAAAATCATTTTTTACCCGGACATGTGGTTCGTCAAGAATCCGGCTGAAACCGGAAAATTTGTTATAAGTTAAAGTTTTATTTGAAGTTGATTAGATGTCCTTTACAGCGACGAAGATACGCTGAGTTCGTTTCTGAACTATCTTTTTTTGCTGGACAAAAAGTTCGCTCGGAATTCGGCCGAAACCGGAAATTTGGAAGAAGTAAAAGGGAAGTATCGATCATTGTCGTCAAAATAAATATGGCTCATAGAGGTATATCTGAAATTAGATGACTAGCTATTTGCTAATTAATCTGTTTCCAGATTTCAATATCAAATATGTTCAAAGATTCTGGAGAAGACAACACCCAATTGTCTGGATCAAATATTAAATTTTTTGGATCCCATCGAAACCTTTGGTCTTGTTCTTTTGGTCGCACGCAAAAGCGCGCTTTCTTCAGAAGTGGTCTTACAGTCTGGAACTGAACATTTCCTTAAAGGACCTGTCTTACCTATAATACTAAGGCAACCTACTTCCATAATCACTCCACAAATTTTTAAGTCCGGAGACCCCAATTTCGTACGGTACATTCTAACCCCTCTAACAAAACCACGCTGATTTTCTCACTTGCCGTATTTTGCGACCTTCGATGTGTATCCCGATGTCGACGATTGTCTGCGAGAAGTTTTTTCCATCACAAAAACCGGGAATGGAAATTGTTTCCCTGTTTTCGCTACAAGTCAACGGGTCTCGGAAAAAGCTTAAAACAGCCAAAACCGTGGGTTATATTTGTTGAAAGCACAGCATAGTTTTAAAGTATTCAAATATTTTAAAGTACTGTAAGTTGAAGAGTAAATAGTGCGAGGGGTCCTTTAACTTTGCTTTATTAACCATTGAAATGCACATTTTTTTTTTAAATTGCGATTCTCCGTACTGGAAGGAACTTTTCCTTGTTGTTCCAGCAGTGCATACTCTGAACGTCACTACTTGGGCACAAGGTGGAAAAATAAAAAAAATCCCTTATCAGATTGAAAATAATCCAGCGCATGGAACCGAAGAGATGAAAACTAGCTGGCCCTTCAGTTAAACTTTAAGGATTAAAGATTTCTGTCTATCTGGAATCGGACTCTGTCCTTGTCTGGTTCAGTCTAGAAATTCAATACGCCAATAACCCAAATTACCTGATGCTCATTGCGGCTGACTACACAGAAAGTGAAAGGCAGTTAATCGTCGATTATCAGCGTTGTCGAAATAAAATTTTCCTCCAATCCACAGGATTACTGCCAATATGCGTTTCCGCTTCAGCATTCCCCATCCTGTGAATTCAGCGGTTTGCAACTTGATCCTATCATTGTTTCAAGTTCACACGTTAACTATGGCAAATTTTTGTAAGTTCGCCCTTCGTCTATTCGCGTATACGTCATAGTCTGAATTATTTGAGGAAATTTATAGTCGAGAGATGACGGGGGGTCCGAATAATGCTGGATGGCATTTATTCCTTTCTAGGTGGATTTTATTGCTTCTCTTTGAGTCGTTCGAATTTCCGAATTCAGCTCATTTCTCTTTTTTGATCGATTCTAAAAGTAGGTACTTTCGGGAACGTCTCTTGTTTTTACATTTTTGAAGTATACATGAAACTCCTGGGGGTGTCATGTTCGCTCACTGAACACGATCAAAGGTATTTCTTCCTCCCAGTATTTCATATACTGATATCTTCGTATCTCCTGTCCTAGAAAAGTCCTGAGAGCACATTTTTGTGTTCCATCTTGACAGTTTTTTCGCGCTAATTCCACCGCTTCTGTTCATTTAGTTCTGAACACGCGAGTAGGACTTTGTGATTGGCTGCTGTGTGACAGGTTAAAGTCAACAATCAGCATCATCAACAGTCAACACAGTTTATATTCCCGTGTTCTAAAATGCGTGACTTCCTTCAAACTCTATCGGGTTTTTCAAAAGATGGCAAACTTATTTAAAAGTAATCTCCCCGGATAGGATAGTATAGTCGGCAGAAGCTTCAGCTGTTTATTGCAGGTTCGTTCCATCCCCAACCTTGTCCCTGACTTTTGACAGCCTGACGAGGACCCTTGCGAAGAAGGGCCGAAATATGACTGTCAAAGCATCGTACCTGACGTATCCTTTTTATGCATTGTTGGAATACATCTGTTTGGTCTATTTATGCCCATTTATTTATTATGTAATAATATTGCAGCTTGAGTTTTCTCCCTTTGAATGCTAAAATTTTATTTGTTTTAATGGACCCCTCGCACTATTTACTCTTCAGCTTGCAGTATTTTAAAATATTTGGGTACTATAAAACCATGCTGTGCTTTCAACAAATGACCCACGGTTTTGGCTGTTTTAAGCCTTTTTCGAGACCCGTTGACTTGTCGTGAAAACAGGAAAACAATTTACATAACCGGTTTTTCTGATGGAAAAACTTCTCGCAGACAACCATCGACAGCGTGATACAGATCGAAGGTAGCAAAACACGGCAAGTGAGAAAATCAGCGTGGTTTTGTTAGAGGAGTTAGAATGTACCATAAGAAATTGGAGTCTCCGGGTTTAGAAATATATGGAGTACATTATGGAAGTAGGTTCAGTCAGTATTTATTTATTTATTTATTATTACATTTGGCGTTAAGCTTTTAGCTTGTCGCAACAACATATTACAGGTAAGAAGATCCTTTAAGACTAATATTTATGTTCTACAATGAGTTTTCCTGGAGGGGTTGCTCACTCCCAAAATGGTTGTACAGTGGTGCCCAGCCGGTGCCCAGCGGTGCCCAGCCGGTGCCCAGCGGTGCCCAGCCGGTGTCCAGCGGTGCCCAGCCGGTGCCCAGCGGTGCCCAGCCGGTGCCCAGCGAGGGTGTACAGTGGTGCCCAGCGAGTGAGCAACCCCTCGGTTTTCCTTCCTTCATTCTGATACGGCGTTCAGGAAAATCTCGACAAGGTGACGATTTCCTAAACCCTGCACAGGTTTCAGTCAAGTTGCAGTTGGTAGCAGTGAAATGTTCTCGGGACCGATATTCGTCCCGTCACGGTCCAACTTTCACTTTAGCCCAGTTGAAATTGTCTTGTCCTATGGAAGTTTCAGATTCTCCAAGAAATAGCAACATGACGTGCATGGCTGTTAAAGGACCCCTCTTGCTTATTCTGCCTTTTATTGTAGAAGCTTCTAAAATGCCACCTTTCTCCATTGTTTCGTTTTGTACCTACGAATTTTTAGCACGTTCTCAGCCGTGCCGAGTTTTGCCGGTTACGTAACGCAACGTTTGCCAGAATCTTGAACGTCCGTTGCCAACTCTTTCACACACAAGGATATGAGAAGCTTCTGTTTTTGACTTCTTTCATTTGCTTAGTTTTCCTACTTTTTAACCACGGCTCGTCCAGTTTTGAAATGGTTTGCGCCCAGTTGCCGCGTCGGAGAGCAGGAAGGCTGGATAGATTCGACAAGCGGTAACAAGAAAATCGTTAATGGTATTTTCGAGAAACGTCTTTCTGATCCGTTTCGTAGTGAAAAGATCTTTTCTAGTAAGAGCTGTGCTTTAAGTACAACATCCGAAAGCTTGTCCCGTCTCGTCGAACCCGTCGTATTCGCCACTGATGATATTTTTTTTTTAAGTGGGTATCTGTTTCACGAAATCTCAAAGCTCTCAGCTCTGTTCTTCGTGAGCAAAGTAACTCGTTTCATCGTGGTACCCTTTCACGCAAGTCATTCCTTCTTCATCAACCCTTGCTGCTGATCCGATGAAATCGTTATGTAAAACATCCTTTGAGGAAAGGTGACGGTGCAAATTTGATTTTGAAGAATCTGAATCCCATTCATCCATTCGATATTCTGATTAAAACAACTTTCCCATCCCTGATACGGCTTGTCAGTACACTGTCTTCTTTCGGCACACTGTCAGAAGTTTCGTAACAGATTACACGAGGATGCGCGGTTTCAACATATAGAGCGTGTACATATAGAGCAACATATAGAGCACCCTACTTACCGTAGTTACTACGCATGACGTCACGAGTTCTGGCTTTTTGCCGTAAGGCTGGAACGATTTTTCTATTTTCCAGCAGGATATCATGCCACAGGCGAATCCGACCGATCACGTTACAGAGATGCGTAGTTACTACGCTTACCACGCTGCCGAGCATGGTAAGCAAATAGTAACTATTAGTTACTATTTCGACAAGGTTGGAACGATCAGCGTAGTAACTTTTCGTGAGGATGGAACGGAAATAGTAACGAATAGTAACTATTGATAGAAGGGTGGAACACGCTCATAGTGTGTAACAGATAGCACTTCGGATGTTATCTGTTGTGTTTGAAAACGTTATGCATGAAAGGTTATGCGTAACAAGCTTTGTTACGAAGAGGCAAAAAAGTATCTACTGACTTTATTCCTTATCGTCATGATGTCGGAAAACTCAGCAGATACTTTTTTGGGGGTAAGGGGGTACTTTTAGGGAGGTAAGGGTGGGCAGGGGAGTAAAGGGAGGTTGGGAGGGAAGAATGGGGGGAGAGGGAGTAGAGTATTGATGAGTGAGAGAGATAGGATTTCTTTTTTCTTTTTTTATTTATATAGGTAAGTAGTTATGTGGACTTTCGCGCGAATGCAAACCCTCATAGGTTTTTTCTCCAGCGCGAAAGTGTTGTTTTTTACTTATTTATTTGTGAATGTTGAAAAATAAAACTTGAACTTGGCGGTTTTTCGGTTGTTCCTGTTGGTAACGCGTTTATGCAAAACATTCTGAAACACAACAGATAACATCCGAAGTGTTATCTGCTACGCACTATCTGTTGAAACCGCGCATCCTCGTGGTATCTGTTATGAAACTTCTGGCAGTGCAGTCGGATGAAATGCTTGTTTATTTATTCATTTCAGAATATATATGTATATATATATCTGTATTGAAAAACCCAAAGGCCATATACAGGTTAAACAAACAACTCATAGGAAACTAAACAAAATGTAACAAACTAAGAAACAGCACTTCTCAACGAGTGCTTTTTGCACAAAATTACCAAAAGAAACAATCACTCTTGGTGACGTAGAACGTAAAATACCAAGAAGCTGCCCACCATTCCGAGAAAACAATGAACCCCTTAAGTGCGAAAGCTCCTGGCACCTGACGCACTGCCCAAGGGCATAAGTGCAGTAGAAAAGGTAAATTCTAGGCTGTAGAACATTCTATAGCCAACATCGGCCGCAACATTACAAAAACAACTACAGTGCATGTGTTGGGCGATATTCGATATAGACAACGATATATCGGACTAAATATCTAAAACGTAAATATCGATAACAAAAACGATATTTGCTTCTTACAAATAACCTAGCATAAGGCCTAGTCTCGCCGTTCCCCGAGAACTCCTGGGGGAATCGAAGGGAATGGCGAGAATAGCCACGCGGAACCCGCACACAGAAACAGCAAGAACACGGGGAACGCTTCCAAAATGGATTTTGTTCGAAAAAAATATGCAGTTGACGAAATTAGTCTGAATCCACTTTATTTTTGGTTTTGTTTATTCCGATTGTTTTTTAATTAATTTTACATTGCACCAACACCAGCAAAAATTGATTCCCCTCCGAATCTGAAAGGGAGTTCTTATTGATGACGGTGATAAGAATCGGAGCATTCCCCGTCCGCTGGGGCTCGCGATAATACGGGGAGTGAGTCAAACAAAAACGCGGGAACTCCTCAAGTGGAGTCCTCGGGAACGGCGAGAATATGCCTATAACTAACTTTTTCACATGCGAAGTTGGATTAATATGTTTTTCGTAAATCAGTATTTAGTTCAACTGAAAAAGTAGCTTATTTTTACGTCTCATATTTGAATACACTGAATATTTAATTTTTGACTGAGGGATATTCTATTTTATCACACGAGGCTCTAGTAATAATGTTGTGAATGTGCACTGCTTGCACAATAACCCAAAATTCACCCAGAGCGGAGAATTTGAATTTCAACAAAAGCCTGTATTTCTAGGGTTAAAGACGCTGCTCGGAAAGTCACGGCTGAAGAAACTAGGAAAATGATGCTTAAGATGTGTCTTGCAAGGAATTTGCAGTTTTTAGGTTTTTTTGCAATGGCTTACTTATAAAGTTGATAAATATTTAGCACATAGAGGTACCGCAAACCCGAAAAATTCAAGTTCATTCGATGAAGTCGTTTATTTGCGGATAGCGGACAAACGAAATAAAACATTTGTATCCGGTTGTCAGGACTATTTAAGTAAATAAGTGAACTGTAATGAGACTGTCGGATCTCAGTCCTATTCAGTTAAACTTTAATAAAGGTCACAAACAAAATGCTATTTGACGACAATTTTGTTCTTATACTTTTGCTAAACGAGACGTATATGAGAGCAAAACATGGTACCGAACTATAGATATAGATATATCGATTGTCGAATATCGAAAGTGAATAGCCATCACTGTCAGAAGTTTCATAACAGATTGCGCATAACACTTTCAAGAATAACACCTTTTCACTTAGAAATAAAGTGTTATGACGAATTAAGCTTACACTATTTCGTGCCTAGATCTCCAACAACACCTTCAATTGGTACAAATACTAACGGGAACGAAAGAAGCATAGAATTTAACATCCCAAAGTGTTATCTGTTGAAACCGCGCATCCTGCTGTTGTCGTTATGTAACTTCTGACAGTGTAGTATTTTTACCTATTGAAGGTGTTGTTGGAGATCTGGGCACGAAATGGTATAAACTTAATTGGTCATAACACTTTTTTTCTAAGTGAAAAGGTGCTATTCTTGAAAGTGTTATGCGCAATGTGTTATGAAACTTCTGACAGTGCAACACTACATAATTCCCTAAGCGAAATTCCTCCCCCCCTTCCTTCGTCAACTTCATTCCAACTGTTAGCTTTTCACCTGTAATATTACTGAACATATGAAAATAGTATATGCCAGGTTGATAGTCTAGCCAGTCTACAGCCTGAAGAGGGCCCTTGCCAAGAAGGGTTAAAATAGCACTGAAATAAATCTCGGTTGACTTACACTACGAAGGTCATGGCCTTTCTGTTTGAATTGTTTTAAACAGTGCTGTTTTCGTATCCATGTGTGCTTCGCATATTTTTGCAGTTAGTGAAATGTGAAAATTTACTGTTTTTGTGTTCTGAATTGAAACACGCGAACTAGGACACATTCTATAATTTGTCAAAAAAACCACCTCCAGTGTCCAGATATGGGTATAAGTCTCGGATAAGTTGGGATGGAAATGACAAGAGTTGATGTTAAACAGAGACTTCTTAAGAATCTGTGAAAACGAAAATGCTGCAAATAGCTTTGAACAGGCGTGCGATTTTTTAGCTATTGTTTGCAACGAAGGTTAAACTTGTGCTCAGCTACCTTAATTCCTTGGTCTCTAAGTAGTTTGTTCAGATTATTAAATATATCTACATATTCTGGTAGTAAAAATCATTGCGCAAGTAAAAAGTATTTTTGAAATCGGAACAACTTCGAAACCCGTTGGCTTATTCATTTACTAGTTTGTATCTCCCAAGAAGAGAATACAATGTATAAATGAAATGTAAATTAAATCTAGCACCTTTTTGGGACATTTTTACGGAAAGCGATAAGAAAGCGTTGCGAAGTTTGTTCTTTAACTATGTGGAGTATTTGTTGCAGCTACCTATAGTTGGCGACGTAACTCCAGTCATGGCCCAAAATACGGGATTCGCGAGCCCCTCTGTGCAGCCGAGGCTCGATTTATTAATTTGTCAAGTGAAGTTCCGGAGCACCCCTGGAAGTCTGTCTTTTTTTAGTTAGCCTAGATTTGTAATATAGGCAAACCTTGTTACTGTTTTTTTCTTTTGTTATTTTTCCATTTTTTTTCTTTCGTTTACATTTTCTTTTCTTTTCTTTGTTCTCTATCGCACGTTTTGTTGAACCTTGATGGGTAATATAGTTTACTTACTTACTTCCTTACTTTTTGTACTTCGATCGTTTTGTACATATCGCATTACTGCAGCCTACACTGTCAAAAGTTTCTCCGAGTAATAGTGCGAACACACGATCAATAGCTCCCGGACTGGAATTCCTGCCCGGATTTGCGGCACCCTCATCACTTCCATAGGGAAAAGGTAAAAAAATTTCAACTTGATGATGAAAGGAAATCCGGCCGGGAAATCCTCATCGTGTGTTCGCATTTTAAGGGTTAAAGGTCCCCTCTGGCTTACTCTGCCTTTTATAATATACCTAGCTCCCTTGTGGAATTATAAACTTCTAAAATCCCCACCTGTTTCGTTTTGTGGCTACGAATTTTAGCGCTTTTTCCTCCATGCCGAGTTTTGCCCGTCACACAAAGCAAAGTTTGCCGGAGTCTTCAATGTCCGCTGACAACTCTTTCAAACAGAAGGATATGAGCATTTTACTTCTTTTATTTGCTTAGTTTTCCAACTTTTTAACCACGGCGTGTTCAGTTTTCAAACGTTTTGCTCCCACCCGCCGCGTCGGAGAGCAGGAAGGCTGAATAGTGTCGATAAGCACTAACAAGAAAATGGCTAATTTTAGGTGGAAAGTAATGGTATTTTTGGAAAAAAAAAATTCTGATCCCTTTCATAGGCAAAAGTTCATTTCTTGTAAAAGTTGTGCTTTAAAGTTAACTGCAGTATTTGCTACTGGGATTAATTTTATTTCTACTGGGATAAGATTAATCCGAATTAGAGATAATCTTAGCTCAGTAGAGGTAAGATTAATCCCAGTAGCAAATACTAAAAGATTTTTTTTTAAAGTGTATAATCGGCAGAAAAAAAATACGCAGCATTTAGTGATTTATTTATCACATCAGAAAAAATTGACATAGGTTGTGGGTTTGCTGGGCTTTAGATATTTTAATTGTTTCAGTCACCTTTTTTAGAATAAAAAGACATCTTTTAGTCTAAAATCAGAAAGGATCTTGGAAAACCAGAAGGAATTTTGAAAATTATATATAATGATACTTTATAACTGTTACTGCAAAAAGGAGACGTATAAGGACGGCCGCGGTAGCCATGGTATATTTTTTCTGATCAAGAAATGAATCTCAGTTATTTGAATGGTATCAGTTCGAAGCTGTAGAGTGTAGAGTTATGCTCTGGTCCACATTGAGCAAGGGAAAAAATCAGCTGCAATCACCAGTAGCAGCGTTACAGGTCGAATTTAAACTACCCAGTAGGAGTAAATGATGTAAAAAACCCGACATATTTTGGCAACAGAAAATCCACTGTTTAGAAGATCAATTACCGTAATAGTAGTTTAAATATGTACATTGCAGTTCAAATACGGTAATGATGATGGCAAGTAAAAAGTATAATTCCACTTATAATTGCATCAGAAACATAGTTGAGAGTTTAAAAAGCTGTCGAAAGATGGAGAGACAGATGATGTTTGTTTCCAGAAGATTCCTTATAACGCGTTGCCCGCCCAAGGTTATTGTACCCTTTCCGCGAAGGCTGAAAAAGAGCGTGTGTGGGATTTTGAGTGAAGACACCATCGATATCCAAGCGATTGCTTATATTTGGTAATGAGTTTGGTTTAAAACGGGCCTCATTTATACTTACTAAAAATAGTGAGCTTAACCAAGTAAGACGGATAACATGAGTAGGGCAGTTCACTTAATGTTAATTTATGGAACGTGGTCGAAATAATCAGGACTCCAGTTCTGCGAATGGGCAAAAAGTGGCGGATTTCTTTCATTACCACTACTGAACGGTAATTAGCCTGCGGAGATAGGAGTATTGGGGTATCGAGTTTAATCTACAAAAGTGCTCGTCAGGTTTTTATGATCCTGTCAGTTTGCGCAATGCATATTTGTTTTCGTCTTGGATACAGAAGTTGTTGCCGTAATCCTTACCGTTTGCTGCCCCAATTTATTTTACTGAAAAGAAATGCGAGGACCTATACTTCTCGGTAAATCAACTAATGATGTAGCTTTCTCGGTTTTTAAGACAAAAGGGTTTAATGGGATCACAAAAGGAAATATCTGTTGGACATCCTGAGCCTTTGCTCTTCAGCGCCTTAACCACATCAGGGTAATACTTATCCTCGAAAGAGTCTCAGACATTTTGCTTCGCTTGTAAACTTCCGGTTTAACCGGACTCCGACCGGACTATTCGTACGAGACGATAACAAATACTGTTATCCTCATTTCCGATATGCTGACTTTCTACCCAGCTTAAACGAGAAACATCCTAAACTTCTAAGCCCATTCCCTTCCCTAACTTTTGATTCGAACAAAAAAAATGAAGGTTACGATATTTTTACAGAACAAGAGCTGAAAGCTCATATATCATGTGCAAGGGTAGTTAGAATGTCTAGGCTATTTCAAAGCTTTCCATATATTGATTTCCGTACTTCGAGGATAAATATTCCTTCAACCCAAGCTGACTGCGAATCATATTTGGTAGTGCAAACTGATACGTCATCTGAATTTTATTAGAGCTATATTTCGACCCTTCTTGGCAAGGGTCCTCTTCAGGCTCAAAGCCGCCCAAGTTGAAAAAAAGTTTTTTTCCACAAGTTCGTTTCCGGGAATCGGGATATATTTTCTACTTAAGAAATCAAATCAGACTCTTTGAACTTCTGTCGGGCAATCGCAAAAAGGCGCTCTGCTCATCTGATTTTCATAAAATTTCGCCTGCGGCGGATTTCCAGTATTCTCTGTTTGGAAGCATGGTATTTCATTTGGTTGGCGTAAATTCTTGGGGGCATTGAAGCACATTAAAAGCTAGAACTTGTGTGGTAGGTATTGATCAACTTTTCCCGGAAAAAGGCAGATTTAAAAAACGTCCCCACCCCCAAAAGGTAAAGGCTAGTGACGCCCCTGCTTATATGTGATGTGGGTGGATATTAGTATTTCTTTTGGGATGACTTCTAAAAGCGCAAATTCGGCAATTATCGTTTTTTCAAAGCAACAGTTATGATGGTAACTGCAAAAAAGACAAAATGCAAGTTCAGTTACCGTGGTACCAGATACTATGGTATCTGCGAAAACACAACTATTGTGATTTGCGAGGAGTGGATAGATTTGAGGAAGGACGTTTTTGGTCGGGAGGTTTGGGAGGAAAAGATTTGGTCTCAAGTATGGGAAGTAAGTGCTTAGGTGACGACCGAGTTGGGTAGATTCCTGACGGCTGCTATAGTCCACCGTCAACTATTCCATCCTCCGCCTGTTTAGATCGAATGCTATAGCTGCCACTGTTATGAATCCTTGATCTACTTAAAGGATCCCTCGTACTATTTACTCTTCAACTTACAGCATTTTAAAATATTTGAATACTTTAAACTATGTTGTGCTTTCAACAAATAACCCACGGTTTTGGCTGCTGTAAGCCTTTTCCGAGACCCGTTGACTTGTAGTGAAAATAGGGAAACAATTTACAGAACCGATTTTTCTGATGGAGAAACTTCTCGCAGACAACCGTCGACAGCGTGATACACATCGAAGGTAGCAAAACACGGCAAGTGAGAAAATCAGCGTGGTTTTGTTAGAGAGGTTAGAATGTCCCGTACGAAATTGGGGTCTCCGGGTTTGGAAATATATCGAGTGATTATGGAAGTAGGTTTCGTTAGTATTATGGGTAAGACAGGTCCTCTAAGGATCTTGTTTTTAAGGTCGACGACAGCTTCTATGGTAGGACTTACTCAACTTGTTATTTTCTGGCTCCAAGTTCATGTGGACAAGTGCTTTTAGCTTCCGGAGAAACGAGTACTCGACCAGTCATTAGCGACTGGAGGTTCAATTCCTCGACTGGGAAAGCTCCCACTACCCTTGTTACTCTACTGGTCGAGCTCTAATGGCTGCTGTGTGGTAGAGTAGTCGACAGGTCGGGTACTTTTAGCGTTTGAGCTCCGAGAACAATAGACACTGCCCTCTGGGATCCCAGACTGAGCTCAGTTGTGGAGGACGAAGAACATTTATTGACGAAGAAAATATCACTCTCTGCACTGTCAGAAGTTTCATGACAGATAACACAAGGATGCGCGGTTTCAACAGATAATGCGTAATTGATAACACTTCGGATGTTATATACTGTGTTTGGAAACGTTATTCAGGAAATGTTATGCATAACAAGCTTTGTTAGGAAGAGCCAAAAAATCATCTACTGACTTTATTCCTTGTCGTCATGATGTCGGGAAACTCAGCTGATACTTTTTGGCGGTTTTTCGGTTCTTCCTGATGGTAACGCTTATTCTGCATAACATTTTGAAACACAGCGGATAACATCCGAACTGTTATCTCTTACGCATTATCTGTTGAAACCACGCATCCTCGTGTTATCTTTTATGAAACTTCTGACAGTGTGGCCTCGGCCAATGTCACGGTACCGGATTTGTCTTTGCCGCTAATCACAGCATGGGTGAAACGAATCGAGAAATTCCTACGAAACGAACCAAGATAACTGCGAGAACATTTTTTGAAATAAAAAATAAAATACATATCATCTTTTCAGTTTCACAAACAAAAAGCATAAAGACTATCACAACCGTGCAGAAACGACAACATAACTGCAGCGAAACATTAATCGAATTTTGTAGCTAGTTACGAATACTTGCAACTAAACATCACTATGAAGCAAAAATCTTTTGGCTTTTTTAAAGTACGGGCAAAAAGGATAAAACTGGACACGTGTCATTGTTTCGTATACATCGTGCTATAACTAAACTCAAATGAAAACAGTACTACCAAGAACTGATAACACGAATGAGGACAGAATGAACCCAAAACTTCTGTGCTCTCTCATCTCTGTAATGCTCAGTGCACCATTCTCATGGTGCAGTCTAACTCAGTTGTCTACTAGATATTTGCTATGAGCACCCGCTTAATATTTACGGACCATTTCGCTCGGCCCAGCGACTGAGAGACAGAATTTTGTCACTATCCGTTCTTGGTACGATGTCCATCATTGCGTGGTCACTTAGACTAAACTTCTGTTGCCCCTTAATATTTTGAAAACGCTTTTAGTCATGTTTTTACCTAGGGGTTGCCCACTTTCGATTTTGGTTTACACCGAGGGTCCGGTTACGAGTAAAGGGTGTACTAAAAATGACAGGGAGTGGGTAACCCCTAGGCCTTTGCGAGCCTCTGTTAAAAGAAGTGTCGGCCTATCTAGGTTATGGGGATTGGCATCACGCTTACTATACAGACTTGAACCCGGTTGAATCTGTTGCATGATGGGTAAATAGCTTTTACTTCTACAAATTGTTCCGTAAATAATGACACGTCTCCTTCTGAAATTTTTCTAATCTACTTTTAATACAAGAACAAAATATTGCACATGGAGCCCGGCGCAGGGGGACTCCCATTTCATTAGAGTAAATGGATGCGCCATATTTCTGCCGGCGTTCAAACATTTCCCGCTGGCACGCGAATCCCAAAGGTGTTGTGTTACCAGTGTTGACAGACTATATTACTTTTTAACGGTTGGCAAGCGGAGAGCCCTGTTTTCAGAATGGTGCAATTATCCCTAAAAAGGGATAGCGAGTGGACAGGTGCTGGGAGCAAGAGGGATGTTCGATTCTATGGGAGAGCTCCGGCATTTGACGGGGATAACCGGTGTCGGATGACAATAAGTAATGATACCGTTAGCGAACCACATGTTAGAGTATTATTTTTTTAACTCGATGCTATAGTGCATATTTCATGACTTCTAACTTGATCTGAGCAACTTTGAGCAATTTGGTGGTTGGAAATTTAGCTCGCATAGCATTTGTAATTAGAAGTAGACCTAAAAACGATTGCACAAAATTAGAAAAATAAGCAGTAGAAACTAGACCAGTAGCGACTTTGCATTTTATCTCGATCCTTAGCGGAGATTGCAGGGTTCTAACTTGATGCTGAGCAAGTAGTGTATCCGGTGGTTGAGAAAAAGCATTTATAAGTAGATATATGTAGGCCTAACAACGCTTCCATATAATGAAAATAAAAATAAGCGGGAGAAAGGAGACTGGTAGTGAACATGCATATTCTTTTCTGGTCTATCTATAACTAACTTAGAGAATTGAAACTTACTGGGTACTATTGCACTATATTCGATCATCACAACAGCAAAGATACAGTGTTCACCGGCTTTCAGGAAAAATTTCTCACTCGGTCTGAGATTGTGGCCTCTGGGGATACGAAAAGTTTATAACAGATCGAGCTTGACCTCTTGACTTCCGCACCTTCAGCGGTAACTGTTAACGTTTATTAACCGTTCAGAATCCTCCTCTCAGTTTTAAACTTATCTCTTGTGGTTAAAACACGGAAATTTTGGGAAAAACTCAAACAATAAGTGTTCTCGACTTGCACTATCGACAGCAGTACCTCAGCACACAATCAAATGTTAGAGCTGTACAATTCGGCATTAGCTGGGGTGATGATGAGTCGTGTTTGGAAGCAGACACGGCGTGAAAACGGTTACACTGAGATGTGTCGCTTCATGTGGAGTGCTAGATGGTCGGACCGTGAAAAGGCCCGTTCACACATTTGACACTGGAAAGGTCGATCACCGGTATGCTTGCGGTAGTGCCTTGTGAGTTCGTCTGACCTGGCAAATTTCCAGCCACAGTCCTTCCATGCGCATTGGTACGGTTTCTCGCCTAGAAAACAGAACAAATTTTTTAGATATTTTTTTATCTTTTTTTATGGGTTGATTGATCACCTTGACAGAGTAACAAACATCAGAACTTTCCTACTTCCACTTCAAGAAGGGAGTCTCAGTGTTCAGGCGGTATCCGGGAGGGGGGGGGGGTTTAGGGGGTTCGACCTCTCTCCCGAAACAAACCTAGACCATTACTAAGGGTATCTTTGAGCGTGACTGAAGTTGGCTTCGCGATGCGAAATCCGTACCGATTCAAGAGGAGTTGTTGTCGAATCGAAAACCGACAGAAAGATCGGTGCCGAAAGTTGAAAGAAAAAGGAAATAGCTTTGATGTAGTGAAGTTGTAGAAAAGTAAGGAATAAGTAATTAATCTGTTTCTAACCCGCCATACAATAAAAGAATTAAATAAAACACAACAAATACAATACACAATTTTTCATTCATCGTCCAGAAAAGAGTATAGAGTGTCATGTGCTGGCTTGGCCCTGTTGTCCATGAGTTTTGGCAGAGCAGAAGAATTTTCCAAAAGTATGACGTTTGCATCTTTAACTTGGAAACGCTCCGTTAGCATGTAGCTGTGGTATAACTTTGGCAAATAAAGCAGAGAAGTTAGTGGAAGTTAGTTTGTAGAGAAGTTAGAGAAGTGATTGTTCATTTGGACAGTCTACTTTTGTGGTCGCTCTAGCCGCCTTTCTCTTTTCAGTTTACCCCTTTTCTGCAGAGATGATTTGAATTTGGGTATATTTGTTGAGATGGGGTTCAAGATATCCCTTTGGGGGCTCCTACCCACACCTTCACGGTCCAAGGTTAACTGGGCGCAGATTGCCGAGTGACTTCACTTCGTAACTTGACAACGGTTTGAAGCAAGACGAGACAATTGCGTGTGCTTACAAATACTAGGGGGCCTGGACTTGTCTATTTTAGTAGCACCTCCCCCATCTTTCCCGTGCATGGGCAACTGGGCTCAGATTGCCCAGTGAGTCAAGTCACAACTTGACAACAGTTAGGTATTTGATGTTGAAACTGTGTCGACAAACGACCATGAACCTCCTGGTTCATGGGCAACAGGGTCCAGATTGTCCAGTAACTTGAATTTCGTAACGTGACAACGATTCACGACACTTGGTACAAACCACATCAGTTGCTTAAAGTAATCGTTAGCAAAAACCTAATGATTTAGCGTAAATAAAAGAAATTAGCAATCTTTTTCGCTGTTAGGGGATTTCGTGGCTGTTGTTTTTTTGCGTTCATTGTAGTTCTTCGAGCTAATCATGGTAACAGCTTCCTGGAGGAATGCTCCAATGAGTTGTTCGTGATTCTAGGGATTACACAAGTCGTTAGTCTAGAGCGTGACTTGAGTGAAAGCACAAAGTATTTTAGAAACATCAGTCTTATTTGAATATGGACGATGTATTTATTTTTATTTTTAGTAGGAAGATCTCAAGTTCTTCGGGTTTGTGGGCCTTCCTTATCAAAAACATATACAAATAACTCAGAAAAAATTTCAACTTCAAATGTTTAAATTTTAAAAAGTTAAACTGGAAAGAATTCGTAGAAAATGACAAGTAGATAGGATAAAAATTTGAATCATAGCACATTTTACTAACATTTAATTTTAGTTTTACCCTTTCATTTATGACTTTATATTTTGGCTATATGTTGTTTATCTTGCCAGTTGTATTATAGAGTAATTTTTCTTCTTATTTTTAATGTTTACTTGTCCTTTAAGGTGGGATTAAATCAAGTGAAAGAATGAAACATGAGTTAATCGCAATGAAAACTCAAAACATACAAAATTTGGGGTTATTCACTGTGGGATAAACAGCAGCTCTCACTTTCCCTTTTTTCTACTGAGCCCTACAACATGTTGTTTATTCGAAGGAAAAACAATTTATTCTTGGTACCAAAAGGGGATATGCTTATGTCTTCGCCATTCCAGTTCGTGTCAATATCCCCTAGGCATTTCTTGTAGGTAGTATACTTTACAAATACAGATTTTGGTGAAAGGGACTTAGTCCTTCACACATTCTCACGCAGGGCAAATCTCACCACAACGTTTACTTAAAATCATGGCCACGTGTATAACATTGCCTTTAATAGAGACGTAATACTATAATAGACAGGCTCACAAGCCGATTATGCCTACATGATTGGTTGCAATTAGTCAAACTCTGCCTGAAAATTACTGACACGTGTCGCAATTCACGTTAGAAAATTTAGGCTAACGTACCTGTGTGCGTACGCAAATGAGCTTTAAGATGCGACGATTTTGTGTAGGTTTTGCCACACCCTATGTGTGAACAGGCGTGTGTAGGCAATCTCTTCTTTCCCCATATCCGTCGTCGTTTGGGTTTTTCTTCAGCGGCGAGACTCTGTGCCTGAACTGTAAGCGCAGGGTGACAATCGTCAATCCCAGTGTGCTCGTCCGACTCTTCAGACTGCCGCGTGGTTCCCCCTAACAAATCGTCCAAGTCGGGTGAGGAGGGCGGCGTTATCATTCTCGGCGTCAAAGCTTGGGGATGTTGCAGTTGCAGCACCCCAAGGTCGATTATCGTACACAGCTGACCGTTTTGATCTTTGGCAAGGATGGCGTTCATCTGTTGGTCCGGACTTGCCGGCGGGGACATTTGGTTCTGGACCCCGTTGACTACGACCATTTGCACTTGGTTTATACTTGTGTCCGCAGAATGGCATAGCGCCTGGTCTGCGTGATTCTCCAGTCTCGCATAGAGTCCTTCCGAGTTCTCAGCGGTGGCCGCATCATTCTCTAAACGCGCAAAAAGACCTTCAAGCGTTGATGATTTGCTGCGCCGGTGGTTTTTCACAATTCGAGAGCTTTGACCAAGATAGGTATAGAGTAATGATTCCTGCTCACGCACTGCCTCATTGGACAGACTGCAGGCGGTCTGCAGATGTAAAAGAGTACTGGGCGCGTCCACTGCGTACTTTTCCGTCGTCTGGTCAAGTAATGAGTCAAGATCCACAAATTCATCATCATACATTGCTCCCGGATAGCGGTTAATTTCAGTTCTACAGGGGCGGTTACCAATTGTCACAGTGGGGTAGGTGTCTACCACCTTAGAGTCGCTGGGTTTGGCATAGGCTTCAGATCCTCCAAATATGTCTTCAACAATGGAAGACATGGTCCCGTGATTATCTTCTCGATTACGCTGGTCGCTGGAATCATTAATCATCCCGAGAATAAGTAGCTTTTCTGATTGGTTTTCCGTTGGCATGACGTCAGAGTCGCAAGCCTGCGGCGCTGAACTCTCCGTAGCTATTGGTAAATCGGGGAGAGCAACGGGATGGGCCCTAGGCGCTTGGGGCCCGATTGACTCTGCGCCGGAGCAAATGTCATCCAGCCAGAGCTGCTGGAACTGAAATAGAAAGTTATGTTAGCAAACGGAGTATTTCCGCTCCCCAAGGACGACAGGAGGATTGACATACTTCTTCGCCGACCTTTCACTGTGGCGGATAATTTGCCCGGGAAAGGAGACTCGGCGCGCAATGATGTTGCAGTGCAATCCAAAGTACCCTGCCGCATGATTGGTACTGATGCGCTCTTCCTTGACCATTAGTAGGCAGTGTTGCCAAATGAGACAGTTTTGGTGCTTTTTGACACTTTTTGCCCCCGGGTGACTCCATGACACTTTTTCTCTGAAATTGACATGTTTTCATACAAATGACACTTTTTTCTTCAGAAAATTCATCTTTTCATTTACTTTGCTGAAGTTACGGATTACTGCCCTCTTTACTTTGATTTAGTACAAAAAAAACAGCTTGAAGACTTCTCTAAAAATTATTTCCGATTAAAATTTGTTACAGCAATGTGGTCTAACAATTAAGAAATGTTTTGAAAAATTTTCCTACAAATTCAGATCAAGGCTTTTATAAAGCTCATTTCCGATTAATTTTTTTTACAACAATGGGATCTAACAATTAAGAAATGTTTTAAAAATGTTCCTACAAATTCAGAATAATTACCAATTATTCGCAGTTTTTGCGTTGCGCAGCGGAATGCGGAAACAAAATTGGAGGTGTAAAAAAGCACCTTTTTGTCAGTAATTTTGACATTTTTATGAGCCGAACTCATAGCAACCCTGTTAGCAGGCACAGATAAACATCAAGCAAGGCGAGATGCTGTTTTTTTTTTAAGACTTAGACGGGAATCTGAACTGATCAAAACACTAATCACCACTCCACGCCCACGGCTGGATGGAGGAATCAAAAGAAACAAAGTATCACCTAATGAATTTAATTCAGAATCAACAGTCTGACCGTGGACGCTGGTGAGTTCGGTTGAGTTTTTTTTTCGTTTTTCCGGGATGTAAGTAATCAAGCTCCATGAAAAGGTACTCATTAACTGATAGCCTTGTCAATAACTGTATTAGAACTGGAAACGTGATAGTCGAGCCTGCTAAAACGGCAGCAAAGACTTCTAGTGAATAAATAAATGGGTACAGCGTGACCGTAACCATAGTAAACACGGGAGTGTTGATTGTTAAAACAGCCAACAATGGAAGTAATTAATCAGTGTCCTCGGCTTGTCTCTAACGCTAACCTTTCAGCTAAAGAGGTAATTCTTTAGACGCTGCAGCACAGTTGCACCTGCTATGGTTTACCGCCTTTACGCTTCCTGCTACGTCTGTTTTGTCATACAGACGCATTAGGAATAAACTCAAGAGTCTCTGTTACACACGAACATGAAGAACTGTGCTGTATTTCCAAGGTAGTCATATACAAGCAGACAGGATTGGCTTAGAAATTGTCACTTCCTAGATCTGATCATCCCTTAAAGGGCTGAAAGTACTCATCTTAACTGCAACGCACAAAAAATTATTTTAAGCAAAATATACAGGATTGGCTTAGAAATTGTCACTTCCTAGATCCGATCATCTCTTAAAGGGCTGAAAGTACTCATCTTAACTGCAAAGTACAAACAATTATTTTAAGCAAAGTATACATTTTCATGATCCCCATGAGCCCTTGATCGCCACAAAGGTTTTACTTAAAAACTATTATCTAGTACCCTTAAAGTGCACATCTTAACCGAAAAGTAAAAAAAATACTTTTGACCAAACCATATATATTCATGATCCTAAGCCATGATCATTTTTGCCTCAAGGGTTTTGATTACAGATGAATGTCTAGCGCCCTTAAAGTGGGCATCATCACAGCCGTGCAAAAATAAAATACTATTTAGCAAACGACACATTCTCGTGATTTCCAAGGGTCCGTGATTATTCTTATCTCAAGGGTTTTACTTACGAATGATCAACAAACCCACGCAAATTCCTACTTGCATCCTCTTACCCATCCTTGCAAGTGCCATATGAGCTTCTAGCTCTTGTTTTTGTAAGCGTCCGGCTGCGGTTATTATAATAAATTATTTATTGATTGATTGCTTTTCCGTTACCAAAGAATTCAGCTTTGGAAATACGAGTCTCTCAAAGGTCATCAATTAACGGTTGGCGGAGTTTTCATGAGAACTTTTTATGTTTGCTGATAGCCAAGCAAATGCAAGGTCGAACATATGGCGCGAACCGCAGAGATTTAGGATAAGCTGTATCGGAACGACGTCCGATAAGTCAATCAGCAAATGAGAAGCCGTGAACGGATATGTCATTTAGTTGCGTCATTAATGCCATTTTTTGTTAGAAAAGACTGATGTCACAAATGTCAAGCATCAATGGAAACATTGTTCTTCGTGGTCACGGGATTAAGTAAGATGCAAATATGCACCGAACAGACTGACACATAGTGTCAGGGCCGGATATGAATAAACTGGCTTTCTTTGCGGGTATAGCCGATCATTATTGTTATCGCTATGAGGATGGTAAAATTTCCATCTTTTCGGAAGGCTCCGCTTCGAAGAAATTGTGTAGACTCGCTCTTTGCAGGGGCGTCACGACTGGGGGGGGGAGGGGGGGACGCCCCCCCCCCCCCCTAATGCTGTCGGCCAGTCGGTAAAGCGCCGCGATTTTCGTCAAAACAGTTGATTTTTTTTCATGAAAATTGGTCGATTTTTGGTCAAAATAGTCGGTTTTTCTGAAAATCAGTGGATTTTTCTGAAAATCAGTCGATTTTTTTCAAAACTGTCATTTTTTGTTACTGAAAACAGTCGTTTTTTCTCCACAAACAGTCGGTAAAAATTACCAGCCAGTCGGTAAATGCCTCGTCCCCAACCCCAAACATTTTGGCTAGTGACGCCTCTGGCTCTTTGTAATGGTTGTTCCAATGCCTTGATTGCTCCATTTCTGTTCCATGCCCGGCCTTCGGCAGGGCAAGAATAGGAAGAGTTCCATTTGACTTTCTGTTAAAGAACCCCCCCCCCCCCCACACTATATACTCTTCAACTTACAGTCTTTTAAAATATTTGAATACTTTGAAACTAGACTGGGCTTTCAACAAATAACCCACGGTGTTGGCTGTTTTAAGCCTTTTCCGAGACCCGTTAACTTGTAGCAAAAACAGGGAAACAATTTACATAACCGGTTTTTCTGATGGAAAAACTCCTCGCAGACAACCGTGGACAGCGTGATACACATCGAAGGTAGCAAAACACGGCAAGTGAGAAAATCAGCGCGGTGACAGGATGTTTGTGGAGGGTAAATAGATTTGAATGCGAACGAAGGACTGTATTGATACTACCTTGAACATTAAAATTCGAAACAATTTACGATTACAAAAAGATCTAGGAAGATACATCAGAAAAAGAAACAGCTTCTCAAATTTTTTACATTTTTTTTCCTTCTGATACGGTAAATTCCGAATGTGTGTGTCGCTTTGCAGTAAAAGTTGGCCATTTTTATAAATGATGGAGAATAACCCCGCAGACGGCAAGAAAGCATAAGTCTAAACTGCATCTCCGGGTTATTACAGAACTACCTCGAAATATCTGATACCTGGATGTAAAGCTCCGGTAGAGCTTTTAAATTACTCAAATAAAGTAGCTACTTACTCCTAGGGAGTAGCGTTAAGACCTATGCTTTCCATGCATCGCAAACGAACATTTAGGAAACAGGGGAGGTTGTATTTTTGTGTGCTGCGTTCGCTATATAGAATTATCGGAGCCAGCGCTGGTGTGATTCAGTTTCAGCAGGGACGTTATCTATCGCTAGTGGTGCTAGTGTCACTGCTATTCAAGTGTGTGTCACTTTTTTCAAGGATTGGCATACTTCCTAGTGTTAATTTGCTCTGTTCTAGAACGACGAGTAACCAACTTTCGGCTGCACCCGGCTACGGTTTTAATAATACATGACTGATGGAAAAAAAATTACCATCATCAGCATTATCCAGCTGCCTCATAGTACAAGGTACAATAGGCCGTCTTTTCGTCATAAAGGATGCTTATTCTGGAACTTGTATGCACAAAGTGATATTAAACTAGTGCCTCGAAGCCATAGAACACATTCATCTGAAACCATGACGAACTACGAAGCTTATCGTGAGAACTCTTGGCTCAGAATGACCAATAAAATATACTTAGACACACTCTTGAAGGTGCCGTCTCGGATTGCAGAAGTAAAATACTAAGCGGCGCAGAGTTAAAAACACGCTGCGACAAAGTATAGTTTTATTATTATGTTTCTTTTGATGACTGCCCATTGGCTGACCTTTGTTTATTACTAGACTGTGAGTACTTGTTTACTCAAGTGCCAGCGAATGGTTCGAAGACATGCCATATTGTTGACAACAACAGTATTGATTATAAGCTGCAATCAAGCCTTTGTGTTTGCGAAAAGTTTATCAAACCCTCTTGATGTACTCCGGCCGATTTGGTGTGTGCGAGTGTGAATCAATCCAGAACGTATAAAATGTACTGATTTAGTTCGTCCAAGTTTCTGGTTTTGCTGTAGATTTAAGCAGTTTCTAGCAATTTTATTCATGTATTTTATTTTTGATGTAGGAATTTAGTACGAATTACAAGAACGGGCACTAAGCTGAATATATGTATAAGGTTTATTACTTCAACAGATCTCTGGTAGAAGAAATGTATGGGGTTGTGGTTCATGCACATTTTGAATAACCCACGACGTATTTTCAATTTTCGGCGGGCAGCACTGCTCATAGGACAGAAAAAAAGTATAATATTCATTTTAGAAATTTCGGGTCGATCGATTGTCAGTTACTTATAGAACCAACAAAGGCGGACGAAGTTCGGAGGCCACTATACAAAATTTATTATGATCCAAGCAGTTCGATTGGAATATTTTAACAAAAAATTAAAAGGTTTAGCCTATGTAATATTTAATATACCGTATAATCTAAATAATGGCACCTTAGATAGCGTAAGAAGTATTTTTTGTTGTTTCTCAACATCGATAGTCAGAAACTTGACCGAAGATACAACTATGTAGAAGTTGTTCTTCCGTACATAGACTGGCTTTGCTTCCAGCATCAACAGGTCTGAAATGCCAGAGATTATTGCAAGTTAAATAAGAAGGGAAGCGACCTGGATTACTCGTTTTTATACTCATTTGGTATGGTTTTGGATAAGGAACAGGAAAAGATGGTAATGATGAAATAGAAAGAAGGAAGAACTGGCTGAGAAAAATATAAAGGTGAAAAACGCTACCGAACCTGCAAAGCCTAATTTTCCAGGAAACGAAATTCAGTTGCACGCTTAAGCCTCTCAACGTCCCTAGCTCTCTTGCCCTGCATGCAGTTCGCCGAGAATGCTGGTAAAATACGAGGAATTTGGTAAAAAAAAAAAAAAAAAATCTAAAAGACCTTTCTGAAGTCGATTAGAGATGAGATACTGGAGTAAACATGCTTGCTGAACATGATATCTGAGCTTGGTTTTCTCATTTGATCCGTTGTTTGGCCGTAAGTTGTCAAAAACTCTGAACGGTAAAATTTTGTGTGCACATATTCAAGCGGTTGATTAGGGATAAATAGCACAACGTTTAAAGGGGTCTGACGAAGACTCGGAAACCTACAAGATTCGATTGTCTGGATCCCATTTTTGGGATCCCATCAGAACCTTTGGTCTTGTTGAACGCGAAAATTTTGTAAATATGTGTTGAAGGATAAACTACCGAAACTGACAAGTCTACTTTCCAGGAAATCAGAGGTTTTCGGGTTCTAAAGCCGGTCCAGAACCGAAAATTATAGTTCGGCCCAGTCTGGGCCAAAAAATTGGCAAATGCTATGCCATCTGAAGTATATTGGAAAACTCTCCTGGTGCCCGGCATGATCGGACAGGACTTCCGCGTGTGGTTTAGGGGTAGAAATCAGACGCTTCCAGCTTCTCTGGTTACCCCATTTTATGACTTGGTCGTTCACAGCTAGTATCAAAGCCGCGCCGCTCAAGCACTCGCGCGGGAAATAGAACCGAATGTCCCTTGGTCTTCAATCCGGTACTTTAACGGGAAGAATTAAAGCTGACTAAATTTTGATGTTTGCGGATATATCATGAATTCATTCAGAATGTTCAGCTTGTGATCAATTCCGCAACGACATACGACATCAACCGTACCAACTAATGTTCGGTAGACAGGCCATTTCATCTGTTGATTTGCGTTTGCCTAGGCCGCGAACGGAAGACTATGGTAGCTACTAAGAGTTCGTAACTACTCAGTCCATCAGCTCTTTGTCATCCAAAACGTGTGTCGAAAGAAGATGGAAGTATCTAGAAAGGTTCAGGAAATCCAGTACAACAAAGCCTGTACGAGTATTCAGAGTTTAGAAGAAGGTTCCTTAGTCTACGTTACAGATATGACGTGTCGAGGCTTGAAACTGAAGTTCCGAGGTCCATACGTCATACTGAATGTTCTTCAACTACAGCACGTTTTCTTGTTGCAAGAGACAAAGACAGACTTTACACGAGAAGACCGCGTGGAATTTGAATTCCCATTATCTCAAGTCGAAGTCACTAAATTCTTACGACTGTCATTTGGTGAACTGCTTCTGAATGGCAAAACAGGTATGGCTTTTGGAGCAAAAGAAAACAACGACGCAACTAAGCAGAGCAAAATAACACTAGAGAGTAGCGCCAATACCCATGTTTTCCATGCTTTGCAAACGGGACGTACTAACAGCGCAGCCCACTACGCATGCGGCATTTAAAGCCAGACAAACGTTCGGGTTCAGAAATTTCTAGTAAAGCAAAGATGCGGGGCTGCACACACCAAGGTAACAATTGAGGCTGTATAATTTTTTTGCAACGTTCAGGATAAGAAGTTATCGGAGCCCGCGCTGGTGAAAGACTGATTGAGTTCCAGTAGAGACGTTCACTATCGCTAGTGGTGCTAGTGTCGCTGCTATTCGAGTGTGTGTCAATTTTGTCAGCTCTTGGCGCTACTCTCTACTGTTATTTTGCTCTGCGGGCAAGGCTTGGCGCCTTGCATTTTTAGGCTTATTGAAAAATGCACTTTTCTATTTTAATTAGTAACATCTTTTGATATACGACGGCAGTAATTGCAGGTAGAGAGAGGATGTACGCACCGGCAGCTGTATTGTCGTAAACGCGATCTTCAGGGCGCACTGAAAGTCAAGTTCATCATTCTAGAGTATAGAGATCAAGGGTCTGGCATCACCGCTCAGAGCCTTTAATGTTTTACTTTCGTTCAGGCATCGCGGTTTCATAATTTCTCACGGCGGATCAGTTGATTGCTTCTGCGCCAGACACCACGGCGTTATAACCCACAGAAAGAAATTATTAATGACAGTCACGGCCAAGAGTCGCATGCTCCCGAGTCTCACTTTCACTGCTCAAGTGATCGGAACGATCATCGCCAAACCCAACACCTGCATTGTTTCAACTCTTTTATTCCATCCGGCAACCTAAAATTCAATCGGCTGATCTCAGCATGGTTTGACTGAGACCGACTTCCGTCCTCGGCTCCTATTCATGGAAGATGAATAAAGACGTCGATGAGGATGAGATAGCGGCGATTAGCTAGTCCAGCGCCACGTTGTCACGACCCCTACATTGTCGCCTGTGTTTCGGCGACTTTGAAATGTGTCATGAAGGTCTGATATCGATCAGCGGCTACCCCAACGGCAACTACAATGTCTTTCAGTACATCGAAATGTCATTCCCGTTTCGGAAGAAGTAAGTACTTCATAGCTACATTAATGTTCGCTTCGTGATAAAGATACCAGGAATGTGAAATGTCAAGATAATTAGTAACGTGCTCAACAACCTACAATCTGCAGTAGCTTTGGACCAGGGAGTACTGACGATAATTGCAGCATCCTTGACCTCTCATTACTTGATAAACTCCTTCTCCCAGCATTTTGTAATCGCGTTCGATTGATCACGTCCCGTGCCCTTAATGGGAAAACTGTTCCGGGGTTCAGCAACAATTTTTTTTTTACCGAACGGACCCATTAAAAAGAGGGGCAGAAGCAGAGCTGACCAGTCGCATCACCCTGCGACCTGCGTATTAAATCTGTTCGTGAGAGTGGTCAAGAGTATGAGAAAATTTGAGAATGTATGCAAAATGTTATCAGCCAAAATCGCTTCTGCTTCAACAGACCGTGATGTCCTCAAACTCAAAGCAAAATTGGATGCGAGATGAAACGTTGCTCATACTGAAAGCTGACTCGTCGTGGGCTAACACTTTTGCGATTCTTCCTTCCGACCCTTTGTTATTTTTCGTATTTGATGAACCTTAGGCATCTTATGTGAGAAACAAGGTCTTAAATGATGTCTGTCTTGGCAAAAACGACCTGTCAAGAAATAAAACTGAGTTTTCTTCAGCACTACTTTGTTATTTATTTATTTTAAAAGAATTAGTATCAGCTTAGACCATAGCGTATCCTGTGGCATCTATCTTGTCGGAAAGGATATAACAAACAAAAAATGTGTTGCGTGTGTGGTCTGCAACTCTCCACCAGCTGCTCTTATGATTCGCTACACACATGCCTGTGCTGACCTTTCAAGTCACTTCTGATACAGTTTCGGTCAAACTCGACTCCCCCCCCCCCCCGTAACTGGAACGCCTCCCTCCCTGGCTACTGATGGATAACAGAGCTCGACGTAAGTGGTTTGGTGTTGTTTTTATTACGGCTGCACGTCTAACTCATCACCAATGATGGCATCGTTATCATACGGCTTGTGCAGAAAGGTTTTATCTGATTTTCCAAGCGAAGGCTTGGGGGTTACTAGCTCTGTAGCCTGTGCGGACGGACATGAAAAATGTCACTGTTGTAGTTACGTAATTGATATCCCCAACAAGATAGCTTCAGGGGGTCTTGTTTCTTGCCTTATATTCATGTTATGCAGTTTGTGGAGTAAGAATAAATGAATGAATGAATGTTGGTCTACCTTCGTGTTTGAAAACGTATAGGTACTAGTGACAAACGGGGTAGGTAATCGTCTGTCCAACCAAGACATTCAAAGTATGCTGATGGCGCAAGATTTGTTGCCGTCTATGAGGTGTTTTGCAAAGATCAAAGGGATTATAAAAGGTAGGAAAAAGGGATTTGACAAGTTGTAGGTTAGACAGTCTGCCACTCATAGAGCTACGGTGTTACACTGGTAGGGTCAAGGGTCGGCCCTGTTCTTACCCATGTCTGATGTGCGGTAGTATGAATGGGGTGTGTGAATGTGAAAGCTTAAATGAACATGTATTACAAGTATCTGGAAGGAATGGAAGTTGTCGAACGAAGAGTGGACAAGACAGAGTTGAATCTTTGAATATTTTGCAGTTGTCAACTTTTCTCATGGCAGCCCTAGTCCATAAGGATATTTACTTGTAGAAAGTCGTACTGTACTTCTATTTCTTTTTGGTTATTTGGGCTTATTTTTGTGCATTTGCTAGGGATGCCAGAGCCCAAATAGAAAAGTAGTATTTATGACGATGTCCGCGCAGATACTTACAATACTAATGTTTCGAAGGCCATGGCAACAATGACGCAGAAAATAAAGTAGAACAAACGGTTTCACCACCACTAATCTGAGCTAACATGTCCATCTAAAATGTTAATTATTACTATTTACAGGATTCATTCAAAATGGAAGATAAACTAATGCTTGCTGGACAAACTTTGTAAGATTTAAGGTCGTTTCTGCTACCCCCCAACAAACTTTTCTTTCAAATGCGAATTTGCCAGACTCTGGAGAACTGACTCTGGAGTCTCTTCCGAAAGAGTGCAAAGGTAAGTAAATAAGTAAGTAAAGTATTTATTACCCGTATTTTTCACTTAGAACAAAACGGAGTAAAGAAGAAAATAAAGAAAAAGAAAAAAGAAGAGAAATTTAAAGGACAACACAAATTCAGACACATGACATTTACATGACAGTTACGCAATCAAGAACTATAAAAGTGTCGAAGCCAGGGGTGGTTCCATTTCCCCTGGAAATTTGAAATTACCCGATTCATTGCGATACTAGGGTCCGCGATCTGACGTTTTTCAATCATGTAAGTTTTTCATTTCAATCATGTATGTTTCCACTGGAGAACAATTCTTCCTATCGAAAATTTAAATATACCATATACCAACTAGATGTTTTCACATATAAAGAATGACTCAAAACGGATATATCAGCTAGCACAGGAAGAAATCCGTTTTCATTATATTTTTTTCCTTGTTTTATATTCCCAGTCAGCTTGGGCTGAGGGAGTGTTTTTGCTATTGTCTGACTTTCTTGGTAAGATCTGTTTGAGCTTGCCGATGTTGGTGCTTCAGAATCGCGCCGCTAGATGACCCCACGATCATGCCGAGTCATGGTTTGAACTGGCGACTTGGACGGGGTGATCTAAACATCGTAAATGCTAGAATGTTTACGATTTAACACCTTGAAGAGGACTTGAAATTCAACATCTTTTATAGGTGTCTTAAAGTTTAACTGAAAATGTAGCTGATTTTTGGGTTGGGATCCCAAACCGTAAGTGACGGGATACCTATAAAAGTTGTGCGTCTGTTCGACCGTCCATCTGTCCGTCTGTTAGCACGATAACTCTCGAAGGGGTTGATATATTTTATTCGAACTCCGCATGAGGACTCTTTGGGTCAAAGTACAGTTCGAAGTTCGATGAGGAGCTCCGTAGGCGTATATTTAGGGGTGTGGGAGGGGTTTTAAATTAAGGGACGAACACAAATTTTTTTAAAAGCCAATGAGATAGTTGATTTAGGAGTGGGGAGAGATGCTGAATCCGAATACGACCATAATTTTCTTGTCAGACGAGTAGTTCACCCCGAATCCGGCAAAAACCGGAAAATTTGTGTAAAATAAAAGTCTAATCTGAAGTTGATTAGAGGTTCAAATTAGGGGTAAGGAGAAATGCTGAACACGTATATAAAAATTACTTTTTCGCCGGACAAGTAGCTCGCCCGGAATCCGGCCAAAACTGGAAAGTTTGTTTAAAGTAAAAGTTTTATGTGAACTTGATTAGATGTTCAAATCAGGGATAAGAAGAATTTTCCACCCGGACATATAGCTCACCCAGAATCCGGCAGAAACCAGAAATTTGGCAAAAGTAAGGCAGCTGGAAGTTTTGATCAGTTTCGTCAAATTATATATGACGTGTAGAAATAAACACACACGCTGAATCCATCTCTGAACTTGGTTTTCTCAGATGATTTTAATAGTAACAGTTTTCAAGGAGTCTGGCAAAGACCGGATATCTGTAAATTGTCTGGATCAGATCTGAAAATATTGGGATCCCATCGATCGAAACCTTTGGTCTTGTTCTTAATCGTTCCTTGTTTCTCTTGTTTTTTCTCTCTTTTTTTCTCTAAATTTGAAACAATAGGTTTTTTTCCTCTCCTCCCTTTTTCTTTATATAGGGTATTCAGTTAGTTGATTCTGTTTGTTGTTTATTCAATATCGGTTATTTCCCTGCCTTAGCCAAGCACTCCTTTTCTGCTTTCCTGTCAGGAATGATAATGATGTATTTTTGTCTTCAAATATAGTCCAGTGAATCTGAAACTGAAAAAATTAAACTGATATTAAGATATATGTCTTGTAAGGAATCTGACATTTTAATTTGTTTTTCGGCGATGGCTTATATTTGTAGTAGGTAAATATTTCAAGCGTAGAGGGACAATCACATAGAGATACCACAGATCCGAAAGAAAAAGTTCATTGATTATATCGATTATCTTTGGACACACGAGGTAACGCATTTTCGGGTTTCCAGGCCTGGTTCAGTGAATAAGTGATGTGTAACTAGACTGATGGATCTCAACCCTATCCGGTTAAACCAGCTGGATTCCTACTGATATTTTGTTCCGGTATTCTGCCCTTCTCCAAGAAACGAGTTATCTAATTGGTGTCTTGCTACATATGTATTAACTGCATGTAAGGTAGAAACTGCCCCATCTGTGCGTGCAAACCTCTGTAGATCTGTTATTTGATACCGGAGCCTGTAGAAGGCAATACGTCATTTGGCATTCCTTTCATGTGACACATCGTGAGGTAATTTAGAGACTTCAATGGCACTGACCACGCGCTCAGGGATTAATGAGGGATCAGCCAATTTAATAGTGCCTATCGCCCATCTTGATTCCAGCTATTGCCAATTGCGCTACCGAACTTGCCCGTACTAACAAGACCAAAGGTTCCTGGACGATCTACATATTCTTCTTAAACTTTAAGTGAAAAGCCAACTTATTTTTGTGTCATTTAACTGGATACATTGAATAATTTGGATTCTGCTAAGTGATTTTTTTTTTTATTCTCCACTATCTGCTCTAGTTATGACGTTCAGAGCTTCTGCGGGCGTCCCCACATCGTAAATTCTACTATAGGTGTATTCTCGCCGTTCCGCGAGGACTCCTCAGGGAATCGAAGGGAACGGCGAGAATAGAGGGAGTCACTCCACGCGGACTCCACGCACACAAACAGCGAGAACACGGGGAATGCTTTCAAAATGGATTTTGTTCGAAAGAAAGAAATGCAGTAGACGAAATTACTTTGGATCCACTTTATTTTTGGTTTTGTATATTCTGATTGTTTTGTATTAATTTTACATTGCACCAACACCAGCAAAAACTGATTCCCCTCCGAATCTGAAAGGGAGTCCTTTTTGATGATGGTGATGATAATTGGAGCATTTCCCGTCCGTGGGGACTCGCGAGAATCCGAGTAGTGAGTCCCCGGGACAAACAAAAATGCGGGGACTTCTCAAGTGGAGTCCTCGGGGAAGGGCGAGAATACGCTATGACACGGCAAATTTTAACCTCAACACAAACGCGATTTTTGAGTGGGCAGTGTTGAGCTTGGTGAAGACTTCTTGGTGCCTGAACAAAAAAAAATAAAAAAATCTTCCTGGTAAGGCATACACCACAGATACAAGCGCTTGCAGGTACCACAAATCACATGGAAATTCCGCTATTTGAAAATCGATTATTCGGGAATAGCGGAACAACGAAGGAATGCATTTTCAGCATGTCTTCAAGCCAATTTAAGTGAATAAGTGATTGGTAACTAGACTGTCCTATCCCAGACCTTTTCAGTTGAACTTTAAGTGCGTAAATAAAATTCCAACTTCATCATTATCACATACTATATTATCTACATATAATCAGTGTTTAAAATGGGGCCGAGCTAACGAGCTCGTATCCCTGCCGGGCCCCAGTGATCGGCGTAAATTGTCATGAAGTTGTTTTGAAAATAAAGAACCTGAACCTGAATCTCAAAGGAAATATTTATTGTACTTCTTCACCCACACAGTCAGGTCGTGAAGTTTGAATCGGCACTGGTTAAATTAAGTTAACCATTCACTGCCGATCGAAGACACGGCTGACCATGAAATTAGGTCTTCAGTGCCTTGAATTCGAGCAACGTCGCAACATTCTACCAAATTTAAATCAAATTGTTCATGTAAAATTAGACCAAGCTTAGCCTACATGTAGATATAATTTGAAGGGCCTAATTCAAATTTATCTGAGCGATTTTTAAACACATTTGAGCCGTGTTTTGCTAATTTTTATAACGACATGCCGTGAATGTTTTTTAACAAATGTGTATCCGTTTTATACTGTAGTGCATTACGGACATAGCAATGTTGTAACTGCCACGTATTTATATTATGGCAAACAAATCTGTGATGAGTTGTATTGAATTCACCAGACCTCAGAAAAATGTTCTACAAACCGCCTCACCAGATCCATTTGGTAATTCCTGTCTGTCTTTAGTAAATGAACAAAATATGTTAGTGCTACAGTTGAAAACTCGTAGAATATTTTGATCGAACGTGTTATTTATCTTTGTATATGTATAAACAACCTTATAAATCTATCCCGGTGGATCCTGTTCCGAAATTTCTGATTCATCAGATCAGTGATGTCATTTAACAAAGAGTTTTTACTCTTAGAATTCTTATACCCACACGAACAGATTTGCACAAACATTCGTTAGTACAGAACTAACGAATTTCCCGTTTTTGTAGGATTTCACTGAATCCGACCAAACTATCGACTTTGCAGAAAAGGGAAGATGGTAGGTCGAGTTTCTCTATCACCCTCACCCCTGGATCGAACTTGAAACACGCAGTACAAACATCACACGATGCCTACCGAATTTCTTTTTTAGGCCGAACTCCGTCCATAGTACTCAACAAGCAGGAAAGAATTCAGGAGGTCAGCTTGCCCCACTGTAAATACCCAAGAACCTACAAGCACTACGGAAATCCCGTTTTCTGCCAGATTCCGGCCGAATTTCGGTCCAGTAGTAAATCAAAACGAAGTGTTCTGATCAAGCGTATTTTCTTACCCCTATGTCTAGAGTACACGCTAACCCAGTCGTTCCCAACCCTTTCCGTATCGCGTACCCCTAAAGCTACGTTTACACGGAGGGTATTTACCCGTACTCCGCGGGTATTTTCCCCCGCAACAGCAACAAAAACCCAGGTATTTTGGACTTCAATTTCGCGAACTTCTTACCCGGGTATTTGTCTGTCGAAGGGTATTCTTCGACGTAAGCAACAATAAAACTGGATTTTTGAGGAATAATTTTGATTATGCCCATGTAAAAAGTGGTCCAAATGGACACATGTTGGTATCCAGTGTAGAGAGATATCCTGAGCCTTACAACCTTGTAATTTGTTGGCACATGACAGTACTCTCCCTTGAAAAATACCCGAGTACCGTGTGAACACTTTCCCTTCTAGTCTCCGGGAAAAAATACCTGCCGTGTAAATGATCCTTAAGGTTCAAAAAGGTTGCGTACCCCTTTTTGAAGATCAGAACGCCAAAAAGATGTCATTTATTGTCGTAAATGGTAAGGGATTAATGCGTAAAAATATATACAAATAAATTGGATACTTGAGGCTGCAAGGTTGTCAATTTCATTCTCGTCCGTAAACTGGTCAAGGGTCAGAAAGACACTTGTACTGTTTCTTTGAAACTTCATAAGCCATAACTTATTTAACTTCTTGACGAAAGCAGGCATTTTTGGATTCAGAGATTTGGGACCTTCGCGTACCCCTTACGAGGGTCTCGCGTACCCCTTTGGGTGCGCGTACCCCCGGTTGGGAACCACTCGGCTGTCCTCCGACAAAACGTAGTATCTGCACCTGAGTAGCTTCCGAGAAAAACCTGAAAACGTTTTTTTTTAAGCTGCTTCTTTTTTCGTTTACATTCGGCAAACTATAGTTTGTATATATTATAATGTAGTTTTGTAAACAAGAAAGTGATGATGCTGGTGATTTTTTTGCTGGTGGAGCGTAGGTTTGTCAGTAGGTTTTGGATAAAAAGCAAATTTATAGTATGTACATACTAGGTAAAGCCCGAAAATAAAGTTGAGACCTTGTGTAGATACTAGGTGAGATCTAAGAAACTAAGCCTCGTAGAAAAATTGTAATTCCACCATTGAATTCCTCGTGGTCTGATTAGGTGGGTTCCACTCCTAACTAAAATCCGATTTTTTTGTAGAGACTAGGTTTTGTCGGAGGACAGCCGCACTGCACTAACCGACTTCAGCCAAAACTTTCACTTCTCCCAAATTCCACTGTTTGACCGATTCTTGCGCGAGAAACAGTTCGGATATGGATTCAGCACCCTTAGACTGGCATGAACCGTCTTCAGACAAAACCTTTACTTTTTGCGAATTCCCGATTTTTACTCGATTCTGGGCGAGACAACAAAGCTCTGGTTTGGATTCAGCATGCCTTCTTACTAACCCCTACTTCTTGCTTCCCTAAATCGCCAATCTTTCCAGCTTCAACAAAGATTTTTTTCATCCCTCAATTTGAAACTCACCACCCCTAGATCTAGAGCTGGAGCCTTTGTGCGAGCGTGACATATACTCCGACCCAAGAATCCTCGCTCCTAATTAGAATAAAACACCCAAACCACTTCTAGAGTTGCGGTTCTAACAGACAGCCAAGACAGAGAAACTTTTCTAAGGCTATCACTAACGTTCTGGGATCGAAAAATAATGATTTCCAGTCCAATATATATTTGCTGATTAGTCGTAAGGTTGGTCAGCTGGTGGTTCCTACGGAAACAAACATGCACAATTAATCGCTGATAAGCAAGTGCTGATGAGCAAAAACTGTACGGCAATAAGCTCTAAGTAGAAATGAGGAAGAAGTCTATTATCATCCTGCTGAAACCACTGGAGTGAACTTGAACTTGACAATACGCTTGGCAGGTGTCCTAGATGCTAAGTTGGTAATTACTATGATCTGAAAATAAATCCTATGTAACAACCCATTCTAAAAAGTAGCCAACTCCCACTCATACTCCTACAGAAACTAACGAGAAAGATCGCTAACTAGATTGAAATAGTCAATAAAAGTGCCACGCATTCCAGTCGAATCCAAATTGGCGCTTAGTTCCAATTATATTATTTGTATCGTAGGATGATAAAACCTTAGCCTATGACTTTACGGATTCTAACAAAACAGCACAAGAACATTCCCTTGTCCTAAGATTCTCGTGCTAATATTTTCGTTACATTTGTGTTTCGAATTTTTTAGTTGTTAATGCCTTAGTCTTTGATTTCATTGCCGAACGATATGAATCAGACTATTGAGTAAGTGCCATTTTGTGTACACAACTCGCACTTTTATTGACCCAGTGGCACTTTTAATTGCAATAAAATTATACCTTACAAAAAATTTTGGACTAGGTAGCCTTCATTTATCTTAGAAAATCCCAGGAATCTTCTACTACTTCTATCTTATGCAACAAAATGAAAACTGGAGAGTGGACATCTAATTTAAAATCTTCCTTTTTAGTGGTAAGTATTTTGACCTCAAAATAATCTCTCTGGAACAACCCCGCCTAAACGCCAACAACTCCTCCATTGAAGGAACGGAAGAGGAACGTAATGGCACATAATGATTTTTGAATAGATTTCTTGAACTTGACTACCCACTTGAAAATGTTCCATACCTATTTTTCAAAGTGTACTCATTTCGACAACAATTCGTTTGTTTCCTTCAGATGAAGTTGTTATGCAGTAAAGTACTATGTTTTTGTTGTCATTTAGCAATAGTTTATGGAACAAAACATTTACAGCATGCAGTTCCCACGACATAAGGGCTGTTTGAACATGTACATTTCAATATGCGATTGGAAATTAATAACTTAAAGGTGGAATACAATAGCAATCATGTGGGGTTTGATTGAAACGTTAGAGCAAAAGTGCCTGTTCTTTCAGTGAAGACCTTCACTTTCGCTGCTTTTTGCATCTTCATATTTCTGTTCGTCCACATGTCCTTTTTAAATTTCGAAGTTTAATGGATCTAATTCGGGCACTCTCACATTCGGAATTCGCCATGTCTAGATCACCCACGTTCAGATCTCTGGCTCAAACCAGAGTTAAGCTGTTGCTCAAAGCAAGACTCGGCACGACTAGATTTCTTCTTCTTCTTCATAGGACCCCAGCACAGCAGTCAAAAGTAAAGAAAATATTCATCCGGTAGATCAGAACGAAGTACAAAAAAAATGTCAGTAAACTATCTATTCCTCTCAATAAATCTCTATTGACTTTTTTTTATTATTTCTGTTGAAATTCCGGCACAATCAACCGGAAAGGTGTCACCAGGCGAGATGAGTAATGTTTTGGTGTTTAGGCTATGCAGGCAAACAGGTACAGTTGTGTTCACAATTTTCATTCATGTCAACTGGTCCAGGGCTCTCCCCACTTTAACGCCATATCAGTTCACTCCTTTCGTCGACCTTTCAAACAAGCTAGCCTCAAGGCAAGCTTTTCCGAAGGATTCACTCATTGAACCAGCGACTTAAGTTTGAGTGATGTAGACACCCTAGACACCCTACATCACTCACATTCAAGTCGCTAGTTCAGACCAAGACGCTAAACAGAAAACATGAGATCCTAAAAATCTGTCAGTCTCTTTCTTTTAATGTTTTTTTAGGTTTTATGTCATTTGAGCTTAAAAGTAAGCCCTATTTTCATAAACAAAAGGCGAGTCTACTAAAGTCAATGAATGCCACCGCAAACAAGGGTTGTTCGGTAATTCGAATTCCGTCATCTGTTCATGACGTTGCCTGGTGTTAGAATGTTGCAAAAAGTAAATGTACAGATGCATTCACAATAATCCTTCCTGTCGATTGTTAGTGGCCTCTCCCCCCCCCCCCAAAAAAAAAAAAAAAAATCAACGAAGAAACCGACGAAAATGGGGTTTGTTAAGGCCAACGAATATGCTGAAATAAATGGCCAATGTGGTTTACGAAATTATCTTTGGCTTCTCCCCATTTTCTGCAGTATCAGTCAATTCCTTTCAAACCAATTAAACTTGCCGATCAGATCAGTTCAAAACAGAAGCGATTGATGGGGTTGCTGTTTTCTCACTAAAGTCATAATCATGTGTCGGGATGCGCATGTGCCGGTTTGGCTTATGGGTCGTTATTGTTTTATGGGTCGTTAGAGCGCACCATTAGCTTGATTACTCAGTTTTCCTCTTCGTGTGTGCGTCGCTGTCACATGCCATTATTTAGTGTAAGTCAAACAGTGATGATCCTACCACCATTCCGGGGCTCTGAACAAACATGGTGGGCCGGCTTCGCAGTGGGAGCTTGCCACGAGTATATTTCATTGTATGTTCCTAGTCGGTTTCCCGGGACGAAGAGATCATAATTCATTGTTTGCTGAAGGCGAGTAATGACAGGTACACCAAACGAATATTGAATATGTAGGCAACGCTGCACAGGTGAGATAGTACAAGATGTCTGCGTAAGTTAATGACAAATGATGTGTGGGAATTTTACTTGGTATTTCGACGGGCTCGACCAAATCCGGTCAGTCGCAGCAGTACTTGAACATGACGAATGGTCGTGACGTTCTACCCTTTGATGTCGAGACGTCCATTTATGAGCAAACTCCATACAAGTGTCGATTATTACTGGAAAAAGTCGTATCACGGATTTTTGAATATTAATCGTCGTACAAGACGGAAGTCCAATTCTCAAGCTCAGCAGTTTTTTGCAATTTGGATCTTTTAGCTAGCAAATAATCAATAATGCTGCCCTTTTCCACGACAGTTCATGAGAATGAAATCGACACGACAAATAAAAGATATTATAATCAGTCATGGGTTGACTCCGTTGAATCCTCATAGTTTGAGCGTCTGGCGTATGATCAGCTTTAAAAAAGGCCATGCATCATCCTAAATATCACATTATTATACAGTTAAAGGACCGGTCGTACCTATAATACCAGTGCAAACTACTTCCGTAATCGCTTCACCAGTTCTTAAACCCGGAGACCTGAATTTCACACGGTACATCCTAACCCTCCTAACCACACTTCACTGATTTTCAAAGTTCCCTTATTTCGCAATTTTCGATGCGTATCTTGCTGCTGACGATTGTTTTTGAGTTGTTTTTGAGGAAGAAACGGTTACGCAAATAAAATTTAGTAATATTGTCCTATTAGTGTTTCATTGTTTGTGTTTATTTGTCTTTTGCTGTCGTTGCACATATTGTGATAATGCCGATAAAGTTTAACTGAAAAGCAAACTTACTGTTGTATCATTTAACTGTATACACTGAGTTATTTGGATTCCACTAAGAGATTTTTTGATTTTCCACTATCTGCTCTCGTAGTGAGGTTCACAATATCTACGGCTGTCCATACAGCGCAAATTCTACTATGACGCGGAATATTTGAATCCGGACACAAACGCGGCTTTTCAGTGGGCGGTGATAAGCTTGTTGAACACTGTTTAGTGACTGAACAAAAAAATTTCACAAATCTTTTTCGTCAAGCATGCGACACAGGTAGTACCAAAAATCCGACAGGGAAATTCCACTATTTGAAAACTGATTATTCGTGAATGGCGGAGCAACGAAGAAACGCATTTTCATCGGGTCTTCAAGCCTCTTCAAGCGAATAAGTGAGGGGTAACAAGACTGTCCCATCTCTATCCTTTTCAGGTAAACTTTAAGCGTTTATTTACTTATTTTCTGTATATACTGTGAAAATGCCTTATTATTAGGCTGCATGTACTAAATCCGTTCAGTTAAATTCAAAGTGTGCCGTATTTATGCTTGAAGTCAACGAGACTGGACAAAGCCGTCGGTAATTTGTTGAAACCAGAGCCAAGTTATAAAGTAAAGTTTTAAATTTTTACAAATTGTATATATTAAGTATTTTGAATATGCTTGTCCTATGTGGCATCCAGGGTTGAGTAAGGAACAAAGTCAGTTGAGTAGGCATCCAGGGTTGAGTAAGGAACAAAGCAATGACCTCGAGAATGTGCAGAAGCGAGCTGTTCGCGTGATATTGGGCCAAGAGTACACGAATTATGAAGAAGGTATAAAGCTCTTTGGTATAGAAAGCCTTGTTGCCCGGCGTCACCAGCTTACTATGACATGTGGGAATAAAATGTTAGAATCCAGTAAGCATCGTGATTTGCTACCGGAAACGGCACGAGCCGGATATAACACGAGGCATCAAAATAAGAGCCCTGCAAACATCAGCTTCTAACCGGTATAGATCTTCTTTTCGTCAATATTTTGTAAAGCATTTTAATGAGTAAGTGACAGTATGTTTTATAATTTATTGATAGGGTCTTATTTAACTATTATGTTATTTGACCTAATAAATTCGTATCATATCGTATCGTAAAGTATCCACCTATTTTAAAATGCTGTAGCATAAACAGTAAACAGTGCAAGGGGTGCTTTAACACCCAATAAAATCCTAAATTTGTATGTGCTACGCGAAGAGGGTGCAGAGTCACAGCCAACCGCCTTGTATTGTTTTTATGTGTTGTTTCGGAAAACATAATACCACTTGTGTCAGAACTCAGAGCCTCAGACCACAAACAAACAGCTGCGTATTTTGTTGATTAGTAGAACCTTCAGCTCAGTTTGACGTCATAGTTGCAATTTGAGATATTTGATTTGACAGTCTCAAAAGAAGAAACAGTAAAAAAATAAATATATATCTGCTAATAACAAATGACTTTGACTTTGACTTGGCTTTGACTGTATTCACTACTAAATACAAAACAAACTATAAAAACACGCAACCGCCCGAGGAAGGCTCAAAAGCCTGAGGATGGACGACTGCAATCCTCTGATTCTCAACCTATATCAAATTCCATAAAAAAATCATTACTACTTGATTTTGCAATTTGTAAATTGTAACGAATGTGAGATGGTGATTTCCAGTTCCTGATTCAGGATTAGTGTCGAACTTTCGAATGAACGTTACGAATCTGCACAGTATATACAGTAACAAAAAAGACTTCTGTGACATTGAATTGTCTTTTTAAGATTTTCGAAAGAAAAAATGGAAAATGGTTTATTTTTATAGGACACCTTGATTAGCCTATGTGTCTACTTTTGTTTTGTAAAAAGGACGACAAAATAACCGGTTTCTTGCCATGTCTTTCCTGGGAATCTTCAAAAGAATGCGGAAAGAATGCGAAACACGAAGGGATACTCATAAATGTTTCATTTGGCTCAGGGGAGATTTCTTTTTAAGTTCCCGCACGGCTATCTTTACCTCCTTGGTTGAACTATAGTAAGTGGTTCCGACCCATTGTACACTCAATGAAGTTAAAATCTTGAAATAAAATTTGCTCCACTTGCGTTTTGGGATCCCAAGAAAACTTGAAATTTTTAAAGGAAATATCTTGCGTACGGCAATAATTAAAAGTTGGCCGGACCGACTTTGGCGGCGATTTAAAAATTGCCCAAAATCTACCATCCAAATCTAGTGGCGTTTTGGCATTTTTTTTGTGACTCCACAAGGATGACGTCAGGCAATTTGCATACCCTTGTCCCACCCAGTGCCAGATTCACAAATACTGTAGCAGAATGTGCACCTCTCCTTTTAAAGGCTCCAGGAAAATGGCTCAAAATAATGTACATTTGATCTAGAAAGAAATTTGGAACCAAGATTGTTTCATACCGTATAGGTAATGTACAATAATGATGATGGTCAGCGATCTCTAGTGGTCGACATGCACTCTACGAGGTGAAACTTACAGGGGTGAGGGGGGTTTCGCGCGACCAGGGGCCTTAACTCTCTCCTCATGTCCGTTGCTCCTCTTAAAAATACTTACTCCGTGCGAAAACTGCCGAAAGGTAAACAATTTCCCGATGAATTTATTTTAAATATTTATTTATATTTATTTTTTTTTTATTTTTTTTAAAATCATCCAGGGACTCTTGAATCGTTCGTTGTTGTATAACTCTACCGATATCGAGAAGACTCGCACCATTCCTTTTTAGCTTATATGGCGCTTGCTACAGACCTACTTTTAAGGTTAGTGCGATCGGGTCGAGATCGTCTGACATCTTTTCCGTTTTTTCGGAAAAGATGAAGTCTTGTCACCAGTTTAGTCGTTCGTTTATTCCCTCCACCGCTCCCGTCGTCCGTCCGTCGGTCTAATAGGAATGCTGGTAGTCACGTTTTGCCGTTTCCGACCCATTCGTCTAGGCTACTAATGTAAGGTTTGAAGCCAAGCTGACCATTCATTACGAACGAAATAGAAAACCGTGATTTTCGGGTTTGATCAGCTATAGTTAACCCGTTAAGATGATGTGCGAGGGATAAATATCCGAATTTATATTTATCCCTCGCACCTCATCTTAGAGGGATAACTAGCTGATCAAGAAAAATCCCGAAAATCACGGTTTTCTATTTCATTTGTCTACTCAACCTCTAAATATTTTTAAACCAGCGTTAGTTCCGGGGCATTTCCGTAAAATTTAACATTAAATGGTTGGGTATTAATTTGTGTGCTTATAATTCTTATTCATGTACTAATGGATTTGTTCTTCCCTGGTAATCTCAAGTGTAGATGTTTCGTTATGACTGTCACAGCCTCTTTGAGCTCTAAGGTGTTCAGCGAATCAAATTTATTGAAGTGGCTATAGGAATATGGAATGGACGGTTTATTATGAGAGTTCAAATATTTGAGAGAATGTCACTGAGAGGCACAAAAATCATCAGAAAATTTAATATTTTTGTCGATGTAGTCGAGTATAACATCGAATGATTCTAACGTTGAAACTGAAACACTTGAATTGATATTTGGATCAGAATTACTTTTTCAAGTCCGAGTAAACTGCCGGTTACAAAATGCCATCACCGTACGCTTAATAATCCTAAAATATTTGGATTTATCGCCCAAATGTAATGTCGAGTTTGAGAAACTCTTAAATACATTGAGCTAAACGAGAATTGGGATACACAAGCTCTCAATATATATATATATGTATATATCGTTTAGTGACAAAAATCATATATTTACGACAAGCATTATGGCGTATTGTACAGTCTCCTCCCGTGACGTTTGATGCATTGGAGGGAGAACAGAGCGTCGGCAAAGTTACAATCCTCGCTGGTGTAACTGAGGTTTCAAATATACCGATCGGATTAACAATTCGAAAAGTAGCATTAATCAAAAAGGAGCTCACATAAAATCATTACCGTTCTAAATAAACAAACGTGTGTGTGCGAAAACAATGATTCTGATAGGGTAATATGTCGGCCTGCTAGTTGGTAGGCTATTATTTACAGTAGTATTTGTGGCTAGTATTTATACATTGAAAAGTGACAGCCCATTAGCGGGCTTCTGTTGTCTCGCTCAAGCTATGTTCAGACAGATTAGCGATAGCTATAAATCTCCCTAAATCGTTATAGGGTACCAACCGTTCTTGCTTAAAAGGAATGTGGAGGTTATTTGTGTACAAATTTGGTACTTGAGTAATTGAAGGTTCGGTCCGAATAAAAGCTTAGGAGGGACTGAATGAAGAACTGTGTTGTACACCCTTTCAGTAAATTTTGCATTCGGTACCACGATGCAATAAATAAAATATCACTAACCTCTTGATAGTATATATTCACTGACATGTTATCCAAGTTTATATACGAAGTTATCAATATGACGTATGATTAATAACTATATACACAATATCCAATTCAGAGTATTCTAGTTTTTTGTCTCATTATAATCCTTCACGTTACGTCTTCAGCTCGGTATCTGTTCAGTTCAAAATCATTCCCCGCATTCATCCTAGGGAGGGGAACCACCGATCATGGACAAACATTTCCAGGCACTGTCCAAATGAAACTGAAACACCAACACCGCCACTACCTTTACTTTCGGTAGGGAGACTGCTGCTGGCTACATGCTCGTATTGCTCTAGTTTTCGACAAATAAAGCTAACTATTGTTGAAGCTTCCTAGACCCGGAGGTACTGAACGCGTGGGTGACTCTCGTGATGCTGGATTAGGCCTATTAGCCACTCAAACTTGACTTGTGTATTATCGCGTATCGTTTGCTATTTCTGGTAATGGCTGATGATGAGCAGGTTTGGCGGAAGTTGGTTCGGAAGTCACCAATGCAGATGATCGCTAATTGCTGAATTATGGGAAGCATCGCGGATTCGATGTTCCCAGCCCGATTTATCGCGGATTGTTCTCTAAACAAGACCGGTTTAAGGAGGTTTCTTCGGATGTGTATGCCGTGGGGTTGTTTGATAAGTCCAGTGGGGCAACATCTCCAGTGACCGCCTCGGGGATTTCCCACTGAATTCTGTAACTATTAGTTCAGGGTTTTTAATTAGGCACAAACTGATTTAACTAGCTGCCTGTAATGTGTGACAGTAAGGGGGCTAGGGGTTGGATCGAACACCCGCGAAAAAAATGTTTAAAGTTGTCGCTAAAACCTAAACAAAAAAAATACTAACATCTACCTTCTAATGATCAAACTTTGTACCAAAGTTTCATGGTCCTGGCTTTCTGGTTTAATGGTTTTCTTGAGGCAAAATTTTTTAGCTCATGGTAGGCTAGGAAGCTGTACCCCGAAGATTAGTGGTAACTAAAAGGCAGTTAAATGGTAATCTATAGCTTAGTGATCGGGGTTTACAGCCTGTTTTGTATTTTCGAGATGGATCACTTGGTTTTACTATGGTACTCCATTTTGTAATTTCGGTCAGGGTGGGTTGATTCGGACAGTCTTTGGTTACCGATACCCTAGAAAAAAACGAAACTGAGTCGAAAAAATACAAAAAGATAGTACCATAATCGTTATCGATTATGTTACTCGAAAAAAAAAATAACTGTAAAAAGAGAAGGACACACCCGAAGAAAATTAGTATTGGCTATTATAAAGTAAAACATTATACATATCTGTGTTCAATGAATTTAAACTAGCTTTGATTACGGTATTTTTCAGGGGGGGGGGGGGGACAAGGAAAAAGACGAATTCGTCCTTGTGAAGTTCAGTTTGGAAAAGGTTTAACCAAAAGTGTTTCTTTTATGGCAAAGTCGAACAAGAAAAGGAACAAAAGACACATTACTGCGCAAGAGTGGGACTAAAATCCGCTTTCTGCAGGATCGAACATGAGTTTGAAGTTACCCCTGGAATTGAATTGCTGGGGGAAATGAAAGGTAAAATAAAGGATTTTCATTTTAACGCAACTTCGGCTTCATGTTTTACATATTTAAACGAAGTCGAGTAAAAACAGTACATTGAGAAAAATGTCCGAACCAATCCGAGGCCTGTGCGAATCAACCCAATGGGTAGGGGGTTGGTTTGAACAAATCGAAAAACAGTAAAAAAATACGTTTGATGGTCAGCTACATTTTATTATTAGAGCTATATTTCTTTCCTCTTCAGGCTCGAGCCTGAAGAGGACCCTTGCCAAGAAGGGTCGAAATATAGTTCTAATAAAATGTAGCTGACTTTTCCGTTTTGCACCATCAAATATGATTCGCAGTCAGCTTGGGCTGAAGGACTATCTATAGTAAAAAAATGTTTACTTAAAAACTTAATGTAGAAAAATCTTACCTATATATAATATTACCAGCTGTTCTCTCAGATATTCTACCCGTTTGACCACAAAAAAGGTGTAAATCCGCCAAAAACTGGTGGCCTAGCGAGAAAATGAAAATTAGTGTCGGGGTCAACCCCGAGCCCCCCTAATTATTTGTGTACTACAAAATGACTCCGAATAGAAGATAAGGAAAAGACAAGAAAATACAGAAACTTTGCGAAGGATAAACAAAGAGTTGACGAGAGAAGGATTTTGAGTCGTTTTCAATATTGTTGTAGGTAACCTTTACTTTATTTTAAACAGTATTGTGTTGTAGCGGCTTTCACGTTACTTGATAGAAGATTCCGAATTCGTCTTTCCGCCAATTTCGGTTGGAAAAAAAGAGCCTGTGAGATCTGTTACCTCCTTTAGTTAATTTGATGCAAATCGACAGCGTTGCCGATGAACCTCTTCGCTTCTTCAGTAAATGTATTCAGGAGCTCTATCTGTGCTCACTTCAGACACAGTTTCTTGCGTGTTTTCCGAGAAGTCGAGTTGTCTTTATAAATTTAACTTTTTGGGATCCCAAAACGTAAGTGGAGGGATACCTATGCCATCGCAAAAGTTTTCCGTCCGTCCGTCACATGCTGAATCCATATCTGAACTTGTTTTTCTCAGATGATTAGCTATTTGGCCTTAATCTGTTTCTAAATTTCAATAGTAAAATATTCAAGGAACTCTGGCGAAGATTCTGGATAAAACATACCCTTTTTGGGATCCCATCGAAACCTTTGGTCTTGTTACCAGGAGTGGCCATGCGAGAAGCAGCTTGAAAAAAGCCCGTACAACTTTGTTCTGGATTGGACCTGCTTTAGAAGTTAGAACGCAAGACAAAACTCTCGACGCGACTGAAGCAAGCACCAGCTATGAAGAACCATCTATCTCGCACGCAGCTGTTCGGGGGAGGGGGCAAGGGGGGGGGGGTCATCGAAACCCCACAAAAATAAACCCACTATGCAAGAGAAAGGGAAATAAATTGTGTTTCTTCGTAGAGCCCCAGTAGATCTCTTGGGTTTCGTGTTCGAAACTGGTTTGACTAATTTTATTGTCTTGCTTTTCACTGAATTAAGAAATATTTGTTTCCACTTCCATAAAACAGAAATAATGGAGTAGTAAGCAAAAAAAATAGAAGAAAGAAGGGATACAACTTTGATTACAAGAAGTTTTTACACATAAAACAAACGGACAAGACCGTCGTTCAGAGAAAACGCTGCAACCGACAACTTTCGTCGCAGTTCGTCAAGTTTGATGGTTATCTTAGTGACTGAAGTTTATTCATACTTTTCTGATTTTCGTAGTAAATTGGCAAGTTAGGGCAGTAATTCAAAATACCGGAAATATGAAGTTAAAATAGCTGCTAAACCCTTTTTGGGCTCCCAAACCGTAAGTGACGGGATACCCATAGGTATGACTTCGTAAAAGTTGTCCGTCCGTCCGTCTTTATGCACGATTACTCTCGATAGGGGTTGAGATATTTTGTTCAAACTTGTTGTGAGGATTCTTAGCGTCATAGGACAGGTCGAGTTCGTACACGGGCTCGGTAGCCCTACATGAAATAGTCGATTCAAGGGTAAGCAGATATGCTGAATACGAATAGAAGAGTATTTTCCTTGCCGGACAATTAGCTCGCCCGGAATCCGGCCAAAACCGGATTTTTTTTAAAGTAAAAGTTTTACTTGAAGTTGCTCAGAAGCTCGAAGTAGGGGTAAGGAGACATGCTGAATCCGTATATGAAATACATTTTCTCGCCTGACAAATATTTCGCCTGGAATCCGGACAAAACCGAAGAACTTGTTAAACCTAACAGTTTTATTTAAAGTTGATCAGAGGTTCGATGCAGGGTAAGGAGACATGCATAATTCGTTTCTGCAATTAATTTTCTTGTCGGACAAGCAGTTTGCCCGGAATCCGACCGAAACCGGAAATTTGGCAGGTGAGGAGACATGCTGAATACAGATTTGAAACTAATTTGTCGGCGGACAAAAGTTCGCCCGGAGTTTGGCCAAAATCAGAAATTCTGCAAAAATAAAAGTTCATTCTTAAGTCCATTAGAGGCTCGCTTTGGGGTAATAACACGCGAATAATCCATTTGGGAACTTTATTCTCTTGTCAGGCAAGTGATTCCACGGAAATTTGCCAAAACCAGAAAATTTGTTAGACTAAAAAACTTATTGTTTATTGCAAAGTCAGTAAGTCTCAAAGAAGCACAGAGAAGGTTAGTTCAACCGTTACAGCGCCAGACTGCAGATCGAGAGGCTATTGGTTTGCCTCTCAGAGTCACCAGCTGTATTGTTTTGCATCCATTTTGCGAAGTTTTAGAACTGCGAGGCTTTGATTAAAGCACAATTCTTACTATAAATGATCATTTCACGATGAAACGGCTCAGAAATGTTGCTTTTCGAAAACACCATTACTTTCCACGTGAAATTACCGATTTTCTTGTTAGTTCTTACCGACTCGTCCAGCCTTCCTGCGGTCCAACGCAGCGGCTGGACGCAACATATTTGAAAACTGAACACGTCGTTGTTAAAAAGTGGGAAAATCATTTAAACCAAAAGAAGTTCAAAACAGAAGATAGACCTGATGGTCTACCACAAGGCCCTATCCAGGGGGGGGGGGGGGGCTAGGGGGTTGACCCCCTCCCCCGTAACATACAAAAATAATCATATTTATAGGCTTTTCCCTCTGATCTGTGTTTTTTGTACTTTTTTGTCCGACCAGCAGTTAACCCCCCCCCCCCCCGAAAGGCACCCCCCCCCCCCCCCGAAATAAATCCCTGGATACGGGCCTGGTCTACCATGTCTTTAAAAAAAAAACACTTCTAAGCTTCTCATGTCCTTATGGGTGGAAGGGTTTTCAGCGGACCTTGACGCTTTCGGTGATGTTTTCCTTACGTGGGTGGCATAACTCGGCTCGGCAAAAAAAGCACTAGAAAGTCGTAGGTAAAAAACGAAACAATATTGAAAGGCGGGGGTTTCAGAAGCTTATAATTCCATAATGGAGCTAGGGATAATATAAAAGGCATAATAAGCACGGAGTCCTTTAAAGGGTCGATGTAGAATTCTTACTGAACCCATATCTGAGTTTTATGTGTCTGCCGGAAAAGAAGTTCGTCCGGAATACAGCTAAAACAAGGCATTTCGCAAACCAGGTATGAGATATAGTGTTAAAGCACAACTCTTACTGGAAATGATCTGTTCACTGCGAAATGGATCAGAAAAAACGTTTCTCGAAAATAACATTACTTTCCACCTGAATTTAGAGATTTTCTTGTTAGCGCCTGTCGACTCTATCCAGCTTTCCTGCTCTCCGACGCGGCGGCTGGGCGCAAAATGTTGGAAAACTGAATGCGCCGTGGTTAAAAAGTGGGAAAACCAAGCAAATTAAAAAAGTCTAGAACAGAAGATTCTCATATCCTTACATGTGAAAGAGTTGTCAGCGGACGCTGAAGATTCCGGCAAACTTTAGGTTGTGTCACGGTCAAAACTCGGCACGGCCGAAAAGCGCTAAAACTTCGTCGGCATAAAACGAAACAATGGAGAAAGGTGAGGATTTTAGAAGCTTATAATTCCATAAGAAGCTAGGTATATTATAAAAGGCAGAAGAAGCAAGAGGGGTCCTTTAAGATTTTCATAGCAGAAGTTCAGAAAATCAGATATTTGAGGAAGAATCTTTAAAGCACAACTCTTACTAGAAATGATCTTTTCTCCATAGAATGGATCAGAAAAAAGGTTTTCGAAAATACCTTTACTTTCCACCTGAAACTAGCGATTCCCTTGTTAGCGCTTGTCGTTTTCATCCAGCCTTCCTGCTCTCCGACGCGGCGGCTGTGCGCAAAAGATTTGAAAACTGAACGTGCCTTGGTTAAAAAGTGGGAAAACTAAGCAAAGAAAAGAAGTAATAAACAGAAGATTATCACATCCTTATGTGTGAAAGAGTTGTCAGCGAACAATGAAGATTCCGGCAAACTTTTCGTTGGGTGATGGGAAAACTCGGCAACGCCGAAAAAGCGCTAAAAATTCGTAGTTACGAAACGAAACAATGGAAGAAGGTGGGGATTTTAGAAGCTTATAATGCCATATGGGAGCTAAGTATATTATAAATGGCAGAATAAGCAAGAGGGGTGCTTTAATTGTTTTTCCACGAGTTCATTTGCCAGCTTGACCGGCTTGAGCCTGAAGAGGACCCTTGCCAAGATGGGCCGAGATGTAGCTCTGATAAAATGTAGCTGATTGTCCGTTTTGCACAGTCAAATAAGAGGCAGGCTGTTTTAACATAGAAGAATTTGATGACAAGAATTTTCCTCCAGGGCGAGGTTGAAAAAAAAAAATTGGCTTCGTGGGCAATGAGAGAGGATGTCATGACCGGCCTTATTATTGCAACACGACATTTAATGTCGTTTTCTATTTTGTTTTTTAACTGTAAATTCAGAACAAGTCCGTTCTGTTTCCAGTTCTTTTTTTTCTGGATGATCAGTCCTTTTTTTTGGAAAGGGTCGAATTTAAGCACTGTCATGTACTAACTTCCAGCAAAATGTCTCACACTTTTCGGGATTAGTCATGAACAAAGACAAACGGGCAGGTCCATGATAAGTGGGCCCTACTTCCATTTGGGATCCAAAAAGACTTTCTGATCATAAAGCATCCCACAAAATTTTATATGTACTGGAAGGAAAGGCTCGTCATTTCCTTTGGGTTTAGGCCTTTTCGGGCTTGGGCAACAGTAAAACCTAGATCTTGTTTAAAGGAAGTTGTGTTTTGCCCGAAAAAAGTCATAGCCTACTTAGAAAAATTCGCCGGCGGCGCTCATTTTCACTGTCTGATATACTTAGGAATGCTGCAGGTCGGGCTATTACGAAAGCGAATTCCTGTCATTACAAATGCATTAACCTTTACCATACAAATACTAGCTTTCATGTTTCTTTAAATTCGTACAGTTTCCCGCATATAGTACTGTGTTTCTTGGCTACTGTTTCTAACTGGTGTGACCTTTGCGCCTTGCAGGACATCTGCCGGTCGCATATTTTGATGTTGTCACCTCCCACGCCGAAGCCCTTCAAACCGCCTTTGAGCTCGGAGATACGACTACTTCAAAGATTGCTGTTATCATGAATTTTACTATTACATATGCGAAAAGACGCTGAAATGGGCTTCAAGTTTTGGCTAGCGACGCCCCTGTTTGTGCTTGGTAGTCATCTCGACGTCCCTTCGAAAATGACCTGCTAGTCTGCTTGCTCACACTCAGGGGCGTCACGTGGGGGGGGGGGGGAGGGACGCATACGTGACGCCGCTCCCCAATGTTGGCGGTTTCTAAAAATCAGTAAATTTTTCGTCAACACTGTTGTTTCTTTCTTGAAAATAGTCGTTTTAGACAGTAAGTTTTTCTTAAAGAACAGTCGGTTTTTTGAAAATCAGTCGATCTTTTGTCAAAACTGTCTTTTCTTTTCTCGAAGAAAAACAGTCCGTAAAAGGAACCAGCCAGTCGGTTGGTAAAAGAAATAATTCCTTTTTTTTTGTTTTTATTCTTACCAGTTATGCATGAATTACTCACTTACTTGAGGGATCTTACTAATTGGATACGCTAATGTCCTAAAGAAAAATCAACCTTTCCTAATACCATCTTGCGGCATAGTGCTTGCGCGTTTAATACCACAGACGAAGATCACAGAAGAAACAGAAGATTTGTGGTGTTTGGTTTGTTGCCAGTGAATTTGACAATTGTTTTGTTATTAATCTTCTCTATTGTGCCTAGCATCTTATCTGAGATAAAATGGAAGGAAATAGCCGATTGTCGGCAGGAGAAGACATGATCTGCAGGTGTGTTTTTTTCTTATCTCTAGTCTTGTGTAGCTATGAAATCTGGAATCAAGCAGAAGAAACAATAGTTGTATTTTTCATGTCAGTTCTTGGTTCTTGCTTTTCATTTCTCAATTATCTTGTAAAACGGCATATTTTCATTAAAAAAGGACTGTTAAAAAAGAGAATTGAGAAGTGACCATCCCTGGACTATCCAAAGCCCCATTCATCTCAAGAACAGCAAAACAAAAGCATGCCTTGCCTAGCTAAGCACAGATGCCTAGGGCCTAGGGTCACCATTCACACCCATACCTTTCTTGGCACAGATTTTGGTCCAGGCACATGCCTAGCTTATGTATCTGGGCTTGGCAAGACATGCTTCGGAACATAGCTTCATCAACTTCCTGATTACAGGATCACTTGGTATTTCCATCATCTTTTCAATCTAGTAATAACGATCTCAAACTTTGAATGTCCCTGTGATACTTCACAGTTATCCAAAAAATGATAGAAATATCTTGAAAGAAAGATCTACTTTTCTTCTTTTTTTCCCAATATTTTTCCTTCTGACCTATCTTGATAGTATTCCAGGATTAGTAAAAATACAAAAACAACTCCAATACTTGAGCTGAGACCTATTTCCGTCATGGCAGATCTTCTTACTGAAAATTCTGATTTCTTGTTCAAAATACTCTGACCCCATTGGCTACTTAAAAGTCTTGAACCTGATTGGCTGGTTTTCATCTTTTTTTATACAACTACAGCAACATTTTCAGCATCATCACCAGCACCATGTGGTTTCAAATTACGTATGGCACATGTCCGGAAATAAAAACAGACGGAAATAGAGTGTGATCCTGTAGGCCACCCTACAGCGTATTGGATTGTTAAATCCAATAAAATTTTGATTATTTACAGAGGCGTTACTAGCCAAAATGTTTGGGGGGGGGGGGGCAAGGAATTTACTGACTGGCTGGTAATTTTTACCGACTATTTTCTCAGAAAACACGACTGTGAAGAAAAAAACAACAGTTTCAAAAAAATCGACTGATTTTCAGAAAAATCGAGTGTTTAATGAAAAAAATCAATTGTTTTGGCGAAAAATAGTAGCGTTTCAGGCCGACTGTTATTTATTACAGATAGGCCCTTCCCCCGGTAGTGACACCCCTGATTATTTAAATGAAGGTCAGAAGGGATGTCTTAAATCCTTGGTTCTTGGGCATGGTGCTCCAACGTCTGGGCATGCTGCTCATAAATCAGGGCACCATGCCCTGCAGCAAGGGCATGGTGCCCTCTTAACAGTCTGCTTGAAAAGTAAATTTGTTTTGGCATTCTCAGACTTTGTGACACCACACCCATAATTGGGTATTTATCAACTGAATAGACATTTTTACTGACTTTTTTCGTAGAATAATAACTATTTTGATGAAAATCATATTTGCTCTCCGGACTAGTATGGTAGTTCTCCCGGGATCCTGCAAAAAATGGAATATTTGGAAAAATAAAAGTTGTATCTGAAGTTGATTAGATGTTTGATTCTGGGGTAGGAAGACATGATGAATCCAAATGTGAAAATTATTTTCACCCAGGATAAGTTGTTCGCCTGAATCCGGTAATTCAACATGAAGTTTCAACACCCGATGACATAGTCAATATAGAGTGAGGAGACACGCTGCTGCAACTTTCAAAGATACTAATGATAAACAAAAACTCTATTCAATCAGTTTAGTTATCTTCAACATCCCAACCGGCATTTACTGGGTCGAAAAGTCAGAATGCATCTGACAATCATCTGGTAACAATTTAATAAAATTTGTTGACCAATTTTCCAGTCCCAACCCTACCCCTCTATTCACACAGTCGAAAGCTCTGCGTGTGAGTAACGTCACTTTGTTTAATCTATGGACCCAGGAGGGATGGTGACTGCGGTCACGTGTATACACGGAAAACTTATTGGGTTTAATAGAAGACTGGTTAAACCTAGCGTACATATTCTTTGGGTTTGGGATTGTCGGGGGGTCGAAGGGATTTATATATGTTGTCCAAACTTCGTATGAGGATTCAGTGGAAAAGTAGAGGCCAAGTCCGTAGATGGGCCCTTTAGCCCTATATTTAGAGGCAAAGGAGGGGGTTTCGAATTAAGGGTGAAACAAATTTGTTTTATAAGCTAATGAGATATTCGTTTAATTACTTTGATACTTATTTTATTAATAAACACAATTTAACCCTTTTGTATTTACATCTACTGCACTAATGGAAAAACCTGTGTTTTTGCTGGCGTGCAGTAGTAAACGTTAACCATTTTCTAAACACACCAACAAACAACATAATAAATAACCAATAAAAAAAACAAAAAAAAGAAATCAACAGACCCCCCCCCAAAAAAAAAAACAACAGACCAAACTCCTTCACATTATCACCTCCAAAATAAACATAAACCTCCCAACAACCCTACTCCCTCCCTACCACCCCAATCACCCATCCACCAATTCCTCCCTACCACCCCCAACCAACTGTTCCTCCCAACCAACCAGACCACCCTACCTACCTACCACCCCCTACCCCCTAACAAATAAATACATTTCTCAACCATCTTTTATTAAATATTCTTTTAATTTTCTCTTAAACTCTAAAAGATGCTCAGCCGCCCTGATGCTCACTGGTAAAGAATTCCAGACTGCAGTTCCAAGAAACTGCAATCGAAATCCTGATCTTGTGCTACTCGTAAGCTCAATCACCAAATTTTCACTATTCCTCGTATCATATTCATGAATATCACCGTTTGCACGGTAATTATCACGAAAAAGACTTGGGACTAGATTATGCACACACTGGAAAACGAAAACTGCAGCTTGATAATCCCGTAGTTGTCCCACGTTGAGCAAATTAGCAATGGGTAATTAGCAAAGCAAATTGAGCAATGGGTAAGAATGCCCACTGGATCCATATCTGAACTTAGTTTTCTTGCTGGACAAATGATTCACCCGGAATTCGGCCGAAACTAGAAATTTGGTTGAAGCTCAAACTTGTTTCTGAAGTCGATTAGAGATTCGGTATGGGCATAAGAAACCATGCTGAATCGAATTTTGAACTTTATTTCCTTGACGGATAAGCTGGCAAAATTTGCAAAAACCTGGAAATTTGGATCAGGTACAGTACTGGTTCGGTCAGTCTTACCAGTGTCAAGTTAGAGCAGATCAGTTATACTTGCGAAATGTCTCTTGAAGTTGGCCAAGTTAAGTAGTTACTTTAAGATCTAGTCAGTCACACCTACCCTGACACAATTCCAGATTGATTATCAAATTTACATAGATATGCTGAGCGATGCTTCAGGAGGGAAAATCCTTACTTTGCTACAAGCCGAAATTGAAGGTATTTGAGAGGTGTGGATGTAAGGCTCTGGAAACCACTCTTGCTAGAAAGATATAATAATAATTTTTTTATTCCCTGAATAGCCATTTACAAATTGCTTACAAATGTAAAATCTGTTGGCTACAATACAGACATGACAAATAAAGTAAAGCTGCACAGAGATGAATACCTCTGGGTTGATTCTGTGGGAAGATAAACAAGTTGTGGCTTATCAACGGTATCTTGTCTTTTCCTAGTCTTTGGTCTGGTCTGGTCTGGAGTCTCGAAATGTTGTAAAATGGTTCTAGGATAATCGGAGGTTAAACCTCTATTTTCGTAAGTATTTCCCAAGTTCATCGTCAGCTGGTGTCTCCGATCCGCAAGGGTCGGTAATTGAGCCTAACCTGGTAAGAAACGTGATCACAAATAGGCGAAGGATGGCAAAAAACATAAAAAGCCGGACAGATTTGTCAGCGATTGATTCACCATGTGATCTCCACGTCAAATCGTTGTCTATTTTGACCCCAAGTAGTTTAACACATTGCTTTGAGACCTTTGAGTAAAAGGAGTAGTCTCAAGATGTGGATTCCTTCTTGGGACAAGTATCCCGTCCTAAGGTTGCGAAATCAGATATTGGTCCACACACGGTTAGCCAAGCCCCATCTCATCCTTATTTTGTTGTTGCCAGTTTTTTCAGTTTCAGTTTGTTTATTTACAACAAGATCTAAGGTTTCGATGGGATTCCAAAAATCTAATGTTTGATCCAGACAACTGGGTCTTGTCTTTGCCAGATCCAGTCTTCGCCAGGCTAATCATCAGAGAAAGCCAAGTTCAGATATACCTCCATAAGCCATATCTGTTTTGACGATACTGACCGAAACTTCCTGCTTTACTTCTGCCAAATTTCCGGTTTCGGCCGAACTCCGAGCGAACTGCTTGTCCAGCAAAAAAAGAAAATTCAGAATCGAATTCAGCGAATCTCCCTATAAATAACATCTAATCAATTTCATATAAAACTTCAACTTATAAAAAAACGGTTACAACCGGATTCCAGACGAATTATATGTCCGGTTAAAAAAAGATTGTCATATACAGACTCAGCGTCTCTTCTTACCCGATGAAAAATGTGTAGCCTGCGTAGTAGTATGGTAGTAGTACGAAAACGTTGCATGTAATACTATGTAATAGCAAAGAATACTATCATTTACTGTGCCTCAGACTGGTCCAATCTTATGTAGTAGTATCTAGTAGCATCCTGTCTTGCCATAGTAGTATCCAGTCGTGCTAACAGTAGCATATAGTAGTATGCAGTAACACGGTAGCCTTGAAGTAGAAGCATGTAGTAGCATTGTTAGTACTGCATGCAACTTTTTCGTACTACTTCATAGTACTATTTTGAGATAAATTTTTCATCGGGTACCCCTAAATCTGTCATCTAATCAACTTCAAATAGAACTTATTGCTTTTAACAAATTTTCCGGTTTTGGCCGGATTCCGGGCGAACTAGTTGCCGGGTTAGAAAATGCTTTTCACCATCGTGTTCAGCATATCCTCTTACCCCTAAATTGAACATATTAATCAACTTCAAATGAAACTTCTACTTTTAACCAACTTTCCGGTTTTTGCCGGATTCCGGGTGGACTACTTGTCGGACGAGAAAATGTTTTGCATATTGGTGTTCAGCGTGTCTTCTTAACCCATAATCGACTATCACAATAGCTGTTTAAAAATATTTTGTTTGCACTTTAATTTGAACCCCCTCCCCCACCCATAAATATAGGGCTACAGAGCCCATCTTCGAACTTGACCTCACCCTTGACCCAACGAATCCTCACACCAAGTTTCATCAAAATATCTAATTCCCTTCGAGAGTTATCGTGCTAACAGACGGACAACTCTTACGATGTCATAGGTATCCCTCCACTTACGTTTTGGGATCCCAAAATGCAAATCATACATTGTAAACTAACTACACCCTAAGTCAGCACTGCCCGTAACGGGTGACAGTATTCATTCATTGGTCAAGGAAAGAAATACAAGGAACAAGAAAAGAAAAAAGAAAAGAAGAAGAAGGGAAAAGAAAAGAAAACAAACGTAAATTAATAAAACAAAACATAGAGAACTATCGGTAAAAAAGTTAGGATCTAATTCGATATTTTTCAATAAAAAACTTTTAATCTTACTATTGAATTCTGGTATGCTATTATCATTTTTCAAGGAATTTGGCCAGCTACATTAGTCAACACTTGCAGTTCCCTATAGGCTATGTATATAGTTCTTAATACGGTCTAGCACATTTTCAAGAAGAATACAGCCCGGACCACATTCAGTCACATCCGTACGTAATTTGGTTCGTAAATTGGTCATTCGTCACTCTCTACGTTTCATCCTGGTCACCCGATTCTTAAATTTCTTTGTTCCAAGTGTGACTCACAAAGAAATTTAAGAAATATTATCACCATCATCACTCGTGAGAAAACAAAAGTCTGTGACTGTGGTCTGTGATTGGCCCAAACATACGTTTCAAAATTGCGGAGATGGATTTTTTCCATCTCGACTGTTTTACGTTTTTAGCGTCTTTCTTCCCATTTCCTCCCGTAAAGCCTGTATTACCTGATAGATAGATAGATAGAAAGTTTATTGTAAAAATCGACTATCGTGGTTATAAACCAAATTTGCGATTATTGTCAAACAAACAGAAAAAACCTAGTTCATAGTTGGTCGGGGCGGATCGAGGCAAACACAGAAGAAATAAAATTTTGTATGCTTTGTCGGGCGTCGGTCAAGAAATAAATTCTGCTAACATATGTCGGGCAAAACACAGAAGAAATCGAATTCTGTATGCTTTTGTCTGGCCCCTATTACCAGTGTGACTATAGTGGGGCCCGGGCGTGCCACTTGCAAGTTGCAGCCCATCATTGATAGCGCACAGAGTAACTGAACAAATAGCCTACGCCTATTCAGAGGTAGGTAGGTTTTTTTTTATTTTTAACCAAAATATTGAAAATAAAATAAAGTAACATGACTAATATCCTATTGCAGCAAAAAGAAAGTCCTAAGGACTTGTGCTGCAATTTATTAATACTACTTGTATCTGATAAATAAATAACTTAACACAACAACTTACAATTGTCCACCTAGCCTATGACTTAAATAAGAGACAATTAAACGTGAACACTATACACAACAAGAATCCTCAATATTTACTCCTTACCAGTTTCAGCCCCACCCGAGCAACTGTGAAAAAAAGAAAGAACAAAAAAAGAAGAAAAAGACCACACACCCTTCAACACCTTTTAATTAAGTGGAGAGTTTTCAGTTTCTTTTTAAACCCGTATAAAGTGGCAGACTCCCTGATGCTAGCCTGCAGATTATTCCAAACAGAAGGCCCCAGATTACGAAGACAAGCAAAGTCTACATCTCACATATTTATTTTCTTTCATTTACTCCGCTTTTTCGAAATGGCGGGTTACAAATAAATTACTTACTTACTTACTTACTTATATTCTTTTAGATTTTATCCTCGTGGCACTTGTCGATATGGGGATCATTGCAAATTCCTACACATTGATGGAAATAGAACTGATACCCCCTCTCCCCCTCCACAGTTCCAGGACTTAGTTTGCAAGTTCTTTTTGGCAGGGAACTGTTACTATGGATCGACATGCAGGTAAGGACTAACCATAGCTTGCTAAACGTATTCGCAAACCTGTTGTAGGCCTATTTTTGAAGTATGCTAGGCTTCTTAGGCCTACCCCTTTGTTGTTGTTGTATTTTTTTTTACTAATAACCAAACCATAATTTTTATGGCACTTGCCCTTCGGCCAAGTGCCATATAGCGATCGCAATTTCTGTCCGTCCGTCGGTCTGTCGGTCCGGGTTTTGCTAGTTCGGGCACTTCGACATAAGCTAGGACGATGAAACTTGACAGGCATATCAGGGACCCCAAATGATTAAGTTGGAAATAGTCATTTCCCCGATCTGAGGGGGAATCCGGAATCTTGAGGCATTTATAACTCTTAAACGCGTGATCGGATCTTAATGAAACGTGGTATGTGGCAAGACCTCGGGACTCAGACGATCCACGTAAAATCCGGACCGGATCCGGTGACTTTGGGGGGAGTTGGAGAGGGGAACCGGAAATCTTGGGAAACGCTTTGAGTGGAGGGATCAGGATGAAACTTGGTGGGAAGAGCAAGCACAAGCCCTAGATGCATCATTGACATGACCGGACCGGATTGGGGCACTATGAGGGGAGTTTGGGGGGGGGGGGCGGAATTCTGATGATATGTGAGTTCGGTACTTCCAGATGTACTAGGACGATGCAACTGGGCTGGCATATCAGGAACTTGAACAAACCGACTTGACAATAGGCGTTTAGCTGATCAGATCATCGTGGGGGGAGTGGAGGGAGGGGAATCCGGAATCTTGAGGTAATTATAACTCTTGAACAGGTGATCGGACCTTAATGAAACTTGGTATTTGGAAAGACCTGGTGTCTATAACTCTTGTATGGGTAATCGGACCTTAATGAAACTTGGTATTTGGAAAGACCTGGTGTCTCACACGATCCACATACAATCCGGACCGGATCCGGTGACTACGGGGGAGCTGGAGGGGGGAACCAGAAATCCTTGGAAACGCTTAGAGTGGAGGGATCAGGATGAAACTCGGTGGGAAGAGCAAGCACAAGTCCTAGATAAATCTTTGACATAACCGGTCCGGATTTAGGCACTATGGGGGGGAGTTGGGGGGGGGGGGGTCCGGACTTCTGATTATCCGTGAGTTCGGTACTTCCTGGGACGATGAAACTGGGCGGGCATATCAGGGACTCGAAAAAACTGACTTGACAATAGTCGTTTGCATGATCCGATCATCGTGGGGGAGTGAAAGGATGGAGAATCCGGAAACTTGTGGCATTCATAACTGTCGAACGGGCAATCGGATTTGAATGATACTTGGCAAGTGGAAAGAGGTGTCGTCTCAGATGTTCCATGTCAAGCCCCGACCGGATCCGATACTTGTGGGGGGGGGTGAAGGGGGACACCGGAATATTCGTGAAACGCCTAGCACCGAGGGATCGGGTCGGAATTTGGTGGGAAGAACAAGCGTAAGTCGTAAACAGATTCGTGACAGAATCATATTGGGTCTCTCTCGTGGAGTCGGAGGGGTTTCCTGGAATTCTGGTGATCGCAAGCTAGGGTACTTTGAACTAGGACGAGGAAACTAGGCAGGCATATTAGCGACCCGACTAAATAGACTTAAAGACCTGGCACAATGCTCTAGAAAATTTCTGTTCGTGGATCCGGCCATTTTTTTTGTGGGGGGGGGGAGGTTAAGGGAAGGGGATCCCGGAAATTACTGAGTTGCGTAGTTTACGAACTGGTGGTCCGATTCGAGTGAAACTTTATGGGTGATCTAATGAGCTAGATATGCAAAACATGTCTCCAAACCACATACGGCGTTGGCTGGGGTAGCTGGAGGGGGGGGGGGGGGGGGTAGGACCGTAAACTTTGTGACATGGTCAAAAATCAAACGAATGGGCCGACTGGGATGTAAGTTGGGTACCGAGTTTATGCTGCCTATTTCTTTATTTGGCGTCCAGACCGGATCCGGCAACGATCAGGCGGACACCGGAAATTTGCAGATATGTTCCGATTCGAGTCAAGCTTGAAGGAGGAGAAGAGAAGATGTCTAAGATGCAAAGTTTATGTGTCCTAGTCGTGTTCGACCACAGTGGGAGGAGATGGAGAGGGGGGGGGGGGATTTTGTAGCTCGCGTAGGGATCGAACGGATGGAGTGATTTGAATCAGACTTGGAAAGAATAGAGGTGTGTCCTAGATGACATGTTTTAGGGTCCGGACAGGATCGGCGCGTACCGGCAATAGTACGGCACTCCTAGGAAGCAAACGAGTACGGTAAAACATTTGCCCTAGATTATCCAAGGCGATGCCGGAAATGCTCAGGCTCGGGTAAAATTAGATACCTTATTTCTAGGTCCAGTCCTAGGAGGGTGGAACTGGGGATTTTTTGACTTTCTCATCTACTTTCTTGTACCACCTACTCGTCACAAGTGCCATATGAGCTCGTAGCTCTTGTTGATAAATCAGACAGCGCCGAATACCATTGAAATGGGAGCCAGTTAATGGTTAACGGATAAGTAAGGTTTGGGCAAAAATCAGAATATTAGATAATTTTCGGTTTCATGAATTTCATTTTGGGCTTCGGTTTTATACATGTGATATATATGTATATATCATGTTGTATATATGTATACAACTTATCTCATTTTTGTCAGGCAACTCCGAATATCTTATTTTATTCACTTTTTCCAGTTTAGTTACCGGGTTCTTACTTTAACGGTAATTTTACAACATTACAGCTGATACAGGTCTCTTTGCAGAAAAGACATCCAGCCTAATCCTAATAGTCGCTGAAACTTAGCATAAAACAGTGGACAAAGTTGAATCGTTTGGGCCTCTGGGAAGGTTAAATTTTGCTAATGTGTTGTACCAGGGTCTGGCTCTGGTTATGAATGGAAGCCTTTTTGGTTGCTAATAATCTAATAGTCTGGTATTTTGTGGTTTTGCATGCTGCCAAGTCGCTGTCGCCGTTGGATAATTCCGGAGAGGTACTCAGCGGCTAAACTGTGTGCATGTTTTATCCTTTTTTCTTCGTTTCTCGGTTTTCAAGTGGAAACTCACTAAATGGTTCGTGTCAAAGTTTCAGATTTCCTTTTAACTCCGCTTTTACTTTTTACTTGATCAGCTGAAGCAGTGAATTCTAGCGGGCGTTATCTCAGCCAGGGGCGTCACGAGCAGGGGGGGGGAGGGGGGGACGCCACCCCCCCAATGTTTCCGTCCAGTCGGTAAAAAATAACAGAGTCGGCGCGAAGCTCCGCGATTTTTCGTCAAAACAGTTGATTTTTTTCACGAAAATAGTCGTTTTTTTCTTGATAACAGTCGTTTTTTCAGCAAAAACAGTCGGCAAAAATTAACAGTCAGTCGGTAAATGCCTTGTCCCCCCCCCCAAACATTTGGCTAGTAACGCCTCTGATCTCAGCACCATCACGGCAGCACGCCAGAATAGTACAGTACATGAATAATCTGATACCATGAATCTGATAACAGCCTTATTCAGTTGTTATGGTCACCTCTTTTTCAGCTGATATTCTGCGGCTCGAGCGAATCTTTGCCAGTGTATTTGTATGGACCCTCGCTGAAATAAAGGAATATTAATAATGCGCAACTAGACTGAATAAATTTCTAGTTTTCAGGTTGGATTTCCAAGGCTAATTTTGCTTCGTTGACCGAAATAAACGTTGTCATGTCACAGTGGTGTAAGACTGGTTAAAGTTCGGTTTTTATGGCACTTGCCCTTCGGAAGTGCCATATAGCGATCGCAATTTCTGTCCGTCCGTCGGTCCGGTTTTTGCTAGTTTGGGCACTGCCAGGACTTTCTAGGTCTTGGTCTTTGCTAGGACGATGGAACTTGGTAGGCTTATCAGGGATCGAAAAGATAAACTTATAAATATTTGCTTCCCGGATCCGACAATCTGGGGAGGGGGGATACGGAAAGTTGAGGTATGTATAAGTTTCGAACGGGCGATCAGATCTTAATGAAACTTGATATCGGGAAAGACCGCGCGTCTCAGACGATCCACTTCAAATCGGGCCAGATCTGGTGACTTTGGGGGGAGTTGGAGGCTGGAGCCGGAAATTTAGGGTCACGCTCAAAAGAAGAGGGATCGGGATGAACCTGGTGGGAAGAACAAGCACGAGTCTTAGATACATCATTGACATAACCGGACGGATTCTTGCTTTTTTGGGGTTTTTTTTTGGGGGGGGGGGGGGAGTGGGGGGGGGGGGAATACGGAATCTAGTAACATGCATAAATTTTAAACGGGTGATCGGATTTGAATGAAGCTTGGAAAGTGGAAAGAGTTATCTTCTCAGATATCCCATGTCAAGTCCGGACCGAATCCGATACTTGTGGGGGGAGTTGGGGGGGGGGGGGCTCAGAAATCCCGGGAAACGGTTAGAGTCGAGGGATCGGGATGGAATTTGGTGGGAAGAACAAGCACAAGCCCTAGACACGTTCTTGACAGAACCAGACCATATGGGGGGGGGTCTCTTTGAGGGGAGTTGAAAGGGGTTTCCTGGAATTCCGGTGAACGCGAGATGTGCTAAGGCTGACGAAACGTGGCAGACATATTATTGATATAGACTCAAGGGTCCAACACAATGACCTAGGAAGACTTCCGTTCCTGGATCCGACCATTTTTGGGGGAGTTAAGGGAAGGGGATATTCGGAAATGCTTCCTTAGGTTGCGAACGGGTGGCCCGATTCGAGTGAAACTTTATGGGCGATAAGAACTGATGACCTAGCTGTACAGAACATGGATCCGAACCACCTGTGGTCAGGGTTGGGGAATTCCCGATGGAAAATTTGTAGCCTGCGTAGTTGGATGATAGTTGTACCAAAAAGTCGCATGTATTGATATGTAATAGTACAGCATACTATCATTTAATGTACCTCATACTCTGCCAATCTCAAACAGTAGTATCAAGTAGCATCCTATTTTGCTATAGTAGCATCCAGGCTTGGTAATAGTAGCATGCAGTAGAATGCAGTAACACGGTAGCCTTGATATAGAAGCATGTAGTAGCATCAGTTCGTACTGCATGCTACTTTTTCGTACAGCTTCATATTATTTTGAGAGACATTTTTTCATCGGTTTGGAAGGGACCGGAAACTTGCTGACATGCACAACGACAAACGAATTGGCCGAATGGGATGCAAGTTGGACAGTACCAGTACAAACGGGAATCGGAAATTTGCAAAAATGCTCCGATTCGAGTCAAACTTGATGGATGGGAAGAGGAGATGTCAGAGATAAAAAATGTCTGTGTCCGAGTCGTATTCGGCCATGGTGGGGAGACTTGGAGGGAGAGTCCCGCAAAGTTTGTGGCTCGCGTAGGGGTCTAACGAGTGGAGTGATTTGAGTGAAACTTGGAAAGCAGAGATATCATATGCCTTGGATGACATATTTTAGGGTCTGGACCGGAGACTCAGATTCGAGAGGAACGTGATAGGCTATAGAAGATGCTTTAGATATCCTTTATGTGTCCGAACCAAATTCTGCAGCGGTAAGGGGGGGGGGGTGTAGGGGGCTACCGAAAATAGTGTAGCACGTTTTGGGATTAAACGAGTGGATCTAAACTTCGAAGGTAGTCATTTGCTCAAGATGATCCAAGACGATGCCGGAAACGCTCAGATTCGAGTGAAACTAGATATCCTATTTCTAGGTCCGATTCTAGGGGGGTTGAATGGGTATTTTGTGACGTTCTCATCTTCTTTCTCGCACCACCTATTGGTAACAAGTGCCATATGAGCTCGTAGCTCTTGTTATCTGGTGCAATGATGTTCTGTCCTAGAGATGGGATTCGTAAAACCGTTTTACGAGGGCATGTCCATTCTAGGTAAAAGACTGCAGTACCAGCCCAGGGGCCAACTCGATTCTTTAAAAAAAAATATAAACAATCCATTGTAGTACAGTTTCAAATTTCACAACCGCTTAAACGTGCAGTGTTCATTCATTTGCTGTAGTACTATACTGACCTCGATGCTGACGATATACATCTATACACTGTCAGGAATTTCATAATAGATAACACGAGGATGCGCGGTTTCAACAGATAATGCGTACCCTAACAGATAACAGTTCGGATGTAATCTGTTGTGTTTCAAGATGTTATGCATAATAAGCGTTACCATCAGGAAGAACCGAAAAACCGCCAAAAAGCATCTGCTGAGTTTCCCGACATCATGACGATAAGGAACAAAGTCAGTAGATGCTTTTTTCGGCTTTTCCTAACAAAGCTTTTTAGACATAATATTTCATGGATAACGTTTTCAAACATAACAGATAACATCCGAAGTGTTTTCTGTTACGCATTATCTGTTGAAACCGCGCATCCTCGTGTTATTTTTTATGAAACTTCTGACAGTGTAGTAGGAGACAAGATCCCGAGAAGCAGTCTTGTTGGGAAATCATCCTGTCTCTTTCCGACCGACTCTCTTAAATCCTATGGTCTATGCAAACAATGTTTACAACGGATACGTCAGCTACGATTCTTCATCAGCGATATTTTGGCCCTTCTTGGCAAGGGTCCTCGCCAGTCTGTCAATCCTCTTGGTCAACGTCGGGGAAGGAAATTTGATTACAGGTTTGTTTCCTTCCCCGACGTTGACCAAGAGGATTGATAGCCTGACGAGGACCCTTGCCAAGAAGGGCCGAAATATCGCTGATGAAGAATCGTAGCTGACGTATCCGTTGTAAACATTGTTTGAATAAATGTTTCAAAGTCAGCTTGGGCTCAAAGAATATTTACCTATGTTCTATGTTTCTAGATCTATACTAAAACCCCTGTTTTGAGTCACGACAGAGGTGATTTTTGTTTTCATTTTGTCAGATGGAGTGAAACTAACTGTTTGTTATTCATGGAGTTATAACAGCATTGTCGACGCTTCTATTTTGGTAGACGTTTTTATTTCGGTATAATGTGCTTTTTACGGGGCATAATTGCCGGTAGTCAGCTAATCAGCAACAAAAAGCATGTGGGAAGATTGATGCAAGGTTTAAGCTAAAAAATGAAGGCTTAGTGCCCATAATTGCTTATTAGCTTTTTTGTCTTCCGTGCCGGTTGAGACTTTCTGTCCGATTGATTGAACTGATTGAGCGCCATTCCACATCTATGTTAGGGCATGTCAAAGCAGCGAGGCAAAAATTGCGATGAAAGTCTTCCTCTAATGTAACGTAACATATCAGAGGCCGAGTAGAGTAGATTTTTAATTTAAAAATGGCTTTCGCAGCAATGGATAGATGTGTATTTTTATTGATTCAACTCGTAGCGTCGAATTGGCACTACATACGTCGACCATTACATACAGCGGGTTAAAATATCTTGAACATGTAAAAAAATTTAAAAATATATAAAAAAAATTCTTCACTTGAAATCCACCGGCAATAATGCCGAATTTTCGATTCGCCTCAACATGTAGCTATTCTTAAACAAAAGCATCGTCAGTTCAACGTTTCAAACAGATTTACGGGTGTAGATATATTTACAGTTTAAGCACAGAGAAAGTTCAACTGAACAAAATACAATTTTTTTTTCTTGACAATTAAAAATTGTCAGTAAAATGGAACGAAGCTTTTCCTGTATCTTTGATGAGTGTAAATTACTGGTGTTACTTTACCCGGATTTGTCCCGGGGGCAAGTCTACCCCTGGGAGGTCGAATGAATATGTCTATAAGAGTTCAACGAGTTCAGAAGGGGCCAATTGACACCGAGGTTTTCACGGAAGTACAGCTTTTGCGCGTTTACCCAACATAATAACTAGAAAATAAAGTGTAGCAAGTTACAGTCATTCTTGTGTCACTTTTTATTTTCAAATATTAAAAATCTTAAATCGGCGAAGAAAACAGCGACAAATAAACGGTCGTCATACATGGGTACAATAAAATACAGTGATTCCGTGGTTGAGAAAAACGATATCAGGAAATATCGGGGTTGTTGTGTTGATTATGTTTTTACGAATGTAAGGTTTGAAGCCAAGCTGACCATTCATTTCAAATACAATAGAAAAACGAGATTTTCGGGGTTTTTTTCTTGATCAGCTAGTTACCCCTCCAAGATGATGTGCGAGGGATAAATAAATTTCTGATATTTCGGTTGCACTTCCGGCAAACCGTCCTCAGCGAAAAAAACAAAACTAAATCATAAAATCCACAACAGTCACAACAGGAAAACGATGTGGAACCAACAGACAATAAGACGACATGTAACTAAATACCAGAAGAACGGTGCGGACTGAACGACATGCAGATAAAAATAAAATAACGAAAGATAAAATGTGCGTGTTAAAAGTGTATATGTACAAATCTGTGATTTGAGTTCTGTGTATATTTACAATTTACCATCCGTCTGGGAAAGCGCAGAAGCTTTCACCCAGAAAACGGCCCACTCCAAAAATCCATAATACGTTTGACCACTTTGAATAAAAACTTCCACAGAACCACATCCCCCACAAATGATCGGATAGTATTTGGTCGGGTCATCTCTACGCCTGTCAAGTTTCAACGTCCTAGCTTATGTGCTACTCCTAGCTTACGAACTAGAAAAATTTGGGCGGACCGACAGCGGACAGACATTACTATCGCTATATGGCACTTAGAGCCGAGGGTTACACGCTCCATAAGAAATTCGCGTAAATTTGCAAGCGAAAAAGGCGTTAGTTAAGTAGGTTAGTGCAGTGCTACTAGTACAGTGTCAATTACGTACGTAAATTTATTTATCCCTTGCACATCATCTTGGAGGGGTAACTAGCTGATCAAGAAAAAAAACAAAAAAACCGAAAATCTCGTTTTTTCTATTGTATTTATTATGTTTTGACTATTAATTTGGCTCATTTTTAGGTTTTTGCATGTGGATGAGACCGGTCCAGATTTCCTCTTGCCTGACACCTACCAGGAGTCGTTTCCGGGGCTGGAACCCGAGACCGCCGCTTTCCCCGTCTCAAAAGATGTCAATACTCTAGTACAGTCCTTACAGAGCCTATCAGTAGGAGTACCTGAAACAGAACAGTAAGTAGTCTTTTCAGAACATATTCACACTGTAAAAAAAAGTCTTGCAGATGTTACTGGGATTTATCTTGTCTCTAAAAAGATAATCTTATCTCTAATTCGGATTAATCTTATCTCAGTAGAGATAAGATTAGTTCGAGTAGCAAATACTGCAGTTAACTTTAATCCTTACTCGGAGAAACTTTTTACAGTGCATGGTCCAATAACGTTTCTTAGAACAAGACCAAAGGTTTCGGTACGATCCCAAAAATGGACTATTTATTGAACTTCTTGATCCACCCAATCGGGTCTTGCAGATTTCTAGTCTTCGCTAGACCTCCTAAAGGACATCTGGCATTGACCACTTTACAACTGACCTGAACTTACAGAAAATTACACACGGCTGTTTTGCCTCTTTCCATGCCTTGGATGATTTTCTTGTCATAATTTGCATAACCGGTCACCGGGTCAATAAGCTCCTCGGAAACAATGATGCGGCGCATTATACTTTACGTAAACAGAACAAACGTGACGAGCGTGCAGTCATCAGTGCATATCTAATAAAGGAGATAGGGAGCGTGTCCGAAAGCTTTCAGGACTGTAAATGCTGCATTTTTATTTTATTTTCGTTCGAAAGCTCTTACCTTATATGCAGCATTAAATGCAGCATTTACAGCACTAAAAGCTTTCGGACACGTTCTTTATTTCTTCACTGACACTTCTAGTTCCGAAATTTAGCCTTAATCGCCAGCTCCCCAGTTTCTTCTTGAAAATTCAGCGTAAAATTTAGCATCTTCGCTGAATTTTTCGATGAATTTTATGCTGAATTAATGCTGCATTAACTGAGCGAAAATTTAAGTCAGAAAGCGAAATGCTGCATAAAATGCTGAATTAATTCAGCATTTTCGGTCGTTTCCGAGCTTTCGGACACGCTCAGGATCAGTGGCGAAACTAACCCATTTTCGTTGCGGGCAAGCCCAGATTTTACCGACAAGGTTTGACAATTTACCGACAACAAGCCGCTAACGCATCATAAAACCGTTGAAATAATCAGCTGTGAATTATCAGTTGAGATGTTTTTTTAAGGAAAGTTTGCGAATTTTTCTTTTACTCCCTTGCATCTGTGGTCGTAAACAGAACAAACGTGGCAAGCGTGCAGTCATCAGTGCATATCTGATATAGGAGATAGGATCAGTGGCTAAACTAACCCATTTTCGTGGGGGTGAGCCCAGATATTACCGACACGATTTGACAATTTACCGACAAAAAGCCGCTAACGCATCATAAAACCGTTGAAATAATCAACTGTGAAATATCAGTTAAGATGTTTTTTATAAGGAAAGTTTGTGAATTTTTCTTTTACTCCCTTGAATCAGTGGTTGCCACTTGGGCCCAAAAATATGCCGTGCAGTCAAAAGTTTAGCAAACCAGAAGAGGCGTGATAGACACTGCACTACTAGCACTGTACTAACCTACTTAACTAACTCCTTTTTCGCTTGCAAATTTACGCAAATTTCTTATGGAGCGTGTAGCCCTCGGCTCTAAGTGCCATATAGCGATAGTAATGTCTGTCCGCTGTCGGTCCGCCCAAATTTTTCTAGTTCGTAAGCTAGGAGTAGCACATAAGCTAGGACGTTGAAACTTGACAGGCGTAGAGATGACCCGACCAAATACTATCCGATCATTTGTGGGGGATGTGGTGACGAGGTATCCAGGATACTGCGATATGCGTAAATTGCGAAATGAGAATCCGATTGATGCCTGGTAGGGTAGGAGCTACTTGTGTGTCCGAACCACATCCGACAACGGTAGGGGAAATTTGAAGGTGGGAGGGGGTCACGAAAGTTCCGTGACGGGCATCATCGAACCAAACGGAGATATATATATTTAAATATATCGTTTATTGACCAAAATAGCAAAGATAGCTAGCAAAGGTAAGTCAGCCTAACACATTTAACGGGATATAAAATTGCCAATGAAAATTACAAATAATACCAGATAAACACGACTAAGAACTATTAAACGAACGAACAAAGTACGGCACAAACAAGCTAACCTATTTTTCAGTTGCATCCGCTGTATAATTTGTTAATTTAGCTTTGTTTGAGTGGGATTGAGTACGCGTGTTGGGTCTGTTTTTATTTTGTTCATTATACTCGGGCAACATCGATCTGTGAAGTTCAGAATTTAGACATTTGTGACCAAAACTTGTTGTTAAATGGTGCCTACGTTGCTCAAGGGAAGGGAGACCGAGACTTGAAAGGCTCTCTTCATAACTAACATACGGGCCCAGAATAATCTTAATTGCTCTTTTCTGGACTAGCTCCAGTCTACTGGATTGCTCCTTAGTCAAACCGGGATGCGATACCTGGCAGCAGTATTCGTAATCAATCAATCAAGTTTAATCCAAATAGCTAAAAGCTAGAAGTGGAATACAGATTTTCGGAATACACAGACACGAAACAAATTAAATTATAACACTTACAAGATATGACCATGAGAAATATATGATGGGATGAAACTACGTAAAAATTGGGCAGAAGAATTAGCAGGATATGGAGAAAACTGATTGCCAGTATTCCTCTCGGACCGACGCACGGAAGACGGGAGGGGAGGGGGGAATAGATGGGCCATTCATAACGTCATTATGAAAAATAATGTAAAATAAAAAAATAATATAAAGTCATTATGGGCCATCACAATGACTGATAGGAAACTTGGGGCCCTAGAAAATGCTCCGATTTGACTAAGACGTGCCATTTAGGGCCCCGAGATGTACCATTATCCGCATCCGACAACGGTGGGGGCAGTTACAGTGAGGTCCCGATAGGGATAACACTTGGACGATACAAATGTGATGTGCCCTAGTTATGCAATTTTGAGACCTGGGCCCGATACAACCTTCTGTCGTAGGAGTTGTGTGAGGGAGGGAGGTACCAATGATGGGAGTAAGAGAACCATAAGTCACTGAGTAAAGTGGACTATTTCGCGGATTGATTGTTTGCCAAGTTTGTCTGCCACACCGAATAGACCAACGACAAGGCTTTTCCCGATCACACGGTTTACCAGGCAAACAGGCAAATGACCCAAGAAAAGTTTGCCGGTGCGGTCGACTCACTGACAAGGAACGGAACGAGAAAGTGATTGTCGGTGCTTTTACCCAAAAGGTTTACCGACGTACAGGGCGAGACTTTTCCTGTCACCACAAACAGGACCAAAGGTTTCGATGGGATCCCAAAAATCTAATATTTGATCCAGATAATTGGGTCTTGTGTTCGCCAGACTAATCATCAGAGAAAACCAGGTTCAGATATTACTCTATAAGCCATATCTATTTTGACGATACTGACCGAAACTTCCTGCTTTACTTCTGCCAAATTTTCGATTTCGGCCGAATTCCGAGCGAACTACTTGTCCAGCAAAAAAAGAAAATTCAGAAATGAATCCAGCATATCTCCTTAATCCTATAAAGAACATCTAATCTACTTCAAATAAAACTTTAACTTTTACAAATTTTCCGGACGAAGTATTTGTCCGCTTAAAAAATGATTGTCATATACAGACTCAGCGTCTCTTCTTAACCCTAAATTTATCATCTGTTCAACTTCAAATGAAACTTTTGCTTTTAACAGATTTTCCGGTTTGGCCGGATTCCGGGCGAACTAGTTGTCTGGGTAGAAAATGCTTTTCACGTCAGTGTTCAGCATGTCTTCTTCCCCCTATATCGAACATATAATCAACTTCAAATAAAACTTTAACTTTTTAACAAACTTTCCGTTTTTACCGGATTCAGGACGAACTACTTGTCCGGCGAGAAAATGTGTTGTTCATCATGTCTTCTTACCCCATAATCGACTTTCACATTAGCTGTTTAAAAATACTTGGTTTGTCCCTTAATTTGAACCCCCTCCCCCACCCCTAAATGTAGGGCTACAGAGCCCACCTACGAACTTGACCTTACCCTTGACCCAAAGAACCCTCAAACCAAGTTTCATCAAAATATCTCATTCCCTTCGAGAGTTATCATGCTGACAGACGGGCGGACAACTTTTGTGATGTCATAGGTATCCCTCCACTTACGTTTTGGGATCCCAAAAAAAGAGTCTTCGCAAGGATAAATGTTCACATTTACTGATTTACCAACAAGTTTTTTGTCGAGTCAAGAAGGATCGGAAAGAGTATTCCCCGTTTACCGAAAAGACTTTCCCCAGTCACTGCAAAAATAAAAACATAAAAAAGGAGTATCTCGATTCGCCTACAGGAATTTTGCCGATCATCGGCTTCATTTCCCGAGAAGGCTTTTGTCGGTACCAGAAACGGGACGAAAAAACAGAAATCGGACTTTTTCCAGACCGCATCGGAAAGTCGCCAGCAAACGAAATGATGGATCTTAATCTGTCGACAAAGCTTTTCATTTCATCGGCTTTACCGACAAAGCTTTCGTCGGTTCCAGAAACAATCATCGGAATAATACGACTACTTGAATGTGGGTAGTTCGTGGGAGCTTACTGAGAAACGACCGACAGACGAAGCAAGGAAAACTGTTGGGCGGTGCGGAGCGGACTTCCTCATATGAAGTTTCCTGATTTACCGACAGAGGTCTTGTTGGTACCAGAGACGGAATCCCCACCGTCAAACACCGTCGGTAACTGTCGATATCCCGACAGAAGGTTTCTTGATAGCACAACAAACCCCGTCGATTTCTCAAGGAAATGTTCCGTGGTCGCACGACAAACACTGCCGCTTTAAGCCGCTTCACATTGACGCGTTGAGCTTTTCACACTAAGCTACGCAACCTCTGCATCGTGCTTGCGTCGACGCAACGCAGAGCTTACGCATCAGATTTGTCAGTGGAAAATGGAAGTTTTTGAAGAAAAAAACAAAAAACATGCTGATGATGATGAAAAACTTGCTACTAGGGAAAGAAATTAAAATTCAACAGAAGAAACCGAGAAAGGAAAATGTAAATGAGCATCAAGCACGAAAGCTTCTCGCGCAACCTATACGCAACGCAAGATAAACGCATACGCAGCGCATCGCAACGACTCGCCATTGTGAAATCGCCTTTACCGACAATAAGTTTCCTAATTTGTCAACGGAGCTTTTACGGTAACAGAAACGGAAATATGAAAGCGTTCGGAGCACTATTAACCGACGAGAATTTTCGTGGGGGCAGCTGCTTCCCCCACGCCCCCTCCTAGTTTAACTACTGGATAGGATACACATATGAAGTGAAGAATCTGGGAACGAAAATGGATGGAAATACTACTGCACTGATGAGAGCATGTTATTTTAAATATGCAAAGCACCTGCTCTACTTGTCGAAATTATGTCATAACCATACTTTGACGGAGAAGTTCCAAATATAAGAGGCAAGTGTTACCCTTTTGGATGGTCCCTCATCGCTATAAAAAATCATGGGCAACAGGACCCCACCAGAGCACGACGTTATCCACTGCTTCCTGGCCGAAGATTGAAAATTAAGTGTCTTTTTCTGTGTGTTTATGTTTTTTATTTATTTTCTTTCATTTACTCCGTTATTCCTAAATGGCGGGTTACAAATAAATTACTTACTTAGTTACTAGAATGAATTACTATCGTAAGCACGACTTGTCCTTTAAGCATGTCCTAATAAACCGCTTGAAAATGTAAACAAAAAATTACACCGTAGACAGGTAATGCCGCCTTTGTTTTTGATAAATTACGTCCAAACGGCTAATCATCGAGAAAACCAAATTCAGGTATGAATTAAGTATGTAGCCTATGTTTACCCCTATATCCTATCTGTTATCGATTTAGGAAAAATCTTTATCGTTTACCAAATTGCTTCTTTTGGCTGAATTCCGGGCGAACTACTTGTCCGGCAAGAAATTCAGTTAAAAAATGGATTCATAATCTGTCATTACCTTTATATCGACGCTCTAACTAACTACAGTAAGAACTTACTTCTACTAAATTTCCGGTTTTCTCCAGATTGCGATCGAAATACTTGTCAGGCAAGAAAATAAGGTTCAGATATGGATTCAGCATGCGTTTTTACCAACATTCCGAATCTTTAATCGAAGCCTGGCTGCTCTAAAACTTCGCATATCGAAGCAGCAAGTAATGACACAAATCTGAGGAAAAAGATCCTCACAGGCACGCGCGGGCTGAGGATAAAATACTTCTAGTGATACGTATCTTTTGTGACGTCACAGGAGATTCTGCGGCCTAGGCCTTAAGCTAGGGCTTATGCTGAGCTAGACTTAGCTAAACTGAGCTATGCTAACCAAAAATAAGCCAAAACTTCAAGAATATGTGGTGTCTTACAAATCATGTCGGAAGACCATATTGTCGTGACGTAACATCATATGATGGGGGACCTAACATAGGATTTGATAGTCCCTAGGACGGTTTATAAATATAAACACGACCGGCGCCTCGCTGGCCGCTCGGCTCTATATATGTAGACCGGAATATATTCACCGATAGGGAGAAACTACAGTATTTCGTGTTCTACAACCTCCAATGATACGATCAAACTCAGCGATGTTTATCCTTGGATGGTACGTATTTTTTGTATCCCTAGAGTTATATGTTTTAAAGGACCCCTCGCACTGTTTATTATTCAAGTTACAGTACATTTAAATATTTGAATACTTAAAAACTACGCTGTGCTTTCAGTGAATGACCCACGGTTTTGGATGTTTAAAGCGTTTTTCGAGACCCGTTGACTTTACAGCGCAAACAGGGAAAAAATTTACATAACCGGTTTTCTGATGGAAATACTCCTCGCAGACAACCGTCTACAGCGTGATACACATCGAAAGTAGCAAAACACGGCAATTGAGAAAATCAGCATGGTTTTGTTTCACGGGTTAGAATGAACCGTACGAAATTGGAGTCTTGGGTTTAGAAATACATGGAGTGGCTACGGAAGTAGGGTTGCGTTAGTATTATAGGTAAGACATGTCCTTTAAGGACCTCGCGTTGTCAGATACTGGTGATCGAAGCCTAGCAGCTCTGAAACTTTTCAAAATACTTGCAGACAAGAAGAGGAGGCTCCGCCGAGAGGCGAACCAGACCTCACGCTTGGCAATCCGTCGCAAGCGCCTCTATATTTCCCAGAGAATCATGGACTTTATATTAAAGGACTTGACAAGTTTAACTCTTCCTAGTCGACAAATTCCTTCAGATTTGCTTCTTTGACAATAAAATGAAGTTCAGAAATGGTTTTACATGTGATCTCCGATGCAAACCTCTAATCATCTCAAAGTTTAACTGAAAAGCCAACTTACTTTTGTGTCATTGAATAGAATACACTGAATTATTTGGATTCTGCAAAGGGATTTTTTTTCTCCACTACTTGCTCTATTTATGATGTTCACAATATCTGCCGCCGTCCCCACAACGTAAATTCTACTATGACGCGGGAAATTTTAATCTCAACACAAACGATGCTTTCCGGTGGGCACTGGTGAGACTGGTGAAGATTGCTTAGTGCCTGAACAGGAAAAAATTCAAAAATCTTTTTCGTAAGGCATACAACAAAAATACAAGCGCGTGGAGGTACCACAAATCAAACGGAAATTCTACTATTTGAAAATCGATTATTCGTGAATGGTGGAAAACGAAGTAACGCATTTTCAGCGGGTCTTACAAGCCAATTTAAGTGAATAAGTGATCGGTAACTACATTGTCCTATCCCAGCCCTTTTCGGTTAAACTTTAAGAATGAACTTTAACTTTTACTGAATGTGAGGATTCGGCCGGATTTTGGGCGAACTACTTGTTCGGCGAGGAAATTAGTTTCAGATACGGATTCAGCGTGTCTCCTTGCCCTGAATCCACTGTCCCATAGCTTTAAAAAAAAAAAACATCCCTTAATTTTCAGTCCCCTGACCCCAACCATTGGACAACAGAGCCAGTCTGCGAACTTCACCTGCACCCAAAGAATCCTGCAGACCAGGTTTGAACAACATAGATCTTCCCCTTCGAGAGTTATCGTGCTTACAGACGGACGGACAGGTGGTCAGACAGACAGACGGGTAACTTTTATGAAGTCATGGGTATCCCGTCACTTAAGTTTTGGGATCCTCCCAAAAAATTGTAAAAAACAGCACAAGGCATGGAGAGGGCTTAGAAAAACAAAACAGAAAATCCTTGCACATAAAACTACTTTAGTCGAATCTTACGATTTCGTTGGGTTAAAAGGAGTATTAATTCGTGGCATATCTTTCAGTTATAATAATCCTGATTATAATAATAAGTGTGTTTCCAAGCCCAAGGGCCATATGCGAAACAAAATAAAAACACATCCAATTTACCAATATCTGCAAGCGGCTATGGTACCTAATTACGTTACTTAATCGTGAGTAAAGTCACTCTTGACTTCAGTGCTCTGTCCACATAATCACATATATTGGTTATAACAATTTTGTGGTGAATTTATGAATATCGGGAAGAGGCTGGTATTTCCCTTTAAAATTGATACCCTTAACTCTGAAAGCTCCTGGCAGAAATGGTTCATACTTTACTGTTCACTGGATTTGCAAAGTTGGCAGTTACACCTGACCTGAACCGGTCATGTGCCTATAATTTTTTTTTAGACATATATCTAACAAAGGTAAGGAATTAGCTCTGGCCTGGATCCTTATCTTCAAAAGATTCTTGGGTAACTTCAAATTGACAAAAAACAAATCTTTTGATTATATGTTTCATCTGTTTTTTTACTTCTGTAGGGAGATTTTGTAAAATTTGTAAAACATATTATTTTAAGTTTGCAAAATACCTTCTTGTGTCCCTCCTTGGACTCATGATACCTACAATCTAAAAAGTATGGCATTGCTGACCCGATTCGGAATCCGGATCAGCTACACCAACGATTGAAATACTATCAGAGTTGCCATGGGTGGCAAGGGATTGTTCTTCGATCATTTTCTTGTTTCTCTCTGTGTTTTGTCTTCTGTTTTCTTTTCTTGTGTGGTCCATTCTGTCCTTCTTTATTTTAAGTTTTATATACTCCATAGTTTTCTCTTGTACGATTGGTAAAAAATAAACATTTCGTTTACAATTTTCTGTGGTTCACTTCAGTTAATTTTGAACAACATTCATTACGGTACGAAAACGTTACACAATGGACAAAAATAAAAAAACCTTAGAAGCGGGTTGCAACGGGGAAACAAGCTCGTACTGTTAAAATACCCAAAAACAAATATATTGTATCATACAAATTACACTAGATCCACCGCTCCAGTTCCACTGCTTGCAGCACAAAGCAGAATGTTCAATAGTAAAAAAAAACAAAAAACATTCAAGCAAACGTGCAAGGTAAATGACATCGATGCTTTATAAGTATTATGAACAGATGAAAGAGGGACCGGATTCCGTATTAAGCTCTGGCACAGAGAACAATCAGTGAGATACAATGCAAAAACATTAGTTTGGTTTCACACAAAAAATTACATCATTGGCTTCTCTAGCCACACATTAAGGCCGCCTGACAGTGGTTTGGGCTTAATTTCATTCCGAACAGAGTAGAGAAAGGAAGGAGAAAATGAAAGGACAAGGGAAGAGAATAGAAACTAGAAGGTATAAAACGAAACTAGTAAAATAACAAGAACAAAAATCACAAGCGAACGATCTTCCATTATACGAAACAGAACAAAAATGTATGCTTTAGATAATTGTAAGGACTTGGCTGGACCGTGACTTGAGAGTTGATATTAAAAAAAAGTTTAATTATAAACATTTTACAAATAAACATATTAATTATAAAAGCAAAATGTTTAATTATAAAAGAAGCTCCCTAATTAAAATGGAGGTCACATGCGTAAACCTATGTACTTAGAAGACGTATCCTATCAACCTCGATGACCACGGTACGCCCCTCTGATGAGAAACACGAATATCGGAAGTCCGTTGAGTTAAAGCCTATTCTTTATTGTAAAATAAAGGATTACTATTTGCTTGGCTTTAATAGCTGGCTAAGGTATGATAACCTATGGGTCCTACGTTGGTCTCACAAGATAGGAACAATCAGTCGTCGTAGATTTTGTGTTTTCCTGTTGTGTCCTAATTCATTATGTTTGCCCTAATAACAGTCATTATTTCCCATGAGTTCTGTAAGCGCAGTTTGTTTAAGTCTTTCATTATGATGCCACGACGCTTTTTCTGTCCACTCCACTCTTTTTAGCATGGGCCTTGACGTTGTCGTGCTCGTATAATTTGATTTTCGCGGTTTTTTTTCGAAATTTTGGGGGAGGAAGATTTGTTTTCTGGCCTTGACCTACCGGAAGGTTGGAGCGTTCGGGTTCGACATGTTTGCTAAGGAGCCTTCTGTTTAGTTTCTTTTCTCTTTGTCTGCCTGATAATGGCGAATCCCCTTTATCGTGTGTTCGAATGGACGTTATCTCTGTGTTGCGCTTTGTACATCCAAAGGTTTACTCGTTCGTCTGAACTCATTCAGGCACACCAGCAAGGTTTTGCACTCTGGACATTACCGACTATTTTTGCAGAAAAAAAACTGTTTTCAAGTAAAAAACGACAGTTTTGAAAAAAATCGATTGATTTTGCGAAACAAGTGCGCAAGCGCTCTGACTTGGAGTGTAAAAGTAAAATGTTTATCACATTTATATGCAAACAGCTTTAGAACCAAGACATTTTTCTTCCCCAATAACCAAACAAGTATTGAAATAACGTTGTAATCACCCCTTTTAAAAGCTTCAAATGTAAACAAACCGCCAGTATAAATCCAAAGAAATGTTGAAGATCTTGCACAATGAGCATTTGTTCCAACACTGAATGGTCTGCCTTCCAGTCCCACCCTTTAAACCTTTTCCATTAGCAAGGTAATAACAAGTGCAATAAACCAATTCGTAGCAGACTAATGCCCCCTTTGTCACAATTCATTAAGAACGGCATATCATGGATCATATGACAAAACAGTCCAGTTTCCAACTGTTCATTAAAGATTAAAGTACGTCGCGTCGTCTTATTTGTTGATCACACCAAATCCTCATCCATAGACATATCTCCCCAATTATACAAGAGTTGGACTAGAGACCTGTCAGAGACGAACTTAACGCATTGGAAATCTGGGCCCAGCTGCCCATGAACGGGAGGAGGGGGGGGGGTCGGGACCCATCAAAATGCGTATTTACACCATTACCCCCAGTTATTGCCTAATTAAAAACATGAAAAAAACGGGCAATCTGGGCCGAATTGCCCCTAAACCAGGTGGGGGTGGGGTTTGGGACCCGCAAAAAGTAAAAAGAGACACCAGTGCTCACATTCCTACCAAGTTTCAACTTGATACCTGTTGATCTTTACTCCTGGGCAATCTGGGCCCAGTTGCCCATGAACGGGGTGGGTGGGGGGGGGGGGGGTACAACTTTAAAAGCAATTTCACAGACCTAGGATCTACACGTCCAAGGAATTTCATCGTCCTATATCCAGTTCTGGTCAAGTTATGAACTTTGTCCATTGAGCAATCTGGGCCCATTTGCCCCTGAACCGGGTTGGGGTGGGGGTGGGACTCCCAAAAGGCACAACTAGACCCCAATACCCACAAGTGTACCATGTTTGAACTTGATACTTGCACTGGTTCACGGGTTATGAACTCCACAAAATACGGTGAAAACCGAAAACTGGAAACCGAAAGCCGAAAGCTGCAACAGCGCTCGCAATAGTGGATTGTTCCAAAACGACTGTTTAAACGAAAAATCGACTGATTTTCAAGAAAACCTACTGTTCCCCCCCCCCTCCCCCCAGTCGTGACGCCCCTGCTGGCGTGTTTTGGACTTAGTCATATAGAGTATTCTTCCTCATTACTCTCCCAGATGGATGGTCGGATCTGAGAAAGGAATTTTTCGTTGACTATTGTGTCGGGTCTTGAATTTGCTTGCCAAGTTTCTTCGTCCTAGGTCATGTGGATGGGCCTGAACTAGCAAAGACTGAACAGAGGGACAGACATTGCATCCCGGTCCAACTTAAACCCAGAAAATCTGTGACTAGAATATCAATTAACTTCCTCATCTCTCCCCAAAGAAAAAAATACATCAGAAAAAACAATGACATAGAACTGTCTTCGGAAAGTTCGATGTCTCTCGAAGGGGCTTAGACATGTTTAACTTGACGTGAGTAGTTTTGCTTTTACATGATGCATAGTTCGCCCAGGTTTAGCGCTTTTAGGTTTATTAGCCCCACATGTTCAGTTTATAGTTATGGTATATATTTATTAGTCGTATTCCTTCAATTAGGTATGGAGATGGAGTATAATTTTTAGCAGATGATAGCAAATATGAATGAAAATACGACGTATGACTAATTGGTGGATGAACTCGGGTCAAGGGTGAGATCGAGTTCTTAGATAAGATTTTACCTTGACAGAGGAGAAAGGGGGGCTCAGAATTTAAGGACATAAACCAACAAAAGACAAGGAATCACGAAGAACCGTTCCCGCCTCGGATGGATAGTCTGGTTGGAAGTTTACGAATGCATCCAATTCTCTGATAATCTGTTCGATGAAAAGGTTTAAAGGACTTGTCTTACCTATAATACCATTGCAACCTAGTTCCATAACCACTCCACATATTTCTATACCCGGAGACCCCATTTTCGTACGGTACATTCTAACCCCTTTAACAAAACCACGTTGGTTTTCTCACTTGCCGTGTTTTGCTACCTTCGATGTGTATCACGCTGTCGACGGTTGTCTGCTAGAAGTTTTTCCATCAGAAAAACCGGTTATGTAAATTGTTTCCCTGTTTTCGCTACAAGTCAACGGGTCTCGTAAAAGGCGTAAAACAGCCAAAACCGTGGGTTATTTGTTCAAAGCACAGCATAGTTTGAAAGTATTCAAATATTTTAAAATACTGTAAGTTGAAGGGGTCCTTTAATATTAAAGGCATCAAATTGGAATCTGGCAAAGACCCGACTGTATGTATCAGAAAGCCGAATAACTATCCTTTAGGGTCATATGAAACCTTTGGACTTATTGATGCCGCTCTGTGCGTGCTAGCATGAGGAGCACTTGGACAATTAGTTTCAAGATTTACTATTTGTTTTGCGTGTACCACTGTCACTGCTGAAAGGTCTCGCTGATTTAGGAAACACATCTCTTAGTGATGCTGCTACGCGAAGCAGAGGTTGACGATTTATGTTGTTTATATGTGAGGTTTTTAATATCCACCCATCCGTTCTGCACCGGTCGGGGGCCTGGCGTAAAGTTGATTATGAAAAACACTTTTGGTCATCACCACTTCGTAAACTAAACCGATGGCTATAAAAGGAGGTCTTTTTTGCCACGTAGTCCAAGTGGTGTTATTAAATATTGCATTAGCGGGCTGGCGCTCTGCGGGTTCAGGAGTGTTCCTCGGAGCTGAGCCTTTCAATACTAGATTTGACGAATTTATAGTCTACAGGACGCCGTAACAGCTAGAAACAAAGTACAAGAGCAATGCCTCCAACCAACCTCAAAATGACTATTTCGTCGAGAACTATCTAGAACAAGACCTAACGCTTCGATGGGATCCCAAAAATCTAATATTTGATCCAGACAACTGGGTCTTGCCTTCGCCAGATCCAGTCTTCGCCAGGCTAATCACCAGAGAAAACCAAGTTCAGATATACCTCTATAAGCCGTATCTATTTTGACGAAACTGACCGAAATTTCCTGCTTTACTTCTGCCAAATTTCCGGTTTCGGCCAAATTCCGAGCGAACTACTTGTCCAGCAAAAAAAGAAAATCCAGAATCGAATTCAACGTATCTCCGTAAGAGCGTCTAATCAGTTTTCAAATAAAACTTTACCTGATAAAAAAACGGTTACAGCCTGATTCCGGACGAATTATATGTCCAGTTGAAAAATGATTGTCACATACAGACTCAGCGTCTCTTCTTACCCCTAAATTTGTCATCTAATCAACTTCAAATAAAACTTTGTACTTTTAACAAATTTTCCGGTTTTTAATAAACATTCCTTCAGCCCAAGCTGACTGCGAATCATATTTGATGGTGTAAAACGGATACGTCAGCTGAATTTTATTGGAGCTATATTTCGGCCCTTCTTCGCAAGGGTCCTCTTCAGGCTCAAAACCGCTCATTTCCGAAAAACGAACTTGTGGGAAACACAAAACTAAAGATTCTACCCTAGCCTTAAATGTTCAACTTCGTAAATTCCATTTTAATTCGAAATTGAATGAAATCGCAGCAACCTTTTTAACTCCAAGCAAGACTCACGAAGAAATTTATCCGTATATGACAATCATTTTCTACCCGGACGAGTAGTTCGGCCAGAATCCGGACAAAACCGGAATATTGTTAAAATTAAAATATTCGATTTAGAGGTAAGTAGACATGCTGTATCCGTATATGACAATCGTTTTCTACCCGGACATACAGTCCACCCGGAAGCCGGCTGAAACCGGAAGTTTTGTCATAAGTAAAGATTTTGTCTAAAGTTGATTGGGGGTTCGATGTATTGGTAAAGAGGCATGCTGAATCCTGAACATGTGTTCATATTTGAACTAGTTTAAACTAAATTTGAACTAGTTAATTAGAGGTACGACATAGGGGTAAAAGTGCTAAAACTCGTTTTGAACTTATTTTTTTGCCGAACAAGTAGCTCGAAGTAGTTCTCCCGGAATCCGGTGGAAACCGAAATTTGGCAGTAATAAGGCAGGATGTTTCGTCAAAGTAGATATGACGTATAAACACACATGCTGAATCCATATCTGAACCAAGTTTTCTTAGATGATTAGCCATTGGCCTTAACCTGTTTAAAATTTTAATAGTAAAAGTGATCAAGGAGTCGGATATCTACAAGACGCAATTGTCTGGAGATATTACATTTTTAGGATCACATCGAAACCTTTGGTCTTGTTCGTGGATTGTTCATTTGAACAATCCGCTCCTGCTGCCGTACTAGCCGGTTTTCAGTTTTCACCGTTTGTCTGTGCAGTTTAAAAGACTAACACTCACAATGCCCACGATCACAATGCCCACTATAAATGCCCACGGCTCAAAGTGCCCAAGACTCGGAATGCCCGCGGTGTCCCGTGGGATGCATGGAAATGTCCCACCACTAAAAATGCCCACGGATCGGAATGCCCACGGTTCAAAATGCCCGTGATCGAATTATTTGAAGTGTTCAGTCCGTAGTAAACTAGAATTAGGGGCGACTGAGCAAAGGAAAGTTTAGACAGAGTATCAGAATGACGATAATCTTATGCTGATCTGGTATAATCTCAGTTATAATATAATTTCATAATACTCAAGCCGGATTCTGAAAAAATAAGACCAAAGGTTTCGATGGGATCCCAAAAATCTAATATTTGATCCAGACAATTGGGTCTTGTCTTCGCCAGATCCAGTCTTCGCCAGGCTAATCACCAGAGAAAACCATGTTCAGATACACCTCTATAAGCTTATCTATTTTGACGATACTGGCCGAAACTTCCTGCTTTACTTCTACCAAGTTTCCGGTTTTGCCCGAATTACGAGCGAACTACTAGTCCAGCAAAAAAAAAAGAAAATTCAAAAACGGATCCAGCGGATCTCTTTATCTCTATAAAGAACACCTAATCATCTTTAAATAAAACTTTGACTTAAAAAAAATGTCCGGTTACAACCGGATTCCGGACCAATTATATGTCCGGATAAAAAAATGATTGTCATATACAGACTCGGGGTCTCTTCTTACCCTAAATCTGTCATCTAATCAACTTCAGATTTTACTTTCGCTTTTAACAAACTTTCCGGTTTTGGCCGGATTCCTTTAGAACTAGTCGTCCAGTGAGAAAATGGTTTTCACCGTCGTGTTCAACATGTCTCCTTACCCTTAAATCGAACATTTAATCAACTTCAAATGAAACTTTTACTTTTACCCAACTTCCCAGTTTTTGCCGGATTCCGGACGAACTACTTGTCTGACAGGAAAATGGTTCTCACCATCGTACTCAGCATGACTCAGCATGTCTTCTTACCCCATAATCGACTATCACATTAGCTGTTTAAAAATATTATGTTTGTCCCTTAATTTGAACCCCCTCCCGCCCTCCCTCAAATATAGGGCTACAGAGCCCATCTTCGAACTTGACCTGTAATTTGACCCAAAGAATCCTCCCACCAGGTTTCATCAAAATACATCAGTCCCCACGAGAGTTATCGTGTGGACAGACGGACAACTTTTGCGATGTCATAGGTATCCCTCCACTTACGTTTTGGGATCCCAAATACGAATCCCAAACAGCGATCTCAAAGCTGTTATTCCTAATTTAGGAACAGTTTTTTTTACATTCTTTGTGCAAGTCGACCGGAAAATATTGATCGCCTAGTTTTGCTTTCTGTGTTGGAACAATTTTATATAACATCCAACAAACACAATAATTATTTTCAATACCTTTTCTGTGGTAATCCCTTCCCTTATAATCTCGTTTTCCGTTATCCCATGATCATTTTGGCCGCCCATGTGGACAGTTTGAGCCGTCGGCATTTTGAACCAGGACGATTTTAGCCTCTCCTGCGGGCATTTTGAACTGTCGGCATTTTGAGCCGTAGGCATTTTGTACGATTTTGACTTTAGGGTATTTATTCAACCTCACTTGTGGGCATTTTGGGTCGTGGGCATTTTTGAGCTGTGGGAATTTTGAAATCGTGAGCATTTTGAACCGTAGGCAAAAATATCGTGAACTATTTACAGCCGTTTACAGGTGTCAAGTTGAAATTTGGTTCACTTAGATGGGGCTGGATTTAAAGTGTAAATACCATGCTCCTCAGCCACCTCCCTCGCATATGTTTAGAATTAATTAACACGTTTGCTATTCGGTAAGGATTTAGTAAGAAATTGACAGGTAGAATCTTGCTTCCAGGAGGAAATAATTCAACCAATATCTTGTTCTTTATTACTGGTTGCAAACCAAAGAGAGCATTTCGCTTGCCAGTTTGGGCTGGACGTTACTGGTGAATTATCCGCGCCTCAAATTATGGGTCGCGCTGTTTTGCGAACGTCGGGTTGTTTAGACTAATGTGTGTTCTAGCGCATGAAGTTTGACAATTACATGATGTATGGCAAAGGAAGTGACAGTCAGGATTAAGGTACAGTCATTAGGATATGGAACAAACCTACACTACTTAAATGTAGCAAAACATAAACTAATGAACATGGAAACAAAAGTTTCTCGAGGCTTGCCAACATCTCAAAGTTCGGCGGAGATGTGTAATAACGCAACCTCAGTAGTCCAAGAACCTCTGCTTTAGAATAATGTTTCGAAAAATCTCATACAGTTTCTGAGCGACCGAGCCTCAACGTGGTTTTCTCGGGAAGTACCATATAGCGATCGCAGTTTCTGTCCGTCCGTCGGTCGGTCCGGATTTTGCTAGTTCGGCACTTCCACATAAGCTAGGACTATGAAACTTAGCAGGCATATCAGGGACCCCAAATGATTAAGTTGGAAATAGTCACTTTCCCGATCTGAGCATCGTTGGGGGAGTGGAGGGAGGGGGAGTCCAGAATCTTGAGGTATTTGTAACTTTTGAACGGGTGATGGGATCTTAATGAAACTTGGTATTTGGAAAGACCCCGTGCCTCAGACGACCCACTTAAAATCAAGACCGGATCCGGTGACTTAGGAGGTAACTGGAGGGGAGAACCGGAAATCTTGGGAAATGCTATGAGTGGAGGGGTCGGGATGAAACTTTGTGGGAAGAACAAGCGCAAGTCCTAGATACATCATTTGACATAACAGAACCGGATTCGGACACTGTAGGGGGAGTTGGTGGGGTCCGGAATTCGGGTGATCCCGTGAGTGCGGTACTTCCTGATCTACTAGGACGATGAAACTGGGCTGGCGTATCAGGGACTCGAACAAACTGACTTGAGATTAGTAGTTTGCATGATCTGACCATCGTGGGGGAGTGGAGGGATGGGGAATCCGGAATCTAGTGGCATTCATAACTTTTGAACGGGCGATCAGATTTGAATGAAACTTGGCAAGTGGAAAGGGGTGTCGTCTCAGATGTTCCGTTTCAAGTCCGGACCGGACCCGATACTCGTGGGGGGAGGTGAAGGCGGGTACCAGAATTTTCTTTAAACGCTTAGCTTCGAGGGATCGGGATGGTATTTGGTGGGAAGAACAAGCATAAGCCCTAGATACGTTCTCGAGAGAACTAGACCATATCGGGGCTCTTTTTCGGAGTTGGAGGGGGGTTTCCCAGAATTCCGATGATCGCGAGTTAGGATACTTCCAGATGTGCTAAGGACAATGAAACTTGGCAGGCAGATTAGTGACCAAACCACTCTATGACCAAGCCACTTGCGAAACTATATCGTTGTTTTAAATTATCAGTTGTATCAGTTGCGTTAACACTTAATTCTAGGTTACAGTGATAGACCATCACCATAGACTATACTAGCATCTCATGAAAATGACAGTGCTTTAGCAACCGATTCTTAAGCGATGATGTGAACCAAACTTTTCTTATCATCAAAATCACCGGAAACAAAATAGGTACACAAACTAGGAAAAGTGGGAAAGCCCTCACCGCCGAAGTTGATTATGGTGTGACTGTCGATTGTTACTTACAAGTCCCTGACTTGGTTCACAATTGGGTTCCGCCTGTTCTTTGTTTGAGTGTGTACCCTACCACTAAAGTTGTCATCCCCCCAAACACTTAATTCTAAGTTACAGTGATAGACCATGGAGACTAATTTTCTTACCTTCAGATTCAATAGAGATCAAATAAAATATGCACCAATTTGCACTAGTTTCTAGCCCTCCATGAACCCCATCTAGCAACCGATTCTTACTTACAAGTCCATCTCCCCGTCATGGACATGGTGTCAAATTGTTCTCACTATCAAATACACCGGAAACCAATAATAGGGTTCTGTTCGAAAAAAATATAACTGTTAACACACCTCCATCTCGGTTGAAATCTGAATGACAACCTCGATGGCCATTTAACAGGTTTGTTTCCTTCCCCGACGTGGACCCAGAGGATTTATTCAAACAATATTTACAACGGGTACATCAGCTACGATTCTTCATCAGCGATATTTCGGCCCTTTTTGGCAAGGGTCCTCGTCAGGCTGTCAATCTTCTGGTTCAACTTCGGGGAAGGAAACAAACCTGTAATGAATAACTGAAGCTTCTACCGACTATAAATATCTTATTAAAGTAAGTTATCTTCAAATACTACTATAATGAAAAAACTAGTCCTGTGATTTTATTTTTGACACGGACGCTGTTTTTGCTGGACGATTGGGGCGATGACAGGAAAGGGTTTTTTCTGCATTTTGGTCGACTTAGGTTTTTTTATTAATAAGGGACAGAAAACTTAAATATTATTTTAATAATAACCTCGTTCTACGTTTCTATTATCGAGTACTCGTCTGTATCTATTACTTTGAATAATGACTGCACGGAAAAACTAGTGCTGAGATTTAATTTTTGACACGGCTGCTGTTTTTGCTGCACGATTGGGGCGACGGCAAGAAACATTTTTTTCTGCATTTTGATTAAATTCGGTTTTGTTGTTAATAAGGGACTGAGGCTTAAATTTTCTTCCCTTAATAACCCCGTTCCACGTTTCCGGTAGGGAGTACTCGCCTGTATCTCGGTTAATGCCTGCTCGGTTTTTCTTTATCTCAGCGGCTTCTCGAATGGTTTGATGGAGTCCGGTGCACGTTGCAAGAATTTCAGCTTTTTCAAAATATACTGAATGGGATGGGTTTTCGAAAATATGTTCTGCAAGTGCAGATTTGAAAGTATAGTTATGACGGTGTCCGTTGGAGAGGGCGTGGTCTATTTCTTGCTCATGCTCTGCAAGTCGTTTTCCGAAAGTTCTCTCTGTCCTTCCTACGTAACGCTTTCCGCAATCACAAGGTATTGAATAAATGCCTCTTTGGTACTGATTTGGGACTTTATCTTTTCCGGAGTTTAGGTAGGACAGCAAAGTATTTTGGGTTCTGTGAAAGACTTGGATGTTGTATTTTTTCAAACTTTTGGACAATTTTTCGGTTACTCCGCGGACGTACGGAAGGTAAACGCGGGCATTTTTTTCCTCAGCCTCACCATTACTAGTAGAACTTACAGGATCTTTGGGGGATGAATGCAGCTTCAGTCGTCTTCTGATGATCTGTTCAACCAGTTGAACGGGGTATTTGTTTCCAAATAGGACGTCCCGAATGTGGCTAAGTTCGTCATCTAGGAGATCTTTGTCGCAAATTTTGATGGCTCGGTCAACTAGTGAAATAACCACTCCGCGTTTCACATATTCGGGCTGGTAAGAATCGTATGGAAGGTATCGATCGTTGTGGGTGGGTTTTCTGTAGACTGAGCAGACAAAACTTCCTTCACTGTTAGCAATCAAAACATCTAGGTACGGCAGCTCTTGTGCATCATTTTCAAATTCAATCGTGAACTGGATAGTCGGTTGGATTGAGTTTAAAGTGTCAACGAAACTCACAATGTCTGTTTTTTGGCCTTCCCATGCTGTGAAACCATCATCAACATAACGTTTGTAGAAACTCGGAACCATCGGCGCGATGGTGAAAGCGATTTCTTCAATTTTCCTCAGCGTTAATTCGGCGAGTCCCTGCGAAATGGAGCTCCCCATCGCTGCTCCTTCATGCTGCCAGTAGAATTGCCCCATGTAGATGAAATATGTTGATTCCCAAACAAGTTTAAAACAATCTAGTATTTGGCTTACAGTTAGGGGGGTTTTGTCTGCTAGTTCGGGATAATTCTCGAGTGCTTCTTTTAGGGCATCTAGGGTGAAATCTTTCCTGAGACTGGTGAACAAAGATACAGCATCAATGCTTGCTTTTTGCGTTTCTTTGGTGACACGGTATTTTCTTAACTCTTGGACAAAATCAATGGAATTTTTGATGTAATGCGGCCCTGAATCTAGGAGTGGCCTTATTAACGAGGCTAGAAATCTGTCTAATTTCTTAGTTGGGGCTCGAACGTTTGCTACTATTGGGCGAAGGGGACTACCTGTTTTGTGCACTTTAACTACTCCATAGAAACGCGGTGCTACCGGCCCGGTTACTTTTAGGAACTGTTTCTGGGATTTGGAAATAGGGAGACTTTCTACGAGGTTTCTTACCTTTTTATCAATGGAAGGGGTTGGATCGCTTGGTATTGGGGTGTAGACATCTTTGTCTGCTAAGAGGTTTCGAATTTTCGTGTCGTACTCGTTCTGGTCAAGGACTACAATGGCGTTACCTTTGTCAGCTTTTGTGGTGATGAGAGATCCGTCTTTCCTTAGGCTCTTTAGGGCTTGCAGTTCTTCTTTCGGGAGGTTCGGTTTTGGAGGGATGTTGATCCGGGACTGTAGCAAGTGGGCTGCATCTACTCTTGCTTTTTCAAAGTCATCTACTTTTGCATCTTCATGGAAAACCCTTTCCTGTCATCGCCCCAATCGTCCAGCAAAAACAGCGTCCGTGTCAAAAATAAAATCACAGGACTAGTTTTTTCATTATAGTAGTATTTGAAGATAACTTACTTTAATAAGATATTTATAGTCGGTAGAAGCTTCAGTTATTTATTACAGGTTTGTTTCCTTCCCCGAAGTTGAACCAGAAGATTGACAGCCTGACGAGGACCCTTGCCAAAAAGGGCCGAAATATCGCTGATGAAGAATCGTAGCTGATGTACCCGTTGTAAACATTGTTTGAATAAATGTTTCAAAGTCAGCTTGGGCTCAAAGAATATTTACCCAGAGGATTGCCAGCCTGACGAGGACTCTTGCCAAGAAGGACCGAAATATCGCTGATGAAGAATCGTAGCTGACGTATCCGTTGTAAACATTGTTTGAATAAATTTTTCCAAGTGAGCTTGGGCTCAAAGAATATTTAATAGGGTTAATAGGTACACCATCTAGCACAAGTTGCCAATCCCTCATTGCTGAAGATGATTATGGTCAAACAGCCGATTGTTGCTTGCAAGCCCCCTACATGTCTCATAATTGGGATCGACCTATTTTTGGTTTCAGTGTGTACCTTACTTTTGAAGTTGTCGACCCCTCTGAACTTTCAAACTGTTGTATCTCATGAAGGAATTTTTGTACCAAAAAACGGATGACATATACTTTGCTCAGCTCGGCAAGGTCTGTCGATTGCCGTTGAGACAAAATTCTAGCTGTATTAGTTCAAAAGTGTCTAATATTACCACTTAGAACGGAGCAAAGGGTAAGCTCTAATTTCTTTAGCAATCAGAGAACTTTTAAAGTTTAAGAGTCATATACATACCATTTCTCTACTGCAATCCCAAGTGCAAAAAATGGAATGGTGATCTTAGCTGAAATCACGAACAGAAATGTGTAGAAGCAATAAATGGCAGCACTTTCGGAGCTGCGGGAAAATGACACTTTTGTTTCTCTAGATTTTCTATTTATCACTCACAGAAGATATGTTGGCTGTTGGACAGGGCAACTGCATCAAATATTTAGCACTTTTGTATTTTTGTCCATCTTCAATTTGAAACTGGTGCCTGCCTGCTAGCCTGCTAGTTCCACTCGAAAGCACAACATGGTTTGATGAAGCGAAAGCTTGGCTGCACAACTTCAGACAATCCTCTCTGACAAAGGCCATACAACTCCGCTTCACTTCACATACTGTAGGCTCTGACTCGAGGACAAGTAAAAACCATCCATTTTGGTCCCAGGCAGGCAGTTTCCAAAATGTAAGGTCATATTCATCAATCCGGCCTAACGTCCACACTTTCAAGTAAAAACCGCAGAGGTTTAGACCCTTACCACTTTCCAGCAATAAGCTGAAATCGGGGTACTAGGAAAAAACAAAAAACAAACAAACCGGGGACAAAACCGAAGTGTTGCTCTCGCAACACAAATAACACTAGCAAAGTAACACAAGTGTTTGAAGGGCCGAAATATCGCCAAATAAATCTCAGCTGACTTATTCAACAAACATGATCGCAGTCAGTTTGGGCTGAAGGAATACTTATTACAGGATTGGTAAAAAAAAGAAAGAAAAAAAAGCAATTGGTACACCAGTTATTTGGAAATAACATGCTATTTTCTTTGCACATCTAATGGAAATTTGCCCAGTCCTTATTATCCGACCGCAAAATAACCAAAACCTGACGGCAAGTCTGAGTCTCATATCCGTGTTCAGAGTTTTAGCCGCGAGTAAGAAGGTTGGTCAAAAAAGATAATTCCTGTCATACGTCCTTTCCGTAAAATCCGATTTGCGTTACCGATGTACTTTCAAAAAACTCGGTGGGTCATTAACTCGACAACGCGTAGGCGGTGCAATTAGACGAATTGGCTTCAAAGCATAGCTAGAGAGCGACGTATGACAAACCTGAAAAGGAAAACAAGAGCTAGAAGCTCATATGGCACTTGGAAGGCTGGTTCAGAGGATGAAATATGGAATTTGCCTCTTCATAGGTTCGTTGTGATCATTTGTAAGCAAAATCCTTTCGCTAAATGATCATAGACCCTTGAAAATCCCGAGAATGTATGGTCTGGTAAAAAGTATTTTATTTTTAACTTGGCTGTAATGGCTAAAGTTCATCTGTAACCAAAACCCCTGAGGCAAACACTATGATGGGCACTTGGGATCATTAATATATATCGTCTGGTCAAATTTTTTTTTTTCTCACTTTTTGGATAGGATGCGCACTTTAAGGGTGCTAAAAATTTATTTCTAAGCAAAACCCTCATGGCACAAATGCTCATGGGCCGAAATGTATCGTTTGATCAACAGTACTTCTATGACTTTGCGGTTAAGATGTGCACTTTAAGGGAGCTAAACGTTCATTTGTAAGCAAAATCCTTAAGGCAAACATGATCATGGACTCATGGGTTCATGAGATTCATAGTTTGCTTAAAAGTATTTTTTTTACTTTGTGGTTAAGATTAGTACTTTAAGGAATGATCAGATTTGGGAAGTGACGATTTCTAAGCCAATCTTGTCAATCTCCAATGTTCCAGCCAAGTTTCGTCGTCCTAGCACATCTGGAAGTACCTTAACTCGCGATCGCTGGAATTCTGGACCCACTCCCCCCTCCAACTTCCCCACAATGCCCGGATCCAGTCCGGTTCTGTAAATGATTAACCTAGAGCATTTATTTTTTATTCCATCAAGTTCCATCCCGATCTCTCTAGTCTAAGCGGTTCACGTATTTCCCGGTCCCCCCCCAAAAAGTTGCCGGATCCGGTCCGGACACGAAAAGAACATCCTAGACATGTCCTCTGTTCAGTTATTAACAAGACCAAACTTTTCGATGGGATCCCAAAAATTCAATATCTGATCCAGACAACTGGGTCTTGTCTTAGCCAGATCCAGTCATCGCCAGAATCCTTGAACATTCTTACGAATAAAATTCAGAAACAGATTAAGGCCAAATAGCTAATCATCTGAGAAAACCAAGTTCAGATATGGATTCAGCATGTGTGTTTACCCGTATAAGTCATATCTGTTTTGACGAAAAGTTCCTGCCACTTCTGCCAATTTCCCGGTTTCGGCCGAACTCTAGAACTACTTGTCCGGCGAAAAAAGAAAGCTCAAAAACGAACTCAGGGTATCTTCTTTCCCCAATAATGAACATCTAATCAACTTCAAATAAAAATTTAACTTATAACAAATTTTCCGACTCCAGCCGGATTCCGGTCGAACTATATGTCCGGGTAAAATATGATTGTCACACACGGATTCAGCGTCTCTTCTTACCCCTAAATCGGTTATCTAATCAGCTAGAAATAAAACTTTAACTTCAAACGATTTTCCGGTTTTGGCCGGATTCCGGGCGAACTACTTGTCCGGGAAGAAAATTGTTTTCACATAAAAGTTCAGCATGTCTTCTTGCCCTAAATCGGACATCTGATCAACTCCAAATAAAACTTTTAATTTTAACAAACTTTCCGGTTTGGGCCGGATTCTGGGCGAACTACTTGTCCGTCGAGAAAATGGTTTTGACCATCGTCTTCAGCATGCCTTCCTACCTCTAAATCAAACATCTAATCAACTTCAAATAAAACTTTTACTTTTAACAAACTTTCCGGTTTTGGCCGCGAACTACTTGTCCGATTACAAAATGGTTTTCACCATCGTGTTCAGCATGTCTTCTTACCCCATAATCGACTGTCACATTAGCTGTTTCAAAATATTTTGTTTGCCCCTTAATTTGAACCCCCTCCCCCACCCCTAAATGTAGGGCTACAAAGCCCATTTACGAACTCGACTGGTCCGCCGACCCAACGAATCCTCACACCAAGTTTCATCAAAATATCTCATTCCCTTCGAGAGTTATCGTGCTTACAGACGGACGGACGGACGGACAGACGGACAACTTTTGCGAAGTCATAGGTATCCCTCAACTTACGTTTTGGGATCCCAAAAATCACTGGAATCCGATCATCCGTTCCAAAGTCACGCATGACTCAGTATTCCGGATTCTTCCTCCCTCCACTCCCCCCACGATGATCGGATGGAGAAAATGTTTATTTCCGAGTCAGTTTGATCGGGTCCCTGACATGCCTGCCAAGTTTCGTCGTGAAAATCCGCCAAACCACCATCAGCGGAATTCCAAGGAAACCCCTTGTTCTTCCGAGCAAGTTTCACTCCGATCTCTCCATTCTAACAGTTCCTCGAGATTTCCCTTCTCCCCCCTCCCCCAAATCCCCCCACAGCTGTCGCAGCGGTCTGGAATTTAAATGGGCATCAGAGACTTATCTTCTATTCAGTTATTAAGTTTCATTCCAGTCCGATCACCCGTTCGAAAGTTACGCACGACTCAGTTTTCTGGACTCCCCCTCCCTCTATTCCCCCCAGATGGTCGGATCATTAAACTGATTATTTCCAAATTAGTTTGTTCGGGTCCCTGATATGCCTACCAAGTTCCATTGCCCTAGCACAGCTGGAAGTACTCTAACTCGTAGTCGCGGGACAGACCGACCGACAGACGGAATTGCGATCGGTATATGGCACTCGAGCCAGAGGCTGCCGGGCAGGCTAAAAGTAAAAACACAAAAATGATATGTCTGTTTCTGTTCAATCGACGAAACGGAAAAGAATCTGCTGTAGGCTGCACTGTAAGAAGCCTTTGCGGCATCGGACCTGAGAAATTGTGCGTCACCGAATGCGGAGATTTTTATTCCAAATCCGGGGAGTTAAAATCCGATGGAGGATTAAAACATTAGATTGCAAAATACTGCAGATTAAGTTTTCTTAAAGCGGATAGCTTTTTGGGGGATCCCAAAACGTAAGTTACGGGATAGGGATACCTATGATTTCGTAAAAGTTGTCCGTCTGTCCGTCTGTTGGCACGATAAGTCTCTAAGGGGTTGAGATATTTTATTCAGACTTGGCATTAGGACTGTTTCTGTGAAAGTACAGGCCAAGTTCCAAGATGGGCTCTGTAGCCTACATTTAGGGGTGGGTGAGGGGTTTCAAATTAATGCGCGATTTTTTTTTTAAAGCATATGAGCATATATGGTAAGGAGACATGGTGAATCCGAATATGAAAATCATTTTCTCGTCGGACAAGTAGTTCACCCGAATCCGGCAAAAACGGAAAATTTGTGAAAAGTAAAAGTTTACTCTGAAGTTGATTAGAGGTTCGATTTAGGGTTAAGGAGACACGCTGAACCCCAGTATAGAATTTTTTTTCTTGCCATACAAGTGGTTCATCCGGAATCAGGAAAACCGGAAAATTTGTGAAAAGTTAATGTTTATCTGAAGTTGATTAGAGGTTTGATTTAGGGGTAAGGAGACGTGCAGAATCCGGATATGAAAATTATGACATGCTTTTTCAGCTTTTGAACTTTATTTCCTTGACGGATAAGTTGGCAAAATTTGCCAAAACCCGGAAATTGGGATTGAAAGGTTCGCCTCTCAATGTCACCAGCTCTTTTGCTATGCATGCAGTTTGCCAAGAGTAACATATTGCTAAAATGAGATAGATATTCCTTCAGCTCAAGCTGTCTGCGAATCATGTTTGACGGTGCAAAACGGATAAGTCAGCTACATTTTGTTAGAGCTATATTTCGGTCCTTCTTGGCAAGGATCCTCTTCAGGCTCAAGCCGCTGAAGCTGGAAAATGAACAAGCTGCAAAATGAATTTAAGCTGAATATATAGCTCTAATAAAATGTAGCTGACTGACTTATCCGTTTTGCACCGTCAAATATGATTCGCAGTCAGCTTGGGCTGAAGGAATATCCATCATCAAAGTACGGAACTTCAAATCGCCCATACATGCCGCCGACAAGTATCCATCTTAGCTGGAAATATGAAGAAAAGACAGGTAACTCCAAAACCGAAATGCAGAAGAATCTCCACCCTTTCAACGACCCAATCAAACAGAAAACACAGCAGCAGCCGTGTGATTTCAGATTAAGGGCAACATAAAATATGTTTTTAAGCGAATGAGAGTCGCCGAAGGGGTACCGATTGTCTGGATGAAGAGGTTCAGTATATATTCACTTTTGGGATCCTATGGAAACCTTTGGTCTTGTTTCAGAAGAGCTAGGAAGGTGAAACTTAGCAGGCAGTATTTGTACCTGCCCAGAGTTGGCTGGAAATTGTCAGTTCCCGGTTTCAACCGTTCGAGGAGTCGCAAATGGACGAGTGCCGAAAGTTGGCTGGATTCGAGGCAAAGTTTGGTGTGCGTAACAGTTGTAATATGCCCTATGCGTGCCGGTTGGCAGTACGGGACGAGTTCTCCAACCAGGGGAAGGGGTTGTTGGGGGCCAATTTATTGTTTCTTTAAAGGCCCATTCATAACGGGTTTTAGCTAATACTCGGTACCAGCTAGTTCCGGAAACCAATCTGAGACCGAGAATTAGCTGGGTTTCTGCCGTTCGCAGTTGATATCGGTGCCAGTTTCGGATACCAGCTAGTCTCGCACCCAAGTTGAAATCATTTCAACTTTTGAGGGTAATAGCCAATCAGATTATTTTGGGGAAAATTGAGGAATATTCTGATTGGGTAATTTTGAACCATGCCCGATAGATAAAATCACATCCACTCCTTGCTGTCTTGAAACCCGAAAGTGAATTTAGGTCATTGTTATTCGGTCTGACGTGGTTCAGTATTAGCCAATCGGAACATTCCTGAGTATTCCCCAAGTACTGTGATTGGCTAGTACCCTGAAAAGTTGAACTGATTTCAACTTCGGTGCGGGACTAGCTGGTACCCGAAACTGACACCAATATCAATTGCGAACGGCAGAAACCCAGCTAATCCTCGGTCTCAGAGGGATTTCAGGAACTGGCTGGTACCGAGTATTAGCTAAAACCCATTGTGAATGGGCCTTAATGGGGAAACTTCGAATGGACTGGGCAATCAAAAGGGATACGTCCACTCAATCTGTGTCGTTTGGTTGACTTCGCTTTGACCGGTCGATGTTATAAGTACAGTTTTCTCTTAGGTATGATGCGAGTTCTAGCTTAGTCTCAAATTTGATGCCTGAAGCAGAAGTGAGTGCCTCAAGTTGGGCATTAGCTCCTGAATTTGTTCCGGTAGGAGTGCCAGCCTCTCAAGAAGCAACAGGTGAGTGACTTATTGCTATTGGGTTCTGGTTTGGGAGCGTGTAGTTGATGTAGCCTGGCAAACATGCTCGATCACCCTCCCTTCCAGCCCCACTACCCTGGTCGGATACGCTCGAAATTTCACATTACATTTTGCGGGAATTTGATTCGTCGTTAAAGCACACCTCTTACTAGAAATGATCTTTTCAAGTTGATAGGGCTTAGAAATATCGGTTTTCGAAAATACCAATACTTGAGTTGCCACATGAAACTAGCGATTTTCTTGTTAGCGCTTGTCGGCTAAATCCAGCCTTCCTGTTCTTCGACGCGGCGGCTGGACGCAAAATATTTGAAAACTGAATGTGCCGTTGTTAAAAAGTTGAGAAACCAAGCAAAGAAAAGAAGGCCAAAACAGAGGATAGACCTGACATGTCTTCCAAAATGAAAAATAATTCTTTGAAGCTTCTGATGTCCTTATGTGTGAGAGAGTTGTCGCAGGACCTTGAGGCTTTCGTCGAAGATTGCGTTGGTCCAGGTCCAGGTCCATGTCCCAGATATGTGAGTTCCCAAAAAGAAGCTATCGGCCACAAACTCATATCAAAGTTAAGACGACAGGTGAACATCTTCTTGAAACCACAATGTACCTACAGCTTGGACAAGGTATATCTCAAGTTCTTTACGTACAAAGAAAAAGTAGATTGCTTCGGTTTGAGAAGGACTACTTTGATATGCATGGACAAAAACGAAGAAATTGATGATTAGAGAGACAAATCGGAGGAAGTCAAGTAGCCTATATGTCCCTACAGTGAATTTTTCAAGGATTAGGCTATCCACAGAAGTCAGCAGATATTGTGGCAACAAATTCCTCCATTATCATCCCGATTGGCTGTTTGCAATTATAAATATCGTCTTTCTATATATAGAGTTTGTTTATCATTTATGAATTGATGTCTCACTGTTTGTCCAAAGTTAGTGTGATTCATAATGCATACATGGAGGCTAGTTGGCACTTCAATGGATAGTATTAGGCACGAACATATTACTAGCTCGTTAGCGCATGACTATTCATATGATCATATTTGCGTATATAGTTATCGAGAGCATCTTCTGGGCTTTTTTTTCTGGAGTGGCCTTGACTTGTAATCTGAAAGAGAACAAGGAAGACTAATGTATGCTTTGTACGTTTAAATCAACCATAAATGCGTTCGACATGTATGAAGTATGTTCAGGTTATTTGTATAATAGAGGGATTGTAGCTTACCTTGCAACAACGAATATTTCGACACCATCATCGAAATAAAGGAAAAAAGGCATTTGACGTCGTGAGGCATAGTACTTACGGCTTTGAGACTAATTATTGTGATCTGCATCTGCAATGTTGAACAGGCTCTACTTGGAGTCTAACCCTAATTTCACACAGAGCAAATCGCGGCGATGAGCGAGATTTTCCAATCGCAGCGATAGAATATTCTTATCACCTGGATGTTCACGCTGAATTTTCGTCGGCAACAGAATTTAACGCGAAAAATTTGAAATTACAGCCTCGTGACGAAAGACATGGATGATGATGATGTTTTGCTTTCGTCACTGCTTGCTAGACGGCGAAGGAATAGACGTTCAGTATGCTTTCTAGAGAACAGTCGCTTTGAAACTTGAACAGTACAGATGAGGCAGTTTGGTTGCGACCGTGATAGTCTGAAGGCTGCTTACTTGTGTTACGTAAGACCTGTAATCTATTACGCATGCCCCTTATGGGGCCCTTTCGCCCAAAATACAGCATACGTGTCTGACGAAATAGAGTGTATACAGAAGAGAGCAGTCTCAGTTATACTAGGTCAGCAAGTAACTTCCAGTTCCTATGAATCTCTTCTAACAGAATTATCCCTCCCCTCACTACATGAACGTCGTAACATACTAATTCTTAAGTTTGGGTGTAAAGTCCTTGCATCTGTCCAACACCGAACAATCCTCCCACCTGATGCAGCAATAAACAATCGTACGCGTTCGCAGCTGAAACTAAAAACGGTTAAAATCAAAACAAAGAGACATAGTAACACATTTGCGCCATTTTTCGTTAACTTGTTGAGTAAGTAAACTCGTGAGGGTTTAAAAGAATGAAATTTTTGTAAAGACAATCAAATTAGCTATTAGCTAGCAAGTTTCTGTCTAATAAACCTTACTGACTTACTTACATGAGATCTACATAGGTTCGGACACATTTTCCCAGGCTTTCAATAATAGCACAGACAGGCCCGTATCCAGGAATTTTTTTCGGGGGGGGGGGTTGCCTGCAGATCGGACAAAAAAGTACAAAAAAGACATAAATCAGAGGAAAAAGCCTATAAAATGACTATTTTTGTATGTTTCGGGGGGGGGGGGGGGGGGGTCAACCCCCTACCCCCCCCCCCCCCCCCCCCCCTGGATACGGCCTTGAGCACAGAGTTCTTATGTTCCTTTTCTCGCTTTTCATACTAAATGGGGTAGAACTGAACAGCAATAACCAATTTTTCTAAAAGTGAATCATCAAAAGGGTCGTCCATGTTGCTGTTGCGTGCATAAAATCGTACTGTCGCCCGATTAAAGTTGAATTTTCCCAACATTGAAATCGCCTGACGAAGCAACAGAAATTTCCGATTTTGGCGACGAAAATCTCGGCAATGGCCGATATCGCCTCAGTGTGAACGTCTGTGTGAACCTAGGATAACTGTACCGTGACGTGCTTTGTGCTCGCGCTCTAGAACGGTTCTGCCTTCATTTCATTTTTCCCCTCTCGGCTTCTGTATTTATCGGCTCGCCTAGAACGGTGCGGTGCATCCGCCAAGCAGACCACAATAGTAGTACACCGTCTTCGTCGTCAACTGTACTTGTATTGCATCTCATTACACTGTACACAAAAATCTTGCAGTATTTGCTACTGGGATTAATATTGTCTCTACTGAGATAAGATTATTTCTAATTCGGATTAATCTTATCCCAGTAGAGATAATGTTAATCCCAGTAGCAAATGCTGCAGTTAACTTTAATCCTTTCTCGGAGAAACTTTTTACAGTGTATGTAGTGACCCTGGTGGTTTGAGGAGCATTAACCGTGCACTGTAAACAGTATTTCCGTATAAAGATTGAAGTTAACTGCAGTATTTGCTACTTGGATTACTCTTATCTCTACGCAGATAAGATTAATACCAAATAGAGATAAGATGAATCTGAGTAGCAAATACTGCGGTTAACTTTAATCTTTATACGGAGGGACTTTTTACAGTGTATGTGTTCCTAATTTGATGAAGCTGCGAATTGTTGAATGTTGGAAAATGTTGATGCTTCTTACAAGCTGCTGGAACCCACTGAAGTTTCGAGGTTAAACACTCCATAGTCTACCAACAAACAAAAAGTACTAGTTTCCGTTATTATAAATAATAATAACAACGTTTATTTCCTGAATAGCTCATAATTACTCGCTAGCGTCGGATCGTCACACAATTATCAACACGGCTAAAGCTTAATAATCATTTCTCAATAATTACCTTAAAATATGTATATGTATATACAATTAATAACGAATATATCACAGTTCAGAATTAAAATAATTTACGAAATATGGTACAAATGACGAAAGATACCGGTTAGTAGAGTGGATATCGGGGCGAACAAGGCTGGTACAAGTACGGGTTGCAACGCGAGGCCTTGTTTCAGGTCGAGTCTGGTTTGGGGCTTCGTAAACCGGTAGGAGAGATCTATGAAGAGGACAAGCATTTACGTCCAAAAGTCCCTCAGTCGACTCAGTAGACAGACAAAGATACGTTTGAGACTACACCAGTTTTTCGCATGAAGCTTAGCCCTCGAATAGGTTGTCCCCCCCCCCCCCCCCCTTCCTTTGTTATTTGGTGAAGGGAACGTTGGGTCAGCGAGGACGTTCAGGCTATCAAAGGAGTCAGGATTGAGTACTACGAGTTGGTGAAGATGCCATCGATTGCTTCTCGTAAGAGCAAATTTGTGTTGGAGACCGCAGCCACTTGGTCAGGCTTAACCATCGTTACTTCGCCATAAATGCTATGGACTGTCAGTGAAAACATACTTCACGTGTCTTAAAGGGCTTGTTGGTTCGATGAAGTCATTCAGGCTATCAAGGCCGCCCTCGAGTAACATGTAGCCCAGCAATAAAGACACTAAGGGCGTAAAAATTACAGGTCAGTGCGCGTGCATTCGAAGTGTGCAATTTGACACTGGCTAAGCATTTAATGGCATTTAATCGCACTTGAGAGCTGATTTCATATGCATGCGCATCCTGTGATTAAACAGTATGTGAAGCACATACACAGAGCGCATACGAAGATGCCCATGTTTCCGTAAGAAGGGGGCGTAACTTTCGTTCGTTAGCTGATGGAAAAGATAATGTACGACGATGTTGGCCGTGGTTTGGGGAGGGATTTTTTGCAGCTTAATCTTCCTATTCAACGGTCATGTCCAGCTTAATGAGCGCATGATAAAGATGTTAGGTTTAAAGTATTGGCAATTGAAATTTCTGAGCTCTCGGAAGGCGGAACGCAACGCTTTTTTGGCGGTCTTGGTGTTGGTTGGGTCGACCGCATTGGTCTGTCGAGGGCGGTTCAGTCTAAACGGATTCACTCCGTAAAGACTAGCTAGTACCGTACGAGAGCTATCATTTGAAGCCGAATGAAAGATAATCATGAAGAGCTAGATCAATCCCTGAACTGTGCTTACCCTGCCTTACTCTACATTGTATGATGTACACGTAAATGATATGATATGCGTTTGTGACTGGAGTGTTGAGCACTTTGTTTTATGGGTTTGCTTGTACAACTGCAGTTATATCCTTCAGCCAAAGCTGACTGTGACTGATATTCAGTGCCGCTAAACTACTATTCGAAGCTACAAACTACCGCCAACTGTAGTAGCAATGTTTTGGTCCTTCTTGGCAAGGGTCTAGACTTAAAAACCTCCCGGTGATCACAGGCTCGTTGTGCAACCTTTCGAGGGTTTGTGTCTCTGAAAATAAGGATAAACGACTAAATACAGACAAGTAGCCTAATAACAAGTAATTGTAACTGTAATAACAAGTAATAACAAAATAATACTAAAAACAAGTAATTCTTTTCTGCAGAGAAAGTATCGATTGGTAAACCCAGTGGGAGTTATTGAGAAGCGTATTAGTGACTCTACTCAATGTCAGGAGTCATTCCATCTTTGGTCATTTCTGTTTATTCCGAGTTCGTAGTCATCGGAGTATGTTTTTTCCTTTCCGTTGTTTCTTTTTTCCTTTTTCTTGTTTTTACTCCGTCTTTTCTGGGCCTCGCCCAGTTTTGTTCAATGACGGCTTATAAATAAAATAACGATGACGATGATGAAATCTACGTTTGGGGGACGTTTTTCATATGGGGCGATTAGCGTAGTTTTTTTTATGTCGAGGACGTTTCAGAGCTAAGCCGCTTTTCTGGGATCATGGATCCTCTTTTGTTTGGATCCGCAGTCCCAGAATCTTCTTCTAGCTGTTTTGTTTGCTCCGCAAATGCGGCGGCCTTGTCCTGTTTGGCTGAAGATGGTGGTGGTGGGGGGGGGGGGGGGGTCGGTCTTCTGTGGGATCCACGCATTTATTACCAAGATGAAACAAGTTCTGGTGTGTGTGCAACGGCCGCTTCAAGTCGACCGTTTGTTCAATTTTTTTTTTGGTCAGATCATAATTTAACGATATGCGCGAGCGTTTATTTCGATCCTCGTGTCTCTTTTGATTACCAAAGGGGCGTGGCTGAAGATACCCAGGCCGAAATCAGCTTTTGAATCTTCATTTTAAACTGCCGAGCATCTGACGGGGAAGTCCCGTCCTCACTTAACTGTGTTATTAGTAGTAAGGAATGACAGTGAACGGGTTTCTGTTCGGTCTCACCCCGTACTTTTAGTTAGTTTTCTATATTTTTGTGCAAGACAGATAGGTAGATATATAGATATTTTTTTGGTTCGGCTCATGACACTAAATATGTCAATCAGCCGTTAAGTGTCTCGTTTGTAATAAATCGGGTTCTTGGCTTTTAGGCAAATCAGCTGTAGCTCACTCCAGTTCATTTATTTCTTCTGGTTGCAAGTATAAACGAAAATTGCTTATCAGATATTATATGTGATACAAAATATGTCAAATCAGTACTTTGTGTTATTTATTAAAAAAAAATAATTCACTGTTTCAACTCACTTCTGAACTACTTATAGTGTTTCCCAATCCTTTAGGCAAATGCATACATAATAAATACTCCATTAGTCTAAGCTGACTGCGAAATAAATAATAATAATACTAAGATTTGTTTATTAAGCCAAAAGGCTGCACAATAATGAATAGGCTACATGTATCGCCACACAATAAACTGTTACACTTATTAGTAAAACTACGCTAAACTTTCTGTCCTATGTCTGAACACTTCAAGTACATATTTAGCCTACGTACTTTGACGATGAAGTTGGAGCTCGTAGATTTCATGATACCGGGAAGCGGTACCAACCCTCTGCGGACAAAGTTTACCCTCAGAACCGAAAGCGATTGGCACTCTAACATGAAGTGGGTCGAATCCTCCTCCTGCAACTTGCAAAGAGGGCGAAGGTTAGTCTCTCCCGCAGGGGCGTCCCGACACCTTCCTGGTAGGGCGGGGGGGGGGGGGGTGCGACTTCAGAATGTTACCGGAATTTTTCGAAGTTTTACCGAAATTTTTCGAGGTTTTATCAGAAATTCTCCGTAGTGACCATCTCTGCAGAAACTCTAGAATAGTGTTGTGTCCTGAATTGGATTATGTGTTAAAAAAAAGCTAGTTAAGTTCAACTGGAAAGGAAGCTTATTCATAAATCTGATATTTGAATCCACTGAAATAGTAGTGAACTGATAGACAAAAATGCTCCTTATATATTTGGTTTTATTTGGTTTTCCCATGAGGCCCCGTCTTGAGGGTCCTGGTATGTCTACGTGGCTCAGACAGTGGAGTCCTAGACTTCTAAATTATATCCAAAAAAACTGTTTATTGTTTATTGGTCACGGTAAAAGTTCCTTGTGTAAAGTGCCATCTATGTATATAGTTTGACACATCTGAGGGATTTTGTATTTTTGCACCCGGGGCTCTGGTAATAACGTTCAGAGTGTGCGCTGCTTGCACGACAAACAAAAGTTCATCTAGACGCGGAGAATTTGAATTTGAACAAAATCCTGCATTTTCAGGGCTAAAGATGCGACATCGGAAAAGTTACTCCTGTAGGAAAATGATTTTAGGATATGTCTTGCAGTAAATCTGATATTTTTATTTTATTATTCGGCAATGGCTTTTGTCAAGCGTAGAGGGATAAGCACACATAGGTACCACAAATCCGAAAGAATAAGTTCATTCTATGAAATCGATTATCCCTGGATAACGGAGAACCGAAGTAACGCATTTTTATCGGGTTTTCAGGAATATTTAAGTGAGTAAGTTATACATTACGAGATTGTTGGATATCAGTCCTACATGGTCGAACTTTAAGATTGCCGATTAAAACTAAAAAGTCTTCGACCTTCAGCCCACCCTACACATTTTTTCTTCTCGTTTTAAGCGTTTTCCGTTTCTTCACAACACATCCAATTTTACATTCGTCAACTAGATTGGTTTCACATGCGATTAGCAATAGAGGCTGATCAGCCATTGTTGAAGGCAAGGTGGTCTTAATCAACTTAATTTTGCTAAAAAGTCTTCCTCTTTTGGTGAGGCAATAGGCATTGTCTTAGCCAGCTTGAGCGCTCCCCATACTAGTGGTAAGAAATCTTTCAATTCACGAAAGACTACTTCGAATATATCTTCAAACTTTTTGTTTGTTTCGAGGCTCTCGTGGTGACTTCCGAGATCATGTCGGAACAAGGCTAACTCGTTTTTGGACTCTTCTCGGCTTATTGCCGGAAAGGAGTCGAGAAAGCTGTCGAAACTGGAGTAGAAGGTACCGTATTCCTGGAACAGTATTTGTCGTTGTAAATTATGGAAATTTCAGTAGCTGTCTGATTCTTATAAGCTGATGAATGTTCCGGTACGCTGTGTTGTATAATATAATAATATTATTTATTTATTACCCACTTACATCAAAAAGATTAATAGTGGAGTATAAACTTGAAGAAGGAAAAAAAAACGGAAAAAGACGTAAAACAAAAACTAAAGTCAACAAAACATTAATCAAACAAACGGATCAAACCGTGGTGAGGCGACAAACGTCGATACGCTGTTTCTGAGAGCTTTTTGTGTAGGTCAGTCAACTTCTCAGTAATATTCGGAAGATAAAACTTTTTAACTATCTTTCGATTCTTGTACCACAGAGGAAGATAGAGAAGAAATTTACAGAATCGGAAGTAAGAAGATCGAATATCACTAATATCTTTTTTCTTAAATATAGGGTAAAGCCCAGAAAGGTAAAGAACAGAATGATCGGAGAAAGTAGAGTAAAGCTTACCAAGGGCGACACGATTGTATTTCCCTCGATTGGCTACAATTTTAGAGTAACCAATCTGGATTTTCACTCTAGCATCCCGGACAGCGCGCTCCCGAAGAGTTTTAAGATTTTTTGTAAGTGTAATACCCAACCACCGGATCGAATCTACATGAAGGATAGAGAAATTTTGAGAGCTTAGAGGTCTAGTAGAGGAAGGAACGTTGAAAGAAAGATACTCGCATTTATCAGCATTAAGCGATAGACCGATTTTCGTAAAAGAAGAAGAAACTTTATGAACCATATGCGAGAGACTGAGTTTAGACCGGCTAATTAGAAGAATGTCATCAGCATAAGCAAGGTAGGAGATATCACTCAAACCAACAAAACACATAGAAGAAATATTTTCAAGAATACCAGAAATACAAAATTTGAAAATACTTGGAGATAACACTCCACCCTGCCGTACGCCGCGACAAAACATTAGAAGATGAAAGGGCACCGTTAGTTTTAATCCGAAGATAGGAATTACCATACCAAAACTTTAGAAGAAAAATAACAGAAAGGTTAATACCATGACTATAAAGAGAGTAAAGAGCCTGACTATGTACAACACTGTCGAAAGCCTTGGAAAGATCGAGAGCACAAATATGAAGACCATAACCTTTAGCCGAAGCATCTTTAAGAAGGGAAGCAAGAGCACGGTGAGCGTGCCGGCAGCCAATGCCAGTCTGAAAACCAAACTGATTCTCCCCAAAATTAGCATTAATGCTTATGAAAGGAAGTAGGATATACTCAAGGATTTTACTAAAATTACAAGCAACCGTAATAGGCCTGTAAGAAGAACAGTCCAGCGTTCTTACCTCGCTTAAGTACAGAAGTGACAGTTTCGCCAGCAGATATCGCATCTGGCGTCAATGGTCTCCAGGCAGTCCTCAATGCTGCACAGAGCGAATCAGGTCCTTGCTCCAGACATCATGTTAAAGTTATACAACGCTTTTGTGGTACCATACCTCATGTACTGCTGTCAAGCTTGGGGAAATACGTATAAATCTTACTTAAAGCCTATAATGACCGCACAAAACCGTTGTGTCAAAGCAACATTTCGCCTTCCTAAACTGTACCCAACAGATCAACTATATAATGACACGGGAATCAAACCCCTCAGCGAGATAATCACCGCTCAGACTCTTCGCCTGGCCCACTCTGCTTCACTCGATAAATTACCTGCTTCTCTCCAAAATTATTACGTACCTTGCCGTACTGTACACAAAAATCGTTTCCTACGTTCTACTCTCCATCAATTTATTCTTCCTTTAAGACTGACAACTGCCTACCGAAATTCTGCCATATACAAAAGCATTAAACTATGGAACAGTATACCCACACATCTACACCAATCAACAGATTTCAACACTTTTTTCAAGAACACCCGTACACACTTACTCATTTTCTCTCAATAAATCTTCCTCTTTTTTTTCTTTTTTTCTTTTTTTTCTCTCTTTTTCTTTTTTTCTTGTTCTTTTTTGTTCTTTTTCCTCTTTCTGTGTCTTTTTCGGTTGTGTTTCATTTCCTTTAATCTTTAAGTTGTAGTTTAGCTAGGCCTACACAAAATTATTTTCCTTCTAGGCCAATAGACCAAGTTGTCCAGTGTTATACAATTTTAGTACGTAAATAAATACTTGAAATACTTGAATACTTGAAATACTTGTTCCACACAAAAAGCTGTCAGGAACAAGGGAACAGCAGAGGCACATTTGGAAAAACAACTGTAAATGGAAAAACAAAGACGGGCAATTTATTTTTAGATGACACGCACTGATACCGTCAACATCAAAAGAGCTTGATTTCAGTTTCTTAACGGAAGCAATTACAGCATTAGCTGAAACGGGAAGAACTTGTGCCTGAATCAGGGAAGACGGTAGAACCGAATCAAGCAATTTCGAGTAAAACGCGTGCACTGCATAATTCACTTTGGAAAATATAACTGAGTAGTGGTCATACCATGCGGCTGGTGTAATTGGGCCATTAGGATTTACCGAATTATCTAATTTAGCTGAATTAATCACTTTGTCCCATTCACTCTTACTGGTAGGACAATCTAACCCTTTAAATCGGCTTGAACGCAGACATTTCTTAAACTCGCGCTTAGTATTTTGCTTTATATCAAACACATTCCCAGATAGTGGACGACCGTTCGCTGTCCATATACGCAGCCACAATTTGGCTTTATTTTTAACACTTTTCAGCTCAGGGATCACACGACCAGATTGGTTTCCTCGTATTTCTCCTCACTCGCTCCTGAGGGACAGCAACCTCCTCGGCGCGTTTCAAACACCACACAATTTGGTTGTAATAATGGTTCAGATCATAATTACTTTTGGTAGGACTAACACTCCGCTGGAGTAGATGAAAGGGTACACGTAAGGAACCAAGGAGCATGGCCAGGGTTGAAATATATAATGGCATATCAACTTTTTTTCCAGTTTCTCCGAACAAACCACTTAGAGGCAGGAGCACAAGCCTGGTCTGTACTGTCTTTTCTAATCGAAAAGCAAAGCGATAATGCACTATTGAGGATATAATGTACGGGGAACAAATTACGTGATCAATATCCGATAGGCTGCCGGAATTATGCACGTACGAGAAAGATAGATCCTTCGCAACTATTCTGTAATCGGGGAGACAATCAAGTAGGTTCACAGTACGAACAGAATCACGTTTTACATCAGTGTTCATATCTCCGATAATCATGAATTCATACCCATTTTTGCATATGCTTTGAAGGAGAGTTTTCAAACTAGAGCATGCTTTGGAGAATTTGTTAAGCGAAGTCACTTTTTTCCCATCGTGAGGCAGGTAAGTGTTTAGTGTTGTCTGTCTGTCTGGTAAGTGTTGTCTGTCTGCAAGCATCACTCTGGTAAGTTGTGTGCCGGTGTCATGCTGGCAAGCTGTGAGTCTATACTTATCCGGTAAGCATCAACCTTCCGTTAGATTCCCTGAGGCAAATTCTGGTAGATTCCGTGGAGCAATGTCCGGTAGACTTCCTAGTCCAGGCTCTAGTAAATTCCCTGAGACAAGTTCCGATAGATTCCTTGAGCAGGATTTCGGTAGATTGGCTGAGCAAAATTCCGGTAGACTCCGTGGGGCAAAGTCCGGTAGATCCCCTGGTCCATCCGCGATTAAATCCCTGAGATAAGTTCCGGTGAATTCCTTGAGCAAGGTTCCGGTAAGTTCCCTGAGGAATAATCCGGTAGATTCCCTACAAATCATCGAGTTGAGGTGAATTTCGCCGCAACAGTCAAAATTTACCGTTTTTTTTTCCACAAACCTTCTGCGGGGGGAGGGGGGGGGGAAGGGCAGCACCCCCCTCACACACACCTGGGGACGCCCCTGCTCTTCCGTGCCAGCTTTCCTCCTATTAAAAAGTTACTCTTACTGAGGGTCGGCAGGCTGTTAGATCGAGCTGGAGATGGAAGACGGAAAAGTAAGCTACGCTGACGAATGTCAAAGCTGACTTATTACATTTTGAGCCATTGTTTAATTTGTGCGTAAATAATGGCGTAGCTTAGATGGAACCGTCGGTCCCATACTTTTAAAGGACCACTCGCACTATTTACTCTTCAACTTAGAGTATGGAAAAACTTCTCGCAGACAACCGTCGACAGCGTGATACACATCGAAGGCAGCAAAACGCGGCAATTGAGAAAATCAGCGTGCTTTTTTATAGAGGGGTTAGAATGTACCGTACGAAATTGGGGTCTCCGGGTTTAGAAACATGGAGTGATTACGGAAGTAGGTTGCGTTAGTATTATAGGTAAGACAGGTCCTTTAAAGGAGATCTACAGTGGCTCGTCGTGGTGGTTTGCAACAGGCTACTGCCGTCCCAACCTGCGCGGAAGCAAAAAATAACAAGGAGTTACATTTGATTCCGAACACACTATATTTTTTCGCGTTTTCTCCCCTCATTTAATTATTTTACTCCGTACTTCGTTTTACCCACTTTCATGGGCAATAAAGTTAAATCAATCTGATAGGCTGATTGAACAATCTAAACGATCCCAGATGTCTCCCAACAAGTCAACATCTCCTATGAGCCGTACATGTTCAATACAAGCTTGTCTCCCCGGTGCGACCCGCTTTAAAACGTTTTATTTTTGTGTTGTTTCTACGTTGTTGAATACTGTTTCTATAACGTTTTTTACACTGTATCGTGTTTTGTTATAAATGAACCGAACTGTTCAGCCCCCCCCCCCACTCGATAGCTACCAGGTAGTCATTTGAGCTTTGGCTGCAGCGGAAACAGAAAAAACTGAAGAATACTGTGATTGTTTTGTTCTTAAACTATGTTTGTTACAAAAGGTTATCCTAAATACGGGAGAGGTAACCGTATGTGAAAAAGTTAGGGAATAAAGATAATGTAAGAATACCAACATAACTACTACCAAAAATGGATGCCTGAAATGAGTAGGATACCATCCTTTATCTTATTTTCAATAGTGTCAGTGGCCTCTTCTGCTTGCCGATCTAGTTATGCCGGAAACATTTGAGCTAAAGTGTTGGCAATAATTTTCCGCTGAATGCCGCCCATCATTGCATTTTTTCAGGTAGGACCTACTTATTAAAACGTTCGAAACAAGATGTATTTTTTGCTGGTAATTAGTTCGGTTTGAAGAGTCTATTAATCTCTGACAGTCCACTGATTTATGCATACCGAAGTGCATTTAGTAACAAGGTTGAACTACAATTGTAGGGGGTAGGTGTGAAGTCAGACGAATCAAATTAGTTCTTTAATAGGTTTTCATATTCAGTTATTTTCGCAGTCGACGTCTATCATTGGTGTTCTCAGGCCGATACCTTTTGTCTTTGTGGCAGTGTTTTCTTTCTGGCAGTCTTTCCTGCTTGTCAGACCCTAAAAGGAAAGCTAAGTCGAAAGCTAAGAAAGCTAATAAAGATGGTTAAAATGTGATATAGATTTGAACAAGGAAAGGAAATACTGTAGCAAGAAAAATAATAAGAGCTGAAAAATCGTATGGCACTCGTTAAGGTAATCAGGAAGGTTCGCGTTCTTAAGATCGAATGGCTATTCTGCCCCCCCCCCCAGGGGCCCCCGGAGTGGCTGGATCTGATCTGGATCACAAATTCCAAATCTAAAAATTTTGGCGAGTCCCGCCCACCAAATTTTGTCCCCCGCATTCAACTCGGATCTGTCGCATCTAGGTCTTTTGATCGTTCAGCCCACAAATTTCAATCCCGATTCCAACACTTCAAGTGTGCGGAAAGGTTTGAGGGGCGCCTCCTATTCCCCCCCACAATGACCGGGTCGAGTCCGGATCTAGAAACGGCTTATGCCCTTCCTGTCCACCACGTCCCGTCACGATCACTCCACCCTAAGCGTTCCACATGATTTACTGGATCCCTCCTCCAACTTCCCCCACAGTGGCGGATATGGTCCAGATCCGATCCTCTCCGGATTTCAGAAAAAAAATCGGGGACATGTGCTCTTGCCAACTGTTGGATGGATCATAATTAAATTGATTGAGTAAAGTTTCATCCAGATCGAATCATTTCTTGGAAAGTTATGCATGCCACAATATTCCTGAGTACCACCCCTCCACTGCCCCCTGATGGTAGGATCCGAGCTTCGAGAGTTCTGAAGTCAAATCTGATCTGGTCCCTAAAATGTCTGACAAGTTCCCTCATTCGTGAGCCGGCTCAGTTCTGAAGCAGTTTCAGCATCTGCCAGTATCTAAACGTATGTCTAAAATTTTCATTTGTTCTTTAAAATTTTTTACTAACTTTTGTTGCTGTCTGAGAATCTTGTTTTGTTGTTGTTGTTGTATTTATTCACTTTACGTTTGACGTCATAATTGCTGTTGTTGTATTTATTCACTCTACGTTTGACGTCATTTTATCTTGGTACAGTTATTTTTGTTGCCAAAAAAACGAAAATTCGGCTAGTCCGTGAATGGTTTGGAAATAAATTGAATTGAAAGTTTCATCCTCCTAGTCTGTCTGGAAGTACCCTAACTCGTGATAAGTGGAACGTCTGACTTAAAACGATCGGTACATGGCATATACCGTTGAAGTTAGTTAGCTTCCTCGTCCCTACCAAACATCACGGACAACTGGGCCGAACAAGCACACGACGTTCTTCACTGTTTTCTGGCCGACGTTTGATGTGTTTTTGATGTATTTTTAATTTATTTTCTTTTATATATTTCGCTTTTCAAAATGGCGGGTCACAAATAAGACTTACGTATTACTTACTTACTTACTTGAAGGCTACAATGTCTGTAAAATCAGAGCAAAGAAAAGGCCTACAATCTTCTCCTTAAAATGGCAAGTGTTAAAAATGTCAAGAGCAATGGCAAACTCAGAAGAAATAGAATTGTGTATGCTTTTGTTGAGCGTCGGTCGTCTTTTTATACGCAAGAAATAAAATCCTGCAAATATTTGTCTGGCAAAACAAAGAAGAAATCGAATTCTGCATGCTTTTTGTCGGGCCTCAGTATTCTCTACGGCATATCGGATTCTTTTTATACATAAGGAATACATAAGAAATAAAATGTGTAGGCCTATGCTTTTCTCGGGCGTCGTCGGCACCTCGGGTTCTTTTTGTACGCAAGAAATTGTTCCCGGGCAATTGTTGACCTCGCGCTGGTCCTAAAAAGTTCGAAGCAACGCGGGACTTCTTATAACGTAGGGAAATGTACAACAAGTTTTAGTACTTGAAATAAAAGGTCCCGATGTGTTTTAATCTTTTTATCAAGAACAAATCTCCGAAAGATTGCAGATGGACGCCGAAGGGTAACTATCAGATAAATTACCAAGGGCTTTTCTGTTTCTTCCTCTGTTCCGAAGGTCATTGTAGCTGCACGCAAGTGAACGTGGACAGTTCGTCGTACCGTTACAAGTCCAACTGGTTCGATTGTTTGTCACATGCTTAATCCGCCACTCGGTTGATTCGTTATAAAGCAGATGCTTCACAGACACATTTATACAGACAGATAGTAATCCAAGTAAAAGAGGGCAAAGTTCCAAATCGTCGACTTCTTGTAAAAAACTAAAATGCTAAACCAGTAAATGATTTAGTTTTCGCCTGACACGGGCAGTTGGGCTTTTATCAAGTTAAAAACTAGATATCTAGAAACTACATGCTATATTTGCACTTATAGTGAGGAATTTGGCTTGTCGTAATCCCATCTGTATGTCAAAAGCTTTGGCAATGCAGTAGCTGGTTGGAAAACTGGAGACGATTGAAGTTTGTGTTGTGTCTTGACTTCCGCATTTTGAACTCCAGGTTAGTCACACCGAGTTCGTCTCTAAAGTTGGTAATTGTCTCTGGTAAGTCATTTGTGTGACTACACTGTCAGAAGTTTCATAACAGATTGCGCATAACACTTTCAAGAATAACACCTTTTCACTTAGAAAAAAACTGTTATGACCAATTAAGTTTATACTATTTCCTGCCCAGATCTCCAACAACACCTTCCATAGGTAAAAATACTACACTGTCAGAAGTTACATAACGACAACAGCAGGATGCGCGGTTTCAACAGATAACACTTTGGGATGTTATATGTTATGTTTCTTTCGTTCCCGTTAGTATTTTTACCAACTGAAGGTGTTGTTGCAGATCTAGGCACGAAAAAATGTAAACTTAATTGGTCATAACACTTTATTTCTAAGTGAAAAGGTGTTATTCTTGAAAGTGTTGTGTGGAATCTGTTATGAAACTTCTGACAGTGCAGTTGGGCCATGACAAAGTATTCGCGGAACGTATTGTCTGTATGACGAGTTGTCCCGGGAACGGATTGTCCAAGTGACGAATTGTCCTTAGGAAGGATCGTCTAAGAGACGAATCATGCGTTAGACGAATTCCCCTGTAGTCGATTTTTCAGTGTCATCAGCGTCTGCTTGCATGTTATTATTCGTTTCAGCAATCCCTCTTTCTTCTTCATAGAGCGCAAGACATACCATGGGAAATGTCTGTTGTAGCTACTATGATGAGAAACATTCAGCTTGACATTAGAGACACTAATGTTGGCTAATTTTGCCTCTCTGACAAGCGGCTATTGAAAAAAAATACCTTGTTTTGCCGCTCGCAGTTAACGAATAATTTCGCTCGTTTATGCAGTAGTTTTTTCAAGGTTTATCGCGCAGTTATTAAGTGTTTAGCAACAATGTAATTTCGCATGTTCTGCTTTAATTATTGCGTATTCTTCTGTTTTCAGTTTTTTTCCCATGCAGGCGTTTAATGTCACACGTCATACTACCTTAGGTTAATATAGTTGCGAGGGGATGCTGACTCGGTAGGCACCACTGTACAGCCTTTTTGGGGCACCGGCTCTCGGTGTGAGAAAAAAAATGTAGTCCAATACCAGCTTTGAACAAATTTTGTCTCCTCACGCTTCGAATGTACTTTAACCCAAAGGATCCTCACACAAGTTTGAAATCGGTTGGTCTAAATCTATTGTTTTCTTCTATTTCTTTTTCCACTTCTGACTTTTCTTTTGCGTTCTTTTCCTCTTTTCTGTACTGCCTTCTTCTGTTTTTTACTATAATTTGTATGCTATTTAATTTTTTTTTTTTTAATATCGCGTTATGATTTAGCTAGGCCTACACAATTGTCTTCCCCTTCTAGACCAAGTCAAGTTATCTCCAATGTTGTGTAATGTAATAAAATATTTGAACACTTGAACAAAGTATCTCACAAACGGTCGCACTGTTAGGAGTCATATTTTTTTGTACCCCATAAAGTGAAAAAAAACAACTAAATATTTGGCGGTATTATGAAGTCGTTTTAATATTTCAGCTTGGAAATCCGCCGTATTTTCGAGAAGAAAATTTGTGTCCACTAGCGTCAATGAATACTAGCAGACCTAGTGAATAACTGATGAATGAAGACCTAATGAGCAGGTGAAGAAATATTGTCTGAGGTTAGGATGCTACAGATAAAGTACGATTGTTCGCAATGATCATACTTATCGCCCGGTAATGATTTCTTCCCCGTTTTAGTTTCTTCCGCGATGACCATTACGTAGACTGTAATGTTTACTTTGGGATACGTAAGAGATTTGGCTAATGAAGTACGATATAACGTTTTGAAATCCAGCAAAACGGCATACTTCTGACTTAAAGGACCTGTCTTACCTACAATACTAAAACAACCTACTTCTGTAATGACTCCAAATATTTCTAAACCCGGAGACCCCAATTTCGTACGGTACATTCTAACCCCTATAACAAAACCACGCTGATTTTCTCACTTGCCGTGTTTTGCTACCTTTGAGGTGTATCACGCTGTCGACGGTTGTCTGCGAGAAGTTTTTCCATCAGAAGAACCGGTTATGTAAATTGTTCCCCTGTTTTCCCTTTAAATCAACGGGTATCGGAAAAGGCTTAAAACAGCCAAATGCGTGGGTTATTTTTTGAAAGCACAGCCTAGCTTTAAAGTATTCAAACATTCAAAAATATTGCAAGTTGAAGAATAAATTGTGCGAGGGGTCTTTAAGTATCCCTAAGTATCACAAAGTTGCTCTTTGTGTCTCGAAGTATTTCACAGTAAAACGTTCTTTACCTCGCGTGATACTTCGATATTTGCGAGATGGTTACCAGACATTCGAGATATTTCGAGAAAAGTAAGAGATGGGCTACTTTCGTCTACTTTACACAGTAGAGACATACTTAGGGATACTTGGAGATAGCTATGGGTACTTTTGGCCCCCCCCCCCCCCCCCCCCACCCCACACGAGCAGAATGTTTAGGAAATTAGAAAATCCTATTAAAAGCTGCAGTTTTGGGATCCCAAAACGTAAGTGGAGGGATACCTATGACATCGCTAAAGTTGTCCGTCTGTTCGTCCGTTCGTCCGTCTGTCAGCACGATCAATCTCGAAGGGAATGAGATATTTTAATGAAAGTTGGTGTGAGGATTCTTTGGGTCAAGGGTAAGGTCAAGTTCGTAGATGGGCTCTGTAGCCTTACATTTAGGGGTGGGGGTTCTAATTAAGGGGCAAACAAAATATTTTAAACAGCTAATGTGATAGTCGATTATGGGGTAAGAAGACATGCTGAACACGATGGTGAAAATCATTTTCTTGCCGGATAAGTAGTTCGTCCGGAATCCGTGAAAAAACGGAAAGTTGGTTAGAATTAGAAGTTTTATTTGAAGTTGGTCAGATGTTCGATTATGGGGTAAGAAGAAATGTTGAACACTATGATGAAAACCATTTTGTCGTCGGACAACTAGTTCGCCCGGAATCCGGCCAAACCGGAAAATTTGTTTAAAAGCGAAAGTTTTATTTGAAGTTGATTAGATGACAGATTTAGGGCTAAGAAAAGACGCTGAGTATGTATATGACAGTTATTTTTTACCCGGACATATAATTCGTCCGGATACGGTTGAAACCGGAAATATTACAAGTTAAAGTTTTATTTGAAGTTATTAGATGTTCGTTTATAGGGATAAGGAGATACGCTGAATTCGTTTCTGAATTGTTCTTTTTTTGCTGGACGAGTAGTTCGCTCGGAATTCGGCCGTAACCGGAAATTTGGCAGAAGTAAAGCAGGAAGATTCGGTCAGTATCGTCAAAATAGATATAGCGTATAGAGGGATATCTGAACTGGGTTTTCTCAGATGATTAGCGTGGCGAAGACAAGACCCAATTGTCTGGATCAAATATTAGATTTTTGGGATTATCGAAACCTTAGGTCTTGTTACTGTAAGGACTTAAAGAACCCGCCTTGCTTATTCTGCCTTTCGTATTATCCATAGCTACCTTATGGGATTATAAAATTCTGAAATCCCCGCCTTTCGCCATTCTTTTGTTTTGTACCTACGACTTTTTAGTGCTTTTTCGGCCTAGCCGAGTTTTGACAGTCACGCAACGTAAACTTCGCCAAAAGGTCCAAGGTTCGTCAACGACTCTTTCACGAATAAGGACATGAGAAGCTTCAAAGTATCATTATTTATTTGGAAGATATCCTATTTTGGACTTGAGAATTTGCTTGGTTTTCCCGCTTTTTAACCAAGGCGCGTTCAGTTTCCAAATATTTTGCGTCCAGCCTCCGCGTCGGAGAGGGAAGACTAGATAGAGTCGACAAGAGCTACCAGAATCCCTAATTTCTCGTGGAAAGCCGGTATTTTTGAAAACGGTATTTATGAGCCATTTTTCCTTGAAACTATTAAAGTTTAACCGAAAAGGGCTTGGATAGGACAATTTAGTTACCCATCACTTATGCACTAAAATTGGCTTAAAGCTGAATATGCGTTACTTCATTGCTCTGCTATTCACGAATAGTCGACTATCAAATAGTGGAATTTCCGCGTGATTTGTGGTACCTCTATGCGCTTGTACTTTTGTCGTATGCCTCACAAGAAAGATTTATGACTTTTTTTTTATTCAGGCACTAAGCAATCTTCACCAACCTTATCATTGTCCACTGAAAAGCCGTGTTTGTGTTGAGATTAAAATTTCCCGCATCATAGTAGAATTTTCGTTGTGGTGACGGCTGCAGATATTCTGAATGTCATAACTAGAGTAGATAATGGAAAATAAAAAAAATTCCTTTACAGAATCCAAATAATTCAGTGTATTCGGTTACATGACACAAAAATATTGGCTTTCCAGTTAAACTTTAAGAGTTGTGCTTTAAGGATTTTCCATAGACACGCGAGTTAAATGTAAACGCGTCGTAGTAGTGGTGTCTTAGGGGTTGGGGGGTGGGAGTCGACGAAACCCACTTTGGTGACCACCTTAGGCTAGGAAGGAAGAGCCTTGGTTATTTATTCTCTTGGTTATTCGTGTTTGCCTTCCTTTGTCGGCTCGTGGCTGATGCTTGTTGCTCAAAAAGTGAGGTCGTAGTCTTGAAAACACAAATGAGTTTGTTTTGATGGCGCGTTGATGCTTTTGATAAGAGCATCTCGCTACTCACTCTTTGTCGAGTTTTTTGCTTCCCTCGTTCTACTGGTTGGTCCGTTGGCATCTCTCCTGAATTAATCCCTTCTGTGTGGCTTGAATTCTTTTTGGCCTGACCTTTGTCATTATAGTAGTTAGTCATTACTGCAGCGAATCTATCATAAGTAAGAACTCTTGAAGTAACAAAAAGCGAATACAAAAACAAGACGTACAACGATTATTACATTTAGTAATCGAGCCATTCGGTGAATGTTCACTACGTCCGATGCAGCAAAGAAGTACCAGTATTTTGGCATTTCTCCGAATTCAGTAGTTCGAGATCTGCATATCTTATCGTTACTGCTGCATTACTAGGAAGAAACGCTGCTGTCTCTGAAGAAATTACTACTACGAATGGTGTAATCGCGATCCTTGGCGCATGCGTTCGTGGACTCGAGTTTGAATCCTCACCGATCCCTAGACGAGGGCCTCAACCGCGCATCACACTGCGCCAGTACAAGGCATCTTCGGATCTTCCTTGTTTACGTTGACCCCCCCCCCCCCCTCCCTCATGATGTCCTCGGTTTACTCCATCAGAATTTAATCTTGACTTGGTTTTCAAATTTAAGAATGTTAGAAATGTTAGAAATGCGGCGTTGGAGTACAAGGAAAACTAAACGTTTGGGTTTTGAGTTATAATCTGTTCTAAAAGTATGTTTGAAAATGGAATTTACAGTGTGTAGGCTGTTATTTTTTTAAATATTTTTTTTATAAGTGGTTTGTACAAAATGACGTGATTTGAGGTTTATTTTGGATATTTAGTTGTTTTTTTTTTTGTTTTTTTTTACTCCCGTAGCATCTTTTTTGATTTACTTATTTTTATATCGTTTGAAAAACTAAGAAATCAGATTTCTTACTTTTTGTGGCTACTCTCCATCCCTCAGTCACGTTAATTTTAATCTATTTTTACCCAATTTTAACTACTCACGTCACCTAACTTTTGAAAATAAACCCATATATTATTTACTATTCTTCCCCTCTAATATTTGAAATTTAATTCTCTCTTTTAAATTTTTTGAGATAATTTGTGTAACTACAAACAACAACAATTTTCTTTAAACAACTAAATCTAAAGTACGGTATTAAACATTTGTAAACATTTCAATAAAAGATCCTCAATAAACACACGTTCACACATCAGGTCATCAACCCCAGCTGTTTTACTGGCACAAAAAACAAGGACAAAGGATAAAACGACAAAACATACAAATTATTTTCCTTATTTATACAAATGTCCATCTTCCGTTCCGACTACTCAAAATACACTCAAACTCTTCAAATTTAACTACTTTACTGGAAACGGTACAAAAGGATAAAAAACAAAACGCCCACGACTGCAAGGGTCTGCTCCCATCTTTAACATATTCAACTAAAAAACATCACTAATAAATAAAAAATCATTTAACCAACATATTTTAAAATACACTGAGCACTATACAAATCATTTAACTAACATATTTTAAAATACACTGATACTATATAATAATTATAATCAAATAAATACCTTCATTGGGCCTTGCGTTATTGGGCGTTTCTTATAATCCTTAAAAAAACATTTTTTTTTTTTTTTTTTTTTTTCGTTCCTTAAGTTAGGTGTGAAATGCTGTAAGGCTAAATCACATAATAAATTCATTCATGCGAGCCTCACGCTCTTGATCCCAGTGAACTTGTTTTATTGCTTCACAACTACCCAAAAGAAGGCATCGGAAGTCCGATGATGGTCTTTTGACAAAAAAGGATGCCGGTTACACCTCTAAACCGTGCACGATATTTCTGCTGAGATTTGGTCCTGAAATATTTCGGCGGTACTTGGCAAGTATGGTCTTCAGGCTGTAGCTAGAAATGCTAGAAATACGAGTAATCAGTGTGAGAAAACTAGGGAGACGTTAAAGCACAACTCTTAATCGAAATCATCTTTTCCCTATTAAATGAATCAGAAAAAAAGTTTTTGGAAAAAACACTACTTTTCCACCCAAAATAGCGATTCTCTTGTTATCGCTTGTCGACTATATCCAGCCTTCCTGCTCTCCGACGCGGAGGCTAGGCGCAAACCATTTGAAAACTGAACGTGCCTTGGTTAAAAAGTGGGAAAACTAAGCAAATAAAAGAATTAATAAACAGAAGAGTATCAAATCCTTATATGTGAAAGAGTTGTCAGCGGAAGTTGAAGATTACGGCAAACTTTTCGTTGGGTAACGGGAAAACTAGGAATGGCCGAAAAAGCGCTAAAATTCGTAGTTGCGAAACGCAACAATGGAGAAAGGTGGGGATTTTAGAAGCTTATAATTCCATATGGGAGCTAAGTATATTATAAAAGGCAGAATAAGCAAGAGGGGTCCTTTAAGGAGGACAGGCATCTCGTAGGCCAGAAGCCTGTAGGCTTCCGTCGGTGGATAGATACAGGTTCGGATGTCCAGCTACACTCTGAAGAGAACCTGTGCCAAGAAGGGCTGAAATTTCTCTGTAGTAAATTCCGAGGGGTTACCCACTCAGTTTTGGCGTACAGCAAGTACCGGTCCCGCGGTGTCCGGCTGGCTCCGGTTGCCACCTGTTAGATCATCAAAATCAGCATGTTTAGAAGTGTATGAAAGATGATCGCCGAGTTTATGGCCGGCACCGGTACAAGCACCGCTTATTTTGGCCGGTGCCGGTCAGTGCCTCAAAGGGTGTACCTCAGGTGCAGGAGAGTGGCTAACCCCTCGGTAAATTTAATCTGACCCTCCGTTGTAAATTAGTTATTACGAATTCTCTAAATTCCTTCTTGGTTTCTCCATTTCCACAAGGAACTCTTTATAACCTCTAATTCTGAAGTGAACAATCCTTTTGAGATTCTGAATACGAAGAAAGAACACTGTCATGAAAGAGCTGATAATTTTCACATACATGAAAAGATTTTCCCTTGAAAAGTTCTTTTTGTTTTTATGGCACTTGCAGCTTCGCTCAAGTGCCATTTACCGATCACTTTTCGGTCGGTCTCTAGGTGTCCACTGTTCTCGAGTTAGGGCACTTCCAGAAGTTCTAGGACCATGAAACTTGGCAGGCGTATCACGGACCCGACCAAACTAGCTTGGTAACAGTCATTTGCCCGCGACCATCGTGGATGGGGGAGACGGCGGATTTCGGAATTTAGATTTCGGAATGCATAACTTTCGCAAAGGTGATCGGATCTCAATGAAACTTGATATCTGGAAAGATATCATGTCTGAGACGTCCCATTTCAAGTCCGGACCAAATCCGATGAATGTGGGGAGGGGAGTCGGAGGGGGAGGGCGGAAATCTTGTGTCACGCTTAGAGTGGATCGATCGGGATGAAACTTCATGGGAAGAACAAGCACAAGCCCTAGGTACTTCATTGACGGAACTAGACCGGATTCGTCCACTGTGGGGGTAGTTGGAGGGGGGTTTCGGAATTCCGGTGATACGGAGTTAAGTTACTACCAGGTGGGCTAGGACAATGAAACTTGGCAGACAAATCAGCGACCCGACCAGATTAACCTGGAAATAGTCAACTTCCCGATCCAACCATCGTGGGGGGAGTGGAGCGAGGTGGAATTCGGAATCTTGGGGTATGTATAACTTCCGAACGGGTGATCGGATCGTAATGAAACTTGATATTTAGAAAGACCACATGTCTCGGATGTCTCGTTTCAAGTTCAGACCGGATCCGATGAAGGTGAGGGGTGGGGGGTCGGAGGGGGGAACCGGAAACCTTGTGACACGCTTGGAGAGGAGCGATCGGAATGAAACTTGGCGGGAAGAAAAAGCACAAGCCCTATGTACACATCTGACAGAACGGACCGGATTCGGGCGCTGTGGGGGAGTTAGAGGGGGGGGGGGGGGTCAGGAATTCCGGTGATCGCAAGTTAAGATACTTCCCGACGTGCTAGGACGATGAAACTTGGCTTGAATATTAGAGGCTTAACATGATTGGCTTAGAAATAGTCAGTTCCCTGATCCGAACATCGTGGGGGGGGGGCGTGGAGGAGGGGGAATCGTGTATCTTGAGGTATGTAGACTGTAACTGTTGAATGGGTGATCAGATCTTAGTGAAACTTGATATTTGGAAAGACCTCGTGACTCAAATGTCCTATTTAAAGTCCGGATGTAATCCGATCAATGTTGGGGGAGGGGTGGAGGGGAGAACCGGAAATCTTGTGACACGCTTAGAATGTAGCGATTGGATGAAACTTGGTTGGAAGAACAAGTACAAGCCCTAGATACATCAGTGACAGAACTGGACCGGGCTCGGGCACTGTGGGGTGAGTTGGAGGGGGGCTGGAATTCCGTCGATCGCGAATTAAGGTACTTCCAGATGCGCTAGGACGATGAAACTTGGCTTGGAAATTTGACACTTGACAAGATTGACTTATAAATTGTCAGTTCCCAGATCCGACCATCCCTTAAAGTACTAATTCTAACAAGTACAAAAAATACTTTAAGCAAAATATACATTTTTATGCTCCCATGAGCCCATGATCAGTTTTGCCTTAAAGGTTTTGCTTACAACTGAATTCCTTAAAGTACAAACAATACTTTTGAGTAAAATATACATTTTCGTGATCCCGATGAGCTCATCATCATTTTTGCTTCAAGAGTTTTGATTACAGATGAATTTCTGACGCACTTAAAGTGCGCATCAGTAGATTATAGGCGCTAAGAAGAAACGTCATTTCCTATCCCTGATCGCCAGCCTGCTACCAAGCCAGGGCGCTTCCCTATCCGTGTACCACGCAAGCCCCCAGTCGCGGACCTGGAATCCGGGAGCCTCCGTCCGAGCGCACGGGGGTCCGGATTTCGGGCGGAGGGCAGGCGAGAATGCCGCGCGCGGATATCCGGCAGCGTCCGCCGGAGCGCACGGTAGTCCGGAATCCGCCCGGTTAACTGCATATGTGAGGGGTGCTTTAAGGAACTCCCTGTGATGAGTGCTTTAAGGAACGCCCTGTGAGGAGTGCTTTGAGGAAACACTTATGACGAATGCTTTGTGTAATTTTTGAATGAAGTGGTAGTTGCTCACAGATTTGGATGTTGACATTGTCAATCTCTCGCTAGGAGTTCGCAATTTATCCGTAGGAAATTATGTAATGTTCGGACATGCATGCCTATCATATAGGCTACCTGTATTGCTAGAGGGTGGCTAGCAAGGTATAGACAGTAAGAGACGCCCAGTGAAAATGTAGATTTTAGTTCCATCAGTGAGTTTAGGATAGGAACTATGTCGTAAGGGCTTGAGGGTTTACAAAACAGAAACTGTGAAATTATAATTTTAAGCCTACGCATAGGCTTTGAAAAATACTGAAGAACGGTTTACGAAACAAGGAACTTAAAATTAAAGCTGTTTGCAGTCAACAGCAGTTATAAGTTTAGGCAGATGCAAAGGATTAGATGAATACCTTTAGGGCATACAACTGTTTACCAGGAGAGCAAATATTACCCTCCCCACCCACCTTCCTACTTTCCCTATCATATCCCCCCCCCCTCCCATCCCTATCCGACTCCATTATAGACACGTACAATAAATGAAGAGTGATAAGTAGATTTTCTGGAGGTTTCTCTAAACAGATCCATAAATAGAGAGCTAAAATTGAACATCTGGGTGTTCCCCAAACCGGTAGCTGAAATAAACAGTAAAACTAAACAGGTCCACACGTTCAGGCAAGTTCAAGAGATGACGCAATAAGGGGGGAACGTTAACCAATCAGAAGGCGAGTTATAAATAGATCTTCTGGGGAGTTTCCCCAGACAGTTGATATCTCTTTTGCTTCGGGTCAAATTTGCTAAGGTGCTTTGTAGGCTATATTTAAAGTATATGTTTAAATCAAGAAACGAACAAGCAATTGAGTATGACGGCCTATGGGTAAGGTGGCACGTTCAATCAGAATAATTTACAGTACTGGTCATGTAGTTGCTCCGGAATCCAAGCAAAATGGGAAATTTTCTGGAATTAGAAAGACTCAAAGTAAACGCGGAAACAGTATCTGAACGTTATTTCCTAGCGGATACGTATTTCGCCCATGATCCAGACGATACCGGAAATTGAGTAGACGTGAAAATAAGTTCGATTTGAACCTGGCAAACAAACATACTATATAGGTGGCCGTACGTCAATAGAGATAGAGAGAACATTAGACTCGAAACACCGAGTTACATATTTACCCATGCTTTTATGCCACTTTCTCCCTCTTAGGATATCCAACACCCCTTGTGATCCCATCGAAACCTTTGTTTTTGTTAGTTTAAATATATTGAAACGAAGGTACACCGAAACGTGCTTGGACATGTCTGTGTTACTGAATACTGTACAGATAGAGCATTCATAGGTCTATAACTCATTTACAATTATCTGACAAGCCTAGATCTGTCTACTGAAGCAGATCCCAATCTTGACACAAACCTTAAACTGCTTACAGTTTTACCGATTAGTGTCGTCTCCTGTCGGTTCATCGTAACTCTCCCACATAGAATCGGGGTCACACAGTATCTCCATTATGCACTAATTATCGAACAGACTGATGATTTATTGAGCTTAGGACCTGGATTTATATACAGGGAGAATGTTTATCTCTACCCAACAGTTACTCAAACGTCTATAAATAGAGAGTTAAAATTAGTTTCTTTGGGTTTTCCCCAAACAAATCTGAAAACAGAAAGTTATAAATAGATTATTTGACTTTCCCCATAAGAGTCGGTAAATAGAAATCTATAAATAGAACATCCGGGATTCCCCAAACATGTCCGAAATAAACAGGCGTAAACAAGTTCAGTGAGATGACGCAATGAAGGGTGAGCAGGAACAAGTATAACCTCTAGCATGTCATTATACGACAGCAGACCTAGTTTACCAAATACACTTAGACTTGACTAGTAAACTACCTCCTTGGTCTAGTTCCCTCCACCATGACACCCCCACAGTGCGAATCCTATCCAGAGATGATTTTTCCCATCCTCCGACAGCCGCAGGCTCGACCACTCTCGGTCTCCATGTAAATCTCTATGTTTTATTAATGAGTCGTTCTAACCGACGAGGGTGCGCAGGCTTTAAATGCATAAGATAAACCCTTTTGGATGTCGTTAGACGGAAACAGATCTAGTATACCTAGCACACATATAGCTGCCTAACAGGACTACCTCCTTGGTCTAGGTCCCACCACCATGACACCCCCACAGTGCGAATCCTATCCAGAGATGTTTTTTCCCATCCTCCGACAGCCGCAGGCTCGACCACTCTCGGTTTCCATGTAAATCTCTATGCTTCGCTAATGAGGGTAGTTTTGAATTAATGAGGGAGCGCAGAATTTAAATACAAAAGTATACCCTTTTGGATGTCGTTAGACGGAAACAGATCTAGTATACCTAGCACACATATACCTGCCTAACAAGATTACCTCCTTGGTCTAGGTCCCTCCACCATGACACCCCCACAGTGCGAATCCTATCCACAGATGGTTTTTCCCATCCTCCGACAGCCGCAGGCTCGACCACTCTCGGTTTCCATGTAAATCTCTATGCTTGGCTAATGAGGGTAGTTTTGAATTAATGAGGGAGCGCAGACTTTAAATAAAAAAGGTATACCCTTTTGGATGTCAAGAAATACTGTCCAGTTTTCGATATTTACTGTGTGGATGCTACTGTCCCCTTCCGATACTTACCGATCGATCCTATCCCCCCTTCATTTCCAGTGATCAGATACTCCTAGACCTGTCTACGAGCTCAGATAATATTCCAACAGATCTATGAAAATATGCAGAGGCAGATTTCCTATCTCCTGACGAACCTAAACACATCCATTCTTTCTCGCAAAGAGAAGGGTGACACACTCTCATTCCCAGTTGACAATAATTAAGACTTAGAAATATCAAGGAAAGTATGCAATCGGGAGATAGGGAAACGAATTCCTTTGTTCCATGTTGGATTTCCCTTCGACGGACAAGCCTAAACAAGTTGAAAGACGAATGTTCTATCCCTTTGAACAGCCTAGACCTGTCCCCAGATATAGTTACAACAAACCTGTCCCATCCCTTTAGCTTAGTGACTCGTGATCGTTGACAAAACAGCTGGTCAATCTTATTGTTGCATAGCATGAACTCACCTAACACTACATGTTTATTTTTCAGTCTGACCGATCCGTTAACTTTTTATGACACTTGCAATTCTCGGGACAACGAATCCTTCTTTTCGAGGATCTGTGATTGTAGTGCAGTTGGCAGGCTGGATGGGTCAAAGTAGGTTACGAACGGCTGATTTCGATTTGAGTACGAGTTAACTGTTGATAATTACTATATGTCTGAGGCGAACATTTAAAGGTGCCAAAAAAAAATGCATCCTCCTTGAGGGGAGTAACAGCATTTCTTCGGAAATATTGGAACATGCATAGCCATGTTTCGAGGGTCACGGTGCCCACACTCCATAGTTCTCATGTTTAACCTGATGAGTTTTACATTCCCAAGGTTCGAAAAAGATTTCCATCCCTCGATGATGAATTTCTACAACAAATTTGCTAATGTTTTGTCACATGGATCAATGGAATGCTGTGTTTTGATCGCTGACTACGAACGTTGAATCATCTTGAGACGCCATTTTCATGGTTCAGTCGGCCTTTCAGCTTATTTTGTTCTGTGCTGTCCAATTTGTGGCATAAAGTAAACAATCGTGTACAATTGCCACGTTCTTCTTGGGACGTACCCGGATTTAACAGTTTCCTACAAGCTCATTGGCCGAAAATACGCGTATATCTTTAATTTATCCTGTGGATGACAGGGAATTGAGCACACAATTTTGTACATTTGCTACATTCTTCTTGAGATGTACCTGGATTTCAGTGTTCCGACAAGCTCATTGGTCGGAAACACGCTAATGGTTAATTTTTCATGTGCGTGACCCACTCAGTAAATCCAAGGTCTCGTGTTTGATGGAGTTTTGATTGCCTAGAGTCCTTAATATTTATAATCAACCTGACTAACTTTCAAGCTTTGGGAACCGAATTCATACAACAACCGAGGGTGGGTTCATATACGGTGCATACTGTCTAAACTTTTACTTTTGTCATAGTCTTCTGGAGACGTGGTACAGTCCCGCTCGCTATTTCCATAGTCAAAAATATCGATATGTTTATTTTATATAGTGAGGGATAGAGAACTGAACCGCTAGTCTGTACAATTGCCACGTTTTTTTTCTTGACGCACCTTGATTTCAGTGTTTCCGACAAGCTCAAAAATACCGCTATGTGCATACTGTGGATTACAAAAAGGGACCATGGATTTAGAGGACTGAATGTCTATACTCCTTAATGTATCAGATTACCTGACTAGTTTCACTTTTCAAACTTAGGAACAAATTTCATTAAACCGAGGGTGGGTTTCTACGTTTCGTTTTGCTAATGATCTATCAAAATGTTCAGTAAAATGCTCTGAACGTTGAGTCATTCTGAGATTCATTTTTAACGATTCAGTTGTCCTTTCGTCTAGTTTGTTCTGTAATATCCAGTTTGTAGCACAAAACCCACAATTTTGTACACTTGCAACAGTCTTCTTGGGACGTACCTGGATTTTAATGTTTCCGACAAGCTCATTGGTCGAAAACACTCTTATGATTTTTTTGTATACTGCGGATTTCAAACAAGAGACCATGGATATTTTTATCAATTACCTGACTAGTTTCAAGCTTCGGAATCGAATTCATTCAACCAAGGGTGGGTTTTTACGGTCTTACTTCTAAACTTTTAGTTTTGGCATAGTCTTCTAGAGACCTAGCACAGTCCCGCTCACTATTTCCAGCGATCTTATTGGTCATGATACTTGAAAACGGTGTCTCAATACTCTCAATATTGTTCCACGTTCAAATCAGCGATCAATACACAGCATCCCACTATTCATGTGTCAAACCTTCTGCAAGTGTACCGTAGAAACTCACCTCGGTTGAATCAAATCTGTTCCGAAGCTCGAAAATAGTCAGGTTAATTTGGTAAATTAGGGAGTATAGACATTCAACCCTCTAAATCCATGGTCTCTTGTTTGTAATCCACAATATCACAAATAATTGTAGCGGGTGTTTCCGACCAATGAGCTTCTCGGAAACACATAAATCAAGGTAGGTCTCAAGAAAAAGGTGACAATTGTACATAGTTCCCCGTCACAGTGGACAAAATAAACATGTTGACCAATAAGATCGCTGGAAATAGTGAGCGGGACTGTGCTAGGTCTCTAGAAGACTATGCCAAAACTAAAAGTTTAGAAGTAAGACCGTAAAAACCCACCCTTGGTTGAATGAATTCGATTCCGAAGCTTGAAACTAGTCAGGTTAAATTGATAAAAATATCCATGGTCTCTTGTTTGAAATCCGCAGTATACAAAAAAATCATAAGAGTGTTTTCGACCAATGAGCTTGTCGGAAACATTAAAATCCAGGTACGTCCCAAGAAGACTGTTGCAAGTGTACACAATTGTGGGTTTTGTGCTACAAACTGGATATTACAGAACAAACTAGACGAAAGGACAACTGAATCGTTAAAAATGAATCTCACAATGACTCAACGTTCAGAGCATTTTACTGAACATTTTGATAGATCATTAGCAAAACGAAACGTAGAAACCCACCCTCGGTTTAACGAAATTTGTTCCTAAGTTTGAAAAGTGAAACTAGTCAGGTAATCTGATACATTAAGGAGTATAGACATTCAGTCCTCTAAATCCATGGTCCCTTTTTGTAATCCACAGTATGCACAAAATCATAGCGGTATTTTTGAGCTTGTCGGAAACACTGAAATCAAGGTGCGTCTCAAGAAAAAAAACGTGGCAAATGTACAGACTAGCGGTTCAGTTCTCTATCCCTCACTATATAAAATAAACATATCGATATTTTTGACTATGGAAATAGCGAGCGGGACTGTACCACGTCTCCAGAAGACTATGACAAAAGTAAAAGTTTAGACAGTATGCACCGTATATGAACCCACCCTCGGTTGTTGTATGAATTCGGTTCCCAAAGCTTGAAAGTTAGTCAGGTTGATTATAAATATTAAGGACTCTAGGCAATCAAAACTCCATCAAACACGAGACCTTGGATTTACTGAGTGGGTCACGCACATGAAAAATTAACCATTAGCGTGTTTCCGACCAATGAGCTTGTCGGAACACTGAAATCCAGGTACATCTCAAGAAGAATGTAGCAAATGTACAAAATTGTGTGCTCAATTCCCTGTCATCCACAGGATAAATTAAAGATATACGCGTATTTTCGGCCAATGAGCTTGTAGGAAACTGTTAAATCCGGGTACGTCCCAAGAAGAACGTGGCAATTGTACACGATTGTTTACTTTATGCCACAAATTGGACAGCACAGAACAAAATAAGCTGAAAGGCCGACTGATTCATGAAAATGGCGTCTCAAGATGATTCAACGTTCGTAGTCAGCGATCAAAACACAGCATTCCATTGATCCATGTGACAAAACATTAGCAAATTTGTTGTAGAAATTCATCATCGAGGGATGGAAATCTTTTTCGAACCTTGGGAATGTGAAACTCATCAGGTTAAACATGAGAACTATGGAGTGTGGGCACCGTGACCCTCGAAACATGGCTATGCATGTTCCAATATTTCCGAAGAAATGCTGTTACTCCCCTCAAGGAGGATGCATTTTTTGTTGGCACCTTTAAATGTTCGCCTCAGACATATAGTAATTATCAACAGTTAACTCGTACTCAAATCGAAATCAGCCGTTCGTAACCTACTTTGACCCATCCAGCCTGCCAACTGCACTACAATCACAGATCCTCGAAAAGAAGGATTCGTTGTCCCGAGAATTGCAAGTGTCATAAAAAGTTAACGGATCGGTCAGACTGAAAAATAAACATGTAGTGTTAGGTGAGTTCATGCTATGCAACAATAAGATTGACCAGCTGTTTTGTCAACGATCACGAGTCACTAAGCTAAAGGGATGGGACAGGTTTGTTGTAACTATATCTGGGGACAGGTCTAGGCTGTTCAAAGGGATAGAACATTCGTCTTTCAACTTGTTTAGGCTTGTCCGTCGAAGGGAAATCCAACATGGAAAAAAGGAATTCGTTTCCCTATCTCCCGATTGCATACTTTCAACTGGGAATGAGAGTGTGTCACCCTTCTCTTTGCGAGAAAGAATGGATGTGTTTAGGTTCGTCAGGAGATAGGAAATCTGCCTCTGCATATTTTCATAGATCTGTTGGAATATTATCTGAGCTCGTAGACAGGTCTAGGAGTATCTGATCACTGGAAATGAAGGGGGGATAGGATCGATCGGTAAGTATCGGAAGGGGACAGTAGCATCCACACAGTAAATATCGAAAACTGGACAGTATTTCTTGACATCCAAAAGGGTATACCTTTTTTATTTAAAGTCTGCGCTCCCTCATTAATTCAAAACTACCCTCATTAGCCAAGCATAGAGATTTACATGGAAACCGAGAGTGGTCGAGCCTGCGGCTGTCGGAGGATGGGAAAAACCATCTGTGGATAGGATTCGCACTGTGGGGGTGTCATGGTGGAGGGACCTAGACCAAGGAGGTAATCTTGTTAGGCAGGTATATGTGTGCTAGGTATACTAGATCTGTTTCCGTCTAACGACATCCAAAAGGGTATACTTTTGTATTTAAAGTCTGCGCTCCCTCATTAATTCAAAACTACCCTCATTAGCGAAGCATAGAGATTTACATGGAAACCGAGAGTGGTCGAGCCTGCGGCTGTCGGAGGATGGGAAAAACATCTCTGGATAGGATTCGCACTGTGGGGGTGTCATGGTGGTGGGACCTAGACCAAGGAGGTAGTCCTGTTAGGCAGCTATATGTGTGCTAGGTATACTAGATCTGTTTCCGTCTAACGACATCCAAAAGGGTATATCTTATGCATTTAAAGCCTGCGCACCCTCGTCGGTTAGAACGACTCATTAATAAAACATAGAGATTTACATGGAGACCGAGAGTGGTCGAGCCTGCGGCTGTCGGAGGATGGGAAAAATCATCTCTGGATAGGATTCGCACTGTGGGGGTGTCATGGTGGAGGGAACTAGACCAAGGAGGTAGTTTACTAGTCAAGTCTAAGTGTATTTGGTAAACTAGGTCTACTGTCGTCTAATGACATGCTAGAGGTTATACTTGTTCCTGCTCACCCTTCATTGCGTCATCTCACTGAACTTGTTTACGCCTGTTTATTTCGGACATGTTTGGGGAATCCCGGATGTTCTATTTATAGATTTCTATTTACCGACTCTTATGGGAAAAGTCAAATAATCTATTTATAACTTTCTGTTTTCGGATTTGTTTGGGGAAAACCCAAAGAAACTAATTTTAACTCTCGATTTATAGACGTTTGAGTAACTGTTGGGTAGAGATAAACATTCTCCCTGTATATAAATCCAGGTCCTAAGCTCAATAAATCATGAGTTTGTTCGATAATTAGTGCATAATGGAGATACTGTGTGACCCCGATTGTATGTGGGAGAGTTACGATGAACCGACAGGAGACGACACTAATCGGTAAAACTGTAAGCAGTTTAAGGTTTGTGTCAAGATTGGGATCTGCTTCAGTAGACAGATCTAGGCTTGTCAGATAATTGTAAATGAGTTATAGACCTATGAATGCTCTATCTGTACAGTATTCAGTAACACAGACATGTCCAAGCACGTTTCGGTGTACCTTCGTTTCAATATATTTAAACTAACAAAAACAAAGGTTTCGATGGGATCAGAAGGGGTGTTGGATATCCTAAGAGGGAGAAAGTGGCATAAAAGCATGGGTAAATATGTAACTCGGTGTTTCGAGGCTAATGTTCTCTCTATCTCTATTGACGTACGGCCACCTATATAGTATGTTTGTTTGCCAGGTTCAAATCGAACTTATTTTCACGTCTACTCAATTTCCGGTATCGTCTGGATCATGGGCGAAATACATATCCGCTAGGAAATAACGTTCAGATACTGTTTCCGCGTTTTCTTTGAGTCTTTCTAATTCCACAAAATTTCATTTTGCTTGGATTCCGGAGCAACTACATGACCAGTACTGTAAATTATTCTGATTGAACGTGCCACCTTACCCATAGGCCGTCATACTCAATTGCTTGTTTGTTTCTTGATTTAAACATATACTTTAAATATAGCCTACAAAGCACCTTAGCAAATTTGACCCGAAGCAAAAGAGATATCAAATGTCTGGGGAAACTCCCCAGAAGATCTATTTATAACTCGCCTTCTGATTGGTTAACGTTCCCCCCTTATTGCGTCATCTCTTGAACTTGCCTGAACGTGTGGACCTGTTTAGTTTTACTGTTTATTTCAGCTACCGGTTTGGGGAACACCCAGATGTTCAATTTTAGCTCTCTATTTATGGATCTGTTTAGAGAAACCTCCAGAAAATCTACTTATCACTCTTCATTTATTGTACGTGTCTATAATGGAGTCGGATAGGGATGGGAGGGGGGGGGGGATATGATAGGGAAATTAGGAAGGTGGGTGGGGAGGGTAATATTTGCTCTCCTGGTAAACAGTTGTATGCCCTAAAGGTATTCATCTAATCCTTTGCATCTGCCTAAACTTATAACTGCTGTTGACTGCAAACAGCTTTAATTTTAAGTTCCTTGTTTCGTAAACCGTTCTTCAGTATTTTTCAAAGCCTATGCGTAGGCTTAAAATTATAATTTCACAGTTTCTGTTTTGTAAACCCTCAAGCCCTCACGACATAGTTCCTATCCTAAACTCACTGATGGAACTAAAATCTACATTTTCACTGGGCGTCTCTTACTGTCTATACCTTGCTAGCCACCCTCTAGCAATACAGGTAGCCTATATGATAGGCATGCATGTCCGAACATTACATAATTTCCTACGGATAAATTGCGAACTCCTAGCGAGAGATTGACAATGTCAACATCCAAATCTGTGAGCAACTACCACTTCATTCAAAAATTACACAAAGCATTCGTCATAAGTGTTTCCTCAAAGCACTCCTCACAGGGCGTTCCTTAAAGCACTCATCACAGGGAGTTCCTTAAAGCACCCCTCACATATGCAGTTAACCGGGCGGATTCCGGACTACCGTGCGCTCCGGCGGACGCTGCCGGATATCCGCGCGCGGCATTCTCGCCTGCCCTCCGCCCGAAATCCGGACCCCCGTGCGCTCGGACGGAGGCTCCCGGATTCCAGGTCCGCGACTGGGGGCTTGCGTGGTACACGGATAGGGAAGCGCCCTGGCTTGGTAGCAGGCTGGCGATCAGGGATAGGAAATGACGTTTCTTCTTAGCGCCTATAATCTACTCGTATCATCACAGCCAAATGCATCACCAAACGAGACATTCTCGTGATTTCCAAAGACCCATGATCATTCTTATCTCAAGGGTTTTGCTTACAAATGATCACAACAAACCCACGAATTGACGAATTCCTACTACCATCCACTGACCCAGTATTGCAAGTGCCATATGAGCTTCCGGCTCTTCTTAACTGTCAATTTTGCTAGCCTAATATGTTTGTACTCTTGGTCACATTTTGTACATTAATGTTGCTGTATGTGATTCATTCATGCGTGACATGCATATTATTTTCTGTTCACTCTTCAGTAAGGATTCCAATAAATAATAAGAACGTGATACCAAGAACAAATAATCAGATAGAACCTCCGTCTCCCTATCTCTGTACTATGACTATGCGGATTCGAGTATGTCCCCGTACCTTTTCCGTTGTGAACGAGCGGAGGTTAGTAGCTTCCCGCCACATCACGTTTCGTTACCTCTGCAATTAGTTATATCGCTGTGAAACCACCTTGAGGAAAAGTAGAAGACAAAGCTGATTGGTTCTTTGGATGCGCCCAAGAGCGGGTCAGCGCGTGGAGTACGCCTCCTGCATTTTCTTTCTCTGCGATGAGCAGAGCAACGGCGAAGACGGAAGTAGAGTAGACAGGTAAAAAGCTACAGTAACTCCCTCTAGGTCCGCTCAGTTTTGTCGGGGTATTCATAGTCGCTGCATAGTACCAAGAACAGATAAGGAGATAGAACTGCTGTCTCTCTATCTCAGTCATACAAACATGCTTGAGTCGAGTAAAGTACGGCCGACTCCCGACGCAAAGGAGCGGAGGTTCCGGCTCTTCTTAACTGTCAATTTTGCTAGCCTAATATGTTTGTACTCTTGGTCACATTTTGTACATTAATGTTGCTGTATGTGATTCATTCATGCGTGACATGCATATTATTTTCTGTTCACTCTTCAGTAAGGATTCCAATAAATAATAAGAACGTGATACCAAGAACAAATAATCAGATAGAACCTCCGTCTCCCTATCTCTGTACTATGACTATGCGGATTCGAGTATGTCCCCGTACCTTTTCCGTTGTGAACGAGCGGAGGTTAGTAGCTTCCCGCCACATCACGTTTCGTTACCTCTGCAATTAGTTATATCGCTGTGAAACCACCTTGAGGAAAAGTAGAAGACAAAGCTGATTGGTTCTTTGGATGCGCCCAAGAGCGGGTCAGCGCGTGGAGTACGCCTCCTGCATTTTCTTTCTCTGCGATGAGCAGAGCAACGGCGAAGACGGAAGTAGAGTAGACAGGTAAAAAGCTACAGTAACTCCCTCTAGGTCCGCTCAGTTTTGTCGGGGTATTCATAGTCGCTGCATAGTACCAAGAACAGATAAGGAGATAGAACTGCTGTCTCTCTATCTCAGTCATACAAACATGCTTGAGTCGAGTAAAGTACGGCCGACTCCCGACGCAAAGGAGCGGAGGTTACTAGCTTCGCGCCACATCACGTTTCGTTACCTCTACAAATCGCTATATCGCTGTTAAGTCGCCGAAGAGGAAATCTAGCAGTCAAAGCTGATTGGTTCTATGGACGCGCTCCAGAGCGGGTCGGCGGGCGGAGTACGCCTCCTGCTAGCCTCCTTCAATATTTCTTGTGCGATAACCAACGGTGAAGACGGAAGAGGAGTAAACGGGTATCAACATCAGCTCAAAACTAGAGTAAATACCCCTAGGTCCGCTCAATTTTGTCTGGGTTTTCGTAGTCGCTGCATGCTACTAAAGACATAAGTTCTATCTGATTATTTGTTCTTGATAGTACCAAAGACAGAGGTTCTATCTGATTATTTGTTGTTGATGATATGCTCTCAGCTTGGCTGATGAAATATATTTTTCTTTTTAGAGGATGGGTCGGACACATTCCGTTCCTACGCCCGAGTTGTTAGTGATAATGCTGCGATACACTCAGAAACGAAAGCAGCTGAAGCGTTTCCTGATGAACAGAACCTCTGCCCCTTTATGCTTATGGGTTCCTGCCGATATGAAGAGGAGTGCGTCTATATCCATGGCGATATCTGCGAAGTCTGCGGTATTCCATGTATCTTACCCGGGAATGAGCGGCATCGCCAGAAACATTTAGCGGTAAGATTTGGAAACGATATTAGGGGCCCTGGTGTGGGGAGCTGGTATTCAACCCCTGCTAACATTCCTGGAACTGGGACTCCACAACACTGTTTAGAAGATACTTTCGTAAACCACATTGGCCTGTGGAATGGAATTTCTTTCAACAGTCACTTGCTAGTACCGAGCGAGAACAGTCGTAATTGTTATTCGCAGGTATTGATGAGTGGCTCGCTGTCTTTATTTTAGGCTTTCAATTCTTCCAATTTTGTTTTAATTTTCGGTTTCTTGTTGGTTTTCTGCTTTTTTGGTTTACTTGGTTGTTGATCTTCATCCTCGAGGCGGTTGTCTTCCCGAAATATTCGCCTTATATTTCAGTATATTCGTTGGCCTTTACAAACCCCATTTTCGTCAGTTTCTTCGTTGATTTTTTGCAACACTGTGTAGACATTGTTTTGCGATGTACTTACGTGAAATCCTACAGAGGGAGCGGCGTGCCATTGGGAGCTAGCAACTATCGGAAAGCCATATTTCCTTACAGTTCTTACAGAATCATTCTTTTAGAAATCATGTCTCGTTGTCGTACACCGTTTACAGGTTTCCATAACCTTGAACGAGAGGGACTACTCATAGTTGGTTTTAAGGCTGGGTTCTTTAAAAGGACAACTCCCCTGATCCAGGGGCTTCACCGTCGCTCTTGCGAACTCGTAACTCGGAAACCATCGGATGTTGTTGTTGTTTGTTTTGTTTAGTGGAGCTTCCAGAATTTCTTCTGTATGCTCCAGAATCCTTTTTCTTTAATTTGTCTCCAACCTGGAAATGACCAACTCTTGGTTAATTTACCTTTACCCCCACCATCAAACAAACATGCTTTGTCACAATAAGTAATCTACTACACAGAAGCTATCAATTAATCTAATACCCTGTCATACTTTAAAATTTCTTTAAATATAAATCGTCAATAATAATAGTAAAAAAACTTTCATAATGTGTATAAAACCGATAACACAAAAAACTAAAAAACAACATTGCTCTTCCTTTTTAAGGGAGGATGTAGTAAGACCGAACTTGATATAATTGATGAATCTGCGGTGTAGCGGTGCCTTTCGAAGGTCCGCTCCCCCACCCTCACCTGTGCTTATAACTTTGGTAATATCATCAGACGAAACCTGTTTAGCGTCTGCTGAACCCTCAGCGTACACCCGTCTACATGTATACTCTTGATGACTAACTCTTCTTGTCGATTCAAAATCGCCCTGTACCTAGCGGAAGAGCCGGAAGCGGTATTACAGCTGCTCCCAAACATCGCCGTGATTGGTTAACACAGGATTGAGTTGTTGAGTTTGAGTCGTTAGTGCTACGTTTTCTCGTTCTTCCTGAGGTTCACTGGCGTGTTTGGACTTAGTCATATAGAGTATCAAGAGGCAATTGGACCCAGTGCACCCGGCACACGGAGAAAAACGTAGTAGTCTGTTGGATCTGTGTATGCCTTTACAAGCCCCCGCCCCGTTTCAAGGCCAATGAGTTCAGATTGTCCAGTGACGTAATTCGAGAACTATTTGGAAACGAGTGATGTAACGCATCATGTAACGCATTAGGTAGGAACTGTTACCGAAACCCCAGGTCCCTCCCGCGTATTTGGGTCATAGGTCTGGGCCCAGTGCACCCGGCACTCGGAGAAAAACGAAACTTGGTATACTAGTAGTCTGTGGGATCTATGTATGCCTTTAGAAGTCCCCCCCCACCCGTCTCAAGGGCAATGAGCCCAGATTGTCCAGTGACGTAATGCTCGAGAACTATTCGGAAACGAGTGATGGAACCTGTTGTGCATTTAGGTAGGAAGTGTTACCGAATCCCCAGCTCCGTCCCGCTTATTTTGGTCATGGGTCTGGGCACGGTGCACCCGGCACCCGGAGAAAAACGAAACTTGGTAAAACTTGGTAAAAACGACCCAGTGCACCCGGCACACGGAGAAAAACGTAGTAGTCTGTTGGATCTGTGTATGCCTTTACAAGCCCCCCGCCCCGTTTCAAGGGCAATGAGTTCAGATTGTCCAGTGACGTAATTCGAGAACTATATGGAAACGAGTGATGGAGCCTGTAACGCATTAGGTAGGAACTGTTACCAAACCCCAGGTCCCTCCCGCGTATTTGGGTCATAGGTCTGGGCCCAGTGCACCCGGCACTCGGAGAAAAACGAAACTTGGTATACTAGTAGTCTGTGGGATCTATGTATGCCTTTAGAAGTCCCCCCCCCCACCCGTCTCAAGGGCAATGAGCCCAGATTGTCCAGTGACGTAATACTCGAGAACTATTCGGAAACGAGTGATGGAACCTGTTGTGCATTTAGGTAGGAACTATTTCCGAGTCCCCAGCTCCCTCCCGCGTATTTGGGTCATGGGTCTGGGCTCAGTGCTGTGGTTATGTCTCATATTGCGGAACTAGGAAACCATCAGAGATAGAAGTAGGAAACTACATATTAACGCAACTTCTGGGTATGCGGAAGGATAGGTGAAATCGGAAGATCCTTTCACACATCTTTTGGGAAATTCATATTGCAAATTTTGCGGACAGTGTTCGTAAAATGTTTATCATTTACGGATTGATGAAATAGGTGACTGAATTGTAAGTAGTCCTATGACCCAGAACATTAGTATGATTCAAGGCCTGTCAAGTTTATATGACAGGGCTCTCAGGGTCTTTTTTTTCTTTCGAGCATTTAAAGATTAAAGCTACGTGCACGCAGTCCGATTTTCGCACTCGGATTCGAATTTCCTCCTTGGCTCCGAAATTTTGACGCACCGTACGAAGGTTTCCCAGTAGTGATTTGAATTTGGCGCTCACGCAGCTCAAATGAAGAGATTTGTAGCGCCTATGCTGTGGAGCTTTGGGTGTTCATTTTCATTTAAGCACTTTACCTGTCGGCATTTTACAATGTTCTTCGCCGATTATCTGCAATTTGTAGCGTAGTACAAGCACAGTCTGCAATTAACGCTTTGTTTCTAGTATGAGCTAACCAGATATTTTTGCTTGTCTGAGTGAACGCTGTCTTTTAAGTGCGTTCACGTGATCGCGGTTACAAGTCGTTCACCGAAGAAGGTGAGCAACCTGGAGTAGCAAGGTGGGTCCTCCACTGGCAATCGTAAGTCTGGCGTAACCGTGCTTGTCCGGAACCGGCGTGGTCTTATTGGTAGAAAACCGCCAAAATGGCCGCTTACGACACGTTACGAACACTCCCGCCATCTTTCGATTGCCAGTGTAGCACCCACTTAATGGACCTGTCTTACCTATAAGACTAACGCAGCCTACTTCTGTAATTACTCCAAATATTTCTAAACCCGGAGACCCCAATTTTGTACGGTACATTCTAACCCCTTTAACAAAACCACGCTGATTTTCTCACTTGCTGTGTATTCACTTTCGATGTGTATCACGCTGTCGACGGTTGTCTGCGAGAAGTTTTTCCATCAGAAAAACCGGTTATGTAAACTTGCTATAAGTCAACGGGTCTCGGAAAAGGCTTAAAACAGCCAAAGCCGTGGGTTATTTGTTGAAAGCACAGCCTAGTTTTAAAGGATTCAAGTGTTTTAAAATACTGTAATTTGAAGAATAAATAGTGCGAGGGGTCCTTTAAGTCTCAGCTTCCTCACCCAGCTCTCGTTAGCCCGCATTGAGCCAATCCTAAGTTGGTTGTTATCGTGGCAATATGGCAGAATAGAACCAGGGCCGTATCCAGGGGGGGGGGGGGGTTAGGGGGTTCACCCCCCTCAGAAATATTCAAAAATAACCACTTTTTATAGGCTTTTCCCTCTGATCTATGTCTTTTTTGTCCGAACCGCGGGCAATCCCCCCCCGAAAGGCACCCTCCCCCCCGAAATAAATTGCTGGTTTCGGGACTGAGTAGAACTGACGCTGTTTACTGTAATGTGCCACTCTCCTAAAATTGCTAGCCTACTATGAAACTCGGCTTTGCTTTTACCAAATTACCCACGGCTTTGGCTTTTTTAAGCCTGTTTCTAGGCCCGTTGGCTTATAGTAACAAGACCAAAGGTTTCGATGGGATCCCAAACGGGATATATTCAAATAATGTATACAACAGATACGTCAGCTACGATGCTTCATCAGCGATATCTCGGCCCTTCTTGGTAAGGGTTCTCGTCCGTTGAATATATGTTTCAAAGTCACCTTGAATGGGAATATTGTTCGATCTTTTTGAAACAGATACTCAGATCTTGCAGATGTTCAGTCTTTGCTGAACCCGGGCACATTTGATATCATTCTAACAGACCACAGAACAACAGCCACTAAGTCATACTTTCCAGCTAAAAGCATATAAACAATCAAGCTCATTCGAAAAATTCGTGTTTCGACTAGATTGCGACAGGACTATCCATCCGAGGTGAGAATAAACATTATTTCCTGATTCACCGTGTCTTTTTCTGGTACACCTACCTCCTCCAACCAAATTTTTATCGATATAACAATTTTCTTTTACTTCTTCGAGATTTCCGGTTTTAGTCGGACTCCGGGAAAGCTACTTGTCCGGTGAGAAAATAAAGCTCATATTCGGGTTCAAAATATATTGCTAGCCCCCTATCGATGCTCCGATCAATTTTAACAATTTGTTTGCTTCTATCAAATTTTCGGTTTCTGCCGAATTGCCGAATTCCTGATGAACTCCAGCGAGAAAATCCAGGTTAACACATGGATTCAGTTTGAATTCTTGGTCCTGTACGGATCTTCGATCGACATCAGAATGAAATTTACTCTTACCAAATTTCCGGTTTTCGCCAGATTTCCGGTCGTTTATTTGGCCTGCGGGAACATAAAGCTCAAATTTAGATCCAGGATGTATTCTTACTACTTGTCTTGCGAAAAGGGAAAATTCAGAAACAGATTCAGCATGTCTCTGTACCCCTGTATCGAACTGTTATTCAGCTTCAGATAGACTTTACGATGTTTCCTGCTTTTCCGGATTCCGGGTGAACTATTTGTCCGGCGACAAAATAAAGCTCAGTTCTGGATTCACCATGTCTACTTACCCCCAAGTCGACTCTCACATCACCTTAAACAAAAAGTTCTTCATCCCTTAATTTAACTAGACCAAACGTTTCGATGGGATCCCAAAAAATAATATTTGATCCAGACAATTGGGTATTGTAGATATCCGGTCTTCGCCTGATTCCTTGAATATTTTTCTTACTAAAATTTAGTAACAGATTAAGGTCAGTGGCTAATCGTCTGAGAAAATCAAGTTCAGATCTTGATTCAGCATGTTTGTTTATCCCCATACGTCATATCTGCTTTGACGAAATCGATCAAAACTTCCTGCCCTACTTCTGCTAAAATTCCGGTTTCGGCCAGATTCCGGGCGAACTACTTGTCTGGCAAAAAAATAAAGCTCAAAAGATAATCCAGCATATCTCTTTACCCCTATTTCGAACCTAATCAACTTCAGATATAACTTCTGGTTTCAAGAAGTTTTCTGGTTTCAGCCGGATTCCTGGCGAATTATATGTCCGGGTAGAAAATTATTGTCATATACGGATTCAGCATTTCTTCTTACCCCGAAATCGAACATCTGATCAACTTCAGAAAAAACTTTTACTTTGAACAAATTTTCCGGTTTTTGTCCGGATTCCGGGCGAACTGCTTGTCCGGCGAGAAATATATTTTCTTATACGTGTTCAGCACGTCTTCTCATTCCCTTCGAGATTTATCGTGCTGACAGACGGACAATTTTTACGAAGTCAAATGTATCCCTCCACTTACGTTTTGGGATCCCAAAAACCCCCTCCCCAACCTAAATTTTGGGCTATACGGGTCATCTGCGAACTTGACCTGTACTTCGACCCAGTCGATCCTCACACCAAGTTTCAACAAATATCCAAAGACAATAATAGTAGGAAAGACCGGTGACTTCGCTAAAATCGGGTCTCTAAAAATCGATCGGAACGCCGCCTAGCGTATGGACTTTGTCCAATTTCGGGCGGTAGATGATTAATATAATCAAAGCAAGAGGGCGTGAGTAGGCAATGTCTGTCAACATTAATTGATTCGAAATCGTGAATTCAGCATTTTTTTCCACAAAAAAGCGATTCTTTTCCCTCTTGTTTTTTATTCCAATTCAAGAGGAAATCTGAATGGAGAGAGGATGCTCATCATAAACGAAACGAAAAAAAAAATCAATAAAACGTGCTTTGATGATGATTCTGCGGAGAGCGATGGAAGAAAATGTCAACAGAGCGATTGTTTCATGGGAATGTCAGCGAAAAATACCAATCGGAGTTCGATTGATCGTTCGTTCGTTCACCCGGAGCTTCTAATCATAGGGTATGATATTTTTACGAGTTAACCCGTACCCGACGTAGAATCTCTTTCACATGCAAACCTAACTCAATAAGAGATGACTTTAAACGGACAATTCGGCTAAATATGTGCTCCAGCGATATTCCCTACCTTTTGCAAGGGTCTTCGTCAGGCTATAGTCAGAAGAAACGAACCTGCAATCTTCAGCGATATCTCGGACCTTCTTGTCAAGGGTCCTCGTCAGGCTGTAGCTAGAAGAAACAAACTTGCAATAATTTTTCATTCCCATGTATATGATTCACAGTCAGGTCGGGCTGAATTTGAAGTTATGAATTCCTTTTTGAATAAATTTCAAGTTGCATAGGTACCCCTAATTCAAGTTTCCGATTCCGGTCACCTCTATATGACCAAGTCCAAAACACGGCAGTGATCCTCGGAGTTTTTAGCCCTTTTTCCGCCTAACCGAGTTTTGCTAGGCACGCAAGGCAAACTTCGCCGACAGCTCTTTCACGCGTAAGGACATGACAAGCTTCATAGTTTTGTTTTTCATGCTATAAGACATGTAGGCCATCAGGCCTATCTTCTGTTCTGGACTTCTTTTGTTTTGCTTGATTTTCCCAGTTTTTAACCACCGCGCATTCAATTTTCAAATACTTTGCGCCCAGCAACCGCGTCGGAGAGCAGGAACGCTGGAAAGTCGACAAGCAGTAGCAAGAAAATCGGTAATTCCACGTGAAAAGTAGGTGTTTTCGAAAAACGATATTGCTGAGCGATTTCATCGAAGATCATTTCTAGTTAGAGTTGTGCTTGAAGCCTTGGCTGAGTTTTTATGGCACTTGGAGCTCGGCTCAAGTGCCATATACCGATCGGTCGGTCGGCCGGGTGGTCCACTGCTGTCGAGTTAGGGTAGGGTGCTAGGGTTAGGGTGCTAGGACGATTAAAAGAACGAAAAAACGTAGCACTAACGACTAAAACTCAACAACTCAATCCTATGTTAACCAATCACGGCGATGTTCGGGAGCAGCTGTGACACCGCTTCCGGCTCTTCGGCAAGGTACAGGGAGATTTTGCATCGGCAAGAAAAGTTAAGGGCGATTCTGGCGATCTGGAAAGCTCCGCGAGCTTATGCGCCGGCTGTTCTTGCGACTTCGGCTAAAAGTCGCTTCGCTTTCCAGAGCTGTTCTCGCGCTCCGCTAGTTTCCGCCAGCACTTGGAAAGCGAATCCACTTCGCGAGTGGAAAGTGGTTTTGGCAAGTCAGCGAGAAGTTGTAAAGGCGCAGCGACTTTTTGCTTGTTCTTGCGCTTGGCGGATTCTCGCTTTGCTTTTCGGAAAGCGAATCCAAGAGATCGCCAGAATCGCCCTTTAGTCATCAAGAACATCCGCCTCCGCCCGTCTCGTGCGCACAGCTTGACGGAAGAATTAATCTGCGATTTCGTAAGTATTTCTGGCTGATCCGTGAACGGGTTGCGCTTCTGTCAAATTCATCAAATGACTTTAGGGGAAGTTCTACCCCAACAGTACTCCCAGTAGTGTTGGGATATATTTGGATTGTTCGATAATCGATGCATCAGCGTCTGATATTTTGGGACCATGTTTCGCGCTAATATATTTATATTTTCGCTAAAAACTTAAGAAATAATAAAATACTTATGATTATTTACAATAATTGAAATAAATGAAAATGTACAAATATCGTTTTCGATTTCGATATTTACGTTTGAATATCAATATATGGACCGTTATCGATGTCAGTATCGCCAAGCACTATAACCCAGTGTGGAGGGAGGGGTGGGGCGGGGGAGGCGGCTGATGGGGTTTGTCAGGCGATGCGGGATGCAGAATGCCGGGTTGAAGGAGGCGGAGTGAGGCGACCGTCTTCCTTTGAAAAATGTACCCAAGTCCTTAGGCATGTTCGAAGGTGACGGAATGGTAATCTCTCGTATTTGTGCTGCGTGACTGATACACGTGATTTGACTGATGGACTCAAGAGTGACGAACCGAGTGATTGTGTTGCAACCGTCACAATTATTCGAAGTTATTTGATAGACGCAGAAGCGAAACTCACTCATTTAGGTTTTGCAGAAACCACAAAGATTTTTTTTTTACATTCCTACACCGCAGTTATTTGTTTGGTCGGATGGGATTTAATTGCTCTGAAAACCTTGCCGCGCGGGACAGTAATGTTGCTACATGCTGTCATTCTGCCACGTGGCGAAATCTTAGGTTTCCAGTGTCAGCGGCACAAGGTTATTTAATTAGTGTCAATTTTGTTGTCTTTTCATCTGAGTCTGTAGCTTTAAATTCAACCAAGTGGGACGGAGGTATGACAGTCTACTTAATCATCACCTATTCACTGAAATATGCTTGGAGACCCGGTGAAAATGCATTAGGCCTACTAAGACGAGAGCCTGCAAAATAATTCTTGGGCCAAATTACAAAAACTATGAAGAAAGCTTGAGCGAGCTCAAGCTCCCAACCCTGGATGAAAGGAGGCATGAAACGTTGATGAAGTTTGGAGCTGACATCCTGAAGTCCCCGACGCTCCGAGATATCCTGCGTCAGTTTACTTCGCACACAAGACGAGGTTGGCAACTCTGAAAGAGGGAATCGAACTGTTAGAATGCCCGCCGACACACTCGACGACAAGATTTCTAAACTCCTTCGTGCCATACTTAGATTTCTAAACTCCTTCGTGCCATACTTCGTGAAGCACTACAACGACAATATCATCAAGTCGAAGTGATAGCTCATCATGTGTGTTCTTCTTGTTGCGTCTTTTTGTTTTTTTCTCTTCTTCTTGTTTGACGATACCCATGTTATTGCATTGTGATAAAGGGAAAGAACATAGATTATTATTATTATTATTACTTCGTTGCTCGCATCCATATGATTGAAATTCATCGAATCAACTTTTTCATTCGGATTTGTGGTACCTCTTTGCTGGAAATCTTTAGCGACTACAACGGGCAGGCCCGTATCCAGGAATTTATTTCGTGGTGGGGGAGGGTCTGGGTTCGCCTTTCGGGGGGGGGGGGGGGGGGTGCCTGCGGGTTGGACAAAAAAGTACAAAAAAGACAGAGATCAGAGGGAAAAGCCTGTAAAAATGATTATTTTTTTAAGTTTCGGGGGGGGGGGGGGGGGGTCAACCCCCTACCCCCCCCCCCCCCCCCCCCCACTGGATACAGCCTTGACAAAGGGTAAACGCTTGTCGAACAACAGATCTTTTTTTGGTCTAACACAGATTGCGGACTTCCCTTCGATGTGACCTTACAATCTTGAATTGTACAATTCCTGAATCTCGCTTCATTAGCCGTTGAAATGCACGCTTCTGTTAAAAATGCAAATTCTCCGCGCCGTGAACTTCACCTTGTAGGGCCAGCAGTGAGTATTCTGAACGTCACTACTAGAGCCCAAGGCGAAAAAAATAATTCAGATTCCTTTGGCAGAGTCGAAATAGCTGAGTGTATTCAAATTCAAGATAAAAAATAAATAAACTGGCTTTTCAGTAAACTTTAAAGCACAACTCTTACTAGAAATGATCTTTTCACTATAAAACGGATCAGAAAAACGTTTCTCGAAATTCTATTACTTTCCATCTAAATTTAGTGATTTTCTTGTTAGCGGTTGTCGATTCAATCCAGCCTTCCTGCTCTCCGACGCGGCGGCTGGGCGCAAAACATTTGAAAACTGAACGCACCGTGGTTAAAAAGTAGGAAAATTAAGCTAAGAAAAGAAGTTAATAAAAGAAGATCCTCACATCCTTGTGTTTGAAAGAGTTTCCAGCGGACGTTCAAGATTCTGGCAAACTTTGCGCCGTGTAACCGGCAAAACTCGGCCCGGCCGAGAAAGCGCTAAAAATTCGTAGGTACGAAACGAAACCATGGAGAAAGATGGGGATTTTAGAAGCTTATAATTCCATAAGGGAGCTAGGTATATTGTAAAAGGTAGAATAAGCAAGAGGGGTCCTTTAAGATGCGGTCATTGCTAGTAAAACTGACATGTGCAGCTTGGCGAATTTTTCCGGAAGATGAATCCGAATGTTTTATTGCGAAGATATGTTTTGAAACCTGGCTTTCCTGGATAACGGAAGAATATTGGCATTCTCTAAAATACGACCCCGTGTCTGTTGCTGGTCACCGTTATTGTTTGGCAACCGTTCTGTGGCTGAAGGGGGGGGGGGGGGATATTTTCTCGTTTCATTCTGGTTAATTGTTGTTTGTATCTTTAGCGAATCTCCTAGGTGCAAACATGACAGAAGACATTACAAATACTAGGTGCCAAACGAAAATGAGCTGACGAACTTTTTGGATAAACTTCTAAAATGAAGGGTGTGACGGATCTTCCTCTAACCCTTCTTGTTTAGGGGCAACACGGTTGTACGGTCGCGTCATTTGAGCTAATATCTTGGGGTTAGAAGGACCAAGTGAGTGTATGTTTGAAAGGCCCCCTGTGGATCTCTGTAGTCCCTCCACCCTCACATCACCCTCTTTCTGGGCAACTGCGAGCCCACTATGAGGTAATAATAATGTATGAGTCACTACCTAATGGTATATAAGTACAGTAAAATCAAGTTTTTTTGTTTACTTTGTTATTTTGTGGCCCATGTTGGCCTTATTTGAAATAAAATAAATAAAAATAAAATAAATAAATAAAATAAAAAAAAACACAAAAAAAAAAACATAAAAATAATCACAAAATACAAACAATTTGCAAAAAGGTTATTCAAGAACGAGAACTTGAGTGACGGACTCTTGGACAAGTAAGCTTCCACTCGACACAAGTTAGAGGAGAGGTTTTCGAGAGTAAATGTATTGAATAATGAATCTGACAACTTACAGTACGAATTCAATACCAGTAAGATAAATAGAGAGTTATGTTGTAGGAACAAGAAGAACTGCTGAGGAAGTATAATACGAATATAAAGTAGTATTAATACTAATGGTTGTTACCTTTGGTTTCAGACCCGTCATTCCGCCATAATTCGAGATCATACACATCTCTTTTTGTTGAAGAACCTGTTTTCCGAGCTTAACCGTTTTAGCTCTAAAGTTATCTTTGACTAGTAATGGTCTCCTAACTCCTTTTTAAATCCGTGTCTTGGTGTTTTTACGAGTATCACGCTGTTATTCTTTCACAAAGGCTGGCGTGCGGTTGCTTTGTTATCAAATAACCACGTAAGAGCGCGGACAAAATTATTACGAAAATACTGTCGATAACACTTTCACCTTCGCTTGAATGACTTCTGTGGGGAAACAATGGGGTAATTGTCACTGTAAGCTGCACGAAGACGCCATTATTTTTAAAATAATTTAATTCGGCAAAATGATGGGTCCAATTGTGCCTGATTGCAATCGCAGTTTGCGGAGCACTTGTTTAAGCATTCTGGTTGTCAAAGTCTAGGGACCCAGGTATCTTTATAGGGCAAGGCAGTACCTTAACTGAGAAGCCAATTTATTTTTGTATCTTGTACTTGGATGAATTATTTCGATGTTTTTCAGTGTTTTTGTCACGATAAGGTCTCGTAGTGACGTAGAGTGACATTCATAATTTGACCGCGCAGTTTAAATTTCATCGAGGACGTGGTTGTTTCTTCAAATCATGAATGACAGAAAAGGAAAGACGCTCCCAAGCCCGATGGCAAAGTATATTGAGAGGGATCCCATACTAGCAGCCTGCCAAATTTGTTTATTCACAGCAGGCAATTTGGTGCTTGGGGATCCTAAATTTTCGAAATTACATAGGGTTTTGAAAGATTTTTTTTTTCAGTTTTGAAAGATTTTTCACAAAAAAAAAAAAAAAAAACTATTATGCGGGAATAGTGGAACAATTTGCATCTGATTTTCAAGCCTGTTTTGGCGAATAAGCGGCAGTTAACTAGATTTTCGTATTCCAGCGTTATTCGGTGAACCTTTAGCGACACTCAACGATCAGTGAAGCATCGATTTGTGGGTCCAAGATAGCTTAAAATAAGCGTTAGAAATCGTGACAGGGCCTCGTTTCGCTCGGTTACTTTTTTTTAATTGTTCGCATAGAAATATTTGTAAAACGTATCTCACCATTCAGATGTTGTTTAGACGTATCGGAATAAAAGTTTTTTTTTGCTGAAGGAGTGTCCCTATTAAATAAATAATGCCATTCATAAAAAGGTATATGAAACATAATTTGCCCCTGTATGCCATTATCAGTCCGTCCGTGATAACGGAGCACACTGGTGACATCATTCTCGACTAATTGGTTGTTGTTAGGTTCTAGTCACGCCATCTTATACTACTGATGTTGATGACATTTTTTGTGTGAAAAGAATGCTAGGCACTTATTTATCGGGGCATCTTTTGCTTTTATTTAAAGTGGTACACTTGCACATTTGCAGGCGATGAACTTGGAACGGTCGCAATCTCTGGGATCTAGATCTGCCTTTTGTCCCCCTCCTCCTGGTTCTGGGCAACAGGGGCCAAATATTCATGAGCTTAAAGGACATGTCTTACCTATAATACTAACACAACCTACTTCCACAATCACTCCATATATTTCTAACCCCGGAGACCCCAATTTCGTACGGTACATTCTAACCCTTCTAACAAAACCACGCTGATTTTCTCCCTTGCCGTGTTTTGCTGCCGTGTTTTTGCTCAGCGAGAAGTTTTTCCATCAGATAAAACCGGTTATGTAAACTTTTTCCCTGTTTTCGCTGTAAGTCAACGGGTCTCGGAAAAGGCTTCAAACAGCCAAACCGTGGGTTATTTGTTGGAAGCACAGTCTAGTTTTAAAGCATTAAAATATTTTAAAATACTGTGAGTTGAATAGTAAATAGTGCGAGAGGTCCTTTAAAAATTTGAAAACTGTTAGGGTGCATACGTGTTACATGTATAAAATATGATGTGTTTATAACCTGAACTTTCCACCAACCTTTAAAGGAGACCTGAATGAAGAGTACCAAGTATCATCCCTATCTGTATGACTTCCGTTAACATTGCCTGCAGAAAACCCAGTCCAAATACGAAACAATTTTTCAAAGCTATGATTTTTGCTCCATTTTGCATCTGTCCTTATTTGAGTACCGAACAACTTTAGAAATGAACAAAATGTTTCCAATCAACCCTTCTTCTGGAATATTTTTTAACCAGTTAAGCCCAAACGTATACCTAGAAGAAATTCCAATACGATCCGGCCAGCGCTGTACAAGATTTGAATGAATTGCGCTTTTTGTCTTGGAGTCAGCATGTGAAAACCTCCAGAAACGAACATCCCTATTTTGAAAACGCCACGCTCAGGAGAAGAATGCTCTCCGTGGCCATGTCTGTAAATGCATTCTCCATGGTATGTTCAAGTATGGTTTCATTGTTCAGGTGTCCTTTAAGGTGTCAAAAGGCTCAAAAGTGACGCGGTTGCCTACCAGCTAACTGTTCCCAAGCCTGACATATAGAATTTTCTTCGAGCAGATCAGATCTGTGTACCACTCGTATTGCCCTGTGTGAGTTTCTTGGGCCCGTTTTTCTTGTTAAGACGGTCTTTTAAACGCACTTCTGTCAGTCACAGAGGCACACGAAATTTTCGTTGAAACTGAAGAAATGGCCTAATTTCTAAGGCGTCAGAATGTCTTCTCGGTGTCTTCTCTTCTCTGAGTGATTTGGTCAAGATTCCACGAGAGAAAAGTGGCAAATCTTATAGCTGAGTGATTTTGCTTAGATGGTTGTGGTCATCCAAAGTGCGACGTAACTTTGCATCACCTCTGCGTTTTGCACTTGGCTATAACATATGAAGTCGTTGATTTTGTACAAGCTTGATTGGAACCTAGGTGGTCTCCCCGTTTCCGGCAAGTAGGTCCAGCTACTAGGGATAGCTGTCGTTTATTCTGGTCCTCTGGCTAATTTGGGGCTGGTATCAGATCTTTCTGGTCAATCTCCCAAAGATGGCATCCGCCTTAGCAGACGGATCTGTCAGTTGACCTGTTGTTTCATGACCGCCATCTAGTTGGGCCAGACTGGAATTTGTAGTATCTCGATTGATCGTTTAGTCCATTATGTCGAATTTTCCTATCTCTTTTGATAGCTTGTTCACACGGGGCTGAAACAGCGGCCGATTCTCGATCAGCGGCTGATTTACGCGCGTAAATAGCGGTTGAAAAAAATCCAAAAATCAGCCGCTGATTTTCCGAATAGGCGCTTATTTTCATCGCGGTCTCCGATCGGGATAAACTAAATATTTTGGAATGTGACCTTTGATGACTCTAGGGACAGTAAACAGACCGTAATTAGGAGAATTAGTTCAAACTTGGTGAGGTTTAGGTCAATCCAGTTCAAATTCTGTCAGACTGATGTGAAACATAACATGGTTTTAAACTAAGCATCTCAGGATTACAAAATGACTGCAAAAAAAAAAAGGTAGAATAATTTTCTAATTACAACAGCGTATGTTCTGTTTATGTCTAACATCTATTTTCGTTGTTTTTCTTTAAAAAAAATTAATAATTTGAATAACTTTTTCATTCAACCTTCACTGAAATGTAACTGAACATCAGTAAATGATTCCATACTATTCTCATATTATTTATATCTAAATTATTAATTTTGTTTTAGGTTCTCCTTCAAAAATAAAAATGTTTAAATTATTTTTATTTGCGTTTTAACAATTGCTGAATCGCCTTAAATCTATCAATATTCAGTTTGTGACTTTTTCCTCGTATAAAGACTACAAGTCAACTAGATTTGACTTTGACTCACAAGATGTTTTTTTTTTTAATTTTATATATTTTGTTACAAACAAAAAGAATATTCGGAATTAGGTTTTTCTTTTTAATTCTCCCGTCAACCCCAAACAGTTGATCCGTCGTCTGAACAGATCAGCCGCTGTTTACGCGCTTATTTCGGTCCCGTGTGAACAAGCTATGAGATGGGTTTCTAAGCCGTATCTTTAGTCAGTCTAGGACCCCGCATGTCAAAGCGGTGGGGTCAGGGACGTCTGGGAATTTTTAAGCAGTTTAAGATTACTTTACTTGGACGTGATGGTCGTTAGCTTCAGCGTTGTAAGCTTCTGTTCCCATGTTCCTATTGATAGTTCTTTTTGAGAGAGCAAAAAGTTTGCTTGATCTGCATTTTGCTTTGCCAAACCATCCATGTAACTCCTACGAGACGTGCCACAGTTTTGCTGATTTTATGTAGACGAAATCGCTAACTTTTGAGAAAATGATACCAGTCTCAATCGCGTTCTGAATATATTTGATATGTTGAAATTAGGTTTTGCTTCTGAGGGGGTGGATAATACAAGTCATGCAGCTCTAACACGAAGTTCGATTAAGGTCGAAGTAGCTCGAATACGGCTGTCTCCTTGATACAAAACCAATTTAACTCTTTTAATTGGAAGTTGTATGTTATGACGCAGCAGGTAAGTGAGGCTTTTATTCAATTTGTTCATCTTACCGCACTTGCCCGTTTCCAAAGGTGGCATGAGCAAGCAAATTTGTAGTCGGAAATTGATCAGTCGGTCCGGGTTATCATTTATTTTCATCTGCCATGTTTCTAGTTAGGTCTACCGTCAAAACCGCCCAGTAATGCATCATTCCCAATTATGTTTTCCTGTTTACTTAGGAGAGAGTCCTGTCGTTGTTGGATAATCTGTTTAATTTTCCGAAAGTCAGCTGCTGCAACACCAGCCACCTTCCACTGATGTTAGACAGGTCTCACTTACGGGAGATCTTGCGAAGACAAACATAAATAGCCGTAAAGGCAAAAAATATGCCCCCCCCCCCCGAGCATAAGGGATTGATTGGTTGGGCTAAGAGGCTGGAAATTCAGAATCCGGAGCTATCCGCATTTCTCGTTAATTATGATTCTGGGGTAGGTCACCCATAGGCCTTAAACTTGTAACACAAATATCAGGCTTTTTTCAAAGAACTTGGACGCTTTGGACACCAGCAATTTTTATGGCACTTGCCTTCCGGCCAAGTGCCGTGTACCGACCACTTTTCCGTCGGTCGGTCGGTCGGTCAGTCCGGTGATCGCGAGTTAGGGTACTTCCAGATGTGCTAGGACGATGAAACTTGGCAGGCGTATTTGGGACCCGACCAAACTAGCCTCGAAATAGTCACTTCCTCGACCCGACCACCGTGGGGGGAGTGGAGGGAGGGGGAATCCGGAATATTGACGTATTTATAACTTTTGAACGGGCCAATCGGATCTTAATGAAACTTGATATTTGGAAGACCTCGTGTCTCAGATGACACACTTCAAGTCTGGAACGGATCCGGTGACTTTGGGGGGAGTTGGAGGGAGGGGGGGAAATCTTGTGACATGTTCAGAGCGGAAGGATCGGGATGAAACTTGGTGGGAAGAACAAGCACAAGCCCTAGATAAATAGTTCACAAGACCGGACCGGATGCGGGAACTGTGGGGGGGAGTTAGAGGGAGGGTTCCGAAACTCCGGTGATCCCGAGTTAAGATGCTTCCACAATTGCTAGGACGATGAAACTTGGAATGCATGTCAGGGACTCGACCGCTTTAACGTAAGAACAGTCGTTTGTCCGATTTGACCATCATAGGGGGAGTAGAGGAAGGGGGAATCCGGGATCTTCAGGTATGTCCAACTTTTGAACGGGTGATCGGATCTTAATGAAACTTGATGTTCGGAAAGAACTTTCGTCTCAGATATCTCTTTTCAAGTGCGGCCAGGATCCGATCGATGTGGGGAGAAGGGGGGGGGGGGGGCTAACCGGAAATTTTGTGACATGCCGAGCGTGTAGCGATTGGGATGACAATGGTTGGGAAGAACAAGCCTAAGCCCTAGATACACCAGTGAAAGAACCGAACCGCATTCGGGCACTCGGGGGGGGGGGGGGGGTACTTCCAGATATGCTAGGACGATGAAACTTGGCTTGAAGACTAGACAAGATTGGCTCACTCCCAGATCCGACCGTATCTTAAAGTAGGCTACTCATCTCAACAGCAAAGTACTAGCAAGTACGCAAAGTACGTATAATATACATTTTCATGATCCCCATGAGCCCATGCTAATTTTTGCCTCGAGGGTTTTGCTTAGAAATGAATTTCTAGTACCCTTAAAGTGCGCATCTTATCCGAAAAGTCAAAAAAATACTTTTAACCATAGCATACATGTTCATGATTCTAAAGGGCACAGGGTCATTTTTGCCTAAATGGTTTTGATTACAGATGAATTTCTAGCGCCCTTAAACAGCCAAGTGCAAAAATAAAATACTTTCTACCAAACGATACATTCTCGTGATTTCCAAAGTTCCATGATCATTCTTATCTCAAGGGGTCTCCTTGCAAATGATCACAACAAACCCACGAATTGGCAAATTCCAACTTTCATCCTCTGCCCAGCCTTACAAGTGCCATATGAACTTCTAGCTCTTGTTGGGATCCCAAAACGTAAGTGGAGGGATTTCTATGACTTGACAAAAGTTGTCCGTCTGTCCGTCCGTCTGTAAGCACGATAACTCTCGAAGGGAATGATGTATTTTGATGAAACTTGGTGTGAGGATCCTGTGGGTCAAGGGACAGGTCAAGTTCGTCGATGAGCCCCAAAGCTGTATATTTAGGGGTGGGGAAGGGGTTTCAGATTTAATGGCGAAAATAAAAGATAATGAGATAGTCGATCTAGGGGCAAGGAGATTTGCTGAATCCGAATATGAAAAGTATTTTCTCGCCGGACAAGTAGTTCACCCAGAATCAGGTAATATCCGGGAAATTTTTAAAAATTGTAAGTTGAGTCTGAAGTTGATTAGATATTCGATTCAGTGGTAAGGAGACATGCTGAATCCGAATATGAAAGTTATTTTCACGCCGGACAATTAGTTCACCCTGAGCCCGGAAATTTAGCATGAAGTTTTAAACCCCAATGATGTAGCCGATATAGGGTGACGGGTCATGCTGTTGCAACTTTCGAACATTACTGATGACATTTCTTTTTAATTTCATCAAAAAACATATAAAATAAACAAACAATTTACCATTAACGACCACTTTTAAGACAAAAGAATCCTGATTGTGGCCGCAGTTCTAACCACCATGAATCCGCTATATCATTCCTTCATTACCCCCCCCCTTGGGGTTGGGTAAAAAAAATAAAAAAATAAATAAAACTAAATAAATACCCTTTCCTCTTATCACACTTCTTTCCTTTTCAAAGAATGGGATTTAACCATTGCAAACTTCCTGCATGCGATCAGGGACCCATAAATTTCCTGTAATGACTCGCCATTCAGGGGGCTTGTCATTTCCTATGCTTCTATGTTGCTATGTTGCCCGAGCCTCACCTAGTTTCCAAAAATTCCGCTTGGGTCGACTCGGCGTTCTTGCTCAGATAGACAAAATTTGTTGGGACTATTCAGCATGCCACCAGGTACCTAAGCTAGGACAAAAGATCCAGGATACTCTTCCATTACAGAAAAATATTCCTAGTCCAGCACAACAGCTGCGAAAAATTTTGTCTATCTGAATAGTCGGGTATTTTATCCCGTGGGTATTTCTTGAACTATCTGACGCTCGGTCAAGAGCGCATCAGAAATCTCTTACTGATAAGCCCCCTGAATGGCGAGTCATTACAAGAAATTTATGGGTCCCTGATGCGATGATGTTATAGTCTCCTTTATAGAATACAGCCAGGAATCGGCTCACTGCGGAATGGAAACCGGTAGTGATCAAGCGACATCAAATTTATCCGATAACATCACCGTTTAGTTTCTGCTGAAGTTGTCAATCCCTGAATCATTAAAAATGTTATGTCCCAAGAAGAATGTTTTTCTTCTATGACGAAACGTTCATTAACCGACTGATCAAAGGCTATCGATTAGTGTTGACAAAAAAATTTCGGAAGTTATTTGAAAAATATGTTGACTTTGCCGCCAGTTGAAACTTCATCCTCCTCAGTCGTAGACATCGTGACGTGACGGACGAAAACTTGCAGTATAATCATTTTGAACTTGGTTAGTACCACTAAAAGAGGAATGATAACAACAGGGGTAAGAATCCCCTCTTTATCGCAGAAGCATGTGCAGCCAGGTTCCGACCTTTGTACCCAATGTGTAATCATCGTAGCACGATTCTGCATTCCTAATCATAAAACAGCAATGGCAATAAAGCAATCAGCTAAGTAGTGAGCTGACGATCTACTCATCTTCATTAAGGTTCCCCTATTAAGCCACTCGTCCGGTCACCTTGTGTTTTATATTACTGCGCCTGGTAATCAGTGTTACAAGTCTCGTGGGTGCATTTGAGTGCAGCTAATTGCCGATAATAACAGTGCATAAGTGATAGACGGCACATCTTGACGTCTCCTTTTCACAAATTGCAAGAGCTTATAGCCCACTCTTGATTGGGCACTACATGAATAGGTCAGGGGCCAAAAACGAAGCAGTACGATCGCTCGGTGCCCTTTGCGCCAATTACTAGAGGCTTGAAATGTCTTATTTCGACTAGTCTTCAACCGGCCATTTAGTCTAGATGAAAGTTCAAGGAGACTCACAATCCCCCTTGGGCCGTTAGACATAGAAGTCACTGTTCAACTCTAGTAACAAGAACGCTAACGCAATTATTCATTCCTCGTGGATGCGTACTATGTAGAGCCCCTCTCCTGGGGTTTTGGTTTTGCTCTAGGTTTTGCTCTAGGGGGGCAGCTGCCCCTGGCTTTCCAAAAGAGGTCAAAGCCACCCATGGAATTCATAAAACCTGCAAGAAAGTGATTTGACAAACTTATGACAGGCTGTTCGAAAAGTGGATCTTAAAGTACCTTTCTAAGCCGAGCTAATGACCCGGAACGGCGCCCCCCTCCTCCCCCAGGTTTTCGTGAAGTGAAGCCACTGAGCTGCAATTAGAGTAGATTAGGATTTGATGGAAAAGTGATTTCATCGGGAAACGCCAAACTTGACCTGCCGTCGGCAAGAAAAAGACTAGCCCAAATATGTAATAAAATTCCTTAGTTGTCAATAATTTGTCACAAAAAAAAAGAAAAAAAGGCGGGAGTAGCCTTTGATTGTAGATGTAAAATTTCAATACATACATTTTACCTTGCGGAAATTGCGGTTGCGAATATTCGCCGAAAAATTGTGAAAATTTGCGAAAATTAAAAAATAAGTTGAAAAATAAGATACTGAGCTTGATTACATTGTTTCTACATATTTCCATTGTGTCAGGCCACAACTGAGGAACTCACTTAAGATTGTGCTTTCCCCCACCTCTCTCATCCCGTACCACTGACCAGAAGCATGTCCAGCAAGTAGAAACATTTCCAGGCTTTCTAAAATTAAAACCTCTAGATTTGATGCTAATTTCTCCCCTCTACCTTAACTAGAAATAACGTTTGCAGTTTGTAATGTTGTCAGAAATTCACAAATCTTGGGGGGGGGGGGGAGGGGGGTGCGCTGCTGTCAGATCATGAAATTATTTGGAAAAACTGGGTTCGCTCACATACATGGTACTTACGATTTGGAACTGCATCGCATTGTTAGTATAAATTTCCAACAAAATTTAGCCGTTTCTTGAGGTAGAAACATTATGTTAAGATAGAGAAAAAGGCGTATGGTTTTCGGTGGGATCCCAAGCGGAATATTTTAGGGGTCTCGGATCTAGCATATATCCAGAACCTGTAAACTTGCAATATAATCCAGAAACGCCCCTTAGCGAGATCAGTTGGGTAACACTTCTCATGGAAAATAATATCAGATAAATAGGTTAATTCGTAAACTGCCGGCTTTGGCCAGATTCCCACCAGACAGTCCATCCAGGAAGAGAATTAATAATATTTCTCGACTCCCCTTTCTTTTTTCTGGTATGACAACCTTCCTGTCAGTTTTTTCTGGAGAACTATGTCCGTATTTTAAGCTCCTCCTTCCACCCGGCTATGGCAAAATGACAGACCCACTGAGACAATAAAGAACAGATATGGATTAGTCTCCACAAAGCTGCAACCGACTTCATCCTAATCAAATTTCTCTTTTTTGCCGGATTTCGAACGAATTACTTGTCCGATGAGAAAGTAAACATTAGATGGATTCAGCACTGATTTTTACTCCGATATCAAATCTTTAACCAACCATAGATTTTTTTTCTGAACTTCAAACGAATTCCCAGTTATGGCTGGAGTCCGGGTTGACTATTTGTCCGGCAAGAGGTTTAGGTTCAAAAACGGATTCAGCATGTTTCACCAATCGACCAGATAAAAAAAAACTTTACTTTTACCGAATTTCCGGTTATGGCCGGATTCCGGGCTTAAAATTTGTCCGGCAAGAAAATAAGGTTCAGATGTGCCTCGAGCATGTCACAACCCGTACCAGCTTTACCCCTATTTCGACCCACAAATCGGTAAACTTCTGAATTTTTGGGATCCCAAAATGTAAGTGGAGGGATGCATATGACATCGCAAAAGCTGTCCATCTGTCCGTCCGTCCGTCTGTGAGCACGATAATTCTCGAAGGGAAAGGTCGACTTCGAAGATGGGCTCTGTAGCCCTACATGTAGGGGTGGGGAAGGGGGCTCAAATTAAGGGGCAAACAAAATATTTTTAAACAGCTGAACATGCTGACATGCTGAACACGAATATGAAAACCATTTTCTCGCCGGACAAGTAGTTCTCCCGGAATCCGGCCAAAACTGGAAAGCTTGTTAAACCATAAGTTTTATATGTAGTTGCTTAGATTTTCGATTTAGGGGTAAGAAGGCATGCTGAATACTTACGTGAAAATACCCGGACAAGTAGTTCGCCCGGAATCCGGCCAAAACCGGAAATTTTTTATAAGCAAAATTATTTGTAGTTGATCATATGTCCGATTTACAAATGCTGAATCTGTATATGACAAATCGTTTTTTACCCCGACATATAGCTCGCCCGGAATCTGGCTGAAACCGGAAAATTTGTTAAAGTTAAAGTTTTATTAGTTGATTATATGTTCGATATAGGGGTAAGGAGATACGCTGAAATCGTTTTTGAGCTTTATTTTTTGGCCGGACTAATAGTTCTGGAATTCGGCCGAAATCGGAAATTTGGCAGAAGTAAGGTAGGAAGTTTCGATCATTTTCGTCGAAAAAGATATGACTTATAGGGATAAACACACATGCTGAATCCATATCTGACCTTGGTTTTCTCAGAGGATTATCTATTTGGCCTCAATCTGTTTCAGTCTGTTTTTTTTATAGTAAAAATGTTCAAGGAGTCTGACGAAGACAAGACCCAATTGACTGGATCGAACATTAAATTTTTTAGGTCCCATCGAAACCTTTGGTCTTGTTCAGTAGATCGGATTACGGGCAAACCACCTGTCCGGAGAGCAAACCAGGTTCAGATATAGGTTCAGTGTGATATCCTTGACCCCTTTATCGAATCTCAAATCGACCTCAGAATATACTTTTATTTCTACCAAATTTCTATTTGTGCCGGAACTGCTGGTGCGGCGAGACCATTAGCCCCTCAGTTTGAATGCTCGTCCACCACCCCTAAATATAGGGTAATGGGGGCCCATTCTTCGAATTTGACATGTGCCCCAAAAGCTTGATTGGGCATGATTGCATACCGTGTTTGGAGGTGATTGTGTACAGTCTGAGGCGCAATCTCCCGAAAACTGCAGCAAAAATGATTTTTCTTGTGAAAATTGCGAATGTTCGTCATAAAGCGATCGAAGTTTCTGTCCGTCCGTCGGTCGGTCGGTCGGTCGGTCCAGGTTTGCTAGTTCGGGCACTTCCCCATAAGCTAGGACGATGAAACTTGGCAGGCATATCAAGGACCCCTTATGATTAAGTTGGAAGTAGTCACTTCCCCGATCCGAGCATCTGGGGGGGGGGGGGGAGTGGAGGGAGGTGGAATCCGGAAAAATTAGGTATTTTCCACTTACGACCTGGTGATCAGATGTTAATGAAACTTGATACATAGAAAGACCTCGTGTCTCAGACGTCTCATTTTGAATCCGGACCGGATCTGGTGACATTGGGGGGAGTTCGAGGGGGGGGGGGGGCGGAAATCTTGGAAAACGCTTAGAGTGGAGAGATTGGGATGAAACTTGGTGGAAAGAACAAGCACTAGTCCTAGATACCTGATTGACATAACCTGACCGGATCCACTCACTGTGGGGGGAGTAGGAGGGGGGGATCCGAATTTCTAGTGATCCCGTGAGTTCGGTACTTCCTGTTGTGCTAGGACAGTGAAACTTGGCTGGCGTGTCAGGGACCTGAACAGATTGACTTGAGAATAGTCGTTTCCCCGATCCGACCATCTGGGGGGGGGTGGAGGAAGGGGGAATCCGGAAAATTGAGGTATTTTTAACTTTCGAACGGGTAATCGGACCTTAACGAAACTTGATATATGGAAAGACCTCGTGTCTCAGACGCCCCATTTTAAGTATGGAGCAGATCCGGTGACATTGGGGGGGGGGGAGGGGACCGGAAATCTTGGGAAACGCTTCGAGTAGAGGGTTCGGGATGAAACTTGGCGGGAAGAACAAGCACAAGTCCTGGATACGCGAATGACATAAACGGACCGGATCTGGTCACTGTGGGGGAGCTGGGGGGGGGGGGGTCCGAAAACTTTGTGACATGCACAAAAACCAAACGGATGTGCCGAATGGGATGCAAGTTGGACAGTACCAAGTTTATGCGCTCTAGATTTGTCATTTGGGATCCGAACCTGATCCGACCAAAGTAGGGGGAGGATGAAGCGGGAACCTGAAATTTGAAGATATGCTCCGGTTCGAGCTTAACTTGATGGGCGGGAAGAGGAGATGTTAGAGATGCGAAGTTTATGTGTCCGAGTCGTATTCGGCCACAGTGGGGGGAGTTGGAGGGGGAGTCCCGGAAATGTTGTGGCTCGAATAGGGGTTAAACGAGTGGAGTGATTTGAATGAAGCTTGGAAAGTAGAGAGATCGTATGCGTTTGATGGCATATTTTAGGGTCTGGACCGGATCCGAGCACGGTGGGGATGGGTACCGGAATTTCCAGAAAAATGCTCAGATTTGTTTTCGCGCTTCTCACACCACCTGCTCGCAACAAGCGCCATATGAGCTCGTAGCTCTTGTTCTTTATTTTTCAGTTTTGCTGAATGTTTTGGTTTTCGCAATTTTCGAGAGGCATCATTCAGTTATGCGAATATTCTATTCAGTTTTTTCAGTTACAAAATTCGCTTTTTACATCTTTAACTGAATTGCTATGAATGTGACGTAAGAATCGACAGAATACCGGAAAGACTCGGATCAAGTCGTCTTCGAACATTGTTTTGAGAGACGAATGGAATGTTGTTAAAAAAAACACTCATTGGCACAGTTACCTGTTCTTGCCGGTGTGAAAAGCCTCTCGGTTATTTATGCTGATTACCTTATCTGCGTTTAATTAGTCTAGTTTGTAACTGCTTGACTTACACGTGAGGTATATAGCAACACTTGAAGGTCCTGAGGATCGCCTTACTTGACCTTCGTTTATTTCCTTAACTGCCGTGTAGCAAAATAAAAACAAGACCAGTTACAACATTACCCTATTCTTAGCAAACGTTATTGTACTATTGGTTTCACACCTCCATTTATGGACAGGCCAGTCTCAATTTGACGCTTGTCCTGGGCGGGCCGCACATAACTTGAACCAATTTATCGCTTCATCATAACTGAACAGCTACGGACGACTTTCTAAAGTCCATAAATAGTGCATTGTTATTTTTTACTCAGTGTGAGTGGAGCGTTAGAATCGTGCTCCTGTTCATTCAGGAAAGTTCATCTAGCCCCACTACCTCAAGGGCGGGCATAGTGATTAATTACTGGAAGAGCGAGCAAGCTCATTGTCTACTTACGCGGAGCCGAGGGGGTTCTAACTAAACTTTCCCTGGCTTCCTTCTGCTTGCTTAGGCTTGTTCTGCGTCATCGGAAGAAGAGCTTGCTGTTTCGATATATTCTGATGGAAATTTTTTTTTTTAGATACTAATTTCCTTTTTTTTATTCCATTTTTATTATTTTCAGAAACACGGTAAGCTAGAAGCTTGTCGTTACAATCGTCGAATGAAACAATGCGTTTGCATAGGAGATTGTGTCTGGAATAACAGGAACACGAAATAATTAAACCCTAGCCTAAGGAATTAATAACTAAAACAAACACGAACGCCATCACGAAAATTGTAAGACAAGGTACAGACAATGTCAGGAAAAGAAAAAAGCTTGTCGCTACAATTGTCGAATGAAACGATGCGTTTGCATGGGAGATTGTGTCTGCAATAACAGGAACACGAAATAATTAAACCCTAGCCTAAGGAATTAATAACTAAAACATACACGAACTGCAGCGCGATAATTTTAAGGCAAGGTATCCTACAGACAATGTCAGGAAAAGAAAAATGAAGAAAAAAGCTTGTCGCTACAATCCTCAAATGAAACAATGCGTTTGCATGGGTGATTGTGTCTGGAATAACAGGAACATGAAATAACAAAACCCTAGCCAATGGAATTAACAACTAAAACAAACACGAACGCCAGCACGAAAATTGTAAGACAAGGCACAGACAATGTCAGGAAAAGAAAAAAGAAGAAAAAAGCTTGTCGCTACAATTGTCGAATGAAACAATGCATTTGCATGGGTGTTTGTGTCTGGAATAACAGGAACACGAAATAATAAAACCCTAGCCTGTGGAATTAACAACTAAAACGAACACGAACGCCAGCACGAAAATTGTAAGACAAGGTACAGACAATGTCAGGAAAAGAAAAAAGAAGAAAAAAGCTTGTCGCTACAATTGTCGAATGAAACAATGCGTTTGCATAGGTGATTGTGTCTGGAATAACAGGAACACGAAAAAATAAAACCCTAGCCTATGGAATTAACAACTAAAACAAACACGAACGCCAGCACGAAAATTGTAAGACAAGGTACAGACAATGTCAGGAAAAGAAAAAAGGAGAAAAAGCTTGTCGCTACAATTGTCGAATGAAACAATGCGTTTGCACAGGTGATTCTGTCTGGAATAACAGGGACACGAAATAATAAAACCCTAGCCTAAGGAATTAACATTTAAAGAAACACGAACAAACGTACAGACAATGTCAGGAAAACGGAAAAAGCAGCAATAGAATATTCTTCACACAAATCTTCGTTCATACAGACATAAATATTAACAATAAGGCTCACAAACAGACGTTCGTATGCTGCAAGCATCGCAGTCCCAGCCTGCGGCATGTAAAAGCCTTTGACGCATCAATGACCGGACATCATCTCCCTGCCAGATTTGTTGAACTTTAGTTTCCTAACCGTCGAACAGAAATAACTGTTCCTAGGTCTGTTTCTGAGCGAATGGTCACGATAAGAAAGGCTGGCGCACAAGAGGGTAGTTGAAAACCTTTCGTTGTTAATATTACTAATCAGTAGGAATAACACAAAAATAGTATAGAAGCTAAAACTTGAAAGTTGATAGAGAGTTCAGTTGTGAAAGTTGCAAATTCAAAGTACATAAGTTCAGTCTTTTTGCAAAAAAAAAAGAAAAGAAATGCTCCAGCCAGTCGGCATCGGTTGCCACGCGTTAGAAAATTAAAATAAGCATGTTTGAAAGCGTTTGAAAGATGAATCGCCTAATTTGTTTTGCCGGTATCGCTGATTTCGTTCGGTGCCGGAAAGGGGTTACTTAGGTGTAGGGGAGTGGGTAACCCCTCGATTCCATCTCAGGCTTTAGTAGCCACTTGTAATTGACAGAACTACCACAAAATTTAAAAAGTAAAATCTATAGCATTCAGCAATAATCCCGCGTACTTCGCCTACTGTCTAATTTCAGAGAGGAAAAAACAAACAAAATCACCTAAAGCACTGCTTGACACACTGAGATTTTTTTTTTTTTTAATTTTGGGTTTTTTGAGTATTCAAATATCTTAACGATATAATAGCTAACGACACCAACATGTAGGTTATGACTGGAAAATGATGGCGGAGCGAATACAGAATAATCATTTGCGTGACTAATACTTCCAAAGAAATTCATACTTTTCTAAAGATTCCCATTATTAGCAGGGTTTCCAAGAGCTCGACTCACAATTGCTGACAAAAAGGTATTTTTTGACACCTTGAATTTTGTGTACGCATTCCGCTGCACAACGTGCAAAATGCGAATAACTGTTAATAACTCAATTTGTAACAACATACTTGAAATCATTACTTAACTGTTACATCACAGTTTTGTAACAAAATGTAATCGGAAATGAGCTTTGTTTAAGGCTTCAAACTGGTTTTATGTACAGAATCAAAGTAAAATCCATGTTTTGGCAGTGTTTAGGGGGCGGTAATCCGTCACTTAAAGGACCTGTCTTCCGTATGAAACTAAAGAAACTTACTTCTATAATCACTTCATATATTTCTAAACCCGGAGACCCCATTTTCGTACGGTACATTCTAACCACTCTAACAAAACCACGCTGATTTTCTCTCTTGTCGTGTTTTGCTACCGTCGATGTGTATCACGCCGTCGACGGTTGTCTGCGAGGAGTTTTTCCATTAGAAAAACCGGTTATGTAAATTGATCCCATGTTTTCGCTATAAGTCAATGGGTCTCGGAAAAGGCTTAAAACAGCCAAACCCGTGGGTTATTTGTTGAAAGCGAAGCCTAGTTTTAAAGTAGTCAAATATATTAAAATACTGTAAGTTGAAGATTAAGTAGTGCGTGAAGTAAAGTAAATGAAAAATGCTTTTCTGACCTAAAAAATGTCATTCGTAAAAAAACGTGTCACTTTCAGATAAAAAGTGTCACCTTGTCACCTAGAGGCAAAAAGTGTCAAAAAGCACCAAAAGTGTAACACTTGGCAACACTGGAATTGCTACCAACCAAAACTTTGGTAACTTTTCAGCCAGGGTAACATGGTGTTGACTGGAAAACACGAATGAATGGCCTAGAACTTAGCATTTCGACTCATAGCGCTTATCTAAATTGGAACGTGTCCGAAAGCTTTTTAGTGCTGTAAATGCTGCATTTAATGCTGCATATATATTTATTTTTATCCGAAAGCTGTTACCTTTATTTCTCCTCTGACACTTCTAGAATACCGAAATTGAAGTTGGGAAGAAGAAGAAGAAGAAAAAAGAATTAGCTGTATAAAGGACGACTCAGACTTCGTAAAGTTTTTCGCAAAGTGTGCTCAATAAAGTTTGTCGCCGCGTAGACTCGACCTAGATAACATTACGAAAATTTTGTGTGGCAATTTTGTTCTAGAAAGAAAAAGATTCTAGGAAGATACTAGGAGAATCGCTGTGCTCCCCAGTTTCTTCTTGAAAATTCAGCATAAAATTTAGCATCTTTGCATTGAAGATTCCATTTTTTCTTTTAAGAAACCCTTCATTCATTCATTCAATTAATGCTGCATTAGCTGAGCGAAAATTTAAGTCCAAAAGCAAAATGCTGCATAAAATCCTGAATTAATTCAGCATTTTCGTTCGTTTCGGAGCTTTCGGAAACGTTCTTGGTATATACTGCTGTTAATGAAGCTGCCAGCTCATTAGTACTGGTCTTTTAAGGATCTTCTGAGTGAGGTGATGCTTAAGGTTGGGACAATTACCTGCACGCAAATTAATGAAAACACCTGGAGAGGGCAAAAAATGGAGGAGGAACTGACAGGTAACAAGATGAGTAGAACGGAACGATTTATGCTTCAAAATATGATAATAAACACGACGCCTAGTATATCGAATATTGATTGTTAACCGTGTGCACCAAAGGTTTCGATGGGATCCCTAAAATCTAACGTTTGATCCAGACAATTGGGTCTTGTCTTCGCAAGATCCAGTCTTCGCCAGGCTAATTAATCATCAGAGAAAACCAAGTTCAAATATAAAAGTCATATCTATTTTGACGATACTGACCGAAACTTCCTGCCTTACTTCTGCCAAATTTCCGGTTTTGGCCGAATTCCGAGCGAACTATTTGCTCGGGTAGAAAATGCTTTTCATATAAGTGTTCAGCATGTCTTCTTACCCATAAATTGAACATTTAATCAACTTCAAACGAAACTTTTACCTTTAACCAACTTTCCGGTTTTTTGCCTGATTCCAGACGAACTAGTTTTCCGGCGAGAAAATGGTTTTCACCATCGTGTTCAGCATGTCTTCTTACCCTATAATCGACTATCACTGTTTAAAAATAATTTGTTTGCCCCTTAATATAAACCTCCTCCCCCACCCCTAAATGTAGGGCTACAAAGCCCATCTACGAACTTGACCTTACCCTTGACCCAGAGAATCCTCACACCAAGTTTCATCAAAATATCTCGTTCCCTTCGAGAGTTATCATACTAACAGACGGACAACTTTTTGCGATGTCATAGGTATCCCTCCACTTACCACCCAAAAAGAGTGGTCCTGGACTAGTTTCTAGTTTCTAACCATACATGATGTTGATTCTTTGTCGATTTAAATCTTTGCAACGTAAACCGGAAAGCAAGTAATATATTGTTACAGCTTCCTAACTATCTCCACTAAATTAGTCAGACGGAGAGACAAGAGACTCCTGTCTGGAGGGAACAGTTGTGAAGGTTGTTATAATAAACATAATAAGTTTGTTTTAAAGCTAGAATCGTATTTGATTACAACTGTATCCTCACACTGCATCCTCCCTCTGAAAAAATCGAGCTCCCGCTGGATAACAAATTTATAGGTTTCCGTTTCAAGTTTAAGCTTTAAGGAATGAAAATAAAATTATTAGAGTATGCACTTAGCATTATTGTATTCACACGAACTTTAAGTTAGTATTGAGAACCCCCGAAAATAGTTTTTCTTTGTCAAATTTTGTCTGTGTTCACTGCAGCTTACCTTTGGATAAACTATTTATGAATATATATACTAAGTAAATTATTTGATTGACTGATTGAACTTTAAATCCCGTAAAAGTGTAAAAACACAAAGTACGGAGTAACACACTAAGTAGATTAATACGAATAACACTGAATACTATACCATTGTAGATTAGAGAGTAGATTCAATACGAAGAACAGTAAATAATACGTCATAGAGACTTTCGGAGTACAAGCTTACAAAATAGCAATCGCAGTTGTCTACCAGAACAACTTCTTGATATTTGCTCATTAACGTCTAAATAGAACTTCAGTTAGTCAGTGTTCAGTGGGATGGACGCTCGGTGCTCGGGGTCATCAGTCTGTTACAGTGGTAAGTAACAATATTTCGTTTCGTAGACGTTTAGGAATAGCCAAGAGCTTGTCTTCACATCGGTAACTTCGTTTGGTACGCCAGAACAGTAGCCCGTCTTGGAAAATGTAGCTTTCTTTGTTAGTCTTCTCGTTAGTGGTAGTGTTGCGTATTATGGCTTGTCGGATTTTTCTCAGTTCAGGATCTTGCTTCGGATGTTTTACTCATCTCTTCGTGCCTGGATCTGCAGGATTGACTTCGAGCAAGTTAACGTTTATTCGACTCAGCGCATTTGCATCTTCGCGGTTTGATTTAGGCTTGTGGGTGATGGTCATGGATTCTACCTAGTCCTTGTTTTCTGGTGAGGTGGATTGCGCCTGGCCTCGCGCCACCTCGAACGACATAGTCTGCAGTCGGTGAGAAATCTGGCTGAGGAAGTACTGGAGCATTGTTGAGTGCTCGCTCAAGTTCTTCGAAGCTTGCCTTGCACTGGTCGTCGTAGAACAAGACCGAAGGTTTGGATGGGATCCCAAAAATGCAGAAAATTGGGTCTTGTCTTCGCCAGATCCAGTCTTCACCAGGCTTATCATCTGAGAAAACTAAATTCAGATATACCTCTATAAGCAATATCTATTTTGACGATACTGACCAAAACTTCTTGCTTTACTTCTGCCAAATTTCCGGTTTCGGACGAATTATTGTCCAGCAAAATAAGAAAATTCAGAAACGAATTCAGCGTATCTCCCTATCCCGATAAAAAAACATCTAATCAACTTCAAAAAAGACTTTACTTATAAAAAATAATCCGGTTTCCACCGGATTCCGGACGAATTACATGCCCGGGTAAAAAATGACTGTCTTATAGAGACGCAGCGTCTCTTCTTACCCCTAAATCTGTCATCTAATCAACTTCAGATAAAACTTTTGCTTTCAACAAATTTTCCGGTTTTGGCCGGATTCTTGGCGAACTAGTTGTCCGGGTAGAAAAGCTTTTCACATAAGTGTTCAGTATGTCTTTTTACCCCTAAATCGAACGTCTAATCAACTTCAAACAAAACTTTTACTTTAACCAAGTTGCCAGTTTTTGCCGGATTCCGGACGAACTACTTGTCCGGCGAGAAAATAGTTTCATCATCGTGTTCAGCATATCGTCTTTACCCGATAATCAACTTTCACATTAGCGGTTTAAAAATATTTTGTTTGCCCCTTAATTTGAACCCCCACCCCTGAATATAGGGCTACGGAGCACGTCTATGAACTTGAATAATCTTGAATGAAATATCTCTTTCCCTTCGAGAGTCTAGTAGCGTGCACACACAGTCCGAATTTTGCAGTCCGGTGCGAAGTTCCTTCTCCGCTCCGTAATTTTGACGCATCGCATGCGGATTCGGTCCGATAATTTCGTTCCGATTTGAGTAGAAAATATTCTACTTTTTCTGGAGCGAATTTTAAACGCATGCGAAATTATGCTCTGAACTGAAAAATTACAAGCTCCAAGCTGTGTTTAAAATGTAGTTGTTTATACGACCTATTTAATGTCAGCTGCAAAACCATATTTGTTAGAGAAAGATCTTGGCTGCAAGTGTCTGCTGAATGCAAGCTACCAGGTAGGCAAACTTAAATGTTTACTAGGCTGTCTACAGGAGGTCTGAATATTTTTACAGTTTATCTTTTTGCAGTTGAACAGCGACATTTCATACACTTGCTGCAATAAAAGGAAAATACTGGTCGAGCAAAGCAGTTCCTTAATTGCATCTTTCTTTGATACTCCTCAGAATTGTTCGAAGTTACATAGGCTACACCTCCTGTATATTATATAAACAATACAAAATAGACATTTTTTAATGAACAGAGAATTTGGAAACATTCGGCAATCAATCAGCATCATCTGGTTGTAGGCTAAGCAGTGGATTTTTCAAATCTGGGGCCAAGTTTCCCATCCGAATTCCGTTTTATCTGAAAAACCTGTCGGGCATAGTGACGCGAATTTCGCACGCGCGTTTTCGCGTGCGGAACCTTACCGTACTGTGTGCGCACTTAGCGTTATCGTGCTGACAGACGGCCAACTTTTGCGATGTCAAAGGTATCCCTCCACTTACGTTTTTGGATCCCAAAAATTGCACGTCATTCTGAATAAGGCCGGAAAGTGGTGATGTGATTCTGCTGAATTTGCGGATGGAGCGTCTGTAAAATCCGGCAAGACCAAGACAACTCAGAATCTGCTTCGCGTTCGTTGGAACCGGATAATCGACAATGGATTTCACCTTATCTCTGTCATCACATATGCAGTTTTGCGTGATACCGTGACCAAGGGGCTTTATCTCCTTTACCGCAAGTGTCTTCTCAGGACGGATGCGCAATCTGTGTTCTCGAAATTGTTGGAATAAAGCTGAAGTGTTGTTGATGAATTCGTTGGAGGTAGCTCTATGGAATATTGTGTCATCTTGATAGGCTTCTGTTTTCTTCAGCTTGTCAATAACTCTGGCCATCATTCGGTATATCCGAATTCGTCGTCCCAAGTGACGAATGCCGTTCCTCCAGTTCTTGTTGAAAGAAACCGTTGCCCAATTCACAATTGCAAAAGAACTTCGATGATTGGAAACTTTCGAAGATGGTGCTTGTTCTTGGCAAGGGATGAATGTGTTGACACAAGTGCGTAAATTCAGTTGCCGGAAATCCATGACGATCCGTACTTCTCCATTCTTCTTTTAACAAGCATTGGTGCGCCCCATTCTGATGTGCTTCGTCGACTTATTCCCTGTTGAAGCACGCGCTGTAGCTGCTTGTCTGCTTCGTGTAGCAAAGAGTGCGGGACGCGTTATGGGTGTTCACGGTACGGTTGGGTGTCTAGTTCAAGCTGGATTCGATGTCGGTATGTAATGCAGCGTCCAAGAGGTCCGTCGTCGTCTAGGACGAAGATGTCAGCATATGTCTCGATCAGGCCTCGCAGTCGTTCTGTTCTCTAGAGCATTCTGGAAAGCTAAACATCGACTGAAGCTCTCGGAGGCGCTCGTTGCTAAACCAGTGGTCTGATTCTTGATGTTGCTGGGCAGAACTGGACTTTGAAGATGCTGTTTCTCCATTGGAATCTGGACGAAGTTGATCGTCGTTGACAGACGAAATATCGGCCAACTTCTGACCACGATGTAGATGGATGTGCCTCCCAGCAGTGTTGAAAACTAGGACTTCAACCTGACCAAGAGCGTTAACTTCGTAGAGAGACTAAACACCGAAGGAAGAATTGTGAGGTCGGAAGACGATAAGCTTGTAAGTATGATCTTCATAACAACCAGCTTGGCCGACCAAGGCTTGAGACTTTCAAAGACTTTGCAAAGCTTTCGAAGAAAATCGGAAGCTGAACCCCGTTTATCAGGAGGAATTCAGACGAGAGAAAAAGATGACAGTTTTCATCTGACGAATAACATTTGAACCGATCAGGGAAGGATAAGACATAGATGACGTAGGCATGGTCAGGAACTTGTGACGAAATCTTTGGCCACTGAGCTCAATTTCAGCATCTGCCTGTCCGGAAGACGAAATCGGATGACCAGAAAAGGAGAAAAATTCGAGAAAGTTGGCAACGTCGAAGGAAGGAATGCTTTGGAAAATTCATGACGTATCAAAGAAACTTCACTTCCGGTATCAGTTATTGCAAACGTAAATGGCGGTCCAGCAATAACAAAACATTGGCAACAAGGAACTGATATTTACAATATTTGTTAACACGCCGACCCGCATATCCCCTTTTATGCGAGTCGCGAACCATAAAAATAGTCTGGATTGGTCGCCACGACCACCACAGGTCCAGCAAGTACCTGAAAACTAGCTAGTTGGACGGCGGCTATTGCTTCGCTGAAAATTCCGACGTCCGTCCCTTTTCGACCGCCGGAAAGAAAGACCGTAGACCGACGCTGACCTTGTCCATCAGAGAAAGAGTCATTCCTGGAACGGAAATCGGTCCGAGGACTATATCTGCAAGGAGACAGGAAGGATTCTGAAGAACGAGAGGAAACCGAGCTGTTCCTACAGATGTTCCATTTTTGGGATCCCGTCAAAACCTTGTGTCGTATTGACGCTAGTATAGACTTTATTGACCCATTTTGTTCGAGTTTGGGCTCCCCTAAAAACCTGTGGCATTGTTGCGATTTTTATATCTTTTTGCAAATGAAGAGTTGGTTTTCACTGAGTTGCCCTCAAGTAAATGTTTGGGAGTTCATTCATTCCGTTGCATGTCCAAGTTTTTTGCTGGTGCTAGGATTTTTGTTCGTGTTTAATTTTAACAGCATGCAAACATCGGCTTTTCAGGTCGGCAAGAAACCTGGTTTCATCTTATTATTTCCATGTATCGCGTCGTCTCACTAATTGCATATTTCTTGAAATTGCTCATTAGAATCGTGAATTTGAGCTCCCTCGAGGGTTACATGTACATGACGTCACTGTACAAATCGAACCACTGTGTGCAAATTTCAATAGTTATTTCAGGATTTGTTAATGTTTCTTTTAAAGAATGTTATGCGTTACAGGGTTACTTTTTAGTTAGTGTCCATTCTTTAGCCGCAGTGGCGAAATTTGGTGGTATTTTTTCTTTCAAAAATCAAATGTTGGGTTTCTGTTGCATATATATGTATATCTGTATTGAACAAGACCTAAGGTTTCGATGGGATCCCAAAAATCTAGTATTTGATCCAGACAACTGGGTATTGTCTTCACCAGATCCAGTCTTCGCCAGATCCAGTATTCGCCAGGCTAATCATCTGAAAAAAACAAGTTCAGATATGTCTCTATCAGCCATAACTATTTTGACGATACCGACCGAAACTTCCTGTTTACTTCTGCCAAATTTCCGGTTTTGGCCGAATTCCGAGCGACCTACTTTGTCCAGCAAAAAGGACATCTAATCAACTTTAAATAAAAATTTAACTTACAAACAAATTTTCGGTTTCAACCGGATTCTGGACGAACTATATGTCTTTGTGAAAAATAATTGTCATATAAAGACTCAGCGTCTCCTTAGCCCTAAATCTGTCATCTAATCAACTTCAAATAAAACTTTTGCTTTTAACGAATTTTCCGGTTTCGGCCGGATTCTGGGCGAACTATTTGTCCGGGTAGAAAATGCTTTTCATATAAGTGTTCAGCATGCCTTCTTACTCCTAAATCTGTCATCTAATCAACTTCAAATAAAACTTTTACTTTTAACCAACTTTCCGTTTTTTGCCGGATTCCGGACGAACTATTTGTCCGGTGAAGAAACGGTTTTCACCATCGTGTTCAGCATGTCTTCTTACCCCTAAATCGAACATTTAATTAACTTCAGATGAAACTTTCACTTTTAACCAACTTTCCGGTTTTTATGGCACTTGTAGCCTCTGGCTCAAGTGCCATATACCGATCACAATTCCGTCTGTCGGTCTGTCGGTCGGTCCGAGTTTTTTGTCCCACATATTTGAGTTAGGGTACTTCCAGATGTGCTAGGACAATGAAACTTGGCAGGCATATGAGGGACCCGACCAAACTAACCTGGAAATAATCAGTTTCCCGATCCGACCATATGCGGGGGAGTGCGGGGCGCTGGAAACTTGAAAATTTAGGGCATTTTGTCACTTTTTTCCGAGTTAGGGTAGGCTACTTCTAGATGAGCTAGGACAATGAAACTTGGCAGGAATATCAGGGACACGACCAAACGAACCTGGAAATAATCAGTTTCCCGATCCGACCATATGCGGGGGAGTGGGGGCGCTCGAAACTTGAAAATTTAGGGCATTTTGTCACACTTTTTCGAGTTAGAATACTTCCAGATGAGCTAGGACAATGAAACTGGGCAGGAATATCAGGGACCTGACCAAAGTAACCTGGAAATAATAAGTTTCCCGATCCGAACATATGCGGGGGAGTTGGGGCGCTGGAAACTTGAAAATTTAGGGCATTTTGTCACACTTTTTCGAGTGAGGGTACTTCCAGATGAGCTAGGACAATGAAACTTGGCAGGAATATCAGGGACCCGACCAAACTGACCTGGAAATAATCAGTTTCCCGATCCGACCATATGCGGGGAAGTGGGGGCGCTAGAAACTTGAAAATTTAGGGCATTTTGTCACACTTTTTCGAGTTAGGGTACTTCCAGTTGTGCTAGGACCATGAAACTTGGCAGGCCTATCAGAGACCCGACCGAACAAACTTATAAATAATCAGTTTTCTGATCCGACCATTTGGGGGGGGGTGGAGGGCAGGGGAATCCGGGAAATTGAGAAGTGTGTAACTTTCGAACGGATGATCGGATTGTAATGAAACTTCATAACTGAATAGAATATATATTTGTAATGTCCCGTTTAAAGTCTTGACCGGGTTCGGTAGCCAGGGGGGAGTTGGGGGGGGGGGGGGAGACCGGAAATTTCAGGAAATGGTTAGAATGGAGGGATCGGAGTGAAACTTGCTGGGAAGAACAAGCATCTGCTCTAGATAAGTCCTTTAGACCATTGTACTGGATCCGGACACTTAGGGGGGGGGGGGGTGCGGAATTCCGGTGATGGTGGTTTTGGGGATTTTCACGATGAAACTTGGCAGGCATATCAGGGACCCAATCAAACTGACCTCAAAATAAAAATTTTGTCGATCAGATAATGGTGGGGGGAGGGGAGGGAGGGGAATCCGCAGGGGAATCCGGGAAATTGAGAAGTGTGTAACTTTCGAACGGATGATCGGATTGTAATGAAACTTCATAACTGAATAGAATATATATTTTTAATGTCCCGTTTAAAGTCTTGACCGGATTCGGCAGCCAGGGGGGAGTGGGGGGGGGGAGACCGGAAATTTCAAGAAACGGTTAGAATGGAGGGATCGGGGTGAAACTTGCTGGGAAGAACAAGCATCTGCTCTAGATAAGTCCTTTAGACCATTGTACTGGATCCGCACACTTATGGGGGGGGGGGGGTCCCGGAATTCCGGTGATGGTGGTTTTGGGGATTTTCACGATGAAACTTGGCAGGCATATCAGGGACCCAATCAAACTGACTTCAAAATAAAAATTTTGTCGATCAGATAATGGTGGGGGGAGTGGAGGGAGGGGAATCCGAAATTTTCAGTCATGCGTAATTTTGGAATGGGTGATCGGATTCGAGTGAAATTTAAGAATTGAACAGAGGACATTTCTCCGATGATTTTTTTCATATCCGAACCGGATCCGGCAACTATTGGGGGGGGGGGGGAATACGTGACCTGTTTAGAATGGAGGGACCGGGATGGAACTTTGTGGGAAAACAAACAAATGCTCTAGGTAAGTCATTTGCTGAATCGGATTGGCTACGTGCACCGCGGGGGAGCTGGGGGGGGGGGGGGGTGTGGACCGGAAATCTCGGGAAACGGTTAGAATGATGGTATCGGAGTGAAACTTGCTGGGAAGAACAAACATCTGGTCCATGTAAATCTTTTACATAATTTGACTGGATCCGGAAACTTGAGGGGGGGAGGAGGGGGTTTCCCGGAATTCCGTTTTTGGGGGATTTTCATGACGAAACCTGGAAGGCATATCAGGGACCCGGTCAAACTGACTTGGAATAAAAAAAATATATGATAATCTTGGGGGGGGGTTGAGGGAGGGGAATCCGGAATATTGAGTCTTGCGTAACTTTGGAACGGGTGATCGGATTCGAGTGAAATTTGATAATTAAACAGAGGACATTTCCGGCAATAATAGGGGGGAGGGCGGAAAATACTTGACCCGCTTAGACTGGTGTGATCTGGATCGAACTTCGTGGGAATGACAAACAGATGCTCTGGATTAATCATTTACAGAACCGGATTGGCTCCGGTTATTGTGGGTGGTGTTGGAGGAGGGGGGGGGGTCTGGGATTCCGGTGATCGCGCGTTAAGGTACTTCCAGATGTGCTAGGACGATGAAACTTCGCTGGAATATTGGAGACTCAACAACATTTGCTTAGAAATTGCTACGTCCCAAATCCGATTATTCCTTAAAGTACCGATCTTGACCGCAAAGTAAAAAAAATACTTTTAAGCAATATATGCATTTTCGTGATGCCCATCAGCCCATTAGCAGTTTTTGCCTCAAGGGTTTTGCTTACAAATGAAGTTTCAGCTCCCTTAGAGCGCGCATCTCAACCGCAAAGTCGAAACTTACTTTTGATCAATCAAATCATCTTGACCCATGCAAGTGCCATATGAGCTTACAGCTCTTGTTGCCGGATTCCGGGCGAACTACTTGTCGGACGAGAAAATGTTTTGCATATTCATGTTCAGCATGTCTTCTTACCCCATAATCGACTATCACATTAGCTGTTTCAAAATATTTTGTTTGTCCCTTAATTTGAACCCACTCCCCACAGAGCCGAACTACGAACTTGACCTTACACTTGACCCAAAGAATCTCCACACCGAAGTTTCATCAAAATTTCTCATTCCCTTCGAGAGTTTCCTGCTGACAGACGGACGGACACACGGACAACTTTTGCGATGTCATAGGTATCTCTCCACTTACGTTTTGGGATCCCAAAAACCCAAAGGCCGTATACATGTTAAGCAAACAACTCGTAGGAAACTAAACAAAATAACAAATTAATAAACAGCACTTCTCAACTCGAGTGCTTTTTGCACAAAATTACCCAAAGAAACAATCACTCTTGGTGACGTAGAACGTAAGATACCAAGAAGCTGCCCACCATTGCGAGAAAACAATGAACTCCTTAAAGCATAACTCTTACTAGAAATGATCTTTTCGCTATGAAATGAATCAGAAAAAACGTTTTTGGAAATACCATTACTTTCCACCTAAAAATAGCGATTCTCTTGTTAGCGCTTGTCGACTATATCCAGCCTTCCTGCTCTCCGACGCGGCGGCTGGGCGCAAAACATTTCAAAACTGAACGTGCCTTGGTTAAAAAGTGGGAAAACTAAGCAAATAAAAGAAGTAATAAACAGAAGACTATCACATCCTTATATGTGAAAGAGTTGTCAGCGGACATTGAAGATTACGGCAAACTTTTCGTTGGATGACGGGAAAACACGGAAAGGCCGAAAAAGTGCTAAAAATTCGTAGTTCCGAAACGAAACAATGGAGAAAGGTGGGGATTTCAGAAGCTTATAATTCCGTATGGGAGCTAAGTATATTATAAAAGGCAGAATAAGCAAGAGGGGTCCTTTAAGTGCGAAAGCTCCTGGCACCTGAAAGGAAATCATCCAGACCATCCCCATCAAGATGGCATAGAGGAAAAAAAGAGGATATGTGGCAAAGAATAGGGTTCCCTCGCCTTTTTATGTCTTCCCATTTCTGTTTTTGGGAATCTGTATTGTTATCCTCTGGTGGATGCAATGAATCCCCAAGTTTACTCTTCGTAACCTTTGATATTTTTTCCAGTTTTTGACACCTGAATGTTGACTCTTTTTGTCAGCTTTTGCGGTCTGATTTATATTTTGCCAGCCAAAAGACGGTAGTTTCCACTTGGTCTGTTGTACTTAGTATTACAAAATAGTGGGGGCGTCTTTACGAGATGCCTGTCGTCTGGTTTAGCTTGTTCTGCTTCTCTGGATTTACTGCCCTTTCATAGTTTCATGTTACAGCTGTCATAGATTTGATCATTGAATCTGGTTAAGGAGAGTTTATAGTGCAGAGCTCATTAGTAATCGTCTTTGGATTTGGATATGTACTTTGGTTAATTAGCTTAAATTACCTTAAATCACAGCTTGGAGTGAAATAAGGACTTTTGGTCCTGTTGAATCACTCCTTGTGATGACTGTTGCATCTGTGGTTGGTTACAGTCTAGTGGAAGATTTTGGTGCATCCCAGTCAAATCTCCGCGGTTTGTCTCTCCACTCAGCATCCAAACAGCGTTTGAATGCTTCTGTCGATTCAGCAGCAACAGTGTCCTCCTTGAGGTTGTTCCAGAGGTTCACGACCCGGTTCGAGAAGAAGTTGCATCTTGCTCCATTCCTTGCGTGAAGTTTGCGGATACGTTTTGGGTGTCCTCTCCAGGGGTCAGTCTCCAGGAGCTCATTTTCTTGATTGGTTGAGAGGAGTTCGTGTGCCTGGATCATGAGTCTGTGTGCCTGGGTCATGATTCCTTATTTTGTTTTCCGTCACAATCAATATTTATTGATCTTTTCGTTGGCTAGGTGGAGATTTGTTTTATCTAAACTCTCATTAAACTTAAATATACTAGCAACTCTCTTTACAAACTGAATATTTACCACTAATTATTTTAATACAAGAGTAGGCTTTAGACCTGGTACAGCACTTAGACTCGTCTGTCACTTGTAGGACTGTAGAGACTGGAGACGAGTCATTATTTCTTCTCATTTTTGGGTTTAACGTCAGTCACTTCCCTGTTTCTCATTTTTTTTTCGTTCAGGTTTACCTCTCTTTTTTACATTTTTTTCTTGTTTAGCAGGTTTGTTTTGTTCTGTTGAAAAGATATCATTCATCTTGCTCATAAGTTTATTTTCAATTTCTCTTCAGAATGATATTTTGTTTTTGGGGATTGCTTGCGATTTATTGCGCCTCGTAACCGTAACCTTTGATATATTTTTTTCCGTTTTTCGACACTCTAATGTTGACTCTTTTTTGTCAGCTTTTATGGTCGGCTTTATATTTTGCCAGCCAAAAGATGGTAGCTTCCACTTGGTCTGTTGTACCTAGAGCAAACTCTGGTTGTACTTAATATTACAAAGTAGCGGGGGCGTCTTTTACGAGATGCCTGTCGTCTGATTTAGCTTGTTCTGCTTCCCTGGTTTTACTGCCCGTTCATAGTTTCATGTTACAGCGGACATAGATTTGATCATTGAATCTGGTTAAGGAGAGTTTATACTGCAGAGCTCATTAGTTATCGTCTTTGGATTTGAATATGTACTTTGGGTTATTCCTAATTTTGTTTTCCGTCAGTATCAGCGTTTATTGATCTTTTCGTTGGCTAGGTGGATATTTGTTTTACCTAGAGGTTAAGCCGGTTTGGCGGTTTTGATGTTCTGGCTGATCGCATTTTTGATCCCGTGGTTTCCTTGCCACCGCTTGGTCTTGGAATGGTAGTCCCTGGCGACCGGCGCCGAAGGGCCTGACATGGGTTCTTCGAATTGCTTTTTTGGAGCTATCTTGGGTTTGTCAAAACTGTTCCTTACTAACCTTTTCTTGGGTCTTCCTAGATCAGGATCTCTAGGAGAGGATGGAGTCATTAGGTTTTTGCCCGTGGATGTGACAGGGCTAAACCCCAATTCACACAGAGAGCGAATTTCGCCACGCCTGGCGTTGAATAAACCCAAGTCAGGCAAAAAAAAACGCTTCGTCGGGCTTCGGCTCCGATCCGAAAAAAATCGCAACGCCTGGCAAATAATTTTAGATGGGTGTGGAACAGCTAATTAGCCCAGTTCAGAGTTATCCAGTAGTTATGATACTGGTCTCAAGGAGTACAAAGACAACAGAATTAGGGAAAATGCCTGGAAAGAATTTAGCCAAGGAATCGGAGAAGAAGGTACAGTAGAGACATTTAGGACAGCACAGCAGCATAGTCAGCAGGAAGCTCTTGTCCTTCATTTTTAGGTTGTGCCCAGATACCAGCCGTACACAGGCTATATTGATTTGGGCTGTTGTGTATCAGAGCAAGCTACTCCTCTAGGCTCTATACACCTCTCTATTTTTTTCTGTTCATATTTCTGGAAATAAATTCGGGCGTATTTGCTCTCCGTCTGACACACCCTGCGATTTCGCCTAGACGTCGCGAGGCGTATTTTTGCCTGGCGATTTTTATACGCCCTGCCCTCTGTGTGAATTCCGCTTAAGCCTTTTCCGATGACTTTCGCGCTTGTTCCGCCGCTGCGGTTTGGCGGTCCTAGTGGAATATCGTCTTGTGAGGGCAGTCGATTTGGTCCTGGCTCATCTGGATTAAATACATATTCTATGGGTCTGTCTGGTTTCGGCTCTCTTGTTATTTCTGGGGCTCGGTAGTGGGCCCAAATTGTCCAAGAGTAAAGATCGTGACCCGTGACAGGAATCAACAAGTATCAAATTGAAACCTGGTAGGCTTGTGAGCATTGAGGTCTCTTTTTGCTTTTCGGGCTCAAACCCCACTCCCACTTGGTACCTGGGCCCAGATTGCCGATTTTTCACTGTTTTTTACTTAATCCACCACAATAGCAACAGGAAAACGATGCGGAACCAACAAACAATAAAAGACATGCCCGTTTGTTGTTTGTTGGTAAAAGAACATATCCTTTTATTGTTTGTTGGTTCCGCGTCGTTTTCCTGTTGTTATTGTGGTGGATCCTAGGATTTAATTTTCTTTTTCGCCAAGGACGGTTTGCCAGAAGTGCAAGCCAGATATCCGAAATTTTATTTATCCCTCGCACATCGTCTTAGAGCGATAACTAGCTGATCAAGAAAAAACCCGAAAATTTCGTTTTTCTATTTTTGGCAGCTCTAAGCTAGTATACACGAGGATATCTAGGTCTATATACGCAGCCTGATGAGTCCCTCCCCCCCCCTCCCCCCCCCTCCCCCCCCACCCTCCCGTTCGTGGCCAGCCGGGCCCAGATTTCCCATGAGTAAAGTTCCTTTATGGCAGGTCTCAATTTCAACTTTTTAGTTGTGGATATCTATGTATAGATGTGGATTTTGGTGCAGTAAAAAATAAGACCACGAACGTAATTAAATCCTTAATGAAAAGTTGGAAACTGTACGGTTTTGTCATATGATCGACGATATGCCGTTCATAATGAAGTTGTGACGAAGGACTAGGCTGCTACGATTTGGTTTATTGCACTTGTTAATGGAAAGAGTTTTAAAGGGTGGGGCTGGCTGGCAGGACATTCAGCATTGAAATTCAAACCGTTCTTGCAAGATCTTCAAGGTCTCTTTGGATTTCTACATTCGGTTTGTTCACATTAAGAGCTTTTAAAGCAGGATGATTTCAAATTAGGTTAGTTCAATACTTGTTTGGTTACTGGGGATGTGAAATGTCTTGGTTCTAACTCTGTTTGTGCATAAGATGTCGTAAACATTATACTTTCATACTCCACGTTGGAGCGCTTGCGCAATTATTCCCTCTTTTTCAAAAGGCACTGTCTAGGGAACCGGGAGCCGTACTTTATGCCCTACGGGCTACGGAACCGGTAGTTCTCACGGAAATTGAATCAGATGAGCTGCGATTCCGGGATCTGACGTCATTGACTAACGGAAACTTGTATGTGCTGGCTCCCGTTCCGGTAGTAAGTGGAAATAGCTCACGGAAACTTCATCGCACCAGCTTCTCGTCGGGTAGTCTCACGGAATTGTATACTCAGAAGCTAGGGAGCCGGTAGTTGATACCGGAAACTGTATAATTGGAGCTTGTGTTCCGGCAGTGTCTACGTGGAATACAGAACTCAACTCACGGGATAGTTAGGATGAGAGATAGGATGCCGATATTTTCACTGACTTAGAGGAAATAACATGGGAGAAAATCCACTACCGGAACCCAAATATTGAGAGCTAAGGTACCAAAAAATTAATAGTTTCGAACTCACGGACCCGTGTTAGTGCAGACTAGGTGTCCGAGAGTGAATATTTTTAACTCATGGAACCCAGCTTCCATGGACTAGGGTTCCGGTAGTGCAAAAAAAACCAAGTGCGCAAGTGCTCAGACGTTGAGTGTGACAGTAAATCGTTTATCACATTTTATATGCAAACAGCTTTAGAACAAAGACATTTCACATCCCCAATAACCAAACAAGTATTGAAATAACCTAATTTGTAATCATCCCACTTTAAGACCTTTAAATGTAAACAAACCGCAAATATGAATCCAAAGAAATGTTGAAGATCTTGCACGAACAGCTTGAGCCAGTCGGACCCTTTTAAACCTCTTTTCCATTAGCAAGGCAATAACAAGTGCAATAAACTAAACTGTAGCAGCTGAATACCCCCTTTGTCACAATTCATTAAGAACCGCACATCATCGATCATATGACAAAACAGTCCAGTTTGCAACTGTTCATTAAAGATTAAAGTACGACGCGTCGTCTTAATTTTTGCTGTTGCACCAAAATCCTCATCCATAGATATATCTCCCCAAAAACAAGAGTTGGCCTTGAGAACTTAACTCATTTGAAATCGGCGCCCAGCTGCACATCAACGGGGGGGGGGGGTCGGGACCCACCAGAATGCGTATTTACTCCTCTATTTCCTCAAGTATACCAGCTTAGAGTTTGATTCCATTCACGGGTCAACAGCTTTTTTCACACGCAATTTGGGCCCGCTTGCCCATCAGCTTTGAAGTACGCCGCATGGTCTTATTGGTTGCTGTTGCACCTCTTCGTCTATACATACATATCCAGAAGTATACACGACTTGAACTCGAGACATGACATAGACGAACGTAATTCATGGGCAAATTGGGCCCACTTGCCCATGAACGGGGAGGGCGGGGGGGGGGGTCCAACTCTACATAGAAACCCCAACCCTATGATCCAAAAGCACAAAGGAATTTCATCGCCCTATCTCCGGTTATTGTCAAGTTAAAAACATTATAAATGGGCAATCTGGGCCCAATCGCCCGTGAACCAAGTGGGGGAGGGGTTTGGGACCCGCAAAAAGGGAAAAAGAGACCACCCCCCATTGCTGAAAAACCTACCAAGTTTCCACTTGATACATGTTCACGGGTAATGAACTTTACTCCTGGGCAATCTGGGCCCATTTGCCCAGGAACGGGATGGGTGGGGGAGGTGCAACTTTAAAAGTAGTTTCTCAGCCCTAGGATCTACAAGTACGAGGAATTTCATCGTCTTGTGTCCATCTCTGGTCACGTTATGCACATTATTTACTGGGCAATCTGGGCCCATTTGCCCCTGAACCGGGTGGGTGTGGGGGGTGGGACCCCCAAAAGGCACAACTAGATCCCAATATCCACAGGTGTACAAAGTTTGAACTTGATACTTTGACTCGTTCACGAGTTATGAGCTCCACAGAATATGGTGAAAACCGAAAGCTGAAAGCTGCTACAGCACTCACAATAGTGGATTGTTCCAAGGTACATTCCACTAAAAAGGAACTCACGGAGACATGTCAATATGGACATGGAGTCCGGTAGCAAATATTATCAACTTATTGGGTAAGAAATGTTAATATGTATCACGTACTACCGGAACCCTAGCCCGCAGGTGTTGGGATCCGTGAGTTAAAAATATTCACTTCCAGTTTCCTAGTCTGCACTGACATGGGCCCGTGATTTCATTTTTTTTTTGGGGGGGGGGGGGGGGCACCACCGGAACCCTAGCCAATAGCCACCTGTGTCCGTGAGCTGGTCATTTTCAACCAAATAGTTGCTGCTACCGGTACCCTCAATATATGGGTCCCGAGAGTTGATTTTTTCCCATGTTATTTTCGCTAAGTCACTGAAAATCCCGGCATCCTAGCTCACATCCAAACTATTCCGTCAGTTCTATATTCCGTGTAGACACTACCGGAACACAAGCTTCAGTTATATAGTTTCCGGTATCACCTACCGGCTCCGTAGCTTCTTCGTACATAATTCCGTGAGACTACCGGACGAGAAGCTGGTATGATGAAGTTTCCGTGAGCTATTTCCATTACCACCGGAACGGGAGCCAGCACATACAAGTTTCCGTTAGTCAATGACGTCAGATCCCGGAATCGCAGCTCATATGGTTTGATTTGCGTGAGAACTACCGGTTCCGTAGCCCGTAGGACTTAAAGTACGGCTCCCGGTTCCCTAGACAGTGCCTTTTCAAAACGACAAGGTCCATGCCTATGTCAACGGGTTCGTATGTTATTGAATTTACGATAACTGTTTCTTAAAGTTCCAATGTCTTCTTTTGGCCTTTTTGAGAGTTTCGCTTACAGTCTCAGCAGTGATGCATTCTTGCTATTATCTCCGATTTAAATTTCGTGTTGACGGTGTAGAAAAAAACAAAAAGTGACAGTGAGCAATGCGTACCAGCGTTCAGAGGGGCTTCCTGCTTTCCATATGTCCATACTTACCTAGCTTAAGGTTGAGTTGGTGGGAGTGGGGCGCTCCAGAGAAGTTGCACAGGTTTGCTTGGGGTTAGATTTCGTAGGTGTAGCTTAGAATGTTATTCTTCTCAGAATTTGCAGTAAAACCAAGGTACATGTCAAAATCAAAGACGAGAACCAATGATCTCCGCAGTATAAACTCTCCTTAACCAGAGTCGATAATCAGATTAACGACACCTGTAACATGAAGTTACGAACGGGTAGTAAAACCAGGGAAGCAGAACAATCAGATAAAATCCTTCCTGGAAATTCTTGTAGGTTTTTTGCTAGTCCTAAGGCTAAATGTGTGTCGTGGACTTGTATGATGGCTTCTGCAAGAAGGATTTGTGGTAGGACTGGTATCGTTTTAATTTCCTCTGATTGGTAGGGCTAGGGTGGCGTATAATATCCTCAAAGAACACCACTTTCATCTACAGTATACTGGTCCATGTCATTTTCAAAGGATTTCAAGTCGAGGGGCAAGGTAATTGATGACTGTGCAATTTTGAAGAAATGAAGAAATTTTCGCAGGTTTTCCACGTGCAGGGGCGACCTTTTTCAGCATGGAAATGTCAAGTGAATAATCAGTGTTGAAGCCAGTTAGAAAGCTTTTGGATTGATCGATCCTAACCAGAGAAGGGTCTCTGGAAGGATGGCTTTTCTCTTTTGCTTCTTTTTGGTTTGTAGCCGTTTTTGACCTTTCGTCGCTGGTAATTTAGGTTTGGTCGCATTTGGCTAGTACTGTTTCCGTCCGTTTTTCCTACTCCAGGATGTCAAAGCATATTTTGCAGTACCGTTACGGAAAAGGTTTGTTTGTTTCTCTTTAGGTGGTTTCGGCCCGCATGATAGTCGCGAAAGTAAATCTGGAATTCGGTAAAAAAATTTCCGGTAAATAGATGATTCCGTATTCGTACTGGCTTAGCGTTAAGAGCAACTGAGTTTTTTGTTTGGTTCGCTCATTTGAGTTCTTGGTTTAGTTCGCGCATTTGTGATATTGCAATGGTTTGTGGTCCGAGTAAGATTTATATTATTTTCCCCAGGATATAATGCTTCCAGGCTGCGATGAACGTCATTATCGCTAAAAATTATTTATCCGAAACAAAGTAGTGGTTTTGTGCCGTTTTTTAAGGTTCGAGGTCCTTACTCAGTGATACAAGAACATATAAGCACAAGAACCTCCGTCTACCGACATCTGTAATACGACCATGCGGAGTAGAATAGATTACCGATGCAGACGATTGGAGGTTTGGAGCTGCGCGGAATATCACAATTCATTACGTCTACAAAGTTGCAGTTGCAGTTACGCAGTTGAGCCCCAGAGAAGAAAAGTCGAGAGAAACAGACCATTTGGTTGTCGACCATTCTGACGTCACATATGACGTGCTTCAGGGGCGGATCGTGCACGCCTGCTACGGTCTTTTCTTCCCACGTGCGCAGCGTCGAAAAGTGAAGTAGACGGGCATCAGCTCAAAGCTCAGCAAGTAGCCTTAGCAATTTCATCCGGGCATCCATCGGTGCATGGGACCAAAGACGGAGGTTCTGTTGGTTTATTTGTTCTTCGTGATACGCTGACCTTTCCCCACCTGTACAGTCTTTAGATGCGTCCGTCGCCATTTCATTTTCTAGTTCTGGTTGGTACAGGGTTAAAACTGGTACCGGGTTAAAGCGCTTTTAGCATCCCAGTACCTGAATTTATTCTCGTCTTATGTGTATTTCTGCTCCCTTATTCCCTTATCGTGTCTGCTCCCTTATTCTACTCCTTTCCGGATGAGTTTCCGCAGATTTAAGGTCATTCATAGAAAAGCTCGCACGTTGGCTATGTCTGCGATGGTTTTTGGGTCAGAGTTTGTTGCGCTCATTTTTGCGGGATCTGGAGAAATTTGGTCCTCACTAACCAGGTGTCCTAAGTTTGTATATTTTCCTTTTCAAGAACAAGCATTTTAAACTTTTAGTTTAGTCCAGCATCACGGAGTTTTGTTAGTTCTGATAACTTCCATGTGGCATTCACAGATTTCGGAGAAAGCATAAATATCATCCATAAATCCGCAGAGAGTTCAGTAATCCGCGGAAGATTTTTAGCAGTAGTTGCACAAAGATTCTTGGAGAAGTTTTCGGTCAGAATGGTATTCTTGTGTAGTGAAATAGTCCCATGAATAATGGTGGCTTATTTCCTGACTTTTATTTAGTAAAAGGCTTGGAACAGATCTATAGTGCAAGTAGTAGTAAAATGCAAGCACCTCGCATTGGCTCTCATTTCTTGAATCTACCGTGAGTGGATTTCGGCTGCTGTTGACCTTTTTTTCTTTTTTCTTTTTTTAACCCGTAGCATCTTTTCTGATTTAACTTATTTTATATTATTTATATAAAACAACGAAAATCATGTTACGTACTTTTTGTGGCTACTCCTCCATCCCTCAGTTACGTTAATTTTAACCTATTTTACCCACTTTTAAACTATTTACGTCACCTAACTTTTAATAATAAAGCCCATATTGCATTTACTATTCTTCCCCTAATAACTATATTCAAAATATAAACTTATTATTAATTTATCATTCCAAACTCAATCATCTTCTCAAATCTCTATCATTCAAATTCCTACTAAAAAACTTAAAAAAAAAATTACCACTTACTTTTTCGCCAAATCATCATTCACACATACCCATCGTTCATCACAATACTTATCTTCAACTCTTCCAAAACCACAAACGCCCTCAACCCTCATTTCCCTCTCACTCGCTTCCACTCATCTCATAACCCCAGGGCACAAATATAACAACAACTTTCAACAACCCCCACGATAGCCCTGCTCTACCCGCTCAAGAGGTGCCCTTCCCCCTCTAGGGCACCTCTAACACGGTGGCAATTAACTTTCCCAAAGACAACAACGATATTCTGCCCTGGCTGACCCTGCTGTTGCCCTCTCAGCCACCAGAAAAAACAAGGTGAGGCCGATTCCTAACTGAATCAAAGATCCACCATTTCATTTATTTTGCTTTAAACCCAAAATTGTATGTTGGTGTGGTAGCTTATATGGTCTTGTGGATATGTGTTCAGCATCACCAGTACTGTGGCTTCTAGCAAATGGGCGCATCCTATAGGCCTATCCTTTTCATCCTTGGCGATGATCGAAAGATCCAATTCCTCTTTTTCGAACTTGAACTTTTTATAAGGTCAACCTCATACAACAAAAAATTCTTTTGACATTGCGTGATCTGTGCCTAAAATTTTCTCCGTGAATAATGTCTTCGTGAATAGTGTGTATCGAAAAAATCAGCAAAATAGACGAAATTTTCAACGACTGAATGTTGACCGACCAAATAATACAAATTTCCGGGAGAAAAAACTTCCTGGCGCCCGTCGATCTGTAGGTTTCTCTGTGTCCGGTTTCTCTATGGCTACGAAAATCGCCAGAAAAGAAATTCGCAAACTACTATCAGTACCAGCCATACAGCTAATACAATCGCAAGCAGGTTCATAAACTGGACTGTGCCTCGGACGCGGTAAATCACGGAGCAATACCATATTTGTCACTTCATATTGATTTCTTCTCGAAGAGACATGAATATGAATATATTTTATAGCCAATTGGCCGCACAAAATACATGATGGTTACAATACACTTTACATCACTCAATACTTATCTTTGTTTAACTAATACACTCTTTAAGAATTGGCATATTTTAAGTATCTTAGCTTTATTTTTTGTTTCAAGAACATCGGGGAACCCATTAAGTTAGTGTCTCCTGGGGTCTGAGAGTTGATCGCGTTCAACCAGAAAATGGCCCTCTTCCTCTGTATTCAAGCACAGGGGGCATTGTCGCTTACTATTTGGGATCTTTTTATCCCAGTTACTCCGACCACGTACTGGCAGGCAGTTCGCTCGTAGCTGAAACCACAGGCGCAGGCTCTCCGCGGTAGGTATAGCTTGAAGTAAAATTCCATTCCGAAAATCTGCTTAACTTCTTTGTAATACTTTAATGTATTTGAATTTTGTGTCCGTTCGTACCAAGCCTGAACCTCTTGTTCTTCCAACACTCTTGTGAATTCGCATATGAAGCTCGTGGGGTCTCCTTCCGGCCCTCTTCCTTCATTCCATATGTAACGTTTGAAGGTATTGTGGATATCGCATCTTCTGACTATCACTATTAACCACCCTGCCGTGAACAGTCTTGTTTGTCCAAAAATATATTCAGGTTCTTGATGTCTATCTCAAGCTAGTGTACATATCAGACAACTTCTTTCAACGCTGGATCTTCATTGACGTGTGCTCTGCCATCTGTTCGGTTCTGAAAGGGCATCTCTAGTTCTTGCGACAATCTGTTGGTTTTGCTCGTCCGCGCCCGGCAAGAAAAGCTGCCATCATAGTAGTTCATCAGAAGTGGAAGCATTTGCCAGTAGGGTTTTTGTGGGACCAATACTGTCAAACTCGGACAGCAATACTATCTGATATCACTGACAGTCATTTTTTACTGATCGGTTTCGCGCTAGGAACAAAGTCCCGCTAAAAGCTATGAAGATATGGTGGGTGTACTCTGAATGTTTTGCCAGTGGTAGCATCCTTTTTTAGTGCTACAGTTCGCATTGCTCGGATTGAGGATGGGCAAATTTCGATCTGACATGTCTAAATAAATGGCTCTCAGCTATGATGGCCGAAAATAGACGAAGTAGGAGGTTTAAGCCGATTTCACATTGACGCGTCGTTGCGATGTGCTGTGTATGCGTTTATCGTGTGCTGCGTGCAGGTTGCGTAGCGTATCCTTTGCGCCTGCGCGACAAGCTTTCACGCTGGATGTTTATTTACGTTTTCCTTTCTCGGTTTCTTATGCTGAATTCTCGTTTCTTCATCAGTACTAAGTTTTTCTTCATCGTTAGTTGGTTTTCTCCAGTTTGTCTTCAAAAAGTTCCGTTTTTCACTGACAAATCTGATGCGTATGCGTCGACGCAACGCAAGAATAGAACTTGGTTGCGTTTTATTTCTCTGCGTAAGCTCTGCGTTGCGTCACGCAAGTGCGACGCAGAGGTTGAGTAGCTCAGTGTGAAAGCGGCTTTAAATGGGAACTTAGAAGTTGTGAATACTTATAAGCCGGTCAGTCACTCAGATACTCGGATTCGCCGAAAAAAAGAAATCGGAAAAATTAGCAGGATGAGTTTGATCCGGCGAAACCGTTTATTTCCACGAAATTTTCTAATTCAGAATGGAGTGGGGGTTGGGGGAGCTTGCGCTGGGAAGCTAAAGAGTGGGCTATGAACCATATTTGTCGGTGCAAAACGGATAAGTCAGCTACATTTTATTAGAGCTATATTTCGGCCCTTCTTGGCAAGGGTCCTCTTCAGGCTCAAGCCGCTCAAGCTGGAAAATACAAGAAGTCTGAAGAGGAAGCCTGAAGAGGACCCTTGCCAAGAAGGGCCGAAATAAAGGCTGAAGGAACATCTATGGGGTATGAACGGTTTGTCCAGGTGTAGATACGGAGTTTACGAAACTATGGTATATAGTACGTGCTTTAGATTACCATATTCTTCATGAAAGTTGCCAGTGGTTGATCATAGATAGTCATTGAAGGTGGTTGGATAATGGAACGGCGGTTTATTTCTTGATTTTTTTTACAATGTAAACAGCAAGCACTGAAACTGAAGAGTGGATACCTTAATTCTGACTGTTTACTTCTCCGGTGTGCCTTTTATGTGCCATTTTTTCGCTTTAATACATAGTAGTAGTTGTGTTATTATAGGTGTGCGTGTTTCATTTAATGACGGGAAAACGAAGTTTCTGTTCAATGACAAGCCACTGCGAGCTTGTTTGAGAGAAGAATTGCGATTAACTGAATATTAAAGCGGACCAAAAAAGATGGTTTTTATACCACATACACAGTGATAACCATCCCTACTGCCACTATGAATGTTCAAAACCACCAAAAATACACGTTAAGCAATGAGCAAATAAAAAAAAAAAGTTCCTATGTTTGAAATAATTCGGTCTGGACTAAATCTCAGCCATTATCCGGGGCAGCCGTTATGGCACGTAGGGAGCCAAGGACCAAAATAATAATTTCCATCTAATGCTCCAACTGTTTATTACAGATACAAATAAAAAAAAACAAGACCAGTGTGGTACTGCTGAAGACATGAAAAAAATCAATCGAGTCCTATAATTCTTCGCTAATCAAACGTGGAAAATTTCGTCATCTGCAAAAAAAGACGTTCTGCGTGTTTTTTTTCTCGAGCATAAACAGCAATCAAGTTCAAATCTAAATAAACGGGTGGCTTCCGATCAGTAAGAGAAGGTTAACAGAATGTTTGGATTAGGTCTTTAAGTGTAGATACCTTAATTCTGACTGTTTACTTCTCCGGTGTGTCTGTTATGTGCCATTTTTTGGCTTTAATACATAGTATTAGTTTTATTATTATAGGTGTGCGTCTTTCATTTAATGACGGGAGAGCGAAGCTTCTGTTCAATGACAAGCCACTGCTTTAGGAAATTACTACATCTCTTTTTGTGCTCCATCCATTTTATCTCGCTCTGGTGTCGCATATGTTTTACAGAAGATGGAGTTGCATAAGATGAGAAGATGCTACTTTAAGTATGCGAAGCACCTGCTTTATTTGCCAAAGTTATACCACAGCCACATGCTAAAGGAGCGTTTCCAAGTTAAAGATGCAAGCGTCACACTTTTGGAAATTTCGTCGGCTCTGCCAAAAATCATGGACAACAGGGCCCAGCCAGCACAAAACACTCAACATTCTTTTCTGGACGATGAATGAAAAAATGTATATTGTATTTGTTTTGTTTTATTTAATTCTTTTTATTTTATTTTACATACTCCGCTTTTCAGATGGCGGGTCAGAAATAAATTTCTTACTTACTTACTGCGAGCTTCTTTGAGAGAAGAATTGCGATTAGTTGAATATTAAATCACAACTGAGTAACTGGTATTTGATTAAACGAATCTTGTAGGAATGCATGCAAGAGCTCGAAAAGGACATGGAGGTCTCCTTTGCTGTCGCGCAGTCCCGAGAGAAAGTCTGTGGAGTGTGTATGGAAACTGTTTGGGATAAACTCCCTGTTAGTAAACAGCGGTTTGGACTCCTACCAAACTGCAGCCACATTTTCTGTCTGGATTGCATTCGGTCTTGGAGGCAGACGAAACAGTTCGAAAATAAAATTATCAGGTAAGCTTGAATCATTACTGACCATTCTATCTTATTTCTTTCCGGCCTAAGGTAAGCTTTCCGGCCTAAGGTAAGCTTGAATCATTTACTGACCATTCTATCTTATTTCTATCCGGCCTCTCTTCAGTTTTAAAGAAAAAAGATCTTCATTCCCTCCGTTCTTGTTATTACCGATATGCAAAATTCCTCCTTTTCCTACCTCCCTGGTATAAAAACAGACATCTGATTTCGCGTTACAAGCTTCCGGATATATCGCTGAAACTTTCGGCCATAAGTAAAAAATTGTCCACAACGTCCATCTCAGCTTCCCCGCACATCACGGCTTGTCCCTTCTTCTAGAGTGAATTCTAGTGTATTTTAGTGTGTTGTGTTCTTTTTCATTGTTTGTACTCCGCTATTCTGTCTTTTCAGCGGGTTATAAAAATAAATAAATAAATAAATAAAAATTTCATGCACGGAAACAAATAATTATGTTGCCCCCTATTCAGCTGGTTTTCGCCTCGGGCCACTGAGGATGCACTGGATTGGCCAGCGTCTTCCGTAACTTTTTGCCAGAGAAAAAGTCCCTTGTGCGAAGTCCCATTGCCCAGGGTTTCCCCGTTTCTTTTCTTAAAGGACCTGTCTTACGTAGAGTACTAACGCAACCTACTTCCATTATCACTCCATATATTTGTATGGGAGACCCCAATTTCGTACGGTACATTCTAACCCATTTAACAAAACCAAGCTGACTTTCTCACTTGCCTTGTTTTGCTCCCTTCGATGTGTATCACGCTGTCGGTGGTTGTCTGCGAGAAGTTTTCCATCAGAAAAAAACGGTTATGTAAATTGTTTCCCTGATTTCGATATAAGTCAGCGGGTCTCGGAAAAGGCTTAAAACAGCCAAAATCGTGGGTTATTTGTTGAAAGCACAGCCTAGTTTTAAAGTATTCAAATATTTGAAAATACTGTAAGTTGAAGAGTAAATAGTGCGAGGGTCCTTGAACCATGTTTCCGCTTGCCGTTATACTAAACCATTGTGCGTTATAGAATGTCATTATCCTTCTCACCGATTGAGATTTTGCACAGCATTTCTGATACGAAAGACTTGTGGCATTTTCATTTTTGTTCATCCAATTATTCGAGCAGTACCGTATTTTGTTTCGATACTTTCCTGTAGATCTTCTACCATTGTCATTCCGCATCAGTTCAATTCAATTCAATTCAATTCAGTTTTATTTCAACACCAATTACGGACTAGCCGAATAGCAGGTGGTAAAGTCAACATACATTAAAAACTAACCAAAATTGTCAACATATACTAGAAAGTGGTCGAATTTCATATAAAATACTGAGAACAAACAATATAAAAAGTAACGATTGGGGAAATAGACAACGAGGGGTAAAATAATAACCTATTAATTTCTATTCCGTAGGGAAACAAAGGAGGGGACAAAGCTATTCTTGTATCTCACGTGTCGGCAAAACACTGGTTGAAGGGTAGGGACTGGTTCGGAAGCTTGTCTTTGAGGCCTCTCCCTTTCTGTTGTAAAGTTGGGGGGTAGGATGTCGCGGAGGACTGGGTTCAGTAGAGTCTGCCCTCCAAACTTTAAGCACAAATTTTCGCGACGGTGAGAAAGGGTTGTCAGATTAAATTTTTTCAGAAAATAAATATAAGGGACTTTCAGAGATTTATCCGTTATTAGGAGAGCTCGGTATTGTATCCTCTCTAGAGCATCAGATTGCTCGCGAGTCACACCAAAATGCCATACAGGGCAGCAGTATTCTAGGACTGGGCGAATGAACGAAAAATAAATACGCAATAGATGTTCGGAAGGAACACCATGACGGGAAAGAAGTTTGAGTCCCCGAAGGCCCATATTGGCCTTCTTTAAAATGGAATCTACGTGTTTACGCTACGTGGAATCTATAAGTGGTCTTATTGAAATTCGCCTGGTTTTGTAACCATTTGAATCGCGACAGGTATATATAATTTGTTTGGTGCTGTGAAGTCCCCCGTTAAAGAAAATTCTGGCAGGTCAAGGACCCTTCATGGTTGGTTCAGGGTTTCTTCGTAAAATTTTGTATTGGGTGTATGACCCAATATTCGTGGAAAATGCATAAAAGTAAACTCACTAAACGAAGGTGCATACAAATACGACTTATCCCAAAGCAAAATAACACTAGGGAGTAGCGCAAGATTTGAAAAAAGGGACACACACTCGAATAGCAGCGACACTAGCATCACTAACGATAGAGAACGTCCCTTCTATACTATTTCGTTCTGGTGTCACTCATGTTCTGCGAAAGAAGGAGATTAAATAGATGAGATCGTGTTATTTTAAATATGCTCCGCTTGTCGAAATTATGTCAAAACCATATATTGACGGAAAAGTTCAGAATTCAAGATGCAAGTGTTACCCTTTTGGATGTTTCTTCGTCGCTATCAGAAATCATTGACAACAGAGCCCAACCAGCGCACGACCTTCTCCACTGCTTCCTGGCCGAAGATGAAAATTAGTATCTTTTTCTGTGTCTTTATGTGTGTGTTTTTTTCATTTACTCCGCTTTTTCGAAATTGCGGGTTATAAATAAATTACTTACTGAAAATCAATTAGTCGTGCACCGGCGCTTGCTCCGATAACTTCATATTCTGAACACAGCAAAGAAAGATACAACCTCCCCTGTTACCGCGATTTTTGCAGACCACACCTATGCTTTACCAAAACAAATCCACAAGTTTGTCTCTCTTTAAATGTCGCAAGCGTAATGGGCGGCGCCACGACTATCGCCCGTTTGCGAAGCATGGAAAGCATAGGTCTTCGCGCTATTGCCTAGTGTTGTTTTGCTCCGCCTCATCCCTGTGGGGTAGGGCCCTGGAGAACTTCGTCAGCTATTCAGTAGTATCGAAACAACTCTGCCCAATGCAACACATATCGGTAGCGTCGACAGGGGCGTCACGACTAGGGGGGAAGGGGGGACGCCCCCCCCCCCCCGAATGTTGTCGGTAAAAAAAACAGCCGAGTCGTCACGAAGCGACGCGATTTTTCGTGAAAAAGTCGATTTAAAAAAAAAAAAAACAGTCGGTTTTCTTGTAAAAATAGTCGATTTTTTCTTAAAAATAGTAGTTTTTCTTAAAATCAGCCGATTTCTTCGTCCACTCATTTTTCTTATCATTAATAATCGTTTTTAAATGCAAAAATAGTCGGTAAAAATGATCAGCCAGTCGGTATATACCTTGCCCCCTCCAAAACAGTTTGGCTAGTAACGCCTCTGAGTGTCGGTAAACATATATCCATACAAACAAAAAAGAGAATCTAATTCGGAGACACGAAGTTGACTGGCAGAGATTCTGTACAATCAAAAGATCCCAGCTTCACGTGCAATTCTTTCTTAGCTATGATTTTGGTATGTCGTTAGGAATGTAGAAACCCTGCCTGTCTTCAGTACACTGTAAAAAAAAATCTTGCAGTATTTGCTACTGGCATTATTCTTGTCTCTACTGAGATAAGATTATCTCTAATTCGGTTTAATCTTCTCCCAGTAGAGATAATATTACACCTCTTAGCAAATACTGCAGTTAACTTTAATCCTAACTCGGAGAAACTTTTACAGTGTAATCCTGAGGGTTCCGTGGCTTGACCGAAAAAAGTCTATATTAACATTAGCGATCCCCTCGACTCAAGTATGATCTCTCGATGAAAATGCAAGCGAACAGGAGCTCATTTGTTCCTAATGTCGTTTAATATAATTGATGGGCTACGAATATAGATGAGTATCTCGTTGACAAAAGCATGCGGGCCAACACCCTGGTTGATAGCAGTTTCTTGTAACAAGATTGTGTGCATTTTCGGTGTCATCGTCATCGTCATCTGCCCGTACTTTTCAAGGAGGGATTAGGAATAGGCACTGTCTAGGGAACCGGGAGCCGTACTTTTTGTCCCACGGGCTACGGAACCGGTAGTTACGGAAAACAAACCAAATGAGCTGCGGTTCCGGGATCTGACGTCATTGACTAACGGAAACTTGTTTGTGCAGGCTCCCGTTCCGGTAGTAAGTTGAAATAGCTCACGGAAACTTCATCGCACCAGCTTCTCGTCCGGTAGTCTCACGGAATTGTGTACTCAGAAGCTAGGGAGCCGGTAGTTGATGGATAATTGGAGCTTATGTTACGGTAGTGTCTACGTGGAATATAGAACTCACGGAATAGTTTGGATGAGAGCTGGGATGCCGGGATTTTCACTGAATTAGAGAAAATAACATGGGAAATGGGAAAAAATCCACTACCGGAAGCCATATATTGAGAGCTAAGATACCGGTAGGAACAGTTATTTGGCTGAAAATTACCAGCACACGGACACAGATGGCTATTGGCTAAGGTTCCGGTAGGGCCAAAAAAATTGTACTCACGGACCCATGTCAGTGCAGACTAGGTTAGGAAACCGGAAGTGAATATTTTTAACTCGCGGAACCCAACTCCTGTGGGCTAGGGTTCCGGTAGTGCCAAAATAAAATTACAAACTCATGAAGTTGGATTCCGTGAGCTGTACCTGACCCAAAGTCCATATTGACACGTGCCCGTGAGTTTATAATTTTAATTTTTGGCACTACCGGAACCCTAGCCCGCAGGAGTTGGGTTCCGTGAGTTAAGAATATTCACTTCCGGTTTCCTAGTCTGAACTGACATGGGTCCGTGATTTCAATAATTCGTGATTTTCAAAATTAAAATTAGAAACTCACGGGCACGTGTCAATATAGACTTTGAGTCCGGTACAGCTCACGGAATCCAACTTCCATGAGTTTGTAATTTTAATTTTTGGCACTACCGGAACCCTAGCCCACAGGAGTTGGGTTCCATGAGTAAATTTTCACTTCCAGTTTCCTAGTCTGCACTGACATGGGTTCGTGAGCACAGTTTTTTGTTTTTTTTTTGGCACTACCGGAACCTTAGCCAATAGCCATCTGTGTCCGTGAGCTGGTCATTTTCAGCCAAGTAATTGTTCCTACCGGTATCTTAGCTCTCAATATATGGCTTCCGGTAGTGGATTTTTTTCCATGTTATTTTCTCTAAGTCAGTGAAATCCCGGCATCCTAGCTCTCATCCAAACTATTCCGTGAGTTTTATATTCCACGTAGACACTACCGGAATGCAAGCTCCAATTAGACGGTTTCCGGTATCAACTACCGGATCCCTAGCTTCTGAGCACACAATTCCGTGAGACTACCCGACGAGAAGCTGGTGCGATGAAGTTTCCGTGAGCTATTTCAACTTACTACCGAACGGGAACCTGCACAAACAAGTTTCCGTGAGAACTACCGGTTCCGTAGCCCATGGGACATAAAGTACGGCTCCCGGTTCCCTAGACAGTGCCTTAAGAATAATAACAAGCGGTATAGCCCGGCTGTTGCTCTTCGTCCTGCTTTTAGAGTTCATCTGGAACTGTTTGGGGATCCCACAAGTGATGCGATACGACTTCGTAAAATTCGTCTGTCTGTCCGATCGTCAATCCATCTCTTAGTACGGTAAATCTCGAAGGGGTTGAGATATTTCGATGAAACTTGGTATGAGGATCCATTTGTTCAAAGTACATGTCAAGTTCGTAGATAGGCTCGGTGGCCCTACATTTTTGTATATAATATATAATAGCTTGATTTCAGTCAAAGACCGTATATCACACAACGAGACAAAAACACAACAGTTGAAAAACCACTAAAACGCGCTTCCCTGAGGAGCGGCCTCCTCACAGGAAGCCAGCTGAAAAGGGGATCAGTGGTCAGGGTTGCCACATGTCGCACGATAGAGTGAATTATCACTCGATTTTATTTTTGTCATTCTTGTCCTACGTAGGACATAAATTTCACTCTTTTTCAAAAAACGTCCAGAGGTGTCGTTTTCCAGCAGTGATTCCGACCAAAAATGCCTATTTCACGTTTTTACAAGGACAGAAAATTAAGATCTGTAATTTTTGCAGCATTGATTCTGACCAAAAGTGACAGTTTCCCACAATTTCATGAAAACAAAATTTCACTCCCAAATCACTCTCTGTTTTCGACCAAAAGTCACTCTCTAAGTTTTTTCCATGTGGCAACCCTGTCAGCGGCATTCCTGACTAGAAGATTCTCCCACCAGAAAATTCGCTGATTGAGGGTCGCGTTGGATCGCCTCACTACCTCATTGAGTGTACAACACCTACGGGAGACGAATTCATGGCTCACGCTACAGATCTTTGGAGTTCGTATAGGCGGCGGGCAACTCGATTGTAACTAGCTTTAAAGGACCCCTCGCACTATTTACTCTTCAACTCACAGTATTTTAAAATATTTGAATACTTTAAAACTAGCTGTGCTTTCAACAAATAACCCACAGTTTTGGCTGTTTTAAGCCTTTTCCGTGACCCGTTGACTTATAGCGAAAACAGGGAAACAATTTACATAACTGTTTTCTGATGGAATAACTTCTCGCAAACAACTGTCGACAGCGTGATACACATCGAAGGTAGCAAAACATGGCATTTGAGAAAATCAGCGTGGTTTGTTAGGGGGGTTAGAATGTGGTAGCAATAGCACTGAAACAGGCGAGTTTCAGGGGAGAAGAGTTCATGGCTCACGCTACAGGATCTTTGGGAGTTCGTGTAGGCGGCGGGCAACTCGTTCGTATTGAACAGGATATCGTGGGACGTAGCATAGCTATCGAAATTTTTTAGGAGCTGATTGAGCGCAAAAGTTGTGGGCGAAATTAACTCGATGTCATCCGCAAACATAAGATGATTGTAGCAATACCTAGTTATGTGGCAACCAATCCTTGTAAGGCATAACTTTAACGAAACGGGGTGGGGTGACAGATTAAGGAAAGAACAAGATTTTTAAAGTCGGATTTGGAAGTAAGGAGACATGCTGCATCCGTATATGAAAATTATTTTCTCGCCCGACAGTTCGTTCGGAATCCGGCCAAGTCTGGAAAATTTGTTAAAAGTAGAAGTCTTATCTGGAGTTGATTTGAGGTTCGGCCCGGAAATTTGTAGACTCGGTAAGTTAAATTTTAAGTTAACACCACTACGGTATCATTTTTTTTTTCACTTTGAAGGGTTGACTGGAGATAAATAGTAACATGATAAAAGGATCTGGAAAAGACCGGAAATATACAAAATCCGATTGTCGGGATCAAGAAGACCAGTTAATATTACATTTTTAGGATCGCATCGAAACCTTTTGTATCTGAAATCATAAAATGTCCGTTTCTCTGTTTAATAACACAGGAATTTTTTACTTCATGGAGTTATCTGAGTAAAGTTTGATAGTATGATTTAATTAAAGTTACATCACGTTTGTAGATACTCTGTGTAGCCTACCTGCATCGGGATCCCTATCTATGGATGCGGAATGGCTGCGAAATAGAGATATCGGGGGGTCCGTCTCGTCACTGTCCCTTCAGCTTGACGCGTAAGCCAAAGCGTTTGGAGGAAGTTTTTTTTTGTTGATTCTTTAATTTGAAAAAAAAAACAATAAATAATAATAGAATTGAAATAAACATTAATGTTTTAATTTTGACTTTTATTGCGTTTTTGCAGATATTATGATGTCTGATACCACCGGTCTAAGGTCGTTTTTGTGGTTACCAGGGTATCTGGCCAGTTACCGTGGTATCTGAAAAACGTAATCTCACTTGCATCGTCACCAACACAATAGCCTAGGCTTTTGCTAATTTGGTTGGAAAGAAGTTTAGCATTTGTGATATGGGTGGATTGAGTATTTCTTTTCGGGTAATTTCTAAAAACGCGAATTCGGTAATTGTCGTGACATAAGTTGTCGTGCACAGTTGCTGCAAACCTGCAACAACGCCAAAATGCAGACCCAGTTAACGTGGTTAAAAATTCGGATACCAGGGTGTATGTAAAACGCAACTCATAAAAACCTAGGTATAGTTGCGATGATGGTATTTTCCCTTACAACCCGTCGACGAGTTGGCAGAAAACAGCAGTTTGTCCCTGAAGGATAAAGGAACTGACGAGGAGGTATTTGGAGTGTACTTGGGGGAAGAACCGGTTTTCGTTCATGTGATTGCACGTCTGAGGAGTTTTACCATTGCCGACAATGCTTTAAAGTTTAACTGAAAAGGGCAGAGATAGGACAATCTAGTTACCCATCACTTACACGCTTGAAGAGACTTGAAGACCCGACTAAAATGCGTTGCTTCGCTGCTCCGCTATTCACGAATAATCGATTTTCAAATAGTGGAAATTCCTGTCGAATTTGTGGTACCTATACGCTCTTGTAGGTACCTATGTTGTATGCTTGACGAAAACGGTTTACGAAAAATAAGTGGTCACGCAGTGAGCTACCTTCCGCAAGATGATCACTGGCCACTGAAAAGCCGCGTTTCGATTGAGATTAAAATTTTCTGCGTCATAGTAAAATTTTGCGTTGTGAGGACGGCCCTAGATATTCTGAACGTCATTCTGGAGCAAATAGTTGACAATAAAAACAATCCCTTGTCACAATCCAAATAATGCAGTGTGTTCAGTTAAATAATACAAAAATAAGTTGGCTTTTCAGTTAAACTTCAATGTAAAGAAACTTACTTGTGTAGTAAGAAAGACGTCTAAAGAGGAAAATGGTTTGAACGAAAACTGTTAAAGACCTAATCCAAACATTCTGTTCACCTTCTCTTAGTGATCACATGCCACGGGTTTGTTTAGATTTGAACCCGATTGCCGAGTTGCTGTTTTGGCTCGAGAAAAAACCCACGCACAACGTCTTCTTTTCTAGATGGCGGAATTTTCCAGGATTGATTAGCAAAGAATTATAAGACCTAACTGATAATTTTTGTATGTCTTCAGCGGGACCACACTGGTCTTGGTTTATAATTTATTTGTATTTGTAATAAACAGTTGGAGCATTGGATGGAAATTATTATTTTGACCCTTGGCTCCCTACATGCCATAACAGCTGTCCGGGATAATCGGCTGAGATTTAGTCCAGACAGAGTTATTTCAAACCTAGGAAAATTGGTGGTTTTTTTTTTATTTGCTCATTGTTTTGCGGTGTTTTTAGTGGTTTTGAACATTCATAGTGACAGTAGGGATGGTTAGCATTGTGTGTGTGGTAGAAAGACCATTTTTTGTGGCCCGCTTTAAAATAGTTTAGAGGTTAAACTCGCAGTAGCAGCAAAGTTGTCCTGGAGGAATCTGGAACTGTTTCTGATGGCTATAAAGTGTCTGTGAACCCTTCATATCCTTTGACAAAATGGCCTGGCATCGATCGCGTGCCCAAGACCGGCCGCGTGTTAGAATCGCAAACAATCTGTGCCATCCCGAGTGGCAGCTAATTACAACTCCGCTGAAAGTAATGGTTCTAAGCTTACGAAGTGGTAGTGGAGATTGTATCTCCAAGTCGTGACTCCGCCGTTACACCCGGTGTAGCTCACAGCCCATTTCCCAATCAGATATGATAAGTGGAGATGTAGCGAGCCTGTTACCTGAACGGATAGCGCCAGTTTGAAGCACAGCTTTTAGTTTCAGCAGCTGTGCATGTTGCAGTATCGCAAGTCTGCCAACGAGCTTGGCGGACTCGGAACTGTTAGCTTTGACACAAGTAGTTGCTAGTCTTCAGTGGTTCACATATGACTTAAAAGACCTTCTTGAAGCCAACTGTACTACCTGTTTCCTGATACACGCAAGGGCGTCACGACCGGGGGGGGGGACGCCCCCCCCCCCCTCAATGTTGTCAGCCAGTCGGTAAAATATAACCGAGTCGGCGCGATTTTTTCATTAAAAAAGTCAGTTTTTCTAAAAATCAGTCGTTTTTTCGTCAGAACAGTCGTTTTTTCTGAAAATCAGTCGTATTTTTCTGTCTTTTTTTCTACAAAAACAGTCGGTAAAAATTACCAGCCAGTCGGTAAATTCCTTGCCCCCCGTTTTGGCTAGTAACGCCTTTGGATACACGTAATAATAAACTGCGGCTGTTATGATTTGTTGGTCGTTGATGGCATGTCAGTACTTTCTGTGGCAGCGCGACTCTTGTGTTGTTCAATGAACAGAAATAACGAACACAGTATTAGTGCCCTGTCTGATGTCATTTTTGTATTACAGTGTTATAACAATCCGTCCTTGGGAATATTTCGAACCGAAACCTTAAAATTCGCTGGTATCCAGGATACGATTTTTTTATGCCTGAAGCCTTGTCTTATTTTGAGGTTCACTAAAAGAGAGGGTGGGTTCGTATGAATCAAAGGCTGAAGATCGGGTAACAGTAGAACATAATGTCTTAGCCCTAAAGACCACACACTACAGTCATAGCACACAACAATAAATCTAACGACATTTAAATCGTATTGCCTCTTTGTTTTACGGAAACTCTATTGTTGAAAGTTTTCTAGTGTTCTTTAAGATTTTACTCGTTAAAGCAGCCAGTGCCAGTATGTCCATTCATTCTTTGTCTTCACTCCCGCTGTGTATCTTCAGTCATTAAATTTTCTTCTTCGTGGAATACTCTTGATGACTAACTCTCCTTGCCGATGCAAAATCGCCGGGTACCTAGCGGAAGAGCCGGAAGCGGTATCACAGCTGCTCCCAAACATCGCCGTGATTGGTTAACACAGGATTGAGTTGTTGAGTTTGAGTCGTTAGTGCTACGTTTTCTCGTTCTTCCCGAGGATCACTGGCGTTTTGGACTTAGTCATATAGAGTATTTCTGTTCTACCTGGAATCGCACTGAGCCTTTTTTTTTGCAACGAACATGGATAAGCAACATTTGTAGGCGATCAGGATCGAACCCGACCAAGCATGCAAGTTTGGAAGCAGATGACGTCGAAAGACGCACAGGGAAACAAATGTAAAATAACCCCGACTATTCGAGTCATCTATTTTTGAATACGCGCAGTCACTGATTTCCCGAACAAAATTTGTAGCGAGGAAACTAAAAGAGAGATGTTCCGATCAGCTACTAGCCGCGCAAAGTAAGTAGTGTCAAGAATCGCTTCCTTCCTTCAAATGACTGGCACTTGAGTTCCTCTCTGGATCCCTTTCGTCCTCGGTTGCTTCTACTTCTTCGTTGCTGCGGCTGTGAAATGTTGTTTTCTTGGAGAAAAGTGATGATCTGGTTGTAGAGTTCCCTCTCTTGTCTGACAGGAATTTCGAGGGCCACGATGGTCGCGATATCTTCTGGTGGGTTAAGCTGGATGGTTATTCTCTTAATCCTTGCTGTTTGAGGGGCATGAAGATCCCTGCCTTCGACCGAACATTTTTTGAAAAATCCGCCACTAAAGAACACAGGAGGGAGCGAGTATGAGCTCACTACATGGTTAACTGAAAATGCGTTTATCTGTGAACTACCTCCGTTCTTTAGCTGAGTACCTAAAAGTGATTGCAACTCAGCCGAATAAAAATGATGTAACGGGTGTTTTAACGAAGCCGAAAGAACAAACCCATAAAGCCCAAAACTCCTTCTCCTCCAAAAGCTGTATGTACTCTCTCATTTCGTGAACCAATCCTTCCTCTTCTTCTCCACAAAGCTGGCAAGCAAGTTCCTCCCCGCTGTATCTTTCTTTCTACCTAAGTTCCGTCCGCCGACCGCTGCGTTCTCCTAGCGCTACCGTAGTTGCTGTAGTTTAAAGGCGTGTCTCCGTGCTCCCACAAAGAGTTTGTGGGTCGATTGGGGCTCGAAAAGAGTGTTTCTGCGGCCTTTTTTGCGGCCCGCAAGTGTGTTACCGCGACCAACAAGATTTGTGTGGCGCACTTTGTGGCTCGAATTCGACAAACAACTGCCGAGGTGATTGTCGATTTTGTGGCTCGATTTTGGCGGGAAATTCGAATTTATCAGCAAAATGACATCAAAACAATAAAATTAAAAGCTTTCTCAAGTATGTATACATAAAACTGAGGATCCTTTTTGCACGGAATGATACGAAAGAAAGCCTGGAGTTCTATTCATTGAGATTTTTACATAAACTTTATTTTTGTTTTCATAAATTTGAAATTACCGCCCAAAAATAGACAAAACTTAAGGAGGGTTTTCCGAGCTGGAGAACAAAGTCGGAATCACTTTCCAATGGTTTTCGCGCTACTTCGGAAAGTTGCCGAACTTTCCAACCCTGTTTTCGCGCTTTGGAAACCGATGCAGCTTTCCCAGAAAGTGATTCCACGAGGTTATTGGAAAGCTCCGCGGAAAGTTGAATGTTTCGGCGGGTATTTCAAAAGTGTGGAGAAAAAGCAGTGCAAGTGTCGCTACTAAAAAAAAATGGCAATCGTAATTAAGGTGAATTAGATCAGATATATCTGAATCAAAGAACCGTTAAGTGAACCATATTTAGTCGAAAAAGTTTGTAATTCAACATTTTCTCGTCGATATCAGCTTTCCATGCGTTTTCGCGATCAGTCCAGCGGGAAAGTGAGTCCAGGAATCGCTTTCCAACAGTTTGTTGCGACGCGCTTCGCTCGCCGGAAAGTGATTCCGAGATCTCGCGAAAACCCTCCTTTCGTTTCTGCGAGTTTCAACTTGTGGCTCGACTGTGTGGCACACAATCGTGTTTCCGCGACAAACACTCAGAAGTGTGTGGTCCACAACTGTGTCGCGGAAAAACGCCTTAAGTTGAAGCTACTGCGCCTGTATGTAAGCTGTGGTGATAGCAACTGCGCGCCAGCCTGAAGGTCATGTCGAGCGAGCCATGAAAATTGATTCACGCAGTCACATCACGAGCTTCCATGTTTATGGGACACACACAGACAAGTGTATTTATAAGATGTTAGCAATTCCCGGAGGTCTAGCTTTTTTTTTACCCATTTTTTACTCCCTCTGGTCTCGCAGTTGCTTTTTTGTTTATCAGAGCCATCATTCAGTTGTCAACTGCATCCGGCCACCTAGTGATGCGTCGTGGAAGTCAGGGTGAAATGTCTCGTTTATTTATGGCCTACAATCGTCCGTAGGAACAAGACCTCGTGGTGTGCTTGGCACTCGTCACCTCCAGACGAAGTGCCGTAGCGACCGAAATTCCCGTTAGTCACCTCGCGCTCTCTATAATTAACGAGTATAATTATTATAATAATCATTAACAAATATTAATACTTAGGCGATTGTGTCATCGGATTAACCTTTGTGTGCATATTGTAATTAAATAAGTTTACGTAAAACCGTGTCGGCCTTGGTAAGCTACACGAGTACAGTCTCAGACAAATGAACCTCCCCAAATGGCGGATAACAACAAAAGAAATGTGTTAAAGTCTCTACCAGTCGCTCCCTCCCCTAACTTCCCTTGAAAAAAAACTTCAAAATCCCCTGCAACACAGAACTACAATTCCGAGACATTTTGTTTTCGCCAAAGTACCGTTACGGCGTTTTTTGCTGCCCGCGATCTTCTAATTTACTAGCTTGACAGATATAATAAGAGTATCTTTTTTAGTATCCTTGCATTATTATTATATACTCTAGATTGTTGGTACTATTGACGAATAATTTAGTTAATAGCATTAATTGGCATTTCCTTTAGGTTCCGAAGTTCTGTTATATTTTTACGTTTTTGTCACATTTAACGGTGCAAATATGATTCTCAGTCAGCTTGGGCTGAAGGAATATCGATCACCGAAGTCTTTACTTATTTGTAACTCACATTTAGGAATCAAAACTTTTCTTTGGTTACTACTAACAACAACAGAAGTTTCATCAGATGGCATTTTTATCACTCAGCTCTATGAATTGATTGATGTTCGTGCGTGACCGAGAGCTTTTAAATTTTCCGCGGCATGCAAAACCATTATCTGAAAACAGGGATCCTGCTCGAGAACAGGGATCCTGCTCGAGAACAGGGATCCTGCTCGAGAACAGGGATCCTGCTCGAGAACAGGGATCCTGCTCGAGAACAGGGATCCTGCTCGAGAACAGGGATCCTGACTTGAGGAAGAAGAAGCGGTAGATGGAATCCTGCCAAGATGTCAATGACGAATTGAACAAAATACGGCCTATTTTTGAACCGCTATCGGAATTTTTTTCTGTGAAGCATCTTACACGAAATAAAGCATAGTTACTGTCCATTGTACTTTAATCCTTTTAACTCTTTTCAGGCATTAATGCATATGCCCTTTTCTATCGGCTGTTCGTATACTGGCAAGAGGATAGACCACCCTTTACCCTCTGATTGGAATTAGTAACTCATCTTTGTTTAGACCCACCTTTAAAGCGCATCTTGCGGTATTTACTATGTATGTTCCAGTATGCGAAAATAGTTGAATGCTGTAAAGCCAGGCAACCATGGCATACCAACATCCTTTGCTGTTTTAAGCCTTTCTTGAGGCCAATTGACTTCTAGCAAAAACAGGGGAAAATATATTTAACCGGTTTTAAGACGAGCAAGCTTCTCGCAAACAGTCGCCGGGAGCATTTTACGCATCGAGAATAGCTTAACAAGTCAAATAATGTGAAAATCAGTGACGTGTCTTTAAAGGACACGTGAACAATGAAACCATACTTGAACCCACCATGGAGAATGCATTTACAGACATGGCCACGGAGAGCATCCTTCTCCTGAGCGTGACGTTTTCAAAATAGGGATGTTCGTTTCTGGAGGTTTGCACCTGCAGACTCCAAGACAAAAAGCGCAATTCATTCAAATCTTGTACGGCGCTGGCCGGATCGTATTGAAATTTCTTCTAGATATACGTTTGGGCTTAACTGGTTAAAAAATGTTCCAGAAGAAGGGTTGATTGGAGACATTTGTTCATTTCTAAAATTGTTGGGTACTGAAATAAGGACAGATGCAAAATGGAGCAAAAATCATAGCTTGGAAACACTATTTCATATTTGGATTGGGTTTTCTGCAGGCAATGTTAACAGAAGTCGTACAGATAGGGATGATACTTTGTACTCTTCATTCAGGTGTCCTTTAAGGGGGGGGGGAGTAGAATGCGAGTCAGCGAGTTTAAGAATGGATGTAGCGATTAGGGACGTATGTTGCATTGCCGTTGTAGGTACGACGAGTCCAAGCACCCTTCCTCCCTCGGAGGCGCTTTGCCATTTGTATAGAGCTCAAGTGACGATGTTGACGTCATTCAGTATCCTGAACTTCTTTTCCTTGGGCTCCAACACATTCTAAGCGCAGATGCTGTTGGTCCCACCTGATTTGCCCTGACATTTTCCCTTGTTCCGTATCGAGCACCGGCGACAGGACGGAGGCGACACCAAAATCTCCTGGTGCCAGTTAAATGTCGCACTAACCAGTATTCGAATTCCTTTGTACCATATTTTACTGAGAAAATTAACAAAAAACTAGTGAATTCCAAGTGATTTATTTTCTTTTATGTAACAATTGGATATATTCAAGTATTTTAACAAATGAAATGTAATGGTCGACCGTTTTAGTGCCATTTCGGCCCTACGAGCTAGATCAATAAAAATATCTATCTATAACAAAGTCCCCAGCTATCGAGACTTGACTTTACTTGCATAATAGGCTTATATGTTTTATATGGCTTATATGTTTATATATCTATTATTTCATTATGTGATAATATGTATATTATTATGGCTAAGGGACACTGAAACTAGATCCACTTGAAACACATCACGAAAGCGACGATCTACGCTTGGCATTGACTAGGGAGACAGTAGTTGGGTTGTTGTAGGCGACCGGATGATCTCATCAAAAGAATGAGATGTTTAGGCGGGGACAACCGCATACATCCATCAACCAGACAGTAACTATCTTAAAACAGATAACTAGGCGGGAAGATGTTAAGTATTAACCACGTTCGAAGTGATGAATCACTACAGATATACTACTCTTTGCTCTACAAGGCTTGTTTGTGCAGGCTGTTTAAACTCAAATTTTAGTATGTACACCAGTGAAGTACTGATGATCCTGATCGTATCTTTAGATTCATGTAAAATCTGATGAATCCAGAATCTTAGCGCTAGGTAGAAAAAACCTCTTCGCTTGTTTATTTCTGACGGATTCGATTTCTGCTGTACATGTCTGATAATAATTTTTTTTTGCCGCAACATTGTAAAGCAGGACATTCTGAAACTGATATTTTTAGTGGAGCTGCTGTTTATGAACAATCCACTCACCCGACCGCTGTAGTTGGATTTCCGTTTTCACTGATTTTTGTTCACAAACTGGGGAACCATGAGGGATCAAGTTGAAACTTGAAATAATTGTCGTTTTTGGGTTATAGATGGCCTTTCGGGGTCCCGAATCCCAACCCCCGTACCCTTGCGTTTCATGAGCATGTGGCCTAGACTTTACAGTGACTTGAGTTCGTAACTTGACAGCGGGTGCAGGCCGGACGTCGGAGCAACTGCGCTCAGACTGATCAGTGACTTAAAGGACCCCTCGCACCATTTACTCTTCAACTTACAGTATTTTTAAATATTTGAATACTTTAAAACTAGGCTGTGCTTTCAGCAAATGACCCACGGGTTTTGCTGTTTTAAGCCTTTTCCGATACCCGTTAGCGAAAACAGGGAAACAATTTACATAACCGGTTTTTCTGATGGAAAAACTTCTTGCAGACAACCGTCGGTAGCGTGATACACATAGAAGGTAGCAAAAACGGCAAGCTAGAAAATCATCTTGGTTTTGTAAGAGGGGTTAGAATGTACCGTACGAAATTGGGGTCTGCGGGTTTAGAAATATATGGAGTGATTATGGAAGTAGGTTGCGTTAGTATTATAGGTAAGACAGGTCCTTTAAGTTTGGAACTTGACAATGGTTACAAGTACAACAATGAAAATTCTTGTACTTTGAGGTCCTAGGGTTTAGGGTCACCCTCCCGGTTCATAGACAACTGGTCCCAGGTTGCCCTGCAGTACCTTCGCAGCGGCACGACAAACTTTGTGATGATTGTGTTGAAGGTTGTCGCGAATCGGTAGTGTCCTGCCACCTTCCGGCCACCACTTGGCTCATTGGCTTGGGGCCAAGTAAAACCAAACTAGCGAGGTTAAGTTTTGATATTGAGGCCATACATTCTACTCTCATCCACCTTCCACACCGTTGGATAGGCGTGCGTGGAAGTTTGAAAGGCGACTGTACATTGTACTTGTTGCATCTTAATTAGCCTGAGTGGATGTTTCTAATATAAACAAGACCGAAGGTTTCGATGGGATCACACAAATTCAGTATTTGATCCAGACAATTGGGTCTTGTCTTCGCCAGATCCCGTCTTCGCCAAACTCCTTGAGCATTTCTACTTTTAAAATTTCGAAACAGATCAAGGCCAAATAGCTAATCATCTGAGAAAACCAAGTTCAGATATGGATTCAGCATGTGTGCTTACCCCTATAAGTCAAATCTCTTTTGACGAAACCGATCGAAACTTCCTGCCTTACTTCTGCCAATTTTCCGGTTTTGGCCGTATTCCCGAACTACTTGTCCGGCGAAAAATAAAGCTCAGAAACGAATTCAGCGTATCTCCTTACCCCTACATCGAGCATTTAATCAACTTCAAATAAAAATTTAACTTATAACAAATTTTCCGGTTTCAGCTGGATTACTGGCGAACCCAAGCTGACTGCGAATCATGTTTGGTGGTGCAAAACGGAGACGTCAGCTGAATTTTATTGGAGCTATATGTCGGCCCTTCTTGGCAAGGGTCCTCTCCAGGCTCAAAACCGCTCAAGTTGGAAAACGAACTTGTAGGAAACAAAAGAGGACCCTTGCCAAGAAGGGCCGAAATATAGCTCCAATAAAATTCAGCTGACTTATCCGTCTTGCACCATCAAATCTATATGACGACTACAGACAACCCATCCTTAGCTTACCTCTGGGTTAATCCAGAATTGTTCTTTGGATACAAATTATACTCTCGACTATACTTTGCAGTCAGTAGGTAATCTGAATACTGGCAGTCAGTAGGGCTCTTTCTTGGCATAGTATCTACAGTAAAAAAGCCCGTTTAAAATCTCGCTTCTTCGAAAAATACATACAGTGTGCTTCACTACTGGGAGTCGGCAGTTCTTCTCCATCTGCCCCATTCGTCTTCATATAATCGGAAGCCCCATTTGCGAAGTGAGATTAGATCTAGGAACGCTCCCTGAAGATGTGAATATTTAATCATTGAAGATTATGTAGATTGATCTAGTATCATCAGTGAAACGATATATCACGCTTTCAGCACTTGAATCTCCCGCCCAGAGGCCAAGCCTGACAATATAATTGAGAGCCAATTGATGATCCTCTCCCTTTTTTGTTCACATCAACTTTAAGTTAACCAGTCCCAAGCAAGTTGAACATTAACCTTGCGATCCTAGTTCTCAAGCGAGATTTTATACCGCTCGCTCTTGATACCATTGATATGATAATAATAGTGGAGACGGCTGTTGCGGGGGAAGCAGTCTTTTTATGGTGATTAGTCAATTATTCTGAAAAATAATAGTTTTTTCAGAAAAATTAAAAACAGACTTCTTAAAAATCGTAGACTTTCCCGATAAAATGATCCGCCAGTCTGTAAATACCCCTCCCCCCCCCCTAAACATTTCGATTAGTGACGCCACTGGGGACACTTTCATTTCAGTTCCTTTTCACCCGTGTTCAAGTTTAACCGAAAAAGGCTGGGATAGGACAGTCTACTTACCCATCACTTACTTAAATTGGCTTGAAGACCCGCTGAAAACGCGTTACTTCGTTGTACCGCTATTCGCGAATAACCAATTTTCAAATAGTGGAATTTCTGTGTGATTTGCGGTACCTGTCTGCGCTTGCATTTTTTTTTTGTATGCCTAACGAGAAAGATTTATGATTATTTATTTGTTCAGACAGTATAAGCAATCTTCACCAATCTCACCATGGCCAACTGAAAAGTCGCGTGTGTTTAGATTAAAATTTCCTGCGTCATAGTAGAAGTGACGCTGTGGCCGCAGATATTCTGGACGTCATAACTAGAGCAGATAGCGGAAAATAAAAAAAATCTCTTTGCAGAATCCAAATAATTCAGTGTATTCAATTAAATGACACAAAACTAAGTTGGCTTTTCAGTTAAACTATAAGCACTTTCGTCAGATCTGCTAGATTTTCTAAGATTTTATTATCTGTTTATAAAAATCATATTATCAATTAAGTGCCATTTCTGTATGCCACCGGCATGTCTGGCACTTACTTTTTCCGTTGCAATAAAATTATATCTTAACCTTGTCCAAGCTACTCCTTCGCCAAGTCACCGTATGATGCTTTCGTGGTATAAGAGACTTATGTCGCATACGCTCCACGTATTTCAAATACCTCCGTTTTCTGCTATATTTGCCCCCTCGCACGCGAAATCGATATTTGATCCGACGTTTGTCGATTCATGACCCACTACTGACGATGGAAAATCTCTCCTCGACATTATCTCCTCCAATTGGCCGTTAACCTGTTCACCACCCCAATAGCTTAGTTCTTATTTGTGATTATCGTTGAAACTCTTTGTTTTTTGGTGTTTTTTAGTGTTTCTCATTTGTCTTTTTACTGTTGTACTGCACTTATGCCCTAGGGCAGTGCGTAATAAATTAATTCATAGGATGATATAGTTAAAGGAACAGAAAACTTGACTCAAACTTGACTCGGGGAGCTAGCTGACATATCAAGAATGTACCCTGAGTCGATATTGAGAGCAAGAAAATTCTCGTTACGACCATTGCAGTTTCCGGGCCGTTTCCGAGAATTCGACTTTTGAGTGAGTAGAAAAAAAGCAAAAGGTTTGAGTGCCGGGAGTAGGAATCGAACGCACGACCTCTTGACTACTATCCCGATGCGATAGTCAACACGGCCAAAGGCGAACTTTTACAGTGCATAAGTGCATAATTACAGTGCATAAGGGGCAAGGGCCTGCCAGCTAGCTGTGGGAACATTAAGGAGGGGGTTCGAGATAACAAAGAAGGGGGGTCTTGTCCCTGTATCTTTATCTAAGCCCCCCAGGTCGGTTTGATGGCCGAAAGTTGCGTAGTCAAGTTTTCTGTGCCTTTAAAGGACTCGTACTACCGTAACAGTATTATTGATTCTCTCTACATCCCTGGGCATTCCATTCATTCTCATTTTCGTTTTGCTTCTAGGTGATTTTATCCACCCTAATTGCACTACAGTGACATTTGCTTTTGCGGCGTTTGGCTCTTTTCGACGCCGACCAGACTCCCGCGTATTACTTCAGGGAGGTATTTGCCGGAAATGCCTATTGTGCAAGGTTTTCCATTTCTCTCATCGAAGCCAGGGTTTCCGAATGAGGCTAAAAACAGCTAAAACTGTTTCTAATCTTTTAAGGAACCTGGCAGAATATTTAAAATTCAACTAAAAAGCCAACTTATTTTGTATCATTTAACTGAATATACAACAAAATAGAAAACGAGATTTTCGGTTTTTTTTTTCTTGATCAGCTAGTTACCTCTGGAAGGTTTTATTTGAAGTGTTTGTAAAATATTATGGATTTTTGGAGTTGGCCGTTTCTTGGGTGAAAGCTTCTGCGCTTTCCCAGACGGATGATTACACATACAAGCAGTAAATTGTAAATATACACAGAACTCAGAATTGTAAATAATCACAGATTTGTACATATACACTTCGAACCAAGACCGTATCCAGGGGGGGGTAGGGGGTTGACCCCCCCCCCCCCCCCCCGAAACATACAAAAATAATCATATTTTACAGGCTTTTCCCTCTGATCTATGTGTTTTTTGTACTTTTTTGTCCGACCAACAGGCACCCCCCCCCCCCCCCCCGAAATAAATTCTTGGATACGGGCCTGCTTCGAACACGCCCATTTTATCTTTCGTTATTTTACTTTTATCTGCATGTCGTTCAATCCGCACCGTTCTTCTGGTTTTTAGTTACATGTCGTTTTTATTGTTTGTTGGTTCCGCATCGTTTTCCTGTTGTTATTGTGGTGGATTTTACGATTTAGTTTTATTTTTCGCTTAGGACGGTTTTCCGGAAGTGCACCCAAATATCCGAAAATTTATTTATCCCTCGCACATCATCTTAGAGGGGTACTAGCTCATCAAGAAAAAAACCGAAATCTCGTTTTCTATTTTGTTTGCAATGGATGGTCAGCTTGGCTTCAAACCTTGTATTAACTGAATATCATTGTTTGGATTGTATTAAGGGATTTATGGCTATGACGTTCAGAATATCTAAGGCTGTCCCCACAACGCAAAATTCTACTGTGAAACGGAAAATTTGAATCTCAGTAGAAACGCAGATTTTCAGAGGCCAGTGATCAGCTCGCGAAGGTACCTCACCGCGCGAACACATATTTGTCGTAAATCGTATCCTCAAGCATAAAACACAGGTACAAGCGCATATAGAGGTACCACAAATCCGACAGGGAGATCCCACTATATGAAAACCGATTATTCGATAGCGGAGCAACAAAGTAACGCATTTTCATCTGGTATTCTAGCCTCTTTAAGTAAATAAGTGATGGGTATCTATGGGGACATTTTCGCGTGGATGGCTGTGGTCCCGTCGACCTCCCGTGGAGCTCGACGGACATTTTCGCGTGGGTGCCGTCGATCTTTTTGTCATTTTCGCGTGTACGGATGAACAGGTAAACGGGCCATCCAGCTCGATGGACATCTCCCGTTCAACACCGCTCCGAGGGCAGCGTTGAGCTGAACGGGGATATTGTGGACCTTCCTACTCATATGCTCCCATCCAGCTGAATGGGCATTTTCGCGAGGATGGAACCCATCTTCCTCAGCCGTTCAACGCGAGATCGATTTCCTTATTTTGTGGACGGGATCACCCGTTCAGCTCTATATCCACGCGAAAACGTCTCCTAGATTGTCAAATCTCAGCCCTTATCGGTTAAATTTTAAGGAGTCACGTGTGTGACACTGCCCCCCCCCCCCCCAAAAACAAAAAGCAACCCACAATTATCTTATTTCGAAAAGAACAGTGTTAAGTCTTGTCAATTTGAGACAATCAACAATCACGAAATTTTCACACAAGCAAAATTCTAGAAACTGCTTCTTTATCCAACAACCCAAATTAGCTAATTTCTGGATAGGACGAGAGTTACGATCCGCAAATTAGGCACCATGTTTTCACACGAACTTCGGTAAAGAAAGACGGGAAACGTAATTTAACTAGGCTACTATGATCCGCTAAATTATTTGCCTTGCCTACTACCCGAAGTTCGGCTAAAAGGCTTCCGTAAAATGTGAAGGGTTAAAACCCACTTTCTGATTTAGGCCGACAGATACTACCTTCAAATTAAGTCATTTTACGCTTTCCCCGTATCAGGACAGGATGCTCGGATTACATGTTGTCGCAAGTGTAAATAATTGAGCAATTTATAGAATTTAACACTCACTAATTATACAAAATTGTAGGTTTGGCAAGTCAAAACATCATTTTGTGCAATTTATTTGCAACAGTCCACTGACATTTCTCAGTTCTTTAGTCGAGGCCTAGTAATTGTCATTGTGCTTTGAGTAATTTGCACGGGTAACTCGGCCGGAAAGTTAGAATAGTTAGCAAATTAAATTTTGACCATGAAAGTTCTCTCACCCTAGGGACAAACAAATAAAAACTGCGAACACATTTAACGCGTAAGTCGCAGTATTCGCAGCTTCTATTCCAATAGCGGATCCTAGTAGCTTAATTAAATTACGATTCCCGTCTTTCTGTGCCGAAGTTCGTGTGAAAACATGGTGCCTAATTTGCGCATCGTAACTCTCGTCATATCCAAAAATTAGCTAATTGGGGTTGATGGATAAAGAAGCAGTTTCTAGAATCTTGCTTGTGTGAAAATTTCATGACTGCTGACTGTCTCAAATTGGCAAGACTTAACACTGTTCTTGTCGAAATAAGATATAATTGTGGGTTACTTTTTGTTTGGGGGCCAGGGGGGAGTTGCTCCGAACAAGGCCTTTTGCTTTGTTGAGTGGTTTACGAATGCTGCCTACAATGTAAAAGTGATTGGCGCTGTTGGCGCGATATCCTTTAGTTGAAAAAATGCTACGCTTGACGAACTTGTTCTCCCAGAACATGACTGTGGTGTTCTTTTCAGTTTTAGCTTTAATTGAAGCTTTGTTTCACTAACGCAACTTTCTGTCGGCGACGGCTAGTCTAATCGTAACTCCGGTAAATAGCTAAATTCCGATGAATGTAATCAGGCCCGTATCCAGGAATTTATTTCGGGGGGGGGGGGGGCTGCCTGCGGGTCATAGATCAGAGGGAAAAGACTACAAAAACGGCTATTTTTGTATGTTTCGGGGGGGGGGTCAACCCCCTAACCCCCCCTCCCCTGGATACGGCCTTGAATGTAATAAATTTGAATGAAAATTGAATGCGATATTCTGATAAATTCTAGGTATGAATGTAGTGAGTAACTGGTATGAATGTAGTGAATAAATATAAATGAATAACCTCGCTTGCCCTTCTAAGCTTCATTGCCTTTCTTGGCAGGCGAAAGGCGAATAGTGTCTGTTTTTTTAATAAATGTATCTCTACTCTACTCTCTCTGATCAAGGAATTCTCCAGTCATTGATAACTGTGGCCAACCTATTTGGGCGCTTTCAGGTTCAGGTTCTTTTTTAATAACAAACTAAATAACAAAATGTCCAGAGCCCGGCTGAGAAGACAAATTCGTAATGCACGGGACGGAAAGACTTCTTTAAATAAATACAACATTCACACTTCACTACATGCCATTCATACAAATGAAACATGCGTATTCTCCCGTCAGCACCCGGTCCCCAACATCACCCGTTGACACGTCCAGCGAAACAAACAATAAAAAATAAAACTAAAAGATAACAAGAACCGAGGAAAAGTGATTTCAGTCCAAGGAACTCACATCCCCCAGGTTCAGTATCTTCAGAACCAAATAAAATGGGAACAAACTTATGTTCCGCACACTTATCACGAAACAAATTCTCAATATAACAACATAAATTTAAGGAACCGATGATGCACATATGCTCCAGATTCGGTTATTGCCTAAAACACTGTGCTGAAAAGAAGTACCTGTGTATCAACAAGAACCTATAAAACTGCTAGAATGAACGACTTGCATCCATATATGATACAACTCTGTTGGGTTGTAAGCTTTCGATTTCCCTTTACGAAAGAGAATGGGCTGGAACATAACTAGGCTGTGTTTTACTTATTATAGATGTATGATTAGCGAAGTTGTATTGCGCCATCCAGTAGCTTTCATTCAAAAGCGGTTGGATTTCGTCGCAGCTTCAACCATACTTGATAATTCTTTCCTGGGAACAGACTGTGTCTGCCCTAATAACGGAACTATGTTTAGTGCATTTCTATTGGGATTAGTATTTTTGTTCAAATTAAAAAAAAACATCTTAGTCGTGCTCATTCATGAACAGGAAATGGGAGCACATTCTATCTTCCGATGGGAAAATCGGAGGACACCTCAGAATCAATCTTCATCCATCATCATCGCTTTAAAAATTGCCGCTCCAGATAAAAAAAAATCGCAGCTTGGGGCAAGCCGCACGTAAAAGAGCGCGTCAGAGGAGAAAATACACACTCGGGAGCAAGGTCGCCAAAAAATAGTAGCTCTGATGCTCAGAGGCCAGACCACTTGTATTTGCGCCCCGCCGCGTTCATGATCAACTTCCCTTATCACATTATCGCAATAGCGCGCAAACGGAATTTTCCTGCTCATGCGCCTGTCCTAAAAGTGATGAATGTACTTTCTTTTTTTATCGACTGGCCGACCGCAGGATTTTCGTTGACAATCCATCAAGCGGCTGTAATTAGCCTCCCATTATTCTACCGAAAGCTTAGCGGTAAAAATAACGCTAATCGCCGGTTTTAAAACTATTTCGCTAACCCGATTTGCAACCGCAAGATGAAGATGTAAGAACGACAGAAGATCTCAACAATAAAGGGTTCCGCCTCTTTGACGTCTTTCACGAAAACAAAAATCTTCATCTGCTTTTATTTTTATTTTTGGTTGTATATTAAAGGTTAACTTCGGAGATCTAGGTTGATGTCGGATTGTAACAACGAGATGGCCATCGAAAATAACCTGTCCGAGCCGAAGGCGAGGCGTGTTATTAAAAATAGTTGCCGAGTGCAGCGAGGTTGATATTTTTAAATGGCCTTCGAGCTTGTTGTTCCGATATCAACTGAGATGGAGGTATGTTAACTATTTTATCTTTTTCGAACAGAACTTTTGTTTAGGTAGCGGCCTACTAAATCTTTTTTGGGAGTTACTTATATGCATGTTATAGGGAATTTTTGCTTAGTGAAATGGCAACCCTAGCCTACTGCTAACATGTGAAAATGACTACTGTTATGCCCGGGTATTTCTGTTTCTACCAATACAATCTTTAGCCAACACCCAGCTTTTACATTTGTGGCGAATTCGCCATCTAGCGGCGGGCTTTTAGCTATATACAATTATTCAGCTTAAATCAGTGTTGCCACTGGTCGAGAATTCTGCGATTTGACGTACATTTTCGTTTCTTGCGAGCCAGAATTCTGCGACCAGTTCCTTACCAGTAAACACAGAAATGAAGCATAAAAGTTGAGGAGTAAAATCATGAAGATGATTAAGCTAGATATCTCGTTAGTAGATGGTTAAAAGAACATAGTTTCATAAACGCCAGAATGTCACTGGTTTTTGCAGCAGAAAGTCACAGGTTCCGTCAGAAAAAAAGTGACAACCTGTTGGCAACACTTTTGAACTGAAAGAAAACACGTGGACTGTTGAAAAATTAGAGCTAAATCAAGAAAAAGACAGTGATAATTGCTCAATAGCTACCTTTTGGAAAGAAAGGGAAAGTAAAGTGTTTTCAATGGAATTATGATTGTTTGATTGATGATTGGTTAGGAAAGCAAGATTTTATTTCACTTTTGAACAGTTCTGTAATGTTTCTCAACTTTTTTCTGTGTTATTTTTAGTGTTTTTTCTGGAAGTGATGTCTTCTATTTATTTTTTGGAGGTCAAGTTCGACTTTCAGTAGTCGAGGAAAAAGTGCTCGATGAACTTCTGCGGAGGTTGATCCGGCTTCGTATCATTCTCTCTGGAGGCTGATATGATATCGTATCAACCTCCACAAAAGTAATTGTCATATAGGAAAATGTTCACCGCATACCTGTTTGAGAAAAGCTATATATCTGTATTGAAAAAACTAAAGGTCATGTACAGTGTAAATAAACAAGTAATTTAAACAAAAATATAAACAAAAAAAGAGACGCAAGATGAAGATGTACCAAAGAGACAAAAAGATCTCGGCTAAAAAGGGTTCCGCCTCTTCACATCTTTCATGAAAACAAAAATCTTCATCTAATTTTTATTTCTATTTTTAGTTTAGCAGTATTGAAAAAAAAACCAAGGTCATACTGTATAAATAAACAAGTAATTAAAAAATTAAAAACCTAGAATCAAGAATGCTCAACTCAATGCTTCATGCACAAAATTATCAACAAACAATCACTCTTGGTGACGTAGTTCTTAGGATACAAAGAAGCTCCCCAACCCCTCGGAGTGCGACAACTCCTGGATCTAAAGAGAATTTGCAGTGACATTCTATCCTCTAAATAAAAATAAAAAATCTTGATGATAAATTTATGTACGATTTTTATTTACACGACATTTTATTTAAACAATTTATGTCAATTCATGTCAAGTGATTTACGAATACCGAATGATAAGCCGATATACCGATCACTGATTTTCTTAGTTAGGCTTGAAGACACAAATGGAAATGCGTTATTTCGATGCTCCGTTTTTCATCGAATGAGGTTTTTCTTTCGGATCTGTCTTACCTGTAAGTGCTTGTAACTTGATTTAACGAATTAATCTTTTCTTGGCCAGAACTTCTGAAGAAAGCCATCTATCGTGTGTAAAAGGTTTGTTTTTCGGCAGTCGTTTGTCGTTGTAGTTGCTAAATACTCCCAAGTTGAGATAGCCTACAATCACGTAGAGGTGACACAAATCCGTAAAGAAAAAGTTCACGGAAGTGACCTTACAACCTGGAACTGAAAATTCCCTGAGCTTCGCTTCAATAGTCATTGCAGTGCACGCTTTTGTTAAGATTGAAATAATCCGCGTCGGAGTCAACTTCGTCTTGTCGAGCCATCAGTTTTGATGACTAACTCTTCGTGTCGATGAAGACTCGCCGCGTGCCTAGCGAAGGGCCAGAAGTGCCATCGTTCGGGCGACGTTTCTCGTTCTTCCCGAGGTTTACTGGCTTGTTTCGGTCATTAGAGTATTGCAAAGCTTGACGAAAGAAAAGACGAGTATTTGACCTACTCGCGGTGAAGATCCGACACTCTTATTCTAATGTATGCATAATTGTTCATTTTATCGATAGCTGAACTGGGTTATAAAGTAGCGCGTCTACGCGTTAATGTCAAGCTAATAGAAAAGAAGTCGGCAAAGGATTTTCAAATTAGTAAGTTGCCAAGATAGCAGACAAGATTAGAGTGGTCGCTGAAGGGTATTGCAACCAGCAGGGGTTGAGATTCGGTAACAAAAGACCAATGGTATTAATATCATGATCAGCTGTTTAAGTTATTTGCTGACCAGTGTCGATTGTATTCTAAGTAACAGCAGGAATTCTGTACAAGACTACCCTGGGTGATTCTAGTTGTCACCAAAAATTGGGAAGTAGTTTGCGGGGTCGTCTAGGAACATGTTCTTGTTTCCTAATATGGCACCGAAACAGACGAGTCGTTCCTCGGTTTGGTCTTACAGATGCACCCTCTCTATTCGCTTAACCGTATGTGTTTACGATCCTGTACGAACTTTTTTCCACATAGCCACTCAGGTACGAGCGAACTGCCTGCCAGTACGTGGTCGGAGTAATTGGGATAATGAGATCTCAAATAGTAACCGACAATGCCCCATGTGCTTTAATACAGAGGACGAGGGCCATTTTCTGGTTGGATGCGAGCAACTCTCAGACCCCAGGAGACGTTTTCTTAGTGGGTATACTCTCAAGTTCCCTGGTGTTCTTGAAACAAAAAACATAGCTAAGATACTTAAAATATGCCAGTTTTCAAAGGGGTTATTAGTTAAATAAAGATAAGTATTGAGTGATGTAAAGTGTATTGTAACCATCATGTATTTTGTACGGCCAATTGGCTATTAAATATATTCATATTCATGTCTGCCTGTTCTTCAGGGAAACACGAACGTGTGCCACAGTTTGTCGAGTCGCAAGTTCAAACTCGAGGAAGCCTATGACGATTATATTTAAATAGTACATCTATCCAGAAGTTTGGAAAACAGGATGCGTCACACCAATACCCAAGACAAATACTCAGTTGGATTTTGATGGTGTAGGGCTTGTCACGCCAACTGAATTATTCAGTTATATACGCAAGTTTTTTGCCGATTGGCTCAAGATGGAAATTGAGCCATTGTCAGATCCTCGACAGCACGGAAACCTAAAATTTACTTAAGATTATCAGTTCAGTCTTCATTTAATTTTCAAGCATGGAGATGAACTCGAATATAAGGTTTGAAGCCAAGCTGACCATTCATTTCAAATAAAATAGAAAAAAACGAGATTTTCGTGTTTTTTTCTTGATCATCTAGTTACCCCTTCAAGATGATGTGCGAGGGATAAATACAATTTCGGATATTTCGGTTGCACTTCCGGCAAACCGTCCTCAGCGAAAAAAAACAAGACTAAATCATAAAATCCACCACAATAACAACAGTAACCGATGGGAAAACGATTTCTCTGGGACATTTGCGTTTTCGAGACATTTACTGGCATTTGGTACTCGAGCGAAAAGCTCTTTTGAAAATTCAGTAACACAAACCTCTGTCTGGGAGAGGTTGATAAGTCAACCTGTCAATTGCATGTTTAATTTTGATGATCATCGTCAACGTTGAACTAAAACTCTTGCTTGGATTATTATGTATAATTATTATGTAATACTTGTTTGTATTATGTTGGATTATTATTTTTATTATGTGTTTGTGATTATTATGTAATAATATTCTTTTGGCAAAAAATTGCCAACTTGCCTTCCCGTCACACTGCCTTTCAGTTTAAAAAGAGACAGTTTGTTTTTCTGCTCACTGGTGGATATGTTGTTCTATCTCTTTATGGTGGATCCTGATAATGAGGCGAGAAGGGACAAACATCGGCGAACGCATGGATGCAGCCTAACTAAGCGATCACCCTACCCTCCCTTTCAAAGCAGGCATATAAAAATGCTACACTGTCAGAAGTTTCATAACAGACAACAGAAGGATGTGCGTCCCTACAGCATAAATAGGTGTTCATGATCACAAAAAAACACGAACAAATGAGAAAATTGGAAGATATTCTCAAAACTCAGTGATTAATCAGCCCTCAACTTAGCCTCAAAAAAAGAAAATACGCCGCTCAGAATCTGCGTAGTGAAATCGGATAGGCTATTTGATGAAATCGGTGAAATCAAATTTTTCTCAAGAGTTATCAGCGGCAACTGCAAGAAAAGGTAGTTACGAAGTAGCAGAATAATAAGTTCACTAAATTGCCACTGCAGATTTGTCTAATTTTGTCTGCAGATTTGTCAACGCTGCTGCGTGAGAGTCATGCTGTTCCCAGGCTCTCCTTGTTTGGCCCCAAACGTCGACTGTAGTTGTGTCCCTTGTTTCCACTGATCTTACGACAGCAAGAAGTTTAATGTAGTCTTGTCGTGACGTTATTTAATCTTACAAGTGCTTTACATGAATATTGTCTTTTCGAAAATTCACTTAAGTATATAGGAGGCAGATATAAGGATAGACAGGATATAAGTGCCTCCACTTACGGAAAGAAACTAGAACGTTTTCGGCATGTGCTAGCTGACCTCTCCCAGCCACAGTTGTAATTTTGAAACAAAAATTATCCGTTTTCAAACAAAAATTGTCTTATTTCGGCCTATCTATTTCCCAGGCAGTCAGTGGTGTTTTATGAATGTCTGCAAGTAGCCATCAGAGCTTGTTCATTCCTTTTATAATGCTTTATTCCCGATGAAAAAATTATCTCAAAATAGTACTATGAAGTAGTACGAAAAAGTTGCATGCAGTACTAACGATGCTACTACATGCTTCTACTTCAAGGCTACCGTGTTACTGCATACTACTATATGGTACTATTAGCAAGACTGGATGTTACTATGGCAAGACAGGATGCTACTGGATACTACTACATAATACTGGACCAGTCTGAGGCACATTAAATGATAGTATTCTTTGCTATTACATAGTATTACATGCAACGTTTTCGTACTACTACCATACTACTACGCAGGCTACAAATTTTTCATCGGGTTCAGAGTGCTTGGATCATACCCTAAGCTAGTTCGTTAGACACGTGCGATTCTTTCATTTCACAGAGCTTGAGTATTGGTAAATTCGCCCTACGTCCCAAAGCGAGATGTGGGGCCAGGGACCGGAGTCTTTCTCACGGTAGTCCTGTCGGCTTTTCAGCTCACATATGTAAAAGGTTCATATAAGTTTCCCCGCATCTCCTCTACCCCTCAAGCTCCGGGTATCTTCGAAATCAATCTTGATCTACACGAGGGGTTGCCCACTCCCGATTTTGATGTGGGATACACCAAGTGGTACCATTTTTGGTACCGAGTATCGCAATGATGTCAGCCAACTTTGCTCAAAACAAGGCTGAGTAAAAAAGCGAGAAAACCGGTTTTTATTTATCTTTAGGTGGTAAATTTACTCTCGCGTTTATTTTGTAATTTTGTACCCTTCTAAATATTCATTCATTCATTTATTCGTACTATTTAGACTACATAACATAAATATAAGGCAAGAAACAAGACCCCCTGAAGCTATCTTGTTGGGGATCCACTACCTATACACTAACCTACACTGAAAATATTCACATTACAATAGATACATCACATTACAAGCATAAATAAACTACACATACAGAACAGTATTAACGGCAAAAAAATACACTGAAAGGAAGGAAAGAGAAACGGAAGGATATAATAGACAAAAACACGGAAGAATAATTAAAAAAATTATTTATTTTTATATAAAACGTCAAATTTATTTTTTAGGTCCTGCCCAGAATGTCGAGTCCAGTCCGATTTCGTCTGTCCTAGCCGGTACTGGTTTGATTCAAAGGAGGAGAAGGAGAAACTTATCGAAGACTACAAAGTTGCTCTCAGGTAAGCCTCCTTGTATTGCCGAGTGCGAGTCAGCTAGGATGTTGCTCAGCGATATATAACTATATATAACTAACTAACTGACTTTACCGTGTTCAGTAATTTTTTTATTTATTTATTCATTATTACATTTCTCTTAGCTTGTCGCCATTACCACACAAGTATAAACGGTTTACATACGCTTTACACACAGAAACTGACACACTACAAAAGTAAACATATTTTCAAACTACAAAAGCAATTGAGTAAAACCAGGGACCCATAAATTTCCTGTAACGACTCGCCATTCAGGGGGCTTGTCATTTCCTATGCTTCTATGTTGCTATGTTGCCCGAGCCTCACCTAGTTTCCAAAAATTCCGCTTGTGTCGAATCGGCTTTCTTGCTCAGATAGATATAGATAGCCATCTTCAGTCAGGACTATTCAGCATGCCACCAGGTACCTAAGCTAGGATAAAAGATCCAGGATACTCTTCCATTACAGAGAAATATTCCTAGTTCAGCACAACAGCTGCGAAAAATTTTGTCTATCTAGATAGTCGGGTATTTTATCCCCGTGGGTATTTCTTGAACTATCTGACGCTCGGTCAAGAGCGCATCCGAAATCTCTTATTGACAAGCCCCCTGAATGGCGAGTCATTACATGAAATTTATGGGTCCCTGGTAAAACAGGGTATCTACTACACTGTCAGAAGTTTCCTAACAGATAACACGAGGATGCGCGGTTTCAGCAGACAATGCGTAACAGATAATACTTCGGATGTTATCTGTCGTGTTTGGAAACATTACGCATGAACTGTTATGCATAACAAGCTTTGTTAGGAAGAGCTAAAAAAACGTCTACTGACTTTATTCCTTATCGTCATGATGTCGGAAAACTCAGCAGATAGTTTTTGGCGGTTTTTCGGTTCTTCCTGATGGTAATGCTTACTATGCATAACATTTTGGAACACAACAGATAACATCCGAAGTGTTATCTGTTACGCATTATCTGTTGAAACCGCGCATCCTCGTGTTATCTGTTAGGAAACTTCTGACAGTGTATACCACGCTTAAACATTTGGACACTACCTGAATATTACATCTACTGGTAAGCTATTCCACGGTTCAGTTTCCCTATTAACAAATGAGCACTGGCCAAATTTTTTTTCGTGGTTTCGAAGGGTACAGTTTATAATGTTGTTGTCGTATTGTGTGATAGTGATTGAACTTAAAAAATGATTTGGGTTCAGTATAACTGCATCAAAACGCTTTCGCCACTATAAATCTCTCTATACACTAAATCGAATTTCAGCTAGGTGGCGATCCACACCTGCTTTGAATTGATTGATTTGTCAAGATCGGAAGAGAATGTATGATTCCCAGTCAGCTTAGCCTAATTGGGGTTTTGACGGGTTGGAGTTCCACACCAGACACCAGAGCTATCAGTTGTATACTAAGGAAACTTGTCTGAAGCCCTGAACGAACTCGAGGTTTCTTTTTTGTTTGGAGATTCGTTATGCAAGCCAAGTCATCAAAGTTTAGAAAACGATTAGAGCTAAGGTATGCTTCTTCCAACACTTCTCTAAATTTTGGACTGCCTTGGTTTTGGCTTTATCTTCTAAATAGTCGAATGGGCATGGTTAATTAAGAACTTAGAATCTGCCAAGCGTTTCAGCTTTCTTTTAACATACAGAATGAAATCGGGATCTTTTAATTTCATCTGATGTTCCTTATTAAATATCATTTTTCTTCTGTTGCTTGGGACGGGAGTGAAACTTATGTAGTATAGCAATACTTTGAACGCTGTATTTGGCCGTTAGATTGTGTGGGAAAAAATGGCGAGATCTTCAGCGAACATGCTTTAATGGTATTTACTTCACAAGAAACTTGACTACTGCCACGGTATTTCACATCGTACTTCTCTGATTGGCTGTTTCGTTTCGCGATATGAACGCCATCTATGTTGCAACAACTTAAATCGATTTCTCAGTAAGCATCGGCACTGTCCTGTTATTTTTCGAAAAACAAAAGAGCAGAAAACAGGGCATTTTAAGTACAGAACAGAAACAGAGGTGTCGGAGAAAACTGTTACCCTGTACTGTACTGTTTCTGTTCTGTTTTTTTTTTTTAAACAGAAAACAGCTGTTTTGTTGAAAGGCAGACTTGAGGAAACAATCATAACACTATCGTCATTAGCTCAAGTTTGTTCTGCCTTCTAACCAAGAAGCTGATTTTACTCTCTCCCTCCCTCACCCCCCCCCCCCCCCCACCCCTCCTAATTTGGGTAGAAGAACAGGCCTAATGTGTGTGAGATTAGACGTTTCAGGAGTTTCTGCTAGCTTTCTTGATGGGTTCTCTCAAATCTGGATTGGCTGACCGACGTAGACTAGTAACATTAGTGGGGAACGAGAAAGGAGTAAATATCCCCGCCTGCTTTCATCATGCATGCAAATAAAACCGGGGTTCCTGATAATTTTTGACAGTACAAAACGGATAGCTCAGCTGCATTTTATCAGAACTAGTATCCATCTTGGCTGGAAAGAAGAGACAGGTGATACCAAAATTAAAATGCGGAAAAATCTCTTCCCTCTCGACGACCTAATCGAGCAGCAAAAACAGTAGCCGTGTCCAAAATAAAATCGCAGCGCCAGTTTTTAACTCCAAGCAATTTCTAAGAAGAAATTCATAAAATCGGGCATTTAAAGCCAGAATCTTCCGTTGTTTTTGAACAAGTTCATTTTCCAGCTTGAGCCTGAAAAGGACCCTTGCCAAGAAGGGCCGAGAAATAGCTTTAATAAAATGAAGCTGACTTGCCCATTTTGCACTGTAAAACATGATTTGCCGTTATCTCGGGCTGAAGCACTATTAGTTCCTGATAATAATTGAGAAAACTGGTGGACTTCCCCCCTTAATGTTAAGATTTTCCCAGAAATAAAAATGTACAGCTTTACGAATAAAGTCATTTTACTACCTAAGTCAAGTCACCTGTAAAACTGCAGCTCCAGGCAGTGTTTCCAATGCAGTCCTTTCCCATGTAAAATACCCCCCCCCCCCCCTCTCGATTGGAACTAACTTCCAATCGGGAGGGTGGGGGTATTATTAATAATTAATATATTAATAAAATATATGTTATTACATTTGGTGTTAAGCTTTTAGCTTGATGATGGTGCCGAAAATCCGGGCTGGAATTCCAGACCGGGTGTCAGGGATGTATGAGTGGAGTACTCGGGCTTAAGCTGGTGCGAAGTCGGTATACGAAATAGCCAGTTATACTTACGATACTGACTAACATACAAGTGAATAGGTGAACAGGCAATGCTTCGACGATAGAAACCGATCTCCAGTTTTTATATGATTCCTGAGGATGATCTTCTTCTCCGACAGAACTAGGGCTCACGTACGCTAAAGTTGTTGACCGCCCTGCTTCTGCAGGACCTTCGCTGAGATGGGATGGCAGCTTCTATGCCATGGGTGACACTGGGAGCACCCGACCCTGAGAGTGTTCTCAAGGCATTAGGTGAATTAAAAGTTGCAGGTGTCAGGGTGCATAGGTTAAAGTTGGTTGTAAGCAAAAACCCTGTATTTTGAGACCGTCTTTAAGCGCTGTTGCGGGGTTGTCTGTGGCATTGCGGCGTAAATATGAGGCTGGACGTCACCTTTTAAAAGCTTTACAGGGAGTAGTGCCAATGCCGTCGACTTGCATTCCATCTTCCAAAAATGCAGGACAAATTGGAACAGCATTTAAGTACTCGCAAAGCTGGCATTAAACCGTCAGAGTTTGTGTTATATGAAGGCGTTTGTCTGTGTTTTTTTTATTGAAACTACCGTGTCGGAACTTTTTGGTGATTTTCTTGTATAATTTCGCTGTGAGGGCGGAATAATTAGCTGGTACTTCGATTACCAAAAATATAAAATTTTATGACTATCGGTCATTGGTGCCGGTTTTGCCCCAGGGATTGCATCCTCCTAAAGCAGAAGTTCTGAACTGTATCGTTTGCTCCACGAAATAAACCGGTTGGTCAGTCGGGGTAAACCGATCAACTGCGAAAAGGAGGGGGACCGAATGTGACAGTATTAAAGCAGTATTAAAAAAGAATATATTATATGCAGTCAGCTGAATAATTATGACCATCTCCAAGCATTGTCAGATTGAGCGTATAAAGGTAGCTAGCAAATTGATTGTTCATTCCTGAACTTCATATATCCCGCACGTGGTCGTAGCCTTACTTAGGCGGGTAAACTGAAATTCTAACCCTAACAGTTTGCCGACCCATAGCCTAGATCGCCTGTGTCATCCTACACGTTTATCTGGGCTGTGATACAATCCGCACAGGCTTCTAAAATAGCATAAAATTCATTAAGGTTCAATAGCTTCAAGTCGAATTCACTTCTTCTATTTGTTTTCCAATAGCTCCATAAACAGCGTGGACTCTCTATTGTTTGTGTATTTGTGTTCTCGGAGGTTCCGGGAAATTGGAGCTACAAATTCCTAAAGTAAGACTACCTTTTCTCCAAAACTGACACTTGTACCCATCCAGGAAATTAACAACTATTCACCCTTTTATCCGCAAAGCTGGCAAGCAAAGTCTTCACTTTCTGTTGCTTTCTTTCTGATACAGACTTAAGGTCACTTTAAAGTTTAACCGAAAAGGGCGACAATCACCCATCACTTATTCACTTAAATTGGCCTGAAGACCCGCTGAAAATGCGTTACTTAGTTGTTCCGCTATTCAAGAACAGTCGACTTTCAAATACTGGAATTTCCGTGTGATTTGTGGTACCTCTGTGCGCTTTTATTTTTGTTGTATACCTTTCGAGAAAGATTTGTGTGTGTTTTTTTGTTCAGGACCTAAGCAGTCTTACCGATCTCACCACTGCCCACTAAAATGCCGCGTTGTGTTGAGATTAAAATTGCCCGCGTTATAGTAGAATTTACGCTGTGGGGACGGCCGCAGATATTCTGAACGTCATAACTAGAGCAGATAGCGGAGAAAAAAATCCTTTGCAGAGTCCAAATAATTCAGTATAGGCTATTCAGTTAAATGACACAAAAATACTTTTAGTTTTCAGTTAAACTTTAAGGGTTGGAAAATAAGCATCTCTTCAGCATAGGCGTGCTGTGGGTGATATCTACGCTACGAGAATGTAAATGGTTCCTTTTGGTACTATTGACCTTACTTATGCTCACCAACATAGTCCCTCACGCCGATATTTGGAGTTCGTGACCCCTTTTATACCTCATTAATTATCCTAACGGCCCATAAACTTTAGCCGTTGGTTGTTGCGGTATCTTTTATTTTTGTTTTTGTTAACTTTTTAGTTGCGTATATTAAAGCCGAAATTTCATAGTTAAAGCTGGGGGCTGGATGAGTGTATTTTAAGTTGGTGGGAGCTGTTTTATTATCAGTCTTATTGTGGTGATTTTCTAGTATGAATATGCGCAGTTTCCAAATGATAATAGTTCCGTTATTTTCGCAACAGCGATGTTGAAAAGCTGGTTTCGGAAGTATTTTTGAACGGCTGCAAACCCGTGGTTACCAATACTGTGTGCCCAGTGGATGACCAATGATCAACCCGTCCTTTGTGTTATTTCTAGTATTGTAGAAGTTTTGAGGTAGATCGCTATTTGTCTTTTCTCTCCATCATTATTTAGTTTTTCTTTCCTTTATTCCGTTCTTGTTCTGTTTGAATATAACAGTGTATAAAGAATATACATACATACATAGCCTACATGTTGTAGTGTAACCACATACTCTATAAGACCTAGTCCGAAACGGGATTTCAGGATTCAACAACTTTACTAAAAAAAATTCATTCCGGCTTGACGACCTGTTACAAACAAAGGACATACGTGCTCGAAAAACGCAACCAGTACACATTTACTATCATATTATATAACTAATCAAACCTTCACTAAAATAAACTAAAAATTAATTAAATAAACTAAAAATTAATTACACGCCAGTGAACCTCGAGAAGAACATGTCATCCAGACTAAACCTCTTAAATTGATTCCAATTCTTCTGTGAACCAATCAACAAAGTTTGTTGTCGTGACATTTCTGGCTCTTCGCTGGACACGCGGCGATTCTTCATCGGTACGAAGAGTTAGTCGTCAAGAGTATACCAACGGATCGTTTTCTGTTGATCAGTTCAGTTCATTTTAATTTAAACATTCTTTAAACAAAAGAACAAACATAACGCTCTCAAGAAGGGCACACTCGTGTCCTGTGCGGGAGTGCACAACTTTTAATCACTTCTTACAAACGATTACACGAATTTCTCGTCTTAACCTTCTCGTTTCTTTTTCTTTACCCCCCACCCGCAACCCAGCCCAACCCCCATTCACTAATAATAATAATAAAATATTCACCTTAAAGACCTAATCCAAACATTCTGTTTACCTTCTCTTAGGGATCGCATGCCACGGGTTTGTTTACATTTGAACTCGATTGCCGAGTTTCTGTTTTGGCTCGAGAAAAAACCCACCCACAACGTCTTCTTTATGGCGGAATTTTCCAGGATTGATTAGCAAAGAATTATAAGAACTAACTGATAATTTTTGTATGTCTTCAGAGGTACCACACTGGTCTTGGTTTTATAATTTATTGTATTAGTAATATACAGTCGGAGCATTAGATGGAAATTATTATTTTGACCCTTGGCGCACGACGTGCCATAACAGCTGACCGGGATAATCGGCTGAGATTTAGTCCAGAAAGAGTTATTTCAAACCTAGGAAATTCGGTGGGTTTTTTTTAATTTGCTTATTGTTTTACGGTGTTTTTAGTAGTTTTGAACATTCATAGTGACAGTAGGGATGGATAGCATTGTGTGTGTGGTAGAAAGACCATTTTGTGTGGCCCGCTTTAATAAGTTACAAATAAATATTCCTCATTTATCTAACTATCCAAAAAATAAATATTCCTTGAGCCCAAGCTGACTTTGAAACATTTATTCAAATAATGTATACAACGGATACGTCAGCTACCATGCTTCATCAGCGATATTTCGGCCCTGCTTGAAAAAAAAAATAATAATAAAATAAACAATTTTTCAATCTATTTTTAAACAAAAACTAGTTCTCCGACTCCCTGATTCTCTCCGGAAGATGATTCCGTACCTTCACATCATGTGGAATTTTCCCTTATCTTTTATGGTGTCGATTTGCTGCCTCTCAGCACTGATATTTCTTCTCTTGAGATTAATGTTGCTATGCTAATTAAAGTTTATCCGAAGATTGGACAAGTTTCTTCTGAGATTACCATTATGGGTTTGCAGTTGTGCAAGCGCCCTGATCAAGAATGTCAAGAACCTGCGGTGTTCCTTCAGGTGGGACTTGCACATAGGTCCATTATTGTGTAATGTCATTTTTTTTTTTTTACGTACTCCCTTTGTCATTTCTGAGTACAAAAATACGAAAACAAAAGAGAGATTCTTTCGCATTTTTTTTTTTTTTAGTTGAAACTTGAAGACCATTTATATTCTTGTATTATAATTATAACTTGGACTTTGATTAAAACAAACAAAATTCAAGGTTGGCTTTTATGTTATTTTTAAGGTCTGTATTCGGTTTTGTTGTGAGCGGGGGCTTGTGGTTTTAAGTTCCGCTGGTTATGTCATTTGCGTAATAATATTTCATTATCATCATTCCATGTGTTGTATTTTTATAGCGAATGTTTCCTGGCTGACTATTGTCCCGGTCGTCTTTTTTCGTACAGTTTAATAAATTCCATTGTAGGCTGCAATAATTTGGACGTTGTCGAACCAGAGTAACAGAGCCCATGATAACAGAACCCATGCTACTAAAATCCTGTATACTATATCAACCCTTCCGCCAAAAATCGTTGCTAGCGAGCCAGATATTTCATTATCCAGTTCTTACTGTACGTTGCATTCCAAAGTGTGTTTTAAAGAAGTCGAATATTGCAGTAAATAGAAACATTATCATGGATATCTCAGCAAAAATATTAAATGCAAAACTGACTGACTAAATTACGACAACTGCATACTTAGTTAGTTTTTAATCGAGAAAAAAATTAAGCTAACGCTTCTCTCACTACAAAATTGAAATTGTATAGTACTCAAGCTTCGACGCGTGAGTTGAAAAGTAAAATTAGCTAAGGTGACTAGAAATAAACAAGAAAATTGAATTCAAATATGTAATTATGTTGTTGATAATAACAGCATACATGCTTTAAGAAAACACAGTTTAAACCTGTTAATTGTTACGTTAATTTCTTAGAGGGCTCTGGTGCAAGTTATATATAATAAGTTTCTTTTGCTATAATTTCAGTGAAGTTGGCACTGGGCGTGCCCACAGTCTCAGAATCAGTCTGGGTTGAAGATTAGGAAATTTAATTAACGTTAAGTTAATATTTTAAAATGAAGACATCTACAGATACAGTTATAATCGCGGAGTTCAAAGCTTTAAGTGAACCTACAAATTTGCAATGATAGATATCCTGCCGAAAACAGATTCCTCACCTCTCGCACAGCTACTATAGAAGTTTAAAAAATCCAAGAGATAGATAGAAATCCCAAATGCGCCTCTTGTCAACAGATTTCATTTATTTTAGTTTTTGTGTTTACTTAAAGGACACCTGAATGAAGAGTACCAAGTATCATCCCTATCTGTATGACTTCCGTTAACATTGCCTGCAGAAAACCCAATCCAAATACGAAATAGTGTTTCCAAGCTATGATTTTTGCTCCATTTTGCATCTGTCTTTATTTCAGTACCGAACAATTTTAGAAATGAACAAATGTCTCCAATCAACCCGTCTTCTGGAATATTTTTTAACCAGTTAAGCCCAAACGTATATCTAGAAGAATTTCCAGTACGATCCGGCTAGCGCTGTACAAGATTTGAATGAATTGCGCTTTTTTTTGTCTTGGAGTCTGCATGTGCAAACCTCCAGAAATGAACATCCCTATTTTAAAAACGTCACGCTCAGGAGAAGAATGCTCTCCGTGGCCATGTCTGTAAGTGCATTTTCCATGGTGTGTTCAAGTATGGTTTCAATGTTCAGGTGTCCTTTAAACTGTGCATAACTTACTTGGAGACTTAATGTATAACTTGAATTGTGGTAGTTCTTGAATTTGTGTGAAAGACAAAATATCTCACCATGGTAGGGATGTGGATGAATTTCAAAAAAAAAATTCTAACTGGAAGGGCAGCCCTTCAACAAATAAAAGGCAAAGCCAAAAGGTTTTGAGATTATACTGAAGGTAAACAAAAAAAAATATTGTGACAGTTAAAAACTTAAAAAACTCTTTGAAGGAGTCGTGGTTTTCTGCCTTTTCTCATCGGGCTTGTCGTTGATACTTTTGTCACACAAGACGTCGGTATATATTGGTATAAAACTGTCGGTATAAAATTGTATACACACACATATATATATATATATATATAGCGTAAATATATGTATATATAACGTAAAAACGGTATATAACTGTGGCAAAATTGTACATATATATATCTATATATATATATATATATATATATTTGTAATGTAACGTTATATATACTTACGACCTACGATACATTTCTTGGAAAAAAATCGGAAAAATTAAAGAGAATTAATTTAATAAGGGAAAGAAAAGCTGACTAAACGTGGGTTTATTTTTGGAATTTAGGTGACGTGAAGATAATTTCGTAAACCACATTGGCATGACATGTCACAAAAAAATCAACGAAGAAACCGGTTTTCTTCGTTGATTTTTTTTTTTTTTTAGGTAGCGTGAACAGGTAAAAGTGGGTAAAAATAGATTAAAATTTACCGTCAAAATAAAAACTACAAAAATAAAGTAAATTCGTCAGCAGGTCGGTTATGCAACTTTTCCTGCATTTGTCACTCAAGAAAAGTGGTATGAAGAGGGACTAAAAACAGCAGATACCTTGTGTAATTAGCTGTAAGTGCAGCTGAATTTAAACAGTCAATTATCCTAGAGGATCTTAGCAGAGAAGTGCGAGGTGTCCTTTTAAGAATTTTCGTCTGTGAGTGAATGCTATGAATATCTCATTTTTAAGTATACGTTGTCAGAGTTCAAATACTCCATCAGAGAATCGAATTTGGATCAGTCTTCTAGAAATACTGGTTTTTGCTGATTGTTTACATGTAGATTATTCGCGTGGGCAGTATGTCATTATCTGACTAGCTGAGCGACGGCTACAATTGCTCTGCCACCTACCTTGTGTTTACTATTCCGCCCGAACTCATTCTCGAGTGAAAGAAACGTTACCAGTACCGAATTACACCTCAAAGGAATATTAGATTATATCTCTGCAACCTTTAATCTACTCAAGTCGGGAGGGGAGGGTTAAGCCAAACAAGGGAAAATTAATAAGTAAACCAACACCTGTTTGACGGCTGAGCTCATCATTTAGGTATTGCAAACTGACCCAAATTATAAGGACTCAGAATGTGCGCGCTGTGTGAGAAATCTGCGCCAATTTTCGAACTCAACTCCTAAATTTAAATTCTACTGTGTACACGCCTATTTTAAATACTCCATGTAGCAGTCAGGTAAAAAGAAATAACACTCAGTTACTGCAGGAAGACTTGCCGATCCTAAAATGTGCTTGATTCTTCTTCCGACACGCCATCAGCATGTAGTTTGACAGTAAACAGGATTGTCAGTATTGACCAATATGTTTCCACTATAATATGCATGAACCTTGTAAATGAATGTTTTTCAGATGTTCTCGATAATCCTCCATCACACACGCTATCATTCAAGCAACCGCAGATCCTAAATTTTGTTTGACCGTCTCGCCTAAAAAGACTCCAGATTCTTCCCGGATCATGCCATACAAATCTAGCCTGGTACTGTGTGGATTAATATTTATTGGATGTTGACATCAAACTACAGTTTTTAGGAAACTTGTAAGCACTGCAATTCTAGCTATCACTTGTTCAGGTTCAGATCTTTTAATGAATTAATACTTGTAATTCAGCAAATTGCCATAGACGAAAAAGAAAACACATAGAAAACAACAACAACAACAAAATCATGCAGTCTGTTCCTGCTGTTGCATTGCTGCAAGAAGAGACTGCCATGCAGGCAGGTCATGAAAAATTGGCACAGTGGCAAATTTAATAACCTCAATCTTCGAATCCAAAAGACGGCATAGAAGTGCCGCTCTAGCCTTACGGCGAATTTCATCAAAAGTGAGGCATCTTTCGAAACGAGTGCCGAAGAAACACTACATGTGGGAGCCTAAACAAACGCCGGAACCAACGGTTATAGCTTATTTTAGCGTTGCTAAGACTCTTAGCGGTAGGATTAATTACCAATGTTAAAGCAAAAAGATGATAGCAGTACGTTTTAAACAGCTGAACGCGCACATCAAGGTCCGCCTTGCTATACTTACGAACTAAAACGTTTGCACGTTTGCATAGCCCCGATATCAACTCTTGAACATGAAGGTCATCATTCAGGTTATACTTGAACGTGAACCCTAAATAACTGACCTCAACGACATAACACAGCGTTCGACCTGACAGTTGCACATCATTTTTAGCAACACGAATACCAGCTGACTAATGAATAATTAAATAAAAATGACTAATGACTAATTAAATAAAAAAAAAAGTCCCGAGCCCGGCAGAGAAGACAAATTCGTTACGCACGGGATAGAAAAGACTTCTATTAGTAGGGAGAGGGGGGCAGGTCCGTCGTAAGGGCAGGTCCGGGCATCAGCTCTACAAACCTCGTTATTGAAATATAAATTGCGCGAAGTTGTTTTTCATAGCTGTTACACTTATACGCTTCTTCTGTACAAATTCCCGCAGTTGCACTCTTGCTATCATAGCAAACCGATGTTAGTGTCACATTTTTGTGCGAAAGTAAGTTCTACGTCATGGGGTTGGCACCTTAGCTTGGTAGTTCCGAACCCACTTACATCGTCGGTGATATTTGGGATCCCAAAACGTAAGTGGAGGGATACCTATGACATTAGTTCGTCCGAATCCGGCAAAAATCGGAAAGCTGGTTAAAAGTAAAAGTTTCATTTGAAGTTGATTAAATGTTCGATTTAGGGGTAACGAGACATGCTGAACACTTTTGTGAAAAGCATTTTCTACCCGGATAACTAGTTCGCCTGGAATCCGGCCAAAACCGGAAAATTTGTTAAATCAAAAAAGTTAAAGTTTTTTTTTAAGTTGATTAGATGTTCTTTATAAAGACTTTATATGCGCTGAATTCGTTTCTGAATTTCCTTTTTTTGCTGGACAATTAGTTCGCTCGGAATTCGGTCGAAACCGGAAATTTGGCACAAGTAAAGCAGGAAGTTTCGGTCAGTATCGTCAAAATAGATATGGCTTATAGAGGTATATCTGAACTTGGTTTTCTCTGACGATTAACCAGGCGAAGACAAGACCCAATTGCCTGGATCGAATATTTGATTTTTGGGATCCCATCGAAGCCTTTGGTCTTGTTATTCAGGCAGTTTAAGATTGGCTCTACCATGTCGAAAAAGAATTTGATTGATTTGACAGTTTGAGAGTTATAAATTTATTTCTGTGAAAACAGCACCAGGGGCAGGTCTGGACAAAAACACTTGGGGCAGGTTCGGACAGCATAGACAGAGAAGCTGAAGGGAAAAAAAGAAAAAAATAACGAAAGAAGAGAAATCGGAAGAGGAAAGGAAAAAATTCAGCAAAAAAGCCCAGAAAGCCTTTAAGACCCATCATTTAAGGCCCAGAAAGCCTTTAAGACCCAGCGGTAACGGCATTTCCGGATGATAATAACAGATGTTGATAAAGTGACGGTATACATGTACAGTTTTCCTAAACGGAAGCAAACTAACGAAACTGAATTGAGGCAACGAAAGCAAATGAAAAATGTGTATACAACTTTGTTGAATGTGCTTCCTGGGCTAAAACAAAATCATGTCCGGAGCTGCCCCAGCCATGTGCAAACCTGCCCCCAGTCTGAGTGCAGGTCCTGACAGAAGTAGCTAATAGGGAAAGTAAATTTGCAAAGAAAAATGTTGCAGGTAACAAGATTCTACAAAGTAACAGTAACAGCAAGACATGATTCTAGTCAGTCGAAAAAAATGGAATCAGCAGAATCTAGAACGAAATCTTGGTATGCAAATAACAAAAACGTAACGAACCTGCCCCCCTCTCTCCCTACATATAATATAGGCCGTTCATACTATTAAAATCCAGATATCCAAATCTAAGCTAAATAAGATTCTATCTATTTCGGTGGACGCAGGGGTGGGGGTAAGATTAGTTAGTTGGGTGATAATGGAGAGTTGGGTGCGTGTTTCAAGGATGAAATTTGTACGGAGGATAATCGGAAGGGCTAATGAAGGCCATTTGCAGATTGTGACCGGAGTAAAAGCAATTTCACGCGATCTTTACCAAATAGAGAAGCAGCACCTAAAAAGAGGAAGGACAAAACTCAGATAGACTACTTTAGGTGGGCCGCTTGTGACAAACATTTGGGGCCAGTATTCTGACATCTGTCAAGTTTCATCGACGTGGGATCACTGTTTGGATATGTGCATGCCACAGATCTCCGAAAATTTCCGGTACCCCCTCCAACCCCCCCAACCGTGGTTTGCTCCGATTCGGACACATCCTTTCACGTCAAGAGTATTTTCTCGCACCAAGTCATCAAGTTTCACTTGAATCAGAGAACTTAAGGAACAAGTCCGGGTTCGTTCATGAGTGCTGAACTGACAGACAAACGCCGTTTAGCCCGAATTTGAACACAGGACCTTTTTGCTTTCTAGATCAGTGCTCTACTACTGAGCTGCAGTGGGCTGTGAACATAGTTAGCAAACCACTACATTAATCAGGTAGAAGCCAGATGAACGGAATATCAAAACACTTATAATCTAGCGCGCACAGCACTTCCAGAAATGTCCGGTAATCCCCCTACTCCCCCACCGTGGCCGAATCCGGCTCGGACTTCAAAATAACATATTTAGGATCCATGAACCGTGTACCTTCCAAGTTATGTCCCAATCCGCCCATTCATTCAGCCCCTACGTTTGTTACAAATTACAACACGCAATTTACACCACGAGCTTTCCCCGCTAAACAGAACATGTCGGGCCTCCTACCAGGGTTGCCACATGTCGCGCGATAGTGTGAATTGTCACTCTTGTCCTACGTAGGACATAAAATTCACTCTATTTCGGAAAATGTCCAGATGTGTCATTTTCCAGCAGTGATTTCGTCCAAAAGTGACTATTTCACGTTTTTTCATGGAAACAAAATTAAGATCCGTCATTTTGCAGCACTGATTCAGGCGAAAAGTCACCATTTCACATTTTTTTCATGACAATAAAATTTCACTCCGATTTCAGTCTCTGTTTTTGACGAAAAATCACTTAATTTTTTCGATGTGGCAACCATGCCTCCTATAACTCCTACTCCTACGACCCATCGGTAGTCACGGCACTCGAGCTGAGCTATAGTAATGAAAAATTCTTGAAAAGTCACTGGCAGTGTGGGAGTTTTTGCAAAAAAACTATGATTATGATTTTATCAGTAACACTGTATTTAAGCAAAACTTATTTTTTTTGCCAGTAAACATGTGTGTTTCCCTTTCCTGTAGCTTGGCTAAGTTTCGTGTGTGTATGAAGAATAGAGGATATGACATATTTTGTAGATGGTATAATTGAACCCCTTGGAATTTAAGTTTTTTACTTTATTTTTTCATATTTTTCACCTTTTTTTCTTTTTCTCTTTGTCTTTCCCAGGAAATTTGTGGATCTTGGAAAATATATAGGCTATATGAAAGTAGTTACTGGAGCATGTGAAAAAAAAATATTACAAATTGCGACAAGTTAATAAAGGTATCGGAAAATAACACCGAGACGGTCATTGAAAATAACCTACCCGAGCCGAAGGCGAGGTAGGTTGTGAAAAATATCTACCGAGCCGAAGGCGAGGTTGATATTTTTAAATGGCCGTCGAGGTTTTATTCTGATATGAACCGAGATGGAGGTATGTTATATAACTGTTATAACTTTTTCGAACAGAATATTTTTATAGGTAGGACTTATTCTTCTTTTGTTTTACTTATTTGCTACTTTTGTAGGGAATTTTTGTTTAGTGAAATGGCAACTTTAGCCTACTATAGAAATGCGAAAATGACTACTGTTGTGACCCTTGCATTTCAGTTTATAACAATCCAAACCTTATCCAACACCATCTTTTTGGGATCCCAAAACGTAAGTTGAGGGATACCTATGACTTCGCAAAAGTTGTCCGTCTGTCCGTCCGTCCGTCTGTAAGCACGATAACTCTCGAAGGGAATGAGATATTTTGATGAAACTTGGTGTGAGGATTCGTTGGGGTGGCGGACCAGTCGAGTTCGTAAATGGGCTTTGTAGCCCTACATTTAGGGGTGGGGGAGGGGGTTCAAATTAAGGGGCAAACAAAATATTTTGAAACAGCTAATGTGATAGTCGATTATGGGGTAAGAAGACATGCTGAACACGATGGTGAAAACCATTTTGTAATCGGACAAGTAGTTCGCCCGGAATCCGGCCAAAACCGGAAAGTTTGTTAGAAGTAAAAGTTTTATTTGAAGTTGATTAGATGTTTGATTTAGAGGTAGGAAGACATGCTGAAGACGATGGTCAAAACCATTTTCTCGACGGACAAGTAGTTCGCCCGGAATCCGGCCCAAACCGGAAAGTTTGTTAAAATTAAAAGTTTTATTTGGAGTTGATCAGATGTCCGATTTAGGGCAAGAAGACATGCTGAACTTTTATGTGAAAACAATTTTCTTCCCGGATATGTAGTTCGCCCGGAATTCGGCCAAAACCGGAAAATTGTTAGAAGTTAAAGTTTTATTTCTAGCTGATTAGATAACCGATTTAGGGGTAAGAAGAGACGCTGAATCCGTGTGTGACAATCATATTTTACCCGGACATATAGTTCGACCGGAATCCGGCTGGAGTTGGAAAATTTGTTATAAGTTAATTTTTTATTTGAAGTTGATTAGATGTTCATTATTGGGGAAAGAAGATACCCTGAGTTCGTTTTTGAGCTTTCTTTTTTCGCCGGACAAGTAGTTCTAGAGTTCGGCCGAAACCGGGAAATTGGCAGAAGTGGCAGGAACTTTTCGTCAAACAGATATGACTTATACGGGTAAACACACATGCTGAATGCATATCTGAACTTGGTTTTCTCAGATGATTAGCTATTTGGCCTTAATCTGTTTCTGAATTTTAATTGTAAGAATGTTCAAGGATTCTGGCGATGACTGGATCTGGCTAAGACAAGACCCAGTTGTCTGGATCAGATATTGAATTTTTGGGATCCCATCGAAAAGTTTGGTCTTGTTCATTTGTGGCGAAGCACATGCCCTCTAGCGGAGGGCTCGATGGATATAATTAATCAAGGCGTGATCTTAGAGAGATAGAATTAATCAACCTTAAACCGGTGTTGCCACTGGTTGCAGAATTCTGCGATTTGTCATACATTTTCATTTCTTTGACAAAGCGAGCAAGAGCTCTGCGACCGGTTCCATCAGTAAACACAAAAATGAAGCATAAGAGTTGAGACGTATGATTATGAAGAGGACAAAGCGTGATTTCTCGTTGATACTTGGTGAAAAGGACGAAGTTTCGTAGGTGCCAGAATGTCATTGTTTTTTTTCCGGCCAAAAGTCACAGGCTCCATCAGAGAAAGTGACAACACTGAAGTTTTTATTAATGGTAAATGGACTGTTTAATCAGAGAAATGTGTAATTGTTCAGTAGATGCCTTTTGGAGAGTGGAGGAAAATAAGTTGAAGTAAGCTAGAAGTAATGTTGTCTCAGTTGATAAGTTGCATTTTCATTGGGAATGTGATTGTAACAAGGTATGGCCCATGGTGGTTGGCTAGGAAAGCAACATTTTCTTTCAGTTTTGAACATTTTTTCTCTTATGTTTTTCAGTATTTTGTCTTTATTATTTTTAAGTGTCTTTTTGGTTTTCTTTCTGAAAGTGATGTCTTTTTTTATTTTTTGGGCGTCAGGTCCTACTTTTCAGTAGTTGAGAAAAAGTTATCGATGAAGTTCTGCGGAGGTTGATACGGCTTCGTATCATCGTCTCTGAAGGCTGTTACGATATCGTATCAACCTCTACAAAACTCATTGTCATGATGTAACTACCTGTGGGACATAGGAAGATATACAATACATACCTGTTCGAGAAAAGTTATAACCGTTTTAAGACAAATTATCATATCGATTAAATTTTAGGGCCCGCTATATACCTCCCTCTGTTACCAACTATCCCCTCCTACCACCAATTTTGTTTAATAAAAATACAAAAGGAGCAAATCTAGTAAACAGTAATACTCAGTTGTCAAGTGGTAAAATAACAGGAATATTATAAAATCAGTTGGTCAAGGGTATTTGAGCAAAGGAATGTTATAATATCTTTCGATCAAAGGTATTTTTTGTGAACCAAAAACAACATAAGTGATGGGATACCTAACTAACCCTAACTCGGGAACAGCGTACAGCACGACCGACGGACCGAAAAGCGATCAGTATATGGCACTTGAGCGGACCTGCAAGTGCCATAAAAACTCAAAATATTATACGGAATTCGTCGTAGCCTACTTGGGAATAAAATTATGACTAAATTCAGACCATTATTTTCAACTGTCAGATTGACTTTAAAATACACTGAAATTACTACTGCCGGACAGATGATGTTAAAAAGTAGACCCGATTTAGTCAAACTGGTTAGGTCATCCACCGTGCGTGGTAGATCCGGCTTTGATTTTTGTCGTCACTCTAAGAATATGCAGACGACATTTTGATCATCGGTTTCAAAGTCAGTCGTGATAATGACAAGGCACTGCAATAGATGATAGTAGCCGTCAACGCGTCTTATCGAAGTATGCTAAACGAACACGCGGGGATCTTGTTACCTCGTCGTGAGGCAATCATTAGCATGGGATACATGCTCCCGTATCCCATGTACAGAATAAAGTATTATTTCCTACCATAATTTGCGTCAGAAATATGTTTTTTCACAGCACAACTCTTACTACCCGATGAAAAAATTTTAGCCTGCGTAGTAGTATGATAGTAGTACGAAAACGTTGCATGTAGTACTATGTAATAGAAAAGAATACTATCATTTAATGTGCCTCAGACTGGTCCAATCTTATATAGTAATATCCAGTAGCATCCTGTCTTGCCATAGTAACATCCAGTCTTGCTAATAGTACCATATAGTAGTATGCAGTAACACGGTAGCCTTGAAGAAGAAGCATGTAGTAGCATCGTTAGTTCTGCATGCAACTTTTTCGTACTACTTCATAGTACTGTTTTGGGATGAATTTTTCATCGGGTACAAGTGATCTTTACACGATGAAATGGCTCAGAAACGTCGTTTTTCGAAAATATCACTACCCTTGGTTTACACTGGTGCGTCGTATGCGATACGATTTCTTATGGCACTTGTCCTTGTGCCATATAGTGATCGCATTTTCTTTCCGTCCGTCGGTCTGTCGGTCCGGCTTTTGCTAGTTTGGTCACTTCCACATAAGCTAGGACGATGAAACTCGGCATCCGTACCGGGAACCCGACCAAATTAAATTGGAAATTGTCACTTCCCGATCCGACCATGTATGGGGGGAGTGGAGGGAGGGGGAATCCAGAAAGTTTTGGTATTTATAACTTACGAACGGGTGATCGAATCTCAATGAAACTTGATATATAGAACGACCTCGTGTCTCAGATGTCCCATTCTAAACCCGGGCCGGATCCGGTGATATTGTGGGAGTTGGAAGGGGGGAACCGGAAATCTTGGGAAACGCTTTGAGTGGAGGGATCGGGATGAAACTTTTTGGGAAGAACATGCATAATTCCTAGATACGTCATTGAAATAATCGGACCGGATTCCGGCACTGGGGGGTTGGGGGTTGGTCCGGATTTCTAGTGATCGCGCAGAGTTCGGTACTTCCTGATGGGCTAGAACGATGAAACTTGGTAGGCCTGTCAGCTTCATTTTTTAGCTTCAGTGCTCGTCAAGTGGAAAAAGAATGCGGTCAGAACCGCACATTCGGTAGGCCTCGTTATTATCGGGAATGTGAAGTGTCGATATTGGAATAAGAAGGCGTTCAACCGGTGTTCCAGCTATTTTACCACTAACGGCACTTCTAACAATGGCTTCTCGAGTTGTTAGTTTCGGTATAGGCTAGTGATGAGAAGGCTAAACCTGTATGTCTGCTTTGACTTCCTCCGGATTGACGTTACGATTGGAATCTTGCGTAAACCAGAACCAAATCTTCGGATAAACATGTGTAGGGTGGTGTATATAAACATAAAGAACACTGTGGAACCTGATTGAGGATATTTTATGAGCTTCCAGATTCAGGTCAGAAAAGACTTACCTAATGATCTGGTCAAAGCTCTGATTATAGGTATAAGATTTCGTATTTGTGGGATCTATCGAATTTCGGAAACCCAATTTTCTCTGTCAGGAAGTCCAGGAAATATTCCCTTTTTAGGTCCCTCCGAAACCTTTGGTCTCGTTACTCTCAATTTCTTCTGTACACCAATTGTTCAAACTCGAATACTACTTGAATATGCATCATGTTTACCTTCGACCGATGTCAAGACCTGTTGTTTATTTTGAGTTTTCAAGATTTGACGTGTTCTGGGCGAGTGCTATTCCAAACAAAAACTGTAACTGGTTCCTCGAATTATCCCTTTCGAAGTGTAATTTGTATCAAAGCTTGATATCAAAGACACTATCGAGAAATTGAACCGCTTCTTAGGTTGCATCCCGACGGGCCAGCTGGTTTCGGCGGCAGAATCTGAATTGTTGGTTGCGCATTTGGCATTTGCAATCGACTTTTGGCGGATTAAACTTTAACGGAAAGGGGCTATGACAATCTAGTTACCAGGCAATTATTCACTTAAAGTTGAACTGAAATCCAGCTTAGTTTATATCTTATAAGTAGTGAACTGAAAGACAGAAATGCTCCTCAGCCGGGATTTGAACCTAGGACCCTCTGCTTACAAGGCAGGCGCTCTTAAATAGATTAAAGGTAATGTCGCGGTTAATCCCAACTCATCTTGGTCGTTTGAATCTGGAAAGTGGATGGATTATGGTTTATTTATAACTTGTGAGTTGATGTTCTTGTAGTTTGTAGCAGAAGAAAATGTCCCGCGTTTTGGCCTCGAGCCTTCTCTCTGCCAAATTGGCTCTTTGTGTTGAATTTAATTTGAAGTAAACAGAACTTGAAGTTGAACTTACCATTTGAGGAGATCGCAAACCACTACAATAGTCTGGTAAAAGCCGGCCATAGGAACAGTGATCCCGCCCGAAGGCAAATTCATCTAACCAGTTCACATCCCCATGTCACGGAAACTAATAATAATACACAGATGGCACTTTACACAAGGGACTTGTACCGTGACCAATAAACCAGAAACATTTTTTTCGAATTGAATTTAGAAGTCTAGGACTCCAGTGTCGGAGCCACGCAGGTATATCAGGACCAGTCCCTTCTGTTAAGTGCCATCAATGTATTATTATTAGTTTATATGTTGAATTTGAATGCACTGAATTATTTTGACCCTGACAAGGGGTTTTAATATTTAAATCTTGGGCTCCCAATTCAATTCAATATAATCTAAAAAACAGATAACGGACAAGCCGATGGGTTGTTTTTACGTCAAAACATAAAAACTTTTGATGTTCAGAACATTCACTGCTGGCCCGACAAGACAAAGCTCATCCTGACGCGGAGAATTTTATAGCAGATTTTCTTATTGTGAATTTTCCCTTTGCCACAAATCGGTGGTACCTCTATGTGTTTATGCCTCCATCCTTAAAGTTTAACCGAAATGGGCTGGGATAGGCCAATCTAGCTACCCATCACTTATTTACTTAAATTGGCTTGAAGACCCACTGAAAATGCGTTACTTTGTTGTTCCGCTATTCACGAATAATCGATTTTCAAATAGTGGAATTTCCGTGTGGTTTGCGGTTGTATTTTTGTTATATGCCTTACGAGAAATATTTGTGATTTTTTTTTTGTTCAGGCACTAAGCAATCTTCACCAATCTCACCACGGCCCACTGAAAAGCCGCGTTTGTGTTGAGATTAAAATTTCCCGAGTCATAGTAGAATTTTCGCTGTGGGGACGGCCGCTGATATCCTGAACGTCATAACTTGAGCAGATAGTGGAAAATAAAAAAATTCCTTTGCAGAATCCAAATAATTCAGTGTATTCAATTAAATGACACAAAAATAGTTTGGCTCTCAGTTAAACCTTAAGGCGTTTTTCCGCGACAATCCCGGATTATAATCCTAGATGACTGATTCATCAGAGAAACAAGCGAATCGCCAATCCCAGATTGTACAAACGACGATCCGACGATCTTGCTCCGTTGCAAGATTCTTGAATCGCGATCCAAGCACGATTCCGGATTGTCAGACTGTCACAGAAAACGATTTTTCGTAATCTGGATTGTCAGAGAAAACGTATTTTGGAGAATCCGGATTTTGAATCGTCAGTCTGGATTGTCACGGAAAAACACCTTTGAATAACTTCAGCGATAAAAAATTCCTAGATAACGTATATACAAATAAGAACAATTTAGAAACGGCACAGTGATCAGTATGATATTGGAGAGTCAAAATAATTTGGTGTAAAAAAAAAGATAGACAGAAATAAGCTGGCTTTCCAGTCAAACTTTAAACGACGTAACTAAACATCGAATTTTCTTAGCGTTTGCTACAGATAAACCGTGTCGTGGTCGAGAAAGATATAAAATATAAATTTGAATTATTCGCGAGGATTTACTGTTTACAAGAGCATATATAAATACAGGATATAATGTTGCTAATTAGTAACAGGTGATTTACTATGCTCTGGAAGCGATTCTGAATTCCGTGATCGCGTGACAGACAACAAGCAAGAAGCAAGGGATAGAGGCTCTGGATATAAGTCAGCAACTAACCTTAGCGAAAGCATGCGCGGTTTTGCTCATATTTCTGCTTTAAACCAAATCCGACGTCTAATTTGTTAAGTTTCTTCTTCAAGTTCCTAGCTGGTCTTGGAACTGGTACTTGATCCAGAAGTACGCCATCGCAGAACTATTCTAAATGTTGATGGTCCTGTAGCAAACTTCAGTATTAAGGATGTTAGTCGTTCATGAGTGGGTATTATTTTGTTGAGGGGATTCGTTTGATTTTGTATATTAATATTGGTCTTGTCTGGTGTGTGTTGTTGTTGTTCTTTTTCTTCTTCTTTTCGCTGTTTTCCCTACTCCATATTTTTCTTCATTTTGTTATTGATGGGTAATAAATATATAACTATAATAACTCCCAACATGTCCTTCCACCAAAGTGTCAGGAAGGACGACAAAATTGCACATGAATCCACTTCCTTCCGGTTGATAATCAAAGAGCCTCTAACCCCTTTTTGATCGCCTTGTCATTACTTTCTCACGCGCGACGTCTGGAATAAAAAATTCCTTCCGTTAGCATAAAGAATCATCTCTGAATAAGAAACGGTATGAGTTTTAGGAAATCCGCGTGTAGGCTGTTCATCCTTGCGATAATTTTGAATGTTCACTTGCATTTTTATTTTCTTTCTTGCTCGAAATGTGTAGCTACTTGGGACATAAACGTTTGGGGCCTGCTAATCAAGGAAGAGGTAGATTTTCAGTTTTTATCTCAGAGAAGTTTAAGCCGACCACAAAAAAATGGTCTGTGTACCACACACACAATGATAACCATCCCTACTGCTACTATGAATGTTCAAAACCACAAAAAACACCGTCAAACAATGAGCAAATCAAAAAAACAAAACAGATTTCCTAGGTTTGAAATAATACGGTCTGGACAAAATCTCAGCCGATTATCCGGGACAGCCGTTGTGGTACGTAGGGAGCCAAGGATCAAAATAATAATTTCCATCTAATTCTCCAACTGTTTATTACAAATACAAATAAATTAAAAACCAAGACCAGTATGTTAATCCTGAAGACATAAAAAAATAATCAATTAAGTCTTATAATTCTTTGCTAATCAGACGTGGAAAATTTCGTCATCTCGAAAAGAAGACGTTCTGCATGGGTTTTTTCTCGAGCCAAAACAGCAACCCGGCAATCAAGTTCAAATCCAGATAAACTGGTGGCTTGCGATCAGTAAGAGAAGGTAAACAGAATGTTTAAAATGTCGTGTATATTTTAGCAACAAGCCGTGTCGCTACTATAAAGAAGGCAAGGGGGAATGCCCCTTTGGAAACAAGTGTTTCTACCTTCATGCACTCCCGGACGGTACAAGGACAGACATCGGACCTCCACACCAAATCAGGCGTCAGAATGCCGATGGGGACGTTGAATTAGTCCAGGTAAGTTCTTCAAGATTCGATCATTAGAGATGTCGTAGGGCCTTCCGACCAGGTTGACTAGACTGCTCCATGAACAAGACCAATGGTTCTGATGGGATCCCAAAGATTGAATATTTGATGCAGACAGTTACGATCTTTGTGCCGACCGGTTTTGAATAAAACTCAAAGTTCAGATGTAGCTCTATAAGCCATATCTATTTTGACGATACTGATCGAAACTTCCTGCTTTACCTCCGCCAAATTTCCGGTCTCGGCCGAATTCCGAACGAACTACCATAGGCTACTTGTCCAGAAAAAAAAAGTTCAGAAACGAATTCAGCTACTCAACTTCAAGTAAAACTTTAACTTATGAAAAAATCCGGTTTCAACCGGATTCCGAACGAACCATATGACCCGGTAAAAAAAAGATATTACCCCTAAATCTGTCATCTAATCAACTTTCCGGGCGAACAAGTTGCCCAGGTAGAAAATACTTTACACATAAGTGTTCAGCATGTCTTCTTACCCCTAAATCGAACATCTAGTCAACTTCAAATAAAACTTTTACTTTTAAAAAACTTTCCGGTTTTGGCCAAATTCCGGGCGAACTACTTGCCCGGCGAGAGGATGGTTTTCACCATCGTGTTCACCCTACCTCTAAATGGAACATCTAATCAACTTAAAATAGAACTTTTACTTTTAAACAAACTTTCCGGTTTTGGCCGGATTCCGGGCTAACTACTTGTCCGGCGAAAAAATGGTTTTCACCTTCTTGCTCAGCATGTCTTCTTACCCTAATGGTTCCCAACCGATGGTACGCGTACCCTAGGGGGTACGCGAGACCCTTGCAAGGGGTACGCAAAGGTACCAAAATCGGTTTAGTCTGTAGCTTCAAAATCTCGCCTCACTCATTTTTTATTGCCAAAAGCCTAATATTACCAGCAGAGGCATCACTAGCTAAAATGTTTTTTGTGGGCAAGTTATTTTTACTGACTGGCTGGTCTTTTTACCGACTGTTTTAAAAAAAAAAATATACTGTTTTTACCGAAAATAGAGGCGCTTCGTGCCGATCTGGCCGACCACTTTCAGGGGGAGAGGTGTTGCCAACCCCTGCGTATTATAAGCCGTAGTGAAAGTCAGTGAAATTATGTTGATTCCAAAACAAAGCTAGCCCACTTCAGTAAAATCTGTTCCTGTGTCAAACAATATTGTATAAAAAACAATCGAAGACATTGCAAGTGATATTGTCATTCAGGTTGCGAATCAAGCCAACAAAAATGTTTGCGATGCAGCTTGATGAAAGTAAGGAGAAATTCAAAACCAAACAGAGAAACAGGATGACTAAACAATATTGCCCTTAATGACATCGAGCCGAGATTTGACAAAATTTTGGCTTCAAAGCAGCCTAAATTGTCGATTTTGTATATATTTCTTCACATGTATGCTTTATCATTTATGATAATAAATATCGTCTTTCACGGTCCGAAGAAAGGGGTACGCAACCTTTTCGAACCTTTGATTAATGTGGTACGGAAAAGGTTGGGAACCACTGTCTTACCCCATAATCGACTATCTCATTAGCTGTTTAAAAAATTGTGTTCGCCCCTTAATTTGAAACCCCTCCTCCACCCCGAAATGTTGAGCTACAGAGCCCATCTACGAACTCGACCTCTCCCTTGACCCAAAGAGTCCTCACACACGGTTTCATCAAAATTTCTCATTCCCTTCGAGAGTTATCGTGCTTACAGACGTACAACATTTCCACTTACGTTTTGGGATCCCAGAAACTAGGAAGAAGGAAAACAAGCATTGCCAGAATATGAGTTAAAAAAAACTCAATGTTTTACTCTCCTTCAGTTGAGGTCCGTTGTAATTTTGAGCAGCTATGCTTTATCCATCTAGCGGGTACCAGGGCATATGGCATTTACAATTAGATGGCGTTCACCTATTCCCGAGTTTACTATCAAGCCCGCGGGCTACTTAGTAATAAATCTAGCTATCAATCCATGTGTTTGAGTAGAACGGAATAAGAAAAATAATGAATACGTTCCTGAATAGTTTGTTAACAATCTATTTTGTTTCGTTGGATAATAAAATCCTAAGCATTTTAGGACAAGGACAGGGTAGCCAACATTAAAAAAAAATATGTTGTACTTTTTTAGATCATTTTAAAAGAAATTATTTCTTCTGTCAGTCTTGTAGTAATAATATAGTATCGATAATCCCATCCGGGCTAGAGTGAAACTATCTCATGTCAAAAAAAATCTGGTAAAAAGCGAATATGTCACCGATGAGAGAATCCGTCAGCCTCGCACAGGAACAAAACTCCAGTTTTCGGTCTTAAAACTCACTGAACCTCTTCGGACCACGGTTGCCAAGAGCTCGACTCTTAAAAGTGTCATAATTCCTGGCAAAAGGTGCTTTTTAACACCTCGATTTTTTTTTCTCTCATTCCGCCTGCGCACTGCGAAAAATGCGAATAATTGGTAATATTCTTTGTAGGAACATTTTTCGAAGTGTTTCTTAATTGTTAGATCACAGTTTTGTGACACAAATTAATCGGGAATGGGCATTGTACAAGGCTTCAAAGTGTTTCGTGTACTAAATCAAAGCAAAGTACATGTGTGTTTTTTTTTGGGGGGGGGGGGGCAATAATCTGTAACTTTAGTAAAGTATAAAAATGGTGCTTTTCTCACCTAAAAACTGTATTTGTATGAAAAGGTGTCACTTTCAGAGAAAAAGTGTCATGGTGTCCCCCAGAGGCAAAAAGTAACAAAAAGCACCAAAAGTGTCACACGTGGCAACACTGCTTCGGACTAAACAATGATTTTTGTTGCTTCCACGGTACTCGTTGGGATCAGGTTGGGATTCTTCTGTACGGTTGGGATTTTTTTTGGGGGGGGGGGCTCAAAAACTGTATAATAATTACTAGACGGAAATAAGGATTATAAGAAACACTGACTAAAGAATTTGTGTAATTGTTAAAAAGTAGCGTATAAAATTGGTAGATGAAAAATGGATTTTAAATGGAGTGGAGATATAGTTTTATATAAATGTCACTGATGGAGTATAAAACAAGAGCTGTAAGCTCATATGGCACTTGCATGGGTCAAGATGATTTGATTGATCAAAAGTAAGTTTCGACTTTGCGGTTGAGATGCGCACTCTAAGGGAGCTGGAACTTCATTTGTAAGCAAAACCCTTGAGGCAAAACTGCTAATGGGATGATGGGCATCACGAAAATGCATATATTGCTTAAAAGTATTTTTTTTACTTTGCGGTCAAGATTGGTACTTTAAGGAATAATCGGATTTTGGAAGTAGCAATTTCTAAGCAAATGTTGTTGAGTCTCCAATATTCCAGCGAAGTTTCATCGTCCTAGCACATCTGGAAGTACCTTAACGCGCGATCACCGGAATCCCAGACCCCCCCCCCCCCCTCCTCCAACTCCACCCACAATAACCGGCGCCAATCCGGTTCTGTAAATGATTAATCCAGAGCATCTGTTTGTCATTCCCACGAATTTCGATCCAGATCACACCAGTCTAAGCGGCCTGAAGAGGACCCTTGCCAAGAAGGGCCGAAATATAGCTCGAATAAAATGTAGCTGACTTATCCGTTTTGCACCGTCAAATACAGTCTAAGCGGGTCAAGTATTTTCCGCCCTCCCCCCAATAATTGCCGGATTCGGTCCGGAAATGAAAAAGGTCACCAGAGAAAAATGTCCTCTGTTTAATTTTAAATTTCACTCGAATCCGATCACCCGTTCCAAAGTTACGCATGACTCAGTATTCCGGATTCCCCTCCCTCAACTCCCCCCCCCCCCCAAGATTATCGTATCGAGGATTTTTTATGGCACTTGCAGCCTCTGGCTCAAGTGCCATATACCGATCACAATTCCGTCTGTCGGTCTGTCGGTCTGTCGGTCTGTCGGTCTGTCGGTCGGTCCGAGTTTTTTTGTCCCACATATCCGAGTTAGGGTACTTCCAGATGTGCTAGGACAATGAAACTTGGCAGGCATATCAGGGACCCGACCAAACTAACCTGGAACTAATCAGTTTCCCGATCCGACCATATGGGGGGGAGAGCGGGGCGCTGGAAACTTGCAAATTTAGGGCATTTTGTCACTTTTTTTCTGAGTTAGGGTACTTCTAGATGAGCTAGGACAATGAAACTTGGCAGGAATATCAGGGACCCGACCAAACGAACCTGGAAATAATCAGTTTCCCGATCCGACCATATGCGGGGGAGTGGGGGCGCTCGAAACTTGAAAATTTAGGGCATTTTGTCACACTTTTTCGAGTTAGGGTACTTCCAGATGAGCTAGGACAATGAAACTTGGCAGGAATATCAGGGACCTGACCAAAGTAACCTGGAAATAATAAGTTTCCCGATCCGACCATATGCGGGGGAGTTGGGGCGCTGGAAACTTGAAAATTTAGGGCATTTTGTCACACTTTTTCGAGTGAGGGTACTTCCAGATGAGCTAGGACAATGAAACTTGGCAGGAATATCACGGACCCGACCAAACTAACCTGGAAATAATCAGTTTCCCGATCCGACCATATGGGGGGGAGTGCGGGGCGCTGGAAACTTGAAAATTTAGGGCATTTTGTCACACTTTTTCGAGTTAGGGTACTTCCAGTTGTGCTAGGACCATGAAACTTGGCAGGCATATCAGAGACCCGACCAAACAAAATTAGGAATAATCAGTTTTCTGATCCGACCATTTTGGGGGGGGGGGGGGTGGAGGGCAGGGGAATCCGGGAAACTGAGAAGTGTGTAACTTTCGAACGGATGATCGGATTGTAATGAAACTTCATAACTGAAGAGAATATATATCTGTAATGTCCCGTTTAAAGTCTTGACCGGATTCGGTAGCCAGGGGGGAGTTGGGGGGGGGGAGACCGGAAATTTCAAGAAACGGTTAGAATGGAGGGATCGGAGTGAAACTTGCTGGGAAGAACAAGCATCTGCTCTAGATAAGTCCTTTAGACCATTGTACTGGATCCGGACACTTATGGGGGGGGGGGGGGCCGGAATTCCGGTGATGGTGGTTTTTTGGATTTTCACGATGAAACTTGGCAGGCATATCAGGGACCCAATCAAACTGACTTTAAAATACAAATATTGTTGATCAGATACTGGTGGGGGAGTGGAGGGAGGGGAATCCGCAGGGGAATCCGGGAAATTGAGAAGTGTGTAACTTTCGAACGGATGATCGGATTGTAATGAAACTTCATAACTGAACAGAATATATATCTGTAATGTCCCGTTTAAAGTCTTAGGGGGGAGTTGGGGGGGAGACCGGAAATTTCAAGAAACGGTTAGAATGGAGGGATCGGAGTTAAACTTGCTGGGAAGAACAAGCATCTGCTCTAGATAAGTCCTTTAGGCTATTGTACTTGATCCGGACACTTATGGGGGGGGGGGGTCCCGGAATTCCGGTGATGGTGGTTTTGGGGACTTTCACGATGAAACTTGGCAGGCATATCAGGGACCCAATCAAACTGACTTCAAAATAAAAATTTTGTCGATCAGATAATGGTGGGGGGAGTGGAGGGAGGGGAATCCGAAATTTTCAGTCATGCGTAATTTTAGAATGGTTGATCGGATTCGAGTGAAATTTAAGAATTCAACAGAGGACATTTCTCCGATGATTTTTTTCATATCCGGACCGGATCCGGCAACTATTGGGGGGGGGGGGGAAATACGTGCCCCGTTTAGAATGGAGGGATCGGGATGGAACTTTGTGGGAAGAACAAACAGATGCTCTAGGTAAGTCATTTGCTGAATCGGATTGGCTACGTGCACCGCGGGGGAGCTGGGTGGGGTGGGGGGGGATGGACCGGAAATCTCGAGAAACGGTTAGAATGATGGTATCGGAGTGAAACTTGCTGGGAAGAACAAACATCTGGTCCATATAAATCTTTTACATAATTTGACTGGATCCGGACACTTGAGGGGGGGGGGGAGGAGGGGTATCCCGGAATTCCGTTTTTGGGGGATTTTCACGACGAAACTTGGAAGGCATATCAGGGACCCGGTCAAACTGACTTGGAATAAAAAAAAAATCCTCGATATGATAATCTTGGGGGGGGGGGGGAGTTGAGGGAGGGGAATCCGGAATCCGGTCTGTCGGTCTGTCGGTCGGTCCGAGTTTTTTTGTCCCACATATCCGAGTTAGGGTACTTCCAGATGTGCTAGGACAATGAAACTTGGCAGGCATATCAGGGACCCGACCAAACTAACCTGGAAATAATCAGTTTCCCGATCCGACCATATGGGGGGGAGTGCGGGGCGCTGGAAACTTGCAAATTTAGGGCATTTTGTCACTTTTTTTCTGAGTTAGGGTACTTCTAGATGAGCTAGGACAATGAAACTTGGCAGGAATATCAGGGACCCGACCAAACGAACCTTGAAATAATCAGTTTCCCGATCCGACCATATGCGGGGGAGTGGGGGCGCTCGAAACTTGAAAATTTAGGGCATTTTGTCACACTTTTTCGAGTTAGGGTACTTCCAGATGAGCTAGGACAATGAAACTTGGCAGGAATATCAGGGACCTGACCAAAGTAACCTGGAAATAATAAGTTTCCCGATCCGACCATATGCGGGGGAGTTGGGGCGCTGGAAACTTGAAAATTTAGGGCATTTTGTCACACTTTTTCGAGTGAGGGTACTTCCAGATGAGCTAGGACAATGAAACTTGGCAGGAATATCACGGACCCGACCAAACTAACCTGGAAATAATCAGTTTCCCGATCCGACCATATGGGGGGGAGTGCGGGGCGCTGGAAACTTGAAAATTTAGGGCATTTTGTCACACTTTTTCGAGTTAGGGTACTTCCAGTTGTGCTAGGACCATGAAACTTGGCAGGCATATCAGAGACCCGACCAAACAAAATTAGGAATAATCAGTTTTCTGATCCGACCATTTTGGGGGGGGGGGTGGAGGGCAGGGGAATCCGGGAAACTGAGAAGTGTGTAACTTTCGAACGGATGATCGGATTGTAATGAAACTTCATAACTGAAGAGAATATAAATCTGTAATGTCCCGTTTAAAGTCTTGACCGGATTCGGTAGCCAGGGGGGAGTTGGGGGGGGGAGACCGGAAATTTCAAGAAACGGTTAGAATGGAGGGATCGGAGTGAAACTTGCTGGGAAGAACAAGCATCTGCTCTAGATAAGTCCTTTAGACCATTGTACTGGATCCGGACACTTATGGGGGGGGGGCCGGAATTCCGGTGATGGTGGTTTTTTGGATTTTCACGATGAAACTTGGCAGGCATATCAGGGACCCAATCAAACTGACTTCAAAATAAAAATTTTGTCGATTAGATAATGGTGGGGGGAGTGGAGGGAGGGGAATCCGAAATTTTCAGTCATGCGTAATTTTAGAATGGTTGATCGGATTCGAGTGAAATTTAAGAATTCAACAGAGGACATTTCTCCGATGATTTTTTTCATATCCGGACCGGATCCGGCAACTATTGGGGGGGGGGGGGAAATACGTGCCCCGTTTAGAATGGAGGGATCGGGATGGAACTTTGTGGGAAGAACAAACAGATGCTCTAGGTAAGTCATTTGCTGAATCGGATTGGCTACGTGCACCGTGGGGGAGCTGGGTGGGGTGCGGGGGGGGGGGGGGTGGACCGGAAATCTAGAGAAACGGTTAGAATGATGGTATCGGAGTGAAACTTGCTGGGAAGAACAAACATCTGGTCCATATAAATCTTTTACATAATTTGACTGGATCCGGACACTTTAGGGGGGGGGAGGGGTATCCCGGAATTCCGTTTTTGGGGGATTTTCACGACGAAACTTGGAAGGCATATCAGGGACCCGGTCAAACTGACTTGGAATAAAAAAAAAATCCTCGATATGAAAATCTTGGGGGGGGGGGGAGTTGAGGGAGGGGAATCCGGAATATTGAGTCATGCGTAACTTTGGAACGGATGATCGGATTCGAGTGAAATTTAATAATTAAACAGAGGACATTTTTCTCTTGTGACCTTTTTCATTTCCGGACCGAATCCGGCAATTATCGGGGGGAGGGCGGAAAATACTTGACCCGCTTAGACTGGTGTGATCTGGATCGAACTTCGTGGGAATGACAAACAGATGCTCTGGATTAATCATTTACAGAACAGGATTGGCTCCGGTTATTGTGGGTGGAGTTGGAGGAGGGGGAGGGGGGTCTGGGATTCCGGTGATCGCGCGTTAAGGTACTTCCAGATGTGCTAGGACGATGAAACTTCGCTGGAATATTGGAGACTCAACAACATTTGCTTAGAAATTGCTACTTCCCAAATCCGATTATTCCTTAAAGTACCAATCTTGACCGCAAAGTAAAAAAAATACTTTTAAGCAATATATGCATTTTCGTGATGCCCATCAGCCCATTAGCAGTTTTGCCTCAAGGGTTTTGCTTACAAATGAAGTTCCAGCTCCCTTATAGCGCACATCTCAACCGCAAAGTCGAAACTTACTCTTGATCAATCAAATCATCTTGACACATGCAAGTGCCATATGAGCTTACAGCTCTTGTTTTTATTCCAAGTCAGTTTGACCGGGTCCCTGATATGCCTTCCAACTTTCGTCGTGAAAATCCCCCCAAAAACGGAATTCCGGGAAACCCCCTCCTCCCCCCCCCCCCCCCTTCAAGTGTCCGGATCCAGTCAAATTATGTAAAAGATTTACATGGACAGATGTTTGTTCTTCCTAGCAAGTTTCACTCCGATACCATCATTCTAACCGTTTCTCGAGATTTCCGGTCCACCCCCCCCCCCCCCCCCCAGCTCCCCCGCGGTGCACGTAGCCAATCCGATTCAGCAAATGACTTACCTAGAGCATCTGTTTGTTCTTCCCACAAAGTTCCATCCCGATCCCTCCATTGTAAACGGGTCACGTATTTTCCGCCTCCCCCCCCCAAATAGTTGCCGGATCCGGTCCGGATGTGAAAAAAATCATCGGAGAAATGTCCTCTGTTCATTCTTATATTTCACTCGAATCCGATCACCCATTCCAAAATTACGCATGGCTGAAAATTCGGATTCCCTCCCTCCACTCCCCCCACCATTATCTGATCGACAAAATTTTTATTTTGAAGTCAGTTTGATTGGGTCCCTGATATGCCTGCCAAGTTTCATCGTGAAAATCCCAAAACCACCATCACCGGAATTCCGGGAACCACCCCCCCCCCCATAAGTGTCCGGATCCAGTACAATGGTCTAAAGGACTTATCTAGAGCAGATGCTTGTTCTTCCCCAGCAAAGTTTCACTCTGATCCCTCCATTCTAACCGTTTCTTGAAAGTTTCTGGTCTCCCCCCCCCCCCCCAGCTCCTCCTGGCCACCGAATCCGGTCAAGACCTTTAAACGGGACATTACAGATATATTTTCTATTCAGTTATGAAGTTTCATTACATTCCGGTCATCCGTTCGAAAGTTACACACTTCTCAATTTCCCGGATTCCCCTGCCCTCCATCCCCCCCCAAAATGGTCGGATCAGAAAACTGATTATTTCTAAGTTTGTTTGGTCGGGTCTCTGATATGCCTGCCAAGCTTCATGGTCCTAGCACAACTGGAAGTACCCTAACTCGAAAAAGTGTGACAAAATGCCCTAAATTTTCAAGTTTCCAGCGCCCCAAGTCCCCCGCATATGGTCGGATCGGGAAACTTATTATTTCCAGGTTACTTTGGTCAGGTCCCTGATATTCCTGCCAAGTTTCATTGTCCTAGCTCATCTGGAGGTACCCAGACTCGAAAAAGTGTGACAAAATGCCCTAAATTTTCAAGTTTCCAGCGCCCCGCACTCCCCCGCATATGGTCGGATCGGGAAACTGATTATTTCCAGGTTAGTTTGGTCGGGTCCCTGATATGCCTGCCAAGTTTCATTGTCCTAGCACATCTGGAAGTACCCTAACTCGGATATGTGGGACAAAAAACTCGGACCGACCGGCAGACGGAATTGTGATCGGTATATGGCGCTTGAGCCAGAGGCTGCAAGTGCCATGAAAAGAAATAAAGAAAGTGGAAAAATGAACAACACATAAGATACAAGATACTTGGCAACGCATATTTAAAAAAAAAAAACAATAAACACTGTACACTATTTCTGTAACTATTGTTTAATTGCTGGGTAGAGGCTGTTTAGAGGGTCGAGGGATTCCAGAAATCGACCACGACGCTCTAAAACAGCCTCAATCGGATCTTTAATCCCATGGTTTCGTGTTACTCGTCGATTACGAGACCACAGCGGCAGCGCGAGCAGGAATTTAGCATATTTGCAATAAGTGCTTCTAATAGTTCTAACATCAGATAAGTGGAAAAGTTTCCAGAAATGGTTTTTGGTTTTTATGGCACTTGCCTTCCGACCAAGTGTCATATACCGATCATTTTTCCGTCGGTCTGTCGGTCGGTCAATCCGGTGTTTGCGCGTTAGGGTACTTCCAGATGTACTAGAACGATGAAACTTGGCAGGCGTAATAGGGACCCGACCAAACTAACTTGTAAATAGTCACTTGCCCGATCCGACCATCGTGGGGGGAGGGGGAGGTGGCGGAATCCGGAAAATAGGGGCATGCATAACTTTCGAATGGGTGATCGGATCTTAACGAAACTTGATATCTGGAGAGACATCCTTTCTCAGATGTCTTATTTCAAGTCCGGACCGGATCCAATGAATCTGGGGGGGAGTCGGAGGGGGAGCCGGAAATCATGTGAAACTCTCAGAGTGGACCGATCGGGATGAAACTTGGTGGAAAGAACAAGCACAAGCTCTAAATAAATACATGACAGAACTGGATCGGATTCGGACACTGTGGGGGCGAGTTGGAGGTGGGTTCCGGAATTCCGGCGATCCGTAGTTAATGTACTTCCAGGTGAGATAGGACGTTAAAACTTGGCAGGCATATCAGGGACCCGACCAGGTCAACTTGGAAACAGTCACTCGCCCGATCCGACCATCGCGGGGGGAGGGGGAGACGGCGGAATCCGGAAATTAGTGGCATGCATAACTTTCGAACGGGTTATCGGATCTTCATGAAACTTGATATCTTGAAAGAATCCATGTCTCAGCTGTCCCATTTCAAGTCCGGACCGGATCCGATGAACTGGGGGGGGGGCGGAGGGGAGAACCGGAACCGGAAGGATGAAACTTGGCGGTACGTACAGGCACAAGTCCTAGGTGCATCAGTGACAGAATCGGACCAGATTCGGGTACCGAGGGGGGCTGTAGGGGGGTGTCCGGAATTCCGGTGATCGTGAGTTAAGGTACGTCCAGATGTGCTAGGACGATAAAACTTCGCTGGAGCATTAGAAACTTGACATCATCGGGTTAGACATCGTCACTTCTCCGATCCGACCATCCCTTAAAGAGCTCATCTTAAACGCAAAATACAAAAAAATACTTTTAAGCAAAATTTACTTTTTTCACGATCGCACTGAGTACATAATCCTTTTGCCTTAAGGGTTTTGCTTAGAAATGAATTTTTAGCACCCTTAAAGTGCGCATCTCAACCGAAAAGTGAAGAAAAACTTTTGACCATCACTTCCATCCTCTGACCCAGACTTGTAAGTTTGGCCCATCTTAACCAAACAGGAAACAATGCTTTTGACCGTCACTTCCATCTGACCCAGCGTTGCAAGTGCCATATGAGCTTTTAGCTCTTGTTATGGTTTTTATGGCACTTGCAGCTCCGCTCAAGTGCCATATACCGATCACCTTTCGGTCGGTCGGTCGGTCTGTCCACTCATCTCGAGTTAGGGCACTTCCAGATGTGCTAGGAGGATGAAACTTGGCAGGCATATTAGGGACCCGACCAAACTAACCTGGAAATAATCAGTTTCCCAATCCGACCATATGCGGGGGAGTGGAGGGCGCTGGAAACTTGAAAATTTAGGGCATTTTGTCAGCTCTTGTTTTTTAGTGTTTTTATGGCACTTGCAGCCTCTGGCTCAAGTGCCATATACCGATCACAATTCCGTCTGTCGGTCTGTCGTTCGGTCCGAGTTTTTGTCACACTTTTTCGAGTTAGGGTACTTCCAGATGTGCTAGGACAATGAAACTTGGCAGGCATATTAGGGACCCGACCAAACTAACCTGGAAATAATCAGTTTCCCAATCCGACCATATGCGGGGGAGTGGAGGGCGCTGGAAACTTGAAAATTTAGGGCATTTTGTCACACTTTTTCGAGTTAGGGTACTTCCAGATGTGCTAGGACCATGAAACTTGGCAGGCATATCAGAGACCCGACCAAACAAACATAGAAATAATCAGTTTTCCGATCCGACCATTTTGGGGGGGGGAGTGGAGGGCAGGGGAATCCGGGAAATTTAGTGGAATGTAACTTTCAAACGGGTGATCGGATTATAATGAAACTTAATAACTGAATAGATAATATATCTGTGATGTCTCGTTTAAAGTCTTGACCGGAGGATCGGAGTGAAACTTGCTGGGAAGAACATGCATCTGCTCTAGATAAATCGTTTAGACAATTGTACTGGATCCGGACACTTAGGGGGGGAGGGGGTTTCCCGGAATTCCGGTGATGGTGGTTTTGGGGATTTTCACGATGAAACTTGGCAGGCATATCAGGGACCCGATCAAACTGACTTCAAAATTTTGTCGATCTGATAATGGTGGGGGAGTTGAGGGAGGGGAATCCGGAATATAGAACGCGTAACTTTGGAACGGGTGATCGGATTCGAGTGAAATTTAAGAATTGAACAGAGGACATTTCTCTGGTGATCTTTTTCGTATCCGGACCGGATCCGGCAACTATTGGGGGGGGGGGGGCGGAAAATACGTGACCCGCTTAGAATGGGAAGATGGGGATGGAAATTTGTGGGAAGAACAAAACAGATGCTCTAGGTAAATCATTTACTGAATCGGATTGGCTACGGCCACCGTGGGGGAGTTGGGGGGGGGGGGGGGGAAATCTCAAGAAACGGTTAGACTGGAGGGATCGGAGCGAAACTTGCTGGGAAGAACAAACATCTAGTCCATGTAAATCTTTTACACAATTTGACTGGATCCGGACACTTGAGGGGGGGGAGGGGGTTTCCAGAATTCCGGTATTTGGGATTTTCCCAACGAAACCTGGCAGGCATATCAGGGACCCACTCAAACTGACTTGGAATAAAAAAAAAGTCCTCGATATGTTAATCTTGGGGAGGGGGGGGGGGGAGTTGAGGGAGGGGAAATCCGGAATATTGAGTCATGCGCAACTTTGGAACGGGTGATCGGATTCGAGTGAAATTTAATAATTGAACAGAGGACATTTCTCTCTGGTGATCTTTTTCATTTCCGGACCGAATCCGACAATTATTGGGGGGGGGGGGGGGGATTACTTGACCCGCTTAGACTGGTGTGATCGGAATCGAACTTTGTAGGAATCACAAACAGATGCTCTGGATTAATCATTTACAGAACCGGATTGGCTCCGGGTATTGTGGGTGGAGTTGGAGGGGGGGGGGGGGGTCTGGGATTCCAGTGATCGCGAGTTAAGGTACTTTCAGATGTGCTAGGACGATGAAACTTCGCTGGAATATTAGAAATTGAACAACATTCGCTGAGAAATTGCTGCTTCCCAAATCCGATTATTCCTTAAAGTACCAATCTTGACCGCAAAGTAAGAAAAATACTTTTAAGCAATATCTGCATTTCCTGTTGCCCATCAGCCCATTATCATTCTTGCCTCAAGAGTTTTCCTTACAAATGAAGTTCTAGCTCCCTTAGATTGCGCATCTCAACCGCAAAGTCGAAACTTACTTTTGATCAATCAAAACATCTTAACCAATACAAGTGCCATATGAGCTTACAGCTCTTGTTGTTTTTGAAAGGGTAGATGTTAAAGAGGACAATGAAAAGTTAACGTCACCGAGGGGAGGAATCGGAGCCCAAAAAGTAAAAAGACGAAAGAAAGAGTTTCAAATATATTAAGAAAAGGATATTTTCGCCCTAGACTTGGACCTCATGGTAGAGTTCTTCTTGCATGCCTTCCAGGCAGTTGGTGGGATGCGTTGAAATTTGTGCTACTGACGAAGGGGTCATTGAAAGACCCCCGTCCCCTCTGTTCCTCAGATTTGCGGTAGGAAAGTTTTCAAGTAGTAACAAGTCACGTGTAGGACGAAGTCAGTCATTCCAAGCTTTGTGGGATGAAGCAGGTGATGGATAGCAGAGCCATGAAAAAGCCGTTTGAAGCAAAACGAGAGAAATGGAATTAATGAGATGTGTGATTCGTGAGTAAGGGCATGAAATCATGTGTATGTAATTGGTTTTCTTTGCCGTTGATGACAACCTTATTAGGATTCCTGATCTTCCTGACTGACGCTTAGAGATAGTAAATAGACATACAGGGAGAGGAAGATGTAATTGCTGGGGGTCACTCGTAGATGTGTGTATATAGAGGGGAGGGGTCAGACCGGTCTTCCCCTTGTCTGTCATGCATTAGGCTCTTTCCCAGCGGTATAGCTACCGGATGCTAAAATATAGGAAAGTAGTCCATTTTCTTAAAAACTGCAGTTTTGACTGCAAGCACTCAAAGGACCCTTCGCACTACTTACTCTTCAACTTAGAGTATTTTAAAATATTTGGATACTTTACTTTTTACCCGAGTGGTTGGTACGTGTTAGGTTATACCGGTACTCTGATCTTAATCCTCGAAGGGTTGGTTCGTAACTGTGGAGGAGGAAGTTCGGGCGGTATGTCCTAGGTCCTACATTCAATAAACAGGGTTTAGAAAACACACTTACGTTTAATACTGAAGTTCTGCATACATTGAATACATCTGTTAATCAGACTTTCCTTGATCACTACTGTCTTGGAATGTCTTGGAAAATCGTTCTCTTTTACTTAAATCGTTACCACTCGTGAGTTGCTCTTTAAAACAAGAAACACTGAAAACACTGCGTGAGGAAATGCTACTTCGAGAAAGGTGCTTCGAAAAAAAGGCACTTTGCAAGAGTTATTATAAACATTTAGAATTAAATATTTCGTGTCGTTACATCGTCGGTGTAACCTACGAGAGGCCTTATAGATTTATCCGTCTGTCTGTGACCACGGTAACTCCCGAGCAGAGTGAGGGGCTTTGACAGAACTTGCTACATGGACGTGGAGAGGGGCCTGTGGACGAGAAAGTATTCCGGTCATCTTCATTAGAAAGTTGAAATTGTAGGGACAGTGCGATATTACTTTTAATTACCTTACCGACAAGTTGGATTTCCAAGCAGAAGATGATAACTACAATGACGCTTTTGTCAGGACCTGATTTTTGCCCAAAAATTTGTCGACAAAAAGATCGGTAGGCTTTATATGCTTGCTGCTCGTGATAGCCTAACCTGATATTTTGGACAACATTGCGACTGCGGATGGGGGGGGGGGGGGCTTGAATAAGATAGCCTTAAATAATTGATAGCCTAAAATAAACAATACTAAAATATAATAGCCTGTGTTGTGTGCACGTACTTTGACTTGCGATAATCGGAATGAAGACAGATCGACTGGCCGACGGAGAAGCGATCAGTCTATGGCAGTTCAGCTGAAGGCTTCAAGTGCCATAAAAACTGAAATTTGGCAAAAATGTCGGGCCTCGGATGCGCACCGGTCCATTTTACTCCTGTGACTACAAATATGCAAGTTACGGCAACCCGTAGCACAGACGCACCAAAGATACACTGACGCATCCGCGCGTAAAATTTCTGGAGCGGTATCTCAAGTTATTTGTTCCCTATTTTGTAAAGTATTTTAACGGACCGGAATTCTGAATTTAAACTGAGATGCTCGTAATTATGTTTGTTATCGGATTGTATTTAAAATAGTAACATATGTGTGATTATTTATGACTTATGTCGACCATGTATGACGATCCACCACTATTTTTGTTAAAAGATATCATGGAATTAAAGGAATTAATAATTAATAATAAAAATATCTAGCCTGTTCTCTGAATATTGTTATCTTGTCAGCCTGCCATTGTAGATCGGTTTTAACCCCTGAACAAACTCCTAAGTACGCAATCTGCACTGGATGTTTACGAAGGTATATAACGAGACCGAGACAGCTCGGCGTCTTGCCAGAGCATCACTCCATTAAAATAATTAAACCAAGGAAATACCTCTAAAAGAAAATCATTTTTGACACGAACGCGGGATTTTTAACACAGTTTAAGCGAACAAGATATTCTTTTATCACTCAAATTGCAACATTCTAGCGCGAAATTTTGCAAACGCCCTTGAACATGTTTTGAGTACCAAAAGTTGACATTAGTAGATGAAAACCTAATCTGACATGCAGGAAAAAGTTCGCAGAAATTAACTACTGCAGTTTTATGCGTTTTTGGGTTCCCAAAACGTAAGTGGAGGGATACCTATTACATCGCAAAAGTTGTCCGTCTGTCTGTCTGTCTGTGAGCACGATAACTCTCGAAGGGAATGAGATATTTTGATGAAACTTGGTGTAAGGGCTCTTTGGGTCAAGGGTAAGGTCAAGTTCGTAAAGGGTGGGGGGGGGGGGTCAAATTAAGGGTCAAACAAAATATTTTTAACCGTGATAGCCGATTATGGGGTAAAAAGATATGCTGAACACGACCATTTTCTCACCGGACAAGTAGTTCGCCCGGAATCTTGCAAAAACCGGAAAGTTGGTTAAAAGTAAAAGTTTCATTTGAAGCTGATTAAATGTTCGATTTACGGGTAAGAAGACATGCTGAATACTTATGTGAAAAGCATTTTCTACCCGGACAACTAGTTCGCTCGGAATCCGGCCAGATCAGGAAAATTTGTTAAAAACAAAAGTAGGTGACAGATTTAGAGGTAAGAAGAGACAATCATTTTTTACCCGGACATATAATTCGTCCGGGGAATTTTTCAAGTTAAAGTTTTATTTGATGTTGATTAGATGTAATTATAGAGATAAGGATATACGCTGACAATTAGTTCGCTCAGAATTCGGCCCAAACCGGAAATTTGGCAGAAGTAAATCAGGAAGTTTCCAGTGTCGTCAAATAGATATGGCCTATAGAGACATATCTGAACTTGGTTTTCTCTGATGATTAGCCTGGCGAAGACTGGATCTGGCTAAGTCAAGACCCAATAGTCTGGATCAAATATTAGATTTTTGGGATCCCATCGAAAGCTTAGGTCTTATTCAATACAGATATATATATATATGTAACCAACATTTGATTTTTGAAACATATTAATCCCAGTAGCAAATACTGCAGTTAACTTTAAACCTTATTCGGAGAAACTTTTTACAGTGTAGATGTAATAGGCCAGATATTTCCATTTGGGATACAGTAGAGGTATGCTTATGTGTACGTTTGCTGACAGTGGACTCAGCCACTTTCATGCTCTTACTGTGTCTAAACCTAACTACCAGTTAGCCAAAGTAGGTAATTAGGGGCATCTGGAAACACCTGTATAGGTATTTCTGATCTTCATTTTACCATTTAGTACAAAACTGCACTGCTCACATTTAAAGTAACTGTTCACATACCTTCTACTGTACCATTAAAGTTTAACTGAAAAGCCAGCTTACTTGTGTATCATTTAACTGAATACACTGCATTATTTCGATTGTGTATACAGTTTTTTTTTAGTTTTCACTACTTGCTCTAGAATGGCGTCCAGAATATCTACGGCCGTCCTCACAGCGAAAAATTCTTCTATGACGCGGAAAACTTCAATCTCGATCTGGTTCTGCCTGCTAACATTACTGATAAGAGAGTGGAAGATTTCAAATCTTCCGCTAGTAAACTGAACCACCAGTGGTCTTCCCTTTTCGTGTAATTTGTAATTATGTTTGTGCTGTGTTTAGTGTAAAGTTTTCCTACGTGCATTGTCTTTCTTCTTCTTGTTGTTTTTTTCTTTTCCTTTTTTTGTACTCCGTCACTAGGGCTACACGCCCTCCATTGTTTTTGACGGGTAATGAATAGATTGATTGGTTGATTGATTGAATGCAAACGCGGCTTTTCAGTGGCCAGTGATCATCTTGGGGAAGGCAGCTCACTGCGTGAACACTTATTTTTCATAAATCGTTTTCATCAAGCATAGCATAGAACACAGGTACAAGCGCAAAGAGTTACCACAAATCCGACGGAAATTCCACCATTTGAAAATCGATTATTCGTGAATAGCGGAGCAACAAAGCAACTTATTTTCATCGGGTGTCCAAGTCTCTGTCAGTGAACAAATGATGAATAACTAGATTGTCCTATATCATCCCTTTTCAGTTAAACTTTAAAACCTTTGGTATTGTTCGATGATGGTGGAGAAATATCCGATTTTGGTGGGTAGGCTCGAACCTCTCTCCTGCGCAGGGAGCTCGGTCCGGAGTCACTGCAGAATCCTTCCTTTTGCACCCATGCAACCCGAACCTGTGCGCCCGCAAAGAGCGTGAGTTCAGTCCCCAGACTGGTTCCCATCTCCTGCCGCCCTTAGTTTTACCCCTACGTTCCTGCGACGAATTTTAGTTTTCTTTTTCTGCATTTGTGCTGGTTAGTACAATAATTCTAATCCTTTGTTTTTCTCTTTTTTCCTTATTGTTTCCTCCGTCTCCGGGCTTTGTGCTTATTTTGACGGGTAATAAATAAAATCACCATCATTTTCATCAATTAAGTATCCTTGACAGTTTTGTTATCTTTTGAAATCAAGTCAACACGTATTCCTTCAAATTTTAATACTGAGATTTCGTCTCGTCTTTTTTTGCGCGGTTTGTATTTCAGATTAGTTTGTTTTTGTACTGTTAACGTTAACTATTTAGGGAACATGAATATGTTACCTAGCCCCCCCCCCCCCCCCCCAAAATAAAATGGACCTAAACAAACAAATTAATATTTTTTTTCTTTTTGCAGTATCTTTTCTGGGACTTCCTCGAGGACCGGGACAACCAATTTCTACTGGAAGTAGCGGGACTACTTGGTGACGGTGTTACCTTTGTATCGGACGGAGATCTTAGTGATATTGACGGCTACAATAGTGATTTTTAGTCCGCCTTTTTTTTATTTGCTACTCATTTTTCGTTTATTAGGATATGCACTATAGATCACCAATGTTGTATTCCTGCCGACGATATGGTGGACTTTTCGTGAGTCACTATTCGCACCTCCAGTCTGTCTGTGGTCCTTTAACTGCTATCTGCGATAGTATGCCTTAGGCTTAAGGCGATTGACCATTGACTTTGATAACACATGGAGCGTGTTCCACCCTACTTACCGTAGTTACTACGCATGACGTCACGAATTCTGGCTTTTTGCCTTCAAGGCTGGAACGATTTTTTATTTTCCTTCAGTATATCATGCTATGAGGGAATCCGACCAATCACGTTACAGAGATGCGGAGTTACCACGCTTACTACGCTCCCGAGCATGGTAAGCAAGTAGTTACTATTAGTTACTATTTCGAGAAGATTGGAACGGTCAGCGTAGTACTTTTTGTGAGGTTGGAACGGAAATAGTAACTAATAGTTACTATTATTAGAAGGATGGAACATGTTCATGGTTTGCCATGGTGTTTCAGCGGTCTTCGGACTCCCCCTCCCTTTCCTTGCCAACGTTTTCCTAAAGAACGGTAAATTGTTAGCAGTCAAATTGCTTTTTTGAAAGTGGCAAATTGACACTTTGAACCAGTCGTGAAAAACTTCGAATGTATGTTGGGGAATTAATCAAGGCAAGGATGCAATTTAACCCAAGGGGTTGTCCACTCTCAATCTTGGTGTACACCAAGTGCCCAATGCCGGCACTGGTTTCCACGTTTTCGACAACTCAGCATAATTTTTGTTGGAAGAGAGATTGCCTAATTTGTGGTCAGCGCCACTGATGCTAGGAAAGAGTGTACACCAATTGCCAGGAAATGGGTGACCCCTCAGTTTTACCACCAACTACTAGTAGTGAGGTTCTAGAATTAGGGCATTAGAAGTTGTCAATGATACGATGTAGGTTTTTGCATATAATGCGTTTGCTAAAGCGGCCTACTGAACCTACATTTTCGAGATTTTAGCGTAAGCTTTTTGTAAAAAAAACAATTGTCTAAAAATGGTGTCTGTTTCGAATACCGAACTACCTTTGACATTTCGACGGTACTTTCCAAAGGGTGATTAGCGACATTTTTCTCGAAATTGAGTTATTAGCAGTGCCGCATCTGCTGCACTTATATGCTGCATGTTTGGTAGAAATTTCAGCCAAATCAATGCAACAGCTACGGAGGTACTGAGTTTTTTTCTGAGCATTTTAGACCTTTCCTGTCCTTAAGGTGTAAGGATATTCGTTGTTCCGGGAAAATGCCACGGATAATCTTTTGGGAAAATTTAGTCAGTAGCCTATAGCTGGAGCCGAGAAAATTATTTTTACGAAAAACAAGAGACGATTTTGCCTGAACATCGTGGTTACAAGTCTCATCAATCACCAATTACCGTTTCCAGCGTATAACAACCATCTTCATTCATCAACCATTTCTCCGCATAAACTTAATTACTCTCTTTGGAAATTCCATCGTTTCATATTGCCTGTGCTTCCTGTGGCAGTTCGTTGTACCGAAGTGCTAGAACACCAGAGCAAAATAACACTAGGAAGTAGCGCCAAGACTTTAAAAAAGTGACATACAGTCGAATAGCAGCGACACTAGCAAAACTAGCGATAGACAACGTCTCTACTTAAACTCATTCAGCCGTTCACCAGCGCTGGCTCCCATTACTTCATATCCTCAACATAGCAAAAAAATTATACAGCCTCCATTGTTTCCTCGATCTGTGCAGACCGCACCTTTGCTTTACTAGAAATTTCTAAACCCGCAAGTTTGTCTCGCTTTAAATGCCGAAAGCATAGGTCTTTGCACTACTCCTAGTGTTATTTTGCTCCGTAGAAGACGTTATGACGTCATTACGATATCTGTATGAATGGAGGAAAAACGGAATTAAAGACTTCAAGGTTTTTATTAATAAGATTTGGCAGAGATTCCAATGAAACCAGAGGGGATTTTCAGTACGATTCGTGCTTGCTTGCCCGAGTGTTCATGTGTTATTTGGTTTAGGTCTGTTCTTATGTCATCAACTGTGCTTGTTGTTGTTTAGCTGTTATGACGTATTCGATAGGGGATGTAAGATAGAATTTTTTTTGCTCTTGAGTGGCCGATATGCCGACGGACGAAATTTTTCAAATATATTGAAAGATTAAAAAACAAGTCTTGGAATGGCTTGAGACGCCCTCACTCTTCGCCTCATTAGAACCTCTGAGACAAACAACAGAACATAAATCCGGTGTCTTGTCTTTTCTCTTGTTAGTCACACCGCTGCCGGCAGTTACCGGTGTAATACGGTATACAAAAGATGTATACCCTTGGACCTCGGTCCTGTACTGTAATGTATTCGGTAGCGTGGGGGAGGCTCCTGGAGTCTATCTCCTAGGGCGTTATAGAGTCAAACGAACTAGAGTGTAGGTTTAATAATAGTTTCGACTTACTTAATACATGGAGTGCATACACGTGTTATTCCACTGTAACACTGTTCATCGGTCTTAAAGCACAACTCTCACTAGAAATCATCTTTTCCCTATGAAATGAATCAGAAAAGACGTTTTTGGAAATACCATTACTTTCCACCTAAAACTAGTGATTCTCTTGCTAGCACTTATCCAGCCTTCCTACTCTCCGACGCGGCGGCTGGGCGCAAAACATTTGAAAACTGAACGTGCCCTGGTTAAAAAGTGGGAAAACTAATCAAATAAAAGAAGGAATAAACAGAAGATTCTCTCATCCTTATGTGTGAAAGAGTAGTCATCGGACGTTGAAGATTCCGGCAAACTTTTCGTTGGATGAAGGGAAAACTCGGCAAGGCTGAAAAGCGCTAAAAATTCGTAGCTACGAAACGAAACAATAGAGAAAGGTGGGGATTTTAGAAACTTATAATTCTATATGGGAGCTAAGTATATTATAAAAGGCAGAATAAGCAAGATGGGTCCTTTAAGACTAGCTTAAGATCGACTGACTTACGTCTTAGGACTGACTTAATAAAAACATGGACAAGGGTACTTATATACCTGAACGATGCCGTAAGTACTGGCGCTTCCTGAGTATCGCCATAACGCAGTGCCATAACGCAGTGCCATAGAAATAAGCAATGTAAGAAAAGATTGCTTGTGATAAAAAAGGCACTTGGCGAGAGTCCTTTGAATCGAACAGTGATTCAAGGGACTTTCGCAGACTTGGGTATCTATTCGAGGGGATAATGGGAATGATCTTAGGGAGCGCATGGGTTCCTCTCACTACATTGGTCTGCCCTGATCACGCTTCGGAGAAGAAAGTCGAATGACTCCCTGGGCAACTCTCCGTCCAAGGTCAATGAGCGAGTTGACGGAAATAGTATTGAGGAACTTGATACGTCCTGAAATGAGCCAAAAACGCCAATCCTGTAAAAACATTTATAATGCGCGTTGATGGCATGTTCGAGATTTAGGGACACCTTATACTATTTACTGTCTACGTTCCAGTATTTGAAAAATTGTTTAAGGACCTGTCTTATCTATAATAATAACGCAACCTGCTTCCATAGTCACTCCGTATATTTCTAAACCCGGACACCCCAATTTCGTACGGTACATTCTAACCCCTCTAATAGAACAACGCTGATTTTCTCATTGCCGTGTTTTGCTACCTCGATGTGTATCACGCTGTCGACGGCTGAATGCAAGAAGTTTTTCCATCAGAAAAACCGGTTATGTAAATTGTTTCCCTGTTTTCGCTACAAGTCAACGGGTCTCGGAAATGGCTTAAAACAGCCAAAACCGTGGGTTATTTTTTTGAACGCACAGCCTAGTTTTAAAGTATTCAAATATTTAAAAATAGAGTAAGTTGAAGAGTAAATAGTGCGAAGGATCCTTTGAATGCTTTAGACCGTGCTTTATTTTAACAAATTACCAACGACTTCTGACTGTTTAAGCCTATCTTCAGGCCCGTTGGCTTCTTGCAAAACAGGAATAAATTCGCAAAAAATCTTTGGGAGCTTGTACGCGGCGAAAATCGCGAAACAACTGTGAGAATCAGAGGGGGCCGTTATTTAAACAGTAGCTAAAAACGGATACGTCAGTTACGATGCTTTGGCAGTGATATTTCGGCCATAGATGTTCCTAAACAAAAATGCAGAAGAATCTCTACACTTTCGACGACCCAATCAAACAGCAAAAAGAGCAGCCATGTCCAGAATTAAATCACAGGACCAGCTTTAACTCCAACCAATTTTCAAAGAAGAAGTTAACAAAGTTGGATATTTAAGGAAGAATCTTTAATTGCTTTTCACAAGTTCATTTTCTAGCTTGAGCGGCTTGAGGCTGAAGGGGACCCTTGCCAAGAAGGGCCGAAATATAGCTCTAATAAAATGTAGCTGACTTATTCGTTTTGCACCGTCAAATATGATATTTCGGCCCTTCTTGGCACGGGTCCTAGTCAGGCTGCTATCCACGGGGTGCCTTTAGCAGGGGGGGCACTATGGGGGGGAGGGGGGATTCCCCCCCCCCCCAAACGTCTTGAGAAAGTACTTTCGTCGGTCGACTCGTCGGCACATCGGGTTCTTTTTATACGCGAGAAATGAAATCCTGCAAACATTTTTCGGGCAAAACACTGAACAAAGCGCACAACACTGCATGCTTTTGTCGTGCCTCGGTATCCTCGTCGGCACATCGGGTTCTTTTTATACATAAGAAATCCAGAAGAAATAAATTTTATGTTTCTGTCGGGCGTCAGTTAACTCGTCGGGTTAACTGGGTTCGGGTTCTTTTTATACGCAAGAAATGAAACCCTGCAAACATTTATCGGGCAAAACATTGAAGAAATCGAATTCTGCATGCGTTTGTCGTACCTCGTTATTCTCGTCGGCACATCGGGTTGTTTTTATAAAAAAGAAATCAAGAAGAAATAAATTTTTATGCTTTTGTCGGGCGTCGGTCATCTCGTCGGCACATCGGGTTCTACTTAGACGTAAGAAATTAAATTCTGCACACTTTGTCGGGTGCACCCGGGAAGTTCAAGTCTCGTCGGTACATCGGATTCTAGTTACATGTAAAAAGTAAAGTTCTTTACAGTCTTGTCGGGCAAAACACAGAAGAAATCGAATTCTGAATTCTTTTGTCGGGCGTCGTTATTCTTGTCGGCACATCGGGTCTTTTTACATGTAAGAAATATTCTGGAAACATGTCGGGCGCAAACTTTTACGGAAAAATTATAGATTTTAAAAAGTATCGCCGGCGTTGCTTAGTTCAACTTGTTCTGGGTACAATCGTTGGAAGCTTCGCTTTTTAGCGAGAGTTGAAACGAAAAGCCGAATATGTGAATTTAAATATAGGAATTTACATCAAAGTTAGCATTACATTTAGTTTTACACAAAATTTCTCTCTATTTGAAAGAATGGTGTATAATTTAATTTTCGTTTTAGAAGAGAAATTTTTGGGGTTTGAAACACGTTAAAAGCCGGAAATTGTATGGTACTATAGCTAAATTTTTCCGGAAAAAGGCAGATTTAAAAAATTTCGCCTGCGGCGCTTGGTTTAACTTGTCTTGGTAGAGTCGTTGGAAGCTTGCTTTTTAGCGAAAGCTAAAATAAGGCCGAATATGTCAACCTTAGTATACGAAATTTAACAATCTCAACTGATGCATTACAGTTATAATCGTAAAGCTATTATCGTAAAGCTTTGGGAAATTTGTACAGCACCTTCTGCGCTCCTTCTATACTATTTCGTTCTGGCGTCACTCATGTTCTGCGAAAGAAGGAGATTAAAAAGATGAGATCATGTTATTTTAAATATGCAAAGCACCTGCTCCACTTGTCGAAATTATGTCATAACCATACATTGACGGAGAAATTCAAAATTCAAGACGCAAGTGTTACCCTTTTGGATGTTTCGTCATCACTTTCAAAACTCATGGACAACAAGGCCCAAACAGCACACGATGTCGTCCACTGCTTACTGACCGAAGATTAAAAATTAAGTGTCTTTTTCTGTGTGTATATATGTGTTTTGTTTATTTTCTTTACTTTTGTCATTTACTCCGCCTTTTCAAAATGGCGGGTCATAAATAAATTACTTACTTACTTACTTAGTTAGTTTTACCAAAAATTTCGCCTGCGGCGCATTTTGTAGTATTCTCTGTTTGGAAGAATGGTGTATAATTTAATTTTCGTTTTAGAATAGAAATTTTTGGGTTTTGAAACATATTAAAAGCCGGAAATTGTATGGTACTATAGTTAATTTTTTTCGGAAAAAGGCAGATTTAAAAAATTTCGCCTGCGGCGCTTGGTTTAACTTGTCTTGGTGCAGTCGTAGCGAAAGCTAAAATGAAAAGCCGATATATGAACTTTAGTATACGAAATTATACCAAAGGAATAATCTCAACTCATGCATTACAGTTATAGCTTACACAAAATTTCGCCTGCGGCGCATTTTAAAATATTCTTTATTTGGAAGAACGGTGTTTCATTTAGCTGGCGTTTTAGATTGAAATTCGTGGGGGTCTGAAACATGTTAAAAGCTAGAACTTGTATGGTAGGTATAGCTAAATTTTTCCGAAAAAAGGCAGATTAAAAAAATTTCGCGTGCGGCGTTTAGTTTAACTTGTTCTTGGTACAGTCGTTGGAAGCTTCGCTTTTTAGCGAAAGTTAAAATGAAAAGCCAAATATGTAATAATCTCAACTGATGCATTGCAGTTAGTTTTACCCCGGTTCTATTCTGTGCTGGCGGGAAATGTTTTGTCGGCACATTTTTTGGTCCGTCGGCACAAACCGGACGTCCCCCCCCCCCCCCCGAAAGGTAAAAGGCTAGTGACGCCCCTGGCCTTTAGTGAGGTTAGAATACACGTATCCGGTCTCGGGGTGTAAGAATGGACGAAGTGTTTACGGAAGTACGTTGCGTTTGTATTATAAGTACGCCCGATGAAAAATTTTCTCAAAATAGAAGTATGAAGCTGCACGAAAAAGTAGCAGGCAGTACCAACTAATAACTGTTAAATGCTTCTATGTCAAGGCTACCGTGTTGCTGCATTCTACTGCTTAAGGTTATCCCACGCTAAATGCAGCTATCTGAAAGTAGTTCTATTACTGCGAACCACTGAGCTTGTTGAAGCAGTCGCTTAAAGTAGCAATGATAATCTTTCATACTCTTAATAAAGTCGCTGCGGAGTTGCACACACGATTCGTTGCTACTTCATAGCACTCTATTTTTTGTAGTTATAGCAGTATGAGTGATATTTCGTGGTAATACAAATATTTCGTAGAACTAAATACACCTGTATACGACTGTCGTACTGTTTGGAACTGTCGAGTTGTATTCCGTGGTCCTCCACAGAATCGGCTTTCATTACGGTTTAGTTGTAACCTGATAAGACTTGCTGTTGACGGGTGCTTTAAAGGACCTGTCTTACCTATAATAATAACGCAACCTACTTCCATAATCACCTTATATCTTTCTAAACGCGGAGACCCCAATTTCATACGGTGCATTCGAACCCCTCTAACAGAACCACGCTGATTTTCTCACTTGCCGTGTTTTGCTACCTTTGATGTGTATCACGCTGTCGACGGTTGTCTGCGAGAAGTTTTTCCATGAGAAAAACTGGTTATGTAAATGGTTTCTGTGTTTTCGCTATAAATCAACGGGTCTCGGAAAAGGCTTAAAACAGCCAAAACCGTGGGTTATTTGTCGAAAACACAGCCTAGTTTTAAAGTATTCAACTATTTTAAAATACTGCAAGTTGAAGAGTAAATAGTGCGAGGGGTCCTTTAAGGAACGGTTACCGATCAATGGGCGGCTCAGTGGGTGGAAAAAGAGTTACAGGATATGCTAATCGTTGGTAGAATTCGTGAGTTGTTCCAGCACAGACCATTCTGTCCAAAAACGTGTAACTAAAATACTACAGATATCCTAAAAACTCCGCTGAGATACCATCAGTAATTAGAAGAGTAAATAGTGCGAGGGGTCCTTTAAGGAACGGTTACCGATCAATGGGCGGCTCAGTGGGTGGAAGAAGAGTACAGGATATGCTAATCGTTGGTAGAATCCGTGACTTGTTCCAGCGCAGAGCATTCTGTCCAAAAACGCGCAACTGAAATACTGCAGGTATCCTAAAAACTCCGCTGAGATACCATCAGTAATTACGCTACAGAGTTACCAAGCGGGTGGTAAGAAGATGGTACACGGAGATAGAAAGGAATGATCTGGATGATTTAATCTAATGCTTGACATCCTCTCCGCCCCATCCCAACAACATAACGCTTATATGCGAGTCAGTACAAATAACATATACAGCGCACGCGAAATTGCAATCGGTCACTTGCGTTGGATTGCAGTGCGCATGTCGCGCGGATTAAAAGTTAAACTAAAGCGTGTTCAAATCGATGTAATAGCTGCATAAGGGTTTGCCGCGTCATCGTTTCTTGGCTTCCAAAATCGGCGATTTGGTCAGAGCTGCATAAGGGAAAATACGACCGATTTATATTTTTCACCTGGCACTAGTTACTGTTTATGTTCCAGTACAGAAAACTATCTGAATACTGTAAAACTAGGCTCTGCTTTCAACAAATTATCCGCGGCTTTGACTCTTTGTCAACTAGACTCTTTTAGAGTTACTTCTAGCAAGAACTTGGCAAAAATCAGATAACCGGTTTTACGTATCAGTAGTATAATACGCGAACATTAGTCGGGAGCATAATGCGAATGGAAATTGGTGAATTGTGGCAAGTGGTAAGATTAGTGACGTATCGTTTCTGGGTTCAGGATGTAACATGTTAAATTGGGTCTTCGGGTTTAAGAATTAATGAGGTGCCGTGACGGCAGTAGGCTGCATTGGCATTACCTACGACGGGTCCTTTAATCAGGCCCTTCACGTCGTGCTTGCAATATAGCCGGGCGTGCCTATGCTCTCACTCTTATGCAGCATATTGTACCATCAGAACAATTCAGTTCATTTTTATTTTCATCACTGATTAAAAAAAACAAAACATACATAACACTCCCATGAACGGCACAACCCTGTCCTGGGCGGGAGGGCATAACTTTCGTTCACTGAATATCAGCGAGAACACATTTCATTTCTCGTCTTGGCCATTTCTTTTTCTTTAACCTCCCCGCACCGAACCTCTAAGCACTAATAGCAAGACCAAAGGTTTCGATGGGATCCCGAAAAATTTAATATTTCATCCAGATAATTTGGTCTTGTAGATATCCGGTCTTCGGCATACTCCGTGACCATTTTTACTATTAAGATTTAGAAACAGAAGAATTTCAATGGCTGGCTAATAATCTGATAAACCAAGTTCAGATATGGATTCACCATGTATTACCCCTAGGCTATACGTCATATCTACTTTGACGAAACTGATCAAATCTGTCTGCCTTACTTCTGCCAGATCTCCGGTTTCGGCTGGATTCCGGGCGAACTACTTGTCCGGCAAAAAGTAAAGCTCAAAACTGAACTCAGCGTATCACCTTACCCCTATATCGAACATCGAATTAGCTTCAGATAAAACTTTAACTTCTAACAAATTTTCCAGTCTCAGCCGAATTCCGGGCGAACTATATGCCCGAGTAGCAAATGATTGTCAAAAGCGGATTCAGCATGTCTTCTTACCCCTAAATCGAACATCTAATCAACTTTAGATAAGACTTACTTTTTAAAAAACTTCTGGTTTCGGACGGATTTCGGGCGAACCACTTGTCTGACAAGAAACTGATTTTCACGTAAATGTTCAGCATGTCTTCTTACCCTTAAATCAAACATCTAATCAACTTTGTATAAAACTTTTACTTTAGACAAACCTTCCGGATTTGGCCGGATTCCGGGCAATTTACTTGTCAGGTGAGAAAATGGTTTTCATGCCCATTTTCGGCATGTCTTCTTACCCCTAAACCGACTATCTCATTAGCTGTTTAAAAAAAATGTTCGCCCCTTAATTTGAAACCCCTCCCCCACCCCTAAGTGTTGAGCTACAGAACCCATCTAGAAACTCGACCTCTCACTTGACCCAAAGAGCCGTCATACCAAGTTTCATCAAAATATCTCGTTCCCTTCGGGAGTTATCGTGCTTACAGACGGGCAGACGGACAACTTTTACGATGGCATAGGTATCTCTCCACTTACGTTTTGGGATCCTAAAAATAACAATGTATACACCTAAAAGAAAATACGAAATAAATATTCCAAATTTGACTAATTTTCAAAACAAATTCAGCCTATTTTTGGATCCCAAAAGGTAAGTGGAGGGATACCTATGAACGTCGTAAAAGTTGTCCGTCCGTCCGTCTGTCTGTGAGCACGATAACTCTCGAAAGGAATGAGATATTGTGATAAAAACTTAATGTGAGGATTTTTTGGGTCAAGGGACAGGTCGAGTTCGTCGGTGGCCTCTGTAGCCCTATATTTAGGGGTAGGGGAGGGGGTTCAAATTAAGGAGGAAACAAAATATTTTTTACAGCTAATGAGGTAGTCGATTGAGGGGTAAGAAGACATGCTGAAGACGAATATGAAAATCCTTTTCTCGCCGGACAAGTAGTTCGCTCAGAATCCGACAAAACCGGAAAATTTGTTAAAAGTAAACTTTTATTTGAAGTTTATTAGATGTTCGATTTAATGGTAAGGAGACATGCTGAATCCGCATATGAAAATCATTTCCTCGCCGGACAAATAGTTCACCCGGAAACTTTGTTAGAAGTCGAAGTTTTATATGAAGTTGATTAGAAGTTCGGTATAGGGGCAAGGAGATATGCTGAATTCGTTTTTGAGCTTTAGGTTTTATCGGACAAGTAGTCCGGCCGGAATCAGGCCAAAACCTGAAATTTGGTAAAAGTATAATGCAGGAAGTTCTGATTTTTGGGATCCCAAACGTAAGTGGAGGATACCTATGACATCGCAAAAGTTGTCCGTCTGTCTGTCCGTACGATAACTCTCGAGAGGATTGAGATATTTTGATGAAACTTGGTGGGAGGATCCTTTGGATCAAAGTACAGGTCAAGTTCGAAGATGTGGTCTGTAGCCCTATATTTGAGGGTGGGGGAGGGGTTTCAGATTAATGGGCAAACAAAATATTTTTAAACATCTAATGTGATAGTCGATTATGGCAAAAACCGGAAAGTTGGGTAAAAGTAAAAGTTTCAGTTGAGGTTGATAAAATGTTCGATTTACGGGTAAGGAGACATGCCGAACACGATGGTGAAAACCATTTTCTTCACGGACAAGTAGTTCATCCGGAATCCGGATAAAACCGGAAAGTTGGTTGAAAGTAAAAGTTTCATCTGAAGTTGATTAAATGTTCGATTTAAGGGCAAGAAGACTTGCTGAAGACGATGGTGAAAACCATTTTCTCATCGGACAACTAGTTCGCCAGGTATCCGGCCAAAACCGGAAGGTTTGTTAAAAGCGAAAGTTTTATCTGAAGTTGCTTAGATGACAGATTTAGGGATAATAAGAGACGCCGAGTCTGTCGATGACAATAATTTTTTACCCGGAATATAATTAGTCCGGAATCCGGTTTTAACCGGAATTTTTTTTAAGTCAAAGTTTTATTTAAAGTTGATTAGATGTTCTTTATAAAGAGATCCGCTGGATTTGGTTCTGAATTTTCCTTTTTTTTTTTTGCTGGGCTAGTAGTTCGCTCGGAATTCGGGCGAAACCGGAAATTTGGCAGAAGTAAAGCAGAAAGTTTCGGTCAGTATCGTCAAAATAGCTATGGCTTATAGAGGTATATCTGAACTTGGTTTTCTCTGTTGATTAGCCTGGCGAAGACTGGATCTGGCGAAGACAAGACCCAATTGTCTGGATCAAATATTAGATTTTTCGGATCCCATCGAAACCTTTGCTCTTGTTTAATCTGTTTCTAAATTTGATAGTAAAATTGTTCAAGGAGTCTGGACAAAACCGGATATCTACAAGACCCAATTTTCTGGATCAAATAATACGTTTTTGGGATCCCATCGAAACCTTTGGTCTTCTATTCAAATAATGCATAAAAGATTACCTCAGCGTCGATGCTTTAGCAGAGATATTTCGGCCCTTCTTGGCAAGGGTCCACGTCAGGTTGTCAATCTTCAGGTTCAACGTCGGGGAAGGAAACATACCTGTAATCTTTGGTCTTGTTAAATAAGACTGCACTGTAAAAAGTTCCTCCGTATAAAGATTAAAGTTAACTGCAGTATTTGCTAATCAGATTCATCTTATCTCTATTTGGTATTAATCTTATCTGCGTAGAGATAAGAGTAATCCGAGTAGCAAATACTGCAGTTAACTTTAATCTTTATACGGAAAAACTTTTTACAGTGTGGTTCTCCGGCACCCTGTCTCTCTCCGGGTGTTGATTTCACACCCGAATTCCTCACACAAAACAGTGCAGAAGTCAGAAATAGTTAAATGCCCTGTTCAGCTAGAAACCGCAGACACTGATTTCCCAACACCCTGCTTAGAATCCCGATGAAAAGTTTGTAGCCTGCGTAGTTGTATCATAGTTTTACGAAAAAGTTGCATGTATTGATGTGTAATAGTAAAGAATACTATCCTTGAATGTGCCTCAGACTGGGCCAATCTTAAGCAGTAGCATTCAGTAGCATCCTGTCTTGCTTTAGTAACATCCACTCTTGCTAATAGTAGCATGCAGTAACACGGTTGACATAGAAGCATGTAGTAGCATCAGTTCGTACTGCATACTACTTTTTCATACAACTGGTCATACTACTACTTTGAGATAGATTTTTCATCGGGATCCTGCGCATGTCATATTGTATTATATGCATAGGTATGTTTTTTTTTTCATTTTGGAAATTGTGGCACGTTTCGGCAGAAATAAAAAAATAATGATGTAAAGCATCAGATGCGACCATCTTTAAAAAAAAAAGAATGGGCAAGTTCTCAAGCAGATAGCGACAAATACGACACCTTGGCTGAATGGCCGAAATAACAGGCACATCAACCAACTTCAAACTGGTCGAACAAGAAAAGGGCATCAAACAACCAATTGCCGGATGATGCAGGACAACTTTAAGCAAGTAAAGTTGACTGGTTGGTAGCATCTGTTGTTCCCACGGGTTTAGTCGTCTCGTCTAGGCCTAGTTGTAGATCCCTACCTAAAGATCCCGTTCGTTTTTTGTACCTTATCATATTAGCAAGTAGAAGATGCCAAATGTGTCCCAGTACAGATTACCCAAGTCGTTCACAAAATCGTGGCCGGAAAGCCGCAAATTGTGTGTCTAGCCTACCTAGCAAAAAGCGTGTCGGAAGACAAAGTGATATAAACATTTTCTTTTGACGTGGGAAAATTGTATTCCTGCCTAGAAAGAGCTTTGATGTACAGCTCCCTGTGGTAAAAAGGGTTCATGATTCTGGATTCCAGATATCCATTTTTGGATCCTGGACCCAGAAAATGAAGCCAGACCAAAATGTGTGGAAGCCCACTATTGTTGGACACACCAGATGCCGAAACTTGGAAGGATGTCACAGAGGCAACACGTTTCGTAGACAGGATAGACATGCAAATGGATGGGTTAAAGTGCGAACACACGATTAGGATTTCCCGGCCGGTTTTCCTGCACTTTCATCGTCAAGTTGAAAAAATTTAAACTTTTCCATATGGAATTGATGATGGTGCCAAAAATCCGGGCAGGAATTCCAGTCTGGGAGCTCCGTATCCTGATCGTGTGTTGGCGCTATTAGAGGATAAGGGAGAGTGAATATGAGCTGGGGGGAAGAGATGGTCGGGAGACAAGAGATGAGATCGAAAGTGACATACGGTAAACTGCAAATTCAAGCAAAAGTAAATCCAGACTTCAACTTGCGTATCATCAGATATCGAGGTCTGCCGTGCGGTCAAGCCAACTCTTCCGGATACAATGAACGACGATAGCTAATTTAGCTACATCCATTTGCATATTCGTTTGTCTCCTAAACATGCTGCCTCAATCCTCGAGTCAACACCTAGAACTTCCGAAAACGGATGCCTGAAGTCCGGAAAAATTGTCGCACTCCTCCCCTTTATTCACTGCTTACAGTGTTTTCCATCTCAAGGGGTTTCCAAACCCTTTGAAAGCGTTTTCAAACACAAACGATTACATCCCAGGTGTTGTCTGTTGAGTACTGACAAATACTCTTTGAGCCCAAGCTGATTTTGAAACATTTATTTAAACAATATTTACAACGGGCACGTCAGCTACGATTCTTCATCAGCGATATTTTGGCCCTTTTTGGCAAGGGTCCTCGTCAGGCTGTCAATCCTCTGGTTCAACTTCGGGGAAGGAAACATTGATTACAGGTTTGTTTCTTCATCGCTGATGAAGAATCGTAGCTGACGTACCCGTTGTAAACATTGTTTCAATAAATGTTGAGTACTGTCTTTTGAAAATGCGCATCCTTTTGTTATCAGTTATGAAATTGCTGACAGGGCGGACCCTCTTTCCCTAATGTTGTCTGCCAGTCGGTTGTTCGTAAAATTAGTCGACTTTTTCTTAAGAACAGTCGGTTTTTCGTAAAATCAGTCAACTTTTCGTTAAAAAAAATAGTTCTGCAAAAAAAATCGGTAAAAATGTCCAGCCTGTCGATAAATACCTTGCCCCCCCCCCCCCCAAATTTTGGCCAGTAACGTCTCTGCTGACACGGAGTTACTAACCCTTTGTAGGTGTTGCTAAGCGGAAAATGCACAAATCTGAGAAAAACGGGTGCACTTTTGGTAGAAATATCACAGCTAATAATTTACAAGTGAAGAGCATGCGAATAATCACAATTCGTTCTCTTGGACCATGCCACCCACCACTTCATGATGATTAAATACCAGTTAGCGCTCTTTTGGCTGCTAATCTGAGGGAATTCACGCCAGGTAAACTCTTCAGAAAAATCATAATATCGGATAAATTTCGTGATTCTCGAATTCCATTCTCGATTCTCGAAGATGTACTTTCCCGGAATTCTGCCAAGTTCTGCTATTCTCGAATACATTTGGGAATAGGCTACCTGATTAAAATTTGAATATCAAACATTTTTTGAAATTTCTCGAATACATTTTTTGCATGTTGTCTCTACTCCATTCCGTAAAGGTAAGGTACAATTGTAATAAAACAGGAAACGTGACAATGCCTGAATAAGGGCTTTCATACTGAGAGCGCAAGACTCTGGCGTTCTGGTCGCATGTGATCTGCGTCGGTTTTAAACCGCGAAGGCTTGTTCGTTCCGTCTGCACGAAAGCTCTGTCTGGCGACGAAAGCTGGCTGACATCTCTGGGCCATGAATTCTGTTCTTCGGTAAATGGCATCGAGATCTGGAACCAAGATGAATCCCACCTTCTCCCGTCCCATTGTGATGGCCGTCCTGTAGGTTCGAGGTATAAGTGAGCCTTCCACTGGCAATCTAAAAGCCAGGCTCCACCTTCCAGATTACCAGACGTCCGGGGCTTCCGCATAGTCAAGCCAACCCTTCCAGATTTTCATGATAATGATGACAGATAATTTGCTGTTCTTCAACATTTCCTAGATGTCCCCTTTACATTCCAAATATCTGTTGCATCCCAGTCACAACAGTCAATTGCTTTCCCTTTTCTTCCCCCATTTGCATATGATATGATATGATATTTGTTTGCCTTGAAAGCGAACGGACGGGGTTGCCTCTATGGCACCTTCCAGACCTCCGGAATACTCTATATGACTAAGTCCACACGCCAGTGCTCCTCGGGAAGAAGGAGTAAGCGTGTCCGTAAGACTCAAACTCAACGACTCAAATCCTGTGTCAATCAATCACCGCGATCTTTGGTAGCAGCTGTGACACCACTTCTGCCTTACTTACGCTAGATACTCGGAGAGGCCGGAGATTTTGCATCGGCAAGGAGAGATAGTCATCAAGAGTATCTGGGGTGTCCAACACCCCGGACTTCCAGACGCTTTTGGCCTGGCTTTACCTTCCAGATCCGTCTCGACGAAAACGGCTGTCTGGAATCCGGAAGAAAAATCTGGAAGGTGAAGCCTCGCTTTAAGGTCATCGTGGCCGTGGGTGAAAATCACCAAAAATGCTTCTTACGACACGCTACGATGGCTTCTGAAAGCTCACGATTGCCACCAGAGGACCCACTGTGATTTCAGGGTATTTAAGCCATGTTTTATGTTTTTTTTGCATCCGTGTTGAATTTTCCAGTTTGATAGAGGGTGGGTGTAAGCGGTCTGATTACATCTGCGACTCACGTGCCCAAATCAAGTAAGTCGTAATTTCTTCACTAGCGATACTATGTCACAGCAACTATGGCTAAAATCTATAATACGGTCTGCATAGGTCAATCCGGTCCTCGCAGGTTCTTCGGATTTCTTCTGTCCGGACCATGTCGCTGAGAGGTTGATCATCGAAGACAGCCATGGTTGGAAACGGCTGCTTTCGTGGTCCATATCTAGGACCCATATAACAGGACCGAACGAAGAATGGCAGTTAGTTGGTTAACTAGATTTTGTATATACTATCAATAGAGGGGAGAGGGTGATCAACGCAGGGAAATAGGAAAGAAATAGAAAACCGTGATTTTGGGATTTTTTTATTGATCAGCTAATTATCCCTCTAGGATGATGTGCGAGGGATAAATAGAAATTCGGATATTTCGGCTGCACTTCCGGCAAACCGTCCTCAGCGAAAAAAAAGCCGAAAATCACAGTTTTCTATTTCTTTCGTTATGAATGGTCAGCTTGGCTTCAAACCTTATATTCGTCAAGCTTACAGGGAAATAGGGCCTAGAACTTCTTCAGTGGCGCCATTTCAGAGAACCTTCAGGGAGATATATTTGACGGTGCAAAACGGATAAGTCAACTACATTTTATTAGAGCTATATTTCGGCTCTTTTTGGCAAGGGTCCTCTTCAGGCTCAATCTGCTCAAGCTGGAAAATGAACTTGTTGAAAACAATTAAAGATTCTTCCTTAAATGTCTGGTTTTATAGCTTGAGCTGAAACATTCGGTTTACCTTCTCTTAGTTATCGCATGCCACGGGTTTGTTTAGATTTGAACTCGATTGCCGAGTTGCTGTTTTGGCTCGAGAAAAAAGCCACGCACAACGTCTTCTTTTCTAGATGGCGGAATTTTCCAGGATTGATTAGCAACGAATTAAAAGACCTAACTGATAATTTTTGTATGTCTTCAGAGGTACCACACTGGTCTTGATTTTATAATTTATTCGTATTTGTAATAAGCAGTCGGAGCATTAGATGGAAATTATTACTTTGACCCTTGGCTCCCTACGTCCCACAACAGCTGTCCGGGATAATCGGCTGAGATTTAGTCCAGACAGAGCATTTCAAACCTAGGAAATTTGGTGTGTTTTTTTTAACTTGCTCATTGCTTTACGGTGTTTCTAGTTGTTTTGAACATTCATAGTGACAGTAGGGATGGTTAGCATTGTGTGTGTCGTAGGAAGACCATTTTTTGTGGCCTGCTTTAAGGGAGGTCAAAGGTCAATTTTGAGTCTCAAATCGGTTGCAGGGGTGGCCCGAAGGAGGGGTGAAGGAGGTGATTCGCCTTCCCTGCCTTTTGCTAAGTCGTATCAGTCGTTTCTTTCGTCCTAACCGAGGTCCTGGGCGCTCATTTTCGTCAAAGACAATCCGATCCGTTTGATTTTTTTTTTTAAATTTTATCACTGCGCTGCTTCAGTCGTAAATACGTCCCATTCAGAGGCAAGCCGAGTCGTTTAAATCAGGTTTTATAACCCCGTCAAGTCGGTGACATGATTCTCGTCAGCAATTGGTCTTGTTTTGAAACCTGTTTTACTCGCATATTTATGTATTTATTTATTTTTTTGAATCCAATACCGGCCAACTAGGGTCATTATACATAACTAAATAACACTTCACAAACTTACACTTTACACACTAAGTTGGGTCAAACCTACAATACAAATACCAACTCCCCCATTTCAGCCAAATGGGATGGTATCTGTCTTACTTGGTCTTTCAGATTTTAGCCTGTCAAAATTACTATCGGTCAGTCGTTAAAGTGAAGTCTGGACTGGATAACATGAATAAACCTTATAACTAAAAGTGACAGGCCAGGTTACGCTCGAGCTTACGTGCATGGGCTGTGGGACAAACTTTGACGGAAGAAATGGAAAAGAAGGCATGAGATTTTTTAACACAACGGAACAGCCATCCGATAGGACCCCGGCGAAAGTGTATCTAAGACAGTAAAAATGGATTAGGAAGCGAGGTTATCGTGGGTACAACGCTCGAAAAGGAGGAGGAAGATTCTGATATACACCCGAAATTCGTTCGAGAGTTAGCAGTTGCCAGTCCCGGAAAAGCCATCCGACCTTAACGGCACGAAACCTTAGCTTATATACAGGCGAACCACCCTTGCACTTGTCAGGGTATTTGATGTATAATATAAATCAAGGCACTTGATTTTATCAGTGATACTCGTCTTTCGCCTAAAATCTTTGTCGGCCCGTAGACACCAGCTTTTCACTAGGTTTGGTAACAAACCACTAAAAATCCTTTTCACTATCATGCACTTCCCCCTTTCCATATAGCGAATTCTGTATCAAGGATACTCTTGATGACTAACACTTCCTACCTACGAAGAATCGCCTTGTGCCTATCGAAGAGTCAGAAACGTCACCACAACACGTGTTGTTGATTGGTTTACATCGGATTTGAGTCAAGCTTGAGGATTCGTTCGGGTGACGTTTCTCCTTCTTCCCCAGGGTCACTGGTGTGTTTCAGATTTAGTCATTTCAATCAATCAATCAAGTTTAATCCAAATAGCTAAAAGCTAGAAGAGGATTACAAATTTACGAAATACACATACACGAAATAAATTAACTTTACACTTACAAGATATGACCAGAAATAAATGATGGGATGAAACTACGTAAAAATTGGGCAGAAGAATTAGCAGGATATGGAGAAAACTGATTGCCAGTATTCCTCTCGGACCGGCGCACGGAAGACGGGAGGTCATTTGGAGCAGTGGTTCCCAACGGCGGTTACGCATACCCAAAGGGGTACGCGAGACCCTCGTAAGGGGTACGCGAAGGTCCGAAATCTGGGAGTTCGAAAATTACTGCTTTCGTCAAGAAATTAAAGTTTTGGCTTTCGAAGTTTCAAAGAAACAGCGTAAGTGTCTTTCAGTGAATGAATGAATCGTTTCATTTACCCACTTCTATAAAATAGAAATAGTGGAGTACATAAAGAAAAGAAAGAAACACAACTTAAATTAGGATACAAATTTACACTTCAAACAAACGGACAAGACCGTGATGCGAAGAAAACGCGGCGACCGACAGATTCCTATGCAGCTCGTCAAGTTTAACAGTTATACGAGAATGAAATCGACAACCTTGCAGCCTCAAGTTTCCTATTTATTTGTTTATTTGTAATCCCTTACATTTCTGACAATAAATGACGTCTTTTTGGCGTTATTATATTTCCCTTACATTTCTGACAATAAATGACGTCTTTTTGGCGTTCTGATCTTGACAGATCCTGGTAGAATAGAACAATAAATCTTCAAAAAGGGGTACAACCTTTTTGAAACTTAAATAGGGGTGCGCGATACGGAAAAGGCTGGGAACCACTGACATAGAGCATTGAACCAGTGCGTACGTCACACGCACCGTACGAGAAAAGTTTCGTTTCCTGCCTCACCAAGTTTTCAATATTTTTTTTTTACTTTTTTCCAAACTTTTACGTCGCAACTTTTGTGTTTGTTTTATTCCTAAAATGCCTCACGGAAGTAAGCATAATTGTGGATAGCATGCGCCTGACAATAAGATGGATATTCGTTCGCTCAGCACCATTAGGACTGTTTTCGGAAGAATAGAAGATCGATTGTATGTCCGAAGAAAGTCCGTAAGAACTGGCAGATAAACATGTTTCAGTTTTTCTTCTGGGGTTCTTGAGAAGTATAACTATGTGCCAACTGGTTGTCAAGCTTTTAAGTTGACCTTTGGTAATTGACAAAAACTTAAGTAAGTCGTCCAAGGTCTTTTCCATAGTTTTATACATAAAACATCCTCCGGACGAATTCGATCAAAAGTGGATCAAACAAAACACCAATTTTCTGATAGAATCAAAAAGTAATCAGATCCCGTTATGTTTCCAAATGTGGATAGTCCCATCAGCATCCTCCATCTCGGGAGCTCCAGAAAAACTTAAAGGTAATTAAAGTACGTCAGATTTTGATTCGTAGATCATATTTACGGTTGGCACGCGACTTCGGTGGTCGAAGCACTCACAGAACTCGTGTCACGATTCCTAGCTGACTACCGGAAGCTTATCTTCAATATTTTTCTAGATCATTCTTATTCCCTCTCATATTGCCATATCCAAATTGTCGTTACTTCTATCCAACCACTCGGTAACTACGCAGCCCCCTTCTCTACATGTCAATATTTTATCCAGAACTTCGTCCATGTTACACGTAAACCGCGCTACGTCCGTACGTTATCCCTACTCTACAGGAGGGTTTTCGCGAGCTGGAAAGCAAAGTCGGAATCACTTCGGAAAGTTGCCGAACTTTCCAACCCGGTTTTCGCGCTTTGGAAACCGAAGCAGCTTTCCCGGAAAGTTATTCCACGAGGTTAGTGGAAAGCTCCGCGAAAAGTTGAATGAAAAGAAAATGTTGAATGAAGAAAAAACAGTGCAAGTGTCACTAATAAATAAAAGAAATGGCAATCGTAATTAATGTGACTTCGATGGAATAAATGAGGATCAAAGAACCGTTAATTGAACCGTATTTATTCAAAAAGTTTGTAATTCAACATTTTCTCGGCGATATAAGCTTTCCATGCGTTTTCGCGATGTCCAGCGGGAAAGTGGAAAAGTTATTCCAGGAATCGCTTTCCCACTGTTTTCGCGATGCGCTTCGCTCGTCGGAAAGTGATTCCTCATTGATCAAATCTTCCTGCCTTACTTCAGCCAAATCTCCGGTTTCGACTGGATTCCGGGCGAACAACTTGTCTTGCAGAAACTTAAGCTAAAAACCGAATTCAGCGTATCTCCTTACCCCTATATCCAACATCTAATTTACTTCAAATGAAGTTTAATTTATAACACATTTTCCGGTTTTAGCCGGATTCCGGACGAACTATATGTCCGGCTAAAAAATAATTGTGATATTCGGATTCAGCATCTCTCCGTGACTCTCCTTACCCCTAAATCGGACATCCAATCAACTACAAATACAACTTTTACTTTGGACGGATTCCGGGCGAACTACTTGTCCAGCGAGGAAATGGTTTTGATATTCGTGTTCAGAATGTTTTCTTACCCCTTAATCGACTATCTCATTAGCTGTTTAAAAATATTTTGTTCGTCCCTTAATTTGAACCCCCTCCCCTACCCCTAAATGTATGGCTACAGAGCCCATCTACGAACTCGACGTTTCCCTTGCCGCAAAGGATCCTCCCACCACGTTTCATCAAAGTATCTCATTCCCTTCGAGAGTATGGTGCTCACAGACAAACAGATGGACAGACGGACAACTTTTGCGATACCATAGGTATCCCTCCACGTAGTTTTGGGATCCCAAAACACCGATGTTCTCCATAAATATTGCTGGTTAAAAAAAAGCTGCGAAGGGTTTAAAGCACAAAGGACAGTATATACGACAAATTTTTATAAAATAGTCAAAGAAAAACGATATTTAGAACGGTACGCGCTATCGTTTCATAAGGTCACGTAAAATTTTGTCAAGAGGCGAATCGTGAATACTGTGTAAACAACAAAAATGTTCATTCGTGGACGTCCGGTAAAGAACTCACTTACAAGTTACAAGACGGAATGAATGGCTTACACAGAGCCCCGCCTGAAACCGGGTAAAGTGATATGATCACGTGAAACTGACACTGGCTCGGGTGAGATTGAGACGTGACTGGAAAAGGGCTGGACTATAAAACCGGTCACATTTGGTCGCATCCGAAAGTACTCAGAAGATCACAGTTTTCCAGTACCGTTTTACTCAAAGATGGAACGGCATACAATATATATAATTGCTATAATCGCAAAGCTTTGGGAAATTGTATAGCACCTTCTGCGCTCCGTCTATAATATTTCGGTCTGGTGTCACTCATGTTCTGCGAAGGAAGGAGATTAAAAATATGAGTTCATGTTATTTTAAATGGGCAAAGCACCTGCTCCACTTGTCGAAATTGTGTCATCACAATACATTACGGAGAAGTTCAAAATTCAAGATGCAAGTGTTACGCTTTTGGATGTTTCTTCGTCGCTATCAAAAATCATTGACAACAGAGCCCCACCAGCGCACGACCTTCTCCGCTGCTTCCTCGCCGAAGATTGAAAATTAGTGTCTTTTTCCGTGTCTTTATGTGTTTTCTTTATTTTCTTTCATTTACTCCGCTTTTTCGAATGGCGGGTTATAAATAAATTACTTACTTACTTACTTATAAGTGACGTTAACCGTAAAAAATAAAACAGAAGTAGTCTTGGATTAACTTTAGAAGTCTAGGGCTCCAGTGTTGGCGCCTAGACGTGCCAGGGCCCTTGTGGTAGAGCCCACTGTGAAAAATGAAGAAGGGCTTGTGAACATGAGTCGTTTTTCCGCAGCTCATTTGTGTGCAATAAATGTCTGCCTGTTCTTCACGGAAACACGATTGTGCGCCACAGGTTGTCGAGCCGCAAGTTCAAACTCGAGGAAATGCTGTTTGGTCTGTTTTTTTCTAAATCAGAGAAAATCTCAGTAAATAGAACTTCACGTTTACGTCCTTCCATTTTACACTACAAGGATGCTCAGTTGCATGATGACTACTTGATAAAGCAGTTATTTTTATCAGTTTGAATTCCCTGCCAGATTCCAGCCACAAAATCGAAGAATCAGATTGACACACTGGCAGAAGTTTCATAACAGACAACACAAGGATGCGCGGTTTCAACAGACAACACTTGGAATATTGTATGTTGTCGCGACTGACGTTATGTATAACAAGCATTGCCAGGAAGACCCGAAAAACCGCCAAAGTCGTACCTGCTGTTTTTTTTACTCGTCGTCACCGATATCGAAAATTCAGCAGATGCGTTTTTTGGCTCCTCCTGGCAATGCTTGTTATGCATAACATTTCATGTATAACGTTTGTCTTGACAACAGATAACATTCCAAGTGTTGTCTGTTGAAACCGCGCATCCTTGTGTTGTCTGTTATGAAGCTACTGACAGGGCAGTTGTTTATCAAATTCGAACCATCCAAACTTCGTTGGTCACGGAGCCACGCTGTGGGCGACACAAACGATCGCGGAAACTCTTTTCGGGGCGCAAACTTTTTTGGGGGATCGCGGGAAAATGCCTATGGTTGGCAAACCATTATCGTCGTCAGCTAGAAGCAACAGGAACATAAACCAGAAGCTATAGAAACAGTGATCCCGCTGGAAACAATTTTCTACGAAATCGTCATGGTTTCGCCGGTTTGTGGTTCTACTTTAAAAGTGTATTTTTTTTTCCTTAATGAATGAATGAATGCATTTACTACCCATCAATTAAAAAAAACAGATGGAGCACAACAAAAGACAAGGCAAAAAAGAACAAACCGAAAACATTAATTCCTCTGACAGCAACAAAAAAGAATGATCACAACAACCAACAGCATAGACCAACTACTGTTGCAGAATCATAGCCCAGGGGTGGGACTCGACTGACAACTCTGGCTAGAAATGGTCTTTTCCCTATGAAATGAATCAGAAAAAATGTTTTTGAAAATACCATTACTTTTCACCTAAAACTAGCGATTCTCTTGTCAGCGCTTGTCGACTAAATCCAGCTTTCCTGCACTCCGACGCGGCGGCTGGGCGCAAAAGATTTGAAAACTGAACGTGCCTTGGTTAAAAAGTGGGAAACTAAGCGAATAAAAGAAGTAATTAGCAGAAGATTGTCATATCCTTATGTGTGAAACAGTTGTCAGCGGACAATGAAGATTCCGGCACACTTTTCGTTGGGTGACGGGAAAACTCGGCAAGGCCAAAAAAGCGCTAAAATTCATAGTTACGAAACGAAACAATGGAGAAAGGTGGGGATTTTAGAAGCTTATAATTCCATATGGTAGCGAAGTATATTATAAAAGGCAGAATAAGAAAGAGGGGTCCTTTAATTTTGGTGGAATGATGAGATAAACAAGACTGTGCCGCTGGTGGCGCGTGACCACGTCAGTGGCAAAACAAATCTCGTTGGTGGCTTCGAAACGTATCTGACCCTTGTGTCCATTTCCATAGCCGTCACTACCTTTAGACCCTCTCCACCTCCAGAAAATATTTATAGCGAATGACAACCTTCGAAACGATTTAGACCTTTTGGCCCTGAACGTTTTGCTTCACATTTTGTATGGAGAGCTTCCTTGTAGGAAGGCTAACATGTTTTATAATGAATTTATTGTTACGTAGCTTTCCAACTTCCCACGGACAATCCTGCAATCAAAAATTTTTGTCGAAAAGTGCTTGGTAATCAGATTTGTTTTTCCCTTGGCGTGGATTATTTGGGGGAATTAAAGGACCCGAAAGCCTGACAACAGTTCAGCGCAAAAGTTTAAGCCCACGGATCCGAGCGCCGTCCATGCGGGATTTGTGTATTTGAGCACCGTGGATTTGAATGTGAGCGAATTTGAGCAACGCGCATCCGAGAGCAAAGGGCACTTGGAGAAAAGAGTCCACTGAAACTTCTTTGCACCTAAGTACGTGTTACCTCGAACAGAAACTTTCGCAATGATTCAACGCTTGACCTTAAACTTTTTCCTTGCAGATTAAAGGCATATTCTCGCCTTTCCCCGAGGACTCCACTTGAGGAGTCCCGGCGTTTTTGTTTGTCCCGGGGACTAACTCTCCGTACTCTCGCGAGTTCCCACGGACGGGGAATGCTCCGATTATCATCAGCATCATCAAAAAGGACTCCCTTCCAGATTCGGAGGGGAATCAATTTTTGCTGGTGTTGATGCAATGTAAAATTAATTAAATCAATCAGAATAAACAAAACCAAAGATAAAATGGATCTAGACTAATTTTGTCAACTGCATATTTTTTTTCGAACAAAATCCATTTTGGAAGCTTTCTCTGTGTTCTCGCTGTTTCTGTACGCGGAGTCCGCGTGGAGTGACTTAGTCTATTCTCGCCGTTCCCTTCGATTCCCCGAGGAGTCCTCGGGGAACGGCGAGAATACGCCTCTAGCACATGCAAACGGCGTTTGGACAAAAAATATTTCACTTGACATTGGACCGAGGTGGTCCTAAAGAGGGTTCTAATAAAGGACACACACGGGAAGTTACGAACAATTTATTATATAATATTATATAATTATTATATAATACGCCTTAAAACCCTCCTTCTAGAAGGCAATTGGTTTTGTACTGACTCTTTCGCTGCATGGCTTTATTCAATTCTGGATTTACTTTCCACACATGGAACCCATTAGCAATATAGGAAACCCTAAATGTTTCAAACTTAACTTTCAGTAATTTTCTGAACTTTCATCAATGATGGTCTCGGAAATCCTGGAAGGAATCGCCGATCGACTGTCCACAGCATGAATAAAACTTTTTGGACAAAAAAAGTTTCTCTCGGAGGGGATCATTTTTGTGTGTGTGTGTGTGGGGGGGGGGGGTAAAAATTCCTTCGACTGAAAGCGCCACAAATTCACTTAGAGTATGTGCAGTAGATGTTTGTAGGCAGAAGGATAGAGGCGTCATCTTATGTAGAGACGACTGCGGCTACTCTGAAATGGCGAAGACCGGCGATATACATGCCACAATTGTCTGGAAGAAGCAGTTCAATAAATAGCCCTCTTTTCGGATTAGATCTTCCAGTTTAAATGTCTGAAAAGTAAAAATGTAGCTTTTTTAATTCTTCAGCAAATACCACCAGTAGTCAAGTTTTTCGAACATTTCTCAACTGAAGTCACAGATTTTTTTCAAGAAGGACTTCCTAATTTGGTACGCGGTCGGTTTCACCACGCTCTTGGGCCTTTTCAGAATCTCCTTCAATTCCCCTTATTCCAGTTCAGCGCTCGAAGCGGACTAGTTTCTGGGAGTCCTCCATACTCTATATGACTAAGTCTAAAACACGCCCGTGATCCTCGAGAAGAACGAGAAAACGTAGCACCGATGACTCAAACTCCAACAATTCAATACTATGTTAACCAATCAGGCGATGTTTGGAAGGGTATAGGGCGATTTTTCATCGGCAAGAAGAGTTAGTCATCAATCATTATTTGCTGACACAGAGATAGTAAAATATGGAGCCACAAGGTAATAATCAGAACACAATAGTTTTAATTTCTACTCCAACACATATTGCAGATTTTCTACTCATCAAGTTGCAGATCTATTTTACTAAATCTTTCACAGAGCAAAATAACAATAGCGAGTAGTGCCAAGACCTATGCTTTCCATGCTTTGCCAACGGGCTATATTCCTAGCGTCGCCCACTACGCCTGCGGCATCTAAAGCGAGAAAATCTTGCAGGTTTAGAAATTTCTTGTAAAGCGAAGGTGAGGTCTGCACACACCAAGGAAACAATGGAGGATGTATCATTTTTTTGCTATGTTCAGAACATGATGTTATCGGAGCCAGCGCTGGTGAACGGCTGAATGAGTTTCTGTAGGGACGCTCTCTATCGCTAGTGGTGCTAGTATCGCTGTTATTAGAGTGTGTGTCAGTTTTGTCAAGTCTCGGCGCTACTCCCTAGTGTTATTTTGCTCTGATCTGTCACATGTGTTTACAGTGAGATGTTTGGGAATTAGCCTGCTTGGAAGCGCTGAACCAGAGCGTAGACACAGAGATTTCCACTCAAAGACAGGCCGATTCTAGCATCGTCACAATCTAGCACCAATACCATCGATTTATTTCCTCACTAAAAATTTCCGCATCTTGATAAGCAAACAAATGTAAACCGTCCACACCTGCTTCGACCCCCCAACACATACACACACTTTATTATAACGTGTCAATATTCTCGGTTAAAAAAAAGGAAAATGCCAACTGCACTGATGGTATTATTGCTTTTGCTTTTTGTCCCGGGGACTGACTCCCCGTATTCTCGCGAGTCCCCACGGACGGGGAATGCTCCGATCATCATCACCATCATCAAAAAGGACTCCCTTTCAAACTCAGAGGGGAATCAATTTTTCCTGGTGCTGGTGCAATGTAAAATTAATTAAAAACAATCAGAATAAACAAAACCAAAAACAAAGGTGATCCAGACTAGTTTTGTCATTATTTTTAGAACAAAATCCATTTTGAAAGCATTCCCCGTGTTCTCGTTGTTTTCCGTACGCGGAGTCTGCGTGGACTGACTCCCTCTATTCTCGCCGTTCCCTTCGATTCCCCGAGGAGTCCTCGGGGAACAGCGAGAATACGCCTCTAGCGCATAGCAAACGGCGTTTGGACAAAAAATACTTCACTTGACATTGGACCGTGGTGGCCCTAAAGAGGGTTCTATTAAAGGACACACACGGGAAGTTACGAACAATTTATTACAGGGCAGCGATACTGCTGGGTTCCCGAAAATTTCTATCTCGTTTAGTTTCCAACTACGAAATAGTTCGGACGTGGATCTTAATACGCGCCGGACCTCAATGCCGGATAGAAATCTGTTAACTTCGGCGCTTCTTTGCAAGGTTCTTCTTCAGGCTCTAGACAGAAAGACGAGCCTGCGATTAAGAAGGGTCGGAACACGTACCGTTACAATAAATCTTAGCCGACTTATCAGTTTAGCTCAATCAATCATGAGCGTGTTCCACCCTTCGAACAATAGTAACAACACTGTCAGAAGTTCCACAACAGATAACACGAGAATGCGCGGTTTCAACAGATAATGCGTAACAGATAACACTTCGGATCTGTTATTATCTGTTTCGGAATCTGTTGTGTTTGAAAACGTTATGCATGAAATGAGATGCATAACAAGCTTTGTTAGGAAGAGCCAACAGCGCATCTACTGACTTTATTCCTTATCGTCATGATGTCGGAAAACTCAACAGATACTTTTTGGCGGTTTTCCGGTTCTTCCTGATGGTAACGCTTATTATGCATAACATTTTAAAACATAACAGATAACATCCGAAGTGTATCTGTTACGCATTATCTGTTTAAACCGGGCATCCTCGTGTTATCTGTTATGAAACTTCTGACAGTGTATTAGTTACTATTTTCGTTCCAACCTCCATGCTAGGGAGCGTAGTGGTAACTACGAATTTCTGTAACGTGATTGGTCCGATTAGCCCGTGGCATGATATTTGACTGAAAAAAAGAAAAAGGCGTTCCAGCCTTGACGCCAAAAACCGTGACATCATGCGTAGTAACTACGGTAAGTAGGGTGGAACACGCTCTATTCACGGTCGGGTAAGTCTGAAGGACTAAGTCAATGGATAGAAATGGTCATTTAGCACGTCAAAACGTCTGTTGCCAATGTATACAAACATTATATCTCGGCACACATTTGTAAAAAAAATCAGCTTTATTTTTGCCCAATAGCAATACTACTAAAGTAATCCGTCGGCATAATTTCACCCCAAACAGCTTCTGTCGGGCACAAAGCCCAGACAAAAGCATACCCTACAGACCTTTTTTGGCGGCACATTTTCGTACAAAAATCCTTTTCTGGTTATCCCAGAGTTGGCAAATGTGACTGCAACAAAGACAGGGTTTTGGCGTTAAAGTGTTTGCATACTGGGAGGGGTTGACCACTCTTGATTTTGGTGTACACCAAGTGCCCGGTGCCGGCACGGGTTGCAACGTGTTAGAATATTAAAGTAAGTATATTTATAAGCGTTCAAAGATGGTCAGACATGTGCGTTTCGTGACGTGTTCTCGACGCTGTTATTTGGCGCTGAGTTTCACTTTATGTTTCACTCAGTTTCCGAAAACCAACGCCATCTGTGCGAACCAGGTTACAGTCATTCTCTTCCAAAACAATATATTCTCTTCGACCAATATTTGTAAGAAACACACACGTCGTAATAGCACATATATGTCTGATCGAAACGAAGCGCACAACGCCATTTTTGCATAATTAACTTCTACTTCTGAGTTTTCGGCGCTACGTCTCGAGTGGGAAAACGCAACGCCATCTTTGCGAAACAGTGGTAATACAAGTTTAAAGAGAACAGATGTAAAGAGATGCAGGAAGAGTTTCATACCTGCGTTTGTAAACCTTATTAACCAGTGATTTGTGTATTATTTTGTTGTGTCGGCTCAGCTTTTCGTTGACGATCGGGAAACGTGAAAGCCGTTTTTGAAATTCTCTCTCTTTCTCTCTCAAGTAAGTGCAGTCCTCTCTTTAATCGACATTTCATACAAAATTCAACTTCTGCAATTGTCTGAAGAGGTAGCCAACGAGAAGGTTCCGGAATAAACACTGAATACGAATCAACGACAATTTCACTTAACTAGTCCGATCAAAGTATTCCTTCAGCCCATGCTGATTGCGAATCATATTTGACACCGCTTAACACTTAAAGGCGTACTCACGACAGTCCCCGAGGACGCCTCGGGGTGACTCCTTTAGGTGACGGAATTAGTCTGGATCCATTTATATTTTTTTTTGTTTATTCTGACTGTGTTTACTCAAAGGACCCCTCGCACTATTTACTCTTCAACTTAAAATATTTGAGGCTGTGCTTTCAACAAATAACCCACGATTTTGGCTGTTTTAAGCCTTTTCCGAGACCCGTTGACTTGTTGCGAAAACAGGGAAACAATTTACATAACCGTTTTTTCTGATGGCAAAACTTCTCGCAGACAACCGTCGACAGCGTGATCCACATCGAAGATAGCAAAACACGGAAAGTGAGAAAATCAGCGTGGTTCTGTTAGAGGGGTTAGAATGTACCGTTCGAAATTGGGGTCTCCGAGTTTAGAAATATGTCGAGTGATTATGAAAGTAGGTTGCATTAGTATTGTATGTAAGACAGCTCCTTCAATTATACAATGTTGTTACTTATAAACAAAAAAACAGAACCACAATGAAAAAGATTCATTATTCTCAAAATTGGTTTTAAACCATAACTAAACTCAATATTGATCTCAGAAATTCTTATTGACCAACTTCTGTTTAAAAAAAATAAAGTAAACAAGAACACCAGAGACTCCCAAAATCGATTCCCCGCTGAATCTGTAGGGAGTCCTTTTTTTATGATAATGGTGATAGTCGGAGCATTCCCCGTCCGTGGGGACAGGCGACAATACGGGGACTTAGTCCCTGGGACAAATAAAAACGCGGGGATTGCTCAGAAGGAGTCCTCGGGGAGCGGCGAGAATACGCCTGAACTCAACAGAAGTCTGTTTTAGCCATATTTCTACCTTTCTTAGGAAGGGTCCCTTTTTCAGGCTTCAGCAACAAAAAATGCTCCAATAAATCTCAGCTTACCCGTTAAGCGAAGTCAAATATTTAATCACCTCGTTTTTTGGCAGACCTAGCCTGATTACCTAGGCGTGCAAAACAAATAAAACTTGAGATACACGAACTATTAATCTCTCCTTTTATAACTAGTTCAGAAAAACTACTCCAAGCTAACTTCAAACTGACTTCCTGCACTATTTTGAAAATCCGAGAACCTTAAAAAAACATCCACGCAAAGAACTTTCTTCAAGGCCAAGACGGGTTAGCAGTCTTACAAAGCACGATACGCAACGAGATTATACATTCGAGATACATAAAAAAAAGACTAACTACTTTTTTTTCGACCTGACGAACCGATTTAGCAACCTTGATTCAACTGTCAAATAAGAAAATAAATATATCGCATGTCTTTAAAATGGCATATTTTCAAGAATAAATGACCGATCACCAATCTCACCGATCCGAGCAAATATACGCCCCTCATAAAATCCAACGAAGAATTTCCGCCAGACGTGCTAAAGGCACAATAACGATCACACGTGGGATCTTGGTATAAGTTATCTGAAGGGTAAATAAGCGATTAGGCTTTCACTTCATAGCGAGTCCCGTATAATCTATATGACTGTCCAAAACACGCCAGTGGTCCTCAAGAAGAAGGAGTAAAACGTCTCCGTAACGACTCTAACTCAACAACTCTGTGTCAACCAATCACGGCGATCTTTGGGAGCAGCTGTGATACCGCTTCCGGCTCCTCCGCTAGGTACCCGGCGATTTTACATCGGCAAGGAGAGTTAGTCATCAAGAGTATTAGCCCCATAGAAGAGTCAATCCGTACTTAGCACTGAAGTTGGAAGAGTTGACAAAATTGATGAAGCTTGACAGATCACAATTCGGAAGAGCAAAAATAGAGGAAGAGGCATCTTAAATACTCTTAACATGGCTAGCCCTAAAAGGGATAGAAAATAGCCAAACAAACCTGGATAAACGTACACCAAGAAGTAACGTGTCATTGTTTTCTGTACGATAGCACACATAGCGGCCAAAAAAAGAACTTATATGAAAGGAACTTTATGAGAGGCGTATTAGCAAAGTTGACCACAGAAAGCGGATTATTTACTCGGAAACGGAACATCTGATCAATGATCCAAGACTTTTAATATCCGTTTTCGTCGTACTCCTGGTGCGATCCCTCTACACACAACTCTGCTAGAGTATCATACTGAGACAAATAGACGTAGGCTACTTTGCGACGTTTCTGAATATAAGAAAGTGGACAGAAGATTTTTTCAACACTTCCAGAAGATTATGTTTTAAAATTTCACTATTCACGTTTACTGTCTAAAATCGTCTCCGGCGTCACAGCTCAAACGGTGGATTCTAAGGCAAAAGAGCCGAAAAGACATTTTTGAAAAGATTCTAACCCTCATGCATTTTTTTCACAGAAAACTCAAACCCTCACGCAAAAGGCTAGCACTGATGGGCCTTCGCGGCTTTTCGTTCCCAATCTGAACACTAGGACTATTAAACTCCACGCTCCCTCCCCTCCGGTTTACCGGTCGGCTTTTTTCACCTTTTTTCTTCACACGCACATTGTTCCGATTTAACGAAGATTTTGCACACCGGGGATTGCCGGATGAGGCGCACGGTAAGGACACTATAACTCCATGTCCCTCGCTTCGTCCTCGCTGAAATCAGACATGGAGGATTCACTCTCGTCGTCCGACTGGTGGCCGTCTTTCTCTTGTTCGCGAAGAGCTTCCTCTGTGGCGTACTTCCGGACATAGTCTAAAAAAGGAAGGAGTGATAGAAGGAACTTATAAGACCACCATAGTGTACTACTCTGTTATTTTTCTTCTAAAGTTTTGGTATGGTAATTCCTATCTTCGGATTAAAACTAACGGTGCCCTTTCATCTTCTAATGTTCTTGTTCGTCGGGGCGTACGGCAAGGGTGGAGTGTTATCTCCTAGTATTTTCAAATTTTGTATTTCTGGTATTCTTGAGAATATTTCTTCTATGTGTTTTGTTGGTTTGAGTGATATCTCCTACCTTGCTTATGCTGATGACATTCTTCTAATTAGCCGGTCTAAACTCAGTCTCTCGCAGATGGTTCATAAAGTTTGTTCTTCTGTTACTAAAATCGGTCTTTCGCTTAATGCTGATAAATGCGAGTATCTTTCTTTCAACGTTCCTTCCTCTACTAGACCTCTAAGCTTTCAAAATGTCTCTATCCCTCATGTAGATTCGCTCCGGTGGTTGGGTATTACACTTACAAAAAATCTTAAAACTCTTCGGGAGCGCGCTGTCCGGGATGCTAGAGTGAAAATCCAGATTGGTTACTCTAAAACTGTAGCCAATCGAGGGAAATACAATCGTGTCGCCCTTGGTAAGCTTTACTCTACTTTCTCCGATCATTCTGTTCTTTACCTTTCTGGGCTTTACCCTATATTTAGAAAAAAAAATGTTAGTGATATTCGATCTTCTTACTTCCGATTCTGTAAATTTATTCTCTATCTTCCTCTGTGGTACAAGAATCGAAAGATAGTTAAAAAGTTTTATCTTCCGAATATTACCGAGAAGCTGACTGACCTACACAAAAAGCTCTCAGAAACAGCGTATCGGCGTTTGTCGCCTCACCACGGTTTGATCCGTTTGTTTGATTAATGTTTTGTTGACGTGTTGTTTTACGTCTTTTTTTCCTTCTTCAAGTTTATACTCCACTATTAATCTTTTTGATGTAAGTGCGTAATAAATAAATATTATTATTATTATTACTACCCTACTTCGCACACAAATGTGCCTGTGCTTGCAATTCTGCCTGACTACGCAGCAAAGAATGGTGAACAAGCACGCACCAGAACGGCAAATAGATTAACGCTACAAAACCCACCTAGTCACTCTTATTATAGATTCTTTAAGTCATTTGTGCCATATTTTGTGAAGTTTTTTAACAAGTGAAGACACGTATAATATTTTGACAATCTAGTAATACATATATATGTTTTATGTTTGACATACCGTTTAATTTTGTTACAAAGTTATGAAGTCGTACAGGTTTGAAAATGAATTGTATATATCAATTTTATTTTGTTTAAGTTGATAGTCCTATGTTATCATGTTGTGAAACAGATATTCAGGAATAAATACGATGTTTGATTGATTGATTAAAATGTCTTGCGAGCCTCTTCCCTTAAAGCTTACCCCTTTTCCCCCCACTCCCCGTAGCCTACCTGTGACATTTGGCAGCAAAAATCTGCAACATTCTGGCGCTTACAAAATTCGGTCCTTTTTTTTAGTTTCAACGAATAACTTGCAGATTGCTTTGGTTGACAGAAAAATAAAGCTGATGGCAGTTAGGTAGATTTCATAAGTTTTGTGATCACTTCAAAATGAAACGAGTGAAAAATTCGAGAAAAAAAAATAAATCCGTCACACAATCAAACACACAAATAAAAAAATAAATCCTTTCGAAAAAAAACTGCGACATTTTTTTAAGCGGAAGTACGATTTCCTGCGACAAATTTTGTCTCAGCTGCAAATCTGGGGAGAAGTCGAAAACCTATGACAAATCGCAGAATTCGTAGCAACACTGCTTCGTGATCCTTATGGAAGAACATTACCCAAGGTAATATTGCTTATCGAAATGGCGTCTGAGCCGAAACACTCACTCGCTCGGACACTACGCGCAGCTTGCTTGACACTCTTCATTATTCTAATCCTGCTTTCCAAATCTAGTAATATTTTTTTGAAGTATATGTATATCTGTACTGAAAAACCCAAAGGCCATAATACAGGATATATACAATATACAACTCATAGGAAACTAAAAAAAATAACAAACTAAGAAACAGCACTTCTCAACATCGAGTGCTTTTTGCACAAAATTATCAAAAGAAACCATCACTCTTGGCGACGTAGAGCGTAAGATACCAAGAAGCTGCCCACCATTCCCAGAAAATAATGAACCCCTTAAGTGCGAAAGCTCCTGGCACCTGAAGAGAAAATGATCCAGACCATCCCCATCAAGATGGCAAAGAGGACAAAAACGTACTCCATCCGGACACCTAGAATTCCACGAATTACCACCACATAGCTGTAAACAGTTTTTAAAGGACACCTGAATAAAGAGTACCAAGTATCATCCCTATCTGTATGACTTCCGTTAAAATTGCCTGCAGAAAACCAAATCCAAATGCGAAATAGTGTTTCCAAGCTATGATTTTTGCTCCATTTTGCATCTGTCCTTATTTCAGTACCGAACAATTTTAGAAATGAACAAATGTGTCCAATCAACCCTTCTTCTGGAATATTTTTTAACCAGTTAAGCCCAAACGTATGTCTAGAAGAAATTCCAATACGATCCGGCCAGCGCTGTACAAGATTTGAATGAATTGCGCATTTGTCTTGGAGTCTGCATGTGCAAACCTCCAGAAACGAACATCCCTATTCTGAAAACGTCACGCTCAGGAGAAGAATGCTCTCCGTGGCGATGTCTGAAATGCATTCTCCATGGTGTGTTCAAGTATGGTTTCATTCCCGATGAATGGTAGTAGTAAGAAAACGTTGCATGTAATACTATGTAATAGCAAAGAATACTATCATTTAATGTGCCTCAGACTGGTCCAATCTTATGTAGTAGTATCCAGTAGCATCCTGTCTTGCCATAGTAACATCCAGTCTCGCTAATAGTACCATATAGTAGTATGCAATGACACGGTAACCTTGAAGTAGAAGCATGTAGTAGGATCGTTAGTACTGCATGCAACTTTTTCGTACTACTTCATAGTACTATTTTGAGATAAAATTTTCATCGGGTTGTTCAGGTGTCCTTTAACAACAAGGTCCGGGTAGGTGACAGGCATGAGCTTCTACTACAATTTCATTGGGTGAAACGAAAGCTAACCGATACTTACGACAACATTCTCAGGGGAATATTTTTAAATCAAGGACTGGAGGTACCATACATCGAAGCTTTTTTACCGCCTCGATCTCGCCCTCTGCTCCATCGGAGACATAGCTCCGCATAGCAGCTAAACACCCGAACCTAATCGATCAATCGCAATTACGTTAACTTTGAAACGCGTTATGTTGCAAAATTCGAAAGCAACAAAAGGGCAATTCTGGCATTGTTGTAGATTCGCTTTCAAAAAAGCAAAGTAACAATCATCCGAGCGCAAAAAAACAAGACCAAAGGTCTCGATGGGATCCCAAAAATTCAATATTTGATCCAGACAATTCGGTCTTGTCTTCGCCAGCCTCCTTGAACATACTATTAAAATTCAGAAACATATTAAGGCCAAATAGCTAATCATCTGAGAAAACCAAGTTACGATATGAATTCAGCATGTGTGTTTACCCCCACAAGTCATATCTATTTTGGCGAAAACTTCCTGCCTTACTTCTGCCAATTTTCCGGTTTCGGCCGAATTCCGGAACTACTTTTCCGGCAAAAAAAAAGAAAGCTAAAAAACGAATTCAGCGTATCTTCTTTCCCCTGTACCGAACATCTGATCAACTTCAAATACAAAATTAACTTAAAACAAATTTTCCGGTTCCAGCCGGATTCCCGGCGAACTATATTTCCGAGTAAAAATTATTGTCATACACGGATTCAGCATCTCTTCTTACCCTTAAATCGTATATCTAATCAACTACAAACAAAACTTTTTCTTTTAACAAATTTTCCGGTTTTGGCCAGATTCCAGGCCAATTACTTGTCTGGGTAGAAAATGGTTTTCACATAAGTGTTCAACATGTTTTCTTACCCCTAAATCGAACATGTAATCAACATCAAATCAAACTTTTAACAAACTTTCCGGTTTTTGCCGGATTCCGGACGAACTACTTGTCCGGCGAGAAAATGGTTTTCATCATCGTGTTCAGCATGCCTTCTTACCCCTTACTCGACTATTTTATCTCATGCTGTTGACCTGATTCAAGCTTATTAGAAAAAAAATACACTGTTCTTACTACTTAGGTTCTTCATGGTTTTATCTCGGCCAGTCGTGTAATCCATCTCTAATTGGCTCTCTAATTGGCTAAATTATCTCTATCCATCTCTAATTGGCTCTGCCCTGTTTCAAACAAATAAATAAACCTGTCTTAACTATGAATGTTTAGGTCTATTCTTACCTTTTACTTTCCTGGCATAGTCCTCGGGTTTGTGCAGATACATAGCTGCTGCATCCCCGTTCAAGGGGTCGATGGGGTTGGGATACGTGAGCAATTGGGGTAGAAAGGAGTCGAAAATATTTGAAAGATCTGAAAACATATTTCCATTAGGCTAAAGGAAACTAACAGTAACCTTTCAGTTGGAAAAAGAGCTCCTCATAGTTTCTTCACTCGCTCCCCTTTCCGTGTAGTATTTCTTATATCTATTTATATTATTTCTTTTAATATGCTTGCTAATACCAGAGGCGTTACTAGCCAAAACAATTTTTTTTTTTTTTTGGGGGGGGGGGAGGGGCAAGGTATTTGCCGACTGGCTGGTAATTTTTACCGACTGGTTTTGCTGATAAAAACGACTATTACTGAGAAGAAACGACTGTGTTGACGAAAAATCGGCTCGTGTTAAGAAAAACTACTATTTTTACTATACGAGAAACTGACTGTTTTCAAAAAAACTGACTGTTCCAAGAAAAATATCGACTGTTTTTACGGCTGTTTTTTACCGACTGTCCGACAACATTCGGGGCGGGGGGGGGGCGTGACGCCCCTGCTCCTCACACTGTTTATCACTCCTAGCCTAGGCTCTACGCGGACACTCAGGCCTCAGCAACCTAGTAGGAAAAGCTGTAACCACTACATATGTAGTCTCCAAAGCTAAACTGTAAACGAAAACTTGAGAAGGAATCAAGCTGATGCGTGGAGGTATGAGTATGCCTACTCACACTGTTTACCACTCCTAGCCTAGGCTCTACGCTAACGCTCGGCAACTGCGTGGAACAGCTGTAACCGCTGCAGAAGAATAAGTTTATGATAAATAGCTTCCAATAAGAAAATCGGATTGAATTTTTCAATACGGACGAGATACGCGGCTAATGCGGCCCACTCGTGTACAGGAAAAGAAGCTAACCGAGCAAATCTATAAGCTGCGAAGCTTTCTTATGCGAAACAAGACTAAAGGTTTCGTCGGGATCCCAAAAGTTCAATATTTGATCCAGACAATCGGGTCTTGTCTTCGCTAGACTCCTTAAACATCTTTACTATTAAAATTTAGAAACTGATCAAGGCCAAATAGCTAATCATCTGAGAAAACCAAGTTAAAATATGGATTCAGCATGTGTGTTTACCGGTATAAGTCATATCTATTTTAACGAACAGATCGAAACTTCCTGCCTACCTTCTGTCAATTTTCCGGTTTTGGCGGAACTTCAGGACTACCTGTCCGGCGAAAAAATAAAGCTCAAAAACGAATTCAGCGTATCTCCTTCCAACATTTAATCAACTTCAGATACAAACTGATTTAAATTATAGCAAATTTTCCGGTTTCAGCCGGGTTACGGGCGAACTATATGTCCGGGTAAAAATTGTTTGTCAGATACGGATTCAGCGTCTTTTCTTACCCCCAAATCGACACTAATCAACTACAAATACAACTTTTGCTTTTAACAAATTTTCCGGTTTTGGCCGGATTCCGGGCGAACTACTTGTCCGGGTAGAAAATGATTTACACAGCAGCGTTCTGCATGTCTTCTTACCCCTAAATCGACAACTTCAAATAAAACTTTCTCATTAGATGTTTAACAATATTTCGTTTGCCCCTTAATTTGAACCCCCTCTTCCCACTCCTAAATGTAGGGCTATAGAGCCCATCTACGAACTCGACCTTTCCCTTGACTTAAAGGATCCTCACACTTGCCTTTTGGGATCACAAAAAACAACTTTCCGGAACCTGGGTATCTACTTCGCCCGTTCCTTTCTAAGGACCTTGGTGATTGACTTGTAGTTTTTTTTTTGTTTGTTTAATATTTTAATAACTTTATTAGCATACATGGAAAAGGCTGTCTGAGAAATTTAATTATATAACTAGTCCAATTAAAAATTAAGACAAAACAGAGATATGTTGACAACTGTTTGCGTGTCGTTAACTGTAGAAATTATTGTTAATTTATCCACTCCATGTTTTCAGGGATACAAATAACTAAATACGCGAAACTGGAAAATGAATCCTGATAATTACTCGTACAGATAATTACTCGTACAACACATACCATATAAAGCTGTCCAAGCCTGGTTAATCACGTCAAGGCAAACTGTGCCTGAAACCTCATCAATGTTTGGATGGTAGACCTTATTCATAAACCCAATGGAGGGTGACTTGAAGGGATAGTGTTCGGGTAGATGAACACGAACTTTCCATACTCCTCCTTCATATGATGCTGAAAGAAGGACCAAACTTACTACACTGCCAGTTATCACGAAATAAGAAGAAAACGAAATTCTTCTCTTTCTGCAGAGCTCTCTGAAAATGTCCAAAAGAGAGCAGTGAGAATCACTCTGGGTGATCATAATATCTCATATGAAGAGGCTCTCATTAAACTGGACGTTCCAAAATTAACTGACCGCAGAAAAACTCTTTCAAAAAAATTTTGGAGCATAGATAATGCGTTGTCCCCAGATGGCCCACTTATTCCCCCCTCCCCTCCCGTCTTCTGTGCGTCGGGCCGAGAGGAATACTGTCAATCGGCTTTCTCCATATCCTGCTAATTCTTCTGCCCAATTTGTATGTAGTTTCATCCCATCATTTATTTCTGGTCGTATCTTGAAAGTGTATTAGTTAATTTGTTTCGGGTCTGTGTATTTCGTAAATACTGTATTAAAATTTTAGCTGTAAGCTATTTGGACTGATTGAAAAAAAAAATGACTAACTCTTAATGGTCAGGGATTCGAGAACAAGACAAGACCAAAGATTTCGACGGGATCCAAAAGGGGAATATTGATCGGACTTCTTCATTCAAACTATCGGGTCTTAAAGATTTTCAGATCCACAAAGTATTTATTTCTATTTTCAGTTTCCGGACCCAGATTACGGCGGGAATGCCAGTGCTAGTCAGAACTCGGAGTATATTCTGAACCAATATGTTATTCATTTATGCCTAAATCTTATTATTTCCGAAGTTTCCGATTCACATTAGAAGGCAATCGTAAGGGTTACCCAGCAATACCACAAAGCTGTAGCTACACAAATTGCTGAATGACAAATACCCACTTTCACCAGATTCCGGCGAATACGAGCGACAAAGTGACTTCATAGGAAAACAAAGAAGGAGGATCAATTTTCTGCGTCTTCTTTCTTAAGACTAACCAAGACTCCAAACACCCGATAAAAACATAATGCGATACTTACTGAATTTCCGGTTTTCATCGCATTCCGTCGGTAGTACCAACCAAGCAGGAAAACAAAGCAGAGATATCGATTCAATATGTCAGCCTACCGAACTACTGACACTCTAAACCGCTCGGTAAAGCAATTACAAGAACTACCAAAATTCCGGGTTCTACCGGATCCCAGCAGGATAAGCAAGTTACATACGCTAGTCCCAAAAAAAAATTCTACCCCTATTTCGACAGTATCCGATTTCAGACAAAACTTTTCCAGTTTTTGCCGAATTCCGGACGGATTGCTTGTCCGACGCGAAAACAAACTTCAGGTATAGATTCATTATGCCTCCTTACCCCTGCATCGAAATCATCTTCAGATAAAACTTTTACTTTTTCCAGTTTTGGCCGGATTTCGGGCCAACTACCTATCCGGCGAGAACATAAGTTTCAGATTTGGATTCAGCCTGTCTCGTTATACCTCTCTTGTTAACTTTAAAAAATAGATATTTCGACCAAACACACTCCTAAATATAGGGGTAGGCTACGGGACCATCAATTAACTTGAACTGTCGCCTGCTTTATCCCAAAGGATGAAGATTAGCATCATTATGTCCTCCCCCCGACTTCGTTTTCATACAGCAGCCACCGCGTGATCAACGACCCTCGTCCAATACGATTTCTCAATGCCTAAGAAAGCTTACGCCAACTTTTAACTTCCGGCGCATCGATGTCTCTGGCCTATGCCGACGATGTCCTCCTTATAGCCGACCCAGGAAGGGCCTTGAAACAAACCTAGCTAGCCTGAACCAATCCTTCGGCGAGATTGGCCTTTCCATCAACGCTAGTAAATGTCAGTACGTTTACTTCAACGCTCCTGCTGCTCCGTGGAAAACCTCTCTTAATGTTGGAAGTAATGTTCAGGAAAAAATTCGATGGCTTGGGATAACGACTGCGCAGACCATGCGCAAGAATTGCAAGGAAGCCGTCAAGTCAGCCGCTAATGGAATTAGAATTGGTTACTGCAAAATTATGCTGAACCGTTCGATGTATAGCAGACCTGGGCTTGGGAAGTTATATACTGTCTTTTGCGTACCGTATGTAAACTTCTTTGCTCGACTACATTCTATACTCAGAAAAAAGGACCTTCGACGCATACGCTCGACATGGCCTACTTCAATCAGAGATTTCTGATGTACTTACTACGGTGCAGGCGGAACGAACCGCTACCCTATCCACCGTTTGTTAATTTCCGACTCATTGTTGACACTTGAAAACCCTCTCCTCCAATTTGACTTCTCCGACTGGAAACTTACCTGTCCACGACTCGAACGATGTGATTACTTCATATTTCTTTGTCCTTTTCTACTGCACTTACGCCCTTGGGCAGTGCGTTATAAATCCTTCATTCATTCATTCACACCAAGTTTAAACAGAATACCTCAGTCCCTTCGAGAGTTATTGTGCTACCAGAAAGACAGACCAACTTTACAAAGTCATAGGTATCCCGTCATTGACGTTTTGGGATCCCCAAAATGGGGACAGCTGAAGGGAAAAGGTCACAAAGACTAAAGGACGAAGTAATATTCTACTCACTTTCTTTCGGTCCATAGAACTTGACAGCAAACTCATTCAGACCCCCAAGAATAGTCACTTCATACTTCCTCTCAATACTGAAAAGAGAATAGTGAGTTTTTGGTTGAGAAGGAATTTTGACTGAAGACATTGTTTGCTGCAATAATTAAGAACAGGGGAAGCAAAGGCCAGCGGTACTCCACATTTCCACGACTTCTTAGGCCTCTATAACACCTTTAAAACCCATCTGAAGATGATGATGAAATTTTATTTACGCACTTAAGAAGAGGGATATAGCGCAGTACAGACAAAGAAAAGGAAAAAATACAGTGAGCTTTCCACAATGCAGTAAATACACAAGACGAAAAAAATAAACATAAAAAAAAGATAAGGGACTAATCAGGTCTAAAAAATTATCTTCCTGGATGGAATACAGAGAAATGGCCAAGGGCAGAAACGTGAAGGTCCTTGCCAACTGAAGATAACTTTGCACAAGGGTCAGAGCGCAAAAAAAGTTGCAGTTATATGGGAATTCCTATACGATCGAGGAAGGTACAAGAGAAATTTACAATATCTGAAATAATAAGTCCTGATACATTTTAAATCTTTTCGTCTCAGAATACCAAGAATTCCGGAAAGGTTACAGACTGAGGGAGATCACATAAACTGCCAAGGGCTTTTTTGTTATGCCTTCCTCTATTTGAAATTATTTTTTCCAAATCCGAAATCCATGTCTCTAAAAATTGCTTTACAATATCTTCTTTGGAAAGCAACCACTTTTTACCATTAAAGTTTGGCAAAGTTTTAACCCATAGAAATGTTTATTATTATTGTTTAGGGAGGGGGAGGGGTGGGAGGAGGATGAGAGCTTGAAAACTGTTACAGTAAGTTTACCAATAAAAGAAAGTCAAGTTCATTTGGCTATTTGAAAAAATGTGTAGTTGCAGAAGATATCTGCCGGCAGCCTTACAAAATAAGTATTTACAGAAAAATCTGCTTTCAATCACAGAAAATATTAACAATGCCAATGACAGTATTGCTGTCTCCTCCTGGGTAGCTCCTGTCCTCCTAACAAATCGGAAATAATGGTACATGGAATGGCATCACTGGTAGTGCAAATCTGCCAACTATACGTTCTTCCTAAAAGATGAGGTGCCACTATTTGTTCCCTATGTTCTTTTGGGTCTGAGCCAACAAAAACTGTTTCCACAAATTTGTCTGATAGCCTACATTTTAAGGACTGAACTGCTTACAGAAAACAGCCAAAAGTGAAAACGTCTAAGCTGTTGTCCAAGCTGTTATTTTTCCTTTTTTATGTAAACCTAGCTCTAAAGAAGTAAGTGAACTTTCCCTGGAAAATATTTTCTAACAAAGGACTGAAAGGCAATGGTGGGTAATAACATTAAATCCACTTTAACACTTGGAAACTCTAGGCTATATAGTTTAATCCAACTCCCACCCTCACACTTCAAAACATAGCCTTTGCACTTCATGAAACTAACCATTAATTTCATGAAATTCAAAATTTCAACACGGCTGCCCACAGATGATGGGGTATGATCATTATAAGTTATTATAATTTCATTTTTTCTTACAAAGCATTGAAAGGAGGAAAGGTGGGTAATAACATCAAATAAACAGTTCTGAACACTTGAAAACCATAACCTACATGCAATTCATAAAACCAACATCCAATGTTGTCAAAATTCACAAATCCCAAAAATAGCTAAGCACAGAGGATGGAAAAAGATAGGCTACTAAAAATTTACCGTAATTCATCCCAATAGAGTTAAGTATGCAGCATATGTTTGATCAGCAATATCTACCAGAAATTAAACTTTTTCAAGAAGCATCAATTTTGGCATCAAATTCATCAGCACATAGGCTAGGCCTACTTTCCCTGGCAGGTGGCCTTCAAATCAACAGAATTCCTTCTCTGTCCAAATTTGTTCATCTTGCTGCTTGTTGCTGCTTGACCAATGATTCGGAAAAAGAAGCATTTTTAGAATTCCAGAGAATTTCTGAACAGAACCTTATCGGAATCTTATTTATGTCATCATGAGACAGCTGGAACAGTTGGCTGTCAGCAGTGTCAGCTGATGCTAAGTTTATTATTTTTCCCTTTCATTTGACTGCCTTACGAGCAAGAAAAAGGGGAAAATTAGGAAAGGAGTTCAAATGGGCATGTCTGTGTCCTCTCAAAATCTTGAATTGCCTGCAGAGCAACAGGAATGTCTGAGGGACAGATCACCTGCTGAACGACTTGTATGCAGCACCAATCCTCAAGGCAAACTTTCCTTACAGGTTTCAGGTTATCATACCAGATAAGAATCAAAGACAACAAAAACTTAGTTGAAGTGTCAAAAGCAAAGAGAAAAGTTTAAGCAACAGGAAATTTAAAGTAAAGACACCAGCTTCCCATGGATGAACCACTTACAGCTTGATAACATCCGTATCCATTCGCCTTTTCCCAGCACTTGGTGAAGACATTCTCAGACAGTAAGAGCTGAACTTACGAAAAAACAAGCAAAACTTTTTGCAATATTTCTATCTTCTCCTTCTTCGGAACAATTTGCTGCGTCACAAAAACAGCGCCATCACGAATACTCGGTAAACTTCGTCATTCGTAGTGAATTAAGCAGATGGCGGAAAACAGCTTCGAAATTTCAGCCAATCGTAGAGGGGCAGAGACCAGAGAACGACAATTCAAAACTTTTTCTTTCAAAAATGGAAGCCGCAGGGGTCTCAGCTTGGAGCCCACGTGCTTGAGAATTTCAAGAAGAAAAGGCACAACTTACCCAACATTCGCAAAGTTTTTGTATTTCTTGTCAACAAAAATGTGCAACAGAGAGAATTTGTGCAAAATTCAGAGCGAAAGCTGAAACAAAATTTGAAGAAAAATATGCGAACTTGAAACTGTAAGCTTTGGGCACTATCCAGTTTATCCACACTGAACGAACAACCCGTTTCTATTAAGCTGTCGCAGAATTTATTTATTTTCTTTCATTTCCTCCGCTTTTTCAAAATGGCGGGTTAGAAATAAATTACTTACTTACTTACTCAGAATAATTTATGTTGATCAGTTTACGTAGCATTATCTGTTCGGTGCTGATTACTGTATTACCATATGTGTGGTTGTGTTCTATCGAATGCAGACTATAAAAATATCTATCAAGCGAATCAAAATAATATGCACCAAAATGACTATACACTTTTCTTACGGCAACGGCCTATGATGAAATGATCACTGTTCGCAACAGCCATCCATCCACGAACATGATTGCGCGGTTGCCCCTCCTCTCGTATTTTTCCTTGGTTTCTATTAGGGAGCTACGACTAAGACTGATCCTAGTTGAGCTTCGCTAGTGTTGCGGAGCAAGATTTCTGGTTTAGTTTTATTATCGATTTAACACTGAAATTGTCATCCCTCAAAACTTTTGAAACAAAGAACTCAAGAACCAACACTCAAGAACAAAATTTCATAGAGACAACTGATAGCATATTCCTTAATCACCTGATCAATGGCCATCGCTCAGTCGGTTCAAAACGAAACATAACATTGGAGGAAGGGATCCAAAAAACACATCCGGCTCTGCAGCCAGTTGAATTTTAATCTTTTAACTCGTAGATATCGTGACGGATAAAAACTTGGAATATAATCTTATATAACATAACTAAGCTTTGTTCAAACTGCTGCGATTTCGGGTAACATTCTTCGTTTTGCGTAACCACACAAACTGTGGGGCAAGCAACGCATACCATTGCGTTTTGACGCGATGTCCTTGACAAATTTCAATCGTCCGACAAAACCCATGCGATTATGGTGGAGGGGGAAAGAAAGAAAAAACAAAGATTTTTTTTCAAGACCAAAAGTTGCTCTACGGTTTTCGGAAGAAAACATTGTAATCTTTGAATGTTTGGAACACAAATATCTTCTGAGTAAATCTTCACTCAAGTATACAACCCGATTTGAACTAGACGACCATGAGACATGCAGTTTGGCTAGACTTCCAAAAATAATATTATCTCCAGGGTCTTCAGAGTAAACCTGAGGTTGTCTTCCGATGGTTGTTCTGTCCCTTGCAGATTCATTTTGACAGACATTCCCACTTAACTACTTCCATTCAAACGCGGTAGGCTCTGGCTAAAGGAAAAACAAAAAACATACTTTTTGGCCCCAGGCAAGAGTTCTAAGAAGCTTTAAAAAGGTAATGCCATATTCATCAATCCCGCTTAGTCTCACTTTCCGTAAAAACCGCAGAGTTTTGGCCGTTACCACCTTCTGGTAATAAGCTGAAATCGGAGGACTAGGAACAACAAAATAAAATAAACCACGGCAAAACCAAAAGTGTTGCTCCGCAACTCTTTAAGCTGAACTGAGCCTCGTTTTTGTTGCAATAATGCTGCCGCTTCGCTGCTGTAGCACTTTTTCGCACGATTTCTTCTTTGTTGATGGAGCTGCACCTTGCAGGGAAGCACGGACTTGGTCGGTAAGCAAGTCAGATATCCCCGAGAAGTGCTGCCGACTTCCTTGGAAGCACTGCAGTGCAAAAACGAATGTAGAAAGAATCAGCTCAGAAGCGGCCGAGAAGTGGCGCTGCAGATTGCAACAGAAACGACGCTAATCAGTGCTACTTCTAGTTTCTACTGGAGCCATCACCTGAGAAAGTCCCAGTAGAAGGGTCCGAAACGTGATGTAATGATAAAGCTGGTCCAACTGAAGTTTCGCGATAATGCTATCAGTGCTTTGTAACTAATGTTTGCAGGTTCTTGTCTTTTCGCTACAGCCTGAAGAGGACCCTTGCCAAGAGGGGCCGAAATATTCCTTCAACAACTTTCAGTCGATTCATCCGTTTATCGCCATTGAGTATAATTCGCAATCAACTGAAGGAGTACTATTCTTAATTTTGTCGAAGAGATTCAGGCTGAAACGGGTGAAAAACCCGATGACAAATTTATCTCAAAATAGTAGTGCGAAGTTGTACGAAAAACTGATGCTACTACATGCTTCTACTTCAAGGCTACCGTGTTACTGCATACTACTGCATGCTACTATTAGCAAGACTGGATGCTACTATGGCAAGACAGGGTGCTACTGGATACTACTACTTAAGAATGGACCAGTCTGGGGTGCATTAACTTACAGTATTCTTTGCTATTATATAGTATTACATGCAACATTTTCGTACAACTACCATACAACTACGCAGGCTACAAATTTTTCATCGGGAAGGGCCAATGGCCGTGGGGAATTTTAGCGATTAGAAACTATTTACAAAACTACAGCACCACAGGCGAAGAACTGTATGAACTTCAACAAACATCAATACCGACTTTTACAAGATTAAGCAGAAGGTCATTCTTAGGCTAATAAAAGCAGATCGAACAGGTTCGTCATTGCATCTTCCGCTGAAGGGCGCGAAGCCCTGCAACATCTTCTTATTAGAAAATTATAGAAATTCTTCTATAATTCATGGTAATTCGTGCTTATTTTATAATTGTTGAATCCTAGTTCTGACATACGTGTAATGTGCCGTCATTCGTCGAAATGCATAATTCGTCGTAACTCTTGTTTATGTTATAGTTATTTGATTTTCAGTTCTGATATAAGTGTAATTGTAAATGATCACTTGCAGTGATTCGAATTGTATATAAGTTTATTATTTATGACAAAATTATGACAAAAGATTTTGATGTTACTATATTTATGACGAAAAATCCAATGTTCGGCTTGCCCGCGAAGGAATTTTGAAAATAAATTGAAAAATTGAAATTGAATTGTAACCACTGTTCCCTAGACAAAATGAACCGGAGCGCCACAGGCAATTTTTTTTAATTTTAAGTTAAAATCGCGTTCAATTCTGGCAAAACTCGTTTATTTCCCATAAAATACTAGGTTTGCATATGGCTCATAATCCAAAGCCTAAAGCCCCACATAAATGACGCGCCATTTCAATAAATAATGATTTCACTAAATGCGTAACACGAAAGGCGTCGAAGGCAATTATGCTGGAGACACGTCTGAGTCTGACCAGGGCGTCTTTTTTGTGGGACCCAAATGTAATTAAGGGTTACCTGACTGACAGGTTTGTTCATCAGTCTATGTCCATAACAGCTCCCTCATAGTTCAAGATACTTTTGGTTGGTGCAAAGGCTTTGCACCCAAAAAGATTAAAGGTCAGAAAATTGAGGAAAAAAGTTTGAAGTCAGGTCGAGTTCGAAGATGGGGTGGTACGATACTCGACGGGAAATGCGAGTGGAAGATATCCGACTGTCACAAGACTTTACAAAAGGCTATAGTGAACCCAGCCTTTTGCCTCTTCGTACGTCGACCGAAAACTGGTCATTTGCAGGTGAAATCAACACTAAAAGATACATTTTCGAAATTATGAACTGAAGACATCCGACCCTCATTGTATAGAAATGTAGGTAAAAACTGGACTGAAACTCTTTTGGACTATTTCGTGCCATAGGAATAACAAGACAAAAGGTTTCGATGGGATCCCAAAAGTTCAATATTTATCCAGACAATTGGGTCTTGTCTTTGCCAGATCCAGTCTTCGCCAGACTCCTTGAACATTTTACTACTAAAAATTTAGAAACAGATTAAGGCCAAATAGCTAATCATCTGAGAAAACCAAGTTCAGATATGAATTCACCATGGGTATAAGTCATATCTATTTTGACGAAACAGATCGAAACTTCCTGCCTTCCTTCTGCCAATTTTCCAGTTTCGGCGGAATTCCGGAACTACTTGTCCGGCGAAAAAAAAGCTAAAAACGAATTCAGCGTATCTCCTTACCCCTATACCCAACAACTAATCAACTTCAAATAAATATTTGACTTATAACAAATTTTCCGGTTTCAGCCGGATTCCGGGCGAACTATATGCCCGGTTAAAAATTGATTGTCATATACGGATTCAGCATCTTTTCTTACCCCGAAATCGGACATCTAATCAACTACAAATACAACTTTTGCTTTTAACAAATTTTCCGGTTTTGGCCGGATTACGGGCGAACCACTTGTCCGGGTAGAAAATGATTTTCACATCAGTTTTCAGCATATTTTCTTATCCCTAAATCGAACATCTAATCAATTTCAAATAAAACTTTTTCTTTTAATACACCGTCCGGTTTTGGCCGGATTCCGGGCGAACTACTTGTCCGCTGAGAAAATGGCTTTCATAATCGTGTTCAGCATGTCTTAATCGACTATCTCATTAGCTGTTTAAAAATATTTTGGTTGCCCCTTATTCTGAACCCCCACGCCTAAATGTAGGGCTGCAGAGCCCATCTACGAACTCGACCTTTCCCTTGACCTAAAGGATCCTCACACCAAGTTTCATCAAAATATCTCATTCCCTTCGAGACTTATCGTGCTTACAGACGGACAACTTTTGCGATGTCAAAGGTATCCCTCCACTTACGTTTTGGGATCCCAAAAACAGACCACTTGCGGGCGAAATTAATAATGAAAGACACGATTCGAGTGGATTCCAAGTGAATAAAAAATCAGGATTTGGTAACTGCATTGATGTCATTCTGACAAGCTCAAAACATACGAGGGTATAAATACCTGAGGCGGGGGGGGGGGGGGACTCGAACCGTCCCTGCACACACATGCAGAATCTTTCCTATAAACAATTCACACACCACAGTGAACCTGTCAATTACAGAGCAGCAAAAGGACAAACGTATTAGAATTGTAATGTATTTAAATATTCCATGGGCCCAAGTTGACTTTGAAGTTACAGGTTTGTTTCCTTCCCCGACGTTGACCCTGAAGATTGACAGCCTGACAAGGACCCTTGCCAAAAGGGGCCAAAATATCGCTGATGAAGCATCGTAGCTGACGTATCCGTTGTATGCATTCTTTGAATTTATGTAATGTATTACTAGATTTGAATGATTACAATAAACCTCGATCTTAACCGGCTTAGAAGCGGAAATCACAATTCGTTCTTGGACTTTCCTCGTCATTCAATTTCAGTCTTTCGGAGTTCCTTTGTTTTTCAACATGTCATTCAGCTTCCGCTTCTGGAGCTCAACTTGCAGATCCATGTCCCCTAACGGTTTGTAGAATAAGTGTACCGTGTGAGATCCAAGGAACATTGCTATCATCGATGCTACTGCAAACTTTGTGTAAGCTGACCATGTTACACCCGCAGGCATTTTTCACTGAAGTCCAAGTTCTTCCCGCGCTATTTTTTCAGCCTGTTTCTTCTTATAGGTTGAATCTAAAAAAGGATAACACATTTTTAATTGCTGAACTGAAGACATAAATGCTCCTCGACGTAGGCTACCTAATATCTAGGATAACACAATAATATCTATAAACAAACACCTGCGGAGTAGGCTAGTTCAGGTTTAATCCCTGACCCTGGTGCTGGTTATCTTGGCTGGTCCGCACATAAGGTTTAGGCTACCAGTTATTGATCTTGTGGTTATGAAAAAAATAAAAGGTTGAGACCGTGCTTGCCAATCGAGCGAGCATGATAATATGGCAGCTGGCTTTGGGTCTTAAGCACCTAGTCATTTTGGAGGAGGTGCTCGGTTTGCAGATCAACAACTTCGAGTTACAGCTCTATTTACATTGTGAACTTATCAGCGAGATCAGTCAGACCAGTTTGGATTTAAACAAGACTGAGCTAAGCCAATTTTCGAAGTGACTTCCAAACTGGGGAATCCACTTCTTGTAAGGCTGCTTTCTAGCAACAGCAGTGAGTAATGGAACTTTTGCTTCACTGTCATAACTTCAGGTTGAATACCGAGGGTAGCTAATTCCCAATTGTGGTGTACCTCTATACAAGGTCCCCAAGATGAGGTGGTGCTTTATGTTTCTTATCTTCTTTTAGGTCTAGAGCAGCAACAACCGCTTCAACAATTTTTTTAAGTACATCATTGCCTTCAGGAGTGAACTGTGCTATCTAGTTCTATCTAGCTTTAAAAAAGTAACTGAACTTTCCTTGAAAAATGTGTTATTATCAAGGATTAAAAACCAGCAAAGATGAACCATTAAATCCGCCTATTTTAGCACATAAAGGACATATACACATTTTTTCTTTCAATCCAGCTGGTCCCAGTCCTTGTCCAAGAAACTAACATCTAATGTCACTGAACTTTGCCAATAATAATAATAATAGTAATCTTCATTTGTTTCCATGATCGCGTTAGTTGACAACACCTAGCAAGTATTCAAGTATTCAAGTATTTATTTACGTACTAAAATTCTATAACACTGGACAACTTGGTTTATTGGCCTAGAAGGAAAATAATCTTGTGTAGGCCTAGCTAAACTACAACTTAAAGATTAAAGGAAATGAAACACAACTGAAAAAGACACATAAAGAGGAAAAAGAACAAAAAAGAAGAAGAAAAAAAGAAAAAGAAGAAAAACAAAAAAAGAAGAAGATTTATTGAGACAAAATGAGTAAGTGTATACGGGTGTTCTTGAAAAAAGTGCTGAAATCTGTTGATTGGTGTAGATGTGTGGGTATACTGTTCCATAGTTTAATGCTTTTGTATATGGCAGAATTTCGGTAGGCAGTTGTCAGTCTTAAAGGAAGAATAAATTGACGGAGAGTAGAACGTAGGGAACAATTTTTGTGTACAGTACGGCAAGGTGCGTAATAATTTTGGAGAGAAGCAGGTAATTTTTCGAGTGAAGCAGAGTGGGCCAGGCGAAGAGTCTGAGCGGTGATTATCTCGCTGAGGGGTTTGGTGCCCGTGTCATTATATAGTTGATCTGTTTGGTACAGTTTAGGCATTGGATCCTAAACTAATTGACAAACTTTACAGACTTCCAAACTAAAATGTTCAATAAAATACAGAAACAAATGAAGGTAGGTATCCTTCTGTTCTACTGCTGGGCAGCTGGACAAGCTGAGATCTATCATTATTATCATGTTGTCTCAGCCTAGTTTGCGGGTGGGATGGATCATGTCTCACAGTGCTGATAGCTCTACTCAAGACAAACATCAGATTGCTCCAAGCTAAATCAAATTTGGCTGATATCCAATCATGCTATAATGCTCACATTGTGCAACCACATAACAGGAATTACTGTTTTTCAAAAGAAAATTAAAATGTACAGGAGCAAGCTAGGGAGACAAATTTGACTTCAAACTAACCCAAAATGTAGGAAAATAATAATCCTGGAATTTGAAAACTATTTTTACAAGATACCTTGCTATTGGCACCACCCTAGTAAACTTGTGTTAATAAAAGGCTAAATCACAAGGATCACAGATGGAACATCAAAACACATTGATTCTAACTGAATTTATTAATAAATGTCATCCATTTACTTCTAATTCTTTTTTGAAGGATGAGCTGGTGCAAAACAAAGCCAAAAAGAGCAAATACATATGACAGAAACACGCCAGCGCAAATAATCAGGCTCAAGCTATTTGGATTAATCTGGTAGTATAAATAAATCAGCAAAAGGTGCAAAAGAAAATTGGAAACAGATGGTGGTGCAAAAACAATTTGGCCATGGCGACAGGTGTTTAGAAGATGGAAAAATATGAGGTGGTAGAGGATAATTAGACCTTTAAATCAAGGCCAATTTTGCAGATTAGGTAAGTGTAGAGGCTGGAAAGAAACAGTGCGAACTGCAGACGCATATTTCATTCACAGGGGATGGCACTGCCACAAATAGCATGGTATCCTGAATGGCCGTCATGGGGGCACCTATGCAGCATCTATGTGCCATAGATCCCACAACTATTCAATCTAAGTAAACTCAAACTGTAATTTATTTTTATTGGTGAATATATACTTGAATCCATGTAGGCTACGCAACCGAGCTGCCTGCAAGATGCGGATCGTGTTTATTTTTGGCGTTCTACAACCATGTCACAGAAAAATGACTTATGTTGGGTCCCCCATCAGATGATGCCACGATTGTACGGTATTCCACATTCATTTATATGACACCATCATGGGCTAGGCTACTTACAAAAATTTACTTCACCAACTCTCCAGTTTATCATAGAAAACTCTAGAGCTGCTCCAAGCCCAAAGAAGATCGGCAGATACCGATACACACCGAAAGTTTTCTTTCCTGGCCACTTTTCAAGGAAATTTATTAAAACCCTAGACCTTCTAATCCTCATAACCACAACGTAGCAAGCATTTAAAAAATGTGCGTGGAGAGGAGTTTCTTGACGGGGGGCTCAACTTCAGGGTACAATAGTTTCTGTTAACAGAATCTTTTGGCAGAAATGTTGTGATATCAAGAACCGCTCCATTGGTATTTTTTTTTGCCCCCAAAACGTTTGTGCGATATCTATGACTTCGCAAAAGTTGTCCATCGGTCTGTTAGCCAAGTAACGCTCGAAGAGGCTGGGGTATTTTTTTCAACCATCGGATCAAAGAAGATCAAGTCCGTAGATTGGCTATGTAGCCCCATATTTAGAGATGGAGGAGGGGTTTCAGATTAAGGGTTGAAAAAATTTGTTTCCAAGCTAATGAGATAATCGTTTTAAGGGTAAGGAGTACTCCCCGAATCTAAATTCAGCGGCGGCGGAAACAATTTGGGTCGTTTTCTTTTGGCGGCGAGCCGCCGGAAAGTTGTCGGCGGTGCGCCGCGGATTTATCGGCGTTTGCTCTAGTTTCACCATTTTGCGGGTTGTTTTTTAATTTACCAATAAATTTTTGCAATTTTTCTACCACAAATCGTCAGCGTTGTGATGGTACTTTCAGTCTTTGGTTAAAGTGCCATATAGCGATCGTAATGGTGACCCGATTCACAGGAGCAGAGCGATATTCCGATTATAACGCGAATCGCATCCGATCACGGGGGCGAAGGGGGACTTCGAAAATTTCGGAACGTTGCTATAGAATATAAGGATTCTACATCTGGAACATGCCAACACTTTGGGAACATTCGTCGCGAAGGAATATAGGGATTGGGATGAAACTAGGACGGTACAAAGCTTATGGGTGTCAGATGTATGATTTTGAAGTCCGGACCGAATACGACCTTGGTGCGTGGAGCTGGATTCAATTGGGGAGAAACTTGGTGGTTGCTCTAGATGCGACCTAAAATTTCCGAATCAGATCCGACTTCGGGGAGGGGGGCGGATTTTAACATCCTCCGTTATATATATCGTTTAACATACGTAGCGTCTAAGAGTTAAGGAACCTAGATCGGGGGGAGTTGGGTGTCATCGAGATTTTTCCGGATGTTCTCCGATTCAAGGGCGAATTGGCCTTATTACAGTTCAGCGCTCCAAGTGGACTAGTTTATGTTAGTCCCCCATTGAAACTAGTCCGCTTGGAAGCGCTGAACGGGAATAAGGCGAATTGTTTGGTATTAAGTGCCGTAGAAGCAACATTTGCGTGTCCGAATCGCATCCGACTACGGTGGTGGGATGGACGGAGGGGCTCGGTAACATGCGTAGAAACCAGATAGATGGAAGGATTGGGATGAAGCTTGGATTGTGCAAAGGTAACGGGTCCAAGATCCGGAAGGGCTTCCATTCAAGTGACCCGCTGGGTGATAGGAGCAAATTCCCTAGATATGATAACTACGTGTCCAAATCGCATGTGGACACGGTGGTGGTTGAGGGAGGTTCCGGAAATTTTCTGATGCGCATAGGGACCAAAAGAAGAGAGTGAGAAACTTGGAAGGCACACATGCCATGGATCCAAACGTGCCATTTGAGATCTGGAGTCCGGACCGGATGCGACCTGATACTTTGTAGATCGAATCCTACTCAAGTGACTTTACCGTGAAAAATCAGCTGGTTTATTTGTCACAGGACAAGTCCCTCGCGTAAAATTTCATCTACTATTTAATCCCGTGACATGGGGATGTGAAGTGCTTAGATAGATTTATCTTCGGCGGGATCACTGATCCTTTGGCCTGCTTCTTCGTGACCATTATAGTGGTTTGTGAACGTGAACTTAGTTCAAAAGCCCCTCTGTACTTCAGTGGCCTTAAAAGCCGAAGGTCCTAGGTTCAAATCCCGGCTGTCTAGGAACCATGACCGCTTTCGCGATGCACGCAGGCCAAACGGTCCCGGATTCCCCCTCTCTCCACCCACACACAGATGGTCGGATCCGGAAAAGAAGGCTTCGTTGACTATCAGTCAGGTCCTTTATAGTCGTTCATAGTCCTAGCTTATATGAAAATGCCGGAACTAGATGCAGAATTAGACATAGGGATAGACGAACCGACGGAGAGACATCATGGTCGCTACATGGCGCTTGAGTCGAAGGCTGCAAGTGCTATACAATCCTTGAATACTTAAGCTATACCTGCTGTGGTACTATTAACAGAACTGTTCAACGGAGGAATCTCCAGTAATCGAGGGAATTTCTGGGGAATCTGGAATTCTCCAGAAATCGAGGTTTTGAAGGGAATTCCAAAGTTTGCCAAGGTTCAGTGAAACTGCGCTGTCGTCCAGAAGGAATGACAACTTTCACTATCCTAGCTTGTCCGGAAGTGTCTGAACTAGCAAAAGTTGGACAGAGTGACGACCCGACAGGCAGCACGAACGCTATTTGGCACTTGAATTTACACGGTTTGGAGCCAACATACAAGGTAGAAATTGTCATTCCTGCACTGCCGCCACAACCGAAGACTTTTTTGTTAATGCACTAAACTTGCTCATGAGCAAAAACAGAACCAACAACCTGGAGCTTAGGGAAGATAAAGCTCAATGGAAAGAGAATCTGATACATATAACCTAAAAAGATTCGGCGTCAGAATATCACCGGCGTGCCACCACCGCCGACACCGCCGACCCCAACGACCGCGCGCCTGCGCTCCGAAATGTTTTCGGCGGCGATCGCTGAGTTATTTTCGGCGGCGCACCGCCGACTTTCGGCGCAGCTTCGGTGACTAGTAAGGAGACACGCTGAAATCGCTGAACTTGGTTTGGCTCCATCTAGTTCTCAGCTGGTTGGTTATCACGTGGCTTCTCGGGTCAACGAAACATGCGAGAAAGTAAAAGGCGTTATTTCGCGACAATCCCGGATTACAATCCTAGATAGCTGATTCGTCAGAGGAAACAGCGAATCGACTTTCTCAGAACACAAAACGACAATCTGACGTTCTTGCTCCGTTCCAAGATTCCCAAATCGACGATCCAAGAACGAATCCGGATTGCCAGAGAAAATGATTTTTCATAATCTGGATTTAAAACCTTTTCTTTTAATTATTCCTGAAGGGGAAGGTTAGAAATAAATGAGCTCATTAAGCATTAATTTGTGAAAGAATGGGACTGGTGATTGCATTACTCCTGCATTTAAGCACGCCTTTTGATATAATTTTTTTTTTCTACGGCCGACTCAGAACAAATGTACTTTTATCTATTGTATTTTGGAGGACTGCTACTTTTTTTCGAGAGGGTGGAGTGGAAGCACTGCCCTGGAAACCTGTATTTTTCTTAATTCGTTGTAATATTGGTAAATCTAGTTATTGTTTTTTTGGCTTCTCTCATGTTTTCGTTTTTTGTCTACGTATTATTATATTAGATTTATTGCCCATCGTAATGCATAAACGTACGAAAAGACGGAGTAACTATATGAAGAAGAAGAAAAAGAACAAGAAAGAAATGAAAAAAAGGACGTTACTATCAACAGAAATAACGGAAAGAAGACAAGAAACTTAAAAAGAGAACCACAAACACTGACAGAATTTACACTGAATAAAGCAGTGGTTCCCAAACGGGGGTACGCGTACCCAAAGGGGTACGCGAAGGTTCCAAATTCCGAATTCGAAAATGAATCCTTGACCAGTTTACGGAAGATATTGAAATTGACGACCTTGCAGCCTCTAGTATCCAATTTATTTGTATATTTTTACACGGTAATCCCTTATCATTTATGACAATAAATGACTTCTTTTTGGCGTTCTGATCTTGACAGATCTTAGAAGAATAGTAGAATAATGATTCTACAAAAAGGGGTACGCAACCTTTTCGGACCTTAATTAGGGGTACGGGATACGGAAAAGGTTGGGAACCACTGGAATAAAGCATCTGCTGAGCTACATTATGGCTGCGCTTAAAGCGCTCTCGCCTTTCCAGAATAACAGATATCGGTCGTGCTACTCCATACTTTGAATCCTATGTTCTTGTGAACCTTGATGGGTAATAAAGTTTATTTGCTTACAATTGCTCAATTTTACATACAAAATTAAAAAATAGCACATAGCCTACAAAGAAGGAGCCGCATGGATGCCTTCACGCGAGTAAAACAGTACATTCAAACTGAGATCACGGAACGCAACATAAAAACCTCAGTTGAACCCAGCAGTGTGTGGCCATGGCAAACGACTACACAAATAAGACTCTGAAAAACTTCACACTATGGCCTATGGCTCAGGGACGGACGATCCAGTAGCTTTGTGCGGCAATACAACTGCATCATTCACATACATTTCATCTTCAACGGTCACGTCCTCACCTAAAACTGTGACATTTTCCATCCGTACCTGAAGAAAAAACAATAATGTTGAATAGTGTGATTAGAGTGAGCTAACGAAAATAATATAAGATCTGAAACCTAGCGTAGAAGGGACAGACGGTCTGAATACTCTTGATGACTATCTCTCCTTGCCGATGGAAAATCGCCGGGTACCTAGCGGAAGAGCCGGAAACGGTATCACATCTGCTCCCAAAGATCGCCGTGATTGGTTGACACAGGATCTGAGTAGTTGAGTTCGAGTCGTTAGTAAAACAATGAGTTTTATGTCATCGTGTTAGGTTTTACTGTTATTTGCTTCTGCCTAAACCGTAGCCGCTCCACTGAGTGGCCTGAAAGGAAGGGCTCTTCCTTTCAGCTCACTTATTGGATCCAGGAGTCTTTCAACTTGGTAGCGTCTAATCGAAGGCTTGGATTTGTTCGTACTGTTCTCGCTAAGTTCAGGTTCAGGACACGTTTATTTCACTCTACTCACTCTTGTGTTGTTCCTTCGAAGCTTCACCACTCTCTGCCTAAATATTACTAAAGAAGTCCCGACTATAACTCCTTCTGACGTCAATCCACCTTGTTCTCCTTTCACTGATCTCCCAGTGGTTCTCCCGTTCTAACCACAAGCTTTTCTCCGGAGTTCTATGCTTTACATTAGACTTGGACATGAGTTTGGAAACCATATTTCTTTTTAAATCTCGGCTAGGTTTAAAAGGCTCGTGACAATTTCCTTTTTAATTCTGACTTGGAATTAAAAGGTAAACCAGATAAGATTGTAAATATAAAGATATGAAAATCCTTCGTAACATTAGTGAGACATTTTCTCGTCCTCCCTGAGCATCACCGGCGTGTTTTCGACTTAGTCATATAGAGTATTCATAAGCTGTGAAAGCGTGCCATGTCGTTGTGTTCCTCACTAACTTATGGAAACGCTCTAGCTGCAATATCTTAAAGGGGTCTTTTGTCTCCATATAACCATGCATAGCTTAGTAACGAGGGGTGATTTTGGTATTTTTCATTGAAGAAAGATGAGAATCCTACAAATGATAAGATTTTGGTTGAGGATAATTGAAGTACCTAATGGCCAGCTCGTAAAATCAGGTTATGATGAAATGGTTCAAATGGATAAAATATCATGATGGCTTTTTTCCCGAGGTTTTAAGACACGTTCAGATGACCAAGAAATTCAAAAATGGTGGTCTGCATTGGATGAGTCACCGAGTTTAGTTTATTACAGGCAAGTTCGTGAATTCGGAATCGGTAGTGAATTTTATTTCAAGTTAGGGATACCATTTAAGTTTTTAAACTGTTGGATTCAGGTGCGAGCAAACTGTTTACCGCTATGTGGTGGTAATTCGTGGAATTCTAGGTGTCCGGATGAGTAAGTTTTTGTCCTTTTTGCCATCTTGATTGGGATGGTCTGGATCACTTTCTCTTCAGGTGCCAGGAGCTTTCGCACTTAAGGGGTTCCTTATTTTCTGGAAATGGTGTGCAGCTTCTTGGTATCTTACGATCTACGTCACCAAGAGTGATTGTTTCTTTTGGAAATTTTGTCCAAAAGGCACTCGAGTTGAGAAGTGCTGTTTCTTATTTTGTTATTTTGTTTAGTTTCCTATGAGTTGTTTGTTTACCCAGAATGGCCTTTGGGTTTTTCAATACAGATATATATATATATATATATATCTCATTTGAAAGTGGAAACTTTCCACAGTTAGGCTACAAGCAATCGAAAGTAAGTCCCCCTTTTTTTTTTTTTTTTTTTTTTTTTTTTAGACCCGCGTAGCATCTTTTCCAAGCATTTTGATTATTTAATTTTTGGGCTACGACTCCTCCTCCACTCGGTGACGTTAATATTTCCTTAATCTCTTTAACGTCACCTACTTTTTCTAGACAAACATACACACTTTAAACTTTAATAAATTTTAACTTCTCCATTTCAACTATTTAATTTAATTTTTTTAATTTAAATTTACCAATCTTAATACTTATTTATTCTTATTTTATACAGTTATAAACCTTTTTCTACGAATCACCACCTCTACACACAAAGAACTTCTACAAACAAAAACGAAACAAACACCACCAGACAGAGTCCCATGTTAGCTAAAAAATAAACTCCAAAATCCATAATTGCAAACCGCTGTATTTACTATGATCTTTAGCCTATTGTAAATTTCAAAACAAAACACACAATCTTCCAATCTTCCAATCTGCCCCTAAACCATATTTATTTTATTTTCCACATTTTCTAAACAATTAACTTTAATTTTCACAATTCATTTCCCCTTTAGTCCCCTTCAGAGGTAGTATGTAAAAAAAATTAAAACAAGACCGATATCACTTTTTACCAATTTTATCAAATTGTATGACTTCACATCAGATTTGGAATAATCGATCAAAGTATAAAGTTCGAGGTCAATTGAAAAGCAAGCCGCATAACGCCTCCCCCCCCCCCAATCATTTGATTGAATATCTGCTTACGCCCATAATTTGTAATACTGATGTTCCGCTGGCTCGTACCACGGTAACTGAATCTGCAATTAGTCGTTTTTGCAGTTACCGTGGTATCTGATACACGGTTGCTCTGCAAAAACGACTACCGTATTGCCGAAATTACACTTTTCGAAGTCACCCCAAAAGAAAAACAGATATCCAGTTACATCACTAAGTGCTAAACTTTTTTCTCACTAATTTGACAAAATTTGATGAAAGTGAGATGATTTTTCAGATACCACGATCAGTACACGGTCGGACCGTGGTATCTGAATATCAGATACCACGATAACTGCAAAAACACTTTTGCGAAAACGACTTTAGACCTTGGTATGAGATACCATGGTATCTACAAAAACGCAACTAATGCAAATAATCTAAAAGGTTGGGACGTATAAAAAAAAAACATACCCAGCGTCCTACTGAACACATCCAGCCGATGATGCAGCCATCTAACCAAGAGTACGAGCGGATATGCGCCCCTCTCAGTACCGTCGTTCGCTTAATGCAGACGCCCTCTTCAATAACCACATCTGGGCCGATGACGACATTAGGCCCTATCCGGCAGTTTGCTCCAATTTTGGCACTCGAATCCTAGGAGAAAATTACGATTTATAATTAAAGGACCCCTCGCACTATCTACTTATCTACTATACTATAATATCTACACTATCTACCAAATATTTGAATACTTTAAAACTAGGCTACTTTCAACAAATAACCCACGGTTTTGGCTGTTTTAAGCCGAGACCCGTTGAGTTATACCGAAAACAGGGAGACAATTTACATAACCAGTTTTTCTGATTCTCGCAGACAACCGTCGACAGCGTGATACCACATCGAAAGTAGCAAAACACGGCAAGTGAGAAAATCAGCGTGGTTCTGTTAGAGCGGTTAGAATGGTGCGGTTTAGAAATATATGGTGGGATTATGGAAGTAGGTTGCGTTATTATTATAAGTAAGACAGGTTCTTTAATGGAACCATATAAATGGCACCATAAGACGTTAAAAGCCCCCCCCCCCCCCTCTCTCTCTGTTCCAATGAGCTAATCTACCGAACTTTTGGTCCGATTGTGTTTTCTCATTTGCGCCCGATATGTAAATGAAGTCATTCATTAACTATTTATTTCCAATAAAGTTTAACCAAACGAGCTAAGATACGACAATCTAGTTACCCATCATGGGGGCTTACCATTACGCAGCCGAGATTTGGGGATTTGGTAAGTATGAGAAGTTAGAGCAACTGCAACTGATGTATTTTAAAAGAGTATTAGGAGTTAGTAATAAGATAAATTCGATAGTTCTAAAGGGGGATTTAGGCTTAACTAGTTTAAGGACAAAGAGATGGGTAAGTATGATTTCATTTTGGGAAAAGCTGCTACAGATGCCACGGGTTCGAGTCGCAAAGGCAGCGTACAAGGAAAGCATGCGGGATATTAAAAAAGATTCTTGGGCATCCCAGGTAAAACAGATATTAGACCAGTGTGGTCTGTCAGAACTGTGGAATAATGGTGATGGACCTGGGCTTCCCGTTGGTGAGGTGAAAAAGGTGGTGGAAAGTCGCTTGTTGGACCAGGAAATCCAATGTTGGCAAGTTGCCAAGGACGGGTCTGTGTCTTTAAGGTATTATGCAAAGATCAAAGAGATTTGGGGGGAGGAAGTTTATTTTAAAGCGGGATTGAAAAGGGAGGAAATAAGGGATTTGATTAGTTGTAGGGCAGACGGTCTGCCTCTTGGGGAGAGAAGGCGGTATATTGGGAGGGCAAAGGGTCGGTCCGGTCCTTACTCATGTCCGATTTGTGGTAGTATGGATGAGAATTTAAAACACTTGTTGTGTGAATGTGAAAATTTGAATGAACTTAGGTTAGAAATATTTGGAGTAAATGAAGGAGGGGTAGATGAAGAATGGATGTGTAGGATCATGGGAAATAGTTGTTTCATGAGTATTAAACAGTTGGCCAGGTTCCTCAGGGTAGCCCTAGCCCATAGGGATAGGTGCTTATAGAAGGTATTATTTTTGTTTGTTTGAGTTTATTTTTCATGTATTTGCCATGGCCTTTGGCTCTTAGTGTAAATAAATCTTATCTTATCTTATCTTATCTTATGTAGCCTGCGTAGTAGTATGGTCGTTGTACGAAAAAGTTGCATGTAATACTATGTAATAGCAAAGAATACTATCATTTAATGTGCGTCAGACTGGTCCAACCTTAATTAGTAATATCCAGTAGCATCCTGTCTTGCCATAGTAGCATCCAGTCTTGCTAATAGTAGCATGCAGTAGTATGCAGTAAAACGGTAGCCTTGAAGTAGAAGCATGTAGTAGCATCAGTTAGTACTGCATGCTACTTTTTCGTACAACTTCATACTACTATTTTGAGACAAATTTTTCATCCGGTATACCTCTAAATCCTTGAATATCTAGCAACTACATCGGCAAGCAACTCCCAGAGAATCTATATACGTGGCTCTCATCCTTGTTCACGGACATTTCTTTGAACCGGAACGTCCGGAACCGGCAATCCGGAACGTCTGATATCAATTAATCAATTATCCAAATAGCTTACAGCTAGCAGTGGAATAAAATATTTGCGAAATACACAGACCCGACACAAATTAACTAATACCCTTACAAGACATGACCAGAAATAAATGATGGGATGAAACTACGTAAAAACTGGGCAGAAGAATTAGCAGGATATGGAGAAAACTGATTGCAAGTATTCCTCTCGGACCGACGCACAGAAGACGTGGTGGAAGGGGGGAATCAATGACATTTGGTTAATTAGCTACAAACTCGACCTAAATCAAAGAAGAGGCGAGAAAAATCACGTTCAATCTCTTGTTTAAATTTGGTGGGTCGTTGAACTGTCAGAAGTTTCATAACAGATATCACAAGGAAGCACACTTTCAACCGATAACACTTGGGAAGTTATCTGTTATGATTTGCAAACATTATGCACTGAGCGTCATCCATAACAAGCAATGCCAGGAAGGGCCGAAAACCACCGAAAAAGCATTGCTGACTTTTCCGATATCACGATGACAAACAAGAAAGTCAGCAGATGTTTTTCGGTGGTGTTTCAGCTCTTCTTGTATGCATAATCTTTTAATGCGTAACGTTTGAAAAACAGCTAAAATCCTAAGTGTTAGCTGTTGAAACCGCGCATCCTTGTGCTACATGTTATGAAACTTCTGACAATGTGTGGAGCCGGTTATGTCGGGAGAGGATTTGTCCAACACCGTTAATTGGGGGGTGGAGGGGGAGGCTGCAATCAATTTTTTTTCTGACTTGTTTTGGCTGGAACTTGTATATGACACAACAGTCCTGATTTCAGTTGTGTGTTCTTTTTTCGCCTTTCTTGGACCAAGATTCAATTCAATTCAATACTTTTATTCCGGTGACAAAGACCTAATTGCACTAATACTGCATACTGCACTAAAATTAAATAACAATAAATAAAGTAAAAGACACAATCACACATTATGCAATGTTGTGCAATAACGCAATGTTGCAGCGCAAGTCCTTCGAGAGTTTCTAATTGCTGAAAAGTAGATTAGATTTGCCTTTAGGTGCTTTTCATCCAATCAACTGCCCGAGGAAACAGCAAACTCTCTATCCCTGACCCGCTTCAAGGGGGAAACTGATGAAATGTTTCTTTCCCAAATGTATGACCCTAAATGTTTTAAAAGAACTTTGTAGAGGCTTTGTGGCCTTATTTGTTTTACAATATATTAATTGCGGTTTTGCAGATACCATGGTATCTATTACCACGGTAACTGGATCTGCAGTTAGTCGTTTATGCAGTTACCGTGGTACGTATACGGTTGCTCTGCAAAAACGATAATTGCAGAAATTCCGCTTTTCGAAGTCATCCCAAAAGATAAACTGATATTCGGTCACATCACTAAGTGCCAAACTTCTTTCCCACCAATTTGACAAAAACTGATGAAAGTGAGATGACTTTTTCAGACACCACGACCAGTTACCATGGTCGGACCGTGGTATCTGAATATTAGATACCACGGTAACTGGCCAGATAGCACGATAACTGCAAAAACGCCTTTTGACCGTGGTATCTGAATATTAGATACCACGGTAACTGGCCAGATACGACGATAACTGCAAAAACGTCTTTTGACCGTGGTATCAGATACCACATAACTGCAAAAACGGCTTTAGACCGTGGTATCAGATACCATGGTATCTGCAAAAACGCAACTTTTATTATTATCACTATGGGACTTCGGTACAATATTTAAGGACCCCTCTTGCTAATTCTGACTTTTATAATAGACCTAGCTCCCTTGTGGGAGTATAAGCTTCCAAAATTCCCACCTTTCTCCAATGTTTCGTTTTGTGCCTACGGATTTTTAGCGCTTTCTCGGCTGTGCCGAGTTTTGCCCGTCAGACAACGCAAAGTTCGCCGGAATCTTAAACGTTTCGCTAACAACTCTTTCACATATAAGGATATGATAATCTTCTGTTTTTGACTTCTTTTATTTGCTTAGTTTTACAACTTTTTGACGGCGCGTTCAGTTTCAAACGTTTTGCGCTCAGCCGCCGCATCGGAGAGCAGGAAGGCTGGATAGAGTCGACAAGCTCTAACAAGAAAATCGCTAATTTCAGGAGTAATGGTGTTTTCGAAAATCGTTGTGTATAGTCTGTTTCGTAGGGAAAAGATCATTTCTAGTAAGAGTTGTGCTTTAAGTTCATGCTCACCACCAACACGTTCCCAATGAATGCAGGTCCAGTTTGCAACGTTTGAGGCTCTTTCTGCTTCAACGATGTCAAGTAAAGGCACATTCCGACGAGAAAATCTTTTGGCTGTCCGACGTCCATCCAGAAGCCTTTTAGCTCAAAGGCGTAGAGTTCCTGATCCTCTGCCATAGAGGGGAATACTTCTTTTTCTATGCTCATTGGCCTTAGCTGAAAGAAAATGAACATCAAGATAAGATAGGGATTCAACCGAACGCGGAGCTTCAATTTTAACTGTAACTGCTTCAATTTTAACTGTATTGTTCGTTTATCCGGCCAATACTGGAGTATGCTTGTCCAGTATGGCATTTTGGGCTTACTTCTGAGCATGTCTACAAGATTGAAAACATTCAAAAACGGGCGCTTAGGATCATTAATGGGGAAGGGAAGCTTCCTTACCATTATCTGCTTGGTAAGTTCAAGCTCACCACCTTGGACGCGAGAAGAAACCTTCTATGCCTTAATTTCGGCACCAAGACCCTGTCTGCGTCCCATTCTCCCCGAAGTCTACACACCCATCCGCAACAGACCACAGCGCGACAAGGCTCAGAAAGTACCCAAATTAAATCCAGTTCCCACAAAACATGAAAGGTACCGAAGGAGTTTTGTTCCAAGTTTTGTTGAATTGTACAACAGCCAGTAAACATAGTCACTATCTTCGTTGAATTGTTAGTTTTAGCTTTTGAAACTTTTAGTATGTTTTATTTTGTTTTATATATGTATTTTAGTGAAATTACTTTTGACATAACGATTAAAAAATTGATTTTGATTTAATCAGGAAAAAAATTAAATCATTTCATTAAAGCGAATTTTATTTGTTTTAGAAGTTTTTGCAAAATGTTCGCCGAATGAGTCCATTGTGTAAATGGTGGTAAATAAGTTTTGTATTGACTGATGAATTTGTTTACGAATTGTGTTGCAATTATTATTGAAATGACAAATTGATTCGAGTGTTTAGTTATGTTTGGACGTAGAAGTCAAATTCGGCGTTCACGCTGTGAAAGTTACTTTTTAGAATTAAAAATCTACTCTATTCTGCTCTACTCAATCACTCCAATGCTGGTTTTAAGTCCCCCACTTCAAACAGGGTGTATTCTGGACTAGCCGTTAAATCTTCAGTTTGTATAACGATTTGTATGAGTCACACCCCTATTAGATAGATCTAGATATCGCTTTTATTCTTCTCGAACTATCATGGTATGAACCAAATTTGTCGAAATCGTCAATATGTACAAACGTAAACACTAATAAAGATTAAAAGATTTCACGAAAGACGGTAAACTCTTTTCATACCGTACTTGGTCACATTTTACCTGTTGGAGTTTTGGGATTGCCACTGAGGCCACTCTTTCAGGTCGTTCACGAGCAGTCTCAAACGGTGGCGGAAGTATATATCTATTGATAGGGTGCTCAAGCCTTTTCTTACCAAAAGCTATGCACAGTTTCAACCTACGGGACTCAAGGGGCTCTGAGTTTAAATTTCTGGAGCAGCTCGTTATAAGGAATTTTGTGGGATCTTCGCATAATCAGTAGGGCACGCTTCTACATTCTTTTAGGAATCTTTCCGCTGGGTATAACCAGAACTCGGACGCTGCAATTTATTCCAGTCTTTCTGACTAGAACTGATTTTCTAATTTTCACCTACTGGACTCGAGGGACTTTCTGGAGCAGCTCGAAATAAGGAACTTTGGGGGATCTTGGCATAATCAGTAGGGCACGCTTCTGTATTCTTTTAGGAATCTTTCGCTGGGTATAACCAGAACCCGGACGCTGCAAATTATTCCAGTCTTTCTGACTAGAATTGATTTTCCAATTTTCATGTGGGCTATAGACAAAAATGCATTACCTAAGGATTTCGTTAAGAGGCCGATCAGAATCAATAATATGCTTGAAGGATCTGGCAATGAATATCCCCCTCTGGGACCCCATCGAAACCTTCGGTCTAGTTCAGGTAATGACATCGCAATTCGACGGATCACATACGCAATAAGGGTACAATAGTTGCGTTTTTGCAGATACCATGGTATCTGTTACCACGGTAACTGGATCTGCATTAGTCGTTTTCGCAGTAATCGTGGTATCTGATATACTGCTGTTCTGCAAAAACGACAATTGCCGAAATTGCGCTTTTCGAGTCATCCCAAAAGAAAAACTGATATTCAGCCACATCACTAAGTGCCAAACTTCTTTCCCACCAATTTGACAAAAACTGATGAATAATCAATATCATATTTCACATAATATTTCTGTAGGACAAAAATAACCTTGAAAGTGAGATGACCTGGGATCAGATACCACGATAACTGCAAAAACGACGTTAGACCGTGGTATCAGATACCATGGTATCTACAAAAAAGCAACTAATGGCTACTTTACCCGTATTCTGGCGCCTGGAATCTGCCGTCGACGACTAGAGAACAAACACTTCAGCTAGAATAAGCACTGGATACCAGAAGGCGAGTCTCGGCCGTTCGCTGATGGAGCCTCGGTACTGCGACGTCAACGCGTCCACAACAAGACACGCATTTCTCAACAAGATAGCTTCACGGAGGGGGTCTTGTTTCTTGCCTTATATTTATGTATGTAGTTGGAGTAGTATGAATAAATGAATGAATGAATCTCCATTTGCAATGGTCGCGTTTTTTGCCAAAAGAGATCGGAGGCCTCTCACCAAGTCCTCTGTCCTTTCTGCTAATTTGGCCGTTTTCTGGTAAGGAGGAGCCTAGCGCCGTTCTCCTGAGCAGATTGGCCAACTCACTTCGGAGTGGACCAATCTCCTTCCTCTACGGGACTGGGCAGAAAGGAGAAAGGCTTTGGTCCAAAAACGGTCAAAAGAGCAGTGACCCGATGAAAAGTTCTTTGACTGTTTAGTTGTATGGTAGTTGTACGAAAAAGTTGCATGTAATGATATGTATAGTAGTATGGAATACTTTGATTCCATTTAACATGCCTCCGATTGGGTTAGTCTTGAGTAGTAGTATCCGATAGCATCCAATCTTGCTGTAGCAGCATCCAGTTTGCTAGTAGCAGCATGCAGTGGCAACAGTTACTACTGCATTCTACTTATTCGTACAACTCCATCCGACTAATTCTCGAAAATATTTCATCGGAGAGGAGTAAGCACTTGGTGCCAAAAAACGGGCAAACGAACCAAGGCCTTGGTAGATAGGTGACAAAAACGCGACTAATGAATCGGCGAGTCGTTCGCGTATCAAGGCACACTTTATTGTCAGGGTGTAAACTAAGTTGTATCGGAATTCCATACATACGTGACATCAGGTCCATTTGATCTATTTCACCTCCGAGAACGAAAAATTGTAGTTTATTCCAATCGGTGATTATATATTTTAATAGTTGCGTTTTTGCAGATACCATGGTATCTGATACCACGGTCTGAAGTCGTTTTTGCAGTTATCGTGGTATTTGATACCACGGTCAAACACATGTTTTCGCAGTTATCGTGGTATCTGGCCAGTTGGTATCTGATATTCAGATACCACGGTCCGACCGTGGTAACTGATCGTGGTATCTGAAAAGTCATCTCACTTCCATCAATTTTTGTCAAATTGGTCGGAAAGAAGTTTGACACTTAGTGATGTGACTGAATATCAGTTTTTCTTTTGGGATGAATTCGAAAAGCGCAATTTCGGCAATTGTCGTTTTTGCAGAGCAGCCGTATATCAGATACCACGGTAACTGCAAAAGCGACTAACTGCAGATCTAGTTACCGTGGTAACAGATACCATGGATCTGCAAATCGCAACTAATATGCATATATAGAGCCGAGCGGCTAGCGAGGCGCCGGTTACGTTTACATTCCCACAGCGACCTAGGGACAATCAAACCCTATGTTGGGTCCTCCAATCGCACGACGTCACTAAGTACGTCATGACTGTATGAAATTCCGATACAACTTAGTCAACGTCTTCAGCTCCTTACCTCTATTCTCTTTAGCACACTGGGATTCAAGATGTACAGTCCTGCGTTGATCCTGTCGGAGACGAACTCTTGCGGCTTTTCAACGAATCTCTCAATTCGTCCGTCTTCTTCGCACACAACCACACCGTAATTTGACGGCTCCTCGACTTTTGTAACCTGACAGAAAACATATGAGACTGAAAAATTAAATGAAGAAATCCTGTCTGTTTTTCATGGCTTCCTTTCTGTTCGTCGACTGCGGCCAGAATACTCAGAAATGGACAATTGACTTAGAGACGAATAAAGAGATTACACCCTACCCGAAGAAAACGGATATTTCAACACCATCATCGAAAGTAAAAACATTAACGTTAGCACTGTGAACTATAGTACTTCCGACTTTGGTCCCGAACGAAACTATCGATGTTTGGTAACTATTCTAAACCTGTAAGTTTTTGAAAAGTTTTCCCGACCCATTCTTGGTCAATTAATTACGGTATTGGGGCAAAACATGCAAGTTATTGAAACGTTTTTCCGACCCATTCTTGATTAATTAATCACCCTTTTGGGGCGAAGTTTAATCAGAAATGAGATCGTAATAAGTATCGCATCATATTGGTCGGTTTGTATACTTTCGAGTCAAAGTCTGGCTCACTACTTGATCAATACTTTCATAATGACGCGGTTCCGCTTCCGTTGAAGAAGGTACCGTAGTAAAGGTACCCGTAATGACCTCAAGCGTGTTCTATCCTACTTACCGTAGTTACTACGCATGACGTCACAAATTCTGCCTTTCTGTCGTCAAGGCTGGAACGATTTTTCTATTTTCCAGCAGAATATCATGCCACGGGCGAATCCGACCAATCACGTGACAGGGATCCGTAGTTACTACGCTTACTACGCTCCCGAGTTTGGTAAGCAAATAGTTACTATTTCGAGAAGGCTGGAACGGTCAGCGTAGTAACTTTTCGTGAGGTTTGAACGGAAATAGTAACTAATAGTTACTATTGGTACGAGGGTGGAACACGCTCCTCATGTCACCGACAGCCGAGTGGCTGAGGCGTTTGACATTGACATGAAGTCTCCGAGTTAGAATCCTCGCCGAGACACGTGACATTTGAAAATACCAGTTCTGGTTCTTGTTACACAAGCCGAAGACGGTCCAGCTGTAAAAAGGCGAACGGTGAGCAAAAACGTCACCTAAGATAAGGACCAGCTTACCACAACCGTTCCCTCCTTTCCATGTGCCTTATGAAATCCCAGCATATCTTTAAACGGAAATTCGCATATGACATCAGAACTGAGGACAAAAAATGGCTCATTTAATTCTTCTGCCCCGAGAAATTCTTTCGCCAAAGCTAGAGAACCTGCTGTCCCAAGCGGCTCCTGTTCGTACGAGAATGAGAGCGTGATGCCAAGCTAGAAGAAAGAACATAATCCTGAGCCTCGTTTTTGTTGCAATAGCGCTGCCGCATCGCTGCAGCAGCACTTCTTTGCTTTTGCACAATATGCGTTTTTGCATTCACTTTCTTCTTGGTTGAAGCGGCAGCATCTTGCAGGGAAGCACGGACTTGGTCGGTAAGCAAGTCCGTGATTCTCGAGAAGCGCTGGCGTCTTCCTCGGAAGCGCTGCAGTGCAAAAACGGATGTAGGAAGAATCAGTCAGGAATCGGCCGAGAAGTGGACCTGCAGCATGCAACAAAAACGAGGCTCTGCTTAGTCGAATGATCGTATGAATATAATACCCTATGCTCGTGGGATCTTCTGTCTTTTCGACTACAAATTACTCCAATCTAGACAATTCTGTTTTCTGGGAATGCCTACTGCATATTCATCATGAAAACAAGGGTGGGTTGAAGGAATTTGAAACTGGAAGTAACAAGAAATGGAAAAAAATAACAATAGGGGTATGAACGAAGAGTGGATGAGTGAAATGATAAACTACGAAACTGAAAAGTTCCATAGCAAGAGCTAGAAGCTCGTATGGCAGTTGCAAGTTGTGCCAGAGGATGAAAGTTGGGAATTTGTCAATTCCTAGGTTTATTGTAATCCCCCGTCAGCAAAACCCTTGAGACATGAATGATCACGAGCTCTTGCGGTTATCATCAAATGTATCGTTTGGTCAAAAGTATTTATTTTTGCACTTTGCAGTGATGATGCGCACTCTAAGAGGGCTAATTAAACATTTGTAACCAAAACCCTTGAGGCAGAAATGATCATGGGCCCGGATCACGAAAATGTATCGTGTCATGTTTCATCGTCCTAGCCCACCTGAAAGTACCTTAACTCTGGACACCCCCCTCCCCCACACACACGCAGGGCCCGGACCCAGTCTGGTCTGTAAAAGACATATCCAGGACTTTTGCTTGTTATTTACAACACGTTTCATCTTATTAAGATCCGATCACCCGTTCGAAAGTTATACACACCTCAAATTCCACATTCCCCCTCCCTCCACTTCCCCCACGATGGTCGGATCGGGGAACTAACTATTTCCAAGTTAATCTGGTTGGCTTCCTGAAACGCATATGTGATAGATTATGTGGAAGTGTGCAAACCCTACTCCCTTCTTCTAAGCACATACACAACTGATACATTGGAGAAACGGAGACTGAACCTATGCCGCGAAATCGGTTAAAAAAAGTATTTCGCACCCCATCTACAATGAGTTTCTCCATCCCCCATACAACAATGTAAGGGAAAGGGAAGAGCGGGCAGTCTCTACGAAGGTCCAATATTCCAACCAGTAGCGGCCAAACACAGCCGTTACCAAAATAGTTTTATACCAAAGATTGTTGAAATTTTAAATAGCCTTTGACCATTTGCACGTGCTTTTAAACGTTTGTGTTATGACAGTACTCACCAATTGTGGTTTTGTAACCGTGAAAGTGCGAGTGAATACATTACAATTCTATTCTATTCAAACTAGTAAAACCCGGACCGACGGACGGACAGAAATTGCGAAAGTGCGAGTGAATAAATTACTATTCTATTCTATTCAAACTAGTAAAACCTGGACCGACGGACTGACAGAAATTGCGATTTGATTTCCTATTCCTCCCCCTCTAATAGCTGTAAACTAGCTCTCGCATTTTAGTTTTTTTTTTCAACTACATCTAACCCTTATACACTTGTATATTTAAAATCATTTCTGCCGATTGTCTTGCTAATTAATTAGGTTCTTCTTATAGATATTACTCACTTTTTGCGCAATCGCAGAGATTTCATTCTCCGCCTGCTGTGCTCTGTACGACACTGTCAAAATCACATGTGATACTCCAGCTTCCAACAGGGCTTCCAGCTGGTGAACAAGCATGGGCTTGTTTGCAAATTCCACCAATGGTCTTGGACGACTGAGCGTCACTGGTCTGAGTCTGGTGCCATATCCTCCATCAAGAATGATAGCCTTCATTCTGCCGATTATGGCACCTAAAAAGTCCACGTTCAATTCAATAAATTACATCCGTGATGGGCTGTTTCGTCCGTTTTGTTTTCAGTTTTACTGTTTTGCTCTTGGTACGAATTTCACTGCTGGTGCGATAAATGTGACCCGCGTCACTTACAATAACTGTTACAGAAAACTTCACTGACTCCCGCACCGTTGTAGCGCTTCGGCGATGTTCGTAAATAATCGTATGCCTTCGTTTTATGAACTAAAATCGTAAAGCCGGTTTGGTACTAAAAAGACGCCTTTTAAGGTCAGATAGGATCAGACCTGATCCAAACTCCTTCCACTCCTATTTTCCAACTTTCACTGCTTTTGTGGAAAAAAAAGGGAGTGATGAACTGGTGGTTCGTTGATTTTGTTACATATGTGGTTATGTGTAATATATAGTGATAATGTGTGATTTTTCCCTATATATATGGCTACGGCTGAAGAAAACAAATAAATAAAATAAATAATCAAGCACGTGCGCATGTGCTCAACATTCAGCAGAAAATACTACCAGTTCTGAGATAGGCATTTTCTGTACCCTCCAACTAGGCTAAAGCCAGCCTAAACAGGACAGAAAAAAGACAATCTGTTAATTTTTCGCTCTTAGTTTGAGTTTACATACTTTCACAGCCGGTTGACAGGGGAATATAACGAAATGGTAGTTGTTCAACAGCCACAGTGTCGCAACGAATAACGATGGTACAGTAGACGTATGCTAATTTGAACACTTTCTCAACTGTTCCTCTACTTTGGCTTTATTACTTGCATATAAAAAGGTAAAATGGAAAAGAAAAACAACAAACTTGATATGAGCTACTTTCTTTGATTTTGAATTTACTAAAAAGGTCCCTCCTCTTTTGAAGGCATCTGCAGGTTCGGACTGCCATCTTCTCCGTTGAAAGTACCTTCCTCGTGACAAACTTTCGAATTACAAAAAGCAAACCAGAGCCTTATTTTTGTTCCATGCTGCAGGTCCACTTCTCCGCAAATTCCGGACTGATTCTTTCTATGTCCGTTTTTGTACTGCAGTGCTTCCGAGGAAGACGGCAGCGCTTCTCGAGAATCACGGACTTGCTCACCGATCAAGTCCGTGTCTCCTGCAAGGTGCTGCAGTGCTGCCGCTTCAACCAAGAAGAAAGTGAATCCAAAAACGCATATTGTGCAAAAGCAAAGAAGTGCTGCAGCAGCGATGCGGCTGCGCTATTGCAACAAAAACGAGGCTCAGGTGTCAGTTGTTTCACTTTCAGCCGTGAATTAGCAAAATATTCAAAAAGTGACAAAAGCGTGTGTGGTTATTACAAGTATTCATAGTAAAAAATGACTAGTCTGGGTTTTAGGTTTTTCTTCGGCGATCGTCCGCTGTTAGCAGACGTTCACATAAGCATACCTCTACTGTAACTCTTACCAACTATTGACCAGAAGCTAGACTACAAGATTACGACAGAACCTGAAGCTATTTCTAAGCATTCACCGCGGTTTCTTCATTCAAAATCAGTGTTTTTCTTCCAAGCTGTAATATTGGGGGACAGTTTGTCAAGCAATAGGACGGCTAACGCGTGGACTGGTTCTGACATATTTATCTCATGATCAAAGCCTCAAAAGACACCAAGAAAAGCTGCAAGTAGAAGAACTCAAGAACTCAAGGCGTCATTTATTCTTTTCTCCCCCTAAAATCCAGAGAAAGACCGGCAAAAGTTCACACAAAAGAACATAAGAAATGAAAGTCTACAAACTACGAAGCCCGAAAGTATAAGTCTCGTTGTCAAATCGAGATATTTTTTGACACATAAAAAACCGAATCAAATGCTGGAAACTTTTGTCGGGTGAAGCCCAAAAGTTTAAGGCTCGTCGGAAGGCCCAGAATTTTTTTTTTACACACAACAAATAAAACACAATTCTGTAGATATTGTCGGGCGAAAGCCGCAGTTTCAGTCTTGTCAGTAAATCCAGATTTTTTACACATTGAAAATCAAATCAAACTCTGTAAACTTTCGTCTGTCGAAAACCGAAAGTTTAAGTCTCGTCGGCAAATCGGGATTTTTTGTACAGATACGAAATTAAATCCAGCAAACTAGTTCCCGACATAAATTGTCTTAGTCTTTACTTTGAGCTGCTGTGATTCCCGAACCAAAGTAGAAGTTTGGAGTTTCTGCATCGACTGTTATATTCTGTGTTTGAGGATACATACCACCAGGTGCAGTGTTGACCACAATCTTGTCATTCCTTTCGATTTCCGTAACTGTGATTCTCTTCACTGAATCAGATTTTCCTAATGGAATATCAGTGGCAAGGACCAATGCCCTACCAAAAGATTTAGTCTCATCAATTTGCCGATAGGACACGCACCGCCTTTGAAAGGTACTGAATCCGCTATTTAGTAAAGTTTGTATGGCTATTCCTCGTACGCACAGGTTTGTGTAGGCCTTTGATAAGCCTGCTTCAATGCTCAGGCTTGGCAATAACTTTGAAATGCCATGATGTCCAAGTGGCTTACACGAATACCATTTTTCATCAGTATCCACATTCACTTCTTGTTTAGGGTACACAAACAGACGGATCTTCTTTTCTTTCTTTTGCTTTTCAAGGTAAACTTCCTTAGGGTGCTTTGACAGATACTTCTTCATTGATTCATAAGGGCACATTTTCCCCCCTACTTCATAGATCTTTCCTTGCGATACTGGGCTGTCATCTTCTGACATGCCCTGGTTATCCTTGTCTTGTCCTGCTTTTGCTAACCTGAAATATCTTTTACCACTTGCATCTACCCCTTCTTCAATCATTTCGATTGTGAGGCTTGACATGGTCTCAACTCCTCTACTACAGAAAAACAGCAAAGTTTCAAATAAAACTTTGTTTAAAAGTCCTTGAGGATGGTCAGGGTCCAACTCTCCGGATTCATATATTTTCTTAATATCTTCTCCAGAAATGCTGCTCCTATGCTTTGGAGTTCCTGTTCCACTTAATTTCTTAAGCACATATATGTACACCGTAACACTTGAACGAAACGGTTGATCCTTTTTAATGTCAACTCTGGCTAGAGGGCCCTTTTCATTTTCCAGGAACACGCGCCGAAGCGCAGCAGTGTATGATTGAAACGAATTCTTCTTCATCAGTTCTCCTTTCTTAGTACGAAGGGCAGGATAGAAACCACTGAGAGCTTTATCCAGGTCGGCACATGTCATGTTGAAAATGTCTTTCGTTTTCATAGTCTCATACAGATAATCTTCAAAAGCTTCTCTGGCCAATTTATTTAGCCTTTTCGCAGATGCAGAGAACGTTCCGTTATTAAGGGCTTCACAATCTTCTTCGCTGAGGTGTCCAAATCTGGGTGTGTCCTTAGGAACTGTTCCTTCATCCGATTCTGCCTAGGAAAAGGAATCACTATTTATTTTGTGGCTATAACGAGAACATTTTCAAAAGTTACTCTACACTGTCAGCATATTTTTGTGTTTGAGAAGTTTTTTCCGTAACAAAAACGTCTCATTTTGCTTATAACTCCGGTATATTCTGTCAGATCCAGTTCAAATCTAGGGTGCAAGTAGAGAAGCAAGTATCTATTAACATTGTTTCCTTTTGACATGCTTATTCGAACTTTCTTTTTGCGACTTTCGGTGACGTTTTTTTACGAAAGTGTCTCAATTTTATTTTTAATTTTTGCTTAGCTTTTTTCAAGCTATTGACTAAATGAATGCTTTCAGACCTATAGACAGGGAGATTCTCGGTTGTTTTGTTTGGATAAAGAACTCCGATCAAGATTTTGATCTCCTGGCTACAACACTTTTTGTTACATTAACGTTTTTCCTTTAGCCGTGGGTGCCGGTGTTAAACGGCGTCCTCGCCGTGCCCTTATGGCCTAGGCTCAGAACTAGGCTCGGCTTCTGGTTTTGCTTTCTTTTGCAACGCAATTCGTAACGCGGTTTGCAATAAGCTTTGCCCCTAATCCCCCCCCTCCCCCCCGCCCGGGAAGAATAAGGTCTCCTTGCTTTCATTCATAAAATACACGTTGGTGATGTCGGCCGACAGTTCGGTTATGTCGGTGACATGGCTCCTGTCATAAAATAAAAGTCGGCAAGGTCGGCTGACGGTTCGTTCATAAAAGACAAGTTGATGACGTCGTCCGACGGTTTTATTCATAAAAACAAGTCGACGACGTCGGCTGACGGTTTCGTTCCCAAAAGACACGTTGGCTGGAGGTTCGGTTTTTGGCCAAAACGTCGGCCGACGGTTGCGTTCATAAAAGAAAAGTCGATGAGGTCGTCTGACGGTTTCGTTCATAAAAGACAAGTTGATGGCGTCGGCCGACGGTTTTGTTCATAAAAACAAGTCGACGACGTCGGCTGACGGTTTCGTTCCCAAAAGACACGTTGGCTGGAGGTTCGGTTTATGGCCAAAATGTCGGCCGACAGTTGCGTTCATAAAAGAAAAGTCGGCGAGGTCGTCTGACGGTTCGTTCATAAAAGACAAGCTGATGACGTCGTCCGGCGGTTTTATTCATAAAAACAAGTCGACGACGTCGGCTGACGGTTTCGTTCCCAAAAGACACGTTGGCTGGAGGTTCGGTTTATGGCCAAAGCGTCGGCCGACGGTTGCGTTCATAAAAGAAAAGTCGGCGAGGTCGTCTGACGGTTTCGTTCATAAAAGACAAGCTGATGACGTCGCCCGACGGTTTTATTCATAAAAACAAGTCGACGACGTCGGCTGACGGTTTCGTTCCCAAAAGACACGTTGGCTGGAGGTTCGGTTTATGGCCAAAACGTCGGCCGACGGTTGCGTTCATAAAAGAAAAGTCGGCGAGGTCGTCTGACGGTTTCGTCCATAAAAGACATGTTGATGGCGTCGTCCGACGGTTTTATTCATAAAAACAAGTCGACGACGTCGGCTGACGGTTTCGTTCCCAAAAGAGACGTTGGCTGGAGGTTCGGTTTATGGCCAAAACGTCGGCCGACGGTTGCGTTCATAAAAGAAAAGTCGGCGAAATCGTCTGACGGTTTCGTTCATAAAAGACAAGCTGATGACGTCGTCCGACGGTTTTATTCATAAAAACAAGTCGACGACGTCGGCTGACGGTTTCGTTCCCAAAAGACACGTTGGCTGGAGGTTCGGTTTTTGGCCAAAACGTCGGCCGACGGTTGCGTTCATAAAAGAAAAGTCGGTGAGGTCGTCTGACGGTTTCGTTCATAAAAGACAAGTTGATGGCGTCGGCCGACGGTTTTGTTCATAAAAACAAGTCGACGACGTCGGCTGACGGTTTCGTTCCTAAAAGACACGTTGGCTGGAGGTTCGGTTTATGGCCAAAATGTCGGCCGACAGTTGCGTTCATAAAAGAAAAGTCGGCGAGGTCGTCTGACGGTTCGTTCATAAAAGACAAGCTGATGACGTCGTCCGACGGTTTTATTCATAAAAACAAGTCGACGACGTCGGCTGACGGTTTCGTTCCCAAAAGACACGTTGGCTGGAGGTTCGGTTTATGGCCAAAACGTCGGCCGACGGTTGCGTTCATAAAAGAAAAGTCGGCGAGGTCGTCTGACGGTTTCGTCCATAAAAGACAAGTTGATGGCGTCGTCCGACGGTTTTATTCATAAAAACAAGTCGACGACGTCGGCTGACGGTTTCGTTCCCAAAAGACACGTTGGCTGGAGGTTCGGTTTATGGCCAAAACGTCGGCCGACGGTTGCGTTCATAAAAGAAAAGTCGGCGAGGTCGTCTGACGGTTTCGTTCATAAAAGACAAGTTGATGGCGTCGGCCGACGGTTTTGTTCATAAAAACAAGCCGGCGACGTCGGCTGACGGTTTCGCTCACAAATCACACGTTGGTGACGTTCGTCGACAGTTTGGTTTATGGCCAAACGTCGGCCGACGGTTGCGTTCATAAAAGGTACGTCAGCCGACGAAACCAATGTTTTCTTTCACGGCCGTGGGCGTTCGGGCAAGAGTTTTTCCGAGTTTCCGTATCAAGACCACGAGTTAGGTTGAGGGGCCTGAGCCTGATGCTGAATCCCAACAGACTCGCCAGCCAGTACGTGTATAATCTTGTCCTACCTTATAATTCTGGTTGGCGACCAGGGAGAACCTTGTACGGTAGGGCGGGGGGGGGGGGGGGGCAAACGTCAGTTCACAAAAACGTTCACAAAGACGTCAGTTCGCCTGAAAAACCCGTCAATTGGTCCACACGTCAGTTGGCACAAGTGTCAGCTGAACTAATTGTGAAAAACCGACAGTTCTTCCTAGCGTCAGTTCGTATACCGTTAGTTTCTACAATGGCAGTTGGCAACACGTCAGTTGACCTACGAAAATCCGTCAGTTTACGCAAACGTCAGTAAAAACAAATGTTAGTAGCCCTCAATCTTGGAAACACATATCCGCCAGTTCAAGTCAGTTCACATTCCGACAGTTCGCCAGATGTCAGTTGACCCAAAAAAGATCCGTCAGTTCACAAAACGTAGGTAGGCAAAAATATCACTAGCCATAAGAATATTTTTTTTTATGAAAAGTGTAGGATACAGATGCGAGCGGCAAGCGAGCCGCCGTCACGCGTTTACGTTTGTCTAGCGGAAATTCTTAAGAGCTGTGATAACAATCTATGTGTGTAGTGACGGGTTTTGCAGGCGAAGTGACGTTTCTGTCGGCTGGCAGTAGGTGAACTGAGGTATGCATTAACTGACGTGAAGATGGCGAACTGACGTGTGGACAAACTGACTTATAGCTGAATTGCCGTGTGAAGGAACTGTGGATTTGTTGTGACACCCGGCTATATATTCTTTGAGCCCAAGCTGACTTATGAAAAATTTATTCAACCAATGTTTACAACGGATACGTCAGCTACGATTCTTCATCAGCGATATTTCGGCCCTTCTTGGCAAGGGTCCTCGTCAGGCTGTCAATCCTCTGAGTCAACGTCGGGGAAGGAAACAAACCTGTAATCCTGTAATGATTACAGGGGAAGGAAAAAACCCTGTAATCCTTTAATGATTACAAATTTGTAATCATTTGTTACAAATTACAAATTTGTAATCATTACATTACATAATCATTATTGTAATGACAAACCTGTGATCCTGTAATAATTACACGGGAAGGAAACAAACCTGTAATCCTGTAATGATTACAGGTTTGTTCCTTCCCCGACGTTGACTCAGAGGATTGACAGCCTGACGAGGACCCTTGCCAAGAAGGGCCGAAATATAGCCGATGAAGAATCGTAGCTGACGTATCCGTTGTAACATTGTTTGAATAAATGTCACCCGATAACTGACGTGTGGCGACAGCGACAAAAGGTTTAACAGAGTTGTAAATGCTAAAATTGGTCACGGTCAAACTGGTTATTTTACCTTAAGTTTACGGAGCTCCGAGAAGCCTCAGTGATGTAAGCATAACTAGTGTGCTTAGTGGCGCTACAAACCAAACGAATTATGGTTCGGCCGAAAGCGTGTTTTTGGGGCCTAGAGCGGATCCGCAATCGGAAAGTATTGACGATACCAGGTCCGCTAGGAAAGAGACGCCAGTGAGAGCCCGCAGGATCACCCGTCAGCGAGAAGAGGAAATATGACGGTCAGAAAAGGAGGCCCATATAAGGTACAGAAACAGTTTATCCCCGACCCATAGGAGGAGACCCAGGGAGATGGGGTGAGTGTACTATCTTTTTTACATTGGAACATTCAAGGTTATTCCCAAGAGAAATTTGATGATTTGTGCCGAAGATGGAGTAGCGATGTTATAAGTCTGGTAGAAACGTGGAGTGATGAATCTCTATCAGTTAGGCCTGACGATTATGAATGTTTTAGCGTGAGCAGGAAAAGAAGTAAGAATGGTAGATTACATGGAGGTGCAGCTCTAGTTTTGAGAAAAATGTTTTTGATAGTGTTGGAAGACTGAAGAGTAGGTCTGAGAATATAGTTTGGGTCCGAGTGAAGTTGGAGTCGTTGCGTTTATTATTATGTAGTGTGTATTTGCGGCCAGAGGGGAGCATTTATTCGGGGGAAAATATTTGGGAGATTTTGCGTTCAGAGATGTCGTCGTATTGGAAGAATTTCCGAAACCATCATTTAGTTTGTTGGGGGATTTTAATGGATATACACGAGAAGAAGGAGGAGAATATGAGGTAGATGGACAATCTGAGGGGCCCAGCCAGGTCGGGATTATTGATGTCGATTTTCAAGAAATTAGTGGGTTAGGTTCGAGAAAAAGTAAGGACCAGAACCGTAGAATTAATAATTGGGGAAGACATTTATTAGATTTAGTGGGACTGGAAAAGTTAGTAATATTAAACGGAAGAATTGGAGAGGATCAAGAGGTAGGGGGCGGATTTACGTGCTTTTTGGGAGGGTTGCCTAGTGTGATTGATTATGTTTTGGTTGATATATCTCTTTGGCGCCTGTGTGTAGACTTTAGGACCCATTAGGCTAGACATTGAGTTAAGTCGGAGTCCGAGGCCTATGTTGGCTCGAAGAGATACTGGTGGCTATGATAGAGGAATGGAGATAGTAAAGCGACCTTTTAAGTTAGAAGGGGCTGAGGAAGAGATTTTTGTAGATATGCTAGGTGCTTATACAGAAGTAGAAAGTAAATTAAATGTATGCATTGATATGGTAAGAGAGAGGAAGGTAGAGGAAGCGATAGGTCAGTTAGTAAGTGTTATTCACCAGGTGGCGGATCTAGTACCAAGACATAAGAAGGTAGAGAGAAAAAAAGGGAAGGAGTATTTTGATGAGGAATGTAGGATGAAGCGGGAAGAATTGGTGGCGGCGTTAAGAAAAGTTAAAGGTAGATGTAATTTAGAAGATGAAAAAGTTAAGCTAGAAGAATATCGTGGTGTTAGGAGAGTGTATAAGAGAATGTTAGCTAGGAAAAAATAGTGTCAGAGGTAGGTAAAGTGAAAGAATTGGAAGATAAGTGTAGGAAAAAGGATAGTAAGGAATTTTGGAAGTTAGTAAAACAGTCAATACATACGCCAGATGATATCCAAACACCACCTGCTGAGTGTGTTGGAAGCAAAGGATCTGCAATCAAGGAATCAGCAAAAAGAGTTGGAGAATTTGAGTATTTTGTATAGGAGCCAGACGTTTTTCCTTGTAGATGAAACTGATTCGGAATTAATTGAGAGTGTTAAAAGTGATAAAGTTTGGCAATCTTTAAAGGGAACGAAGGGAGGATCAGCGCCAGGTATTGATACGTTATGGAAATGGGGCAAAGCATACCTGTTGCATATTTGGAAATTGTTTTTTCCTGCTTGGTGGAAAACGCATCATGGCCTAGCCACTGGGAGACGTCCATAATGATTTCTCTTTTCAAGAAGGGGGATAAGGAGAATCACAGTAATTATAGAGGGATTCATCTAGGAAACAGTATTAGTAAGATTTTTGCAGAATTATTGATAAGAGGCTAAGCGAGTGGTTGGGTAAGAAAAATATATTAAGTAGTATCCAGGCAGGATTTCGGCAGGGGTTTAGTACCTTAGATCAGATCTTCGTTTTAAAGGTGTTGGTGAAAAAATATTTGAAAAATAGAGGGGGAAAATTATACGTAGCTTTTGTCGATCTGAAGGGGGGTTTTGACAACGTTAGTAGAGCGTTGCTTGTAGAGTATTTAATAAGGATTGGTCTACCGGTAGCATTTGTTTTGATTGTAGTTGAAATGTATAAGGTTGTGGCTTGTGTGGTAAGGGTGATGGGAAAATTTTCAAGGAGCGCAAGATCGTATGTTGGAGTTAAACAGGGTTGCACCCTATCACCGAAGCTTTTCGCCCTGTTTTTGAACGACACTGAAGGGTATATGGAGGGACGAGGAGCTCCAATGGTAACCCTAAACCTTGTAAAATTGTGTGTCCTTCTGTTTGCTGACGATATGGTCCTGGTCGCCGAAAGCCCGGAGAAACTTCAAAAGTTGATTGATTTATTAGAAGATTATTTAAGTGTTAAAAAATTAGAACTGAATACGGATAAAACAGTGGTGGTGGTATTCAGGAAAGGAGGAAAAATTAAAGACAGTGTGGTATTTACTTATGGTGGGAGAAACTTGAAGGTGAAAGAGGAATGGTTGTATCTTGGATGCAAGTTCAGCGCAAAAGGGAAAATGGGTAAGCATGTAAAATTTAGTATAGCTAGAGGTAAAAGGTGTGTCAACATGATACTTAGAAGTGATATAAGAAGGAGTTGTAATTTAAAGGTATTCAAGGATATTTTAATATGAAAGTGTTGCCGGCAGTCCATTATGCGGCCGAAATATGGGGTTTTTGCCAGGGGGAAAAGTTAGAAAAGTTACAGTGAAGTTATTTTAAAAGGGCACTAGGTCTAAGAAATAAAACTAATGGATTGGTGGTTAGGGGGGATTTAGGCGTAAGGTCGCTGAAGAGTATTAGATTAGTAAAAATGATTAAGTATTGGGAAAAAATATTAACATTGCCGGGTGAAAGACTATTGAAAGATGCGTATCTTGAGTCGTTGAAGGATGAATCACACGATTCCTGGGCTTTCCAGATTTAGATAGTTGCGGGCTTGGTTGTATGTGGAATAGAGGGGAGGGTCCGGGGAGAGATTTAGGATTTGTGTCAAAAGAAGTTAGTGGTAGGTTAATTGACCAAGAAATCCAGGTTTGGTTAGCTAGGATAAGAGATAGTGGTTCCTTGAGTTTGTATGCAGAGGCTAAAGAGATTTGGGGTGAAGAAATTTATTTTAAGGCGGGTCTAAAAAAAGAGGAAATGAAACTAATTTTAAATATGAGGGCAGATAGCTTGCCACTTGGTGAAAGACGAAAGTATTTGGGAAGTGTTAGGGAGAAATCTGGTCCTACTTTTGTCCAATGTGCGGTGAGGGAGATGAGGATCTAATTCATTTTATGTGTGGTTGTGGTGAAATTGAGGATCTGAGGGAGGAAATTTTTAAGGGAGGGATTCATGGGAGGAAGTGGTTGTTAAATATTATGCGGAGTAGGGATTTTCTTAGTATAAGAAACCTGGCGAGGTTCCTCAGAGTGGCTAGTCTGCACAGGGAAAAGTGTTGAGTGGGGTTTAGTGTAGTAGAGTAACCGTTTATTTTTTGTATTTACATTATGTTAATTTACATTTTGTTATTTATGTGTGTTTGTTATGGTCTTTGGGCTTTTAAGACAAATACATATCATATCATAATCATATAGTCGTTTCTAAAATAAACTAGATCTACGTTGCCTACCTTGCCAAGAAGGGCCGAAATATAGCTCTAATAAAATTCAGCTGAGGTACCCGTTTTGCACTGTCAAATATAGCGTACTGTACCTTTCTTCGTGACGTAACAGGCTTGCTTCTTTTCTCGGGTGGCTCCCACATGTCGTCATCAGAGCAGCTGCCGTCGTCTTCTGAGTGGTTGTCCTCTCGCAGAACTGAACTATGGGGTTCTTCCTGTTTTACCAATGTGGCCCGTCGTGCTTCATCTACAAAGTGGAAATATAAGTCACGTCCCACACGAATATAGGAGGCTTTCCATGAGCTCTATAATAAACATGGACAGACTAACACTACTTTATTTTTTCACTATTCGCTATAATGTCTGGATACAAACTAAAATCGAAATCACCAAGTTACACTCAAGCACCGACACTTATTTACGTTGACCCTTACTGAACTTGAACTTACAACCCTCATTAAAGACCAAATCCAAACATTCAGTTTACCTTCTCTTAGGGATCGGATGCCACGGGTTTGTTTAGATTTGAACTCGATTGCCAAGTTGCTGTTTTGGCTCGAGAAAAAACCCACGCACAACGTCTTCTTTTCTAGATGGCGGGATTTTCCAGGATTGATTAGCAAAGAATTATAAGACATAACTGATAATTTTTGTATGTCTTCAAAGGTACCACACTGGTCTTGGTTTTATAACTTATTTGTATTTGTAATAAACAGTTGGAGCATTAGATGGAAATTATTATTTTGACCCTTGGCTCCCTACGTGCCATAACAGCTGTCCGGAATAATCGGATGGGATTTAGTCCAGAAAGAGTTATTTCAAACCTAGGAAATTTGGTGTTTTTTTTTTAATTTGCTCATTGTTTTACGGTGTTTTGGAACATCATAGTGACAGTAGGGATGGTTAGCATTGTGTGTGTGGTAAAAAGACCATTTTTTGTGGCCCGCTTTAAACTTGAATATACTGACAACCTTATTTACAAACTGAATATTTATAACTAATTATTTAATACATGATACAAAGCAAATCCAATCACTTCCCGTTGTTTTCGCGCTGCCACGGAGAGTGGACGAGTTTTCCGTAACGGTGTTCGAACTCTGGAAACCACAGTAGCTTGATGTTTCCAGACGACCAGTGGCTTTCGCGGTGCCGGGTGTCTCCTCGCGTCTGCTTAACCAGTGTCCTTGTTTGGTAGGGTGGTGCTTAGTGGTGAAATTTTGACTAATTATCCGGATGTCACTACGGAAATACTAAGCGAGTGACAGATCCGACCATCCCTCTAAACAACCCGTCTGGAAATTTCCGATCTAAAATTAACCCAGACATAGTGAAAAGATTCCGACCCGATTTCAGGTTTATTTCTTCTATAATCACCGGACGGGGGAAAGTAAATAGGTAGCGCGAGCAAGGCCCTCGGATGACAAAGACCCTCCCGGAAGGCCGCCCCTCCGCCCAGGAATTATAGCAGAACCATACAAGAAGAATAGATACCGGCAATTGGTTTTATTTACAAAATGAAGCGAAGAAATAAAAAGATGACAAGATACGAAAGATTAGTCATGGTAAGCCACTGCATTTACGCTAAATGAATTTACACATACTGGCCAACCTTCCGAAAGAACTGACTTCCAAGACGCCCCGCAATGAACAGATGTGCCTACGTCCGACAGAACCACGGAATGCCTAGATGACCTGATGCCTTTCGGACACGAGAGCACGTAGGCACCGGCAACCCCCCGAACGCTGAGACACGCATGCACGGAGGGAGTTGAGAAGCCTATCCCTCTAAAAGGGACCACCCTATTTGATGATTCTTGACGTTCCTAAAAGAACCCCCTTATCTAACAATAACCAACACTCCCCAAACTACATCGAAAATCACAAAAGATCGCCGAAGAACACTGAGCGTGTTCCATCCTACTTGCCGTAGTTACTACGCATGACGTCACAAATTCTGTCCTTTTGTCGTCAAGGCTGGAACGATTTTTTCTATTTTACAGCGGAATATCATGCCTCGGGTGAATCCGACCAATCACGTGACAGAGATTCGAGGTAACTACGCTTACCACGCTCCCGAGCGTGGTAAGCAAATAGTTACTATTAGTTACTATTTCGAGAAGGCTGGAACGGTCAGCGTAGTAGCTTTTCGTAAGGTTGGAACGGATTTAGTAACTAATAGTTACTATTAGTACGAGGGTGGAACACGCTTACTATCGCCTTATTCTGAGAGACAGGAAAATGAACTAGAAATAATAATTTAAATGATTTTTACTGACTTAAAGAGTTACTGCTTATTTTTTACTGTGTACAAGCACTTCGTATGTGAAAAGATGGTTACTATACCTACAAACTACATTCTTACAAGAGAACTGAACTGTTAAAGAAATAAAACTGCTGGGTGTACACATCACGAATGATATGAAGTGGGAAAAGCACGTAGATTCCATTTTAAAGAAGGCAAATATGGGCCTTCGGGGACTCAAACTTCTTTCCCGTCATGGTGTCCCTTCCGAACATCTATTGCGTATTTATTTTTTGTTCATTCGCCCAGTCCTAGAATACTGCTGTCCTGTATGGCATTTTGGTGTGACTCGCGAGCAATCGGATGCTCTAAAGAGGATACACTACCGAGCTCTCCTAATAACGGATAAATCTCTGAAAGTCCCATATATTTATTTTCTGAAAAAATCTAATCTGACAAATCTGTCGCGAAAATTTGTGCTTAAAAGGGCAGACTCTACCGAACCCAGTCCTTCGCGACATCCTGCCCCCCAACTTTACAACAGAAAGGGAGAGGCCTCAAAGACAAGCTTCCGAACCAGTCCCCACCCTTCAACCAGTGTTTTGCCGACACGTGAGATACAAGAATAGCTTTGTCCCCTCCTTTGTTTCCCTACGCAACAGAAATTAGTAGGTTATTATTTTACCCCTCGTTGTCTATTTTCCCAATCGTTACTTTTTATATTGTTTGTTTCAGTATTTTATATGAAATTCGACCACTTTCTAGTATATGTTGACAATTTTGGTTAGTTTTTAATGTATGTTGACTTTACCACCTGCTATTCGGCTAGTCCGTAACTGGTGTTGAAATAAAACTGAATTGAATTGAAGACAAGTCACCCGAAGGATCCTCCACACGAAACGTACGAAAGCTGTTGTTATTGTTGGTGTGAGGCAACGTTGGCCTATCTGTGTTTATAGCTTTATTTTCAAGAAGGCCTTGGCTATACCTACCCTATATGTTTACACTTAATAGTTTCGAGAAAACCTTCGCCATACTGGTCTAGACGGATGTTTATGCACTGTATGGGAAACACTACGTGTTGACAAAATAGATACACCATAGATACGATTTCTTTCATTGATCTTAAATAATTAATAGATATAATTTATTAATATTTACACTGTCAGAAGTTTCATAACAGATTGCGCATAACACTTTCAAGAATAACACCTTTTCACTTACCTTCAATTGGTAAAAATAGTAACGGGAACGAAAGAAACATAACATATAACACCCCAAATTTTTATCTGTTGAAACCGCGCATCCTGCTGTTGTCGTTATGTAACTTCTGACAGTGTACTAATTTTACCTATTGAAGGTGTTGTTGGAGACCTGGGCACGAAATAGTATAAACTTAATTGGTCATAACACTTTTATTCTACGTGAAAAGGTGTTATTCCTGAAAGTGTTATGCGCAATCTGTTATGAAACTTCTGACAGTGTAGAATTAGTCTTTAATCGAAGATTACACTTCCTGGGATCAACCGAACTTTCCGTACGGGAGACCTCGCCTCTGGCTGATTGTTCGACTTCAGATCAACTGTGGCCAACTGGCCATCATACTAACTGAAGACGGCAGAACTGCCTACCTTTTTCTCTCTTCTTTTCCCTTTCTTTTTGGTGCATATCTCGTTCATCCTGCTTGTCTCTTTCTCTCTGTTTTTCCTTGTCGCTTTTATTTTGCTTTTCCTTTTCCTTCTGCCGCTCTCGTTCTTTCAGTTTCTCTCGACCTCTTTCTTTTTCTCTTACTCGCTTTAATTTGTCATCCTCTTTGTTCGTTTTCAACTTCTTGTAACAAATTTGGAGAGTTGGATCCTCCTTTCGGCAACGCTAAATAAAAATAAAAAAATAGGTCAGGTTTTCCATAGCGACAGTCCCAATAGAAAATTTCTTAGGTCTTAAAGCACAACTCTTAGTAGAAATGATCCTATGAGACCTATGAAATTAAGCAGAGAAAACGTTTTTGAAAATACCATTACTTTCCACCTAAAACTAGCGATTCTCGTGTTAGCGCTTGTCGACTATATCCAGCCTTCCTGCTCTCCAACGCGGCGGCTGGGCGCAAAACATTTGAAAACTGAACGTGCCTTGGTTAAAAAGTGCGAAAATTAAGCAAATAAAAGAAGTAATAAATAGAAGATTATCACATCCTTATGTGTGAAAGAGTTGTCAGCGGATGTTGAAGATTCCGGCAAACATTTTGTTGGGTGACGGGAAAACTCGGCAAGGCCGCAACAGCGCTAAAAAATCGTAGTTACGAAACGAAACAAAGGAGAAAGGTGGGGATTTTAGAAGCTTACAATTCAATATGGGAGCTAAGTATATTAAAGGCAGAATAAGCAAGAGGGATCCTTTAAGAAGAATTACCCCAAAGCAAATGAACTCCGCCCCCCCCAAAAAAAAAAAAAAAATGAAAGAAGAAAAAAAATGGTGCACATTCGACGTTATTGTGCTTCAAAGACCTTAATCGAATCATCTTAGAGTGTTGGGTCTGAAACACTACCTATTCCGGTGTTCGTTTAAAACGCAGTAATCAAGAACAATCCCGATGAAAAATTTATCTCAAAATAGTAGTATGAAGTTGTACAAAAAGTAGCATGCAGTACGAACTGATGCTACTACATGCTTCTCTGTCAAGGCTACCGTGAACCTACTGCAAGCTACTACTAGCAAGACTGGATGCTATTATAGCAAGACAGGATGCTACTGGATACTACTGCTTAAGGTTGGCCCAGTCTGAGGCACATTAAATGATAGTATTCTTTACTATTACATATCAAATGCAACTTTTTTATCGGGATGTGCCCAGTGGTTGCAAAAAACGCTGTGTCAGAGTCTATCTCAGTTCAGTTTCAGTTTCATTGGACTATATTTAAAGACAAAAAATCAAACAATTTACATTCCTGCCAGGAAAGCACAAACGTAGTGCTTGGCTAGGGCAGGGAAATAACCGATATTAATTTAAACACCAAACAGAATCAACTAACTGAATATTCCATTTAAAGAAAAGGGAGGAGAGGAAAAAAAATAAACTATGGTTAAATCTCAGAGATATGGTATATCTCATATGGTTATCTCATATGGATATGGTTATCTCACGTTCGTATGTATTTTTTTTTCATATTAATGTTTCAATGAATGGACCAGATGGTTTAGGCATAGTTGGGTTTTATCCACAATTTTGTACTCCTCAGTTTTGAGAGAATTGGCCTTTCTGTTAACATTTCTAAATGTCAATACGTTAAACTCAACAGCCCGAAAGATTCCTGTATTTCTTTTAAAACGAGTAACTCCACAATTCCACTACCGTAAAATGGCTTAAAAATTTGCGAGAACACTGATTCAGCTGCATTCGTGTCGGATATGGGAAAACAGTTCCTAACAGAGGAAGGTATAACAGAACAGCCCTTGGTAATTTATATAATAGCTTTTCTCCCTCTGTTTGCAATCTTTCCGGAATTTTTGGCATTCTGAGATTGCCATGGGTTACCCTCGCCTGCGCATTGTTTTGTTTTTGTGGGGTTTCGGGTTGATCTTTGCCGAGTGTCGGTGGATTTGTGGGGCGGGATCCCGTCCAATGTTGAGTAATGGAATTATTAACGTTTATTGATATAATTAATTATCTGTCAAGTAGGTCTGTTATGTTATTGTACCGGGTTTTTGTCAATCGATCTTGTGTCGCCGGCTTGACCCTCTATATATTATCATTTTATATAGAAGTGTAAAAAGAAGTGGAAACCTTGAAAAAAAGAATTAAAACGTATCAGAGTTTATCATTTCAAATTTTTTACATTTCTTTTGTACCTTCCTCGATGTAATAGTAATTCCCGAATAACTGCACATTTTTTTCCCTCTGACCCTCGTGCACAGTTATCTTCAATTGCCCAGGACCTTCACGTTTCTTCCTTTGGCCATTTCCCCGCATTCCATCTAGGAAGACAATTTCTAGACCAGATTAGTCCCTTTCCTTTCCTATATGTTTTGTTGATCCTGTGCATTTATTCCGTTATTGAAAGCTCATTATAATGTTTTCCTTTTCTTTCTGTGTTCTGTACCATTTCCTTATTCTTATCTAGTGCGTCTTTCGTCATCATGTAACCAAGATGTGCTTGTCACAAAGCGGACATGACAACAAGAATGTCAGGATGAGGAGTGTATCTGTAAATTTAACGGGAAATACTGAACCGTAGACCTATAAAAAAGTACCACATCATCGGTAAGAAAGTCTTACTTGGTACCACAACCGAGTTAAAGCACAACTCTTACTAGAAATGATCTTTTCCCTATGACATGGATCAGAAATTTTTTTTCGAAAATACCATTACTTTCCACCTGAAACTAGCGATTCTCTTATTAGCGCTTGTCGACTATATCCAGCCTTCCTGCTCTCCGACGCGGCGGCTGGGGGCAAAACATTTGAAAACTGAACGTGCCTTAGTTAAAGAGTGGGGAAACTAAGCAAATAAAAGAAGTAATAAAAAGAAGATTATCACCTGCTTATGTGTGAAAGAGTTGTCAGTGGAGGTTGAAGATTCCGGCAAACTTTTCGTTTGGTGACGGGAAAACTCGGCAAGACCGAAAAAGCGCTAAAAACTCGTAGTTACGAAACGAAACAATGGAAAAAGGTGGGGATTTTAGAAGCTTATAATTCCATATGGGAGCTAAGTAGCCTATGTTATAAAAGGCAGAATAAGCAAGAGTGGTCCTTTAAGAAAGATTCCACATCCTAGGCGTTCTGACCTCTAATGGACTTGCTTGAGCTAATAAAAGAATACGGTTTACCTGAGATGATTATGAACAAGGATTGCGGATGACATTTCGTGGTCACGATCGGCATATATACAGTCCCCCGACCCTGGACCAAGGAAGTTGGAAAACTGATAAGTTGCGCTGTAAGTTACTATAGAAGAAGCTTTGTACCTATCCTGAATATACAAAAGTGTTAAACGGAATCCAAACAGAAATACTACGAACCCCATACGACTCTGAAGAGTTACGTATTTCCCCACCACTCGACGCTACCAAGATTGAGACAGCCTAAGGACTACGGGTTACAAAATACAATTTCTTTTATACTTTCACCAGGGAGCTGGCTACACCTTGGTTCTTTCAGTTTAATCCGCCACGTAACATTCAGGATCCTGGCGATGACTGATCTCAGTCATTCAAGTTTGAGGTAGAGAACTGGGAGAAGCTGAATTCATTTCGTTTTGAGTTAGACCTATGAAGGTCGTTGCCGGAGAGCATGGAAAGTTAAGTGCTGTATAAATATGTTTTTGGACCTTAATTTCTCAAGTGTGAATACGCATGTTTTGTATAACTGATTAATGAAGTAGACACTAGCTTGTTTGCACGTTACTTTGTACCGTTAAGCATGGTCCACACCGCTCGGGGGCCATGTACAGCGTAGCGTTGCATAAACAGTTCGTAACAGTGGGTTAAGAATTAAAGGGCCCATAACGTTTAAAGGACCCCTCTTGCTTATTCTGCGTTTTAGGATATCCGTAGCTCCCCTATGGAATTATAAGCTTCTGAAATCCCGAATTTCGCCATTGCTTCCCTTTTTACCTACGACTTTTTAGCGCTTTTTCGGTCGAGCCGAGTTTTCGGTCTAGAGATACTTCTAAGTGTTGTTTTTCTTTTTGCAAGACATTGTAGACCACCAGGTCGTTGTTCTGTTTTTTAATTATTTTGTTTTGCTTCGTTTTCCCACTTCTTATCCACGGCGCATACACTTTTCAAATATTTTGCGTCCAGCCGCCTCGTCGGAGAGCAGGAAGGCTGGAAAGAGTCGACAAGCGCTAAAAAGAAAATCGCTAATCTCACGTGGAAAGTAATGGTGTTTTCGAAAAAAGATACCGCTGAGTTATTTTATCATGAAAATATCATTTCTATTAAGAGTTGTGCTTTAAGGGCGTACAACATCCGTTTTAGGGTCGATAACAATCACCATCATCAAAGGCATAAACAAGCCTAGGCAAAAATCCGGTGACATGCTTTGGTCTTTACATAGGCCCAGATTTTCGTACACTTAGTAAGTTTACCATATTTCTTATCATGATATCGTACACAGCCATTAGGACACAACTTACCGGACAGTAAAATCTCTTGATGTATTTCGACTCTTCTTCGCCGATTTCAATACAATCCCCATGAAACCATTCTTCACATTTATCACAGCCACTGTAAACAAAAGGACATGGATCACTGTTAAAAAAAAGCCCAACCTTAGAGAAAACTGCCATGTTTGACCTATTTCTAGGCCATTCCCCATAACTGGTCCTGGTTCGCCTTCTTATACCAGAATTGTGTGAAGATAAAGCCGCTTTGATGTGTGATAGTTTGTTCATTAGTGTTGATGTGTGATAGTCGTTCGTTTTTTTTCTTCTTTACAATGCCTTAGGCTAGAATTGTATTAATAATTTTTACAAACCCATCAGAATTAGTGAAGCGTCGTTTTTTATGCCACTGGCATGTCTGATGCTTTTGAGAAACACCAGGTTTATTTATATTTGCCATTAAAATTGTACCTTACCTTACCTTACCTTTCACACTGACGCATTGAGGCTTTCACACTGATCTACGCAACCTCTGCGTCGCGCTTGCGAGCTTACGCAAACAAATAAATTGCAAAGCAAGAATAGAGCCAAGTTCTATTCCTGCGTTGCATCGACGCATACGCATCAGATTTTTCAGTGAAAAACTGAAGTTTTTGAAGAAAAAGTAGAGAAGAAAAGAACCAAGCTCTATTCCTGCGTTGCGTCGACGCATACGCATCACATTTCTCAGTGAAAAACTGAAGTTTTTGAAGACAAAGTGGAGAAGGGTCTCCTTATTCTTTTTGTACACCGAAGGGCGCTCCGGAACCCCCATGAAGATTTCTCCACACCAACTCAAACCAACCACCAAGACGTCTCCGATTTGCAATCTACACAATTAAATCACTTTGCAGCTTCGTCGTGAGGACGAACGTGAATATTCCAACCAGGAACAATATTCACCCCGACCCTTTCTTGTCGGTACTACCCGTTCGAAGAGGTAGAGTACGGCACGCATTAACAATAAGGATAGAAACCACATTATGGTAAAGAGCCCCAACCCGTTAGTATGAGGAGGGTTAGTACAGTGGGGAGAGTACAATGGTAATTAGTGTTAATATTCAGAGCAACGATACGCTTCTCCACTTCCACACCGTAAGCCACACGCTGAGCAGAGATGGGCGAATCCGATAAAGAAAGAATTCGAATCCGAATCCAGGGCTAGGTACGAATCCGATTCCGAATCCACCATCTGATGCAGAGGATTCGAATCCGGAATCGAATCCGGACTCGAATCCGATCTTAACAAAAATCAAATCATATTTTATACGTAGGTTATGTTTTAAAAATCATAGGTCACAAAAAGCATTATCTAAGGTAATCAGACAACGTGATAGATTACTGAGGATGGTGGGCGGTGGAGAAAGAAAGTTGGATTGCTTAAGCAAACTGTGTCAAAATTCGGAAAACGGAAATTGAAACGGAATGAAGTCTACGAATTTGAGCGGATTCGTAAGATTGAGGGTTTGGAATCCGAGTCCGAATCCAAGTTCAAGTTTCAAGTTTTTTTTTTAATTATACACAAAAATACAAATACATGACACAAGCACTGTGGAGAACACGAATTCGTACCAATTGTTAACAATTTTACTATAAATAACAACATCATAAGATTCATAAGCATCATAAGATTAGAATCTTGCATTGATATCTAAGGTAATCAGACAACGTGATAGATTACTGAGGATGGTTGGCGGTGGAGACCAAAAAGTTGGATTGCCTAAGCAAACTGTGTCAAAATTCGGAAAACGGAAACTGGAAGAATGAAGTCTACGAATTTGAACGGATTCGTAAGATTAAGGGTTTGGAATCCGAGTCCGAGTTCGAATCCGAATCCAGCCTGACAATCATAAGATTCGAATCTGGCCAAAAGAACGGTTCGCCCATCTCTGACGCCAAGACGTTCTCGCACGCTCCCAATCCACATCAGGTGGACCAGGGGGTGGCGGATCTGCACACTACGGACCCCCAGCAGGAATAGCAAAAGTTGTAATGGTCTGAACCGAATACACCATACCTAACAGCAATAGGCCTAACAGTACTAATAACTCGAACACATCATGTGGTCAAGTCATGAAGTATGGCCAGAAGGGCTTATATACATAAAAGTCGACGGATCCAGAACCACCTCTTCACAACAAACCAGGTCACTCTCAGCTAATTGCTTCCTTCAGTTCACGGCTAAAATCAGTTTCCTAACCCGGGATTAATACACTGTACAAACAAATCTTGCAGTATTTGCTACTGGGATTAATATTTATATATTTATTTTATTTACTTATTTCAAAATATAGCCAACTGGGGCTGCTACACAACGAATCATTTTATATACACTAAAAATACAAAAAGACCAAAAAAAAACATGCTGAAGGCACGAAGCCTCCAACAAACAAAGTACTCAAAACTCAATCAGGATGGGTCGAACCCACTCAGCCAGGATGGGTCGAAACACAGTAAATTCCTTTCCCCCAAGCCTGCCACAGAGGCAGAGACAGGCGCATTTGCGGACCACACAGAATCCCCAGCAGAGGATTGCTCGACGCCAGAATTCGAGACTGGAGAGAAAGAACGGAGGAACGACGGATTTCAGGGAGAGAAGGGACTCCTTCACCAACAAACATACCCGAAGCACTACAGTTCCATCTAAACCCATGTAACCACCGGAAAGAGTTGTTATACAAAACGCGAAAGGTCTTTTCGCGCTTGTGAGATTGGTTAGTCACAAGAGAGTAACAATATAGTTGGGAACAGTACATTCTGAAAAGGAACGTCTTGACAGACGCATTGCAGGACCCAAACCTACGAATAAGAAGATTCGCTCTAGCGCTCAATGACCTTGCTAAAGCATCAACATGGTGATCATCATTCAGCGTTGGCGTAAAAATAAATCCAAGATACTTAAAAGTATCCACGAATTTCAGTGTCTGGCCAGACAGTAGAACGGGTGGAAGCTGAACCAGCTTCAGGCCACGTGGGACGAATGCCATGCAAAGCGTTTTTTTCGTGCTGAATCGTCTTATCTCTACTGAGATAAGATTATTTCTAATTCGGATCAATAATATCCCAGTAGAGATAAGAATAATCCCAGTAGCAAATACTGCACACAGTGTAGCATTAAAATCCCCCAGGAAACAAACATGGGTATACTCATGAGATAGACAAGATACCTAAGCAAACCGGTCATCGGAGTGAAGGGGAAAAGAAAGTAGGTGATGTTAAAGGACCCCTCTTGCTTATTCTGCCTTTTATGGTATACCTAGCTCCCTTATGGAATTATAAGCTTCTAAAATCCTTACCTTTCTCCATTGTTTCGTTTTCTACCTACGAATTTAGCGCTTTTTCGGCTATGCCGCCCGTCACACAAAGCAAAGTTTGCCGGAGTCTTTAATGCCGCTGACAATTCATTCAAACATGAGGATATGAGAAACTTCTGTTCATTAATTCTTCACTTTACTTAGTTTTCCAACTTTTTAACCACGGTGATTTCAGTTTTCAAAGGTTTTGCTCCCACTCACCGCGTCGGAGAGCAGGAAGGCTGGTTAGTGTCGACAAGTGCTAACAAGAAAATCGCTACTTTCAGGTGGAAAGTAATGGTATTTAAAAAAAAAAGTTTTTCTATGATCCTTTTCATAGGCACAAGATCATTTCTCGTACGAGGTGTGCTTTAAAGGACATCTTAATGAAGATTACCAAGTATCATCCCCATCTGTATGACTTACGTTAACATTCAAATCTTCGTTGTCAAAATTTTGCTCTTAGGTTGTCCAAGAAGTTTCTAGATCAATCCGTACCGCTCCTTCCATGCTATTTCGTTCTGGTGTCACTCATGTTCTGCGAAAGAAGGAGATCAAAAAGATGAGATCATGTTATTTTAAATATGCAAAGCACCTGCTCCACTTGTCGAAATTATGCCATAACCATACATCGACGGAGAAGTTCAAAGTTCAAGATGCAAGTATTACCCTTTTGGATGTTCCTTCGTCGTTATCAAAAATCATTGACAACAAAGACCAACCAGCGCACGACCTTCTACACTGCTTCCTAGCCGACTACTGAAAATTAATGTCTTTTTCTGTGTATTTATGTCTTTTACTTATTTTCTATAAATTACTCCGCTTTTTCGAAATGACGGGTTAGAAAAAAATTACTTACTTACTTCTTGCCTGCAGAAAACCCAATCCAAATACGAAATAGTGTTTCCAAGATATGATTTTTGCATCTGTCCTTATTTCAGTACCGAATAATTTTTGAAATGAACAAATGTCTCCAATCAACCCTTCTTCTGGAATATTTTTTAACCAGTTAAGCCCAAACGTCTACCTAGAAGAAATTCCAATACGATCCGGCCAGCGCTGTACAAGATTTGAATGAATTGCGCTTTTTGTCTTGGAGTCTGCATGTGCAAACCTCCACAAACGAAAATCCTTATTTTGAAAACATCACGCTCAGGAGAAGAATGCTCTCCGTGGCCATGTCTGTAAATGCATTCTCCATGGTGTGTTCAAGTACGGTTTCATTGTTCAGGTGTCCTTTAAGCTTTTTTTTTTTACAAAGAAAGCTAACCCACCCCTGGGCCTCCCTCTCAGCTGCGAATGTTAGCTCGATATTGACGTCACAAACAGATGTCGACAAACTCAACTTACATCATAAATCGTGCAATGTCGCTCGAGCGACAAATGCAATTAAGCTGCTCCTCCAGTTCATGTTCTTCTTGCTTCACGATGACGTCAATCTGCCCCTCCAGTCCATGTTCTTCCTGGTTGTCAACCTCTGACTGTCTTTCAGGTGGTGAGTTAGACTTTGAAAAATCACTTCCTGATGCCTGAAACAAAACAAGTAATCCATGAGCGTGATCCACCCAACTTACCATAGTACGCGTGACGTCACGAATCGTGAATTTTTGCCGTCAAGGCTGGAAAGATTTATCTATTTTCCAGCAGAATATCATGCCACGGGCGAATCCGACCAATCACGTTACAGAGATGCGTAGTTACCACGCTTACTACGCTCCCGAGCATGGTAAGCAAATAGTTACTATTTGGAGAAGGTCGGAACGGTCAGCGTAGTAACTTTTCGTGAGGATGGAACGGAAATAGTTACTATTGTTAGAAGGGTGGAACACGCTCCACGTAAATACTGTACTTGAACAGTAGGCTGACTGACCGCTTTAACAGAGGGCTATATCACCATTGTAGTAAAGGTTCTACCGTTGTGCCATTAAATTTTAACCGAAAAGTCCTGAGAAAGGACAATCTAGTTATCCATCACTCATTCACTTTATTAGGCTTGAAGACCCGATGAAAATGCGTTACTTTGTTGCTCCACTATTCACGAATAATCGATTTTCAAATAGTGGAATTTCCGTGTGATTTGTGGTACCTCTATGCGCTTGTATTTTGGTTTTATGCCTTACGAGAAAGATTTATGATTTTTTTTTTGTGCAGGCACTAAGCAATCTTCATCAATCTCACCACTGCCCACTGAAAAGCCACGTTTGTGTTGAGATTAAAATTTCCCGCGTCATAGTAGAATTTACGGGACGGACGCAGATATTCTGAACGTCATAACCAGAGTAGATAGTGGAAAATAAAAAATCCCTTTGCAGAATGCAAATTATTCAGCGTATTCAATAAAATGACACAATCGGCATTTCATTTAAACTTTAAACACCTCGATATCTTTTGCTTTGTCATTGATCTGGAAAATCGCTTAGGACTCCTCTAAAGAGAATTATTAAAAGCGAAACTGGGAATAACAAGAGCTACGAGCTCATATGGCACTCGTTACGAGTAGGCGGTACATGAAAGTAGACGAGAACGTTACAAAATACAATCGCCATCCAAAAATGCGGTTCGGGCGCAAATGACTGTTCTAACTTCCAATTTTCAGCCCTATAAATCCACTCGTTTGAGCCCTAGTCGTGCCACACGATTTCCGGCACCTCCCTCCAACTCCCTCTACCGCGGCCGAATCTGGTCTGGACTTGTGAATAAAGCATCTTCTCTTACCACCTTTGAAGTTTTACTCGAATATGAACATTATTGGAAAATTCCGCTACCCCGACCCCACCCGGGGTCGGATCCGGCTCGGACGCTAAAATATGTCATCTAGAGCATATGCTCTCTCTACATCTCAAGTTTCATTTGAATCGCTGCACTCGTTTGACCCCTATGCAAGCCACAGTATTTCCGAGAATCTCCCTCCAACTCCGCCTACGGTTGCCGAATACGACTTGAAAAAATAAAAGTCGCATCTTTGAAAGCTCCTCTTCCAGACCATCAAGTGTGACAAGAAATCGGTGCATAGCCCATCTGCAAACTTCCGGTTTCCGCTCGCCCCCGACCGTGGCCGGATCGGGTCCGGACGCCAAATAACAAATCTAGGCCGCATAAACTCGGTACTGTTCAACTTGCATCCCATTCGGTCAATTCGTTTAGTTTTTGTGCATGTCAAAAGTTTCCGGACCCCCCCCCCCCCTCCAACTCCCCCAACCGTGGCCGCATGTGGTTCGAAGGCATGTTTTGCATGTCCAGGTCATCAGTTCTTATCACCCATTCAGTTTCACTCCAATCGGACTACCCGCTCGCAACTTAAGGAAGTCAATTTCTGTATTCCCCTTCCCTCGCTCCCCCCAAAGAATGGTCGGATCCAGGAACCGAAGTTTTTCTAAGGTATTGTGTCGGGTTCTTAAGTCAATTTGTTCAGGTCACCAATATGCCTGAAAAGTTTCATCGTCCTTATCACATTTGGAACTATTCTAACTCGCTATCATCGGAATTCCGGGAAACCCCCTCCAAGTCCCCCCACAGAGCCCCGATACTATCTGGCTCCGTCAATTACGTTTCTAGACCTAATGCTTGTTCTTCCCACCAAGTTCCATCTCCATCCCTCGACTAAGCGTTTTAGGAGTTTTCCGGTGCCTCCCCCCCCCCTTCCCACAAGTATCGGTCCGATTCGGACTTCACATGGAACATTTGAGAAGGTAGCTCATTCCACTTGCCAAGTTTCATTCAAATCCGACCACCCGTTCAAAGGATCCTTGCCATGAAGTTCGGGAACATAGCTAGAATAAATTTCAGAAAACTTATCTGTGTTGCTCTATTAAATCAGGATACACATCATTTGACTAAGGCTATTCTGAAGTGTAGACATACGGTAACCAATACTTGGCTTAGGCTACAAGATATCAAAAAATCAGGAATTTGTAGAAGACCGATCCTGGCTATTTTCTTTAACTTACTGGCAACAAAGTAATGGGGTATGCATACACTGTAAAAAAAAATCTTGCAGTATTTGCTTCTGGGATTAATCTTGTCTCCAAAAAGATAATCTTATCTCTAAATAGGATTAATCTTATCTCAGTAGAGATAATATTAATCCCAGTAGCAAATACTGCAGTTAACTTTAATCCTTGCACCGCGAAACTTATAGAGTAGTCTGAAAAAAGGTGCTGCCCACAGGAGTTGGGGAATTACTGTTCTGTGCAGTAGGCCATAAACTTTGGCTAAAACTGAGGCCACAAATGGCCCACTGGCCACAGTCTCTGTAGACTGTTTGGATAGTAGCAAAAATTACATTTACCACAAAAATTATTATTTATGCTATTTTCCAATTTCACCCTCCATGACTAAGGTGCACTAAGTATGCCAAGACGAAACAAAAGCACAGAATAACAGAAATATAAATGAAGGGTCTTGCTTCTTTCCCAAAATAACAGAAGAATGGCGACAGCTTTCACAGAATGCAAGTTCTAGAAAGAATCTTGTAGTATGCTTCTGCTACCTATATTCTTGGATGCAGAGCATAGATAAGATTGAAATAGTTAGTTTTGAGTGAACTACCCATTTAAATTTATTTTCAAACCTAAACAAGGGTCAAAGCCATTTTTTTGGTTTTGCTTTAGCCATCACATAACAGTAGAAACGGAAAATGTCAGAGCAAAGAAAACAAGTCAACAGTAGTTAAAAAAAAACTGATTCAGACTAGGCTGTATATCCAATTGGTATGAGCTGAATGGGTCTAGAATTTTGGGAGCAAAACTTTTCAGGTAGTTGTTTTGTGTTTAACTGGTTGCAATTCAGGTACTGGTTTGGCTACCACTCATTTAAGTTTACTCTTTTCTAGCCATTGTCTAGCATGTGTTGTTATAATCAGTTGTGTTTAGAGTGATGGCTGGCCATCAGTTGTCATTTGGGAAAAAGATAAATGGGCCATTTGTAATCTGAGTTTCACCCAAAGTTTATGGCCTAGCCTACAACAGTAATAATAAAAAAATATTACTCTGGCCATTTTCTTCAGCCTTTTTGCAGATGAAGCGGTCATTGCACTGTTTGGAGCTTCAATATCTTCTTTGCTGAGGTCTCCAAATGGATCTGATTCCGCCTAGAAAAGTTTTAGTTTTTCAGTTTAATACTCTTTATTATACGAACCAACTTTTACATGCTAAACCACATGAACACACCTTTTGCGCAACTTAACTGGCAGCAAATTAACTGCGAACTTCCACTGGAAATCGTTAATCAGTTGTAACCGTGCTCGTCTGGGACCCACTGCAGTCAACCACAAACCCCTGATTTTTGGATACCATATGCCAAACGCTGGGTATATCTAGCGTTTGGCATACCCTATGCTTAACAATGGATACCCTACGAAAAATACTGTATATCTGTTGGTGCCCTATCCTGACCTACCCCACTATAAATGAATTCCGATGGGTTGATTTCTGAGCTTCACTCAAATCCTCAATATTTTATTGGGTTAGAGCAGGTTAGAACTTGTGGAAAAACTAGTCCGTTTTCCGTTTTGCACTGTCAAATATGACTTGCAGTCAGCTTCGGTTGAAGGAGTAGATATATTCAGCATTCGGCATAGGGATCCAACGATCAGGGGTTTGTGGTAGACTAACCCAGTGTGCTCCCATTGACTGAAAACTGTCAAAATGGCCGCTTACAACACATTATGATTGCTTCTGACAGCTTACAATTGCTAGTGGAGAACCCACTTTAATTTACATTCCTAAATTATAACGACCAAAAATTAAACATATGTTAATCATGTATAGACAAACAAGATAACTATCTGACATTGCTTAAAGTAATGCATGCCATACTCACTTCAGCTGTATTTGGTTCTCATTCAAGATACCAAGAAATAATAGCCTGAAACTGGCACATGTACAGGAGGAGTACCTGATCTAGTTTTTACACAGCCTCGAATGTTGCAGCGAAAATGTTAAAGTGAAATTTTCATGCTGTCCTGACAGTCAAGAGGCAAAATCTGATTTTTTTTTTCAACAGTAATGAGTCCCAAAGTATGTGCCTTTTCTTTGTTTTGAACCTGCTTTAAAAAGGACTTTCTGATTATTTCAGCTGAGTTGTGCGCAATCCGAAAAGCACTGGAGGTTTTGGTCAGACGTCAACCTGCTTCGAAGAAAGTGCTGGTCCTGACAGACTCCAAGTCTGCCATCGTGCTGATAAACAAAATAAATTATAATGCCGGGGATTCTGATTTAAAGATCATCCGGAAAACACTCCAAACATTGAGGATGTACAACATGCTTTCAACATATCCCTAGTCATAAAGGGATCCGCCATAACCAGACCGCCGACCGTCTGGCAAACGATGCAGCTGGCCTTCCCGCACCACCAGACCTGAAGTTAGGGAATCTACGAGACATAATTAAACGTCGTGCTGGTTTTAAGCATGTACCATTTCTACAATCTCGTTTCGGTTCAAGGGAAGATTCTGTATGGTATTACAGATTGAAATCAGGGAGCCTTTTGCTGAACTCAGTTCTGTTCAAATGGAATTTACACTATTCACCATTGTGTAGAGTGTGTTCACTGGCAGCTGAAACTGCCCAGCACATCTTTTTTGAATGTCTCCCAAGTACACCAGAAACCAAGAAGCTGAAGATCGGTTGCCGAAGACTAAAGATACCAGAAACATTTGATTCAACCATCAATATGCAGCTGCCTTCGCATATTGAAAGGCCGATCTATACTACGATGATTCAGATCCTAAAGAAGATGCTGGAGTGCTAAACCTTTGAAAATACGGATTTGACGTCAAAAGGGTGAAAGGACTACAGCGTAGTCCACATACCCTCTCAACTTCTTGGAATTGGAATTTGGTAACTCTACCTTTTTCATCACTTTGTAACTGACGGCAAGGAATCTTAGGTAACAATGAGGTCAGACTGTCTGAAAATAAAAGTATGTTTAACTAGAAATATTGAAGTAGAATTTATTTCTCCAGTATTTAAGCCATTTTATTCGCTTTAATCTAGTTTTTTTTTGTCATATGTTTTGGTTCCTTTTTAAGCCAGACAGATTTTTCTGAAGGAAAGACTTCTCTGGAAAATTGAAATTTTGTTGAGGTACAGTAGGTATGTTTATGTGAACAATTACTTTAATGTGAATGGTGCAGTTTTGGGCTAAATGGTAGAATAAGATCCAAAATACCTATTCAGTTGTTTTCAGCAGAGGTGTTACTAGCCGAAATGTTTGGGGGGGGGGGGGCAAGGAATTTAACGACTGGCTGGTAATTTTTACCAACTGTTTTCAAGAAAAAAACGATATTTTCGAAAAATCGACTGATTTTCAGAAAAAAATGACTATTTTGACGAAAAACCCGACTGATTTTCAGAAAAATCGGCTGTTTTAATGAAAAAAATCAACTGCTGTGGCGAAAAATCGCGGCGAATCGGTTATTTTTTACCGACTGCCCGACAACATTGGGGGGGGGGGGGGGGGGGGTCACGACCCCTCCCCCCCCCCCTCCAGTCGTGACGCCCCTGGTTTTCAGATGCCTTTGATTACCTACTTTGGCTAACTGGTAATAGCTTTAGACACAGCATGTGCACGAAAAAGACTTTAATTACCTACTTTGGCTAACTGGTAATAGCTTTAGACACAGCATGTGAATGAAAAAGATGAAGTCAAATGTCAACAAACCTTCACATAAGCATACCTCTACTGTACCTCTCCTGTATACTGATATAAAGTGAAGGTACTAATCTCAGCCTATCATCCGATACTTGTGACACCAATGTGACTGTCATGAGGAAAGTTGGGAAATTCAAATAAATATATGCAGTAGAGGTATGTTTATTTGAACAGTTACTTAAATGTAAACAGTACAGTTTTGGGCAAGAAGGTAGAACGAAGATCAAAAATACCTATTCAGGTGTTTTCAGAGGCCCTTAATTACCTATTTTGGCTAACTCATAGTTGACTTTAGTCACAGCAACTCACCAAGAGCACGAAAATGCCAAAGTCCAAAATCAACAAACATTCAAATAAGCATACCTCTACTGTACTTTTGAACATGAATTTGGATCTGCATATATAGAGCCAAGCGGCGAACGAGATGACGGACTCGTTTACATTTATAAGCCATTCTAGGCCAGGCCAGGAACAATCATTTAGGTTTAGAAACGGAAATATGAAATTCCCAGTGTAACTATATATGATGTCACAATCCCCAGATGATTGGCTGAGATTTAGTCTACACCAGTCAACCATAAACCCTTGATTTTTGGATACCCTATGCCAAATGCTGGGTATATCTGGTGTTTGGCATAGCCTATGCCTAAGGCTGGACAGCCTATGCCAAACATTGGATGGCTGTTAGTACCCTAACCTTGACCTACCCTGGGGCCTGGACCTACCTCACTATAAATGAAATCTGACTGGTTGATTTCTGAGCTCCAATCAAATCATCAATATTTTATTGAGTCCTAACATCTAGGATTTGGCATAGTGTATCCACCGTTAGGCATAGGGTTGTTGGGAATCGTCTGATTTCATTTCTCACCTTATTTGAATATTCCGCGCCTTTCCCATTTGTAACGCTATCTAGCAGTGTTGGGTTAAGTTAATAGTAATGCATCTTAGAGTCACCAATTCAGTTGGTAGACAGCCTTCAACCAGATTTATGGCTTGAAATATCTGAAGTGGATTTGCAATAATTTTCAGGTAAACATTCTTCCGATTATTATATTAGTTATATAATTAAGATATGTAATGATAATTTATACATTTTTAATTGAAGTATTTATTCATAAAGTGAAATCATAAAGTAAAAGATTCATTATTTATAGGGTTCCTGACAACACTTATATCTGACTTAACATCTGTAAATAGTCGTTGTCATTACAATAAATGTTGTTTGACGTTGGACTGAAGGAATCAGCATGTCTGATCGGGTCTCCCCAACAAGGATACACCACATGCTAGATATACCCAGCATTTGGCATCAGCTTTCCCAAAATAAGAGGTTTGTGGTAGACTGGCTGACACCAGATCTATCTGCACAAAACTGAACTGAAATGATGAAATTTATCTAAGCAAAAAAGAAAGCAGATAGAATCTGAAAATGAGAAGTTCCCAAAAAGGGACACCTTTATAATGCATTAACTGGCTCTGGACTGGCTCCTAGGGCGTTTTTCTGCGCTCCCACAAACAGGCTGTGGGTCACTGTGGCTCGAAAAGAGTGTTTCCACGGTCTTTTGTGCGGTCCACAAGTCTGTTTCCGCGACCAACAAGATTTTTGTGGCTCGCTTTGTGGCTCAAATTCAACAAACAACAGGCAAGGTGATTGTTGGTTTTGTGGCTTGGTTCTGGTGGGAAATTCAATTAAGCAGCAAAATTAGGCATTTTTCTGTGATACAATTATGGGCCACACAATACTGAATGTGTGCCATGGGAACAAGATTGTGTGCCACACAGTCGAGCCACAAGTTGAAACTTACAGAAACACTGTTTTGACTATTTTTGGGGCGGTAAGTTCAAATCTATGAAAATAAAAATAGATTCAGATAAAATCTCAACATATAGAACTGCAGCTTCCGTCCTTACCAATCTGTGCAAAAAGGATCCTCAGTTTTACGTCTACGTGCTTGAGAAAGTATTTGATTGTGTTGTTTTGACATTATTTTGCGGCTAAATTTGAATTTCCCGCCAGACATGAGCCACAAAATCGACAATCACCTCTGCAGTTGTTTGTGGAATTCGAGCCACAAAAATCTTGTTGATCGCGGAAACCCTTTTGAGGACTTCACAAAAGGCCACAGAAACGCTCTTTTTGATCCACTATCAGCCCACAAATCGTTTGTGGGAGCAGGGAAAAACTCCTATAGTGTCTAAACAATAAAATTAACTACTTTTTCAAGCATAGGCTATAGACTTAAACTGAGGATGCTTTTTGTACAGAATGGTAAGGACGTAAGACTTGAGTTCTATTTATTGAGATTTTACTGTTTTACATGAATTTTATTTTTATTTTCAGACATTTAAAATTACCGCTAAAAAAATAGACAAAACGGAGTTACTGAGAGTTTCAACTTGTGGGTCGAATGCATGGCACACAATCGTGTTTCCGCGAAAAACACTCAGAAGTATGTGGTCCACAATTGTGTCACAGAAAAACGCCTCTACTTCTAGAACAATCCAACCGATCCAACCCAAGCCATTTGAGATGTTTTGAGATGAAGAAGAGGTCTGGAAGAGGTACGCTAGTTCCTAATGATGAAATGAGGCTGCTATCTGTATTTACCTCTACTGCTGCCTTGCTGTAGGTGCAGCTATAGGAGTGGTCACTCTTCGACTTTGAGTGCTTTTTTATGTCAATGAATTCACTCCCTACTTCCCCAAGCACCCAGTGAGCCTTTGTCCTTTTTGGCCTCATCATTAGGATCTATTGTTATGTGTCCTGTCCTGTTGCATGTGAATGAAGGCGATCAGTAACACTCAGGTAACACTTTAAGTTAAATCTTTCTTTCTTAATGTTGTTTGAAGGTTGACATTTGGGCGAGTCAATCGCCTGTATACGTGCGTATCCTCTATATCTTTGATCACTTCTTTTGACAAAGTGTGGCTTTCTGGCCTCGTCACAATTAGAATCAAAACTGCGGCCTTCTGGCCTTGTCAAACTTTCTAAGTTTTTTGGGGGATTGATGTTGATGACGCTTTTCGTCTATTGTCGATAATTCTTCTTCTTCATTGGGAACTTGGTAGTGTTGGGCGATATACGATATCGATAACGATATATCGATATACCGAAGCAAATATGATATCGAATATCGAATCATAAATATCGATATCTAAAAGGGCATTTGTTCATTTACAGTTATTGTAAATAATCCAACATAAGTTACATTTATATGTCCGAATTGGAGCAATAAGTTCTTTACAATCCGGTTTCTATTTGCTCAAAGTTTGAGTTCATGCAAGATGCTTTCTTACGACAATTTTGCTCTTAAATTTTCGCGAAACGAGACGTATACTAGCGAAACATGGTACGAAATATTGACAGATCGATTATCGAATATCGAAAGTGAAAATATCGATCTATCGATATATCGAAAAATCCAAATATCGCCCAAAAGTTGCGTTTTCATGAATTAGCGTGCTGAACTCAAATCCTAACACTTTGCGCTGTCACCCGTTTTCAGCGCCCGTGTTTGCATAAGGAAACCCGGCACAGGATTTGATACTCTACCGAGTCCGTTTGTGTTTGGATTCGGTGTCGAACTCGAAAGAAACACGGGAGCTAAAACCGCTTGAAGCCACAGAATACGGAACCCGTGTTAGGATGCGCTCCGTAAAAACGACTTGTGACGAACACGGGTCGAGAATCGCGAGCCTGAAAACGCAACTTTTGGGAATTCTTCTTGAATTGTTGCCAGATTGTGTTTACAGAAAAAACGCCCTGGGACTTTAAAATCAAGCCTAAACAAGCCCGGCTTAATTTTACCAAAACTTTTGGTCAGACAAGCAATTTATAACAGCTGATTTCAGGGGAGCCATTCGGGGGGGGGGGGGGGGCATGGCTCCACTATATTTTAAAATCTTCCTCCTTGGTGAATTATTTAAAAAAAAATATGTTTTAAAAGGCAAAATACGGAGCAATACTTTAGCCTGAAGTCTGTGTCTCGAATGTGTGACAATCTGTGGTTCAGACTCAAAATAGGTTTCAAAAGGCAAAATACAAAGCAATCATGGATAGATAAATATTCTTATTCGCCAAAAACGTGTCATGGCTTCCGCCAATCCCCACGCGGACAGAAAAGAACGAGAACACGGTGAGAATACTTCCGAAATAAATTTTCTTCGAAAAATAAAACTTTCAGGGACAAAATTAGTTCCACTTAATTTTGGATTTTGTCTGTTCCGACTGTTTTAACTTAATTTTACATTTTTACTATTCGCAAACAAAAGAATCATAAAAATAATGAAAAAGATTTCTCATAAGCAGTTTTAAACCATAACTACAAACTCAAAATTGCTCGTGGAAATTCTTATTAACCATCTTTGGCACCTGTGTTCCAAAAAACAAGTACAGCAGCAAACTCCAAAATCGATTTCCTACCGAATCTATGGAAGGCAGGGACGTCACTACGGGGGGGGGGGAGGGGGGGGGAGAAAGTACTTTCGTCTGGCAAAGCTCACTTGTTTGTGGGCGTGAAGCGCCGGCAAACACAGAAGAAATATAATTTTTTATGCTTTTGTCGAGCGTCGGTCGACTCGTCGGCACATCAAGTTCTTTTTATACGCAAGAAATAAAATCCTGCTAACATTTGTCGGGCAAAACACAGAAGAAATCGAATACTGCATGCTTTTTGTTGGGCCTCGGTATTCTATATGGCATATTGGGTTCTTTTTATACATAAGGAATACAGAAGAAATAAAATTTGTATGCTTTTGTCGGGCGTCGTCGACTTGTCGGGACCTCGGGTTCTTTGTATACGCAAGAAATATCCTGCAAATATTTGTCAGCCAAAGCACAGAAGAAATATAATTCTGCATGCTTTTGTCGGGTCTCGGCATTGTCGTCGGCACATCTGGTTCTTTTTATACATAGCGAATACAGAAGAGGTATAATTTTGTATGCTTTTGTTGGGAGTCGGTCGACATCAGGTTCTGTTTACACGTCAGAAATCAACTTCTGCACAGTCCAGTCGGGCAAAACACAGAAGAAATCAAATGCTGTATGTTTTTTTCGGGCGTCGGTATTCTGTCGGCACATCGGGTTCTTTACACATAAAAAAATCAGATTCTGTAAACGTTTATCGGGCGCATCCCGAAAGTTTTAAGTTTCGTCTGCACATCAGCTTCCATTTACATGTAAGAAATAAAGATCTTTACAGTCTTGACGGGCAAAACAGAGAAGAAATCGAGTTCTGAATGCTTCCGTCGAGCGTCGTTATTCTTTCGGCACATCGATTTCTTTTCACACGTAAGAAATCAAATTCTGAAATTTTTGTCGGGGGCAAGTTTGTACGGAACTAATACAGATAAAAAAATTCGCATGCGGCGCTTAGTTCAACTTATTCGCTTTTTGCTTTTTGGATAAAGTTGTAACGAAAAGGCGAATGTGTGAATTTAAATATACGAAATTTACATTAAAAGGAACAATCTGAACTGAGGCATTAAAATTATAGTTTTACATAAAATTTCGCGGGGTTTCGTTTAGTTGGCGGTTTAGGATTGACATTTCTTGGGGGTTTGGAACTCGTTAAAAGCTAGAACTTGTCTTGTATCGTAGGTACACTAAAATGTTTCCGGAAGAAAGGTAGATTAAAAAAATTTGGCTGCGGCGCTTCCATTACCTTGTTCTGGGTATAGGCGTTGGAACCTTTGCTTTTTAGCAAAACTGAAATGAAATGCCAAATATGTAAGCATTAATAGACGAAATTACATTAAAGGAACAACCTGAACTGATGCATTTCAATTATTTTTACAAAAATTTCGCATGTGGCGCATTTTCTAGTATTCTCTGTTTGAAAGATCGGTCTTTTTTTTAACTGGCGTTTTACGATGACATTCTTGGGGGTTGAAACACATTAAAAGCTAGAATTTGTATTGAAAGTATAGAGAATATTTCCGGAAGAAGACATATATGAAAAATTTCGCATGCGGCGCTTACTTTAATTTGTTCTGGGTGCAATCGTTGGAAGCCTCGCTTTTTAGCGAAAGCTGAAATGAAAAGCCGAATATGTGAACTGTAATATACGAAATTACATCAAAGGAATAATCTCAACTGATGCATTACGGTTAGTTTTACACCGGTTCTATTCTACGCTGGTGGGAAATGTACGCCGTTGCCACGAAGCAAATTTTTTAGTCCGTCTGCACAAACCGGACATCGCCCCCAAAGGTGAAAGGTTAGTGACGCCACTGTTAGAGGGTAGTCCCTCTTTGATGCTGGTGGTGATAATCGGAGCATTTCTCGTAAGTAGGGACTCGCGAGAACAGGGGAAGGAAAAAACGGTGACTCCTCAAAAGCAGGGGCGTAATTTCGTCAAAATCCTGGGGGGGAGGGGGGGCAAAGTTGGAGCCGATTTTCCCAAGTCAAGTGAAAATGAGCAGTTTTATTTCAAGAAGAAAAAAGTAATAAAAACAAAATAACAAAGAGATATTTTACTAATCGGCCAAGGCGAAACGACGCTTCTTCAAATTCGCGAAACTGCCAACTGCCCGATTGACGTTGAGCTTCTACGATTTTTCAGGTTGGGTACCAATGACCAAAAGATCACTTAGTCGGTCGTCTGACCAGGGGTCTCACAACCGGGGGTAAGGGGGGGGGGGAAGCCCCCCCCCCCAATGTTGTCGGCCAGTCGGCAAAAAATAACGGAGTCAGCGCGCCGTGATTTTTCGCCAAAACAGTTTATTTTCTCATTAAAACAGTCGATTTTTCTGTAAATCAGTAGATTTTTCGTCAAAATAGTCGTTATTTTCTGAAAATCAGTCGATTTTTCCGAAACTGTCGTTTTTCTTGAAAACAGTCGTTTTTTCTGCAAAAACAGTCGGTAAAAATTACCAGCCGGTCGGTATATTCCTTGCCCCCCCCCAAAAAAAAAACATTTTGGCTAGTAACGCCTCTGCGTCTGACATAGACGTGTTTAACCCTACATCGCTCATGCATATCGCTATAAAAGTTTCAAGGCTTCCGTGTTCCAATCTTACCATAAAGACTAAGGTATACCAAAGAAAACCGATCTATTTCTGTGGATGCTTGAATTCTGCAGGCCTATCTTAGTTTCGGCGAGAGTTTCAAAGACGCTAAATTTCAGCTGGCGAGGCAAACATCAAGCTGGGGGGGGGGCAGTTGCCCCCCCCTGCCCCATGGCAAATTACGCCCCTGCTCAAAAGGAGTCCTCAGAGAACGTTGAAAATACGCCTTAGGTCTAATCGGAACGAAGCCTCTGGCCAGCCTCTGGCTGATTTTGCGCAGAGTTGTATTTTTTTTCATGGTTCCGCGCGGACAGCGGAAGTGTAATTTCCGATTTGTTTCATTTTCATTTTCTGTTTACATACTTTCAGGGATTTTTTGAATAGTATTTGTTTTCGTTACTTCTGTTATTCTAATCTAGAAATCCTTCCGGTCGCTCGCAGTGTTTATTTCTTTTCTTTCATTTACTCCGCTTTTTCGAAATGGCGGGTTACAAAAAAATTACTTACTTACTTACTTAGAGGTTAGATCGGTTTTGGAGCATGGACCCCTAAAGGACGTAATGGGACCTTCGGTCTTACCTGCTTTCAAGATTAGTTGAAATCGGATCTCTCACATTCCAGAAATCCTAGGGTTGGGGATGTATATGTGAAGTTGACCCCCCCCCCCCCCTCCCCGTTCATGGGCAAGTGGGCTCAAATTACCCATGAAAAAAGTGTTTGACCCGTGACTGGAATCAAATTCTAAGCTGGTATACTTGAGGAAAAAGAGGTGTAAATACGCATTTTGATGGGTCCCGACCCCCCCCCCCCCGTTCATGGGCAGCTGGGCCCAGATTTCCCATAAGTTAAGTTCGTCTATGACAGGTCTCAAATCCAACTCTTGTATATTGTATATTTGGGAGATATATCTATGGGTGACGATTTTGGTGTAACAGCAACAAATAAGACGACGCGACGTACTTTAATCTTTAATGAACAGTTGGAAACTGGACTGTTTTGTCGTATGATCGATGATTCTTAATGAGTTGTGACAAAGGGGGTATTAGGCTGCTACGATTTGATTTATTGCACTTGTTATTACCTTGCTAATGGAAAAGAAGTTTAAAGGGTCGGACTGGCTGGCAGACCATTGTTGGAACTCAAACTATTCTTGCAAGATCTTCAACATTTCTTTGGATTTGGCGGTTTGTTTACATTTAAAGCTTTTAAAGTGGGATGATTACAAATTAGGTTATTTCAATAAATGCGTGGTTATTGGGGATGTGAAATGCCTTGGTTCTAAAGATGTTTGTATATAAAATGTGATTAAACATGTGATAAACATTTTATATAAATTTCACACTCCACGTCTGAGCGCTTGCGCACTTGTTAAAAAAACTTTGACAGAACTTGCTTTGGACCAAACGAGCCTACAGGCAGGCATATAGCCGACAATAAGCTAGGTTTGTACCAGCAATTCCCCCCCCCCCCCCCAAAAGCTTTAATTTTGAATGGGGAGTTCCACGAAAACGCCCAAAACAAGCCACATTTTAAAACAATAAGCCCGCTTTCCCGCCCCAAGCCGTCACAAAAACCTTCCGCCCCAGCCCACAGAAACGAGCACATCTGGTAGCACTACTGTCTAGGGAGCCGGGATTCCGTTCGTATATGAGCCACGTTCCACCCTTCCTAAGAGCGTGCTTCACCCTACTTACCGTAGTTACTACGCGTGACGTCAAAGATTCTAGCTTTTTGCCATCAAGGCTGGAACGATTTTTCTATCTTCCAGCAGAATATTATACCACGGGCGAAACCGACCAATTGCGTTACAGAGAAGCGTAGTTACCACGCTCCCGAGCATGGTAAGCAAATAGTCACTATTTCGAGAAGGTTGGAACGGTCAGCGTAGTAACTTTTTACGAGGTTCGAACGAAAATAGCAACTAATAGTTACTATTGCTAGAAGGATGGAACACATCGAAATATAGTAACTATTAGATACTATTTTAGTTCGGATCGTTCTAGCCTCGTGAAAAGTTACGATGCTGACCGTTCCAACCTTCTCGAGTTAGTTAATTTGCTTACCACGCTCGGGAGCGTGGTAACCAGAATCTCCGTGACTTGACTGGCCCGATCAGCCCGAGGCACGACATTTTGAGCGTATTCCTTCCTTCTAACAATAGCATTAGTTACTATTTTCATTCCAACCTCTGAAAAGCTACTACACTGATCGTTCCAACCTTCTCAAAATCGTAACTATTATAGCATAGTAAGCGTAGAAACTATAATCTCTGTGACATGGAGCGTGTTCCGCCGTGCTTACCATAGTTACTACGCATGTCGTCACGAATTCTGCCTTTTTGCCGCCAAGGCTGGAACGATTTTTCTTTTTTCCAGCAGAATATTATGCCACGGGGTATCCAACCAATCACGTTACAGAAATGCGTATTCACCACGCTTACTACGGGCGAATCCAACCAATCACGCTACAGAAATGCGTAGTTACCACGCTCCCTAGCATAGTAAGCAAAAAGTTATTATTTCAACAAGGCTGGAACGGTCAGCGTAGTAACTTTTCACGAGGTTGGAACGAAAATAGTCACTATAATAGTTACTATTGGTAGAAGGCTGGAGCACGCTCATGATTGGTCAGAAGTCCGTGGCACGATATTTTGCCGAAAATGGAAAAGTTTGTTGCAGCCTTGACGCCAAAATCCGTGACGTCGTCAGTAGTAACTACGGTGAATAGGGTGGAACACCCTCTTTCGCGAAAATAGAAAATTGTGTTCCAGCGTGGACGCCAAGAAGCCAGGATCCGTGACGTCCTGCGTAGTAACTACGGTATGTAGTGCGGAACATGGTCTATGTCGTACGGACTGCAGTACCGGTAGTTCTCAAGGAAACCAAAGGCGTTTTCCCGCGACACAACTGTGGGACACAGACTTCTGAGTGTTTGCCGCGGAAACACGATTGTGTGCCACACAATCGAGCCACAAGTTGAAACTCGCGGAAACGCCGTTTTGTCTATTTTCTCGGCGGTAATCTCAAACGTCTGAAAACAAAATTCATATAAAGTTTTTAATTTTATTGTTTTAACATTATTTTGCTACTAAATCTGAATGTCCGCCAGAATCGAGTTGTTTGTCGAATTCGAGCCACACAAATCTTGTTGGTCGGGAGACACATTTGTGGGCCGCACGAAAGGCCGCGGCAGGGTCGCCACGATTGGGGAGGGAGCCCCCCCCCCCATGTTGTCGGCCGGTCGTTAAAAAAAGAACCGGGTCGGCGCGAAGCGCCGCGATTTTTCGTCAAAACATTTGATTTTTTTTAATGAAAACAGTCGGTTTTTCTGAAAATCAGTGGACTTTTTTTCAAAACTGTCTTTCTGCAAAAACAGTCGGTAAAATTACCAGCCAGTCGGTAAATGCCTTGCCCCCCCCCCCCCCCCCCGCCAACACATTTTGGCTAGTAACGCCTCTGCCGCGGAAACACTCTTTTCCAGCAACAACCGACCCACAAACTGTTTGTGTGAGCACGGAAAAACGCCTCAAACCATATGAGCTACGATTCCGGGATCTGACGTCATTGACCAAACTTGTATGTGCTGGCTCCCGTTCCGGATGGAAATAGCTCACGGAAACTTCATCGTACCAGCTTCTCGTCCGGTAGTCTCAAGGAATTATGTAATCAGACGCTGACTCGATACCGCAGACGTATTTCCAACCCCTGAAAAACCTAGACCTGTCGAACACGTCGTGGTTGATATAAACATCGGTCAATTTTATATCTCAGACTCTATAATGAAATGCGATTCTTGAATGCCAGTTCACTTAAGGCGATTCCTCGAGGACTCCTCGTGGAACTGAAGGGAACGGCGAGAATAGAGTGAGTCACTCCACGTGGACTCCGCGTACAGAAAAAGCAAGAACAAGGGGGAATGCTTCCAAAATAGATTTTGTTCGAAAAAAAAAATATGCAGTTGACGAAATTCGTCTGGATCCACTTTATTTTTGGTTTTGTTTATTATGATTGTTTTTAACTAATTCACATTGCGCAAAAACCAGCAAAAATTGATTCCCCTCCAAATCTGAAAGGGAGTCCTTTTTGAAGAAGGTGATGATAATGGGAGCATTCCCCGTCCGTGGAACTCACGAGAATATGCGGAGTGAGTCCCCGGGACAAACAAAAACGCGAGGACTCCTCAAGTGGAGTCCTCGGGGAACGGCGAGAATACGCCATTACCATGAAAAGATTACGGCTTCGCAAATCCCGTCGATTATTTTGGTTGGGTCTGAGGCAGTCGTATAGTTAATCAGTAAAAATTTGATTTATTAGCCAACGCTCATCCAGTAAAAAAGATCACTGCTCTCCAAAACACGCACAAAAGATATAAATAATAACAAAAAATCAACAGACTACCACCGTAGTATTTTAGCTGACATTCACGACAACGGCACACTATTTGTAGCTGAACAAATCAGCTGGGTGAAATCCGCATGGGCGTCACGCATGGGGGGGGACGCCCCCTAATGTTGTCGGCCAGTCGGTAATAAAGAACCGAGTCGGCGCGAAGCGCGGCTGTTTTTCGTAAAAACGATCGATTACTTCGTGAAATCATTCGGTTTTTGTGAAAATCAGCCGATTTTTCATCAAAACAGTAGATTATTTTCTTAAAACTAGTCGAGTTTTCTGAAAACCAGTGAGTTTTTCGTAAAAACTGTCGTTTTTTCCTCCAAAAGCAGTGGGTAAAAATGAACAGCGAGTCGGTAAATACCTAGCACCCCCCCCCCCAAACATTTTTGGCTAGTAACGCCTCTGAAATTCCGTCAGTATTAACTTCCTGGCTATATAGGAAAAGCGACCTGTGGCAGCTCAGGAGCAATTCAGGAATGGCAGCGGGGTCACCCCATTCATGAGAATCTGAATCAGAAAGGAGTAAAATTGGCCAACGGGAAAAATCTAAACAGAGCTAACAACCTTGAGTGCCACATTACGCCTTCGACTAAAAACACTGGAATGCAAAATGGCTCAGGATATAAAAAATACAGATCAAAAATAAGAAAATAAAAATCCTTCACCTAACTGGCCCTGAAATTTGGATCCGCAACCGATTACTTTGATGGCACACAAAATAAAAAAGACAAGTTTAAATTGCACTTTTAGGCAGACTGGTAGCCTAGTATCCTATAAACCGTCAGTATTTCAAACAGGAATCAGGCAAGTCGTTTTCAATTGCTCGAACTTCTGATTTTTTTTTTTTTTTAGCTCAATTCCACCCACACAGCATGAATGAGAATTAAAAAAAAAAAAAAATATTAGCTCAATACCACCCACACAAAAGGCGCCGCATGAATGGCTTCACTCAAGCAAAAACTACGGTAGGCATCGAACCTGAGACCGCGGAACGTAACAACATCTCAGTTGAACAGAAATTCTGAGCCATGGAAAACGACTACACAAATAAGACCCTTCAAATATTTCACATTATAATCTGCGGATCCGGGACAGACACTCCAATAGCTTTGTGCGGCAAAACGATTCCACCATTCACATAGATTTCATCTTTGACGCTCACATCCTCACCCAAAACTGTGACATTTTCCATCCTTACCTGAAGAAAAAAAACACGTTAGATTCTTTAAAGGACCCCTCGCACTATTTACTATTCCACTTTTTAAAATATATTTATATTTTATTTGTAACCCGCCAAATACATAAGGTGATAGCGGAGAGAATTATTTGAATACTTAGAAAGACTAGGCTGTGCTTTCAACAAATAACCCACGGTTTTGGCTGTTTTAAGCCTTTTTCGAGACCAGATGACTTACAGCGAGAACAGGGAAAAAACTTACATAACCGGTTTTTGGGATCCCAAAACGTAAGTGGAGGGATACCTATGACATCGCAAAAGTTGTCCGTCTGTCTGTCCGACTGTCCACACGATAACTCTCGAGGGGATTGAGATATTTTATATTTTATTCGTAACCCGCCAAATACATAAGGTGATAGTAAAGAGAATTATTTGAATACTTTAAAACTAGGCGGTGCTTTCAACAAATAACCCACGGTTTCGGCTGTTTTAAGCCTTTTTCGAGACGCGTTGACTTACAGCGAGAACAGGGAAAAAATTACATAGCCGGTTTCTGGGATCCAAAAACGTAAGTGGAGGGATACCTATGACATCGCAAAAGTTGTCCGTCTGTCTGTCCGACTATCCACCCGATAACTCTCGAGGGGATTGAGATATTTTGATGAAACCTGGTGGGAGGATCCTTTGGGTCAAAGTACAGGTCAAGTTCGAAGATGCGCTCTGTAGCCCTATATTTGAGGGTGGGGGAGGTCACAGGTTTTGATTACAGGTTTGTTTCCTTCCCCGAAGTTGAACCAGAGGATTGACAGCCTGACGAGGACCCTTGCCAAAAAGGGCCGAAATATCGCTGATGAAGAATCGTAGCTGACGTACACGTTGTAAACATTGTTTGAATAAATGGTGGGGGAGGGGTTTCAAATTAAGGGACAAAGAATACTTTTTGAAAGCTATTGAGATAGTTGGTTTAGATTAAAGTTATTTTCTCACCGGACAAGTAGTTCATCTGGAATCCGGCAAAAACCGGATATAAAATTTGTCGACCAATTTTTGGCTATAGCAGTCCCTCCCGTTTCTTTTTTTTTTCTTGCCCCGTAGTATCTTTTCGGTCCTTCCTGTCCAATATGATTTGGCCAGATGACTACGCTTCCACTTTCCCTCGGTGACGCCAACGGTCCTAACATCTCATATTTTAAATTATTTTTTATATTTTTTTTTCTGTTCAATGACCGACCTATATATTTAGCGTCACCTACAATTTCCTGTATACAGGAAATTGTAGGTGACATTTATTTTTTTAATATCCTTTCTTATTTCCTCTTTTAATCCTTATTTCTGATTTTACCATTTCCATCTTCTAATGTTAAAAATTTTTCTTTCATTTTAAACTTATTACTTAAAAAAATATTGTCCCTCATTTTTTTTCTTTTTTTGCAACCAAACCAAAAAGGGGTTTTGTCCTGGAGGGTTTTTTCCCCTTTCTTCACACTAGTATAGCTCTGCGCGTGGATGATTAATGTCCAATGTGAGGTATTGAAGGAGAGGATGCGGTACATTTGATATGTTATTGTGAGGAGTTGAAAGAATTAAGAAAGGAAGTGTTTGGTCGGGAGGCTTGGGAGGAAAGGGATTTGGTTTCAAGTATGGGAAGTAAGTGTTTTGGTGAGATCCGAAGGCTGTGTAGATTCCTGAAGCTAGCTATGGCCCACCGTGAACTATTTTTTATAGAAGTTGATTTTTTGGTTTGTTATTGGAGTGTATGATATCTTGTTTTTGTTATTGTGTTATGTTTCCCGCCATGGCCCTTGGGCTTTATTGGGAATAAATTCATTCATTCATTCATTCATAATCAATGAATGTTGGAGAGATCTAGTGTAATCGAAGGTCAAAGGAGTTGGTATGTGTTGTTCAAGCTTAGTAGGGTATGAGAATTCATTGGCAAACTACAGGTCAAGTTCGTAGGTGGGTCCTTTAGTCCTATATTTAGAGGCAGAGGAGGGTTTTGAATTTACGGTAAAACATGTATGCTTTTACGAGCTAATAAGAAATTTTTTAAAGGAGTAAGGAGGTCCGCCGAATCCATATCTGAACTTGGTTTTCTTGCTCGACAAATGGTTCATCACGAATTCGGCTGAAACTGGAAATTTGGTTGAAGCTCAAAGTTGTTTCTGAAATCGATTAGAGATTCGGTATCGGGTCAAGGAGACATGCTGAATCCATTTTTGAACTTTATTTTAACAGTAAAAATGTTCAAGGGATCTGAAGAAGACTGAATGGCGAAGACATGACCCAACTGTTCGAATCAAATGTTAGATTTTTGAGATCCCATCGAAACCTTTGGTCTTGTTACTTTAGGAACATGTACAACGTTGTCAAACAATATGTTCTGTGTTGCCTTGATTGTTGTCAACGCAAAGGTCTTAACCACACACCTAGGGCTCCTTTGGGCACCATACCCGAGTCCTATAGACCACTCGATATGGTCGGTATTGATCTTCTCGGTCCATTACCCGTTTCTAGGCAAGGCTCGAAGTATATCGTTGTTATCACTGATCAGTTTACGAAGTACATTGTTTTTACGGCCATAGCACATAAAACTGGTTATTCTTTACCGACTGGCCGACAAGATGGGTGGGGGGGGGGGGGAGGACCTCCCCCCACCCCATTCGTGACGCCCCTGCAACTTAGAAAGGAGCAAAGGATAAGCTCTAAGAGAACTTTTGAAGTTTAAAAGGCAGGTCTGATACCATTTCTCTACCGCATTCCCAAGTGTCGGGCTCTTGTCGGGCTGGGCGAAGGGGAGGGGGGGGGGGAGCCGCCAATGGCTTGTATGTTGCATTACTATTACACGGGAACACTCGCTGGGAAAGAGGCAAAGTTGCCAAGCGGACGAAGACGGGCGAACAAATGACTTGTTTTGCATAAACCTTGAAGTCCCTTCCAATCTCCAAATATTTAGCTTCCGAACAAAATGGTCACCAGGTGATGTCAACTAAATTTTAAGGTGCTGCCAAACGAAAGAATAACGAATAATTGAAGAAACACTACCTCCTTCGTAACTAATAACACTTTTTCCCCAGTGTTGCCACTTCTCTCTGAGGCACGTGTGACTTTTGGCTGCAAAAACTTGTGACATTCTTTTTGTCAACTATTAACGAGAAAGCTCGCTTTATCATCTTCATAATTATATGCCTCAATTCTTTTTTTTTTTGCTTTATTTTTTTGTTAAGGACCTGTTAGGGAACTGTTCGTAGAATTCTGGCTCGCTTTGTCGAAGAAACAAAACCTGTGACAAACGGTAGAATTCTACGACCAGTGGCAACTGTTTTCCCCTTAAAAGCCGCATGAAATTCGCACATGATAACTATTTTCAACTATTTCGCCACTACGTCAGTAATGAACCTATTCTAGGCGTCCCTCAACCGTGGAATTTGCCATAATAACGAATTCAGGGACGTCATTGACTAAAAATTAATTTAGTACGTACTAAATAGTACATAGTACTATGAACCGAAATGGTGAAAGGAAATCAAACAACAACATATATTTAAATAATGCATAAAACGACGGTATAGTCCCCGACGTTGACCGTGAAGATTGACAGCCTGACGAGGACCCTTGCCAAGAAGGACTGAAGTATCGCTGCTAAAGCATCGTAGGTGACGAACCCGTTTTATGCATTATTTGAATATATATGTCAAAGTCAGCTTGGGCTCAAAGCATATTTATAAACAACAACAGTATTCTTTCGTCGGCAGGAGCTTAAATTTAGGTGATATTAACTGCAGACCATTTTGTTCGGAAGCTGAAAACTTGTGAAGTAAACAAGCGTAGAGAAAAATCCAGATTCGGGGCACAGCATTGGTGCATTTCCTGCGTGGAAAATAGCGACTAGATTTACAAAAACTAGCGAAATCTCTACTATAACTACGACCTTGTCGCTTACATCCGATTCGGAACAACTGATGCGAGCATCGTGAAAGCAAGCCTTCAAATTGGATGAATATTCGTTAACGAACCTAATCTTTGACAATCAGGTTCCTCTGGCTAGACTTAAACCAGAGCAAAATAACACTAGGAAGTAGCGCCAAGACAAAATTGACACAAATTCGAACAGCGGCGATACTATCACCACTAGCAATAGAGAACATCCCTGCTCCGATAACTTCATATTCTGAAAATTGCAAAAAAATTATTCAGCCTCCACTGTGTCCTTGGTGTGTGCAGACCACACCTTTGCTTTACTAGAAATTTCTAAACCCGCAAGTTTGTCTCACTTAAAATGTAGCAAGCGCAGTCGGCGGCGCTACCAGTATGGTCCGTTTGCAAAGCAAGGAGAGCATAGGTCTTGGCGCTACTCTCTAGTGTTATTTTGCCCTGACTTGAACAATGATGTCCTTTTCATTTCATTTCGTTTGCGCGGGTATGAATTGATATCAGAGATGGGCGAATCCGAATCCGGATTTGAATCCGCGATTCGTCCTTCTGACCGGATTCGAATCTTCTGCTTGCAGGCTGGACTCGGATTCCAAACCCTTAATCTTACGAATCCACTCAAACTTCTAGTCTACATCCTTCCAGTTCAGTTCCCCAATTTTTACACAGTGGCCTTAGGCAAGCCAACTTTTTTTTATCTCCGCCACCAACCATTCTCAGTAAATTATCACGCTATCCGATTACCTTACATATCAGTACTTTTTGTCACCTCTGTTTTTAAACTATAAGCTATGTATATGATTAGTTTTTATGGCACTTGCAGCCTCTGGCTCAAGTGCCACATACCGATCACAATTCCGTCTGTCGGTCGGTCCGAGTTTTTTGTCCCACATATCCGAGTTAGGGTACTTCCAGATGTGCTAGGACAATGAAACTTGGCAGGCATATCAGGTACCCGACCAAACTAACCTGGAAATAATCAGTTTCCCGATCCGACCATATGGGGGGGAGTGCGGGGCGCTGGAAACTTGCAAATTTAGGGCATTTTGTCACTTTTTTCTGAGTTAGGGTACTTCTAGATGAGCTAGGACAATGAAACTTGGCAGGAATATCAGGGACCTGACCAAAGTAACCTGGAAATAATAAGTTTCCCGATCCGACCATATGCGGGGAAGTGGGGGCGCGGGAAACTTGAAAATTGAGGGCATTTTGTCACACTTTTTCGAGTTAGGGTACTTCCAGTTGTGCTAGGACCATGAAACTTGGCAGGCATATCAGAGACCCGACCAAACAAATTAGGAATAATCAGTTTTCTGATCCGACCATTTTGGGGGGGGGGTGGAGGGCAGGGGAATCCGGGAAACTGAGAAGTGTGTAACTTTCGAACGGATGATCGGATTGTAATGAAACTTCATAACTGAAGAGAATATATATCTGTAATGTCCCGTTTAAAGTCTTGACCGGATTCGGTAGCCAGGGGGGAGTTGGGCGGAAATTTCAAGAAACAGTTAGAATGGAGGGATCGGAGTGAAACTTGCTGGGAAGAACAAGCATCTGCTCTAGATAAGTCCTTTAGACCATTGTACTAGATCCGGACACTTATGGGGGGGGGGGGGGGGGTCCCGGAATTCCGGTGATGGTGGTTTTTTGGATTTTCACGATGAAACTTGGCAGGCATATCAGGGACCCAATCAAACTGACTTCAAAATAAAAATATTGTCGATCAGATAATGGTGAGGGAGTGGAGGGAGGGGAATCCGCAGGGGAATCCGGGAAATTGAGAAGTGTGTAACTTTCGAACGGATGATCGGATTGTAATGAAACTTCATAACTGAACAGAATATATATCTGTAATGTCCCGTTTAAAGTCTTGACCGGATTCGGTAGCCAGGGGGGAGTTGGGGGGGGGGGAGACCGGAAATTTCAAGAAACGGTTAGAATGGAGGGATCGGAGTGAAACTTGCTGGGAAGAACAAGCATCTGCTCTAGATAAGTCCTTTAGACCATTGTACTTGATCAGGACACTTATGGGGGGGGGGGGGCACGGAATTCCGGTGATGGTGGTTTTGGGGATTTTCACGATGAAACTTGGCAGGCATATCAGGGACCCAATCAAACTGACTTCAAAATAAAAATTTTGTCGATCAGATAATGGTGGGGGGAGTGGAGGGAGGGGAATCCGAAATTTTCAGTCATGCGTAATTTTGGAATGGGTGATCGGATTCGAGTGAAATTTAAGAATTCAACAGAGGACATTTCTCCGATGATTTGTTTCATATCCGGACCGGATCCGGCAACTATTGGGGGGGGGGGGAAATACGTGCCCCGTTTAGAATGGAGGGATCGGGATAGAACTTTGTGGGAAGAACAAACAGATGACCTAGGTAAGTCATTTGCTGAATCGGATTGGCTACGTGCACCGCGGGGGAGCTGGGTGGGGTGGGGGGGGGGGGGGGTGGACCGGAAATCTCGAGAAACGGTTAGAATGATGGTATCGGAGTGAAACTTGCTGGGAAGAACAAACATCTGGTCCATGTAAATCTTTTACATAATTTGACTGGATCCGGACACTTGAGGGGGGGGGGGGAGGAGGGGTATCCCGGAATTCCGTTTTTGGGGGGATTTTCACGACGAAACTTGGAAGGCATATCAGGGACCCGGTCAAACTGACTTGGAATAAAAAAAAATCCTCGATATGATAATCTTGGGGGGGGGGGGAGTTGAGGGAGGGGAATCCGGAATATTGAGTCATGCGTAACTTTGGAACGGGTGATCGGATTCGAGTGAAATTTAATAATTAAACAGAGGACATTTTTCTCTTTTGACCTTTTTCATTTCCGGACCGAATCCGGCAATTATTGGGGGGAGGGCGGAAAATACTTGACCCGCTTAGACTGGTGTGATCTGGATCGAACGTTGTGGGAATGACAAACAGATGCTCTGGATTAATCATTTACAGAACCGGATTGGCTCCGGTTATTGTGGGTGGAGTTGGAGGAGGGGGAGGGGGGTCTGGGATTCCGGTGATCGCGTGTTAAGGTACTTCCAGATGTGCTAGGACGATGAAACTTCGCTGGAATATTGGAGACTCAACAACATTTGCTTAGAAATTGCTACTTCCCAAATCCGATTATTCCTTAAAGTACCAATCTTGACCGCAAAGTAAAAAAATACTTTAAGCAATATATGCATTTTCGTGATGCCCATCAGCCCATTAGCAGTTTTGCCTCAAGGGTTTTGCTTACAAATGAAGTTCCAGCTCCCTTATAGCGCGCATCTCAACCGCAAAGTCGAACCTTACTTTTGATCAATCAAATCATCTTGACACATGCAAGTGCCATATGAGCTTACAGCTCTTGTTATTAAAGGACCTTTCTTACCTATAATACTAACGCAAGCTACTTCCATAGTCACTCTATATATTTCTAAACCCGAAGACCCAATTTTGTACGGTACATTCTAACCCCTCTAACAAAACTGCGCTGATCACTTGCCATTTTTGCTACCTTCGATGAGTATCACACTGTCGACGGTTGTGTGCGAGAAGTTTTTCCATCAGAAAAACCGGTTATGTAAATTGTTTCCCTGTTTTCGCTACAGGTCAACGGGTCTCGGAAAAGGCTTAAAACAGCCAAAACCGTGGGTTGTTTGTTGAAAGCACAGCCTAGTTTTAAAGTATTCAAATATTTTAAAATACTCCAAGTTGAAGAGTAAATAGTGCGATGGGTCTTTTAAGGTCGGATTCGACTCCGGACTCGAATCCTCTGCATAAAGTGGTGGATTTGGAGTTGAATTTGTACCTAGCCCTGGATTCGCATTCGAATCTTTTCATGGTCGGATTCGCACATCTCTGGTTACTATCAATGCCAACGATCTACCGATAAAAATGTGAACTCAAACACATACCCAGCGTCCTATTGAGCACATCCAGCCGACAATGCAGCTTTCTAGCCAAGAATGTGATCGGATATGTGCACCTCTCAGCACCGTTGTTCGCTTAATGCAGACGCCATCTTCAATAACCACATCTGGGCCAATGACGACGTTGGGCCCTATCCGACAATTTGCTCCAATTTTGGCACTTGGATCCTACGAAAAACAACGATTTGAATGTTAAAATGTAGTAAAGAATAGTAGGTTTTATACCAATTAGACGTTAAAACACCACAACCCGTTCGACACCATTCTCACCCTTCCGTTCTCTCATGGCGTATAGGCATTTTTTTTTTTTAGTGCAAAACGGATACGTCAGCCCTTCTTGGCAAGGGTCCTCTTAAGGCTCAATGCCGCTCAAGTTGGAACAAGACCTATGGTTTCGATGGGATCCCAAGAATCTAATATTTGATCCAGACAACTGGGTCTTGCCTTCGCCAGATCCAGTCTTCGCCAGACTAATCATCAGAGAAAACCAAGTTCAGATATACCTCTATAAGCCATATCTATTTTGACGATACTGACCGCAACTTCCTGCTTTAGTTCTGCCAAATTTCCGGTTTCGGCCGAATTCCGAGCGAACTACTTGTCCGGCAAAAAAAGAAAAGTCAGAATCGAATTCAACGTATCTCCTTTTCCCTATGGAGAACATCTAATCAATTTCAAATAAAACTTTAATTTACAAAAAAAAACGGCACCCGGATTCCGGACGAATCATATGTCCGGTTGAAAAATGATTGTCATATACAGACTCAGCGTCTCTTCTTGCCCCTAAATCTGTCATCTAATCAACTTCAAATAAAAATTATTACTTTTAACAAATTTTCCGGTTTTGGCCGGATTCCGGGCGAGCTTGATGTCCGGGTAGAACATACTTTTCACATAAGTGTTCAGCATGTCTACTTACCCCTAAATCGAACGTTTAATCAACTTCAAATGAAACTTTTACTTTAACCAACTTTCCGGTTTTTGCCGAACCAACTTTGACAAACTACTTGTCCAACGAGAAAATGGTTTTCACCATCGGGTTCAGCATGTATTCTTACCCCATAATCGACTATCATATTAGCTGTTTAAAAATATTTTGTTTGCCCCTTAATCTGAACACCCTCCCCCACCTAATATAGGGCTACAGAGCCCATCTACGAACTTGACCTCACCCTTGACCCAAAGAACCCTCACACCAAGTTTCAGCAAAATATCTCATTCCCTTCCGAGATTTATCGTGCTAACAGACGGACAGACGGACAACTATTATGACGTCATAGTATAGGTATCCCTCCACTTACGTTTTGGGATCCCAAAAACGAACATAGGAATTGGAAACTCTCCGTATAAAGATTAAAGTCAACTACAGTATTTGCTACTCGGATTCATCTTACCTCTATTTGGTATTAATCTTATCTGCGTAGATATAAGGATAATCCGACTAGCAAATACTGCAGTTAACTTTAATCTTTATCCGGAAAAACTTTTTACAGTGTAGTATAGACATTGTTCGAAAGACTGGTAATTTTTCGTGCTTTCTTCCTATTTGCGCCAGATAATCGTTCACTCATTATTTCCCCCCCCCCCCCCCGCAAGTTTTACAAGTTTCCGTCTTGACGCGCGGCTACAATTAAAAGCAGATGGTTCATCTACTCAGACTGACAGAAAACTCAATTTTAGTGAGACCAGAAGAAACAACAATGTATTACCATGAATGAAGTAGGCTTTTTTGCTCAAGCTTGCCCAAAAAGATTGCTTCAGTGCCTTGCATGAAGTTAGTCTTGGAAATGGTAAAATTGGCCAAGACAAAATTGTACTTTGACATAACTGTATGGACCCCCGTTGAATTTAAATTTTTACTCATTTTAGTTACCGGCAATTTACGTATTATACTTGTTTTCACCGCGACAGAACGTTCAAGAGAGGAGTCAGAAACTGGCTTGACTATGATTCTGTTGCTGCAATTATTTAAAGGAGTTTATCGAAATCATTCTCGAGCTTGCAATGTCTATCCCACCCATATGTAAATCACTAACTCAGACCAGAGCTCGGTATAATAATCGTGATCTATCGGCAGCATTGGGAAATCGATGTGTCGACGCTGACAAAACAGGTCACAGCATAATAAGTCTTTAAAGTTTAACTGAAAAGGGCTGAGATAGGACAATCTAGTTACCCATCCCTTATTCACTTGAAGAGGCTTGAAGACTGGATGAAAGTGCGTTACTTCGTTGCTCAGCTATTTACGAATAAGCGATCTTCAAATATTGGAATTTCCGTGTGATTAAGCTTTAACCTGTCTCAGTTCTGCGATATATCGATTTTGTTTTCTGGCATTTGCTAAGGAAACCCTTATTTTTACCAATACTTATCGAGTTTTGATATTACGGCAATTTACAACACCACAAGCAGTGGACGATACTGACTTTATACAAACGGGCTGACGATTATGAACAACTTATCAGGCGACTTTGGTAATATATCAAGCTCAAACTTTTAAGATTTGTCATAATTACTATGAAACATAAGGCCTGATCATGTCCTCACTTTCAATCACAACGGTCTCAGAGGACACAGCTTGAAAATTCGTAGTGAGAAATTCCGAAAAGACATTGGAAAATGGAGCTTCAAAACCGGATAGTGGAATATTGGAATAATCTCCCCGAAAATGTCGTAAATGCCGAAAACATCAATCAGTTTAAAGCAGGCGTGGATCGTCACCTGGCTGAAATTCAATTTAGTGTACACAGTGTCTCGAGAAATTAACAGAGGCGAAAGCCTTTTTACTGCAGTTATATCATTATATCATTTATATCATACTCACTACCAAAACATTGCCAATGAATGCAGGTCCAATTTGCAACGCTTGAGGCTCTTTCTGCTTCAACGATGTCAAGTAAAGGCACATTCCGACGAGAAAATCTTTTGGCTGTCCGACGTCCATCCAGAAGCCTTTTAGCTCAAAGGCGTAGAGTTCCTGATCATCTGCCATAAAGGGGAATACTTCTTTTTCTATGCTCATTGGCCTTAGCTGAAAGAAAATGAACATCAAGATAAGATACGTGACAATATGCGACCCAATACGCGACAAAGACAGAGGGACGCTGCTTCCCAGAGACTAGAAAGACCACCCATAAAGTCGACTGATCGTTACCTGAAATCCTTTGTACCTTATTCTACCAATATTTTAATTCTGGTTGAGTCAAATTATATTTTTAAGTTGTACGTATAGATTTGAAATGTCTACTTATGTAATTGTCATGTGTTATTTGCGTGAATGAGGATCCAGTGCTAGCGAGTGTAATACAGGCTATTAGGAAATAAAGTACATTATTATTAAGATAGGGACTCCCCCGTACGCTGTGCTTCAATCACTCCAACTGGTGGTTTCAAGCCCCTACCTCAGATAGGGTGTATTCTGGACTAGCAGTTCATTCTTCAATTTGTACAACGATATACATGAGTCACACCCCTGTGAGATAGATATAGATATCGCTTTTATTCTTCTCGAATTATCATGTAAGAACCAAATTTGTCGAAATCGGTACAAACGTCATTTCATACCATACATGGTCCCATTTTACCTGTTGGGACTTTTGGGATTGCCGCTGAGGCCGCTCTTACAGGTCGTTCGCGGGCAGTCTCAAAAGGTGGCGGAAGTATATACCTATGGATAGGGTGCTCAAGCATTTCTTACCAGAAGCTATGCACAGTTTCAACCTAATCATGGTTTCCTGGAAAGACCATGTCAATCCAGAGGGATTGTACACGATTCAAGAGCCGTCGGAATTTAGGAATGTGCACCTGACATGAAATCATCATTTTCTCTTACCAGGGGCTTACCAGTTGCCACTTCATTGACGAAAAGTATCACTCAGCAAGGCAAAGGGTAGTGGCCCGATATTTGCGAGGTTGCTTTTGCAATAAGACACCCTTGGGGAAGATTTTAAATCTTAGCTGCGTTCGTTGCACTCCGGGCTGTCTCTGGTGTTTAGTCACCAGTGCCCGGTTCTTCCCTTAAAACGCGTTTTTTGGTTCACCTGTGAGTTGATGAAAACTGGCTAACTCCTCGCTGAAGCCGGGCTCACGAGCAGGTTCTGGTTAGTCCGCACCGGTGAGATAAAACCGGACACTGGTTAGTTCAAAAACGGGTTATAAGACTGGTGAGAAGTCACCGGTGGATGCAAAAACGGCTTATAAGAAAAACCGGAGACCACCGGTGAGAACTCCCTTCACAAAGAACGCAGCTCTTCTCTCTTCGTGTAATCTGTAGTTATGTCTGTGCTGTGTTTAGTGGGAAGTTTTGCTACGTGCGTTGTCTTTTTTTCTTGTTGTTGTTTTTTTCTTTTTTATAATCCGTCACTATACGGCTACACGGCCTCCATTGTTTCTCTTGACGGGTAATAAATAAATTTATTTATTTGTTTGAAATTTATATTTGATGGTGCAAACGGATACGTCAGCTGAATTTTATTGGAGCTATATTTCGGCCCTTCTTGGCAAGGGTCCTCTTAAGGCTTAATACCCTCAACAGGTGTTTCCCACAAGTTCTTTTTTCCAACTTGAGCGGTATTGAGCCTGAAGAGGACCCTTGCCAAGAAGGGCCGAATTATAGCTCCAATAAAAATTCAGATGACGTATCCATTTGCACCATCAAATATGATTCGCAGTCAGCTTGGGCTGAAGGAATATTTATTTGAAATTTATTTGTTTATTTGAAATTTATTTATTTATTTGAAATTTATTTATTTATTTCCCTCAGAACTGAGGAATATAAAATATAATGTATAAAACAGAACTATGCCTAAACCATCTGGTCCATTCAGTGACATATTAATACTATAAAAAATACACACGATTTCGACAACTAAACTACAAATATTTACGTACTATATTATTCACTTGTTAAAAAATGGGCACAGGTTGTGTGTTTGGAGGGCTACCGAAGCTTTTTTTTTTATAAAAGTTGGTCATCATTTTCTTAAAAATAAAACTGGGTCTTTTACTTTAAAATTAGAAACCAACTGATTGATTGACATAAAGAATTCCGGACAGGAGGAAGACGTGGCTAGTGTGCTAATCCAATCCCATCTGCAACGTTAAGAGCGAGGCAATTCAGGTAGGCTAGTTAAGCATACATTTGAGCGTGTTCCACCCTTCTAACAATAGTAACTATGTTTTCTCTAATGTTTGTTCTATGTTTTCTCTAATGTTCTCTATCTTTTTTCTAACTACTAGTTTTGTAGAGGCTTAACAGCCTGCCATCCAATTTGCAAATATATTATTATTATTATTAGTTACTGTTTCCGTTCCAACCTCACAAAAAGTTACTACGCTGACTTTTCCAACCTTTTCGAAATACTAACTAATAATAACTATTTGCTTACCATGCTCGAGCCCGCAGTAAGCGTGGTAACTACGGATCTCCGTAACGTGATTGGCTGGATTACCCCGCGGAGTGATATTTTACCGAAAATTTAAAAATGCGTTCCAGCCTTGACGCCAAGAAGCCAAAATTCATGACGTCATGCGTAGTAACTACGGGAAGTAGGGTGGAACACGGCCTTTCATGAAATCTCCTTACCTCTATTCGCTTTAACACACTGGGATTCAGGATATACAATCCTGCGTTGATCTTGTTCGAGACAAATTCTTGCGGCTTTTCAACGAATCTCTCAATTCGTCCGTCTTCTTTGTACACAACCACACCATACTTTGAAGGCTCCTCGACTTTTGTAACCTGACAGAAGATAATGAGAGAAAATTTAATGAAAAAATCAGTCTGTTGCTGCAAATGGATATTCTGTTATTCGAGGCTTGATTAATAGCTGCGTTCGTTGCACTCCGAGCTGGCTCTGGTGTTTTGCCACCGGTGTCCGGTTCTTCTCTTGTAACGCGTTTTCTGATTCACCGGTGGGTAGTCACCGGTGAGTACAAAATCGGCCTAAATTTTGGGTTTTGCGCGAAACCCCGTCAATTGACGAAAACTTGCTAACTTCTCGGTAAAGCCGGGCTCCCGAGCAGGTCTGGTTGTTCCGCACTGGTGAGATAAAACCGGGCACCGGTTAGTTCAAAAACGGGTTATAAGACTGGCGAATAGTCACCGGTTGATGCAAAACGCCTTATAAGAATAACCGGAGACCACCGATGAGAACTCCCGTGACAAAGAACGCAGCTAATGAATAGGGAGGGAGATTGCAGCCTACCCGACGATAACGGCATTTCTGCACTATCATCGAAAAAAGAAATGCAAAGAATTTAAAACTGTGAGGTACGCATTTCTGACAATGAGGCTGAATCATCGAAGTTTGGCAAATACTACCCATTCGGACAATTCATGCGCGGTACGAAAGAAGTTTTGTCCCCTCCTTTGTGAGTTATTTCAACGCAAAATTTTAAGTAGAATCTTTTTCCTATTATTTAGGTTTAGCGCTTTAATTTGTTGCAATTTTTGTTTTTGTGTAATTAATGAATATCTGACTATGTAAAAGCGCAATTGTGTATAGTTATGTTTGACGAGAGAACAATTATTCAGTCTTTTGTTAATACCGTAAGGAATGTTTTAAAGATTGACTGAACCCCTTAGTTACGAAACGTTTTCCGACCCTTTCCTGAATTTTTTTTTCATCACGGTAGCCTATTGGAGCGAAGTTCAATCAGAAATGAGATCCCGAAGATTTTAAGTGATTACCATAAAATAAGTCTCGCATCATACTGATTGGTTTGTAAACTTTCGAATTAAAGTCTGGCTTACTACTTGGTCAGCATTGCTATGCTAACTGGATTTAAATCTCGTTGACTATGGTGCAATCTCTCTTGAATCTTTCAGTTCGCCTTTGACCATGACTCTGAATAAAAACTTGCTTCAACATCTGAGGTCATTAGCAAAAAATGCTAATAAGATCCCATACGCCAGGGTGCTATTTCTTCCCGTCTTATATATAATAACAGTGTAGTTGACGCACAAAACCTGTACCTTCGATTGTGTACCTTGGTCTGTCTATTGGGTCGGACATACAACGCGTTCCTGTCTTGTATCGTTTTTTGCGGAAAAAGCTAGAAAAGCATACGGAATACTCATTACTTCTAAGCGTCGTTTACACAATAGACACATACTGGCCCGGCTATTTTCCGCATTCGCTATGCCGCACATACTAGCGCTGTCGTCATTCTGGTCACTATACTGACTATGAACAATAAAAAATGTATTCGTTCCACATTTTATAGGTATTGCAAATATCTTCTAGGACTACCTCCGGGGGCCCGCAATTCTAGATTGTCGGCACAGTATAATGTCACTGATACATTTATTGCAGTATCTGAGCGAATTGCAGGTTTTATTCGTTCGCTTGATGCTAGCCACACTTTGTATACGGCTATGTTGCCCCATATGTAAATAAGAGTATCAAAATCTATGTGTTACATGTTGTGCGTTCTTGTCTTTTTTCTTTTTTTTCTTTCATACTCCGTTTGTGACTTTTGTCTTAAAAATGGGAAATAAATTTAGTTCATTCATTTGAAAGCCCAGGCATTTGAAACAACCGAGGAGACACGAAAAACGCTAGAGAATTTAACAGTGAGCAAAAACACCACCTTAGATAACAGAACAAGCGCTAGCTAGAACACTAAAGGATGAGCCGAACAGAATACTCACCTCATTCTTTTATTGCGTTTTTTTAAACGTGTTTGATAAATAAATAACAAATAAATAGATCTGAATTTGATACAATACTGATTACATGCCAATTTGATGGCAGAAGTCGGAAGTCAAAGACGAACGGTGAGCAAAAACGTCACCTCAGATGAGGACCAGCTTACCACAATCGTTCCCTCCTTTCCATGTGCCTTGTGGAAACCCACCATATCTTTAAACGGAAATTCGCATATGACGTCAGAATTGAGGACAAAAAAGGGCTCATTTAAATCTTCTGCCCCAAGGAGTTCCTTCGCCAAAGCTAGAGGACCTGCTGTACCAAGAGGCTCCTGCTCGTGGGAGAATGAGAGCGTGATGCCAAGCTAAAAAAAAAGAAAAAAAGATCTGACTAGTCCTAGTATCATCACGTAATCCACTCGCGGGACCTTCTGTCTCATTTCTCGACTCGAATTTTGTCTAATCTAGACCAGTGGTTCCCAACCTTTTCCGTACCGCGTACCCCTAATCAAGGTTTTTCAGAACGTAAGAAGACGGTTTTTATTATCATAAATGATAAGGCATACACTTGTAGAAATATATACAAAATCAATGAGGCAATCACTAGAGGCTGCTTTGTGGCTAAAATTTCGTCGAATCTCGGCTCGACGTCATTAACGGCAATATTTTTTTCAGTCAGCCTGTTTCTGTGTTTGGTTTTGATGTTCTCCGTGCTTACATCAAGCTGAATCGCAAACTTTTTCGTTGGCTTAATTCGCAACCTGAATGAAAATATCACTTGCAGTGTCTTCGATTCTTCCTGAAACACAGGACACAGGAACAGGTTTTACGACAGTCGGCTAGCTGTTTTGGACATTATTTCACTGACTTTCGCTAGGACAAAGATTTAGATGTTACTATATTTATGACGAAAAATCCAATTGTTCGGCTTGCCCGTGAAGGAATTTTGAAAATAAATTGAAATTGAAATTGAACTTCTAATCAGAGGCGTCACGCACAGGTTGACAACACCCCTCCCCCCAAAAGGTCGGCCACTCGATTAAAAAGAAAAGAGTCTGCGCGAAGCGCCGCGGTTTTTGTAAAAGCATGAAGTGATTTAAAAAAAAAACAGTCGGTAAAAATAACCTGTTGGTCACTAAAAATATCTTGCCCCTTAAGATACATTTTGGATGGTGATACCTTGCTGGTAATGTTAGGCTTTCAGCAGTCGTAAATGAGTGAGACGACATTTTGAAGCTACAGACTAAATCAATTTTGGTTCTTTCGCGTACTCCTTGCAAGGTTTTCTTTCGCGTACTCCTTGCTTCCCAACTCCACCGGTTGGGAACCACTGATCTAGACAATCCTGGGAATGGTTCTTGCATAAGCAACACGAAAACAAATGTGAAGGAGTTCGAAAATGGAAAAAACAAAAAATGGAAAGAAATGAAAGGGGTATGAATGAACAGTCGGTGTAAAATGAGGAGTGAAAGCTATTTACTAGATATTAAGAAACCGGAAAGATTACACAGAAACCAATACCTTTAGATCTGTATCTTTTATTACACGGTAGGAACACAATTCGAGAAATGGTGTTATGATGTCTATGGTTGCCATGACCGCTGGCTTTTAGTGTAACACACCCTATCTTATCTTGCCACCTGTGATGAGCAACTTAATTAACACTTAAAGTAATATGAGTGAATTCAGTACAGGCATTTGGTCCTCTCCCAATGAATATACAGAATGAGAATGCAAATGAAAAACAAGACCAAACTTTTCGATGGGATCCCAAAAATTCAATATCTGATCCAGACAACTGGGTCTTGTCTTGGCCAGATCCAGTCATCGCCAGAATCCTTGAACATTCTTACAATTAAAATTCAGAAACAGATTAAGGCCAAATAGCTAATCATCTGAGAAAACCAAGTTCAGATATGGATTCAGCGTGTGTGTTTACCCGTATAAGTCATATCTGTTTTGCGAAAAGTTCCTGCCACTTCTGCCAATTTCCCGGTTTCGGCCGAACTCTAGAACTACTTGTCCAGCGAAAAAAGAAAGCTCAAAAACGAACTCAGGGTATCTTCTTTCCCCATTAATGAACATCTAATCAACTTCAAATAAAAATTTAACTTATAACAAATTTTCCGACTCCAGCCGGATTCCGGTCGAACTATATGTCCGGGTAAAATATGATTGTCACACACGGATTCACGTCTCTTCTTACCCCTAAATCGGTTATCTAATCAGCTAGAAATAAAACTTTAACTTCTAACAATTTTCCGGTTTTGGCCGGATTCCGGGCGAACTACATGTCCGGGAAGAAAATTGTTTTCACATAAAACTTCAGCATGTGTTCTTGCCCTAAATCGGACATCTGATCAACTCTAAATAAAACTTTTAATTTTAACAAACTTTCCGGTTTGGGCCGGATTCCGGGCGAACTACTTGTCGGTCGAGAAAATGGTTTTGACCATCGTCTTCAGCATGTCTTCCTACCTCTAAATCAAACATCTAATCAACTTCAAATAAAACTTTTACTTTTAACAAACTTTCCGGTTTTGGCCAGATTCCGGGCGAACTACTTCTCCGATTACAACCATCGTGTTCAGCATGTCTTGTTACCCCATAATCGACTATCACATTAGCTGTTTCAAAATATTTTGTTTGCCCCTTAATTTGAAACCCCTCCCCCACCCCTAAATGTAGAGCTACAAAGCCCATTTACGAACTCGACTGGTCCGCCGACCCAACGAATCCTCACACCAAGTTTCATCAAAATATCTCATTCCCTTCGAGAGTTATCGTGCTTACAGACGGACGGACGGACAACTTTTGCGAAGTCATAGGTATCCCTCAACTTACGTTTTGGGATCCCAACAAGAGCACAAGCAAGCAGAAAACCACTAGGCTAACCAGTTTATAAAACGAAATATTTAGAGACGACTCAGGATCCTGAGAAGACATGTCAGGATGAATCAAGGCCGTATCCAGGGGGGGGGGGGGGGGTAGGGGGTTGACCCCCCCCCCCCGGAAATAAATTCCTGGATACGGGCCTGGGCTGTATCACGAAACAGCCGATTTCGTTGTCATACAGTACTGTAGAGGTATTTTGATGTTTATATACTCAAGACATAGCCAGGAAAAAGAATATAATAGTTACATTTTTTTTTACCAGTGTTCGGCAACTGCTTGCCGAATTGTCAAAACAGCAAAATATTTGGCCTTTAATTAGGAACTGCTGGTTGGAAACTGCAATTGTTATTTGTATGGCACTTGCCTTTCGGCCAAGTGCCATATACCGATCACATTTCCGTCGGTCGGTCGGTCAGTCCGTGTTACGAAGGGTCTTCATATCTTTATATTTACAATCTTTATCTGGTTTACCTTTAATTTCAAGTCAGAATTAAAAGGGAAATTGTCACGAGCCTTTTAAACCTAGCCGAGATTTAAAAGGAAATATGGTTTCCAAACTCATGTCCAAGTCTAATGTAAAGCATAGAACTCCGGAGAAAAGCTTGTGGTTAGAACGGGAGAACCACTGGGAGATCAGTGAAAGGAGAACAAGGTGGATTGACGTCAGAAGGAGTTATAGTCGGGACTTCTTTAATAATATTTAGGCAGAGAGTGGTGAAGCTTCGAAGGAACAACACAAGAGTGAGTAGAGTGAAATAAACGTGTCCTGAACCTGAACTTAGCGAGAACAGTACGAACAAATCCAAGCCTTCGATTAGACGCTACCAAGTTGAAAGACTCCTGGATCCAATAAGTGAGCTGAAAGGAAGAGCCCTTCCTTTCAGGCCACTCAGTGGAGCGGCTACGGTTTAGGCAGAAGCAAATAACAGTAAAACCTAACACGATGACATAAAACTCATTGTTTTAGTGGTGACAACGTTGTTCTTGCTATTCAGGTTCAGTTTTATATGTTAGGTTACTGTTGTTTAAGCGTTGATTAGTATTTCGGTTTATTACTTCTCTAGAGTTACGGTTTAAAGAATAAGCAAATATAATGAAGAACTGAATTTGATTTTTTTTTCCTGATTTTCTGATTTTTTTTTATTTTTGGTTTCTCCTAAAATCCTGAATTTATCTGATTTTTGGGTTGCGAACAGTGATAAAATGGACAGCAAAGATTAAATAAGTAGAGATTTCATTCATTTTATTCTTAGTCAGAATAAAGCTTTAGATTAATTTTTGGGAAATTAACTACCGATAACAAGATGACCGAACAAACAGATAAAGTGGCGAGCAAACTTTCTCTGGGTACTCTCTGTAAAATTGCAACCCAAGTAAACTCTTTCAGTGGGACGGGCGATGTTGTAGTTTTCTTGGATGACCTGGAAAAACTAAGAAACTGGGACGAAAATATCAAAGACCCTGAACTGATTCGCTTAGCTTTTATGAGAACAACCGGAACTGCCGCAAATTTTTTGGCTAATAACAAATTTTCAAGCTTCGATACGCTTAAGAAAGGCTTGTACCAACAATTCAAGCATACTTCTAGAAAGGCAAAATTGGTTCACGAAACATTGCTTTTGAATGAGGGTGAGGACCCATTCCCATTTATTGAAAATCTGAAAATTAAAGCTCTTCAGCTAATGGGTTTGGATGAAATGCCAGAGGAAGAAGAAGAAGGTTTTTACAACTTACTGAAAAATCTCCTCCTCGAAAGCCTCAGTCCGACTCTAGGTATGCGAGTAGTGGCTAGATGCCCAGAAACTTTTGACGAATCGACAGCTATCCTAATAAACGATTATCGGGCACGGGAGTTTGCAAAATCAAAATCATCTCGTTCACTGTCAGCTATTGCCCAGGCCAGTAGCGTAGTTAAGCCAGTAATAGGATGTAGTCTGGAAAATGTCACTAACGAAACCGAGAATTTCCGCTTGAACAAAAGAAGCAGTCGGGAACCTTTTAGACGATACGATAAGCAAACAGGCAGTACTGTGTTTTCTCGTTCTGGTGAAAATTATAGTAGAAATTTGAGACATTTTTCTCGCCAAGGCGATGCTTCTGATAGTGGGAGGAGAAATTTTGACCATTCTGGTGGATTTAGAGGGAGAGATACCAGGAGTGTTAGCAGGGGACGGTCACAGGGCAAGGAAATGCGTACATGCTACAGGTGTGGAAAGGAAGGCCACATTGCAAGGGATTGCCAGTTGTCGTGTTCCGTGTGTCATAAACCGGGCCATCACGCGAAAAACTGCCGAGACAACAGATCGGCCTCAAAAGCCTGTTTTAATTGCGGCAAAACAGGCCATTTCAGCCGTGAGTGCAGGCTGTCACAAAATTTCCGCAATTTAAACGCGAAGTAGGATGTACGAGTTTCGTTGCACACCCTTCCGTGCATCCTGATGTAAATAGGGTAAGGGACAAACATTTTATTGCTACTTGTTTCGGTGCATGTAATAGTATGAGTAGTGATATATTGCCATATATTAGAGTTGATATTTGCGGTATTTCTGTTCAAGCGTTGGCAGACACGGGGGCATCAGCATCGCTAGTTAGTTTAGACTTGTATTTACAGTTACCTAAGGTAGTCAGGGACGCTTTAGGTAGGGACGGTGACGACGTAACGAGCGCCACTGGGCATAGCATGGGCATTTTTGGCAGTATTATCGAGACGATTCGTATAAACGGCAGTGACTATAAAGAAACATTTTTGGTTAGTGAGAAATTAAGGGTAGCGATGATTCTTGGTTATGGGTTCCTGAAAGCCCATGATTTAGTTGTCGATACAAAACATGACAAATTGGTCAAAAGGCATTCTAGGGACTGTTGTCACACCCTTAATTTCCACAACAACCAAACAACAGGAAAAAGTGAGATCCTTAAAGTACCAAGGACAATAAGTGATTGTGTGGTATCTGAACCCTACAAGGTAAGGCAACAACCTTATTACTTTACAGGTGGTACCCATACAACAACGATGAACAACACTTTGATTCAGCATGATACAGTACCATGTACTAGCAACAACAGTTGTTGTTGTTTAGTACAACAATATAGGGGTGATGGTTCGAATCCACACCATACAAAGGAAACAAATTGTTACTTTTCAGGTGGTGCTAATACAGAACAACACTGTACAACAGCAACAAACAACAGTTTGCCTCAGCATTATACACCTTGTTCTACCAACAACAGTTGTTGTTGTTTGACACAACAACATAGGGGTGATGGTTCTGGTCCACACCATACAGTAGAAAAACATAGTTACATTTCAGGTGGTGCTCACATCGAACAGCGGTGTACACCAACAGCAATGAAGACTTTATGCCATTGTGGCTTGACGCCATGTGCCATCAGTTGTTGTTGTACAGTACAACAGTCAACTAAGATGGCAGGTAGTGGTTCAATTCCACACCAAGTACCCAGCTGTAGAATTAGTAGTGTATATAAGGTTGAGATAACTAAACCGATTCCTCTTTTAGGATTTCGAAATTGTAGCGTGGCTCAAGTACATACAACACGAGTGCAAGATAATAGCTGTTGCAGCCGAGAACAACACTCAATCATTGGTGGTCCAGTTGCAAACAACAACCATCTTTATTGTGACAACTCACATCAAGGCTCAGTCCCGGGTGGAACCACCAATCGACTTTGGTAGTCCACCATTACCTCTCATTCGTGACCGTGTGTTGTCACATCCGACAGCACGGTCAGAAGCGTTGAAATTGAGAACGCAGGTGACCAGGCGGGCTGCACTTCAAGGCGTCAGATTTGATTTAGCTACCTGTGACGTTCCAAGGGGGCAGGGCGAAGGGTCTATGGCAGAATCACAAGATAGACCTAGGCGAGTACAACGTCCACCGCAGAGATGGACGTATAAAAAGTTAGGAGGTGAGTAATGACAGAGTACATCCCAAAACGTAGGTCCGGTTGACTTACCAAGCCAACACAATAGTACTAAATTTCAACAACCCGGGGTGGCTTGGAAAGACAAAAGGGCTACGGAAACAGTCAGTATTCTTCAGTATTACTTACGAAGTTTTTTTTTCGTCAAATTTTTTAGGTACTAGTAACGTTTTGAGACCGAGGAAAATACAACTTGATCAAGAAACGGGTCAAATCGAGACAAGCCAAAACCATCTCTAACCATCGAGGAAGAGAAGAAATCTGAATTTAATTATTGTATTGTTTAAAGTTTTGTTAAACATTTCAGCAGAAGATCCACAAAAGGCCGAACAGTGGCCACACCAAACCATCTGTAACCATCAAGGAAGAGAAGAAATCTGAAATTAATTATTATTCTATTGTAAAGTTTTGTTAACCACTTCAGAGGAACATCCAGACATGGCTAGAGAAGAAGCCATAGAGGAGCCAGCCACAAATAACTAAAATCATCTATATCCATCAAGGAAGAGCCACGAGAGCAGCAGAAGAGATAATTCATCTATACCATCTTTACGAAGAAGAGAAAGAAGAATTTTTATTTACCGTTTACAGTTTTGTTAATTAAGAACTGATTAACCCAATCACACTATGGCCATAGTTGGATAGGAATAATTGATACGTTAATTAACCTTTAAGTTATATTAGTTACAGTAAGTCTAATAATTAGATAGAACTAGAGTAGCATCACCTAATTAGACACTAGAAAATTATTGCTAAGAATTGGTTAATTTATACAATAATTTAGAATAATTTAGAAAATCTAGAGACTAGTTTAGATAATGCAAGTATAGTAAATTAGTAGAATCTAAAGTTAGAATCATTTCATTTCAGAAAATGTAGCTTCAAGAGTGCTGTGACATATAAGATGGGTCGTATCAAGATTATTCAAGATTGTTGTCATAACCACTTGTAGCCACTCTCTCGCCACACTCTGCAACGTCATGGGACGCATCTAAAGTAAAAACATTTTTTTCATTTATTTACCAGTTAGGAAAGGATGCGCCGGACGTTACATAAATTTTTGACACACTTAATTCTTAATACTTACACAATATTACAGTAGAAAACACAATTACCACACGAGCAAATATAAGGGAGCTCGAGTCATAGAGGGATTTTCTAGCAGAAAATATAGTAAAGTAATAAAAGTATCAATATCAATTTGAATGAATACACGAATATTTGCCCAGTCTTTATGAGTACTGCACGTTGTGTGAGCAGCAGCGTCACGAACTGTCGCTCATTTGATCGTGCAACCCTAAATTTTGTACTGTGTAGCGAGGTCATGCACTGATAAATCTTTGGAGTGAGCTCGATCACTGTTGGTCCCCTTGACCGAAACTACACGGTATTTTATCAGTCTATTATTGTGTTTTATTTTGCGAATACGTTTTCTGGCACAACAAAAGATGGCTCTATAATATTTAATCAGTTATGATGCCCTAGATAGTATTATGGTACCAGAATGACTGACTGTAGAAAATCCCCAGTGTATCGTATTGGATCCCTGAAATATCGAAATTTTGTTGGATTTTGTGTCTTCCGGGTACTCTCCCCAAAGTAATAGATTATGCCCGGAAAGCTATGACACAAGACACGGTAATATAATAAATCTAAGTAATAAAATTAGAAGGAAAGTCGACTTATATTGTAAGTGATGGTTCATGAGCAGAAAGTTCTATCAGTCGTTCCGTTGTAAACTGCTCGTTTTATCTCTTTTTGGTGGCATGTGTTACGTTTATTGTTATTGCGTTGAAACTGGTCGGGCAGTTCGAGGTAACTGCGCTAGTACGGCTAGTTCCTCTTCTTCTTGAACCTCCAAAGCTAGAGCTTGATCCGTTACCACAACCATTTGAACTGGGATTTTCTGTCCATCCATTAATAGCAGGTTAATAGCGATACTTTTTACAGTACAGACACTAAATCATAAAGTAATGACAAATGAACGTATTTTCGATTTAAGAAAACAATAGGGCGAACTGAAAGAAATGAAAAATAATTCAAATCTGGAATGTTTGGAAAGATTAATTACTAATGACAAGAATGCTTATTTGTTTTGTTCTTGGAAAGCAGTAAAAAACGTTAAGATACCGGAAATCCTAAAATTAAATGAAGGCGAAATTTTCATCTCGAAAATGGTGCCGCTACAGGGTAGTTGCACCAGACTGGACCAAATAGGGGTACCAGAAGCGCACGCGAATGTTTTGAGCGTAAAAAGGAACTGTGAATTGTCACAAAACGGTATGTTATGGAAACTTTCTAGTGACGTGGAATTAGATGACATGCATATAAAATCAATTAAGCCTAAACCAGTTCTTCCTGAATTGAATATAAATGTCTCACAGAAACAAGTTTTTGATACATGGGAAGGAGAGAAACCCATCGCATGGTCCGAATTAATCGAGGACCTAAAATTCAGATCAAAAATTTTATCAGACGAAGAGAGAGCGGAATCACTAATTTTGACAGAAACTGCATTACTGATAGATTTGACAATCGTAATCGCAGTTTTCGGGTTGTCATATTTGACGTTGGTTTTGACAATTGTAGTAATAACCTGTAAAGTCCGTATGAATAAACGGAGGGTGAACTCGGAAATTTCTGAGCTCCAGAATCTAACGTTAAGTCCTACCGAAGTCCGGCTCATGAGAGAGTACGCTGAATTTGTTGGTTTTCGCTAAAATGCTGCATTAGAATCGCTATTTTAAAAGCCGCTCCGCTTAAAGCTAGTGTTGTGTTTTAGTGTGCCGTCCTGTGAAAGTCAGCGTATATTTTTCATATAAAGCGGACAGCAATCAAGCTCTGATCTTCAGTCTTGATTGTGGACGCAAAGAAGCAACAAGTAAAATGAAAGTTCTGCTTTTTGTAATCGGAACTTTAAGTTTTTCAGTAGCAGATATCAAAGTGGGCCTGGGACATGTGTTGGTTCCAGAAGGCCAAATAGCTGTGACGACTGCCAAATGGACGATTGTGGGTGAAGTTAACCTGGACTTCTTCAAAGCCATTGCTGGTACTGTAAGGAAATATTTTGTATTGATTGTCAGCCACCAAGACGCCTTGGATCAGCAAAATGTTGCCCAAAATCAATCGAAAATGTATGAAGTTTACAGAAAAGAAAATTCAAAAATGAATGAACTAATTTCAGCTTTAGAAAATGAGGTCGAAAGTATTTCAATCCTATTAGGAACTAATTCTAGAAGTAAAAGGGGCCTCATTGATTTGGGTGGTGAAATACTTCGAGTATTGTTTGGTACCGCAACAGTTACCCAGATAACAGAACTTTCAGAAGCTGTGGGCATCCTAAAGATAGCGGGTATGGCACAAAAGGATATAATTTCGAAACAAGTAACGGTAATTAGAAACCTTGTTCTTGCTGAAAAACAACAAGATGAAATGTTGGGGAATTTAACATCAACGTTACAAGGCGTCGAGGTGCACTGGCAAAGAATATCGAAACTCGTCGCCCATAACACCAACCAAGGTGTGCATTTCGGGGCCGATATTGGCTATTTAAAAATACAACAGCTTCTAGGTGAGGTACGTCAAAAGCTTCATGAAGTAGAAATCGATCTAAACTCATTGGCGGCCAACCGTCTTCCAATAAACATGTTTCGCCCCAAACGATTAGTAGACATTTTAGCAAAAATCAGTACAATACTACCCGCTAAGTATCGTTTGCCCGTGCGAAATATCGAAAATGTTTGGCCGTACTATCATCATTTTGCTAAAACCTCGACTTTGCTTACAATTTCTGGATTAAGAATCGTCACTGAAATCCCGTTGGTGTCGCGGAGTGAAATGTTTGATCTCTTTAAAATAATGCCTTTTCCTACTTTTCAAAGTAGTTTACCAAATAATCTAACCACTGTCTACCCGACACAGCCTTTTATTGCTATTCAGAAGGAAGAACGTACACATTTTGTGGAACTGAATTTAGATGACTTTAAAAACTGTGTAAAAGTAGAAGTACAAATTTGCCCTTTGTTTAAAGCTGTGCAAAAGAAAGTTCTGAACTCGTGCAACTACGCAATTTATAAAGAAAACTTTGAAGAAATAGAGAAAAATTGCTTGGTTACGTTTTCACCCCCTCCGACACCGGAAGTACCGATTCTTAGTCACGTCGCTGAGAACCTCTGGGTGTTTTCCGCCAAGTTGGTTCATGCTTCGATTGCATGTAATGACGAACTAAAAGAGCGGGTCGTGCTGAACGGCAGCAATCTCCTTAATCTGCCTTCAGGCTGTTCGTTATTTTCCGAAACCTTCACAATTCCTGCGTCGTTTTCGGGAATAACAACGCTAAAACTTGATTTTGGAAATATTTCGGTTAGCGTGCCTAGCTTTACGCATAATTTACCTAAACTAACATTCTTCTCAAAAATAGAGATAACCAGAAAACTGAAAGTCGCAAATATTGCAAGCCGTAAGACAGAAGTTTCGTTACAAGAACTTGAAGTAGCGCTAGAATCGAATAACCCAATTATTCAAAATTCATATGAAGCAGTAGGCTACGTTCAGAAACATGTCAATTTCATTGGCATTTCATCTCTTTTTGGAAACTTGATCATCCCAGTCATTGTGGTGATGCTCTATCACTACGTCTGGCAGGCCAGACGCCAGATGGCACTACCATCGACTATCTTAAATCTTGTGGATATGGGCAGTACAAGACCAAAATTTGAAAGTGCCCAAGAAGCAAGAATATTAGATTAAGGAAACGCGCTATTATTTATTTTCTTTGGTTTTGCTTTAAAATAAGTTTACACCCTCCAATGTCGTATTTTTACTTAATTATAGTTCCAGATAATAGTTTAATAGCCTCCATGATGACACCACGAAAAGAAGAAGAACCACAATCAATCCGTCAGGACGGACATTCAGCCGACAGACAACCAGAGACGCCAGAAACTCCACCTTTGGGCCCGAGGACGCCACCTATGCCCCATATGGAGGGAGTGGCTATTGCAGACCATAACAGGGGCCATAACAACTCACCTCAGCAGGAGGAGGAGTCAGACGAAATGCATGAGTATTTAGACCTTCCCAACCAGAATGAGGTAGGATCATTCCACTCTTTCGGGCAGGAATCCTTCGGGAACCAGCCTCATTTTCGGAATCAGATGGGACAAGGCGAAGTCCCCGAATACGCGTACAATTTCCAATATTATCAGAGGGGGAACTACATTCCCCCGTTGAACTATTATATAACAGAGGCTTTGCCAATCACTTTTAACGTTGGCGATTTTGTCCGTCTACTACAGCAGCCTGAGCATGAACAAATTAGATGGGAAGTAATGCTAGCTCTGTTAAGGACAGAATTCGACAGAGCAAACATGAATTTAAATGATTATTTCCCACAGTAATACGATTACTACTAAATGCCAAAGCAAATGCCATGCCAAGTCACCAACTTATGTTTGTTTATTTTATTTTTAGTTATGTTTATATTTTTTTTATTTGTTGATTTTGTTCATTATTCCGGGATCATTACAATAACGGACCAGAGGTCAAAGGAGTATGTTTGTTTTAAATCTCGAAATCTCAGAATTAAAGAAAAGCCAGCTGCAGTTCTGGTGGTGTTGTACATAGCTTTAAGCAATATTATCGATTTTTTTTGTTATACATATTATATATAGAAGGGCCACAGGCCGTGTAAATTTTGAGTACGTAAGCGAAAAAGATAATTTTGTGCAAGTTAGTCGTAAGTCGTAATGTTTTGTCATGGGTGCGTTGTTTATCATCCAGTAAGTTGATATACTAATATTAGAAGTAAAGTAATATATTATCGAAGGGCCACAGGCCAATTTATTTAATCATATTTAGTGAGAAACTGGAATTTTGAATTCTAAATATTTAACCGTTTTCGCTTCATAGTTTGCATAAAAGTGCTGGGAACCGATAACATGCGGGTCAGAATGACAGTTTACAGTACATAGCCTCGTGTCAAGGGAGCATCCGAACGGACCGTGAAAATTTAGTTTGAGGGTAGGACCGTTCCTACTGAGAGCAATTTGACGGACTGATGCCACAGGACAGGCCAAAGTAGTTTTGCATTGTTCTCGGCCCCAACATATTATGCATTCTGCCATAAAGTTAAATGGTGGGTCTGTAGGCCTACCATACATGTGTTATGCTTTGCCATTTTTCAGGTGATGGAGTTGGACTAAAGCTAAGGAGAAAGAGCAACCGAGCCTCGCATTCTAGCGTCGTCGATGAAGCCCTCGGAAGACAAAGAAGTCTACGGGAGAAAACGTCGGCGACGAAAGATTACATATTTGTTTTTAATTGTTGTTGACTGTTTTGCTGAACCTGAGAAAGTCACCTCTGCCACGAAATTTGGTAAAGTAATTTTAACCCTTTGCTCGAAATCACTGATCTCAACTACAACAAGGGGGTTGTAACTTCTAAATGACTAACTTATTATTAAATTGGGTTGGGTTCTTTTAGTTAATGGGGACTTTAACTCAATTTGGGGGAAAGGACTTGGTTAAAATTATATGATTATCCTCGTAACGTTTCTTCGAGAACGCGTTGGCTCCTAACTCTGTTTCCATCATAAAAAATTCAGAATAGTAACGTAAGATTCTTCACTTTATTTTCGGATGATAACTTTATCCGCTTGGTCAAGGATATAGTAGCCTAAGGGTCATCGGTGAGGGTGTAAAAACTCAAACATCCAACGACTTGTGAGTAGGCTAGGGGTCAACGGTGAGAGCGTCAAAACTCAACATCCACCGACCAGAGTCTGAAGACCAAGTGTTGAATATGGACCAAAAGCGTTTTCTATCTAGCTACGGCCATATCGAAAATAAGCAAATCTGCTGGAACATCGGGTATAAGCAGAGGCGCTGAAATTTAAACTTTAAAAATTAATGTAGACCATGAAAGTAAAGAAAATGTTCCGATTATGAAACAGAGTTGGGGTAACTTTGAGAATTGTTTTGTGGAACAAAACTATGTAACAGGGGAGGAGTGTTACGAAGGGTCTTCATATCTTTATATTTACAATCTTTATCTGGTTTACCTTTAATTTCAAGTCAGAATTAAAAGGGAAATTGTCACGAGCCTTTTAAACCTAGCCGAGATTTAAAAGGAAATATGGTTTCCAAACTCATGTCCAAGTCTAATGTAAAGCATAGAACTCCGGAGAAAAGCTTGTGGTTAGAACGGGAGAACCACTGGGAGATCAGTGAAAGGAGAACAAGGTGGATTGACGTCAGAAGGAGTTATAGTCGGGACTTCTTTAATAATATTTAGGCAGAGAGTGGTGAAGCTTCGAAGGAACAACACAAGAGTGAGTAGAGTGAAATAAACGTGTCCTGAACCTGAACTTAGCGAGAACAGTACGAACAAATCCAAGCCTTCGATTAGACGCTACCAAGTTGAAAGACTCCTGGATCCAATAAGTGAGCTGAAAGGAAGAGCCCTTCCTTTCAGGCCACTCAGTGGAGCGGCTACGGTTTAGGCAGAAGCAAATAACAGTAAAACCTAACACGATGACATAAAACTCATTGTTTTATCCGGTGTTTGCGAGTTAGGGTACTTCCAGATATGCTAGGATGATGAAACTTGGCAGGCATATCAGGGACCCAGCCAACCTGACTAGGAAATAGTCACTTTCCCGATCCGGCCATCGTGGGGGGAGGGGGAGGTGGTGGAATCCGGAAAATAGAGACATTCATAACTTTCGAACGGGTAATCGGATCATAATGAAACTTCATATCTGGAAAGATCTCGTGTCTCAGATGTCTCATTTCAAGTCCGGACCGGATCCGATGAATCTGGGGGGAGTCGGAGGGGGAAACCGGAAATCGTGTGAAACTCTCAGAGTGGAGCGATCGGGATGAAACTTGGTGGTAAGAACAAGGACAAGCTCTAGATACATCACTAACAGAACTGGACCGGATTCGGACACTGTGGGGGAGTTGGAGGGGGGATCCGGAATTCCGGCGATCCGTAGTTAATGTACTTCCAGGTGGGCCAGGACGATAAAACTTGACAGGCATATCAGGGACCCGACCAAACTAACTTGGAAATCGTCACTTGCCCGATCCGACCATCGTGGGGGGAGGGAGAGGTGGCGGAATCGCGAAAATAGGGACATGCATAACTTTCGAACGGGAGATCGGATCTTAATGAAGCTTGATATCTGGAAAGATCTCGTGTCTCGAATGTCTCATTTCAAGTCCGGACCGGATCCGACGAATCTGGGGGGGGGGAGTCGGAGGGGAGAACCGGAAATCGTGTGAAACTCTCAGAGTGGAGCGATCGGGATGAAACTTGGTGTGAAGAACAAGCACACGCTCTAGATACATCTCTGACAGGACTGGACCGGATTCGGACACTGTGGGGGGAGGTGGAGGGGGGTTCCGGAATTCCAGCGATCCGTAGTTAATGAACTTCCAGGTGGGCTAGGACCCGACCAGATTAACTTGGAAACAGTCGCTTGCCCGATCTGACTATCGTGGGGGAGGGGGAGACGGCAGAATCCGGAGATTAGTAGCATGCATTACTTTCGAATGGGTTATCGGATCTTAACGAACTGAATATCTTGAAAGACCTCATGTCTCAGCATGTCCCATTTCAAATTCGGACCGGATCCGATGAACTGGGGGGGGGGGTCGGAGGGGAGAACCGGACATCTTGTGACACGCATAGAGTGGAGCGATCAGGATGAAACTTGGTGGGAAGTACAGGCACCAGTCCTAGGTGCATCAGTGACAGAATCGGACCGGATTCGGGTACCGAGGGGGGGGGGGGTGAGAGCTGTAGGGGGTGTCTGGAATTCCGGTGATCGTGAGTTAAGGTACTTCCAGATGTGCTAGGACGATAAAACTATGCTGGAGCATTAGAAGCTTGACATCATTGGGTTAGACATCGTCACTCTCCGATCCAACCATCCCTTAAAGAACTCATCTTAACCGCAAAGTCCAAAAAATACTTTTAAGAAAATCTACTTTTTCACGATCGCCATGAGCAAATGATCCTTTTTGCCTCAAGGGTTTTGCTTAGAAATGAATTTTTAAGCACCCTTAAAAAAGTACGCATCTCAAACGAAAAGTAAAAAAAAAAAAAAAAAAACTTTTGACCATCACTTCCATCCTCTGACCCAGACTAGCAAGTTTGGCGCATCTTAACGGAAAAGGGAAAAAATACTTTTGACCATCACTTCCGTCTGACCGAGCCTTGCAAGTGCCATATGAGCTTCCAGCTCTTGTTTCATCAAGCTTTACTTGTCATCCACTGCGACAAGTAGGACGATTAGTTGGGATATTCATAAATTATTACTTACTTTTTGTGCAATAGCAGATAGTTCATCCTCCATCTGCTGTGCTCTGTATGACACTGCCAAAATCACATGTGACACTCCAGCTTCCAACAGAGCTTCCAACTGGTGAACAAGCATGGGCTTATTTGCAAATTCCACCAATGGCTTTGGACGACTGAGTGTCAATGGTCTAAGTCTTGTGCCATACCCTCCAACAAGAATGACAGCCTTCATTCTGCCGATCTTGGCATCTAAAACGTGGTGTTAAATCCAGTTAACTTAGAGGTAGCATTTGCACTAAACTAAAAAACCAGCTGAAATAGCCCGTTTCTCTATATCCCAAACTTCAACTTATCCAGCCCAAATAGGAGTCAATCAAACACTATCTGTTACCTTTTTGCTCTTTGCTTGCTTTTTTGCTCTTGTTTTTCTTCAGATAAGTTGCCAAACTGGAGGATGATTAATGTAGAAATAGGATGTCTATCATGTAGAATGGATGTACTCAGTGGCGAAACTAGCCGATTTCCGTGGGAGGGGGGGGGGGGGCTCAGCTTTTACCGACTGGATTTAACAATTTACCAACAAAAAGAGCCGTTCCCCGCGAACGCATCTTACAATATCAAATGAGATGGTTTTCCAGTGAAGTTAACGAATTTGCCATCCACTCCCTGGCACCAATGGTTACCACATGGAACCAAGAACATACGATGCACTCAATAGTCTTGGAAGCCAGAAAAGTAGTGACAGACACTGCAACCGATTACTACACTGCTTGAAGATTTATGCAGCTGTCTTTTTCACTCGCAAACTTAGCGGATTTTTAGAGTCCCAAAACGTTAGTAACACGGCAGTCATCGTAAGGTTTGTCTGCCCGTCTGTTACCATGAAACTCTCGAAGGGGTTGAGATATTTTGTTGAAACTTGGTATTAGGATTCGCTGGATCGGAGTACAGGTGAAGTGAACGAGCAATCCGATTTTATGGAAACTTGATGGCTCCTTCTGTGTCCGAACCAAACCGACAACTGTGAGTGGAAGGTGCGGGTCATGGTAATTTTGTGATACGCCTCACAAACCAAATGGGTTCATGGGCCATAAAGTGCTCGGATTCGAATGAAACTTGCCCCAGATATTCCACTTATTCGCATCTGAGAACCTTGTTGCATGGAGGTGTCGGAAATCTTGTAATAGGCGTAGGGGCCGAGCGGATGGACTGATTGGGATGAAACTTGAAAGGTACAAAATTCATGGGACCTAGATATGTAGTTTGAGGCCCGAACCGGATCTGAGGTCCGTGGGGTTAAGGTGGGGCTGGGGGGGGGGGGGGGGTTACCGCACCGGTAGGCCCACCGGAATTGTTTTCGGAAATGCTCAGATTCAAGTGATACTTGATGGGTCGTAGGCGCAGATTCCAAATATGTGCCATTTATGCGTCCGAGCCTCTTCTTGACATGTCGGTAGTGGTGTGGGGGGATTAGAGGTGGGTCCGGGACATTTTCTGAAACGCTTAGGGGCCAAATGGGTTGAGCGATTGAGATGAAACTTGGCGGTACTGCGGTCATGTCACCTAGGTGTGTTATTCGGCCTGAACCAGCCTTGGTTGGCACAGTTGGTTTGTATCACTGATGTGAACTGAAAGTCATAAGTCACCGAATAGAGACCACTTCCTGGAATCACTGTACCATGTACAGCCAGATCAACCCAAAATTGCAGTTTGTAGGTGGGAACAGAGAAATCACTCAAGAACAAAACAAGTAAACATGTTTGCCGGTGAGGTTGGTTTACCGTCAAGAAACAGAAAGGAACGAAAAAGTATTTTTTTAGTGCTTTTACCCAAAACATTTTCTGATTTACCGACGAGAATTTTCCAGTCACCACATCAAAAAGTCTTTGCATTGACGAACAGTTCGCAACTACTGAATTTAACGACACGATTTTTATCCCTTCCAGATGTAAATGGAACGAAAAAGAGAGTTCCTATGTTACTGACAAGACATTTCCCGGTCACCTTATCAAACAAGAGCTGTAAGCTCATATGGCACTTGCATGTGTCAAGATGATTTGATTGATCAAGAGTAAGTTTCGACTTTGCGGTTGAGATGCGCGCTATAAGGGAGCTGGAACTTCATTTGTAAGCAAAACCCTTGAGGCAAAACTGCTAATGGGCTGATGGGCATCACGAAAATGCATATATTGCTTAAAAGTATTTTTTTTACTTTGCGGTCAAGATTGGTACTTTAAGGAATAATCGGATTTGGGAAGTAGCAATTTCTAAGCAAATGTTGTTGAGTCTCCAATATTCCAGTGAAGTTTCATCGTCCTAGCACATCTGGAAGTACCTTAACGCGCGATCACCGGAATCCCAGACCCCCCTCCCCCTCCTCCAACTCCACCCACAATAACCGGAGCCAATCCTGTTCTGTAAATGATTAATCCAGAGCATCTGTTTGTCATTCCCACGAAGTTCGATCCAGATCACACCAGTCTAAGCGGGTCAAGTATTTTCCGCCCTCCCCCCGATAATTGCCGGATTCGGTCCGGAAATGAAAAAGTTCACAAGAGAAAAATGTCCACTGTTTAATTATTAAATTTCACTCGAATCCGATCACCCGTTCCAAAGTTACGCATGACTCAATATTCCGGATTCCCCTCCCTCAACTCCCCCTCCCCAAGATTATCATATCGAGGATTTTTTTTTATTCCAAGTCAGTTTGACCGGGTCCCTGATATGCCTTCCAAGTTTCGTCGTGAAAATCCCCCAAAAACGGAATTCCGGGATACCCCTCCTCCCCCCCCCCTCAAGTGTCCGGATCCAGTCAAATTATGTAAAAGATTTATATGGACCAGATGTTTGTTCTTCCCAGCAAGTTTCACTCCGATACCATCATTCTAACCGTTTCTCGAGATTTCCGGTCCACCCCCCCCCCCACCCCACCCAGCTCCCCCGCGGTGCACGTAGCCAATCTGATTCAGCAAATGACTTACCTAGAGCATCTGTTTGTTCTTCCCAAAAAGTTCCATCCCGATCCCTCCATTCTAAACGGGGCACGTATTTCCCCCCCCCCCCCCAATAGTTGCCGGATCCGGTCCGGATATGAAAAAAATCATCGGAGAAATGTCCTCTGTTGAATTCTTAAATTTCACTCGAATCCGATCAACCATTCTAAAATTACGCATGACTGAAAATTTCGGATTCCCCTCCCTCCACTCCCCCCACCATTATCTGATCGACAAAATTTTTATTTTGAAGTCAGTTTGATTGGGTCCCTGATATGGCTGCCAAGTTTCATCGTGAAAGTCCCCAAAACCACCATCACCGGAATTCCGGACCCCCCCCCCCATAAGTATCAGGATCAAGTACAATGGCCTAAAGGACTTATCTAGAGCAGATGCTTGTTCTTCCCAGCAAGTTTCACTCCGATCCCTCCATTCTAACCGTTTCTTGAAATTTCCGGTCTCCCCCCCCCCCAACTCCCCCCTGGCTACCGAATCCGGTCAAGACTTTAAACGGGACATTACTGATATATATTCTGTTCGGTTATGAAGTTTCATTACAATCCGATCATCCGTTCGAAAGTTACACACTTCTCAATTTCCCGGATTCCCCTGCGGATTCCCCTCCCTCCACTCCCCCACCATTATCTGATCAACAATATTTTTATTTTGAAGTCAGTTTGATTGGGTCCCTGATATGCCTGCCAAGTTTCATCGTGAAAATCCAAAAAACCACCATCACCGGAATTCCGGCCCCCCCCCCCATAAGTGTCCGGATCCAGTACAATGGTCTAAAGGACTTATCTAGAGCAGATGCTTGTTCTTCCCAGCAAGTTGCACTCCGATCCCTCCATTCTAACCGTTTCTTGAAATTTCCGGTCTCCCCCCCCCCAACCCCCCCCTGGCTACCGAATCCGGTCAAGACTTTAAACGGGACATTACAGATATATATTCTCTTCAGTTATGAAGTTTCATTACAATCCGATCATCCGTTCGAAAGTTACACACTTCTCAGTTTCCCGGATTCCCCTGCCCTCCACCCCCCCCCCCAAAATGGTCGGATCAGAAAACTGATTATTCCTAATTTTGTTTGGTCGGGTCTCTGATATGCCTGCCAAGTTTCATGGTCCTAGCACAACTGGAAGTACCCTAACTCGAAAAAGTGTGACAAAATGCCCTAAATTTTCAAGTTTCCAGCGCCCCGCACTCCCCCCCCATATGGTCGGATCGGGAAACTGATTATTTCCAGGTTACTTTGGTCGGGTCCGTGATATTCCTGCCAAGTTTCATTGTCCTAGCTCATCTGGAAGTACCCTCACTCGAAAAAGTGTGACAAAATGCCCTAAATTTTCAAGTTTCCAGCGCCCCAACTCCCCCGCATATGGTCGGATCGGGAAACTTATTATTTCCAGGTTACTTTGGTCAGGTCCCTGATATTCCTGCCAAGTTTCATTGTCCTAGCTCATCTGGAAGTACCCTAACTCGAAAAAGTGTGACAAAATGCCCTAAATTTTCAAGTTTCGAGCGCCCCCACTCCCCCGCATATGGTCGGATCGGGAAACTGATTATTTCCAGGTTCGTTTGGTCGGGTCCCTGATATTCCTGCCAAGTTTCATTGTCCTAGCTCATCTAGAAGTACCCTAACTCAGAAAAAAGTGACAAAATGCCCTAAATTTGCAAGTTTCCAGCGCCCCGCACTCCCCCCCATATGGTCGGATCGGGAAACTGATTATTTCCAGGTTAGTTTGGTCGGGTCCCTGATATGCCTGCCAAGTTTCATTGTCCTAGCACATCTGGAAGTACCCTAACTCGGATATGTGGGACAAAAAAACTCGGACCGACCGACAGACCGACAGACCGACAGACCGACAGACCGACAGACGGAATTGTGATCGGTATATGGCACTTGAGCCAGAGGCTGCAAGTGCCATAAAAATGAAAAACAACCGAAATCAGGATCTCGATCCGATCATCTGCTTGAATTCCCGACAAGGCTTTAGGCGGTATCATCTCTCACTGACAAAAATTCCGATTGCCAGACAAGAAGTTTCCTGATACAGACAGAGCTTTTGTCGGTACTCAAAACGGAATCCGCGCACCGTCTCCATACCGACAAACGCTGCCGATGTCCAAACAAGAAGTTTCCTGATTTACCTAAAGAGCCTATGTCGGCATCAGAAATGGAGTGAGGAAAGTGATGGTCAGAGCTTTTATCAGTACTGAAAACCGAATCTGCGCACCGATAAACGCTCCCGACTTCCAACAAAAAGGTTCATGATTTACTGATGGAGCTTTTGTCAATACCAGAAACAGAATGAAGGAAGTGTTTGTCGGTACCGAAAATCGAATCTGTGCACCGTCTCCGCATCGACAGACGCTGCCGATTTCCTGATTTACGGACAGAGAATTTGTCGGTTTCGGAAACGGAATGATAAAAGCGTTTGTTGGTGCGAACATTGCCGATTTACCAACGGAATTTTTCGGGGGGGGGGGGGGGGGGGGCAATTGCCCCCCATTGCCCCCTAGTTCGCAACTGCATATACTACATAGGTATCATATATGATGTCATTACCATAAAAGAAATGGATTGAAATAAAATCTGAAGATTACTTTGCCAAATCCAGGGTCTCTAATTTACATGTTATGATGATTTTTGTTTATTATCATTATCATCAGATTGCCACAGTTTCCCTGATTTACCTTTCAAATATGACAAATTGTTGAGTCTTCAACAATTTTTAATCTTGTTTTACAAATCAAATCTGAGTAGCATTTCCAATTGTATTTCAATCCACTGGTAAGGGCTGAATTCGAAAAAGGGCGAGTTACATGGCCTAGCTAGATTTGTTCTGAATTTACCGTTAAAGATTGTTTGTGCAAATCTTGTTAAAACTCTGCACAACATGCAAAAATTGCAAAAACCACTCTGTTTTCTGCTAAAACATTCAGATTTTAAAAGTAAAATAATAGCAATTATAATAATTTATTTTTAACCCACAAACCGTAGAAGACAAAAACAGTAGGGTACAAAAGAAAATAGGAAGACACAATTATGGACACGAGAAGGTACAAGTCTTTCTTTCCGGGGTGAAGCCTGGATTTTTCATTACTTAACAATATCATCAATGATTAACATTTTTTAAAACCCTGTTCAAACTTTTAGCCTTTGCTTCTTTAGCTCTTAGCCCTTTTGCACGACCCCTAGTAAACTTGTGTTAATAAAGACTACATCACAAGGACTGCACGTGGAACCTCAAAATAAATCCATCCAGACAAAATTAATTGATACCAGATGTCGTCCACTGACTTATATTTCTTCTTTGAAAGATTGCCCGATGATCAAGTTAAATACACAAGACAAAAAAACACTGGTGCAAATAGTCCCGCTCAAACTACAGGATACCTTTCTATTTGCGCCACCCCTAGTAAACTTGTGCAAATAAAACTAAATCACAAAGATCATATGTGAAACGCAAATACATCCAACCTGACCGAATTAATTAATATCAAATGTCATCCAATTACTCCTATGTCTTCTTTGAAGACTTACCTGGTGCAAAACCAAGCGGAAAAGGTGCAAATGCATGCAAAAGAATCCCTGGCGCAAATAGTCACACTCAATCTATTTAGGTTAATCTGGTAGCAGGGCATCGCAACTAGGGGGGGAGGGGGAGACGCGCGAAGTCTGCACGAAGCTCTGCGATTTTTTCTTGGAAACATTCAAATTTTTTTTAAATTGTCGGTTTTTCATTCATAAAAATGGTAGTTTTTCTTAAAATCAGCCAATTTTTCGTCAACACAGTAATTTTTTCTCCAAAATAGACATTTTTAACCGCAAAAGAGTCGCTAAAAATGACCAGCCAGTCGATAAATGCCTTGCCCCTCCCCCAAACATTTTGGCTAGTAACGCCTCTTTCTGGTAAATCTGAGAAAGGTGCAAAAGAAAACAAGAAATGGAAGTTACGCAAAAACAATTTAGCCATGGGGTGTTTAGAAGAAAGGGATTTTACAATGCTGCAACTTAGTTCAGATAAAATGGAAACCATAGTAGGTTGTAGAGAATGATTAGACCTTTCAATCAAGGTCAAATTTCATACATTTGGTAAGTGTAGAGGCTGGAAAGAAACAGAGAGAGCTACATGTATAATTTTCATTCATAGGGGGTGGTGCAAATAGCAAGGCATCTTGTACAGGAGGAGTATCCAACCTCAGACAAGATTTCAAATTTCCAGAGAAGTCTTTCCTTCAGAATAATCTATCTGGCTTAAAAGGGAACCAACAAATATGACAAACACACTAGACTGAAACTTATTAAATGGTTTACATATTGGATAAATAAACATTGCTTCATTTCCAATTAAACGTATTTTTCTTTTCAAACAAGATCCCTTCCTTCTAATCTTAACTCGATTTACTATGAAAAAGGTAGAGTTAGCAAAGTCAATAGCCAGAAAATCCCTTTTCAAAGCAGCTTCAAAACAAAGAAAAGGCACAGAATTTGAATATTTTTGGACACACGACTGTTCAAAAAGTCATATTTTGCCTCTTGACTGACAGGACAGCATGTACATTTCATTTTAAAGGTTTCGCAGCAAAAATCTAGGTAGTGTAAAAACGAGGTCAGGTATGCCTCCTGTACTTGGGTTAACCTGGTAGCGAAAATAAATCACTAAGAGGTGCAAAAGTCTTGATCTTCCTTCGTTGCAATTCCGGAGGGATAGAACAGATCTGATTAAAACGTTTCGTATAATTAAAGGTATTGATAATACTGATTCCTCAGAATTTTTCCAGTTTAGTCATTATTCAGCTACCAGGCAGAATTCCTTGAAGGTTTACCAGCCTCGTGTCCAAAAAAAAGTGGGTCAGTGTAGTTTTGTTAACAGGGCTTCCAAGCTTTGGAACAATTTACCAGAGGAAGTGGTCACCAGAGGCGTTACTAGCCAAAATGTTTGGGGGGGGGGGGACGAGGCATTTACCAAGTGGCTGGTAATTTTTACCGACTTTTTCTGCAGAAAAAATGACTGTTTTCAACAACAAAAATGAAATTTTCGAAAAAAATCGACTGATTTTCATAAAAATCCACTAATTTTCAGAAAAACCGACTATTTTGACGAAAAATCGACCAATTTTCAGAAAAAAATGACTGTTTTCATGAAAAAAATCAAATGTTTTGACGAAAAATCGCGGCGCTTCGCGCCGACTCGGTTATTTTTAACCGACTGGCCGACAGCTTTGGGGGGGGGGGGGGGCGTCCAAACCCCTCCCCCCCCTGTAGTGACGCCTCTGGTGGTCACTATGGAAAACTTGCCAGCTTTTAAGACCGCTATAGTTGGGACCAAGTTCTATGAAAACATGTATATGTTCTAAATCTGGATGTTCTTTGTTTTGTGTTGTATTAGTATTTATCTATTTTTTGCCACTTGAAGTGTGTTTATGTTTCTTGTATTATGCGACAAGCCGAATGGCTTACTCCTTTATTGAATAAAATAAATAAATAAATAAAAGAAAACTGGAAAGCAAAGCTGGTGCAAAAATAATTTGGCCATGGTCAGCAGGTGTTTAAAAGAATGGCATTTGGCATTGCTACCATTCACAAAAGGCAAAAACAGAAAAGGAATACTTAGACCTTCTAATCAAGGCCCAGTTTCACACATTTAGTAAGTGCGGAGGCTGGAAAGAAATAATAGGGATCGCACACACATATTTCCTTCACAGGGTGATGCAAATAGTCAAGTATCCTGTATATTAGATTTTGGTCAGCTTGGGATGAAGGAATGTGTATTTTTAAATTAAATTAAAAATGTATTTTTAATTAAATTAAAAATGTATTTTTAAATTAAATTAAAAATACACATTCCTTCATCCCAAGCTGACTGAACATCATATTTGACAGTGCAAAATTGATATGTCAGCTAAATTTCTTAGATAGTGACTGGATAGTGATTTCTCTGCAAGTTCATTTTATCTTTATTATCCTATTATCTTAGCCTAGGCCCACTTAGGGCTGGGATATTTTTGTGTCGTCGTGAAAGAAATAGGGAAATTCCGTTAAACTAATGTTGCAGAATATATATTTATATATGCCTAGAGCAGAAGAGCGAGCAGCCAGCAAGGCTTCAGACCCATTTACATCTGATTTACATATATAAACCGTTCTAGGGCAATCTGAGGGCAATCAGTGGAAAATATAAAAGACTTCCCATGTGATGTCTCAAGCCTATGTTAATCAGCTAAGGTTTAGTCAACACCATTTCAAAACCCATTTTCCACCTTGAGCCTGAGGAAGACCCTTGCCAAGGCAAGAACACCTGACCTAAGTCTAATTACAGTAGAGGTATGCTTACGTGAACACCTCTCTAAATTTTTCCATACCTTGTCTTTGTTTCTTGCTTCTAAAACAGTGAAACAGAAAGGAAAAATAACTAACTTGATATCAGTGAACAGCTAACTGTTTCAGCAATCTTTTTGACACTAAAGAACAACCCAAATATTTTTTTGAAGTAAAGATTCCAATCTAAAAACTTCTCCTTCTTCCTTTCGCTGGTTCGGATTCATCATCAGCGAAGTAAATAGCTTCGGATAGAGCCATCTGTTGGTTCAGATTCGCTCCTCTTACAATGAAATTACGCGCAACTATCTGTACCAGATGTCTTGCAATTCGCCGCTGCTCATAGTTATCTATTACGTTATTTTGTTTGTGTTTCTGTGTGTAATCAATTAGTTTTATGTAACTGTGTGAATTAACACAATTAGCATCGTCATTTGAGGAAAAGGAGGGGGTCAAGGTACTGACTAGTTTTGTATTTTTCTATGACGAACTGCTTGAATCTGAGCATATTTACATTTGTGGTTGTTGTTACGTGACCTTTGTTGCATAAACAAAATTCTTGCGAATGGGTTCAGACTGACGCGAATGTTGGGGGACGTTTTCGCGTGGCTGGGGTGGTCCCGTTGAACTCGACGGACATTTTCGCGTGGGTGCCGTCGATCTTTTTCTCATTTTCGTTGTGATGGTGCATTTACACACTGCGTCGAATCCGAGCTGATTTGAAATCCGAGCGTATTTTACGCACATATTTGGGCTTTAAAAGATCTCTAGCAGTACGGACGTATTTGAGAAATCTGTCTGTTTTGTATCTTAATAAGTCTTTATGGTGGGTTTATACACTGCGTAAAATCCGAGCGTATTTCGAAATCCGAGCGTACTTTACGCACGTTTTGAGCTTGAAAAAAGTTCTAGCAATACAGATTTATTTAGATACAAAATGGACCGATTTCTCAAATACGTCCGTATTGTTAGAAATGTTTTCAAGCTCAAAACGTGCTAAAATACGGTCGGATTTCAAAATATGCTCGGACTTTATGCAGTGTCTAACTTACCATTACTGCTAGAAATCTTTTCAAGCTCAAATACGTGCGTAAAATACACTCGGATTTCAAAATACGCTTGGATTTTATGCAGTGTGTAAAGTCCGGTCTTCACCTTCCGGAATCTGGGTTCCCAGATTTTCCGAGATTTTTTTTAGGTCTGGAAGTTCAAAAGCCCCTTTTTTCCGGATTATTTTGATCTACTTTCGGACCCGTTCATGTTCCAGATGCAATTTACAGAAGACGCCAAAGAATAATCTGGAAGCCCAGATTCCGGAAGTTCCGGGAGGTGAAGACCGGACTTAAACCCACCATGATTGGATGAACAGGTGAATGTGCCATCCAGCTTGACGGACGCCTCCCGTTCAACACGCTCCGAGGGCCAGGGGCGTCACGACTGGGGGGGGGGGGATGACCCCCCCCCAATGTTGTCAGCCAGTCTGTAAAAACTAACCGAGTCGGCGTGAAGCGATTTTTCTTCAAAATAGTTGATTTTTTCATGAAAACAGTCGGTTTTTCTGAAAATTAGTCGTTTTTTCGTCAAAACAGTAGTTTTTTCATCAAAACAGTAGTTTTTTCGGCAAAACAGTGGTTTTTCTGCAAAAACAGTCGGAAAAAATTACCAGCAAGTCCGTAAATGCCTCGTCCCTCCCCCTAAACATTTTGGCTAGTAACGCCTTTGCCGAGGGCAGCGTTGAGGTGAACAGCTGGTGAACAGGGATATTGTGTGGAATTTCCACTCATATGCTCCCATCCAGATGAATAAGCACTTTTGAGGGGGCGGAACCCATCTTCCTCAGCCGTTCAAGGTCCGATCCATTTTCTCATTTACGCGGGCCCGAGATCATCCGTTCAGCTCTAAAGCCATCCAAGCGAAAACATCCCCTTCCTAATTTGTCCGTTTTTAGTTGTTTTTTCGTTGTCAGCCCATTTTTTGAAGGTTCCTAACTCGTGTTCACAATCACACGGAAACCACATTCACGTCACGGTAACGTAGCGGGAGGCACCTGCCGTTCGCTCTCGTTCGATCTGCTTGACCTAGTCTAGCGCAGGTCTAGCGCACCTGTTGGCAAAAATGCGCTTAATTTTGGAACGCTAGGCGACGCTATTCGGACGGTCTTGGATATTGTGTGAAGAATCAGAGGAAAACAAAGCCCAAAAGATTCAAACTTGTGATCAAATCTGGATAATCTAGATGTAAATTTGACATTTCTGATAAGTATTAAGCCCAAAAAGTTGCCTGGTATGGTTTATTTGTTTTCTTCGGCGAAATCCGATGTCAACAAATGTTCACATAAGCATACCTCTGCTGTAATTTAGCTGACATAGCCAGCCTACCAATTTTGAACTGTCAAATTAGCCCTTGACTTTTTAGTAAAAGTTATTTCTGGTAAAAACAGTATAATTAAAGCATTTATAAAAACTGTACACACCATTGCTTCCTCCCATTGCTTAGGTTTCAGGATTCAATGTGAATTTTTAAGTGTAATGATTAATCATCAGCTAAAAGTCAACAATGATCTACAACCTTCCGTACACTTGTTAGTGCGTCGATCAATATTACTACTATTGCTTAACAAATAGTATCGTTTAGTACAACTGAGTCACAACTTCGCCATCTGAAGTAAAGAAAGTTGACAGTAGCTTTCCGCTTGCTTGCACTAAAGTAAATAAACAAATAATTATTTCAGATCCCTCACAGAGATCACGATTGAAAGAACAAATAGAAAGGAGAGGTATACAGTTCGGTATAAAGGAACTATTAGGAAAAGTTGGAAAAAATAACCAAAAAGAGATGGTTAAGTATTTAGGACAATATGTAAAAGATACTGGTTTGATTAATATTTTGTAAATTAATGGATAACAGGTAAATGTTGGTGTAGGAATGTTGAATAATGCATGAAATGTATGGGAATAACGTCCGTTTTCTCCTCCCCTGTTTAATTATTGTAAAATAATTTGTAAAAAGTAAATTGTAAGTACAAAATTTTATAAAAAATAGGATTATTGTAAATAATTAAATTAGATTTAGTATATTTGTAAATTATTTAATATTAATAAGTTTTTATAATTGTATATTGAAATGAATATTTGAATTTTTATTTTGAGTTTGAGTTTAGATAAGTTATTATAGTGTTTTTGGTTGTTTTTTTTTTGTGTTTTTTTTTTATAGTTAATAGTCAAAAAGTATATATAATATTTTTAAAATCATTTATTTTTTAGGGAGGTTTTTAGATATGAAATTTTTTGTAAATTGGGGTTATGTTACGACATGTTCTCATATATGTTTGTGAATGAAAACAAGTCGTAATAGTTTTGTTCATGAAAGAAGTTATATAAAAATGTTTGTTTAGTTTTGGTATATATATTTAAGAAAAAAGTGTATAGTAGTTTTGTTGTGAAATGTTTGAAAGTAAAGTTTGCCACTACGATGAAGGATTTCCTAATGACGGTAGGACGTCCTTCATTTCGTAGGATGGGCGCTGTTTATTTTTGTTGATTTAATTGTTATTGGTATTATACACTTTTTGAAATTTTTTGACTATTAATAGTAGTGTCTTAGTTTTATAAGGAAATTGATTTTAAATTTTAACAGGGTATTAGATTAATTGACTGATTATGTGTAGCAGACTGTTTATATGTAGTAGAGTAGTTATTGTGACGAAGCATGGTTGTGTGATGGTGAGGGGGTCAGGGTAAATTAATCAAGAATTTGTCATTTTAAGGTAAGAGACAAAGTCAAGAATAAGGATTCTGGAGCGTAGAGAAGAAATTCTGGAAGCTCCAATCAACAACACAAAACAACAACAACATTTCAGATCCCCTCCTCTAGGCTACTTGAAATATGGTAAGTCAGGTTGACAACATTGTTGTAGAGATGCTGAATATGTGTAAGTATACAATACTGCGGTCCCTAGGATAGGCTATCACTGGACTTCCAGGCAGAGTTTAATCCAGATGAATCTGGCTGTAATTTTTCCATTGTTGCCATTGAAAATAATATGAAGGATAGAAGCTTGGGCTTAGGTTGGCTTAGGTTTGGTCCTTACAGTTGATGAAAATCTAATTTATTTTTTTACATTCTGAATTTGCTTTTGGGTAGGATCATTGTCCTTATGGCCAGGTTCTTTATCTGATTCTGATCGAATCCTGCTGACTGAATCCTGACTGAATCTGACTTCTTATCGGATTCAGTTGGTAGATCAGATGCTTTTTAGTTGGGGGGGTGTGGGTCCTGGGTTTACATTCCAGTGGAAGATCATTTTTCTCTTTCAGTTCACTGCTATCATTGTTCCCATTTTAAGCCCTGAGCATTCTCCACAGGGGAATTCTCCACATCAAAAATTATATATTTGGTTTTATTATACAGGAGAGAAGCCATATCCATCCTCAAATTTACACAACCTCGAACCCGACCTAAAAAGGTTGGAATGAAATCTAAGTCCAGTCCTAAAAAGGTCCTAACTGTCAAGAAGGAAACCCTGAGTGACCTAGGACTTGTTTTGGATGCACTGAAATTTCATCGTAAGGTTTTCAGGCCAAGTTTAAGGTCATATAAATTTCCCGGTTGGATACCCCTCCTGTATTTGAGTCCTGGTTTGTCTATGTGGCGTCACCATGGCCCAGACATTGAAGTCCTAAACTTCTAAAATAAATTACAAAAAGTTGCTTCTGGTTTATTTGTCATGGTGCAAGTCAAGTCCCTTGTTTAAAGCGCCATCTGTGTAGTATATACTACAAATGTATTACATATATCCAGGGGCGTCACAACCAGCGGGGGAGGGGGGGACTCACCCCCCAATGTTGTCGGCCAGTCGGTAAAAAATAACTGAGTCGGCGCGAAGCTCCCCTATTTTTCGCCAAAACAGTTGATTTTTTCTGAAAATCAGTTGATTTTTCGAAACTGGAGTTTTTATGGCACTTGCAGCCTCTGGCTCAAGTGCCATATACCGATCACAATTCCGTCTGTCGGTCTGTCGGTCGGTCCGAGTTTTTTTGTCCCACATATCCGAGTTAGGGTACTTCCAGATGTGCTAGGACAATGAAACTTGGCAGGCATATCAGGGACCTGACCAAACTAACCTGGAAATAATCAGTTTCCCGATCCGACCATATGGGGGGGAGTGCGGGGCGCTGGAAACTTGCAAATTTAGGGCATTTTATCACTTTTTTCTGAGTTAGGGTACTTCTAGATGAGCTAGGACAATGAAACTTGGCAGGAATATCAGGGACCCGACCAAACGAGCCTGGAAATAATCAGTTTCCCGATCCGACCATATGCGGGGGAGTGGGGGCGCTCGAAACTTGAAAATTTAGGGCATTTTGTCACACTTTTTCTAGTTAGGGTACTTCCAGATGAGCTAGGACAATGAAACTTGGCAGGAATATCAGGGACCTGACCAAAGTAACCTGGAAATAATAAGTTTCCCGATCCGACCATATGCGGGGGAGTTGGGGCGCTGGAAACTTGAAAATTTAGGGCATTTTGTCACACTTTTTCGAGTGAGGGTACTTCCAGATGAGCTAGGACAATGAAACTTGGCAGGAATATCAGGGACCCGACCAAACTAACCTGGAAATAATCAGTTTCCCGATCCGACCATGTGCGGGGAAGTGGGGGCGCTAGAAACTTGAAAATTTAGGGCATTTTGTCACACTTTTTCGAGTTAGGGTACTTCCAGTTGTGCTAGGACCATGAAACTTGGCAGGCATATCAGAGACCCGACCAAACAAAATTAGGAATAATCATTTTTCTGATCCGACCATTTTGGGGGGTTGGGGTGGAGGGCAGGGGAATCCGTGAAACTGAGAAGTGTGTAACTTTCGAACGGATGATCGGATTGTAATGAAACTTCATAACTGAAGAGAATATATATCTGTAATGTCCCGTTTAAAGGCTTGACCGGATTCGGTAGCCAGGGGGGAGTTGGGGGGGGGGGGAGACTGGAAATTTCAAGAAACGGTTAGAATGGAGGGATCGGAGTGAAACTTGCTGGGAAGAACAAGCATCTGCTCTAGATAAGTCCTTTAGACCATTGTACTGGATCCGGACACTTATGGGGGGGGGGGGGGGTCCCGGAATTCCGGTGATGGTGTTTTTTTGGATTTTCACGATGAAACTTGGCAGGAATATCAGGGACCCGACCAAACTAACCTGGAAATAATCAGTTTCCCGATCCGACCATGTGCGGGGAAGTGGGGGCGCTAGAAACTTGAAAATTTAGGGCATTTTGTCACACTTTTTCGAGTTAGGGTACTTCCAGTTGTGCTAGGACCATGAAACTTGGCAGGCATATCAGAGACCCGACCAAACAAAATTAGGAATAATCATTTTTCTGATCCGACCATTTTGGGGGGTTGGGGTGGAGGGCAGGGGAATCCGTGAAACTGAGAAGTGTGTAACTTTCGAACGGATGATCGGATTGTAATGAAACTTCATAACTGAAGAGAATATATATCTGTAATGTCCCGTTTAAAGGCTTGACCGGATTCGGTAGCCAGGGGGGAGTTGGGGGGGGGGGAGACTGGAAATTTCAAGAAACGGTTAGAATGGAGGGATCGGAGTGAAACTTGCTGGGAAGAACAAGCATCTGCTCTAGATAAGTCCTTTAGACCATTGTACTTGATCCGGACACGGGGGGTCCCGGAATTCCGGTGATGATGGTTTTGGGGATTTTCACGATGAAACTTGGCAGGCATATCAGGGACCCAATCAAACTGACTTCAAAATAAAAATTTTGTCGATCAGATAATGGTGGGGGGAGTGGAGGGAGGGGAATCCGAAATTTTCAGTCATGCGTAATTTTGGAATGGGTGATCGGATTCGAGTGAAATTTAAGAATTCAACAGAGGACATTTCTCCGATAATTTTTTTCATATCTGGACCGGATCCGGCAACTATTGGGGGGGGGGGCGGAAAATACGTGCCCCGTTTAGAATGGAGGGATCGGGATGGAACTTTGTGGGAAGAACAAACAGATGCTCTAGGTAAGTCATTTGCTGAATCAGATTGGCTACGTGCACCGCGGGGGAGCTGGGTGGGGTGGGGGGGGGGGGTGGACCGGAAATCTCGAGAAACGGTTAGAATGATGGTATCGGAGTGAAACTTGCTGGGAAGAACAAACATCTGGTCCATGTAAATCTTTTACATAATTTGACTGGATCCGGACACTTGAGGGGGGGGGGGGGAGGGGTATCCCGGAATTCCGTTTTTTGGGGGATTTTCACGACGAAACTTGGAAGGCATATCAGGGACCCGGTCAAATTGACTTGGAATAAAAAAAAAATCCTCGATATGATAATCTTGGGGGGGGGGGGAGTTGAGGGAGGGGAATCCGGAATATTGAGTCATGCGTAACTTTGGAACGGGTGATCGGATTCGAGTGAAATTTAATAATTAAACAGAGGACATTTTTCTCTTGTGACCTTTTTCATTTTTCGGACCGAATCCGGCAATTATCGGGGGGAGGGCGGAAAATACTTGACCCGCTTAGACTGGTGTGATCTGGATCGAACTTCATGGGAATGACAAACAGATGCTCTGGATTAATCATTTACAGAACCGGATTGGCTCCGGTTATTGTGGGTGGAGTTGGAGGAGGGGGAGGGGGGTCTGGGATTCCGGTGATCGCGCGTTAAGGTACTTCCAGATGTGCTAGGACGATGAAACTTCGCTGGAATACTGGAGACTCAACAACATTTGCTTAGAAATTGCTACATCCCAAATCCGATTATTCCTTAAAGTACCAATATTGACCGCAAAGTAAAAAAAAATACTTTTAAGCAATATATGCATTTTCGTGATGCCCATCACCCCATTAGCAGTTTTGCCTCAAGGGTTTTGCTTACAAATGAAGTTCCAGCTCCCTTATAGCGCGCATCTCAACCGCAAAGTCGAAACTTACTTTTGATCAATCAAATCATCTTGACACATGCAAGTGCCATATGAGCTTACAGCTCTTGTTTTTATTGAAAACAGTACTTTTTCTGCAAAAACAGTCGGTAAAAACTACCAGCCAGTCGGTAAATTCCTGGGCCCCTCTCAAAACATTTTGGATAGTAACGCCTCTGCATATATCACACAGGTAGGTAGCCTATATTTGAACACTTTTCTAACTGTTTCAGTACCCTCATTTTTCTACTTGCTCACAAAACAGTCAAATGGAAAAGAGAAATAGCATAAGTTAATATCAGCTAACAGCCAACTGTTTCAGAGTTGTCTTGGCACAAGTTTTGAGTTGAAATTGGGTAATTCAAATTTTATTATGAATTATTGCATGTGCTTCTTATTTAGAGCATCTGTAGGTTTGAACACCATTTGGTTGAAATACGTTCCTCTCAGCAAATGAAAGGTATAACAGGTGACAGGTAACACTAAACTGACAAAAAAGTTTTCAGACAAAAAGATGCAGCAAAAGTTGCCTTGTTTGGATCTTAGTTTATTCTTCTGCAACTGATAGGCAACATTCTCTACTATAGGCATGTAGCTTGAAGTGAAAATTTTTGAGAAGTGTTGAAATCATAGTCCTATACTGTACCTGTGTTCTAGGATCAAAAACTAACCTATTAAAGAAAGAAAAGCAAAATCATTCAGCCAAGCTGACTGGAAATCATAGTTGATAGTGACAACAGATATGTCAGCTGAACTATATTTATTTATTTAATTATTATTCTGAAAAAATTGGTAAGCTAGAAGCTTGTCGCTATTATTTAAAAAAAATGTCTAGTTTACTTGTCACTGTACAAGAACCTTGTATACAGTGCCATCTGTTAATCCATATTCCATAGATAGTATATATGTATCTTATTATACATGCATTACACATATTTTATATATATATTACACAGGTATTGTAGTGGTATATACAGGTATTACACAGGTATTACACTCTATTGTACTGGAGTGATTACCAACCTTGAATTTTATAACCTAAAATTGGCCTACTAAATGTTAAAAGTGAATTCTGTGCAAACTTAAGAAACATTAAGATTTTGTACTACAATATCTAGCTAGTTACCTCTCCTCTTTTGTTCCTTGCCAAGAAATTTTGAATTGAAATTACAAGTCAAGAACTTGTAGAGGCTGGAAAGAAACAGAGAGAGCTACATGTATAATTTTCATTCATAGGGGGTGGTGCAAGTAGCAAGGCATCTTGGAGAAGTTTGGCTATCTGTTGAGTGCTGTTGATATGCCAGGGGTAAAACCAACATTTGGCATAGCCTGTCTGGAAATTAGGGAATGGCCTATTTAAAATCAAGAAAATAAGAAAGTTGGTTACATAATATATGATTTAATGCTAGCAGTTCTTTACTCTACATCTCTTTGGAGGAGTTTTAACTACGGTCAGGATACACAATGAGGCACAGGATATCTAAAGGCGTTTTTCTGGGCTCCCACAAACAGTTTGTGGGTCGATTGTGGCTTGAAAAGAGTGTTTCCGCGGCCTGTTGTGCGGCCCAGAAGTGTGTTTGCGCGACCAATAAGATTTGTGTGGCTTGCTTTGTGGCTCAGATTTGACAAACAACTGCAGAGGTGATTGTTGATTTTTGTGCTCGACTCGGCGTGAAATTCAAGTTTATGAGCAAAATAACATCAAAGAAGACAGCCAGAAAGCCGAGATATTCGCAAGGACATACCATAGATCAAGGCCACCACAACACCCCCATTACCACCATACTGCGTCCTACCAACCAAAGCAAAACACAAGGAGTCCCTACTCACCCCTTTCACCAGCACAGAACTAGAAGAAGCCATTTCCAGCATGAACCAGCAGTCAGCCCCAGGCATGGACGAAATCCGCATACCATGGATAGTGAATTCTGGCAAGTCCTTCAAATCCCACCTCTTAGATACGTATAATTCGGCATGGATCCAGAAAATCTTCCCCAGAGTGTGGAAAACAGCCATCATCAAGCCCATACTCAAACCAGGGAAAAATCCAGAAGAACCCAAATCATATAGACCAATCTCCCTTCTCCCAGTTTTGGGAAAGGTTTTTGAGAAAATGATCTACAGACGACTAGAATGGTTCATCGAGATCAACAACATCATTCCCTCGTGTCAGACCGGGTTTAGAAAAGGCCACAGTACAATCAACAACATTGTCATTCTGGAACAAACGGTGAAAGAGGCTTTCGAAAACGGGGAAATTGTAGTCGCCGCGCTGCTCGACTATGAAGGAGCCTACGAAAATGTCTACGAAAAGAAACTCAAGGAAGTAATGGACAACAAAGACTTTCCGAACGAGGTCATCAGTTTCATCGAAGACTATCTTCACGATCGTGAGTACGTTGTACAGATAAACATCAGCTCATCAAACCCAAGAAAAAACGAGACTGGATTCCCGCAAGGAGCCATATTAAGCCCACTCCTATTCCTCGTCTACACTTGCGAAATCCCATCACCAGAAAACCCATCAGCGATTGGAATGTTCGCAGACGACCTCGGCACATGGGAAAAAGGAAAGAACCTAGCACTTGTCTGTTCCAACGTGCAAAGGACGCTCGACCTCCTAGCAAAATACTCCAAAGCACACTCGCTTCGATTTCAGCAGCAAAGTCCAAACTGATTGCCTTCCATAGAAAGCGTTCGATAAACCTTCCACCAATAAGAATCGAAGGACAACTCATACCATGGGAGAACACAGTACAAATGCTAGGAATAACACTCGATTACAGACTCTCATGGAACAGCCACATATTAGGAACCCGCACTTCATTCATGAAGAGAATTTTGATTATGAAGCGATTGGCCGGGAAAAAATGGGGATCTTCCCCCAAAAGTCTTATCGAGTTTTACAAAGCATACGTCAGGTCGAAGCTGGAATACGGGCTGATCGTGTACAGCTCTTGCAGCAAAACCCAACTCGCGTCGTTGGAATCAATCCAAAACACTGCTATACGCATTGCATACGGTCTCCACCGCCACACCCCAATCCCCACACTGAGGAAGATCTCCGGCCTTCCCTCAATCCAAGAGAGGTCAGTCTTTCTGTCTACGAGATACTTCTCAAAAATCCAGTTTTACGGCCCCCTTCACATTGTGAACAAGTCACTGATGCAAGGAAGGAATTCACCACAACCAGAGATAACCTCCGCCTGGCAAAGATTCATCTCAAGAGTCCCCAACTGGAGAGACTCCAAAATCACAGTATTTCCATTCCCTAACACACCACCATGGGAATTCAGGAGCCCACCAGTCGAGCTTCAACTACTCCCATTCAGGAGAGACAAATACTCGGACTTAGAGGTCCAACGGATGTTTCTCCACAAGATGCACACTGACTTCCCAAACCACACCCAAGTATACACAGACGGTTCTGTGAAGGATGACAAAGCCGGCGCAGCAGCATCCATCCCTGCATTCAACATGATTGCCACCAGAAGAATAAGCAACCACTCCTGCACAATGTCAGCAGAATTAGAAGGCATCCTAATGGCAGCAGAAGTCATTTCCCGAAGACCCCCTCCAACACGGAAGGCCATCTTTCCCACGGACTCGAAGTCCTCGCTCCAAGCGATAAAAGAAATTTACAGATCCAGCACAGATGTCGATCTGACCAAAATCCGCAACCTTCTGCTGACATTACAGTCAATCGGTATAGAGTGCGCCTTCCAACACATCCCAAGCCACAAAGGCATCTATCAAAATGAAGTGGTCGACAAGCACGCCGGCAAAGCCCTAGCTAGTAACCGATTCCCTCAACAACCAACAACAGCGAGAGACACATCCAGAACGAGAATCTCAACACCCAACCTCCGACCATACTGCTCACCATTCAAAGATAGACTGAGATCATGCATCTTCTACAGGCTCAAGTCTCAAACCATCATTCTGAACAAAACCCTATTCGATTCGGGAACAACCCACTCCCCAAACTGCCGTATGTGCCAGGCAGAAGAAGAAACGCCCCAACACTTCTTTTTCGAATGCCGCATCCCCCAACGAAGAAGTCGTCAACTGAAAAGCGTGTGCGACGAGCTAAAACTCCCGAACCAATTTCAAGCCATCACCAGTGCCAATCTCCCTGCCCAACCAGAATTCAAAGTTTTCAAGATTTTGATTGAGATGCTAGTGGAGAACGGAGTCTACTAAGCAAAACGTCCGACCGAAAGCAACCACCAACAATCAACCGAGAAGGCAGAAAGAGATCTACACGAAGTGGAACTCAACGCCATTCAAACCTTATGATGATGACAAAACAATACAGTTAAAAGCTTTCTCAAGCATGTAGACATAAAACTGAGGATCCCTTTTGTACGGAATGGTAAGAAAGAAAGCATGGAGTTCTACTTATTGAGATTTTGTTTTTATTTTCAGACATTTGAAATTACCGCCCAAAAAATAGGCAAAACTGTGCTTCCGCGTGTTTCAACTTGTGGCTCGACTGTGTGGCGAAGAATCTTCTTTCCGCGAAAAACAATCAAAAGTGTATGGCCCACAACTCTGTCGTGGAAAAACGCCTAAGTGTTCTGTGGTAGGGGATGTGGGACATGGTGCCTCTGTGATGAAATTTGTTTAAAAAAATTCCGCCTGAGTGACGAACGATGCATTATCTATAGTAAAGATACGAGTACTTTCCTGAAGTAATCCACAGATATTTTCATCAGAGATTTTAGGTGAGACATTTGTAATGGGTGTCATGAGTCAGAAAGAGGATCCGGTTTCTTATAAAATTTTCTCAGCTACAAAACAATGCTCAAATATCTTTTGAACAGTTCGTTGGAAGGTAATGAATGTTTTTTTTTTGTCTGAAGCAGTTTTCTCTTATTTACAAAACAATCCTCAGTCATTGACCTACATTGGCATCTAGTGGCAAAATTGAATCTTTGTGGAAAGTTACCTGCCTGTGTACCCTGGGACACCTTTTGTCCATTCTGTCCCAGGGTATCTTCAAGGGAAGTATGTGAAACAGAAACTCTCTACTTGAAAGTTCATATTTACCAAGCCAAAAGAAGAAGTCTTTGTAACAACAGAAGAAATTGTCTTATGCCTACCAAGACCGAATCTTAGTAGGGGTGCAGAGCATCATGTGAAAGCCCGGACTTTCGGTGTCGACCTTTCGCAGTACCCTGTTGGATAAATAGGGAAACAGGCTTTTGTATTGTTTTTATTTTTAGTTAAGTTGACCATAGGCTTGTAAAAAATGAAATTCATTGAAAAAGGGCACTGTGTCCCAAGTACCCTTAAGCATTTCCCAGAGTACCAGGGGGTCAGCGTCCTCTGGGACAGAAGAGGAGGGCTAGGAAAATCATCGGTACCAAAAAGACTGATAAAGAAAATAATCTGCAAAAAATCTGGAAGAAAGCCCAATCAGTTCCACTTAACTCAGTAGCAAAATCAAGAAAATTGGCCAAAGCGTTCTCCAGATATCCGACATATACTTGAACATATCCCAGGGTACCCACATCCCCCCTACAGTAGTAGCACCTTTAATACCATGACAGTATAGAATGATTTCTAAGTACTTAATCAGCCTACTGGTCAAGTGGGATTTACACTTAGCTACTTATTTTGTTCTAGGCATCAAGAAATGATTATTCAAAGTTTAACTCACTGCCTGAAAGGCAGTCAAAGATTGACACCATGATGAAGCAAGAAGAACATGGACTGGAGGAGCAGCTTTATTGTATTTGTCGCTCTAGCGACATTGCACGATTTATGATGTAAGTTTAAGATTATTTCTTATTTTTTTCTTTTTTTTTTTGTTTTTTTTATTCCCGCGTAGCATCTTTTCTATAAAATAATCCTGTTTTCTAATTTGTGGGCTTACGACTCCTACTCCACTTGACGACGTTAATATTTTCTTAAACTTTTAACGTCACCTACTCTTTCCGTGACAAAAAAAATATGAACAAATTTACACTTCAAAACTATAATCTTTATTTCAATTATTAAACTATTTTATGAATTTTAGATTATAAATCCACATTTATCTTTTATTCACTGATGGGTTTTCATCATCTGTCTGTGAAATCAAAATGCTAGCTAAATTAGCAGTTGCAAAGGGTATGTATCCTATTCACAAATCTGTATTTATCTGCTTCATTAACATAAATTTATCTTCCAGGTCATTTATTGTTCAAAATATACTCCTATTCAGTCATGTTGGAAATAACTGGGGAAAAAACGAAAAATAGTAAGGTTAATCAGGACTAGTAATAAGGACTGGAGTAAAAACAAGTAATAAGTGGCTGTTGTCTATGAGGCTCGACCTGTTTTAAACTAGATCTGTTTTCAAGGTATGTCCTTCTCTTTTCAGTGGCTGTGATAAATGTGAAGAATGGTTTCATGGGGATTGTATTGACATTGGCGAAGAAGAGTCGAGATACATCAAGAGATTTTACTGTCCAGTAAGTTGTATTCTGATGGCTATGTACTGGTAGTGTGATAAGAAATAGGGCAAAACTTACGAAGCAAAAGGACCCAGTAAAGGCCCACCGGGGCATTTTTATATCTCTGCAATTATCCAACATAGATGGTAAAAAAAGATCTCCTGATGGGGGAATTGCTTTTGCAACCACTGAGAAGTTTGTTGCTGGTCACCTGTATAGAATAGAATAGAATAGCATTTAATTTAAAAGGTGTTAAAAGGTGTTTTCCTCCTCCTCCACCCCATCTACAAGAACTTCCTCCCGCCTCCCTTTGTCCCCCTCAGATCCCGACTCCCCAGAGAGGCGGCTGCGAAAGTTCCAAAACTGACACCGGTTTACTCCAGGTCACAGCGTTATTCTCGAAGCTTTGTGCCGAGTTTTGTTCGTACTTTTAACAATTCGTAACTTGTGCGTTTTATCCTATTCTTTTTGTGTTTCTTGTTGACAAATCTTTCTTGTATTAACTGTTTGACTAAAAGATACCATATTTGGGCTATGCCTATGAGAGACTGTATCTTGTTTACATTAAATGATTTGATTTGATTTGATTTGACCCATTATCTAGTCAGTCTACTAGATACTATTTACAAGAATTTAGAAAAGCCAGACACTTGGCTCAACTTACTGCTAAACAACTTACCACTAACGTGTCCATTCTAACTGTTCTAGACAGTTGATTCCTTTAAAGGACCCCTCGCACTATTGACTCTTCAACTTACACTATTTTAAAATATTGGAATACTTTAAAACTAGGCTGTGCTTTCAACAAATAACCACCGGTTTTGGCTGTTTTAAGTCATTTCCGAGACCCGTTGACTTATAGCGAAAACAGGGAAACAATTCACATAACCGGTTTTTCGGGTGAAAAACTTCTCGCAGACAATCGTCGACAGCGTGATACACGTCGAAGGTAGCAAAACACGGCAAGTGAGAAAATAAGCGTGGTTCTGTTAGAGGGGTTAGAGTATACCGTACGAAATCGAGGTCTCCGGGTCTAGAAATATACGGAGTTATTATGGAAGGAGGTTGCATTATTATTATAGGTAAGACAGGCCCTTTAAAACTCTGATGGACTAGGGCTGTGTAGACGTTTGTCGTAATAACGCCGTAAGCGCGCTATTTTTCTGTTTTTTTTTTTTTTAATCCATTAGCTGGTACGATGGTAGAGAATTTTCGTTGGGACTATGGCAACCCTGACTTCCAATCTCTCTTTTTAGCGTTGTCGGAAGAAGGATCCTACTCTCGAAATCTGTTACAAGCAGTCGAAACTGGACAAAGTTGCAGCAGCAAAAGAACGGGACAAGCAGAAACGTCTGGATAAAGAGGATGAGAAATCAAAGCGAGTAAGGGAAAAGGAAAGAGATCGGGAGAAACTGAAAGAACGAGAGAGACAGAAGGAAAAAGAAAGGCAAAAGGAAAGGGACAAGGAAAGACAGAGGGAAAGAGAGAAACAGAAGGAAAGAGATAGGCAGCAAAAGGAGAGGGAGAAGGAGAGAGAAAAAGGTAGGCAGCTTAGATCTACCACAAACCCCTCATTTTTGGATACACTATGCCAAACGCTGGGTAGGCCTATATATAGCGTTTTTCCAAACCCTATGCCTAACGCTGGGTACCCTATGCCAAACACTGGATACCTAATAGCACCCTAACCCTGACCTACCTACCTATAGATGAATACTGATTGGTTGATTTCTGAGCTTCACTCAAATCATCAATATTTTACTGGGTTACAGTACCCAGCATTTGGCATAGTGTATCCAACGTTAGGCATAGGGTATGTCAAACGCTAGATAAATCCACCGTTTGGCATAGGGTATCCAAAAATGAGGGGTTTGTGGTAGACTGGGCAGCTTGGACTTCTTCAGTTAGTATGCTGGCTAGGCACGGTCTGAAATGAAGAAGTCGGCCAGAGGTGAAATGTGCTTGGAATGGTCGGTAGGTCTGTCAGTCGTTTTAGTATGTAAAACTTACCCTTCAGCATCATGAAAACCTCCATCCTACCAAAGCCGGACACCGGCTCAGTAGACACGAGGATCCATCTATCTCAGTAAAGCCACTAGTGTTCTGGGAACATCAGAGCGAAATAACACTAGGGAGTAGCGCCAAGACCTATGCTTTCCATGCTATGCAAATGATTTCGTAGCGACGCCCACTACGCTTACGGCATTCAAAGCGAGACAGACTTGCGGGCTTAGAAATTTCTAGTAAGGCAAAAGTGCAGTCTGCATACACCAAGGAAACAATGTAGGCTGTATTTTTTTTGCTACGTTCAGAACATGAAGTTATCTGAACCAGCGCTGATGAACGGCTGAATGAGTTTCAGTTGGGACGTTCTCTATCGCTAGTGGTGCTAGTATCGCTGCTATTAGAGTGTGTGTCAATTTGGTCGAGGCTTGGCGCTACTCCCTAGTGTTATTTTGCTCTGGGGAACATCAAGCTACTACAGTTTCGAACACCGTTGCGGACAACTCGTCCACTCCCCTAGGCGAAGACAAACGAAATGTGATTGACTTTTCTTTCGAGCTCATGGGAACCCTCCTATATCGTGTAGTACGTGACTTTTATATCGACGTTTCAGATGAAGCACGCCGGGCCGCTTTGGCGAAAAAGGAGGAACCGCCTAGTTCAGTTCTGCGAGAGGTCAACTACTCTGATGACGACGTGTGGGAACCACCCGAGAAGCAAAGCAAGTCTGTTAAACCACGAAAGAAGGTACAGTAAGCCGCACAGTAGATGTCGAGACTCCCGTTCGAGATTCCCCGTTCCTTTCAGCGAGCCCGCGACCAGAGATCAAGAGCGTGTTCCACCCTACTTACCGTAGTTACCAGGCATGACGACACGAATTCTGGCTTTTTGCCGTCATGGCTGGAACGATTTTTTATTTTCCAGCAGAATATCATGCCACGGGCGAATCCGACCAATCACGTTACAGAGATGTGTAGTTACAATTTACAATTCGGTTTATTTATCCATAGATATCTTTTACAGACAAAAAATAGTGCTGGACATGTCATTACAAATAAAAAGATCAACCAGGGGATATATTTACAATGGTAACCTATGATATATATATACAATTCACGGTTTAAAATACAATTCATCAGAACACGAACGCGAATTACAATGACAAGTACAAAAATAATTCGCCAGAAGTGTCACTACTATTATACAATTCACGGTTTAAAATACATTTCATGAAAATGCGGACGTGAATTAAAATGACAAGTACAAAAATAATTCATCATAAGTGTCACTACTGTTCTAGAATTTAAACAAATGTGATTGACCACGCTAGAATTTAAACAAATACGATTTACCACACTTACTACGCTCCCGAACATGGTAAGCAAATAGTTACCATTACTTACTATTTCGAGAAGGTTGTAACGGTCAGCGTAGTAACTTTTCGTGAGGTTGGAACGGAAATAGTAACTAATAGTTACTATTGTTAGGAGGGTGGAACACGCTCGAAATCAGTAGTGATAAGATCTTGGAAAAGAACAGTCAGCATTTCTTGAATTGTTTCAGGGCAAACTAAATACGCGTAATGTACAGCAGTGATGGTCATCTATTTGTGGCGGTCGACTGACAGCGGGGCGGAGCCCCGAAATTTGGCAGCCTAGGAGCTTTGGGGTTGCTTTGTTGGCGTATTTTTGCACCAAACTGGCGTGTTTTGTCGGATACTGGCAGTTTACAGCTGGCGCTTTTGGAATAATGTAATTTTACGGAAGATTTTTATTTAATCCTTAAAAAATACGGCAGTCACAGTGTTCAATTCAATTCAGTTTTATTTCAACACCAATTACGGACTAGCCGAATAGCAGGTGGTAAAGTCAACATACATTAAAAACTAACCAAACTTGTCAACATATACTAGAAAGTGGTCGAATTTCATATAAAATACTGAGAACAAACAATATAAAAAGTAACGATTGGGGAAATAGACAACGAGGGGTAAAATAATAACCTATTAATTTCTATTCTGTAGGGAAACAAAGAAGGAGACAAAGCTATTCTTGTATCTCACGTGTCGGCAAAACACTGGTTGAAGGGTAGGGACTGGTTCGGAAACTTGTCTTTGAGGCCTCTCCCTTTCTGTTGTAAAGTTGGGAGGCAGGATATCGCGGAGGGCTGGGTTCAGTAGAGTCTGCCCTCCAAACTTTAAGCACAAATTTTCGCAACGGTGAGACAGGGTTGTCAGATTAAATGTTTTCAGAAAATAAATATAAGGGACTTTCAGAGATTTATCCGTTATTAGGAGAGCTCGGTATTGTATCCTCTCTAGAGCATCAGATTGCTCGCGAGTCACACCAAAATGCCATACAGGGCAGCAGTATTCTAGGACTGGGCGAATGAACGAAAAATAAATACGCAGTAGATGTTCAGAAGGGACACTATGACGGGAAAAAGTTTGAGTCCCCGAAGGCCCATATTGGCCTTCTTTAAAATGGAATCTACGTGCTTTTCCCACTTCATATCATTCGTGATTTGTACACCCAGCAGTTTTATTTCTTTAAAATGTTGCGCACTGGGGATTGGGGGACAAAATTTGGGTACACTTTTTTGAAAAGAGATCGTTAGGACCACTGATTTTTCCGTGTTTACAACCATCTGGTCTGCAGATACTTCATCAGAAATATCATCTATGATTTGTTGTGCTTTGCTTTTTACATTTCTACGGCAGACTTCTAACAAGGAGAGGTCATCTACGTATTTCCAACGATCATCCATCAATGTCGCAAAGCTCATTGACCATAACTAGAAACAGCAGCGGACCCAAAAGCGTACCTTGAGGAACTCCACAAAAAATTGGAAGGGGGTCAGAGTATGAATTCTTATATTTAGTTTGCTGAGTCCTATTAGATAGAAAATTTGCGACGAAGTTTGCTGAAGTTGCGAAGTTTGGTTGCGAAGTTTGCTTGTGCATAACTTTTCATGCATAATGTTTGCAAACACAAGAGATTTCATCCCTAGAGTTATTTGTTGAAACTGCGCATCCTTGTGTTATCTGTTATGAATCTTCTGACAATGACGAACTGGCAACACTGCGGCAGCACTCATGGTGATGGCGCTGTTGACGGAAATGTGTCGAAATTTGATATGAAAAATATTACGAAAAGGGTCTGTTCTATTCCTCTACTTAGCACCAAAACAGTAAACAACCCCAATACCACTTTTCAACCAGTGAATTTTATTTGAACTCTAATAGCACTAGGCTAAGACGGGTGGAAATTAGACAAACAAACCTCTCACGTACAATACAAATAAAACACAAACTAACAAACAATAAGTACGAAACGAACATAAAATCAAGTACAGTTAAAATATCCAGTGAAATACGGAACGGACGATTTTAGATATCTTTCGGAAGATTTCATTGGTGGGGGAAGAAGCTTGGGTTTCAGGTCGTTCTTGCTTCGCATGTTAGGCCCAAGAGAGGGTGTAACGAAGTCCGGAAGGATGGTCCTGTGGTGTCGAGAATCCAAAATTTGGTGGCCAAAACGCATGAGAAGATTATGTCTTCTTTCAGAGTGTTTTTCGATGTCGAGGAGTTGAAGGTTTTCTTTGTAGGATGTGTAATTGTGGCCAAGTATTCTGCAGGCTCTCTTCTGCAGTCCTTCGCCTGAGCTTTGCTTAACCCAGTTCTGATGATCGTATGTGACCAACATACCCTTCTACAAGGTCTAGCTTTTCTATTCGTCATACAGGTGTAAAAGTATGGAATTCATTGCCTGAAACTGTTAGTGTCTGAAAATAGGAAAGTTTTTAAAAGAGCTCTAATAAGATTTATGTTGTCTAGCAGTTAAATTTCTTCTGTCTGATTTAATTGATTCATTTTTGTTTGTGCTCGGAGGAAGATCAGACCCATGTCTCAAACTTTTTTTATTTTTCATTGTTTCTTTAGTCATATGTCTGTCTTAAATTCTCGTGTTGTCCTTAAATTTTAGTGTTGATGTGTGATAGTTGTTCGTTTGTTTTTTCTTTACACTGCCTTAGGCTAGAATTGTATTAATAATTTTTACAAACCCATCAGAATTAGTGAACCGTCGTTTTTTATGCCACTGGCATGTCTGATGCTTTTGAGAAACACCAGTTTTATTTATATTTGCCACTAAAATTGTACCTTACCTTACCTTTAACTGAAATGCTGTCCTCTATTCCTCCCAGGGCGTTAGTTGAGAGGGTCCGTGGGAGTTCACGACAGACAGTACGGTATCGGTTTTCTTTCAAATAGCTGAAGTACCAGACGGCCTCGGTTGCCAACACATGGATATGTAACCTGACGTGCCTTGACTGTTCTCTGTCTTGAGCCAGTCTGATAAGACGAGCGAGGGGATGGTAGGCGAGGTAGCATTTCCAACGCTTAGGAGCAGGGGCGTCATGTGTGGGGGGGGGGGGGACCCCCCCCCCCCCCCCACCACCCCCACAATGTTGCCGGCCACTCGGTAAAAAAAACCGAGTCGGCGCGAAGCGCCGCAGTTTTTTGTAAAAAATAGTTGATTTTTTCAGGAAAACCGTCAGTTTTCTGCATAAACAGTCAGTAAAAATGACCAGCCAGTCGGTTTATACCTTGCCCCCCCCCCCAACCATTTTGGCTAGTAACGCCTCTGCGTAGGAGGATGACCTGTGTAGTACCTGAAGACAGTGTAATCACCGGTTGCGGTTAGTTTGGTGTGCGATAGACGCTTCAGACGGTAGACATCTCTAGTTTATAAGTAGTGAACTGACAGACAAAAATGCTCCTCAGCCGGGATTTGAACCCAGGACCCTCTGCTTACATGGGGATGTGAACTGGTTAGATGAATTTGCCTTCGGGCGGGATCACTGTTCCTATGGCCGGCTTCTACCAGACTATTGTAGTGGTTTGCGATCTCTGTTCACAAGCCCCTCGGTAGCTCAGTGGTAGAGTGACTGCCTTGTAAGCAGAGGGTCCTGGGTCCAAATCCCGGCTGAGGAGCATTTTTGTCTATCAGTTCACTACTTATAAATGTTTTCATCTCAAGGGCGTCTTCCCCATTAAAATTATATATTTGGTTTTATTTGGTTTTCACCATGAGACCCCGTCTTGTTTTTTGTAAAATATAGTTGATTTTTTCAGGAAAACCGTCGGTTTTCTGCATAAACAGTCAGTAAAAATGACCAGCCAGTCGGTGTATACCTTGCCCCCCCCCCCCCCAACCATTTTGGCTAGTAACGCCTCTGCGTAGGAGGATGACCTGTGTAGTACCTGAAGACAGTGTAATCACCGGTTGCGGTTAGTTTGGTGTGCGATAGACGCTTCAGACGGTAGACATCTCTAGTTTATAAGTAGTGAACTGACAGACAAAAATGCTCCTCAGCCGGGATTTGAAGCCAGGACCCTCTGCTTACATGGGGATGTGAACTGGTTAGATGAATTTGCCTTCGGGCGGGATCACTGTTCCTATGGCCGGCTTCTACCAGACTATTGTAGTGGTTTGCGATCTCTGTTCACAAGCCCCTCGGTAGCTCAGTGGTAGAGTGACTGCCTTGTAAGCAGAGGGTCCTGGGTTCAAATCCCGGCTGAGGAGCATTTTGTCTATCAGTTCACTACTTATAAATGTTTTCATCTCAAGGGCGTCTTCCCTATTAAAATTATATATTTGGTTTCACCATGAGACCCCGTCTTGTGGGTCCTGGTTTGTCTACGTGGCTCCGACAAGGGAGTCCTAGACTTCTAAATTATCTTCGAAATTTTTTTTATGGTATTGGTCACGGCACAAGTCCCTTGTCTAAAGCGCCATCTATATTACATCTCTAGTTTTTAGTGACTTGGAAACCGACGACTTTACCACCCTGCGATGGATATTTTCTAAGTATTTGCGTTCATTTTGTGTAGTGACCACATTTAACCGTTTATTTCTGTCATTGCTTGCTCCTCAGTGTTAGGACAGAGACGATCAGGGTCGGTCGGTCGCTGTCTAGAATTCCTGCAAGGAGTGTTGGCACCATTATCAGTTCCTTAAAGGACCCCTCTTGCTTATTCTGCCTTTTATAATATACTTAGCTCCCATATGGAATTATAAGCTTTAAAATCCCCACCTTTCTCCATGTTTCGTTTCGTAACTACGAATTTTAAGCGCTTTTTCGGCCTTGCCGAGTTTTCCTGTCACCCAACGAAAAGTTTGCCGGAATCTTTATTGCCCGCTCACAACTCCTTCACACATAAGGATGTGATAATCGTCTGTTTATTACTTCTTTTATTTGCTTAGTTTTTCCACTTTTTAATCAAGGCGTGTTCAGTTTTCAAATCTTTTGCGCCCAGCTGCCGCGTCGGAGAGCAGGAAGGCTGGATATATTCGGCAAGCGCTAACAAGAGAATCGCTAGATTCAGGTGGAAAGTAATGGTATTTGGGAAAACTTTTGATCTGATCCATTTCATAGAGAAAAAATCATTTCTAGTAAGAGTTGTGCTTTAAGTTGTTTCAGCGTAATTTGGAAAATGCAGAAATCCGACCGGAAATCCAACCGTCTAGTTTGGGGAATATTAAAAAATACGAATTCTCCCTAGGAGCCTAGTACTAGTAAGGACTACAAACGGCGGAGGAGAGATTCGGATGGCTCAGACGACCAAGCAGAAAATGGGCCCGAGCAATGCTATGGCCCTGGATGTACAAAGCCGGCGCGTAACAAAAGCAAATACTGTAGTGACAACTGTGGCCTCAACTTGGCCACCGCCAGAATGTATCAGGTAAGTATTTTGCCATGTTAAGGTAAACGGGTGTTTAGCTAGAATCCGGTTCAACTCCTAAATATGCAACTTTAAACAAATGTCCCAATTTTGTGCAACTTGAGTTTTTTCACAGTTGTCAATAAAATTGCACCTTACCTTACTTTACCTTAAAGGACCCCTCGCACTATTTACTCTTCAACTTTCAGTATTTTAGTATATTTGAATACTTTAAAACTAAGCTGCGCTTTCAACAAATAACCCACCGTTTTGGCTGTGCTAAGCCTTTTCCGAGACCCGTTGACTTATACCGAAAACAGGGAAACAATATACATAACCGGTTATCCTCATAGAAAAACTTCTCGCAGACAACCGTCAACAGCGTGATACACATCGAAGGTGCAGTATTTTAAAATATTTTAATACTTTAAAATTATGCCGTGCTTTCAATAAATAATCCACGGTTTTGGTTGTTTTAAGCCTTTTCCGAGAACCGTTGACTTGTAGTGGAAACAGGGAACTAATTTATATAACCGGTTTTTCTGATGGAAAACTCTCGCAGACAACCGTCGACAGCGTGATACACATCGAAAGTAGTCAAACACGGCAAGTGAGAAAATCAGCGTGGTTTTGTTAGAAGGGTTAGAATGTATCGTACCAAATTGGGGTCTTTGGGTTTAGAAACATATGGAGTGATTATGGAAGTAGGTTGCGTTAGCATTATAGGTACGAGAGGTCTTTTAAATAAAATCTCGCCAAAAACTGAAAAGTGTCGTAAATTACATTTTGAGTTGTGGAAGTGTTGAGGAGAAAGATACACATATCGTGCTAGAGCGATATTCCCAATCTCCTAAAAACGCCAAACCTTTACAGTTTACCTTAAAGGGGTGAGATAGGACAATCTAGTTACCCATCACCTCTTCACTTAAATAGGCTTGAAGACCACATGAAAATTTGCTATTTCGTTGCTCCGCTATTCACGAATAATCAGTTTTCATATAGTGTAATTTCCTTGTCGGATTTATGGTACCTCTGTTCGCTTGTTGTATGCTTGACGAAAACAATTTACGAAAAATATGTGGTCAGGCAGTGTGCTACCTTCCGCGATCTGATCACTGGCCAGTGAAAAGCGGCGTTTGTATTGAAATTCAAATTTTTCGCGTCGTAGTAGAATCTTGTGAAACTGTAAACTACCTGTCTTACCGATAATACTAATGCAACCTACTTCCATAATCACTCCATATATTTCTGAACCCGGAGACCCCAATTTCTTACGGTAAATTCAGTCCCCTCTAACAAAATCACGCTGATTGTCTCACTTGCCGTGTTTTGCTACCTTCGATGTGTATCACGCTGTCGACGGTTGTCTGCGAGAGTTTTTCCATCAGAACTTGACCAAAGGTTTCGATGGAATCCCAAAAATCTAATATTTGATCCAGACAATTGGGTCTTGTCTTCGCCAGATTCAGTCTTCGCCAGGCTAATCACCAGATATACTGACCGAAACTTCCTGCTTTACTTCTGCCAAATTCCCGGTTTCGGCCGAATTCCGAGGGAACTAATTGTCCAACAAAAAAAAAGAAAATTCAGAAACGAATTCAGCGTATATCCTTATCTCTATAAAGAACATTTAATCAACTTAAAATATAACTTTAACTTATAACAAAAAATCCGGTTACAACCGGATTCTGAACGAATTATACGTCCGGGTAAAGAATGATTGTCATATACATACTCAGCGTCTCTTCTTACCCCTAAGTCTGTCGTCTAATCAACTTCAAATAAAACTTATTACTTTTTACAAACTTTCCGGTTTTGGCCGGATTCCGGACAAACTACTCGTCCGGCAAGAAAATGGTTTTCACCATCGTGTTCAGCATGTTTTCTTACCACTATATCAAACATTTAATCAACTTCAAATGAAACTTTTACTTTTAACCAACTTTCCTGTTTTTGCCGGATTCCGGGCGCACTACTTGTCGCACGAGAAAATGTTTTGCATGTTCGTGTTCAGCATGTCTTCTTACCCCATAATCAACTGTCACATTAGCTGTTTAAAAATATTTTGTTTGCCCCTTAATTTGAACCCCATCCCTCAATGTAGAGCTACTGAGCCCATCTACGAACTTGACCTTACACTTGATCCAAAGAGTCCTCACACCAAGTTTCATCAAAATATCTCATTCCCTTCGAGAGCTATCGTGCTAGCAGACGGACAGACTGACGGACGGACAGACGGACAACTTTTACGATGTCATAGGTATCCCTCCACTTACGTTTCGGGATTCCAAAAACCGGTTATATAAATTGTTTTCCTGTTTCCACTACAAGTCAACGGGTCTCGGAAAAGGCTTAAAACAACAAAAACAGTCGGTTATTTGTTGAAAGCAGGGCATAGTTTTAAAGTATTAAAATATTTTAAAATAATGTAAGTTGAAGAGTATATAGTGCGAGGGGTACTTTAAAGAAGATGAGGCCCAAGAAGAAGATTATTAACAAACAAAATTGCAAGCAATCCGTGCTTAAGTAAACCACCACGCTGAATTGTGATACGATTGAAGGCACTAATCGGATAGGTAACCTGAGATTCAGTCTAGCGATACTTCGGCTCTGCTTGGCAAGGGTCATGTTCAGGCTCAAGTTAGAAATACGATCCTGTGGTAAAATAAGTGAAGGAATCATAAACATCTTATTTGCGCGAGTCACTTCGTTAGAATTGCTGGGACTGGAAGCTGGTGCTGCGATTTTGTTTACTTTAGTTTATTTCAAAAATATTTATTTTGAAAATAACGCACATCGTCGATTCAGCCCAAATGACGTGTTGAACAAATCGAGACAGCCGCCGTTTTTGCTGTTCGATGGGTCGTTTTCGATTTCTTCCGCATTTTGATCAACAGCCACAATTGTGCTGTGAAGAAGAGCTCGGGGTTTGAATTTCAGTTATAATTCGCAGTCAGCGTGGGCTGAAGGAGTACTTCTGAATACTGGTACGCTGGTGTTTTCTCCGGCTATGATGGTCGTCCTACCCGTTCATTACTGGAAATGTTCGAACCGATACATTTCTCACTTAAAGTTTAACTGCAATACACTGCATTTTTATGGCACTTGCAGCCTCTGGCTCAAGTGCCATATACCGATCATAATTCCGTCTGTTCCGTTAGGGTACTTCCAGATGTGCTAGGACAATGAAACTTGGCAGGCATATCAGGGACCCGACCAAACTAACCTGGAAATAATCAGTTTCCCGATCCGACCATATGGGGGGGAGTGCGGGGCGCTGGAAACTTGCAAATTTAGGGCATTTTGTCACTTTTTTCTGAGTTAGGGTACTTCTAGATGAGCTAGGACAATGAAACTTGGCAGGAATATCAGGGACCCGACCAAACAAACCTGGAAATAATCAGTTTTCCGATCCGACCATATGCGGGGGAGTGGAGGCGCTCGAAACTTGAAAATTTAGGGCATTTTGTCACACTTTTTCGAGTTAGGGTACTTCCAGATGAGCCAGGACAATGAAACTTGGCAGGAATATCAGGGACCTGACCAAAGTAACCTGGAAATAATAAGTTTCCCGATCCGACCATATGCGGGGGAGTTGGGGGGATGGAAACTTGAAAATTTAGGGCATTTTGTCACACTTTTTCGAGTGAGGGTACTTCCAGATGAGCTAGGACAATGAAACTTGGCAGGAATATCAGGGACCCGACCAAACTAACTTGGAAATAATCAGTTTCCCGATCCGACCATGTGCGGGGAAGTGGGGGCGCTGGAAACTTGAAAATTTAGGGCATTTTGTCACACTTTTTCGAGTTAGGGTACTTCCAGTTGTGCTAGGACCATGAAACTTGGCAGGCATATCTGAGACCCGACCAAACAAAATTAGGAATAATCATTTTTCTGATCCGACCATTTGGGGGGGGGGGGTGGAGGGCAGGGGAATCCGGGAAACTGAGAAGTTTGTAACTTTCGAACGGATGATCGGATTGTAATGTCCTTTAATGTCCCGTTTAAAGTCTTGACCGGATTCGGTAGCCAGGGGGGAGTTGGGGGGGGGGAGACCGGAAATTTCAAGAAACGGTTAGAATGGAGGGATCGGAGTGAAACTTGCTGGGAAGAACAAGCATCTGCTCTAGATAAGTCCTTTAGACCATTGTACTGGATCCGGACACTTATGGGGCCCCCCCCCATAAGGTGTTTTTTTGGATTTTCACGATGAAACTTGGCAGGCATATCAGGGACCCAATCAAACTGACTTCAAAATAAAAATATTGTCGATTAGATAATGGTGGGGGAGTGGAGGGAGGGGAATCCGCAGGGGAATCCGGGAAATTGAGAAGTGTGTAACTTTCGAACGGATGATCGGATTGTAATGAAACTTCATAACTGAACAGAATATATATCTGTAATGTCCCGTTTAAAGTCTTGACCGGATTCGGTAGCCAGGTGGGAGTTGGGGGGGGGGGGGGAGACCGGAAATTTCAAGAAACGGTTAGAATGGAGGGATCAGAGTGAAACTTGCTCGGAAGAACAAGCATCTGCTCTAGATATGTCCTTTAGACCATTGTACTTGATCCGGACACTTATGGGGGGGGGGGGGGGGGTCCCGGAATTCCGGTGATGGTGGTTTTGGGGATTTTCACGATGAAACTTGGCAGGCATATCAGGGACCCAATCAAACTGACTTCAAAATAAAAATTTTGTCGATCAGATAATGGTGGGGGGAGTGGAGGGAGGGGAATCCGAAATTTTCAGTCATGCGTAATTTTGGAATGGGTGATCGGATTCGAGTGAAATTTAAGAATTCGACAGAGGACATTTCTCCGATGATTTTTTTCATATCCGGACCGGATCCGGCAACTATTGGGGGGGGGGCGGAAAATACGTGCCCCGTTTAGAATGGAGGCATCGGGATGGAACTTTGTGGGAAGAACAAACAGATGCTCTAGGTAAGTCATTTGCTGAATCGGATTGGCTACGTGCACCGCGGGGGAGCTGGGTGGGGTGGGGGGGGGGGTGGACCAGAAATCTCGAGAAACGGTTAGAATGATGGTATCGGAGTGAAACTTGCTGGGAAGAACAAACATCTGGTCCATGTAAATCTTTTACATAATTTGACTGGATCCGGACACTTGAGGGGGGGGGAGGAGGGGTATCCCGGAATTCCGTTTTTTGGGGGATTTTCACGACGAAACTTGGAAGGCATATCAGGGACCCGGTCAAACTGACTTGGAATAAAAAAAAAAATCCTCGATATGATAATCTTGGGGGGAGGGGGGAGGGAGGGGAATCCGGAATATTGAGTCATGCTTAACTTTGGAACGGGTGATCGGATTCGAGTGAAATTTAATAATTAAACGGAGGACATTTTTCTCTTGTGACCTTTTTTATTTCCGGACCGAATCCGGCAATTATCGAGGGGGGAGGGCGGAAAATACTTGACCCGCTTAGACTGGTGTGATCTGGATCGAACTTCTTGGGAATGACAAACAGATGCTCTGGATTAATCATTTACAGAACCGGATTGGCTCCGGTTATTGTGGGTGGAGTTGGAGGAGGGGGAGGGGGGTCTGGGATTCCGGTGATCGCGCGTTAAGGTACTTCCAGATGTGCTGGGACGATGAAACTTCGCTGGAATATTGGAGACTCAACAACATTTGCTTAGAAATTGCTACTTCCCAAATCCGGTTATTCCTTAAAGTACCAATCTTGACCGCAAAGTAAAAAAAATACTTTTAAGCAATATATGCATTTTTGTGATGCCCATCAGCCAATTAGCAGTTTTGCCTCAAGGGTTTTGCTTACAAATGAAGTTCCAGCTCCCTTATAGCGCGCATCTCAACCGCAAAGTCGAAACTTACTTTTGATAAATCAAATCATCTTGACACATGCAAGTGCCATATGAGCTTACAGCTCTTGTTTGGATTGTGTCAAGGTATTTTTTTATTTTTCACTAACTGCGCTAGAATGACGTTCAGAATATTTACGGTCGTCTTCACAACGCAAATTTCTACTACGACGCAGAAAAATCGAATCTCAATACATACGCGGCGTGTCAGTGGCCAGTGATCAGCTTACAGAAGGAAGCTCACTGCGTGGACACTTATTTTTCGTAAATTGTTTTCGTCAAGCAGACAACACAGATACAAGCGCATAGAGCATACAAATCAGACAAGGAAATTCCACTATTTGAAAATCGAATATTCATGAATAGTGGAGCAACGGAGTAACGCATTTTCGCCAGGTTTTCACGCTTCTTTAAAGGCGTATTCTCGCCGTTCCCCAAGGACTCCACTTGAGGAGTCCCCGCGTTTTTGTTTGTCTCGGAGACTCGTTCCCCATGTTCTCGCGAGTACCCACGGACGGGGAATGCTCCGATTATCATCACCGTCATCAAAAAGGACTCCCTTTCAGATTCGGAGGGGAATCAATTTTTGCTGGTGTATGTGCAATGTAAAATTAATTAAAAACTATCTGAATAAACCAAAACAAAAATAAAGTGGATACAGACTGATTTTGTCAACTGCATATTTTTTATTCGAACAAAATTCATTTTAGAAGCATTCCCTGGGTTCTCGTTGTTTTCCGTAGGCGGAGTCCGCGTGGAGTGACTCCTTCTATTCTCGCCGTTCCCTTCGATTTCCCGAGGAGTCCTCGGGGAACGGCGAGAATACCCCTTAAGTGAATAAGTGATGGGTAACTAGATTTCCCAGCAGAGACCTTTCAGTTAAACTTTAAGGTATAAACCTATTGTCGTACTATGGCCTGCTTGTTCGTCCCGGAGATGTAATGGAGGCAACGGCAGAAAACCGTTCATACCAAGTCGATACTCGGCCAGGTTTTGTTTCTAGCCTTTTTTTGCGGTTTAGAAACTACCTTGTTGGTCAGAAAATACAATAAAATTTGAAAAATTTACGTACGATAAATTTGTAGAAATGACAGAAAGCGTAGTGAAATCTGCATAAGTTACTAAAGCAGTGAAAATGTAACAGTAGGCTACTGTTTTTTTCCTCCTTGGACCGTTGGTTCGGCCAGAATCTGGCAAAATCACACGGCTAAGAAGGAACAAGATGCCCCCCCCCCCCCCGATTGTGGAGTATTTAACTCTTCTTAAAATGTTTCATCTAAAAACCCTTTCCCAACGCCGCGAAACCCTGGCATTTAACCTTGGAAAATAAATCCTACAAGACCCAACCGTACGCCCCATCCTGCCCCCTGATTTCGCCGCAATTCGAGTCAGGCCTGGAAGAGCAGCTTCGCAACCGATGCCGGTAATATAACCGGTCACATGCTCTCATGCTTGGTATCAGCGTTGCTTCATGCGCTCATTCGTGAGCCGGCTCAGTTCTGAAGCAGTTTGATCAACTGCCAGTATGTAAAGATATGTCTTACATGTTCCTTTGTTCTTTAAATTTTAATTAACCTATATTGCGCTCTGTGTATCTTGTTTTGTTGTTGTATTTATTCACTTTACATTTGACGTCATTTTATCTTTATACAGTTATTTTTGTTGACGAAAAAACGAAAATTCCGCAAGTCCGTGAATGGTTTGAAAATAAATTGAACTGAGAGTAAACGATTGTAGGGTGTTGCAGTATCTTTGCATTGAGTCCCATTGACGCATTTGTCCTTGTTTAGATATTGCCTGCTCGCATTCAGGAGTGGAATATGACAGCTTGCGTTGCTGAGGATAAGAATAAGAAGAGTTTGGAGCAAATCCGACGACAGCAGATGGCAGCGAAAGCGGCACTTGAAGAAATGGATCGGAAACATAAGGTATGTTGCTTTCGAAATTGTCTCCCTCTCAGTGAGATATCAGACGTCGGTTTAACAACAGTATTTATTGAGAAGCGCATTAGTGATTTTTCTACTAAATGTCAGGAGTCATTCCATCTTTGGTCATTTCTGTTTGTTCCGAGTTCGTAGTTATCGAAGTATGTTTTTCCTTTCCGTTGTTTCTCTTTTGTTTTTCTTGTTTTTTACTCCGTCTTTTCTGGGCCTCGCCCAGTTTTGTTCAGTGACGGGTTATAAATAAAATGATGATGATGATGATTTAAAATTTTGAAAGAAATTGACCTGCATTTGAAACCGTCAAAACCTCACCACCAGTTTTAAAGGCCGGTTTCCTGGCCCTGGACAAGAAGTCTACAACTCCTAAGTTTGTAACCTTGTAAATAGAAAAGAAAGAGCGCAGGATGAGAAAGTGTTACACTTCCGGCCAAGTGCCATATACCGATAACTTTTCCGTCGGTCGGTTGGTCAGTCCGTTGATCGCGAGTTAGGGTGCTTCCGGATTCCAGATGTGCTTGGACGAACTTGGCAGGTTTATTAGGTACCCGACCAGGCTAAAAGTGCAAACACACGATCAGGATCGGGAGCCTGGCTGGAATTCCTGCCCGGATTTTTGGCACCATCATCACTTCCACATGGAAAAGTTGAAATTTTTCAGCTTGATGATGAAAGTGCAGGAAATCAGGCCGAGAAATCCTGGTCGTCTGTTCGCACTTTAACTTGGAAATAGTCACTTCCCCGATCCGACCATCGTGGGGGTAATGAAGGAAAGGGGAATCCGGATTCTGGAGGTATGTATACATTTTGGACGGGGATCGGATCTTAGCGAAACTTGATATTTGGAAAGACCTCGTGTCTGAAAGGTCGCACTTAAAGTCCGGACCGGATCCGGTGGCTCTAGGGGGAGCTGGGAGGGGAAAACCGGAAATAGTGTGACATGGTCAGAGTGCAGGGATCGGGATGAAACTTGGTGGGAAGAACAAGCAAAAACCCTAGGCCCTTACAGATTTCTCCGAGGTGATTTGGTCGAAACTTTTAAGATTTGTCATAGTTACTATGATAACATAATGACGTCTTCGCCTTCAACCACAGCGGTACACGTTGAAACTGCCTGGTGAGAAATTCAGAAAAGACATACTGGAATAATCACCCTGAAAGTGTGGCAAACGCTGAAAATATTAATCAGTTCAAAGCAGGTGTGGATTGTCACCTGGCCGAAGTTCAGTTTAGTATAAATAGTGTCTCGAGGAATTTATAGAGGCGAAAGCCTTTTTCTGCAGTTATATTATTGTTATATTAGAACCGTACTCGATCCGGGCACTGTGGCGGGTGTCTGAGGAACAGTGATGGCGAGTTAAGGTGCTTCGAGATGTGCTAGGCGACAAAACTTTGCTGGCACAAGATTGACCTACTTCCCCTCCCTTCCCAGATCCGACCATCCTGGAGGGAAGGGAGGGAAATCCGGAAACTTGAGGCATGCATAACTTCCGAACCGTTGATCAGATCTTCATTGAACTTGATAATTGGGAAGAGTATATGCCTCTGATATTTCTCATTTGTGCCTCAGGTGGTTTTGCTTACAAACGAATTTCTAGTCCCCTTAAAGCGCGCGTCTGAGCCCCAAAGCGAAAAAAAAAAATACTTTAGAACAAAAGGTGCATTCTCATGATCTACAAGGGCCCATGATCTTCTTTGCCTCAATGGTTTTGCTCACAAATGAATTCCTTAAAGTACTCATCTTAACCGCAAAGTACAAAAAATACTTTGAGCAAACGATACATTTTGATGATCCCCAAGGGTCCGTAATCATTTTGCCTCAAGATATTTTGCTTACAAAGAATTTCCAGCGGCCATGAAGTGCGCATCTTAACCGCAGAGTGGAAAAAAAATACTTTCGACCAAAAGATACATTTTCATGATCCTCAAGGTCCCATGATCATTTGTACCTCAAGAGTTTTGCGTACAAAGGAATTCCTAGCCCTCAAAGTGCTCATCATATCTGCAGTGAAAAAAAATTATTATTGCTCAAATGATAGATTTTCGTAAATATTCCTTCAGCCCAAGTTGACTTTGAAACATATATTCAAATAGTTTATACAACGGATACATCAGCTACGATGCTTCGTCAGCGATATTTCGGCCCTTCTTGGCAAGGGTCCTCGTCAGGCTGTCAATCTTCAGGGTCAACTTCGGGGAAGGAAACAACCCTGTGTTAAATAACTGAAGCTTTTACCGACTATAAATATCTTGTTCGGGCAAATTACTTTCAACTACCACTTTAGGGAAAAATGTTATTTGAAAGCAATTTGCCCGAATAAGATATTTATAGTCGCTAGAAGCTTCAGTTATTTATTACAGGTTTGTTTCCTTCCCCGACGTTCACCCTGAAGATTGACAGCCTGGTGAGGACCCTTGCCAAGAAGGGCCAAAATAAGATTTTCATGATCCCCATGGGCCCATGATAACTTTTGCCCCAAGGGTTTTGATTACGAATGAATTCCTCAAAGTACTCATTTTAACCGCAAAGTATAAAATATACTTTTGAGCAAATGATACATTTTGATGATTCCCGAGGGCCCATGATCATTTCTGCATTAAGGGTTCTTAAATGAGTTTTTAGCCCCCTCAAATGAATTTTATGGTTCTTTAATGAGTTCTAGCCCCCTTAAAGTGCGCATTATCACCGCAAAGGGCAAAAAATGACTTTCGACCAAACGATACATTTTCATGATTCCCAAGCTCCTATGAACATTCGCGCTTCAAGGCTTTTGCTTACAAAGGAGTACAACCAACCTACGAGTTGATACATTTCACAGTCATCCTCTGACCCAACTTTTCAAGTGCCATATGAGCATCTAGCTCTTGATTATTATTATTATTATCTGATTCTTTCTTGTTTGTTTCAGGAGCTGGACATTTTGATCTCACGAGCTCGGACAGCCGTTCCTGTGGATGATGATGATGAAGAAGGTGACGGAGAAGGCGATGCAGCAGCAACATACTGCATAACGTGTGGTCTGGATATACCCCTCAGGAATGCGTTACGTCATATGGAGAAATGTTTCAATAAGGTAATATCCGTTAATGAGCGGAAGCAACGTCCCGTATTCAAAAGGCGTTCCAGTACCGTGATTTCTCAGCGGTCTCCCCCCTTATACACTGTAAAAAGTTTCTCTGAGTAAGGATTAAAGTTAACCGAGTATTTGCTACTGGGTTAATCTTATCTTTGCTGGGATACGATTAATCCTAATTAGAGATAATCTTATCTCAACAGAGCCAAGATTAATCCCAGCAGCAAATCCTGCAAGATTTTTTTACAGTCTGTGTTTCCTGGATTTCCGCTAGACGACACAGAGCTACTTTAAACATGTATAGTAGACTACTCGCTCTTTTTTTGTTATCGGTGATCATAATTCAGAACACGAGTTGCGTTTTTGTAGATACCATGGTGTCTGATATCGCGGTAAATGAACCTGTACTTTGTTATTTTTGAAGTTACCACGGATCTGATTCTACGGTTGCTTTGCAGAATGGAGAATTGCCGAATTTGTGTTTCTAGAAGTCACCCCAGAAGAAATACTTCTATCCACTCACTCTACAGGGTCAAACTTATTTCCAACCAATATGACAAACACCTAGGCTCCTATGTTGGTGATAATGGAAGTGAGAGAAATTTGTCACAAACCACGGTCAGCTACTATGGTCGGAACCGTGGTATGTGGATATCAGATACCACGGTAACTGGCCAGTTACTCAGTTGCTGCAAAAACGACGTTAGACCGTGGTATCAGATACCATGGTTTCTGTAAAAACGCAACTATAATGGGGTTCCAGGAAACAAGCTCATTGCCAAGACGAGAAGAGGTGACCTTTAGCACCAAACTAGAGAGTGGATAAAAGCAAGAACAAATAATCAGATAGACTTATGTCTTTAGTCGCATGCAGCGACTATGAAATCCCCGACTAAATTGAGCGGACCTAGAGGTTTTTACTCTAGCTTTGAGCTGATGTTGATACCCGTTTAATTCTCTTCCGTCTTCACCGTTGCTTGTCGCACAACAAATATTGAAGGAGGCTAGCAGGAGGCGTACTCCGAGCGCCGAGCTGCTCTGGAGCGCGTCCATAGAACCAATCAGCTTTGACTGCTAGAGGAGGGTTTTTGCGAGATCTCGGGATCACTTTCCGACGAGCAAAGCGCATCGCGAAAACTGTGGGAAAGCGATTCCTGGAATTACTTTCCACTTTACCGCTGGACTGATGGCTGAAAACGCATGGAAAGCTGATATCTCCTAGAAAATGTTGAAATACAAACTTTTTCGAATAAATATGGTTCACTTAACGGTTCTTTGATTCTCATATATTCCATCGAAGTCACTTAAATTAAGATTGCCATTTTTTTTTATCAGTGACACTTGCACTGTTTTTTCACCTTTGAAATTCCCGCCGAAACATTCAACTTTCCGCGGAGCTTTCCACTAACCTCGTGGAATCACTTTCCGGGAAAGCTGCTTCGGTTTCAAAAGCACGAAAACTGGGTTGGAAAGTTCGGCAACTTTCCGAAGTAGCGCGAAAACCATTGGAAAGTGAACCCGACTTTGACTTTCAGTTCGCGAAAACGCTCCTTAGATTTCCTCTTCAGCGACTTAAGGCGTATTCTCGCAGTTCCCCGAGGACTCCACTTGAGGAGTGCCCGCGTTTTTGTTTGTCCCGAGGACTCACTCCCCGTATTCTCGCGAGTCCCCATCGATGGGGAATGCTCCGATTATCATCACCATCATCAAAAGGAATCCCTTTCAGATTCGGATGGGAATCAGTTTTTGTTGGTGTTGGTGCAATAGGAAATTAATTAAAAACAATCAGAAATAAACAAAGGAAAAAATCCGTTTTGGAAGCATTCCCCGTGTTCTCGCTGTTTTCTGTATGCGGAGTCCGCGTGGAGTGACTCCCTCTATTCTCGCCGTTCCCTTCGATTCCCCGAGGTGTCCCGGGGGAACGGCGAGAATACGCCTTTAACAGCGAAATAGCTATTTGTAGAGGTAACGAAACGTGATGTGGCGCGAAGCTAGTAACCTCCGCTCGTTTGCGTCGGGAGTCGGCCGTATTTTACTCGACTCGCATGTTTGTATCACCGAGATAGGGAGACAGCAGTTCTATCTCGTTATTTGTTCTTGATAAAAGTAACCATAAGTAAAGTCATCTCTTGAAGAATAGATACCGGAAGATAGTGCGGATGAATAGGTTATGAACATTATTATCGGCTCTTGGTCGCAATAGTGTGCTTAATACTATCCGAGTATTCGTGACGGCTTCGCTTGGGACTGGTCCTTGGGCATTGTCGTGGAGATCTGGTGACCTCGCCTGAAATCGTGTCGACAAAGAACGTTTACCTGTACGAACTTTGTGGTGCGGGAGGCTGAAATAATAAAAATAGGAAAGAGTGTGTCATAAATGGCTACAAGAGAACATGTGGTGTAAAGAAACGTCACAGGATTATCTCGGATCTTGAGAGGAGGCGTTTAGCTGGCCGCCCGCTTATGGACAACCTATTGGTACTCGACAAGACAGAGACCTACGCTCTTGGAATCGTACTCCCGACAAGATCAGCGTTATTTACCGATGAACGTTGTACCCACTTTTCGAATTTCATCTGTGTCCGTATTGCACAAGTGTTTTAGGCTTTGCGCAACATATTGATAAATTCGTGAGGCTTTAACACTGATAATGCGATGGATACGCCAACAGGTATGGCCGGAATTGCTTTTTTACTTGTGGAGTAATATTACGCAGTATTACGCACTACTTACAGTATTTTAAAATAGTTGAATACTTTAAAACTATGCTGCGCTTTCAACAAATAACCCACGGTTTTGGTCGTTTTAAGCCTTTTCCGGGACCCGTTGACTTCGAGGCGAAAACAGGGAAACAATATGACCGATTTTTCTGATGGAAAACTTCTCGCAGACAACCGTCGACAGCTATCTTGTATTAAAATAATGAGTTATAAATATTCAGTTTGTAAATAAGGTTGTCAGTATATTCAAGTTTAATGAGGGTTGTAAGTTTAAGTTCAGTAAGGGTCAATGTAAATATCAAGTAGTTTAGGGAATTTGTTAAATATGTAAAATGTAATAAGTGTCCGTGCCTTAGTGTAACTTGTCGTTTTGAGCTGAGTTAGTATCCAGACTTTGTAGCGAATAGTGAAAATAAACAGTCTGTCCATGTTTACATGACAATACACATCGAGGGTAGCAAAAGACGGCAAGAGAGAAAATCAGCGGGGTTTTGTTAGAGGGGTTAGAATGTACCGTACGAAAGTAGGGTCTCCGGACTTAGAAATATACGGAGTGATTATGGAAGTAGGTTGCATTAGTATCATAGGTAAGACAGGTCCTTTAACCTTTTGTTCTCATTTCAGTATGAAAGTCAGACGTCCTTCGGTTCAGTGTACAAAACCCACATCGAAGGGAACAACATGTTTTGTGACTTTTTCAACCCAGCAACCCGCATGTATTGTAAACGCCTGAGGGTCCTCTGCCCTGAACATAGTAAAGAACCCAAGATATCAGAACATGAGGTAACTTGTTAGTCGTTTTATTTGCATGTTTTTTGTAGAACCACACAGTACTATTACTATGCCAGCGTCATTACTATGTACATCTTGTCATCCTGGGCATCGAGTATATGATGTTTTTCATGAATTTTTCAGGCCCAGTTAGAAATTGGTAATTTTTATACTGTTATTTATCTAGTGTTGTTTTGTTCTCTTTACTTCGCTACCACCTTGTGTATCTGGCGGGTTACAAATAAAATATATAATATAATAATTCAGTATCACGAATCCGCTCAAATTTCTAGTCTAAATCCTTCCAGTTTCAGTTTCCCAATTTTCACAGCGGGCTTAGGCAATCCAACTTTTTATCTCCACCACCAGTCATCCTCAGTAATCTACCACATTATCTAATTACCTTAGAAATCAGTGCTTTTTGTCACCTATAAAAACTATGACTTGTGTACAGGATTTGATTTTTTTTAAGGTCGGATTCGAATCCTCAGTAGTACATGGTGGATTCGGACTCGGAATCGAATTCGTACCTAGCCCTGGATTCGGATTCGAATCATTCATGGTCGGATTCGCCCATCTTGTCTGGAACGTATGATTCTTTTAACACTTCTGAAAACTTTTCACCACCTTAGTTTTCGCTTTTGCCCTAAAACAGTCGAATGGTTATACTAAACTAGATAAGATCCTATAGACAATTTAAGAGCCAGATATTGCAGCTTTCATTGACAAAAAGGATTTATTTCCTAAATTTTGGGGCGGACATAGTGTTTTTCTTTTGGGGTTCATCGCACGGTAAGTAGGTAGTGTAAAGATGTTCCAGTACTCTATATGACTTATTCCAAAACACGCCAGTGATCCTCGGGAAGAACGAGAAAGTGTAGCACTAACAAACAAATCAAATCCTGTGTTAACCAATCATGACGATGTCTGGGATCAGCTGTGATACCGCTTGTGATACAGCTGTGATCTTCCGCTAGTTACAGGGCGATTTTGCATCGGCAAGAAGAGTTAGTCATCAAGAGTATTCCCTCGATGCCGTAAACTGTCATTAATAGGTTGCTGAAGGAATAAATCAACAAAGAGCAGAAGATTCAAAAGATCAACAGTTGGTTAATATTGCGTTTTGACGTAATAAGCTATCATTTGCTTTTCAGTGCAGCGCAGTTTTCTAGTTACATTTTGTGCATATTTTTTTGTTGCCATTTAATGTCAGGCGACGTCGGAATTTAAAGTCTTTGATTCATGTGGGTCGAGAAGGTGGGATTTTTCGATCGGTCGGATTTTTACGGGTGTTACCTTTGTTTTCTTCAAAATCCTCACGGTAGCCAACGTTGTCCACAAATTACTTGAAGAAAGTTTACTCTTCAAAGCAAGGTGGCAATTTTTCATTAATTATTCAGTGGCCTCCCGCCAGAGGTGAAAAGGGGTACTAAACCTTCGAGAAGATCGAGTGGCCAGTAAGAGGATTAATATAACTATGTAGATCACCACGTGAACGTTTAAATATGTCAGAAGAGGAAATCATCGGCCAGTTTGACATTTCTGGGGTCTCGGAAGCTGAATATTATTTAGCTAAATTCCAGAATCTTCGAGAAATCACTATAACGAATTTAGTATAATTTACGGCGTATGTTTGATGATCCGGTTTACTTCCTTTCTTCTTTGGACTTGCGGGAATTAACAAGAAAAAACAGAAAACAAAGAATACTAAAAGAAATCGATGAAGCTAGTAATTAGTTTGATTTTTCTACACATTTTCCATATGCTGCTAGAGCAAAAACATTTTGTTAGATCCATCGTCAAACTATGATCTCAGCCTCCCCATGTCGGGCGCTTCCGACCCGTGCCACTAGATGACCCAGCGGTCGGATTGAGTCGTGAATTCATCTTACGTGTTGGGTGGAGGGGTTCTAGACGTTGCAAGTGCTAGAATGCTTATGATACAACTCCTTTAAGTATCATTCCACTACGTCAGCTACATCTCGACCATTTTGCACGTATAATGGGACCTTCCGCTCCCTTCTGCCACCTCTCTTCCAACCTCAACGATTGCGTCCACAAAGAGAGTGTGCGGAGCGAGTATTTTCAGTCTCAATTATTTATTCTGTTGTTTTGACTGATATTATTGTTTTTATATCATGTATCTTGACTTAGACATCACGCCATTTGGCCCCAAGCCACGACTTGTGTTGATGCTTTGAAATAAACTGAAACTGAAACCTTACCGGATTCACTTAGAAAAATGGATCCGACCACCCGTTGGAGGGGTGGGCTGTTTGACGTACCATCCCCGGATGGTAGGGCAAGTCGGGGCGAAACTTGACAGGAAGCTAGCCTTTGTGCTCAGGTTACACCTTCTTGTGGTTCGACCACGGTTTGAGGGGGGGGGGAGAAATGGGTAGGTCTATGCTGCTATTTTCCTGTTATCCAAGCATTATGTTTACCTTCTCTTACTGATCGAAAGCCACCAGTTTATTTAGATTTGAACTTGTTTGCCGGGTTGCTATTTTTGGGTCGAGAAAAAACCCACGGAGAACGTCTTTTTTTACAGATCACGAAATTTTCTACGTTTGATTAGCAAAGAATTATAAGACTTAATTGACTATTTTTATGTCTTCAGGAGTACCACACTGGTCTTGGCTTTTGAATTTATTTGTATTTGTAATAAACAGTTGGAAATTATTTGTTTTATCCTTGGCTCCCTACCGTGCCACACCGGCTGTCCCGGATAATCGGCTGAGACCGAATTGTTTCAAACCTAGGAAATTTTTATTTTTTTTTCTCATTGTTTGACGGTTTCTTTTTGTGGTTTTGAACATTCATAGTGGGAGCAGGAACGGTTATCATTGTGTGTGTGATAGAAAGACCATTTTGTGTGGTCCGCTTTAAGTTCAGCTTGGTCTATCTTCCAGGTTTGTGGATGTCCCCTTCTTAAAAACGTCTTAGAGAAGTCAAACGAATTCTGCCGGATTCCCAAGAAAAAGTGTGGGAAGCACCTTGGATGGGAGAAATTACGGAGGGCCGAGATAGACATGGAGCGAGTGCGACAGGTAGGCATGTTTTCGAATGAATTCTCTGTGGATCTGAGCGAAGAGGATATCAAGGCTATGCTTACTAATGAGAACTACCCGATGAAAAATTTTTAACCTGCGTAGTTGTATTATAGTAGTACGAAAAAGTTGCATGTGTAATAGTAAAGAATACTATCATTTGACTGGGCTAATCTTAAGCAGTAGTATCCAGAATCAGAATGTCTGAGAATCTTGTTTGTTGTTGTTGTTGTATTTATTCACTTTACGTTTGACGTCATCATTGTTGTTGTTGTATTTATTCACTCTACGTTTGACGTCATTTTATTCTTGATACAGTTATTTTTGTTGACAAAAAACCGAAAATTCGGCTAGTCCGTGAATGGTTTGGAAGTAAATTGAATTGAAACAGTAGCATTCTGTCTTGCTAATAGCAGCATGCAGTAGAATGCAGTAACACGGTAGCCTTGACATAGAAGCATGAAGTAGTATCAGTTCGTACTGCATGCTACTTTTTCGTACAACTTCATAATACTATTTTCAGAGAAATTTTTCATCAGGTAATCAGGGCAAAATAACACTAGGGAGTAGTGCCAAGACCGATGCTTTCCATCAGAGCAAAATAACACTAGAGAGTAGGGCCAAGACTTAAAAAAATGACACACACTCGAATAACAGCGACACTAGCACCACTAGCGATAGTGAACATCCCTACTGAAACTCAATCGGTCGTTCACCAGTGCTGGCTCCGGTAACTTCATGTTCTGAACATGGCAAAAAAATGATACAGCCTCCATTGTTTCCTTGGTGTTTGCAGACCGCACTTTTGCATTACTAGTAATTTCTAAACCTGCAAGTTTGTCTCGCTTTAAATGGCGTAAGTGTAGTGGGTGGCACGGCCAGTATGGCCCGTTTGCAAAGCATGGAAAGCATAGGTCTTGGCGCTACTCTCTAGTGTTATTTTGCTCTAGTGTTATTTTGCTCTGCTAAAGTGTCACACAATCGAGTAGCAGCGACACTAGCACCACCGGCGTTAGTGAACGTCCCTACTGAAACTCATTCGATCGTTTACCAGAGATGGCTCTGTTCCCCGCGTATTTAATATTTATATATAAATTATGTAAATTATCTGTCAGAATATCAATCAGCCGTGATTCGTCATTTGTTATGTTGACAATCCGCAGCTAGCAGTTGTAAATGCTATTAAGGAAATAAATGAGTTATTGATAAAAAAAAAAAATTGTTTGTCCCGGGGAATCACTCCCCGTATGCGGGGCCCCACGGACGGGGAATGCTCCGATTATCATCACCATCATCAAAAAAGACTCCCTTTCAGATTCAGAGGGGAATCAAGTTTTGCTGGTGTTGGGCCAATGTAAAATTAGCTAAAAACAATCAGAATAAACAAAACCAAAAATAAAGTGGATCCAGACTAATTTCGTCAACTGCATATTTTTTTTTAGAACAAAATCCGTTTTAGAAGCATTCCCCTTTTTCTCGTTGTTTTCCGTACGCGGAGTCCGCGTGGAGTGACCCTCTGTTCTCGCCGTTCGTTTCGATTCCCCGAGGAGTCCTCGGGGAAGGGTGAGTGCCCATTTCTCATCATCTGTTTCTTGTAGTGGCTCAAAATCGATGATCTCTTCGAGAAAGAGCGTCAAGTCCGTCAGGCTATGGCCTCCCGTGCTGGGGTCCTCTCTCTGATGCTGCACTCAACTTATAACCACACCCTAATGGACCCCCAGCCAGAGCCGGAGAAGGTTGAGAAGGTCTCGGAAAGAGTCAAAGCCGCCGCGCCGCATGCCGATCATGATTATTTTTAGTTTTTTATCTGGAATTGTTTACTATAAAAATATATGAATGGTTTTCTTAAAGGACTCGTCTTGCTTTTCAACGTTTTCACAGCCCCCAGCGACGACGTAGTGGTTAACCATTGTTCAAATAGGTTTAATAAGCTGAATAGTTCAAATAGGAACTCAATAGGTTCTAATCGATGCAGTGTTCGGTGTTTCCACGCTGATACAGTTTTTCGACCTTCAAAAGATCAGAAAAAGTGTTCTTCAATTTGACGCCCTTTATATTGTAAAAAGCTACTAAATTGACGGATGGACAGGTATTGGTCCTCGAACTAAGAATAAGCAGTCGTAAAAGAACAAAACGTGTTCTTTTGAAGAAAAGTTGTTTCTTCAGCTTCCAACAAAGTAGAACTTTAGTGCCTCCCGTGGCAACCCTGACGACGTTGCGCCTCTTCTCGGCCTCGGTCTCCTCGCGCCCCGAGGAAAAGAGGAATCTGTAATAAGCCTTGTTCGCTGTAATACACCTTACAACACCTATTGGGACAATACTTTAGTGGGCCACTGAAATCTCCCTCTTTACAAAATCCTTAGGAATCACTTTATTTGAACTTTTGCCCCCCGGCGAAAGGCGAGATTTCCACGAGTTGCCAGTCAATAATTGTTTTTTGTCTTGACGTCCAAGAAGAGAAGTCCTCTCTCCCATATGAAAATGACTTTGCTGTGATTTCGCAGGATTTAACCACCGCGCGCATTTGTTTGAAATTTTTCGCGTGAAGTACTTTTGCGCGAAGCCCGGCAAGCGCAAACAAATGAATCCCTAATTTTACGAGGCAAAGGTATGTGCACGCATAGTCCGATTTTCGCAGTCGGTTGCGAATCTCCTCTTTCGCTCCGAAGTTTTTACCCATCACATACAGGTTTCCCCATGGTGATGATGCGAATTTCGCATGCGATCAAGATCTTATCGAACTATGTGTGCCCGTAGCTTAACTATGGATATTTTTGAAAAATAATATTTTTGAGCCATTTTGTTGTGAAATTGCTATTTTGTTGAGGTATACTGTGTATTAGGCTACTTGTGAGTTACCAAGACTACTAAAGGTTTACTCTCGCCGTTCCCCCCGGAATCTTTGGGGATCCAAAGAATAACCGCTAGAGTAAGGCAGTCACTACCTGGAACTCTCGCCGTTCCCCCGGAATCTTTGGGGATCCAAAGAGTAACCGCTAGAGTAAGGGAGTCGCTACCTGGGAACTGCTAAGACGGGAGACAATGGGAACACCGTCCTTGCCAAACTAATTCAGTGAACCAGTTGATATGTCTGGAAAGATTGGGAAGGTCATCGTCCGCTTTATTGTCACTTTATTTATTTATTTATTAATAGAAAAAATAGGTTAAGCCGAAGCTTATTTATAACTCACGCCACAAACAACTTTTGACATTGTAGTGGAGCAAAAAAAAACCAGCGTACACGCCAACTAAACAAGAACAAAGGTTTCGATGGGATCCGAAAAATGGGACATTTATTTGGACTTCTTCCAGACCACAGGGTCCTGCACATTTCCGGTCTTCGTAAGCATATTACTCTTTACCCCTAATAACTGCTAGAAAATGTAAAAAAAAAAAAAAAAAGATATCTAACGGTGTTTTTTGACAAATTATGTCCAAACCGCTAACCCGATATGGATACAACATACATGTTTACCCCTCTTCATATCTCTAGTAGGAAGACAATAAACTTCATAAATGGATTCGTCGTGTGTTCTTACACTTGACTTACTCGACCTAAGAATGAACTTTTTGCTTTGATCAGATTTCCGGTTTTGGTCGGATTCCTGTGCACTACTTGTTCAGCGAGAAAACAATCAATCAATCATTTATTCATACCAAAATATCCATTGGATAGCATAGGCTGACGACAAAGTAATCATACACTACACGACAAAAGAGACAATTAGAATATTTATATACAATTGGTTTGTCAAATTAATTAAAATACAACACTATATTCGGTAAAACACTAAAATACATTGTCGAATTTTAATAATATTGTCTGTAGGCCTATCGTTTATTTCTTTATGTTTTTGTAGCGTCGTTATAGTGTTGAATAAAATAAGGTACAAGCGAGTTGAGATATCTTATTGATGCCTTGACGGGTGGTTGTTTTAACTTTCGCTTCCCAGCTTCTAGATTTGAGCGTGTCCTCGGAAGATTCTCGGTGGTTTCTTCGGATTCTGGGAGAATATGCCTATGCATTTCAGAATGGAGGCATTCGTACCCGAATTTCATCAGCGAGTTATGTCGTCGTTATTTATTCATTTATCACCCGTCATTTCAAACAGAAAATGGACGGAGTACAAAAACGAAAAAAACAAAACAAAACAAAAGCAAAACGTAACACTTTCATATGAAACACACAAGAAATCGACAATTACAAACTGAGACTCTCTGACTGAGTAAAAACTGAACACCAGTGAACACCATTTTTAACAATGAAAGACTTTCATTATACGACGTATATGCACTGCTGAGTACTGCCAAGTTCCAGATATTTCCGTTTACCCCAGATCGAAGGTCCAAACGGCTTCAGAATAAAATGTTGTTGCTTACTAACTTTCCGGTTTTGAACGGATTCCGGACGAACTAGTTTTCCGGCAAGAAAAATAAGTTTCAGAAATGGATTAAGAATGTCTCGTTCCGCCTATTTCGAGCCTCTAATGAAGTTCAGATATCGATTTCGGACGAACTAGTTGACTTAAGAGGAAAACAGTTTCAGATATGGATTCAGCATGTCTCTTTACTCCCAAATCGACTATCTCATTGGCTTTCAAAAACTATTGTTTTCCATACTTAATTTGAAACCCCTTCCCCACCCCTAAATATATTGACATGGGGCCCATCCACGAACTTGACCTGTACTTTGACCCAAAGGATCCTCACGCCAAGTTTGAACAACATATTTCACTCCCTTTGAGAGTTATCGTGCTATAACGATGGGCGGTCAAATTTGGATCCCAAAAACAACAGCTTCCGACAACCTTCGGTGAAAGACTACCAGTTTAGGGGGGACTTACAAACTATTTTACCGTTACTATGCCAAAGCGGTAGAGATCTTTTTCTAAAATGGGGTAAGACCAGAAAGGTAAAAACAGCATGATTACAGAAAGTAGAGTATTGCCGACCCAGTTCATGGCTGTTTTGCTTTCCTCGATTCGCAACGATCTTAGAAAAATCAATGAAATTTGAATTTCTTTTCAACCCCCTCAGGGTGGTGTCCAGTCAATTCGTCACTGGACAACTCGTCATAGGACATTTCTTCATTAGGGCGTTTCGTCACACAGAGCTTGATTTCAAGTTTGGAGTATGATATATTTTAAGCTATATAGTATTAAAAAATAATCAGTTACATTAAAATAGTATGGCTATATAATACATTAAAACTTGTATTTATGAGCAATTTCCCGCATATACTCGAGTACGTCAGTTTGACTAGATCTCCCTACTATGGTTTTCAGTCGCAGGTTTGTCTTCGTACTTCCCCTTCTAGGGTGGGTTCGGACACCCAGCAACAAATCCCTCAATATTCATTTTTGATTTGCCCTGCTCCGGCAGCAGAAACGAAATGAATTTACAAATGTTTGGATGAGGTGCTCCAACACGCTTGTTGAATGCTGAATGCCATCCTTCAAATTGTTCCTAGGAAGGTCTTCTGCGACGCGCTCAAAGACGTTCCAGACAGGGATAGGAAATAGAGCATTTCTGCTTGCCCCGATGGCTTGTGATGTTCTTCCTATGTAAGTGTCTTCAAAATAGTCTAAGACTGGGTACACTTCAGATGAACAGATCTCAACATAGCGGTCGAATGCTGATGGGATATCCGCCATTGTGAGAAAAACCAACGCTGTCAGCATTCTCATGGTGAGAGCAAAATCGCTGCAAGACGAATACTTCTCGAGAATATCGCTGTTTGCTTGAATTTGTATTTGGATATGAGAATCCTTCATAATAGAGTTTTTCAAGACCTCTCTCAGTCTTTGCGAGTTCCATATTTAACTAATAAGACCTTGACTCTCCTCGAGAATATATAAAAATAAGACCAATGATTACATATCGAAGATTAGAGCAAGGGTAGTGAAGGGGTGGAATTTTTTATTTTTATCCTAACTACCTCTGTAATAGCAAGTTTTCTAACATATGACGAACTGTCCTAGTGACAAATAGTCCCTCTGAGGAATGTCCGTGTGACGAATTGTCCTGTGACCAATTGTCCTAGAACCTGCCTAGAACCCTCACGTAAACTGCCAAAGTCTAGATAAGCTCAAGCGGATCTGGATTGGAGCATACCTTGTCCATGTGGACTCCCAGGGACTCCCACTCCGCTTTGGGAGTCTCCGGGGTCTAAAATGGTTTTCCTTTCTGTACTGCATGTTGAGCTCTTATTCTTCATTTGAAGGTTACAGTAGTTGTCGCTAACTTCTCGAAGCTAGGAATTTTCTTCTGACCGCGAAAATTTAAATTTGCCGGAAGGTGTGGTTTTCCTGACAGGTAACTTTATTACATAAAGACTGAGGTTACTGTAGCAATCTTCTTCTGGCCGCTAAATTTAAAAGTGCAACAGAACATGCTTGTCCTGAAAGTTAACTTTCCCATGTTGAAAAAGTTATGGTGTTGAACAGTCATAGGCTATAGTCTAGGCTATGTTACTTGGACCAGAGCCATGTTTGTTGATGGGCCTGCGACTCTCCTGTCAATCAACAAACCTGTCTCTGACCCTGGCTTTTTGATGGTGGGTTTAATGGTGGGTTTACACACTGCATACACACTGCGCAAAATCCAAGCGTATTTTACGCATGTTTTGAGCTTGAAAAGATTTCTAGCAATACAGATGTATTTAGATACAAAATGGACAGATTTCTCAAATACGTCTGTATTGCTAGAAATGTTTTCAAGCTCAAAATGTGCGCAAAATACGCTCGGATTCTATGGAGTGTGTAAATGGACCATGAGTCCTGGCACCTGATTGATTATCTGTTATTTCATTTTGTCATGTGATATATCATTGTTCCGTGATTGTGTAAATCATCATGATTTTACTTTTTTATGTTTTTACTAAGTGACAGGTGATCACAGTGTATAAATGTATGATAATTGTTTTGTTTTAATTCCAGCAATAGTCTACAGAATAGTCTATGAACCTGCAATCATGCAATGGGAAGAAAAGAACCTGTAGTGGTATTGCAGATTTGATTCTTCCAGTTGTCAATGTAGTCCCTCATGACTAACAGCCTGGCTGTTTAAATGTCTGCATTGCTTGATTCGGAATCACTTAGAATGTGAGCCGCAAATGTTGTCTCCTAGGAGGCATCATTCAGTATCAAGTATGCATAGACAGGCTCGTGAATGGAGTCATCTGGTTGGCATCATTCGTAATCACTCATGCACACAGAGACGCGAAGATTGTCTCCCAGAAAACGCCATTATTATTCCCTAGATTTTCTTTACCTGGAGGTGTTATTCAGAATTAACAATACAGGCACCTAAATGTCGTTGACAAGGACACTTAATTAATAATATTTATTAAAAAAAGACATGAAACAGAACAGTGGACATCTTAAGTTGAAGTCAATGTGTAGCCAGGACAAAGGTAGGAGACGTCAAGTTGGGGACGTCTTTGGGAAACACCAGTATAGTGGAAAGTTGAATGTTGTCACCTAGATGAAATCTTTTGGGTTACTTAGATAGATTAAAGACAGCATTCAGATTCTTACTATAAAGGTTAAGATTACCTTAAATTGCATGTGCAAGCAATAAAGATGTTGAATCCCCATGAGTAGCTTGGGGTTGATGATGGTGTTCATTTTTTCCTGGGTCACTGTTTCTGGGGTACTCCAGTACAATTTCTACGGTTGCGGACACCAGTCCTCGTCGAGTCGCTTTTTTAACCCCTCAGGTGTTTTGCTAGTCGCAGCTGAATCAGACAGGCCGTTTCACAGAGGAATAGCAAGATTGCTGAAGAAGTGCTGGCGAACACGAGAGGAGAAGGATCTTCAGAACAGCTTCCGGGAGTGGCCCTTAGTCCGCGAATTGCTGTCAGAAGCGAAGAGGGAAGGGAGACAATTAGAGTTGAGTAGTTTGAAGACAAGTAGCATATCTCCCGTCTTCCGCCAGGAAGTTAGTGTTGGGAGTTTTAGTTCCAGCAGCCGTTGTTCATAATCCAGTGTTTTGAGGCCACAAATGGATTTTGTGGCTTGCCTCTGGACGCCTTCGATGAGCTTCTTGTCTAATTGAGTGTTTGATCATCCCTAGAGTCCGATTGGCGCTTGCCATCACCTTTTGTGGGAGTGGAACTTCAGTTGGTCCTCTACAATGACTCCGAGGTCTCGCTCTTCTGAGGTGGGATCGGGATCGGAACTGGGAGGCCTGATCCAGGTCTTCTCATCTGGTATTGTCGCTTAGGATTATTACATCCGAAGTGGATGTAGGAGATTTGTCAGGATTAGACTCCAGCTTCCACTCACTTGACCAATCAGCTAGGGTGTCCAGATCCTCTTGAAGGGTGTTTGTCAGAGCGTTGGCAATTACCTTCGAGTCATCTGTGTATTGCGGCAGGGGGTTCTTTAGCAGCTGATGGGCATCGTTAATATGTTGAAGAGGGTCGGTCCTAGTAACAACGAAAGTCACTGAGTTTTACCCCGCAGCCTGCCAAGAACCCTTATTATTATTATTATGTGGGGTAGGCCAAAAACTCTGGCTGAAACTCAGGCCACAAATGGCCCATTGTGTAATCCGCCAGTATACAGTTGACGGCAAACCATCACTATAACTACAATTAATCTTTAACAACCATTCTAAACACAGTTGATGAAATCCACTATATTATTGGGGATTTTCCTTTAAAATTCTTTATTGCTTCATTTGCCGGATCTTCCTGCATCTTTTGGACAATTTTCTTTGTCATTTTGCTGGGTTCCAGCTCAATCTTGTCAATAAATTGACTCTTCATTTATGAATTCTAATTGCCTTGGATCTGCAAAGCATTACAGGCATTTAGGTCATGTTCAGGTGACAGAGTCCCATTGCCTTGGAATGAAACAACCTTGTAAGCAACTGTTTCCGTCACTGATGACTTCAACTCAAGAGGTCCAGATCATGTATCAGAGCCAGCATCCAACAGCTGCCCTAGCTGCTAGCCTGGCCTCCAGCCCCTGCTGGAGGGGGGGAAAGTTTCGGTTAGTGGGCTGAGAGCGGCGTTCATGGGCATGAACACCATTATGCAAGGCTGCCCTGGGCCATTGGAGGCTTCACATTCCTTTCCATGGGGCGTGCAAACCATGCTACAAATGCAGGCAAACTGAAGCAACGAAAACACAACAAAAGCAAGAAGTACCAAGCATAACACCCAACCCCCCAGGCCCTCAGGGGCATGATGAGGACGTCACTTACCCCTGCCCCCTACTAGGACCCTTGCTAAGAAAGGGCAAAATATCACTGCCAAAGCATCATAGCTGACGTATCCGTTTTTAGCCGCGCACTGTTTGCATATATGTTTTCAAGTCAGCTCGGGCTCAAGGAGTGTTTAGTCAGATATTACTTTAGGCGTTCTCCAACATTCTTTGTTGTTTTTCTGGTTGAATATCTAGTCAATAAAGCTCCATCTTTATGAGGACGGTTCTTGAGTCGTTTACGTCTTCCTTGTGCCTTCCTGCTGTTCGACCAGAAAGATGTTGCCTCACCAGGCTCTTGTGTCTTACACATTGTGTTGACTACAATAGTACCACATAAGCTAGTACCGTTTGTACATCATGATGCCACCAAAGTTGTGACACTAGCCACCCGGACATTCTCGAGTCAATGACAGATTTTAGACCTTTTCTAGTCCGGATGGTTTACAGTTTTTTACACGGTCGTCAGCAATGCGTAAGTGCTGATGGGGTACTATCGGAAATTCTTGAGCTTTTCTGCGGAATACCTCAAGGAACTAAAACAGGGCCTGTGTTATTTTTGATACTGTGTAATATGATAGCAACATGGCATAAAACCCGAGCTAAGTTTGCAGACGACTTGGCGTTGCTGATACTTCAAAAGCTTGACTCCCTGATCAGTACGGATGGGATAATTCGTCGTCTGGAGTCAGACTGCGAAGAAAAACGGCTCAAAATCAACAGGAAAAAGTCAGCAGTTATGAGAGTTTCTTTTTTTTAAAATGAGATTCCTAGTCAAGGAGAGATAAATGTGCCAGTTGTAAATAATATGAAGATTTTAGGTGTGACCTTTAACTTAAAGATGTCATGGTCGGATCATGTACATAATATTATTAAGAAGTCGAATATAGCACTAAGGAATCTAGTAACTACAAAGCGTTTTGGTTTTAGTCGTCCATCACTTTTAAATTTTTACAAATTGTATATATTAAGTATTTTAGACTATGCTTGTCCTGTGTGGCATCCAGGGTTGAGTAAGGAACAAAGCAATGACTTCGAGAATGTGCAGAAGCGAGCTGTTCGTGTGATATTGGGCCAGGAGTACACGAAATTATGAAGAAGGTATAAAGCTCCTTGGTATAGAAAGCCTTGTTGCCCGGCGTCACCAGCTTACTATGACATGCGGGAATAAAATGTTAGAATCCAGTAAACATCGTGATTTTCTACCGGAACCGGCACGAGCCGGATATAACACGAGGCATCAACATAAGTTAGAGCCCTTCAAACCATCAGCTTCTAACCGGTATAGATCTTCTTTTCGTCAATATTTTGTAAAGCATTTTAATGAGTAAGTGACAGTATGTTTTATAATTTATTGATAGGGTCTTATTTAACTATCATGTTATTTGACCTAATAAATTTGTATCGTATCGTATAGTTACCACAAAATATCATGGAAAGCAGTCACTACCATGTATCCTCGTGTCAGATTTGGACTGATTGATCTCATACAGGTTCAGATGAGTAAAGTTGTAGCGTAGGCACCGACGCTGGGGAGAGAGAAAAAATCAGCAACAGAGCTTTTGCGAGCATCAGGTAGGTAGCAGGTTCGAAACCTTTCCGCCAGTCGTTGAACGAAACTGATTAGGGGGTCGGCGGAGTAAATTTATTTCTATTTAAATTTATTCATATCTGAACCGAAAAGTGAAAATAATACTTTTGACAAAACGGTATCTACTAATGACCCCCAATGGTTATCGTTGTTAGTGGAGTGTTCCTTGGAACATTCCACTATTGCGAGCGCTGTAACAGCTTTCGGTTTTCACCATATTTTGTGGAGCTCATAACTCGAGAACCAGTGCAAGTATCAAGTTCGAACTTAGTAAACTTGTGGGTATTGCGGTCTAGTTTTGCCTTTGCCCCCCCCCCCCCTCCACACACACACCCACCCGGATCTGGGGCAAATGGGCCCAGACTGCCCAGTGAATAATGTTCATAACTTGAGCAGAGGAGCAGAGTTGGATATAAGACGATGAAATTCCCTGTACTTGTAGATCCTAGAACTGGGAAATTACTTTCAAAGTTGTACCTCTCCCACCCATCCTGTTCATGGGCAACTGGGCCCAGATTGCCCGGGAGTAAAGTTCGTTACCCGTGACAGGAATGAAGTGGTATCAGGTTGAAACTTGGTAGGTTTGTAAGCATTGGGGTTTCTTTTTCCATCTTGCGGGTCTCAGACCCCACCCCCACTTGGTTCAGGGGCATTGGGCCCAGATTGCCCATTTTTTATTGTTTTCAACTTGACAATAACTGGAGATAGGGCGATGAAATTTCTTTGTGCTTTTGGATCATAGAGTTGGAGATTTATATGTTGAGTTGAACCACCCTCCCCGTGCATGCACAAGTGGGTCCAGTTTGCCCATGAGTTACGTTTTTGACCCATGACTGGAATCTAACTCTAAGCTGGTATAGTCGAGGATATTGAGGTCTAGATGAATTTGATGCCCCCCCCCCCACCACAACCTCCCGTTCATGGGTAACTGGGCCCAGATTTTCCACGATTTACGTTCGTCCATGACATGTTTCGAGTTCAACTCTTGTATACTTGTGGATTATGTATAGATGCGGATTTTTTTGGTAACAACAACAAATAAGACCATGCGGCGTACTTCAAAGCTCATGAGCAAGTGGGCCCAAATTGCCCATGAAAAAAGTTATTGACCCGTGACAGCTCTAAGCTGGTATACTTGAGGAAATAGAGGTGTAAATGCGCATTTTGAAGGTTCCCCCCCCCCCCCCAGATTCCCAGTTCGTCTATGACAGGTATCAAGTTCAACTCTGTATATTTGGGGGTATATATCTATGGATGAGGATTTTGGTGTAACAGCAACAAATAAGACGACGCGACGTACTTTAATCTTTAATGAACAGTTGGAAACTGGACGGTTTTGTCAGATGATCGATTATATGCCGTTCTTAATGAATTGTGACAAAGGGGGTATTAGGCTGCTACGATTTGGTTTATTGCACTTGTTATTACCTTGCTAAGGGAAAAGAGGTTTAAAGTTTGGGACTGGCTGGCAGACCATTCAGTGTTCGAACTCAAGCTGTTCGTGCAAGACCTTCAACATTTAGATGTTCTTTCAGCCCAACATTTCTTTGAATTTATATTTGCGATTTGTTGACATTGAAAGCTTTTAAAGTGGGGTGATTACAAATTAGGTTATTTCAATACTTGTTTGGCTATGGGGATGTGAAAGGTCTTGGTTCTGACGCTGTGTGTATATAAAATGTGACAAACATTTTACTTTCACACTCCACGTCTGAGCGCTTGCGCACTTGTTGCCTTAAGGGTATTGCTTACAGATGAATTTCTAGCGCCTTTAAAGTGCGCATCACTACTGTCAAGTACGAAAATAAAATACGTTTTACCAAACGATACATTATCGTGATTAAGTCCACGATCATTCTTATCTCAAGCGTTTTGCTTACAAATGATCAGAACAAACCCACGAAAAGGCAAATTCTGTATTTCGTCCTCTGAACCAGCCTTGCAAGTGTCATATGAGCTTCTAACTTAGAACTAGGCCTAGTTTTGCCTTTTTAGGCTCCAAACATGAATCAACCTCTGTGAGGGGAGGGAGTCTTTGAATGTTTCCAGATTCTTCGAGTTCTTCCAGCATTGCTTACTGTTAATGTGTATGCCACTCAAAACAGGTGGAATTGATTTGGTTTTCTAGATAAAATTTTTCTTAACTTGAGTCATTACCATCCAAATGTTAGGGGGAGACGGGACCAAGGTATTTAACCTTCTGGCTGGTTATTTTTACCGACTACTCTCATGAAAGTCGACAGTCTTTCAGAAATCGGCCGTCTAATTTTTTCCTTTAACGAGTGTCCGACAACATTGGGGAAGGGGACCCCCCCCCCCCCCCACTACCTGTCGCTTCTGGTTAAGACTTAATATATGTAATCTATGTTCTTGTTTGGAAGTAACGTCTGGATCAGGCTCGACCCACGGGAGACCCCCCCCCCCCGAAAAAAATTCCCGGATACGGCCTTGCCTACCAAGTATTCCAAGATGAAAAAAAAAATAAATTGAATCTTGTCATGCATTTATTTGTTTGTCGGGGGACGCCGAGGCTTTCCTTCGAAGTTCGCGCTGCTTGACTTGCAAACTCGGTTCGGCGGAAAAGCGTTAGAAGTCGGAGGTGCATAAATAGATAAATATAAGGTAGAATGAGTACGAGGGGGTAGCGAGTACAACGAAGAAGTAGAAGCAACAGAGGCCGAAAGGGATCCAGGGTGGAACCCAAGTGCCAGTCAATGAATGAGTCAATCTGGTATAAAAATTAAATTTGAGAATGAATCCAGTTGAAACGATTGCAAGCCAGATTTAGGGAGCAGATAGTCAAACAGAGTAAAGTAACACGCCGGAGCAGGGCATGCATCTTTTCTTGAATAAAATAGTTGGGTCGAATACCGGAAAGTTGGATTTCAGAAAGTTATTTGATGAAACGTGCCTTTTATCGGTAGGCCTGTGCTGGATCAGGATATGCTGGGTGACCGAAGTTAGATCTAGGCTCTTCTTTTTTTTCTCACTAGCCCCATCCAACCTTAAGCAGGACTCCGTATCTGCCTTCTAGTGCCCACGACCGCCCACCGACTGATAGGCTATGCCTGTCGCGTCCTGTATATTGATATATGCCGCACTCTCTAGGCCTAGCAGGAGTGTCTAGTATCGGATTAGAGTCCACGACCCCCACCCAGTCCCTCCGTTACCTTCCTTTCCAACCCTAAATGTTAAACCCCAAACCCAAACCCAAAAACAAAAGTATTGACAGAACTTACCATATTAACTCAAAATATGCTGTTGTGACTTCCCATACACATAATATAATCTTTTTCTAATTTTACAGCCTCATTGAACTTTTTATTTACGGGAAATTTTTTCAAATTTTATGAACTTTTTTTTATTTCTGTTTGGCATATTTTTATGCCAATTGTAAACGTGCTTTTCGTGTATAGCCTATTTAGCGTATTTTAGTACCCACGGGTCATTAGTCGTAGCCATCGGATTAAAACACAAGACATTTTATCGTGGACTTCGCACCGTGTCATCTCGGATTTCTAAAAGATTTGCTAAGTAAGCGTTTGAAATCTCAGTAGTCATTCTTGCATCTCCAGTGGGAAACATTTTGTTTGCCGGTTTATCTTCTTGTAAGTAAATATAATTAATGTGGAAAGCGATGTGCATGGATGTGTGAAGTTATAAAGGGATTTTTTAGAAAGTAAATCATACTGATTCATCTTGTTAGATCCCATGCTGTACGAAAACGAGGGGTTACCCACCCCCCGGCACCTGCTATTCACCCTTTCTCGACACCGGCCGAAAGAAATAGAAAACCGTGATTTTCGGGGGTTTTCCTTGATCAGCTAGTTATCCCTCTAAGATGATGTGCGAGGGATAAGTATGATTTCGGATATTTCGGTTGCACTTCCGGCAAACAGTCCTCTGCGAAAAAAAACAAAACTAAATCATAAGATCCAACACAATACCAACAGTAAAACGATGCGGAACCAACAAACCATAAAATGACATGTAACTAAAAACCAGGAGAACGATGCTGATTGAACAACATACAAATACAAATAAAATAACGAATATTAAAATGTGCGTGTCAAAGTGAATATGTACAAATCCGTGATTATTTAACAGTTCTGTGTCTATTTACAATTTACCAACTATTTTTACAATTATTCCCTGGGAAAGCGCAGAAGCTAAGGTTTCCTTATAACCGGCCGAAAGAAGCGATGTCGGCCATAAATTAGGTTGTCAATCCTTCAAACTCTTCTAAACAAGTTGATTTTAATGTTCTCAGTTGTGGCACCCGGTGCCGACTGGTATCAGCCGATGCGGGCACCGCGACACCGGGCACTTGCTGCCAGTATGGAAATAATTCAAGTCATCGTATTATGGGACATTTTTTCAATCGTAAACAATTGAAGACATTTAGTTTTTTTACCATTGGAAACAGTTGTTTACGATTGTAAACAGTTGTTAGTTGTTGTTGTCATTGTTTCCAGTCGTTTGCGATTGTAAACAGTTATTAACGATTGTAAAATTACGATTGGAAACAATCGATTTCAATCGTAAAAATACAATCGACGATCGTTTCCAATGTATGACTTGAATTATTTCCATACGGGTGTACACTCAAATCAAGAGTGGCGAATCCCTCGATTGGAAGTCTGCATAGGCCTATGGGCGATTCCGTGATTGCCATCATTAGACTTTTAATTTGTCATTTAGGCACCGACACACCGGGCACTAGTCGTACACTCAAATCGAGAGTGGCGAACCCCTCGTTTGGAAACCTGAATAGGCCTGTGGGCGATCCTGTTATTGTCATTGGTACATGGTACATGTGATTTTTCGACGAAACTTTTCTGTTAGAGACTCCTGAGAAAAAAAATTCCGTTCTAGTGCCTAATCGTTTTTCTTTCATTTTCAGAAATGGCAGGCGTTTCGGGGAAAGGGTGGTACCTAGTGGGTCTGATAACCTTCTCTTACATCGTTGGGGAGCTGAGCCACTTCCTTATTGGAATCGTCAGTAGAGCCATCTCTCAGGACTTGGAATACGGTGATAAAAGCTGCTTGCAGAATTCGTCGGTTGTGGTGTCGGAAGAAGCTTCAAGATGTGAGAAAATGATGTCACAAGAAGCGTATGTTTTTCCTTAAAGCCTAAAGTAGAACTGAATCCTGATACTATTCCATAGTTTTCCTTCTCAATATTTAATTTTCATTTGACAGCTGTGTTCATGGTTTTGCTCTCTCGCCAAATCTGATATTCCCGGGGAAAGCTTTTTTCCCAGTTAAGCCCTGCCAGTCCTACCAATCAGAGTAAAGTTTTGTTGGCTATATTAAGCATTGTAGAAATAGTGTAATGAGCTGAAACGCGATATACACGATGTTTACGTCTTAATATACACGCCTGTCCAAATAGGAGCTCAATAGGTCCTTATCGATGCAGCGTTCGGTGTTGCCACGCTGATACAGTTTTTCGAGCTTCTGAAGATAAGAAAAAGTGATCGTAAGTACACGAGTACAATTTGACACATTGTAAAAAGCTACTAAATTAACGGATGGACAGGCATTGGTCCTCGAACTAACAATAAGTAGTCGTAACAGAACAAAACGTGTTGTTTTAAAGAAAAGTTGTTTCTTTAACTTCCTACAAAGTAGAACTTTAGTGCTTCCCGTGGCAACCCTGACGACGCTGCTCCTCTCCTCGGCCTGCTGGCGAAACCAACCAAGCGATTTGATTGGCTCTGCGTAAGGGAAGATAGAACCTGGCTCTATTCTCCTTATTCGCCTTATTACAGTGCGCCCGAGCAAAAGAGGAATCTTGAATAAGCCTTATACGCCGTAAGACACCTTACAACACCTATTTGGACAATGCTTTAGTCAAGACTGCGTGTAGTAGCTAGCGTGCTTTTACAGGCGAGAATCTATGCATAGGCGCTGATCTTTTTTTTCTTCTTCCGGGGATTTTGAACTGGAAAGCAACAACCTTATGCCTAAGCTCTTTATTGAGCCCTAAAGGCTACCGTGGAATTATCCTGTTTCTTAACCTATAGTATCTCCGTAATCTTATTTCGTCTTTGTTCGTCGCGTAGACCTTGTTTGGCCTTTCTGCCTGAATGCCAAGTTGCGTGCAAAATATACCAACGTCCTAGAAGAAGCGGGATTTGGAAAAATTGTGATGGTCTCAGGAGTGCCCCCCCCCCCCTTTGTAATTGCTTCAAAGGTATGTAATGTCACTTTCCTGTACCCACTGGAGTATTGCCAACTTTAGCTGTCCGTTGGCAAAATCTATGCTAGAATTTTGTGAATCCCTTCTGGATTACCGCAGCCTTCGCGATAATCTTCCGCCCCTGCTCTCCGGCCTTACCTTTTCAGCTTACCTTCTTCATCCAGCTCGTTCCAGCACCCGGTAGTTCCGGTTGCACTTTAGTTGGCTTTGATGAATGCCACAGACACTGTAAAAAAATTCTTGCAGTATTTGCTACTGGGATTAATCATGTCTCTAAAAAGATAATCTTGTGTCTAATTCGGATTAATCTTATCTCAGTAGAGATAAGACTAATCCAAGAAGCAAATACTGCAGTTAACTTTAATCGTTACTAGGAGGAACTTTTTACAGTGGAGTTGCCAGAGACAATACGAGAGAATCGTTATTTCTTATGCCTTACGACTAATAACAGCGGATCGGAGCTCGCTAGCGACTCGCTTCGCCAAACAACTTGAGAGAGTTGTCTCACTCTACATAAATTAGAATTTTACCAAGAAATTGAAGATTTCTGTTCGTAATTTGAGCCGCTTTGTTGTGGCCACTTGTCTGAAATTGTTTCAATTTGTAGGTGCTGGGACCAGATAGACCCCATCTTGAACACAAGCTACTGTACCTGGACCTACAACGGACAAGGCTTTGAGTATCAAATTCTGGCCGGACCAAGTTTCATATTCGCCTTTACTATTTCCGGTGTTCTTATTGGTGCAGCGGCAGACCGCTACAATAGGTGAGTGTGACTGTCGCCCGCGGTTGAAAATGATAGCTGTATGATAGTTATACGAAAAGTTGCATGTATTGATATGTAATAGTAAAGAGTATACTCTTTACTCAGACTAGTGGAATTTCCCTCTCAGATTTGTGGTACCTCTATGCGCTTGTACCTGTGTTTATGCTTGGCGAAAGCGATTTACGAAAAATAAGTGTTCACGCAGTGAGCAGTGATCATCTAGCTCACCACTGGCCACTGAAAAGCTGTTTGTATTGAGGTTCAGATTTTCCGCTTCATAGTAGAATTTTGCGTTTTGAGGACGGCCGTAGATAATCTGAACGTCATACTAGAGCAAATAGTGAAAAATAAAAGAAAGCTCTTAACACAATCCAAACAATGCAGTGTAACCAGTTGAATGATACAAACATAAGTTGGCTTTTCAGTCAAACTTTAAGCAGTAGTATTCAGTAGCATAGTAAAATGCAGTAACACGGTAGCCTTGACATAGAAGCATGTAGTAGCATCAGTTCGTACTGCATGCTACTTTTTCGTACAACTTCTTACTACTATTTTGAGATAAATTTATCATCGGGAATAGCGGACACGATACGGGATGCGTGGGTTATGGTAAAACGGTGTGCACTCTCGTCCTACTACCTGCCTAGCTAGTCGGGGTTGTTTAGTTATCAGTTTAGTTTATTCATAAAAAATAAAAACACCATTAACTATTTGTGGCCCCACCATAAGGCCTAACATAAGGCCTGGCAATGGGTGGGGCTTCTTCTTAATTCATAGAGTCTTAAGGGAAACAAACCAAAGAAATAAAAAAAGAAAAAGAAGGAGAGAAAAAACGAAGAAGAAGAAAATAAGAATGAAGGCATAACAAACTGACAAGAAAAATCCACTAACGAACGATCTTCCATCAACAAAGCGCCCCTGTTGGCGCGCTTTGTTGGCTGCCGTGCCACAAGTAGGGTATCCGAATGTAGAGGAATTCTTTGGATAGTTGTGTGGAGGAAACTGGGTTTTGATGGTCTGCTTGTTAAAAAAGATGGCAAATGTCCGGGTTTAATAGTTCTAAAACCAAAGCATTGTCCAAATATGTGTTGTAAGGTGTATTACGGCGCATAAGGCTTATTACAGATTCCTCTTTTCCTCGGGCGCGCTGTAATAAGGCGAATAAGGAGAATAGAGCCAGGTTCTATTTTCCATTATGCAAAGCCAATCAGGTCGCTTGGTTTGTTCCGCCAGCAGGCCAAGGAGAGAGGCAGTGTCGTCAGTGTTGCCACGGGAAGCACTAAAGTTCTATTTTGTTGGAAGCTGAAGAAACAACTTCTTCAAAAGAACACGTTTTGTTCTGTTACGAATGCTTATTGTTAGTTCGGGGACCAATGCCTGTCCATCCGTTAATTTAGTAGCTTTTTACAATATAAAGGGCGTCAAATTGTACTTAAGAACACTTTTTCTGGTCTTTAGAAGGTCGAAAAATTGTACCAGTGTGGCAACACCGAACGCTGCATCGATAAGAACCTATTGAGTTCCTATTTGAACAGGTGTGTGTATTAAGACGTAAACATCGCGTATAGCGCTATTCAGCTAATTACACCTATTTGGACAATGCTTAAGGGAACCAGACTTTACGCAAATCAAATATTCACGTTGCCAACAGAACTTTTTCAACACTTAAGTTGGGAATACACAGCATTTGGTATAGCCTATGTCAGACGTTCGGGTACCCTGACCATGTGGAGAAGAAGAACATGTGAAATAGTCTCTGGTTTTTTATTTGCATTAAATTAATTGGCTACGACTAGTTCGGCGCTCGGTGACGTTATAAATCTTAAAATTAAAACAAAAAGACAAAACACTAATATCAGGACACTGAAACAATAGTTGCGTTTTTGCAGATACCATGGTATGTGGTACCACGGTAACTGGATCTGCAATTAGTCGTTTTTGCAGGTACCGTGGTATCTGATATACGGTTGCTCTGCAAAAACGACAATTGCCGAAATAGCGCTTTTCGAAGTCATCCCAAAAGAAAAACTGATATTCAGTGACACGACTAAGTGCCAAACTTCTTTCCCACCAATTTGACAAAAATTGATGAAAGTGCGATGACTTCTTTTATCAGAGACCACGATAACTGGGCAGATACCACGATAACTGCAAAAACGACTTTAGACCGTGGTATCTGCAAACACGCAACTAATATCTGTACAACGTAAAGGTGAGTGAGGATATTAATTTTTATTCGGGTTTGTCACCAGAAGAGTTAAATGCGTAGTCAATTGAGGAGAAGAGAAAATATGTCGGAAAATTAAGCTCGAAGACGGGTCCCGTCATGCCCTATGTCTGGATGTTTAGACGAGAGTGTGAGTCATTTTACGTGTGAATGTTCAGAGTTGAGTGAGAGGAGAATGGAAGCGTTTGGGGCGAAAGTGGGTTTTGGGATTGGGTAATGAGAGAGATGAATGAAAAGTTAAAAGTTTTAGTAAGATTAAAACTTTAGGATTTCCTTGGGATTGCCACTCACCGAAAGGCATTACAGATTAATTGCGTATTAGTATTTTCCAAATGTAATGTTTGTATCATGGCCAGTTGGCTTTGATACATAATCAAGTACGAAATTAAATACATAGTCACTACAAACATATAGCCAGGTATATAGGCAGTCATGATTGATTTTTTTTTTTTTTTTTAGGAAAAACCTCTTGGCTGTGAGTACATTCGTCTTCAGCGTGGCAACCCTGCTCACTGGATTCGCTCGTGAATTTTGGCAGCTAGTCATCATGAGAATGCTTCTAGCTGTGGGGTGAGTATCGCAAAAACAAATTTTTATCTTTCAAAACAAATTTTTATCGTTTACCTTTCACTACCAAAGTAGGTAAATGGTTCATTAGCTAAATCACACGCCCAGTTTCACTGGCCCATAATACCGTTGGAACTTATAAGTGGGCTTTTTTTTATTATTATTATTATGTTTTGATCCACCAAAATTGATGATAACAAAATAAATGATTATATAAATACGCAAAAACAAACCAACTCTAAAGCAAACTCTAATCCATCGGAATGACTAAAAAAAAAACACACATAAAAATGGCTAAGGCAGAACAGACACTGCAAACAATGACACAAGCTTTTTAAAACAAAAACTTTAAAAACATTAAGATTTTAGATATTACAGTTTAACAGATTGAGAGAGATGGGAAAGCTTTCCGTCTTCACAGATTGTCTCCAGCGGAATCCGGATCCCACACATTTCCAGTAACAAATTCAGAATTTCCAAACGGAATACTCGTTTCTGCGATAACGAAATTTGATGGCCAGTAAATTTGAATGAATGAAATATTTTGTTGCCCATCAACAACACAAAGGATGAAAAAGATGGAGTATGTGGAAAAAGAAAAAAACAATGACTACAAAAACAAAACAACAGTAACCTAGATACAAAATCACACAAATCTTATCAAAAAAGAATACCCATCCAGGGGTGTACAACATCCTTATTATTAATGATTCGTTCGTTTTTTTTTACTTTCCAGGGAGTCTGCATGCCAACCTGTTTCTGCTGGCATTGTCACCGACGTCTTTAATACGGAAGTGCGAGGGGTAGCGATGGGTATTATCAACCTGGGTATCTACATAGGGTATGGCTTGTCCTATGCCGTTGGAAACTATGTCACTGCTGCCGACATCCTTGGAATGGTAAGTTTAAAACCAAAAAGTATATTCGTCTTCAGTTTGTCCTTGTGACTCCATGTTCTTCGGTTCGTGTCGCTCCGGCTATTGCTAGTCTAGGCAGAGGCGTTACCAGCCAAAATGTTTTTTTTTTTTTGGGGGGGGGGGCAAGGCGTTTACCGACTGGCTGGTACTTTTTACCGACTGTTTTTGCAGAAAAAACGACTGTTTCAAGAAAAAAAATCACAGTTTTGATAAAAAGTCGACTGATTTTCGGAAAAACCGACTGTTTTCATGAACAAATCTACTGTTTTGACGAAAAATCGAGGCGCTTCGCGCCGACTCGGTTTTTTTTTACCGACAGGCCGACAAGATTGGGAGGGAGGGGGTCGTCCCCTCCCCCAGTCGGGACGCTCCTGAGTCTGGGTACTTCCAGATAAGATGCGAGCACGAGACCTGGTAGGGGTATAGAGAACCTGACACTGTTCACAGGCTGATTTTCATTTTCCTTTATGGTTTTAGATTTGACCGTCCTAGGGGTTGACGGGGGGTATTGAATTTGGAACGTTGGGGCTGGGATAGGCGTAACTACGGAACGGATGGTCAGTTTGGGACGATACTCGGTAAAGTAAGTAAGTAAGGTTTATTAGTTGTCTTTACAAAAATTACATTCTTTTAAACATTCACGAGTAACATAAATACTAAATACGGTACTACAAATATTAAAGTCACACTGACATTTTATTGAACATGTTGACGAAAAATGGCACAAATGTGTTACTCTGTCTCCTTGTTTTGGTTTTTACCGTTTTTAGTTTCAGCTGCGAACGCGTACGATTGTTCATTGGTGCATCAGGTGGGAGGATAGTTCGGTGTTGGACAGATGCAAGGATTTTACACCCAATCTTAAGAATTAGTATGTTACGACGTTCATGCACTGAGGGGAGGGATAATTCAGTTAGAAGTTAAAAAGGCACAATTAAAAAGTTAAAGAGGAAGGTACATGCTAAGGTGGTCAGGACGTTTCATTTTGCCTATGTTTGCAAAATAATCTCAGTTTGTCCGTGCAGTTTTTGATGAGAAGTAATGCACGAGGAGTACGTGCGTCTTGTGGTGTCCCGATTACCTTTCTTGATGGTTTCTTCCTTGTTTTGCCTGACAAATGTATGCAGGATTTTATTTCTTGCGTATAAAAAGAACTCGAGATGTCTCCGCCACATCGCAAGAATCACCTACACCGAGCATGTGACCAATGAGGAGGTGAGAAGACGGCTGAAGTCCCCCGACACAATCCTAAACAAAATCAAACGACAGCAACTGCGATAGTTTGGGCATGTCAAAAGAATGGACCACGACCGCCTACCAAAAATTTCACTCGAAGGCACCATATATGGATCCCGACCACGAGGAAGACCACGCAAGAGATGGATCGAAAACTTCAACCGAAATCGCATCATAGAGTTGACTCGAAAAGCACACCAGTAGTAGTAAGTAAAAAGAACTCGATGTGCCGACGAGTCGACCGACGCTCGACAAAAGCATACAAAATTCTATTTCTTCTGTTTCTTGATCACCTTTCTTGATGGTTTGGAGGTCAGCTTTTGTTTTTTTGATTGTGCGTTTTTTCTTGGTTTATTGTATCGGACTGCTTTTCCCTCTTTAACGGACCATGAAACTGTCCAGTATAGTAATTCTTGTACTGTGGTACTCTTGTACAATTTTATTCGGCCATCAGCTTGGGATGAGATGCTTTGGTGGGCCCTTGTGAGTCTTTATACCCCTCCCTCGGGCCTGTCCTACCCCTGCAGATAGCTCGGGTAGCGCGATTACTCGCCACTACCCCAAAGACCCTGGGAGTGGGAAAGACAGAAAATCGAGCAGCTCGAGCTACACACTACCTAGCATTTGGACTATGAACTGGAAACGTAGAAATGCGGCAATTAACCGCGTGAAATGTGAAAAAACGAAGAGTGATTGAGAGACAAAAATGGAGCACGATAACTCTCGAAGGGAATGAGATATTTTGCTCGAACTTGGTATGAAGCTTCTTTGGGTGAAAGGAGAGGTAAAGTTCGTAGATGGGCTCAGGAGCTCCATATTTGGGTTGGGGAGGGGTTTCAAATAAGGGATCAACAAAGGGATCCCATAATTTTCATAGACAGATTCAGGATGTCTTTTTACCCCTACATCTGATCTTGTGGCATTGATGCTTATTGCTCACTATAAATACATTTACACAGTGATCCATTTCTCTTTACAAAAAAAAACACACAACGCGTAGCTTGATAATTATTTCGAAGAACTGCAAGTCGAAATGTCAACAGAGCGCTGATTTTAACGAAGTCCAAGCACAAGACGGCGCTGATTTGTTTTGGGAGTTTTTTGTCGTTCCAGCTTGTCAAGTCTTTAGAAGATAGATAGATGGATAGATATCGCTTTTATTCTTTTCAAACTATCATGGTGAAATCCAAATATGTCCAGATGGTCATGTAATACATGCAAACACTCATATAAATCTGTCAATATAAATATGACAACGTCATATGGATAGATAGATAGATATTTAATGCATAAAAGCCAACAAGGGCCATCGCACCAAAACAACAAAAGAAAAAATATATAGAAACAAGAACACTACGGCAGTATTTAAAACTACAGGGATATACAATTAACCCTATCCGGAGGAACCTTCGAAACGGTTGAATAGCCCGGAAACTTTTCTCTTTCATTCTCTCGATTACCCACTCACTCCCACACGCTCTAACTCCAAACAGCTCTTGTCTCTCAACCCATTCAGTTCCTCGCACTCTCCCAAAAGATGACTCATACTTTCTATATCGCATCCACACATAGGGCAAGAATAAGGAACAGTTTTAACAATAACTTTACCCAAATATTTTTTTTCTTTTACCCAGAGGTAAAAAAAAGTAAATACTAAATAAGATTAGAAATTTTAACGAAAGACGGCACAAACGTCTTTTCATACCATACATGGTCACATTTTACCTGTTGGCGTTTTGGGATCACCACTGAGGCCGCTCTTGCAGGTCGTTTGACTACCCTACTCCAAAATGACTCTGAACTGCTTATAGGGTTGGCGATGGTCGTACATTATCAGCGGTATACCCGGCTTCTTGGTTGCTGCGCTGCTGTTGTTTACCGCCAAGGAACCAGCGAGGAAAACCAGCCAAAAAGAGTTGGACAAAGCGTCGGGCACCAAAGAAGGAGGTCGATTTGTGGACATTCTGAAGCAGTTCCTACGACCGGTCGTGTTGGTTTTATGCTTAGCAGCATCCCTCCGGCATACAGGTTAGTCTGTTGTACTGGTTAATTACAGTGTTTTTTTTTTTTTTTGTATTATCTTATATAATTGTTCATCTATAGTATTGCATTTATTTTATTCCCTTTTCTTTTTTCTTCCCAATATAATTATGCTAAGTGATTAGATTATTGAGTCCTGCCACAAACAAATCTGTCTAAATTTTCACGTGGCAGGTCTGTTATGATATTGAATTTTTTTTTTTGTAAAATTATATTACAAATTTGTCTCTCACATCTGTGGGCCCTCCTCATCCCCATTTTGTGCTGAAGCGTATTCTGAAAAATGTGATTTTCCTTATACGGCATTGTCCATTAGAATTCAAGAATTATTCTTTGCCCACCGTTCGAATAGAGGTATACAGGATTCTGCCCGAATTGTCACTGCGTAAGGTACGAGGCTTAATTGTACAACGAGCTTTCACAGCATTGGATTGCCGAACTTGCCGCTTTTGTCAGGTACATCGACTATATAACATCATAATAAGGTGATTATACATAATAAGCCAATAGGCAATAGTCATAGCCAATTAAAATAAAACATTAAACATTAAAACATTATGGGGGATATGTTTGTCGCTTGTTCAAAACTTTGACAAACGCTGGTACAAAGCTCTTTCTGTAACGCTCGGTTCTTGTACTAATAGCGTTCAGAACCGGGACTTTTGGTGCTTTAGCTCGAGGTAATCTAGGCGGGCAATATGGGACTGCTCAAAACTTGGGTGGGAACGCAGATTATTCCCGAAATTAGTACAGAGAGTAACACGTCTGGCTGCTAAGGTTGGGTGGCGGAATTCATTGAAGAGGAGGATATAAGGCACTTTGCCCTGGCAGTAGATAATTCTCAAGGCTCTCTTCTGAATAGTTTCAAGCCTATCAGACTAATCTACCGTCAGGCCAAAGAGATATCTAAGAGTACTCGTCACAACCGTAGATAACACGCGAGAAGGTTACGCATGAGGTGGTACCCAGGGGCCTTACTCAGTGACTCGGTAATCCGTCGGATTGAGGGGACCTTCAGGTAGCTGAAAACGTAGGTGGTCGATTTTGCGGGCGAATATGTGGTTCATGGCTTCGTCTGCCGGAATCCGGTACAAATCAGAAATTTGAGAACGGACCAAATTGACTGAGAATGCGGAACTGACTAAAGGGTCGGCCGAAAGGATTCGGAGAAAATTAAAAAACTAAAACCGCTCGGCGAAATCGATTAAAGGGGAAGATGAAATGACTTTCTGAAATCAAATGAAGTGAAGATGAAATTTCTCACCGGATGAGTATTCCAATTGTTCTATAGGGTCCACAGCCCGATGAAAATTTATATCAAAATAGTAGTATGAAGTTGTACGAAAAAGTAGCATGCAGTACCAACTGATGCTGCTACATGCAACTATAGCAAGACTGGATGCTACTGGAGCAAGGCGGGATACTACTGAATACTACTGGTTAAGATTAGCCCAGTGTGAGGCACGTTAAATTAAAGTATTCTGTACCATAACTGCATATCAATAAATGCAACTTTTCCGTACAACTACCATACAACTACACAGGCTACAAAGTTTCATCGGGTGATGCTACTGGTGATGCTACTACATGCTACTATAGCAAGACTGGATGCTACTGGAGCAAGGCGGGATGCTACTGGATACTACTGCTTAAGATTAGCCCAGTGTGAGGCACATTAAATTAAAGTATCCTGTACTACTGCATATCAGTACATGCAACTTTTTCGTACAACTACCATACGACTACCATACAACCATACAATACAACAAACGACCAAGCTACAAATTTTTCATCGGGAAGCTGCCACTAATTCTAGTATCAGAGGATTGGTACCTACTGTCTACTCGGTCGTTTGTGCGATCATTGCCGTACCTTTTTCCTAAGAACCGACGTTTACTGGATCGAGGAGGTTAAAACATATCCCGGTTTGAAATCCCACCGAAACCTTTATCCTTTTTTTTTAGCCGGATACTGCTGGGCATATTCAACTCAGATGTTCTACGACACATATCATCCGGGAACGGATATTGGAACTTGGATGACCCTAGTATCCATCTTCGGTGGGAGCTGTGGTATCCTAGTCGGTGGCTTCATATCCGACCGGGTCGTATCCAAGATTGGTATCCATGCCAGAGCCTGGGTTCTAGGTCTGAGTCAGGTTAGTTGCTTTGACTCCAAGGCTTAAAGTTTAACTGAAAAGAGCTTAGACAGGACGATCTAGTTACCCATCACTTATTACCTTAAAGAAGCTTGAAAACCCGGCGAAAATGCGTTACTTCGTTGCTCGGCTATTCACGAATAATCGATTTTCAAATAGTGGAATTTCCTTGTCTGATTTGTATGCGCTGTGCGCTTGTATCTGCGTGGTATGCTCGACGAAAACGATTTACGAAAATTAAGTGTTCACGCAGTGAGCTACCTTCCGTAAGCTGACATGGCCACTGAAACGCCGCGTATGTATTAAGATTCAATTTTTCGGCGTCATAGTAGAAATTTGCGCTGTGAGGACAACCGCAGATATTCTGAACGTCATTCTAGAGCAAATAGTGAAAAATAAAAAAAATCCCTTAACACAATCCCAAAAATGCTGTGTACTCAGTTAAATGATCCAAAAATAAGTTGGCTTTTCAGTTAGACTTTAAGTTCCGACGGGGTCCAAACCTCCCTGACCCAAAGCTGCATACAGTCGACCACAAACCCCTGATTTTGGGATACCCTATGCCTGACGGGGGTTATCCTATGCCAAATCCTGAGTACCCTAACCCATCAAAATAGACTTTCGATGATTGTAGTTCAAAAATCAACCTGCAGTGACAATTGGTTACCACAGGGATTTATAGTATACTGGCCGCATGCCAACCAATCAATCAATCAACTTTATTAACCAAATAGTTTTTGTTACGTACCATGGTTGTCTGTAAGAATGATACCTTTCAGGTTCCAAATCCTGCGCCTGAACGGAATCGAGAAGCTCAGCTACTACAGCTATACACTAGGAACGGTCGCAAATACCGGTTAACTTTTTGTTTGTGAAACCGTTGAAAGCCGTTACTGAAAGTCTGCGTTTGTGGAATGGCGCCAAGTGAAGGCAATGACGAGATATCAGTTAGTCTGGTTTATCAGCCAGTTCTGAATTTTTTTCAGAAAAGTATCGACTCGGGAGTTAATACAAATTCGGTCAAAAAGTTTGCTGCAGAGTTCTTCACTGTTGACGCGATTGTCGCTGCGAAAAAGCTTCTGTGGGCTCTTGCCTTTTCTAGTGAGGTCCCCCCGAGAAGAAATGCCCAAGCCAATCATCTGTGTGATATTGTTGATGCTTTCCGTCGCTGCGATGACTTGGACGTTGCTGTTCCGGATTTCGTCATACGATTTCCGAGCGAAGTTCCAGTCGTTCCGGCTGTTGCCATCTCTGTATTGAGTAGCAAGCTAAGCGCTGTTGCTAATGATGTCCGTTTTATTGCTGAAGCAGTTTCTACTCTTGATCGCTTCACTGCTATTTCCACTCGTGCCGAGGCTTTGACAGCCATCCCTTCCTCACCACCTTCCGATACGCACACTGTTGTTGTTAGTAATATCCCGTCGGATCTTCTTAACATAGATTCCAGGACGCAACACATTGATACCGTTGAAGGTAACGAAGGGATCACTAATGTCAGAGCGAATACTCAGAGAAATCGTCTCATCGTCCACACTTCAAGTGCTTCTTATGCAGAGGTTGTTGCGAGATCAATCACCAAGGGTTTGCCGGAGGGTACTTCTGCCAAAGTTATCTCTCCTAAATTTTTGGGTGTTGTCAGGAGTGTTCCAGTCACCATTACGGCCGACGCCTTGAAGACCCTGATTCCTGATGCTTGTGAAGTCGTGCCTATTTCGGGCTCTCGTTCTTTCAAAATTGGTTTCAAAAGTCAAGTTGGTCTCCTTACAGCTATGAAAATCGGCGTAAAAATCGGGTATGAAGTTTTTCGTGTTCTTGAATTCCACCGAATGCCCAAGCGCTGCTTTCGCTGTCAATCCCCAAACCACGGTGTATCCAAATGCTCGCTTCCGTCTGATTCTCCAAAATGCGCTCGTTGTGCTGGTTGCCACAGTTATAGCAAAGACTCACCTTGCTCACTGCCTCCAAAGTGTGCCAATTGCGACGGTTGTCATGTCTCTTTTAGCCTCAGATGCAGCGTTATGAGGAACGCCGTGGGTCTTGGCAAATAATGGTTTTTCAGGAAAAGAAACTGCGATGCGTGTCATTAATTGTAAATGGCACAAAGGACAAAGATCTTCTACTTGATGATTTGCTAGGCAGCTCGGACATTCTTTGTCTCCAAGAGCATCTGCTATCCGCCCCTAGTAGCGAAAGTTTGCGCCGATCTCCTGAGCATTTTGTGTTCATCCAGCCGGCAATGAAAACTAGAGGTAGTTCTTCCGGTGGGTTAGCCATTTTTATTCGAGCCAGCGAGTGTTCAGCACCACCAAAAATGTTCCAGTCTGGGCGTTATGCTCTTGCCGTTCAGTTGGACAATATTGTTCTTGTTAACGTATATTTACCTTGCGACCGGCGGAACATTGCATCACATAGTTCATTTGCTAAAGCTTGTCAGAAAATCAGAACACTTCTATCAGACATTTCACGGAAAGGAATGAAATGGGCTCTTGTTGGGGATATCAACACTGATCTCCTAACTTCTTATGTACTTCTTATGTAACTTCTTATTCTTATGTACGGAACATTGCATCACATAGTTCATTTGCTAAAGCTTGTCAGAAAATCAGAACACTTCTATCAGACATTTCACGGAAAGGAATGAAATGGGCTCTTGTTGGGGATATCAACACTGATCTTCTAACTTCTTATGTACGGACTGACTTATTTTTCGATTCTTTACCGGTAGCTCACAGTCTCATTGAGAAGTCTCTACCCTTTTCGTATATACATAATCGTGGCGCTAATGTTTCCAACCTTGATCATTTGATTGTTTCTGAAACAAGTCTCATTGACGGTACTGTTGAGGTGGATGAAGAGAAAATTAAGGACGACCATCTGCCTCTGTCTTTCTGTTTGGTTGTCCCTGTTTCTCGAATCAGTTGTCCAAATCCCGAGAAGGCTTGGATCCAAAAGCGTAACTGGAATTGTATAGATGCTGTGCTCTACATTTCTACGTTAACTAATCTTCTCTCGCTTTTAAAAGTTCCTTTTCACCTTCTTCAGACTGGTAGAGCAGCTACTACTACGTCCGTTGATATTAATTGTTATTAGAGCGAGCTTGTCCATTGCTTGAAATTGGCAGCCGATATTGCTGTACCGACTGAGAGAATTCGAGTTGGTACAAGGAAACCTACTTGGAAAGTCAGTCCTGAAGTTAAGAAGGCAAAAAACACGGCAAAATTTTGGCTAAAAGTTTGGATTGCTTGTGGACGCCCAGGGAATGGTACTGTCTTTAATCTAAAAGCTAAAACGAAGCGTGAATACAAATCTTCACTTAAAAATGCTCGTTTGAATGGATTCGATGCTCCCAGGGACAAAAAAGCGGGGCAAAAGGTCCTTCGTACAGATAAAGGTTCAGCTGTACCTCCTTCCGTGCTAATTATGGCTGACTGGACCAGCCACTACAGTGGTCTATTCAGTGGTTGCAAAAACCAGATTCAGCAGCACTTTGAAAATTTACTTCTTAAATACCTATCAAGGAAATATTTCAACCTTCTGTTCTTCCCGTTACTTGTTCTTCCATCGAAATTGCTTTCCGAAAATTAAGAAGAACTGGTTCTACAGATTCTGATGGCCTTAGTGCCGATTTTTTCAAAATTCAGTGTCAGCTTTAACACAACACCTTCAGCTGCTATTTCAAATTTGTTTATGCCAGAGTTTGGATCCGAATAGTTTCCTCTTGGGTACTATAACATCGGTGATTAAGCGAGGGAAAGACGCGGACCTTTGCAAAAGCTATCGGCCAATTACAGTTTCTTGTACCATAAGCAAAATCCTGGAATACGTCCTTCTTCCAGAAATAGTTGAAAAATGTAGCTTTGGTTCAATGCAGTTTGGATTCCGTTCGAGCGCCAGTTGTGCGCACGCTCATCACATATTGACAAAAATGATGAAATAGGCTACCCGCGACAAGTCTTCTATACACATATGTTCTATAGATATAGCTGGTGCTTTTGACAATATAACACATTCTCAGGCCCTATTTTCTCTCATTACTTCTGGCGTGAATCTGTCTGTTGTCTATCTGTTAAAATTTTGGTATGGTCATTCTTCAGTAAGGTTTAAATGGCAAGGTATCTTGTCAGAGATTATTCCTGTCCGAACTGGTGTTCGCCATGGGGGAGTCTTATCTCCCTACATCTTCAAATCGGCCATATCTTCTTGTCTCGATTCTTTGCATCCTGCTTACTTCTATAAAGACTATGCCTTCAGCTACATAGCCTACGCGGACGACTTGCTCTTAGTAAGCCGTAGCCGATCCACACTCACAAAAAATGTAAGTAAGCTATCGTCGGAACTTCTCAAAATTGGCCTTGAAGTTAACCTGTCAAAATGTGAGTACCTGCATTTCAACCCTTCCTCAAATGGTTCGAATGCATCTACAGCTTCTATATCTCTTGGATCGTTCATCGTCAAATCAACAGACTCTCTACGGTGGCTCGGCATAACATTCAAATCTTCGATGTCAAAATTTTGCTCTTCGGTTGTTCAAGAAGTTTATAAGTCAATCCGTAGCGCCTATGGGCGCATCGTCCCCAACCGGGGGCGCTATAATCGTAAAGCTTTGGGAAATTTGTACAGCACCTTCTGCGCTCCTTCTATACTATTTCGTTCTGGAGTCAGTCATGTTCTACGAAAGAAGGAGATTAGAAAGATGAGATCATGTTATTTTAAATATGCAAAGCATCTACTTGCCGAAATTATGTCATAACCATACATTGACGGAGAAATTCAAAATTCAAGATGCAATTGTTACCCTTTTGGATGTTTCCTCATCGCTTTCAAAAATCATGGACAACAGGGCCCAACCAGCGCACGACGTCGTCCACTGCTTCCTGACCGAAGATTAAAAATTAAGTGTCTTTTCTGTGTGTTTATGTGTTTTGTTTATTTTCTTTATTTTTTTCATTTACTCCGCCTTTAATGGCGGGTCATAAATAAATTACTTACTTACTATTTACATTACTAGACTAAAACAGAAATACTTATATATACTCAACTTATATTTTTCCTCCGACCTTTCTTCACTAATACTTCACACAGAACTGAACTCAAACTAGTTAAATCACTCCCAAAGCAAACCCAAACCAAACCCGCCGGATATTCCGAGCGAATGGTGAAAACCCCCGTGAAACTAAAGAGTGAAAGTTGAATCTATTTAACCTAGACTAAACCCCAGCGAACAGCACTTTACGCTAGAATAGGTCGTCGAAGACAATTACAACAACAGACTACAAATTTATTTCTTTACATGAAACGATCTGAATCAAATACCGGTATAAAACATGGGACATACGGGACGGAGGAGCATTCTCTTCTGACCTTTGCATTGAATACGTTTGAACCTAGTTCAAAGAATACATGACATTTTCAAGAGAACCCAACCGCACTTTCAGTAGCATCCTGAAATCTTCCGGCTTTGACTGAACTCTATCCGTTCGGTCCAGGGGCGTCACATATGGTGGGGGGAGCCCCCCCCCCCCCCCCAATGTTGTCCGCCAGTCGGTAAAATGTCTGCGCGAAGCGTCGCGAATTTTCGTAAAAACAGTCGATTTTTTCCATGGAAACTATCGATTTTTCATCAAAACATTCAGATTTTCGTAAAAATAATTATTTTTTCTATAAAACAGTCGTTTTTTCCTAAAATCAGTCGATCGGTAAAAATGACCAGCCACTCGGTAAAAGCCTTGCCCCCCTCCCAAACATTTTGGTTAGTATAATGCCTCTGGTTGGGTCAGCGACATAACGAAATGGATATTTGAAGAATTGTCCTTCAAAATTGTTAATTTTCCTATATTTCTTGTAGGCGATAGCTGCCCCTTTCGCACTCGGCGTCTTGCTACTACCTCCTCCATATACATTTATTTCTCTACTTATCGGATACATTTTTGGTAAGTATCCCTTTCCTGAAGGTGTCCTTTTATTTATATGGAGCTTCCTGGACCTCTGTTCAAAACGTCGACATTTGGCGACATTTTTTTTTGACATACACATTATTTTAATTTCATCAAAAACACATATATTAAACAAAAATTTACCATTAACGGCCACTTTTAAGACAAAGAAATCCTGATTGTGGCCGTAATTCTAACCACCACGAATCCTCAATATCATTCCCTCATGGGGGGGGGGGGTACATTTTTTTTTTTTTTAATAAATACCCTTTCCTCTTATCACACTTCTTTCCTTTTCAAATAATGGGATTTAACCATTCTCTTGAATGATGCCAGACTTACAGCCTCCCTGACCGATTCTGGAGGGTCATTCCAGACGCTCACACCTATGTTCCTGAGAACAAATCTGCTCTTGTTGTGTTTCTTCTCTCGTGAGCTAAATCCTCCGAATGTCGGGTAAAATAAGGGTGATAAAACGAGTTAATGTAAAAAAAATGATAAAAGTACTCAGGGCTTACCTTATTTACACTTTGAAAAAAATTTGAAAGTCCTTATCAAAACCCGGACATACTAGTCCGAATCTAGTCGTCAGCTTCGGCTTGACACAAACTTACCCTCTCTTATACCCCTCTAGTTACCATTGTTACCATCCAAGATTTCAAACCTCAAACATTGAGTGTGCTCCTCCCTACTTATCTTAGTTACTACACTGTAAAAAAAAATCTTGCAGTATTTACTACTGGGATTAATCTTGTCTTTATTGAGATAAGATTATCCCTGATTCGGATTCATTTTATCCCAATAGAGATAAGTTTAATCCCAGTAGCAAATGTGAATCCTTATTCGGAGAAACTTTTTACAGTGTATGCGTGATGTCACGAACCCTGGCGTTTTGGCGTCAAGGCTGGAATGTATTTTTCTATTTTCGTCAAACATCGTGCCACGGCCTAATTTGGCCAATCACATCACAGAGATTCGTGGTTAACACGCTTACTACGCTCCCGAGCGTGGTAGCAATTAGTTACCATTAGGTACTATCTCGACAAGGTTGGAACGGTCAGCGTAGCAACTTTTCACGAAGTTGGAACGAAAATAGTAGTTATTGGAAGGGTGGAACACGCTCATTATTGTCCTACATAGTAACCAATGTCGAGCAATAATAGAAATAAAAATGGAAGGAGACATCGAGATATTCGCAAGGGTATATATATTCGCATATTACAAGCATAGTGATCTCGATGTCACTATCTGCAGGAGCCTCCCTAATCCCCCTTCTCTCCCACAAACTTGTTCCCATTATTTGAACCACCTAATCCCCAGATACTTCACCCTTTTAAAGACCCCTCGCACTATTTACTATTCAACTTTATTTTAAAATTTTATTTTTTAAAACTCTTTTAAAATATTTGAATACATTAAAACTAGGATGTGCTTTCAGTAAATAACCCACGGTTTTGGCTGTTTTAAGCCTTTTCCGAAACCCGTTGACTTACAGCGAAAACAGGGAAAAAATTTACATGACCGTTTTTTCTGATGGAAAAACTTCTCGCAGACAGTCGTCGACAGCATGATACACAATCGACGGTAGCAAAAGACGGCAAGTGAGAAAACCAGCCTGGTTTTGTTAGAGGGATTAGAATGTACCGTACGAAATTGGGGTATCCGGGTTTAGAAATATATTGAGCGATTTTGGAAGTGGGGTGCGTTAGTAATACAGGTAAGACAGGTCCTTTAAAGGTGTGCCTCCATAAATCATCCGAATCCTTACGCTCTCGCGTCAAATTGAAAAGAGTTCCTTCTCCTCCATACATCAGACGTCCCAAATTTCCCCAGAAACTTGCTTCTCTGACCCAAAGGCAAGCTATCTGCCCTCGTAGAAGCAGCTTACTGACGTTCCTTCCTGCCCAAATTTGCACTCAAATAAACTTCCAACCCCAACGTCGATTTGGCCTGCGTGTAAAATCGCAGAGAACCAAAAAACGTCTTCGCAGAATTTGTCACCGCAAAGTTTCCAACTATGTCCTCCTCTTTATACAGAAGCTCCGTTTAATTCTCCGAGTTTTGAAAAGTTGCAGCCAATCAAATGTGCCCACCAGAGGTTCGCAAAGAGTTTTAAGCCGCTTACACACTGAAGCGTCGTTACGTATGCGTTTATCTATCCGTTGCGTAGCATATCTTTCACACCTGCGCGAGAAGTTTTCACGCTGGTGCTTACGTTTTCCTGTCTCGGTTTCTTTTGCTGGATTTTCGTTTCTTTCATCATTAGTATGTTTTCTAAACCGTTAGAAGGTTTTCTCCAGTTTTTCTTGGAAACTATTTCCCTGAAAATTCCGATGTGGACGCGCCGACGTAACGCAAGAATAGAACTTGGTTCTATTCATGCGTTGCGTTTTATTTGTCTGCGTAAGCTCTGCGTTGCGTCGCCGCAAACGCGACGCTGAGGTTGCGTAGCTCAGTGTGAAAGGCTCAACGCGTCCATTTGAAAGCGGCTTTGTCCCTTCATTTCTAAAGTTGTATAACGAAATATAAGCTGAGCTAGTTTAAATTTATAATGTTATTTATGACGGTTTTAGCCCTATATACGTAGGCCTATTATGATTTATGTGTGTGCTCAGAGGTTGTATCCATGACTATACCAAACAAAATTGGCGTAAGCCATGACAAGTTTTTGGTGAATAAAAAGATTTATCTATCATCTATCTAAAGATCCACGTAAAGGACACGAATAAAGGCAGCAATCCCTCCCTAAATACTCCCTTTTTATCACCAATGTATTCCGGTAGAGAAAGGTTCTTTTCTTCTGGATATGGCCTTATGGGGACCGTTGCCAAAAAGGGCCAGTATATCAAGAACAAATAAGCACAAGAACCCCCATCTCGCGAGACCATGCGGAGGCGAATAGTTTCAGTTTCAGTTTATTTCAAAGCATCAACACAAATCGTGGCTTGGGGCCAAATGGCGTGTTATATGATACATGATATTAAAACAATAATGTCAGTCAAAACAACAGAATAAATATTTCAGACTGAAAATGGTCTAACACAAAGTCATAAAAGTAAAACACACACAAGACAGACTAAAACTCATTGTTGAAAACGTGTACAAAATTGGAGATAAAATTTCTACGTTACCGCTCCATACGGTAGGAACGGGGTTCCAGCTTGGGTACTCGCTCCGCACACTCTCTTTGTGAATGCAAACGTTGAGGTTGGAAGAGAGGTGGCAGGAGGGAACGGAAGGAGGGGCTCTGTAGGGATATCGTACCAAACTCTCTGCATAGCCTCTCCCGTCGGTGATGGAGGGTCTCAAGTTTAAAAAGATGTAGAAGAAAACAGTAAGGCAATTTAGGTCCTCTATATATGACTGTAAGAGCACGTTTCTGATGACTTCTCAGGGGTTCGGCCTATAACAATGACCCCGATCTTCAGGAAAGTGTACGAAAGTTTTCTTTGCACTTGGCTGAAACAACACATTCTGGAAAGCATCGATCCCGGACAATACGGTAACATGCCACACACCTCAACTTCCCACTATCTGATAAGTTTACTGGACAAAATTCTCAGACACCTTGATGAGCCGGAACGTTGGGTCAATCTGATAGCGATAGATTTGAAAAAGGCATTTGACCTTATTTGTCATAGTGTTCTCCTGAAAAAACTTACTCGTAAATTTTAATGTACAAACATTCCTTGTAAGAATAGTTGCAAATTTCCTATCAGATAGAACCCAACGTACCAAGTATAAATCGTGTTACTCAGACCCTTTACCCATATTTTGCGGGGTTCCGCAGGGAACTCTGCTGGGACCACTATTGTTCCTAGTAATGATAAACGATCTGGCAAATACCATACCAGATCGTTGGAAATACGTAGACGACCTGTCCGTCACGAATGCTGCTACAAAAACATTCAAAGTGGTGCGGCAGCACTAATGAGTGACATCTGTGAGGAAGCAGCAGTTGATAAAATGATAGTCAACCTCGAGAAGTCAGTTGTTCTGACCATTTCATTCCTCAAAAGCAGCCCTGCCTTCTTCCCAGAACTTCCAGAGTCCTGCCGGGTAAAGGAGATAAAACTCCTTGGAGTATACCTTACATCAGACCTCAGATGGGATAAACAAATTGAGGTTATGCTCAAAAAAGCGAATATGGCCATAGCGTCCCTGAAACTTTTATCCCGCCATGGGGTACCACCCGAACACCTACTGCATGTTTACTTTTCATTCATCCGATCTTCCCTAGAGTACTGCAGCCCTGTGTGGCATTTTGGTCTTACACAGGAGCAATCGGACCGGCTTGAGAAGATCCAGTACAGAGCCCTTCTAGTTGTGTCTAAATCTCCAAAAGTTCCCTATTCCTCCCTTCTCAATGATTTCCGATTAGAAACTCTGGCAACCCGTCGCCTAAATATATCCGTTAAGTTTGGTACAAGTATTCTGGCCAACCCAATCCTAAGAAAAATCCTGCCACCAGAATACGAGACGACACGTATTCCGCGGTCAGTGGCTCGGCCAGTACCAAGGCTACAACCGGTTGCATGTTCCCACACCCGGTACCTAAATAGTTTTGTCCCTTCTTTTGTCAAGTTCTTTAACTATGGATTTACAGTTGATTCCGAATCTTTCCCTTAGATTTTAAGGTCGTTTATATTTTGGTTATCTTGGCGTAATTGTTGTTAATTTAGTTATTTTAGCGTAATTGTTGTTAATTGTAAATATTATGAATTTTGACACTAAGATTAAGTGATATTAATCATTGTAATTTATTGACAAGTTACGTGACCTGACAGACAAATGGCCCGTTATGGGCCATAATGTGATATGCGATTTAGCTCTATATATATAATTCAGTTTAAATATTATAACTTTAGTGTATACATTGTTGACGTAAAATCAACTAGTCGGCTTACCGCCGTTTCAAGATTTTCAATGAATAAACTAAATTGAATTGATTGAACACTGTTAATGGAATCTGTATCATTTTTTGTCAGAGCATAATGCCAAACCGGACACGGACATTCAAGGAGACTTCCGACAAATTTACAAAATAATTGAATCAGTACCTTTTCTGGAACCCCGAATCTAGTCAGGGTTTTAACTATTGGCATGGACGAATTTGCTTTTTTGGGATCCCAAAACGTAAGTGGAGGGATACCTATGACATCGCAAAAGTTGTCCGTCTGTCTGTCTGTGAGCACGATAACTCTCGAAGGGAATGAGATATTTGATGAAACTTGGTGTAAGGGTTCTTTGGGTCAAGGGTAAGGTCAGGTTCGTAGATGGGCTTTGTAGTCCTAAATTTAGGGGTGGGGGAGGGGGTTCAAATTAAGGAGACAACAAAATATTTTTAAACAGCTAATGTGATAGCCGATTATGGGGGAAAAAGACATGCTGAACACGATGGTGAAAACCATCTTCTCTCTGGACAAGTAGTTCGTCCGGAATCCGGCAAAAAACGGAAAGCTGGGTAAAAGTAAAAGTTTCATTTGAAGTTGATTAAATGTTCGATTTAGGTGTAAGAAGACATGCTGAACACTCATGTTAAAAGCATTTTCTACTCGGACAACTAGTTCGCCCGGAATCCGGCCAAAACCGGACAATTTGTTAAAAGTAAAAGTTTTATTTGAAGTTGATTAGGTGACAGATTTCAGAGTCTGTATATGACAATCATAAGTTATAGTTTTATCTGAAGCTGATTAGATGTTCTTTATAGAGATAAGGATATACGTTGACAATTAGTTCGCTCGGAATTCGGCCGAAACCGGAAATTTGGCAGAAGTAAAGTTGTCAGAATAGATATGGCTTATAGAGGTATATCTGAACTTGGTTTTCTCTGATGACTAGTCGAAGACTGGATCTGGCGAAGACAAGACCCAGTTGTCTGGATGAAATATTAGATTTTTGGGATCCCATCGAAACCTTTGGTCTTGTTTGATTCCCAATTTAGATTTGAGATTCCCATTGCCCTGCCCAATCCAAAGGAGCGGAGGATAGGAGCTATGCGGAACATAACAATTCGTTACCTCTACATACAGCTACATCACAGTAGAGCCCCGGAGAAGAAATGTCGAGAGTAACGGCCTATTGGTTGTCGACCATTGACGTCACGTGTGACGCGCTGTAGAGGCGGGCGATGCATGCCTGCTACCAGAGGCGTTACTAGCCCAAATGTTTGGGGGGGGGGGGGGACAAGGCATTTACCGACTGGCTGGTAATTTTTACCGACTTTTTTGGCAGAAATAAACGACTGTTTTCAAGAAAAAAACGACAGTTTTGAAAAAAATCGACTATATTTTCGTAAAAACAGACTGTTTTGACGAAAAATAGACTGATTTTCAGAAAAACCGACTGTTTTCATGAAAAAAATCAACTGTTTTGACGAAAAATCGTGGCGCTTCGCGCCGACTCGGTTATTTTTTTACCGACTGGCCGACAACACGGGGGGGGGGGGCGTCCCCCCTCTCCCCCCCCCCCCAGTCGTGACGCCCCTGCCTGCTACGTTCTTTTCCTCTGGTATGCGCAGTGGCGAAGACGGGCGCCAACTCAAAGCTCAGCAATTAGCTGCCAAAGCTCAGCAATTAGCTGCTGCTCTGCTCAGTTTTGTCGGTGCAGTAAGTAAGTAATTTATTTGTAACCCGCCATTTTGAAAAAGCGGAGTAAATAAAAGAAAATAAACAAACACGGAAAAAGACACTTAATTTTCAATCTTCGGCCAGGAAGCAGTGGATAACGTCGTGCGCTGGTTGGCCCCTGTTTGTTGTCCCTGATTTTTCATTGCGACGAGGAAACATCCAGAAGGGTAACACTTGCATCTTGAATTTTGAACTTCTCCGTGAATGTATGTTGACATAATTTCGACAGGTGGAGCAGGTGCTTAATAGTAGACAATTTAATAGGTGCTTAAATTATTAGACTTCATAGTAGACTATTGACTTATTTGTTCTTGAAAATATTCTAGACAGCGGACTCATCCGTTTAGTGGTGCCATCAAATCTTATCCGACAGAGTTATCCGAACTTTTCATTCGCTTTTTTTTTCAGCCGAAACCTGGTTTGGCATCTTATTCGCAGTCCTTGTTGAAGTTGTGCCTTCGTACATGAGTTCGACAACTATTGGTGTCTTTTTGTTCGTGATGAACAACATTGGTGGCAACCTGCCCGTTGTCATTGAGCCGCTCAAACAACTTATGGGTTTTAGGGAAGCTTTGATTTTTCTGTATCCTGGACTGTACTTGGCTAGTAAGTAGCCTGTTTATTTCTTTTTTCTTTTTTTTTTGTAGCTGAGAACGACGCTATAAGAAACCGCCTTCAGTGGCCCTAAGCAGTGCTTTTTTTACCTCCCCCCCCCCCCCTGAAGAACTTGTTTGAGACGCGTATGTTTTAAAGATCAGCCACCGCAGTAGCGTTTCCCTGTTAACTTTCACCCGCAGTTGTATCGATAATTAAAAGCCTTGATAGTGTGAGCGATGATCCAACATTGTAATTATTGAACTGAAAGACAAAAAGTATTCCTTAGCCGGGATTTGAACCCACGACCTTTCGCTTCCAAGGCCACTGCTGCCTTTGGCCGACAAGGCTACCGCACAAAATTCCACCTGTAGAGCGCTTCTGTCTTCCAGCCCACGACTTATAATGTTCCATCTCATGGGCGTCCTTAAATCTTTCGTGTTCCCCATGAGGCTCTGCCATGTCGGCCCTGGACTGGACTGGACCAGCATTGGAGTCCTAAGGCGTATTCTCGCCGTTCCCCGAGGACTCCTCGGGGAACCAAATGGAACGGCGAGAATAGAGGGAGTCACTCCATGCGGACTCCGGGTACAGAAACAGCGAGAACACGGGGAATGGTTCAAAAATGGATTTTGTTCGAAAAAAAAATATGCAGTTGACGAAATTAGTCTGGATCCACTCTATTTTTGGTTTTGTTTATTCTGAATGTTTTTTAATCAGTTTTACATTGCACTAACACTAGCAAAAATTGAGTCCCCTCCGAATCTGAAGGGAGCCCTTTTTGATGATAATGATAATCGCAGCATTCTCCGTCCCTGGGGACTCGCGAGAATACGGGGAGTGAGTCCCCGGGACAAACAAAAACGCGGGGACTCCTCAAGTGGAGTCCTCGGGGAACGGCGAGAATACGCCTCTAGACCTTTAAGTTTATTCATCTTTGCTTTTTGTCTATTTTTCACGGTAAAAGTCCTACAAAACATTATTTTTCAATCATCAGCGAAACTACATTAGCGCTTGTCTCGTGATCTCTCAGTCTTAAGTCGTTTTTGCAGTGACCGTGGTATCTGGTACCGCGGTCAAAAGTCGGTTTTGCAGATACTGAGTATCTGTATAGTTACCGTGGTAGGCAACCGATATCATTCATCATCACCAAAACAGTTGAGCCTAGTTTTTTGTCAGATTGCCAGCAAAGAAGTCTGGCACTTCTGATGTGAGTAGATGTATGTATGTATAATCTTTATAACCCGTTACATTAAAACTGAACAAGAACGGAGTAAATGGAAGAAAAAGAAATAAAGAACAAAAGAGAGAAAAGACAATTAGCGATCAATGACAAAATGTATAGAGCACTGCAAATGAAGAAAAACACAAAGGGCGAGTTAATCAGTGGTCATCCGTTGGGCACAAAGCACTGGTAACCACGGGTGTGCGGCCGTTCCAAGAACTTTCTGAATTAGCTTATCTACAGCCTCGTTGGGTTAGGCTGAATTTGTAAGTAAGTATGTAAGTATTTCTTTCGGGATGACTTCTAAAAGAGCAAATTTGCCAATTATCGTTTTGCAAAGCAACTGTAGTACCAGATACGACGATAGACGCCTCGCCTGACGTCACCTATTGTTTGGACGTTTCTTGGGAACACTTCACCATCAGTTTCCCAGACCGACTTTCATCTCCTTTGTCGTGACTTGGGGACGGGCTGCTTGTTAATGGCGGAGTTGCAAATCCACTGGTAAACCTTCAGTTAATTTCGGCGTTCCGTTCTGCGTGTTCGGTCTCGCATGGAAAAGTCATAAAAGTAGGGTAAAGCCAGCATGAGTAGGCCGATGAAGGAATGCCGCAAGGTTGTTTTGAATATACGATGTAAACCTGCGCATACTTGAAATGAAAGCTATTCATGTCTGAAAGGATTTAGGATTTCAGTTCAGATCAGTTCAGTTTATTTTCAAAAATTCGCTCACGGACGAAGCCGAACATTGAATTTATTCCGTCATGTATAACTTAAAGGACCCTCTTGCTTATTCTGCCTTTATAATATACATAGCTCCCATATGGAATTATAAGCTTCTAAAATCCCGAGCTTCTCCATTGTTTCGTTTCGTAACTACGAATTTGTAGCGCTTTTTCGGCCTTGCCGAGTTTTCCCGTCACCCAAAGAAAAGTTTGCCGGAATCTTCATTGTTCGCTGACAACTCTCTCACACATAAGGATGTGATAATCTTCTGTTTATTACTTCTTTAATTTGCTCATGTTTCCCACTTTTTAACCAAGGCACGTTCAGTTTTCAAATCTTTTGCGCCCAGCCGCCGCGTCGGAGAGCAGGAAGGCTGGATATAATCGACAAGCGCTAACAAGAGAATCGCTAGTTTCAGCGTGGAAAGTATGGTATTTTCGAAAACCTTTTTTCTGATCCATTTTGTAGGGAAAATATCATTTCTAGTAAGAGTTGTGCTTTAATAATTAAAAACAACTATAACTAATGTTATTCATTTGGTCAACAGACATGTATCTCACAATAAAAATTTAAGTAAAACCTTTAATCATACGAAACATGTCAACTAATAAAACATCTATTAGTGTACATGTATTAGTGTACTACAATTCAGTAACAGCTACAATCAGGATTCTTTTGTCTTAAAAGTGGCCGTTAATGGTAAATTGTTTGTTTAATTTATATGTTTTTTGATGAAATTAAAAAAAAAATGTCTGTCTGTATAAGTAAAAATCATAATTTGGGCAAATTCACACCAAACTAAAAACTAGAAAATGTCAATTATTATTATATCTACAATTGAATAACAACACACACAGAAATACGATTAATTTATGGAGGTATTCCGGAATGCCTGTTAAAAATGTCAGTGAACGAGGGAATAAAACTTTTTTTGTATCGGTCATGGGAAGAAGCGTTACTAGCCAAAAGTTTGGGGGGGGGAGCCAAGGAGTTTACTGACTGGCTGGTAATTTTTACCGTCTGTTTTTGCAGAAAAAACAACTGTTTTTAAGAAAAAACGACAGTTTCAAAAAAATCGACTGATTTTCAGAAAAAAACGACTGTTTTGGCAAAGGGGGGCCCCCCTCCCCCCCCCCCCCCCCCCGGTCGTGACGCCCCTGGTCATGGGAACAGGGTACTGGCTGTGAATTTGGAACAGGCTGGGCAGCAGCTCGTGCCGGTAAATCCGGGATTTATATCCGGGATCCGGATTTGACTCTCTTCCGGAGCATCGCGTACTCACTGTTTATACTTGTGTTACTTCCAGGTGCCGTGCTGTTCATCATTGTAGGTTTTATCATTCGACGTTCGACCCCTAAAGAAGAAGAAGAACTAAGCATCCCAACTGCCAGTGAATTAGCCCCAGTGAAAACTACTGAATAAGTTCCTGAAAGCTTTAGCAAGAAACATATCATCAAGTATGAAATTCCATCGTGTGCATATTGCCAAAGAAACGTAGATCTCAGTGTTTCCTAGCATTTAAGTTCCTTCTTACAGTACTCTTGATGACTAACTGTTCTTGCCGATGCAAAATCGCCCTGTACCTAGCGGAAGAGCCGGAAGCGGTATCACGCTGCTCCCAAACATCGCCGTGATTGGTGAACACAGGATTGAGTTGTGAGTTTGAGTCGTTGGTGCTACGTTTTCTCGTTCTTCCCGAGGATCATTGGCGTTTTTTGGACTTAGTCGTATAGAGTATTTACCCTCAGTTCAGGTTAGATTAGGTTTCTTTTGTGAAGGGTCATCATATGTTGTCGTTCTTTCTTCCATTCAGTCAGAAGGGGTAATAAACGGCAAAAAAAAAATACTTTTCATCAGCATCCAGAAGTTCCACTCAGCTCACCGCTTTTGGGTGCTGGTGCACATCCAAGGATGACTCATAATTAGCCTAGGTCGTCCTAGGATGACCTGAGATGACTCATATTTACCCATCGTTTGTGCAAGTGTCACCTGTAGTAAAATTTAGAAACCTCCGTTTGCACGTTAATTTATCCTCCAGAGTACGATTTGTTGAAAAAATTGCCAACGACAATATTATTAAACCAGTGATCTATTTTTATCTTTTTATTTCGAGTAATTGTTCAGTAAAGGGTGTCTTTCAACCCCCTTGCGATAGTTACCATAAGCTAAGATCTAACTTCAGTTCCTGTACCCTTCCAAACAGGGGAAGACGGCCTTTTAGAAAATTTGGCCCCTAGAGCAGATTACAGGTTTTTAATCAAGGTTTTTCTTCGTTAAGTTGACAACTAGTTTTGCAGTTTTTGGGGGAGTAGGGTAATCAACCAGTTCGAAGCCAACCGCCTTTCTCACTTGCTGAGTGTGCTCCAAGTTCGATCTGTGATATTGCCTGCCGGTTTTTAATAAACTTCATTCCAACAATCGCAGGCCAAGTTCTTACCACAGTCCGTAGTTGCGTTTTTGCAGATACCATGGTATCTGATACCACGGTATCTGATACCACGGTCTAAAGTCGTTTTCGTAGATAACATGGTATCTGATACCACGACCAAAGGCGTTTTTACAGTTATCATGGTATCTGGACTGGCCAGTTATCGTGGTATCTGATATTCAGATACCACGGTCCGACCGTGGTAACTGATCGGGATATCTGAAAAGTCATCTCACTTTCATCAGATTTTGTCAAATTGGTGGGAAAGATGTTTGGCACTTATTGATGTAACTGGATATCCTTTTTTCTTTGAAAAAGGCAATTTCGGCAATAGTCCTTTTCCAGAGAAGCCGTGTATCAGACACCACGGTAACTGCAAAACTACTAATTGCAGATCCAGTTACCCTGGTATCTGCAAAAACGCAACCCGTGTACAGTTTTCTCGCCAAGAAGTAGGACCAGACAGTTGTGACTATACCGTTTTTTCATAACGTGTTTGGGGGGGGGGGGGCAGACTCCTTAGAATGTTGTCCGAGACGACGACGCCAATTCTTTAAATACCCCGAAGAACTCCTACCTGGGACATACAACAACGATTTTAAGGGAGTGTCTTGGATAATGTGAAAAATCTCAAAGAGAAACTAACTGAAAGCAACCTCTTTAAATACTACCCCGGAACGAACAGCCAAATTCGAAAGGTCAAAAACTTAATCTCCATCGTACTAAAATAGACCTTCAGATAAACAAGAGTCTCTCTTGTCATTGACAAATCAATGCTTTTGAGCGCTTAGCTTATCAGCTCCTACAAAATAAATGTTAAAGGTTATCAGAATAGGGCTAAGATACGACAGTCTGATTACCAATCATATTTTTACTTAATTAGGCTAGAAGAACCGACAGAAACGCGTTACTTCGTTACTTTGTTATCCACGATTCTTGAATTTTAGCTGACGTAATTTCTCTTCCGTAACTGTTGTACCTCTATACGGACATAGCTCTATGTTTGAAATGTTTAGCAACCACAGCGGCAGCCAATTGCCGTAATAACAAGTCATGGCGGATTTGCATTCTTCAAGCCAGGAAGATGAAAGTAACATGGGAAGTGAAAGTGACCAGGACATACAGAGGGCTATCTTCAGATGTGATTCTGCAATCTGGAATCGAACATTTCAAAATCTTCGCTTTGTTAGCCATTGAAACACACGCTTTTGCAGACATTCAAATTTTCCGCGACTCGCCGTAAAGTTATTTGTCGTGCAACCAGCGGAGATTCCAAACGTCACTACTAGAATACGCGACGTAAAAAACAAAAATCCCTTACATGATCAAAATAATTCAGTGTATTCAAATCAAACACATACAAATAAATTGGCTTTTCAGTTAAACTTTAAATATTCCTTCAGCCCAAGCTGACTGCCAATAATATTTGATAGTGTGAAATGGATACGTCAGCTGAATTTTATTACAGCTATATTTTGGTTGGCAAGGGTCCTCTTCAAGCTCAAAAACGCTCAGGTTCAGGTTCAGGTTCTTTTTAATAACAAACTAAATAACAAAATGTCCAGAGCCCGGCTGAGAAGACAAATTCGTAATGCACGGGATGGAAAGACTTCTTTAAATAAATACAACATTTATACTTCACTACATGCCGTTCATACAAATGGAAATATGCGTATTCCCCCGTCAGCACCCGGTTCCCAACGCCACCCGTTGACACGTCCAGCGAAACAAACAATAAAAAATAAAACTAAAGATAACAAGAACCGAGGGAAAGTGATTTCAGTCCAAGGAACGATCCTGGACTGAGTATTCACATCCCCCAGGTTCAGTATCTTCAAAACCAGATAAAATGGGAACAAACTTAACCTCCCAAAGGCAATCCGCACACTTATCACGAAACAAATTCTCAATATAACAACATAAATTTAAGTTTACGTTTGGTTGTTTGAATTGACTGTGAAATGTCCAAATTAGAAGTATAAATATTCCAATTCCGAAAAACTGAGTTTCGAAGCGAAAATTTCGATCTTTCAGTTATAATTCTTGGCTGATACAGTTTATTAAAATTTCTAGTTAGATGTCCGTGTTCAATAGTTTTAAGCGGGAAAAGGTTCGAGGAACAAAAAAACGAGGGAAGCAAACCACGGTCATACTTCAGTTTGAAGATGATAGATTCAACAGTCACAAAATGTCTTAAAGGAAGGATATTAAGAAAGCAATAAAGAGAATCTGTTGACGACTTCGCTGGATATAATTTAGGGGAAGGCAGGTAATTCTTAAGGACCCGCAACGCTTTGTTCTGTTGTCTTTGAAGTGGCGCAATATGAGAACTAAATGTGTTAAGGTATACAAGTGATGAGAACATTAAATGGGAATGAATAAGTGCATAATAAAGTGATCGCATTGCTTCAAGGGGAAGGGATGACCTGAGTCTGACTTCATACGCAAATTTGATATGTGAGGCTTCCATGATAGATTAGAGTCAAGGATGACTCTAAGGTATCGCATAACTGCTGCTCGTGAAATCTTTATTTTAAAATCACTTGACTCAATTAGTTGAAGCTCAGGAACAGCAGCGTTACATCGAGAGAAAACCACGAATTTTGTTTTATCAGGGTTAAGAGCTAGATTATTTGACTCAAGCCACAATAGAAGATGGTTGAAAGCTTCTTCCAATACAAGTTTCAAACTGTTCATATCTTTCCCTGATACAGTACATGCAGTGTCATCCGCAAATTGCAAGTTTAAACCAAATACTCTCATGGAATTATTCAGGTCGTTAACATAAATTAAAAAAAGTAAGGGACCAAGTATTGAGCCTTGCGGGACACCAGCGATATTAGATTGTCGAGTCATTTCGGATGAAACATCACCTCCATCAACATACTGAGAACGTTCCTTAATATAAGATGCTATTAGGGATTTTGCTGGCCCTCTTATACCGTAATGATCCAACTTATGCATTAAAATATCATGAGATATCGTATCAAAAGCTTTTTTAATGTCAAGAAAAATAGAAGCTGGAATTTCTCCCCGGTCAAGAATGTCATGGACATACTGTGTTAGTAACAGGACCGCATGATCGGTAGAATGACATTTGCGAAATCCGAACTGTAGCTGATTTATCATTTCAAAATGTTCTAAAAAACGCACTATTCTATTATACAGACAACGTTCAATTATTTTAGAAAAAGCCGACAGAATTGATATTGGCCGATAATGCGACGGATTTGTTTTCTCTCCTCCTTTGTAAAGAGCCAATATTCTTGAATCTTTTAATGACGAAGGAAACGTCCCGTTTTTAAATGCCAGGTTTATTATGTGACATAAAATGCGCGAGATTTGGGGGAAGATTTCTTTTAACAGAAATGTCGATGATCCATCAATACCCTCAGACTGACCATTTTTCAAAAGAGTAACTACATTATTTAATTCTTGTTCAGAAACCGGTGTTAAAAATATTGTCTTATCATGGGATGGTGGAAGGAATTTTCTAAAATCATTTTTATTTTGACGACTTGACCTCGATGAAGCAACGGACCTATTTTAGCAAAATGCCGGTTCAGGGCATCTGCTATTTTCTTCTTATCATTAAGAGGTATTTGGTTTTCAGGCATGTACATTTCATCTGGAAGACTTCTGGTCGCTCAGTTTGGAAATACGAACTTGTTCAGTATCCGCTGACGTATCCGTTTTGCACTATCAAATATAAAATAAATTAGAGAACGACCCTCGGCTTGGATTCATAGTTTCGCACTTACCAGCTATCTGGTTGTGACTCACAGGCTGTAGTCACATTGTGAGAAGTTCAAGCAAATTATCACTCCTCCTGTCATCCTTTTCCCACAAGTTCGTATTTCCAACTTGAGCGGTTTTGAGCCTGAAGAGGACCCTTGCCAATAAGGGCCGAAATATAGCTCTAATAAAATTCAGCTGACGTATCCGTTTTGCAATGTCAAATATAAAATAAACCCGATGAAAAATTTATCTCAAAATAGTAGTACGAAGGTGTACGAAACAGTAGCATGCAGTACTAACTGATGCTACTACATGCTTCTACTTCAGGGCTACCGTGTTACTGCATACTACTGCATGCTACTATTAGCAAGGCTGGACGCTACTACGGAAAGACAGGATGCTACTGGATACTACTACATAAGATTTGACCAGTCTGAGGCACATTAATGATAGTATTCTTTGCTATTACATAGTATTACATGCAACTTTTTCGTACAACTACCATACAAATACGCAGGCTCCAAATTTTTCATCGGGAATGTTGAGGACTAGTCGGAAGAGGAAGCCTTAAAACAGTAGAGAAATACTCTCGGCTTGGATTCATAGTTTCCCACCTACCAGCTATAATGGTTGTGACCTTACAGGCTGTAGTCACATTGTGAGAAGTTCAAGCAAATTATCACTCCTCCTGTCCCACAGGAGAATTTCTCCTGTTACTTCTATATAGTGTTCAAGGAAGGTCTTCCTCAAAAGCAACCAAACCCTTCATCGGAGACATCTGTGCCACAGGGTGGTTCACAAAACACCAAAATAACATATATTATATGAAAAAGTCAATTGGTTTCGGTTCAGGTTGGTTTCGTGCCACTAACTCTTCCGAGCATATTATTATATTATATACTACCCAACAGTTAGTGGTTCAAATCACTAAATCTCCGCTGCTTTAGTGGTTTGATCCAGGGGCGCCCCCCCCCCCCCCCCGATGTTGTCGACCAGTCTGTAAAAAATAACCGAGTCGGCGCGAAGCGCCGAAATTTTTCGTCAAAACAGTTGATAAAACAGTCGATTTTTCGGGAAATCAGTCGATTTTTCGTCAAAACAGTCGTTTTTTTCTGAAAATCAGTCGATTTTTTCGAAACTGTAGTTTTTTCCTTGAAAACAGTCATTTTTTCTGGAAAAACAGTAGGTAAAAACTACCAGCCAGTCGGTAAATTCCTTGGCCCCACCCCAAACATTTTGGCTAGTAACGCCTCTGGCTTGATCCACTAAAATTCCCAGGTGGAAGGAATTAGTGGTTCAAACTACTAATTTTTCCAGTTCAGAAAACGGCATTTTCCAGAAGTTAGTAGTTCGCGAATTAGTAAATTTCCCCAGTTCAAAAGGAAGGAATTAGTGGTTCAAACCACTAATTTTCTCGGTAGTATATATTCTTCCAATAGTTAGTGGTTCGCGAATTAGTGGTTCAAACCACTAATTTTCCCAGTTCAGAAAACGGCCTTTTCATATAAGGAAGGAATTAGCGATTCAAACCACTAATTTTCTCGGAAGTATATATACTTTCCAAAAGTTAGTGGTTTGCGAATCAGTGTTTCAAACCACTAACCCTTTCCCCAGTTCAAAAATCGGATTTTCCATATAAGGGAGGAAGTAGTGGCTCAAACCACTAATTTTCTCAGTAGTATATATACTTTCCAAAAGTTAGTGGTTCGCGAATCAGTGGTAAACAAATGTTGTCAAGTAAGAAGAGACTTTTATCATAATAAAAAGCCTAAAAAAATGTTGTCAAGTAAGAAGAGATTTTTATCATAATATTGAGAATCAACCCACTTGGTCAAGCAACGCTCAGAGCAATTATCTATGTAAAACAGTTTTACTCCAACCATTCAATTTGATAAATTTCAAAGATAATAAGTTAAACGTTTTGTAACTGAATGTCAAGTGGCAACACTGGCAACGCTTCCGCTTGTACTCACTCGTCAAAAACATGGAGTTATTTTTATTATTTATTTATCTTTTACCCACTATTAATATTATAACTTTTTTCGAACAGGTATGTATTGCATATCCTCCTATGACCCACGGTCAGTTATTTTACGATAATCTTCACACAGAAAGTTAGCGGTAGATATGAGAGGATGATATAAGTCATATCAGCCTCCAGAGAGGATGTTATAAGTCATATCAGCCTCCAGAGAGGATTTTATAAGTCATATCAGCCTCCGGAGAGGATGATATAAGTCAAATCAGCCTCCAGAGATGATTTATGTTCGAGAAAGTTATGACAGTTAACACACCTCCATCTCGGTTGATATCTGAATAACAACCTCGATGTCTGAAGTTAACCTTTAATAACAAGAGAAGAAAAGTAAGCAAAAATTTGTCCAAAAGAAAAGAAGCACGTCGACAGCGTAATTATACGTTTTCCATAATGTCCAACGGTCATCGTGACGTCATCAACTCGAGAAAACACAGAACTCGACAGTTCTGTTGCCAAGAACAAAGTCAACAGTCGCTCCCATGGAAACACAAGTCAACCGTTAACAAGACCAAAGGTTTCGATGGGATCCCAGCGAACTAATTTTCCGGCGTCAAAATATATTTCAGATTTGGATACAGCATGTCTCCTTACCCTCAGTCGACCCTCTAATACGCTTCAGGAACAAATTTTACCTTCCGCCAAATCACCAGTTATGGCCGGATTCCGGTCGAACTACTTGCCCGGTAAGAAACTGAAGCTGAAAAATGGATCCAACATGTCTCCTTACCCCTATATCGGCCCTTTAATCAGCTTCAGGAACAACTTTTACCTTCCTCTAAATTTCCGCATTCCGGGCGAATTAATTGTCCGGCGTCAAAATAAATTTCAGATTTGGATTCAGCGTGTCTACTTACCCCTTTATCGACCCTCGAATAAGCTTCAGGAACAACTTATATGTTCAGCAAGTTAGTGGTACGAACCACCAATCCCTTTATGTGAAACAGCAGATTTGCTCGAAGAGTTAGTGGTACGAACCACTAACTTTTGGTGCGAACTGCGAAAATTAGTGGTTTGAACCACCGATTCCCCCCTTATATCGAAATCCGATTTTGTAATTTGGGAAGTTAGTGGTTTGAACCGCGAACTACTAACTTTTACTACTAAGAAAATTAGTGGTTTGGACCACTAATTCCTCCCTTATATGAAAAATTCGATTTTTGAAGTCGGGAAATTCCTTCCTTAATTGGAAAATACGATTTTTGAACTGGGGAAATTAGTGGTTTGAACGACTAATTCGCGAACCACTAACTTTTGGAAAGAATACATACTACCAGAAAATTAGTGGTTTGAACCACTAATTCCTTCCTTTATACGAAAAGGCCGTTTTCTGAACTGGGAAAATTAGTGGTTTGAACCACTAATTCGCGAACCACTTACTTTTGGAAAGTATATATACTCTGAACCACCAAATGACTTTTCATGTAATAGATGTTATTTTGGTGTTTCGTACCATAGCCGTGTTGCTCTCGCAACACAATTACAAAATCAAAAATAAAGTGGATCCAGACTTATTCCATCACCTGAATGTTTTATCGAACAAATCCGATTTGGAAGCATTCCTCATGTTCTCGCAGGGGCGGTTCAAAGGGGGGGAGGGGTGACTCCCCCCCCCCCCATGCTCCAGAGAATCTACTCTCAGTCCTGTGTTTCGAGCTTCTCTGTATGACAGTCGTATGTTCTGAACTTTTCAGACTGACGTACAGGCAGTTACCAAACGTGAATTTCACCCACAAATCAGAGTTTTCGTCGTATGGCTACGAAGAAACTTCTATTCGAATGTTTTCAGATTCACAGTTGTGTTCAGGAGTTTTCCAGAATGAAAGTCGTATGTTTGAGCTTGCCAGAATGACATCAATCGCAAATTTCGCCTGAAAAGACCCGTTTCTTGTCGTACTAGGGATAGATCTTGTCGTAGGGATTGTTTAGTCGTAAATTAGAGCCAGTCGTAAGTTTGACCTTGCCAGATAAAGGCAGACAAAGTAGTTAGCTAATCGTGAACTTCGCCTTCAAATGACCTGTTTCTGGTCGTATTGTTCCATAGAGATTTTAGTAGTATGTTTGAAGCTTGTCAGATTCGCAGTTATGTGTTCTGAGTTTGTCAGAATCACAGTCGTATGGAACTTGCCAGAATGACATCAACCGCGAATTTTCTCTGAAAATGTACCGTTTCTTGTCGTATTTTACGAAGTGATTTTCTAGTCGTAAATTAGAGACAGGTAAGTTTTGAGCTTGCCATAATGAGGCAGTTAGGTGAATTTCGACAGCAAATGACCTATTTCTGGTCGTACGGTTGTATAGAGATTTTTTATAAGTTATTACGTTACGAAATATTATCCTGTGTTTTGAGCTTGTTAGAACGACAATCGTATGTTTCGAACATGTCAGAGTAACATAAATGCCATTACCAAATAGTGCTTTTCACTCTGTGGCGCTGATAACAGGCTGCTTTTCGAAAACTCCGCCTGCGGCGCGACGTTTCAACATTATCCTATCTGGTTTTCTGCAAAAATCTCCTTATCTTAAAGGACCCCTCTTGCTTATTCTGCCTTTTATAATATACTTAGCTCCCATATGGAATTAAAAGCTTCTATAATCCCCACCTTCCTCCATTGTTTTGTTTCGTAACTACGAATTTTTAGCGCTTTTTCGGACTTGCCGAGTTTTCCTGTCACCCAACGAAAAGTTTGCCGGAATCGTCATTGTCCGCTGATAACTCTTTCACACATAAGGATGTGATAATCTTCTGTTTATGACTTGTTTTATTTGCTTAGTTTTCCCACTTTTTCCTTCCTTCCTTCAAAATATGGCGTTGGGTTCCGCCGTTCTGCAGCTCCCTTTCCGCCTTCCTGTTGCTTCGATTGGTTTACCGCTTTCGCACTAAATGGCTTCAATTGGTCGGAGAATCTTGATCATTTCACTGTAGATGATTCTTTCTTGGGCTTTGGACAACGGAGTCGTTCTTATGCTTTCGAAGCTGTGATGGATCCTGTTTCTCTCGCAGAAAAGGATGATGTTGTCTCTTCCACTGGAGTTCTTGGGGCATTCAAACAGCAGGTGTTGGGGAGTTTCGTCTTGGGAGTTGCAGAGTCTACAGCTGGGGGGGGGGGGGGTGAAGTCCCCATTCAAACAGAGTCTTGTTCATTAGGGTAGCGGCCGATTTCAGCCTGAAGTAAAGGGATATCGATTGTCTGTCCTTAAACGGTGCCTGGATTGTTCTTGTTGTTCGAACGGGTAGTCTCCTTCGAAGTATGTCTCTGATGGTAGTTAGCTGCACTGACCCTTGCGCGTTTCCGTCGATGGTTTTCCCTGCCAGTTTGTCCACGACTTCGTTTTGGGCAATTCCTTAGTGGCTTGGTATATGATGAAAAGTGCATTTTGTGCCGTCTTCTTGAAGCAGAAGTAAATTGTCGCGAAGCTTCTCCAGGTCAGTGTCTTCACACCTTCTGTGGATCTGTTTTATTAAATGAAGGGATGATTTTGAATCCGTGAGAAAGATCACTTGTTTTGAATCCGGTGGCACGACAAGTACATCCAGTGCTGTATTAATGGCCGCTAGTTCCGCAGTTTTAACCAAGGCACGTTCAGTTTTCAAATCTTTTGCGCCAGCCGCCGTGTCGGAGCGCAGCAAGGCTGGATATAATCGACAAGCGCTAACAAGAGAACCGCTAGCTTCAGGTGGAAAGTAATGGTATTTTCGAAAACTTTTTTTCTGATCCATTTTATAGGGAAAATATCATTTCTAGTAAGAGTTGTGCTTTAAAAAGAAACAGGTGTATTTTTTTTTTAAATGGCTCTGTTCCCTGTCATACAGGCTGTGTGAGCACTGTATGACGGGCCTGATGATTGCACTATTTTTATTTCTAGTCTAAATTCAAAGTGGAAGCACTACCACGGACCAACTTCCGGGAAAATATCCCACTCTGATTGCGAGTTATTGGGGCACGGACAGATGTGTGATATAGTATCGCAAAACTTTACCTCCGCCGTCTTTCATAGTCGCCTACTTGCTATCTGGTTGAATGGCCCGTAATTTAGGTGAGATGTTAGGCCTAAGATTTCAGCCACCTTAAAAGGCAGAAAGGCCAGAGAAAGGTCGGATTACAAAAAAAACGCCTGCGGCGCTAAGTTTAAATTTGTCTTGAGTATACGGTAAAAGCTGCTGCTTGGGATCCGAGCCACGTTAAAAGCAAGAGTTTGTGTTGGAATGGGAAGTAGCCGAATATTGCCAAATAAAGTCCGATTTAACAAATTTTACCTGCGGCTCTTTCGTAGTCCTACCCTATTTCTATTTAGTTGAAATGTGTTCTAAGCTTGAGATTTGGGGTCTAAGCTGTATTAAAAGGTAAAAGTTGTAAAGGAGTAGTTGAATTTTGCTTGGATTGAAAAAATTTCACCTGCGGCGCCCATTTTAGTTTTTCTTGAGTAGATATGTCAGAAACTGGTACCGAGGCTTGTCTTCTCTCCAAAGAAATTTGATATGAGCGGCATCGTCTAATTCCTGTTACTTATTTGTTTGCTACGCTGGCATTTTCCGTAACGTTTTACAACCTATAACGTTAAAATTTCTAGAGCCTGCTGGTGCTGTGTTTTTAACCAGTCGTATATTTTGAAGTCCTCAACCCCCCCCCCCCCCCCATGCCCAAGCCCTTCGAACCGCCCCTGGTTCTCGTTGTTTTCCGTCCGTGGAATCTTCGTGTCGTGCGAGTATACGCCTCTAGATGCCTCTGCGCAAAGATCGTGTCACTTGGAAGAAGCAGATTAATTAATATTAGAAAATAAATTTGTTTGTTTGTTTGTTGATCAGAAGCAAATTTTTATTTATTCTGTCTTCCACCGTAGCAGATGTCATCCAGACAGGACTTCCAGTAAGTAAATATATGGATGGGTAGTCTAGAATTTGTATTTTGACCTTATTAGCCATGTATCAGAGCTTAGAGACAAAAAATATTCCCACTTGACTGTCTAGTGCTTGACTGTAGTACTGTAATCAACTGCACTGCTGGCTGTAGCCTAGGCTAGAGCAAACAAATTCCCGTTTGACCTGCATTGTGTTGAATAGATTTGGATGAGACCAGAAAGATAAAATTAAGGACCTTATTGCAGCTTTCTTTTGCTTTCTCAATCAATCAATCAATAATTTTAATTTTATTAACCTATATAAAAATGACACAGAACCTGCCAACATGGAGTAGGATACTGGTAGGATATGAAAATAAAAAGAAGAAGAAAAGAAAAAGATCTGACTAAACTGAACGAAACGGATATGTAAATCCCAGCTGAGGAGCATTTATTTTTCTTTCAGTTCACTACTTATAAAATATATAAAAACGCAATATAATCGCAATGGCAGCTGTCTAGAGAAGATTCAAACTCAGCTTGGCAAAAGGCAACCTGAAGGCAACAGCCACAAAGGGATCAGTAATGCCGTAAAGTTGTGTAACTTAGAGGTTACGAGACCATGGGGGAAGGCCGAGTAGGATGACATGAAGAATGATATCAGGAATGGTTAACATGGAATTTGGAATAAATCTGATCCAAGCACCTATGTGAGGATACATACAGGATGAATCAAATATTTTGATCAAAAGCTTACTAAAACAAGCTCAATCCTCGACTCTCTCTATTTTCCTACTTAGCTCTGATGCCCACAGTTTTCTCCAGAATGGGAAAAAGAAACCTATTGGCTGGTGTACTGTAAGCAAGGTTAGAGACCAGTCAACCACAGACCCCTGATTTTTGGATACCCTATGCCTAACGCTGGATACACTATGCCAGGTGCTGGATACTGTAACCCAGTAAAATACTGATGATTTGAGTGGAGCTAAAAAATCAACCAATCAGAACTCCTTTATATTGTGGTAGGTCAGGGTTAGGTTACCAACAGGTATCCAGCATTTGGCATAGGGTATCCAGCGTTAGGCATAGGCTATGCCAAATGCTAGATATACCCAGCGTTTGGCATAGGGTGCAGGGGCGTCATGACTGGGGGGGGAAGGGGTTAGTAGTTAGAAGATTTCTCTTCAAAACAGTCGATTTTTCTGAAAGTCAGTAGATTTTTTTCAAAACTGTCGTTTTTTTGTTGTTTAAAACAGACCTTTTTTTTTGCAAAAACAGTCAGTTAAAATTACCAGCCAGACGGTAAAAGCTTCCCCCCCCCCAAAACATTTTGGCTAGTAACGCCTCTGATAGGGTGTCCAAAAATCAGGGATTTGTGGTATATTAGAGACCGGATGAAAAAAAACTGATTCGTCAGTTAGCAAGCCAGTTCTTCAGGAACTCAAGTCTCGAGTTCCAGTTCAGTTCAAGTTGTGGCGGAGCCTCACTGAGGCCCTCAGTTCAACCAACTTAATAGTGCAGTGTTGTATCCTGAATCAGTGCAAGTAATAAATAACCTGTTTAAGTCATTGACCTAAAACTTGACCTAAAACTGAGTATCGCCTTTAAACAGACCCGGTGCATTAAAATCCCAAAACCAGATGCCAATATTGTGCTCACACGCTTAACATGCCACTCACACGTTTTTACATCATACCTATAATAAAAACACACAGTAAGCAGTAGCACTTGCAAACAGGCATGTACAGTACATTAATACTAAGCAGGTAGTGCTACAGTTAATTTCAATGGTCTGGACCAAATCTCAGCCGATTAACAGATAGCCTACTCAATATGAAGGCATAAGAAAGTTGGGAAAGTCAAGTAAATATACACTGCTGACTATGCATTTGGATCTATTTATACTATTTATATAGTGCCAGTCAGCAAGGCATCATACGCATTACATTTATAACCGTTCTAGGGAAATCAGTTGGGTTTGGAAATGGAAAATACGAAGTTCTTGTGTAACTAGATGTGACTTAATGGTCCTTGGATGGTCAGCTGAGATTTAGATGACATCATTTTAATTGCACTTCCTGTCTTCGCCCATTTCTCAAAGTCTCTGGTCATACTCCTACATAAGAGTGCTGTCCCTATAAAAGGAGGGAATAATGCTTTACAGGAATTTTTCTTGCAGCTTGCTTCCAAAAGTTGTCAATGGAGGAATAGCTGGGATTGTTGGAGTGTCATGTGTATTTCCGATCGATCTGGTTAAGACTCGTCTACAGAACCAGCAAATTGGGAAAAATGGCGAAAAACTTTATTCATCGATGTAAGAATATTTGATTTGTGCATGTGTTGTAAGTCATATGCTCTGTTAACTAGTCCACTAGCATAAGATAAACTAGATAGGTAGGAGTACAGGCCATCTGGATACATTAGAGGTATGCTTCTTTGAATGTCAACTTTGAACAGTGCAGTGTTAGGCTAATTGATAAAACGAAGACCAAAAATGCACACTGAGCTGTTCTTAGAAAGAAGCCCTAAATTAGCTACTTGGGCTGACTGGTAGTTGACTTACCTCTAATGTATCTGATTTTTTTTTTTTATTGAATGAAGACTGAGATATTGGGATAGTTTGACAAATAATTTGGGGAAATCTTCTTAATTAAGAAGCTCTTAAAAAACACATAATTAGTTTGTTGGCAGAAGTACAGATTCCACTATTCAATGTATTGCTTTAGAGTCAAGTTGTAAAGTCCTCACTCCGTTGATTTGATTTTTTTTCATAGGAGAATTCTAGTAGCACAAGACTTAGATACATACTACAGCACCAGATAAGTGCCTTGCTGCCCCCCCTCCCCCTCCCCTCTAAATGTGACCCTCTCCCCTGCAGTTTCCATTGGGAAGAATGTAAATTTTGGTGCAGGATAAAAAATAGGTTGAAGGCTGGCAACTTACAACTTTCCCAATTTCAGTACCTATATTCGTTTTGACAACCGAAGAATGCCATGCACAACCCAACCCCTGCCTTAGCTTTATCCCACATCTAAGTATGTGCTTAGTCTTATACCCAATTTGCTTGTACAACTGGTATTTATTATTTGATTTGTGTAATATGCTTGTTTAAACTGCTCCACGATTAAACAAAGCCTAATAGAGCACAGTATACACTCCATCCAGATTTGACCTTCCTGACTTTGCCAGGCAGGGCCTGATAAACTTGTGTTTTTTTTTGTGTTTGTTTTTATAGCTGTTCAGATTGTGTTGCGAGTTGTGTATTAAATAACCAGTCCTCAGTGCTCTTTTGAGTGTGTTCCACCCTACTTACCCTTGCTACTACGCATGACGTCACGAATTCTGGCATTTTGCCGCCAAGGCTGGAACAGTTTTCTATTTTCCATCAGAATATCATGCCACGGGCGAATCCTACCAATCACGTTACAGAGATGCGTAGTACAATAGTAGACAATAGGTCGAAAGCGGTCTATCAGTTCACATACTTGAGGTCATCATCTGCTCTATTGGACCTCTTGATATCCAAATCGCCTCCAGATCAGCGACAGCCAATCAGAGGCGTCACTAGCCAAAATGTTTGGGGGGGAGGGGGGACGAGAAATTTACCGACTGGCTGGTAATTTTTACCGACTGTTTCTGCAGAAAAAACGAAACCTATAAAACTTTCGACCTATTATCTACTATTGTACTACGCTCCCGTGCATGGTAAGCAAATAGTTACAATTAGTTACTATTTCGAGAAGGTTGGAACGGTCAGCGTAGTAACTTTTGACGAGATTGGAACGAAAATAGTAACTAATAGTTACGATTGTTAGAAGGGTGGAACGCGCTCTTTCATTCCGTTTTTTTTTAAACAGTTACAGTTTTTCAAGACTCAATCCTTTGCTTTTAGGGTGGATTGCTTCCGGAAAACTTTGCGAGCTGAAGGTTTTTTTGGCATGTACAGAGGTAAGATCCTATGTGTGATGTGTATTTGAGGGAGAGATACAACTAAAGTACTGTAACTCACTGCCTAACCCGCCGTCTACTTAGGTATTCTGCAGCTTAAAGTAGGTGGCGGGACTGGTGAGCCAACCCTAATCAGATTTTTTTTCAGGCCAAGAGGATGAATCTAAGGGAGGAGGACCAAGTGTTAATAAGGCAATTTTTTTATTTATTTCATTTCAGTATTTAAAGTAGTTAGCGATTCTGTTTCGGACTGGAGCCAGTTCCCCCCTTAAGATAGGACTGAGCACAGGCTGAAGTTACGACGATTGCTTTATGATATTTTCTTGTTGCCACGGAGTCCGAGTGGAAAGCTTCCCCTTTTGTGCACGTAAGAAAAATATGCATTGACCTGGTTGTGTGGGCGGTGCAGAGTTTAAACCCAAGGCTTCGAGTTGGGATTCAAGGTAACAAAGGTCGCTCCGAAGCCAGTGCTTTTAGCAATCGAGCCAGGGTTAATTTGTCTGTGAAACCACCTCTTTTCTTGCAGTTGCTTCTGTAAACTACTTCCGCGCTAGATCTGTGTTAATTTTAATCGGGCGAGTCAAGCCCCTGGGTTATTGGGTGTAAGAACATTTGCTTGGTGATTTAGGCCTGATTTCACCTTTAGAGCTTACTTTCATCTGTATCCGTGACACGGTCTCAGGGTCTTTTCTTTTCTAGGCTCAGCCGTGAATATCGTCCTAGTCACACCGGAAAAAGCGATCAAATTGGCAGCCAATGATTTCTTCCGACACCATCTCACGGGACCTAATGGGTATGTACATGTTGGTGAATGCACGGAATGAAATTCGCGTTTGTGAACATCCACTGTTTCTATCAATCAGCCAACTCCATAGCTCCAGGCTGATATCCCGATGAAAATTTTTTAGCCTGCGTGTATGATAGTTGTGCGAAAAAGTTGCATGTATTGATATGTGACTATCATTTCATGTGCCTCGGACTGGGTCAATCTTATGCAGAAGTATCCAGTAGTATCTTGTCTTGCTAAGGTAGCATCCAGTCTTGCTGATAGTAGCATGCACTAGAATGCAGTAACACGGTAGTCTCGACATAGAAGCATGTAGTAGCATCAGTTCGTACTGCATGCTACTTTTTCGCACAGCTTCATACTACTATTTTGAGATACATTTTTCATCGGGATTTGACTGCACAAAACAATAAAAGACAGCTCACATCCATGCTAACGATATTTCGGCCCTTCTAAGCAAGGGTCCTATTCAGGCTCATGCTAGAGAGACTAACCGGCGATTGCTAGAATAAATCTCACCTGACTTTCCCGTTTAGCGCACTTATTTGTGTTTCTCAGTCAGCTTGGGGTGTAGGAATACTTTAAGAACACTTCGCAATTGTTTACAGTTTAAGCTCCAGTATTCCAAAATACTGTGAATACTAGGCTCCTTTTTCTAACAAATTACCTTACCCACGACTTTCACTGTTTTAAGCTGATTTCACATTGACGTGTGGAGCCTTTCACACTAAGGTACGCGACGTGCTTGCGTCGGCCGCAACGCAGAGCTTACGCAGACAAATAAAACGCAACGCAAGAATAGAACCAAGTTCTATTCGTGCGTTGCGTCGACACGTACGCATCAGATTTGTCAGTAGAAAATAGAAGTTTTGAAGAAAAACAAAAAACAAACATGCTGATGACGAAGAAAAACTTGCTACTAGTGAAAGAAATTACAATTCAGCAGAAAAAAAACGAGAAAGGAAAATGTAAATGAGCATCCAGCGCGAAAGCTGCGCAACCTGTACGCAACGCAAGATAAACGCATACGCAACGCATCGCGACGTCGCGTCAATGTGAAAGCGGCTTTAAGCCTTCCTCCAGGCCCGCCGACTTCTACAAAAAACATGGACGAATCTAGTTTTTTTTCTATTTTTTTTTTTTTTCTAGAATCTAGTTTTTTTCGTTTTCAAATGTAAATTTTCTACTTTTTCTGACGAGTGGGATTGTCGCTAACAGTTTTCGGGAGCATGATACGCATGGAATAGCCAAACACGACAAGTATCGAAATGAGGGAGGTGTCGTTAGGAGGATTAAAATAATCTTACCGTCATTAGGAGGATTTAAAAAAAACGGTTAGAACGATTACCCCAGTAGGTTGCATTGACATTAAGCAAAACAAAATCTATTTAGTTTCCTTCCTCACACATTTTTCACTTTTTCTCCAATTTTTACAGTTGCCATTAGAGTGGATTGATTGATCAAAAAATCGACTGAAATGTATATTTGATATTTGGCGAAAAATCGGACTGAACATGGTGTCATCGAACTCAGGCCTTAGACCTGGAACGTCTGGAATCTTGGGCCTTTTCTTACTGGTTCGAGCAGCGCTTTATTTCGATAACACCTTGGTTTTGTCGGCTAACACTACTAACCAGAGGCGTCACTAGCCAAAAATGTTTGGGGGGGACGAGGTGTTTACCGACTGGCTGGTAATTTTACCGACTGTTTCTAGAAAATACGACTGTTTTCAACAACAAAAAATGACATATTTGAAAAAAATCGACTGATTTTCAGAAAAACCGACTATTTTGACGAAAAATCCGACCAATTTTCAGAAAAAACGACTGTTTTCATGAAAAAAATCAACTGTTTTGACGAAAAATCGCGGCGCTTCGCGCCGACTCGGTTATTTTTTACCGACTGGCCGACAGCATTGGGGGGGGGGGGGCGTCCCCCCCTCCCCCCCAGACGTGACGCCCCTGCTACTAACACAACCCTAGAACCATGGTTTGTGTCGCGCACCACCCAGTTTCGTCCACGCTCTTGGCCGAAGGAAATTTAAATTTTATAAATATAATAAATTTTATAAGTATAAATATAAGTAAGACCAAGATATTGCTAATTTTTCACGCGGCAGTGACGATCCCTTGGTCTGGAATCTAGTCGGGGTTCGGGTGTCTGCTTTAACCATTCTTCGGGTACCCTTTCGCGGCAGGGTATGAATCGGGTATTCTTGCTTCCGCCAATAATTCAAGCGGTTTAGCTAGTGGCTAATAACAAGAAAAAATAAGGGAAGAATTGAGAAGACTTGAATCATGGGACGCCGTTTTTTTCCCGATTCTCAAGTACCGGGGTGGAGCCTATTCGGCGCCTGTCCTGACCACAGAGTAATCGATGATCGCCGTTCTTCGCGTCAAGAAAGTGCCTTATTTATTCTTGCTTATACTCGGGTCCGATAGTCGGCCGTTGATGAAGAAGATGGTCGACCTAAAAGCCGACTTGTCGTTCAGTAGATAAAGAGCTAATTTTACTGTTATTAATTTCAACGCTACAACAACCGTGGTGGCTAAAATACGCAATCGAATCGTTAGTGGGCCTGCATTGCGACTGGTGATCCTCTCTTAGGTGGTGGTAGAAGCTTATTCCTCGTCTTCTCCCTTGTCCGCCTCTCTGTCAACTTCGTCGCCTCCCTCTGCGACGACATCCGACTGATCGTGGATCACTTCACTATTGACAGCCTCGTCCTCGATGGCAGAGTCATCTGTTAGGTTAAGGAAGTATTGGATTCCAATGTTGACCTTTGCGAGAGGGGTTGACGTCTCAATGTCCCCCTTCTCTGATGCGTAATGATACGCATCAGCAGCGCGCTGTGAAATGTCGGAATAGTGTTTCTTGATAGCTTTTGCGGCCTGGTTCTTCAATGCAATCGCCTTCCTGTTTTTTTCGATGTAGACGAGGTATGCGAAGTAGGTAGCGGCAGCAGTGGCAACACACACGGAGATGTTCATGCTTGAAGTTGTTGGTCTTGAGTGGCTTCTTGACAGATTTGAGTCGTAGCACGTTGTCGCAAATGATAGTAGTCTTCTTCGGCTTCGACCTTGGAGAGCGTGTGGTACTTGTTCGCTAACTGTCAGTAGGTATAAACGGTTTGTATCTGCCAACGGTCTATGCTTGAATCTGCTACTTACGGCTATTTTAAGGTGTCGCAAACAGCTTTACGCAAAAAGTGTTCTTATTTTATATTTTTCATTATGAAACTACACTTCGTTTTTTGTGATACCAAAGGTATCCTCTAATAGTAGGAATACTTTTGCGTCTTCAGAAAAATATATATAGTTATTGATAAAATGACCAGCGGTGATATAAGTTGTATTGGTTGGATTAGTTCTTTGGAAAATTCGAAAGTGTGACCGTTATACACCGATTCAGCGGTTTATTATCAACATAGGTAAATGAAAGCTACCGTACGAGTACCTTACTTGTGATATGAAACGTGAAAATTTGTCCCATTATTGCGGTAAAAAATGCAAAATACTGAGCTTCTTACTAATGATGTACTGGAATGAAACTTGACTCGGTACAACTAAAAACTTATTTCTGGCGTAGGCATATCAGTTTCCTTAAGATTCTTGGCCATGTTTCTGTGGCCTCTCCAAGCCTCGCACCAAACCAAGAAAGTTCGAAGCCTGGCTTGATTTATTGTTATTGTAACAACATGTTACGAGATAGTGAGCATGAAGCGAACTAAAGGCAGAGCAAAATAACACAAGGAAGTAGCGCCAAGACCTATTTTATTTATTTATTTTTTCCCCTCAGAACTGAGGAGTACAAAATATAATGTATAAAACAGAACTACGCCTAAACCATATGGTCCATTCAATGACATATAAATACTATAAAAAATACATATGATTTCGACAACTAAATTACACTTACTTACGTACTATATTATCCACTTGTTAAAAAATGGGTACAGTTTGTGGGTTTGGAGGGCTACCAAAGCTCTTTTAAAGAAGTTGGTCTTCTTTTTATTCAGAATTAAAACTGGGTCTTTTACTTCAAAATCAGAAACCAACTGCGAATTACTGAAACAAATGGGAAGCCAAGGAGAAATTTGGAAAATTTGAAATGTGATAGTTTAATAGCAAAGATGTCGCAAATTCGAAAATTTCTACGATTGTTGCAACAAAAAGAACATGAGGTAAAGTAACGGCGGTGAACAATGACACGAGGATGTCTTTCCTGTATCGCCCACGAAAACGAATTAAGAAGCCAAATGCCTCTCCATGCATCGGAAACGGGCCTTACTCGTAGCGCTGCCCACTCGCTCGCGACCTTCACAGCGAGAAAAACTTTCGGGTATAGAAAATTCTGTTACAGCTGAGATGTGTAGCGTGTCCGAAAGCTCGGAAACGAACGAAAATGCTGAATTAATTCAGCATTTTATGCAGTTTCGGACTTAAATTTTCGCTCAGTTAATGCAGCATTAATTCAGCATAAAATTCATCTAAAAATTCAGCGAAGATGCTAAATTTTACGCTGAATTTTCAAGAAGAAACTGGGGAGCTGGCGATTAAGGCTAAATTTCGGAATTAGAAGTGTCAGAGAAGAAATAAAGAACGTGTCCGAAAGCTTTTAGTGCTGTAAATGCTGCATTTAATGCTGCATATAAGGTAAGAGCTTTCGGACGAAAATAAAAATAAAAATGCAGCATTAAATGCAGCATTTACAGTCCTGAAAGCTTTCGGACACGTCTGTGGTCTGCACATCGAAGAAACAGGGGATGTTGTATATTTTTTGTTGCGTCCGGAGCAGAGGCGTTCCCGATGAAAAATTTATCTCAAAATAGTAGTACGAAGTTGTACGAAAAAGTAGCATGCAGCACTAACTGATGCTACTACATGCTTCTACTTCAAGGCTACCGTGTTACTGCATACTACTGTATGCTACTATTAGCAAGACAGGATGCTACTATGGCAAGACAGGGTGCTACTGGATACTACTACTTAAGATTGGACCAGTCTGAGGCACATTAAATGATAGTATTCTTTGTGTATTACATGCAACTTTTTCGCACAACTACCATATAACTACACAGGCTACAAACTTTTCATCAGGTTACTAGCCAAAATGTTTTTTTTTTTTTTTTTGGGGGGGGGGGGGGTAATGTATTTACCGAGTGACTGTCATTGGTATCGACTGTTTTGGCAGATTTTTTTTTCTGCTTTCCTATTTTTTGTGTTTCCTTCGTTTGTGTTTTATTTTCTTCTAATCATAGTTTAGCTAGGCCTACACAAGTTTCTTCTCCTTCTAGGCAAGTAAAGCAAGTTGCCCAGTGCTGTATTATTTCTAGTATATAAGTAAATACTTGAGTACTTAAAAAACGATCACTGAAGAAACGACAGTTCTGAGGAAAAATCGACTACTTTTCAGAAAAACCTACTGTTTTTACGGAAAAACCTGCTGTTTTGATGAAAAATCGGCTGATTTTCAGATAAACCGACTGTTTTCTTGAAAATATCAACTGTTATTACGAAACTGCGGCACATCGCGCCGAATCGGTTATTTTTTACCGACTGGCCGACAAAATTTGGGGGGGGGGGCCCCCTTCTCCCCCATACGTGACGCGCCTGGACTCTGGAGTATGAGTTATCGGAGCCAGCGCTGATGCATGACTGATTGAGTTCCAGTAGGGATGTTATCTATCGCCAGTGGTGCTAGTTTCGCTGCTATTCGAGGGCGTGTCGCTTTTTTCAACCCTTGACGCTACTGCCTATGGTTATTTTGCTCTCCAACATTTCCTGAGACTGACATCAAAAGAGTCGACTTACAACTGTTACATATAAGATTTTATTATTACGATAACATGTTGTAGGGTTGAAGTGCAAACCCATTCACTCCATGTATATCATTTATCATTTTGTTGTTACTATTAATTGCAAAAACCAGGCGTAAGCCTCGATAGAATTGTTCGAAATATCAGTATATGAATGTTGGAAAGGTACCTTTTTTAATAGTTGGATGATGGGCTGGCTTCAAGTCTAATTAAAAAATACTCCATTCGACCAAGAACAAATAATCAGATAGAACTTATGTCTTTAGTCGCATGCAGCGACTATGAAAACCCCGACAAAATTGAGCGGACCTAGAGGTATATCCTCTAGCTCTGAGCTGATGTTGATACCCGTATACTCACCTTCCCTCTTCACCGTTGCTAATCGCACAAGAAATATTGAAGGAGGCTAGCAGGAGGCGTACTCCGCGCGCCGACCCGCTCTGGAGCGCGTCCATAGAACCAATCAGCTTTGACTGCTAGGTTTCCTCTCGTTTTGCTCGTTTGCGTCGGGAGTCGGCCGTATCTTACTCGACTCAGCATGTATGTATGACCGAGATAGGGAGACAGCAGTTCTATGTAGAATTTGTTCTTGATTCGACTTTAAGGATTCTTCCTGTCTGGGTAGTGCCCGAAATCTCTGGACAACCCTAATGAATTGATCTTTACTTTTAGGTTGTCGCTTGGACGAGAGATGACAGCCGGAGCGGCAGCAGGATTTTGCCAAGTCATTATCACAACGCCCATGGAGCTGCTTAAAATTCAGCTGCAGGATGCAGGACGTTTAGCTGCACAAGCCCGCACAAGTAAGCCGAGTCCACTGCACATGACAGGTTACCGCTCCAGTTAATACTTTGACATGTATAAGTGCGGTTACACCCCCCATAATAAACTCGATTGATTGAAAAAAAAGAGCATAATTCAATAGCTAGTAAGAATATTCCGCATATAAAAAATGACTCAAAACGGACAATTCAGCTAGGAAAAGGGGTGGGGGGGGGTCGTCGTTACGGTGTTTTATCTCCTCTCAGTTGCTGGCCCCTTAAATAACGGGGAAGGGACACCACGGTCTGAAGTCGTTTTTGCAGTTAGCGTGGTATCTGATACCACGGTCAAAAGGTGTTTTTACAGATATCGTGGTATCTGGCGAGTCACCGTGGTACCTGATATTCAGATACCACGGTCGGACCGTGATAACTAATCGTGGTATCTGAAAGTTCATCTCAAAGAGTCTAGTTTCCTGTCGAATTGGTGGGAAAAAAGTTATGTCACTCTAAATGCAAGTGGATATCAGTAAATTTTGTTTGATGATTTCTAAAAGCGCAAATCCGGCAATTGTCGTTTTTAGATAGATATATATAATGTTCAGCTTTCGCCATAAACATACACTACAGAAAGAAAGCAGAGCAACCTCATATCAGATACCATGGTAACGGCAAAAACGACTAATTGCAGATCCAGTTACCGTGGTAACAGATAACATGGTATCTCCAAAAACGCAACTACTGACGCGTTACGATTTCAGACGGAAGAGCGTTATAACAGCAATGAAAGGGCCTTCCAATATTCCATCCTTCGCAGTGCGTTCTTCTTACTAATATTTTCTTACTAGGTGGCGTCAGTGCAGCGTCGTTGACTCGACTCAGTGCGACTTCTATCTCCTTAGAACTAATAAGGACCAAAGGAATCACTGGCCTTTACAAGGGGACCTGCGCAACTCTGCTGCGCGATGTCTTCTTCTCCTTAATTTATTTCCCTCTCTTCGCGAACCTAAGGGACCTGGGAAGGACCAGTGAAAGAGGTAAGATTTCCCCTTTGATGTAGGGATGAGGCTTTGCCGGAGGCTTAGTATAGGTGGCACACTTAAAGCTACTTCGCAAAGATGCAAAGATGGGCGAATCCGGAGTAATCCAGGATTCGTCCTTTTGGGCGGATTCAAATCCGGATTTTAATCTTCTGCTTGTCAGGCTGGATTACGATTCGGATTCCAAACCTTTGATCGTATGAATCCGCTCAAACTTCTACTCTACATCCTTCCAGTTTCCGTTTCCCAATTTTTACACAGTGGGCTTAGGGAATCCAACTTTTTTTTATCTCCACGACCGACCATCGTCAGTAATATATCACGTTATCTGAAAACCTTTGACATTAGTACTTCCTGTTCAGTTCAGTTCAGTTTATTCATAAAAATAAAAACACCATTAACTCTTTGTGGCCCCACCATAAGGCCTAACAAGGCCTGGCAATGGGCGGGGCTTATTCTTTATTCATATAGTCTTAAGGGAAACAAACCGAAGAAATCAAAAAAAGAAAAAGAAGGAGAGAAAAAAAGAAGAAGAAGAAAATAAGAATGAAGACATAACAAACTGACAAGAAAAATCCACTAACGAACGATCTTTCATCAACAAAGCGCTCTTGCCCCCCCCCCCACAAAAAAAGGAAGGAAAAAAGAAGAAAGGAAATTATATTTTCGATAAGAAAAAGGACTTGGCCTGTGACTTGAAAGCTGAATGGGTAGACGCAACCCTTACCTCCTCAGGTATTGAATTCCACACCCCCGGAGCAAAGTGTTTTATTATGAAAGAAGCTCTAGTTGTTTTACGGGGGGCACTCGCCAACTGCCGGGCATTCCGAGTAGAATACTCGTGGAAATCCTGATTCTGCGAAAACAAATTCTGAAAAGATGAATTTAAATGAGTGAAAGTGAAAACTGCAACTTGGTAGTCTCTAATTGTGGAGACATCCATTATTTTATTAGATCTAAAACGTCCACTATGATTCTTATTGGGGTCATGCGACGTGATAGCCAGGATAACACTGTTCTGTAGATTTTGAAATTTCTTGTAATAAGATACAAAATTGCTAGCCCACATGGAGCATCCATAAATAAAGTAAGGATGAAAAATAGCATAATATATCATCCGTAGAATTTTAGATGATGCAATGTGTTTAACTCCCCTTATCACTCCAAGAGACCGAGAAAGTTTAAACGTCACCTCTGATTTTTAAGCTACAACCTATGTACATGATTTGATTTTTTGTTAAGGTCGGATCCGAATCCGGATTCGAATCCTTAGCAGGAAATGGTGGATTCGGATTCGTACTTAGCCCTGGGTTCGGGTTCGAATCCTTTCATGGTCGGATTTGCCCATCTCTGGCGGTCAGCAGTGTTTGCAACAAAAAATTTCGTGGCTGTTTATTCCTTTCCGTTGGTTCTTTGCTCTGGCTGCTGTTTTGAGAAGGACATAGATAGAAGCTTGCCATTGGCGTTCCAGTCGGTAGTAAGTAAATAAGTAAGTACTTTATTTATAACCCGCCATTTTGAAAAAGCGGAGTAAATGAAAGAGAATAAATAAAACACAAAGACACAAAAAAGACACTTAATTTTCAATCTTCGGCCAGGTAGGAGTGGATAACGTCGTGCGCTGGTTGGGCCCTGTTGTCCATGATTTTTTATAGCGACGGGGAAACATAGTAGTAAGAGCCCAGTGGCGGAACGAAATATTATCGGTAGAGAGCATGGTTAAGAAGCATCTGCGTCGGTCTGTATACTTTCACTCCGGGTTCGGGCTTTGCTTCCTGATCTTTACTGAGACAGAACATTGAACATATTGGGACGTGACTGAATCCACTTGGGACACCTTCCTGACCGTCTGTGTGGGGGTCAGGGAAACACGGGTCCTTTCGGCTCGTACAAGTTGAAGGGGGTCTTGTTGCTGGCTTGAATGTCGGAGGAGGAAATAGAAACATCATATAATGTATAGGTGTGCTACTGGGGTCGGATCCAGTTTTGGGAAGTACTTCAAGTACAAAGTCGAAGCACTTGGGCTCTATTTAAGTGCAACTTTCCCTAGGTACTTTAAGTCTTAAGTAACAGTGAATTCCCAAGTACTGTATCAAGTAACAGTGAATTCCCAAGTACTGTCTCAAGTACATTATGCTTAGATCACATCGATTTGCACGCTAAAATGCTTCTTTGACAGCATTTATCCGGTAATTACAAGCCTTCAGAAAAAAACTGATGAAACTTGAGCAGTCTGTGAAGTACACTGCACCCAGGATAAGCATTCAGTTCGCTTTACTTTTCGAAAAATTCTTTGTTAAGAAAAATAGCAACGGAAATGAAAAAAAAAATGATGAAACTAGAGCAGTCTGTGAAGTACACTGCACTACAAGCACAAGTGCTTAAGTACTCAAAGCTGCATAGACCACATTCTCTCAACGCACAGTGCTTGAAGTACACACTTAGACAAGTCATGTACTTAAAACTCAAAACGTAAAAGAAGAAACTTAAAATTCAAGTTCAAATTTTGGAATGACTTGATAATACTGAAGTACAAATTGGAAGTACTCGTCCCAGCATTTGGTCGGATCTAACACGTGTTTGGGACATGTACCCTAAGAGCTCGTAGGTCTTGTTTGGTTTTGTTCTTTACTTCCGTCTTAAACCTGTGCTGAAAGCCAATTCGTTTAGTTTCAGCGGAGGCGCCATTTTACTGGTCCTTTGCGTCCGGTCTCGTTGCGGGAGGTGTTGCCGCTGTGGCAGCAAATCCGGCCGATGTGGTGAAAACGCGCCTTCAGTTATTGACACGAGGAGCGAATGAAAGATCATACACTGGAATACCGGACGCCGTCAGGTAAGATTGACACGCTTTGGTTAGAGTTTAACCGAAAAGGGCTTGAGATAAGACAATCTAGTTGCCCGTCACTAATTCACTTAAAGTTTAACTGAAAAGCCAACTTAGTTTTGTGTCATTTAATTGAATACACTGAATTATTTGGATTCTGCAAAAGGATTTTTTTTTATTGCCCACTATCTGCTCTAGTTACGACGTTCAGAATATCTGCGGCCGTCCCCACAGCGTAAATTCTACTATGACGCGCGAAACTTCAATCTCAACACAAACGCGGCTTTTCAATGGGCAATGGCAGGGGGGCACAAGTATGGAATCTACTGATATCTAGCCTAAAATCAGTCAACTTTCAAGAAAACGACCCACCCACCCTCCGACCATAGGGTACAAAATCTGTTTTTGGGTTTGGGCCCCCCCCCCCCGGGAAAAATCCACAATTTTAGTTCCAAACCACCCACCCCACCACCCCCAGACTATAAAAAAAAAAAGATGTCAAATGGTATAGATTGATGCTCTGGATAAGTTTATGTACAATATCATGTCGATATTTCGATAATTGCGACGTTCTGAGCAAAAAAACAAAAACAAACAAGCTGCCTCATCTCCATCGAGAGTGCTACAGGAGGGGTATCCAACCTCGAATTTATATGCGAATTTATATGGCATGAAAACCTTACAAGGAAATTTCTGTAGAGCCCAAAACAGGTCCTGGGTCACACAGGGTTTCCTCCTTGACAGTTAGAATCTTTTTAGGACTGGACAGAAATTTCCTTCCATCCTTTTTAGGCCAAGTCCGACGTTGTGTAAATTCGAGGTCGGATATCCTTCCTGTGCACCAAGGAACTGAATCCAACACACTAAGTAAATCAAAACCGTCCGGATGGAACTTGGTGGGAAGAACAAGCATATTTTTTTATTTTTTTTCGCGAGACAAAGCGGTAGAGTGAGAGATGTTTTTTTTTATCAACTGTATTATAGAGTGATGTTTCACCATCAGTTGTGAATTGGGGGAATGAGACAATGGGCCATTTTTGGCCTGAGTGTCGGCTATAGTGTCTGGCCTACCCCACAGAATAATAATAAAAAAAATATCAAGCATAACTCTTAGACACATTATTGATGGAACATGACCGGTTCAGTGCACTGTGAGGAGAGTTGAAGGGGGATTCATTCCCGGTAATAGCGAGTTGGGGTGCTTCCAGATGCTAGGATGATGGTACTAGGCGGCGACCAGATTAACTTGGGAATAGTCATCTCCCCGATCCGAAAATCTATGGGGGCGTGGAGGGGAAGGAAATTAAAAATATTGTGTCATGCGTAACTTTCGAGCTGGTGATCGGAACGGAATAAAACTTGATAACTGACAAGAGGACAAGTCACAGGTTTTCTATATGATGATACAAAGCGAATGTGGGGGGGGGGGTAGCTAGCGGGACCGGATATATCGTAATACGCTTAGAGTCGAGGGATCGGAGTGAACTAGTGGGAATAACAAGCCTTTGCTCTAGAACTGAACTGAACTGAACTGAACTTGCTCTAGATACAGCATATCGGACTAGATCCGGCCACTGTGGGGGAGTTAGAGGTAGGTCCCAGAATTCCGATGCTCGCGAGTTAAGGTACTTTCAGTTGTGCTACGACGATGAAACTTGACAGACTACGGACCCGACTGACTTCGAAACCGCCACTTCCCGGTTCCGACCATTCTGGGGGCATTTGAGGGAGGAAAAAGCTGGAAACTTTCGACATGCATAACCTTAGAACGGGTGATCGTAACTGAATGTAACTTGGTAATTAGCAAGAGCTGTGTTCGTTGCTCTCCGGGCTGTCTCTGGTGTTTTGTCAGCGGTGTCCGGTTCTTCCCTTGTAACGCGTTTTTTGGTTCACCGGTGAGTGCAAAAACGCCTTATAAGAATAACCGGAGACCACCGGTCGAACCCGTGACAAAAAACGCAGCTAAGAGTACATGCCCCCGATATTCAGTTTAACGCCGGACGGGATCCGGCAACTTTGTGGGATCGAGCACCAGAAATCCCATGGCAGGCTTAGCCTATTATGGAGTGCTCGGGACCGGACTTTGCGGGAAGGAAAAACCTAACTTCTAGACAATCATTTATAGCACTGGATCGGATCCGGGCATTACCGGATGAGTTGGGAGGGGAGGAAGGCCCGTTCATTTTGTGGCATTCAAAACTCTGGTACGACTGACAGAACTTGAAGACCCCTTAAAGTGCGCATGTTAACATCAATGTGCTGAAAATAGTTTTGACCAAACGATACCTACACTTTTGCGGTCCGCAAAGTCCCCCCCCTGGGCAGTGGTGAGATTTGTGAATATTGCTTAGTGCTTGAACAAAAAAAAAATCATAAATCTTTCTCGTAAGGCATACAACAAAAACACAAGCGCGCAGAGTTCCCACAAATCACGCGGAAATTTCACTATTTGAAAATCAATTATTCGTGAATAGTGGAACAAAGAAGTGACGCATTTTCAGCGGGTCTTCAAACCAATTTAAGTGAATAAGTGTTGGGTAACTAGATTGTCCTATCCCAGCCGTTTTCGGTTAAACTTAAAGAGGCTTGAAGATCCGATGAAAATGCGTTACTTCGTTGCTGCACTACTCGCGGATAACCGATTTTCCCCGTCGGATTTGCGCTTGTACCTATGTTGTATGCATGACTAAAACCATTTACGAAAAATAAGTGCTCACACACGGAGCAGTGTTCGCGAAGCCGATAACCAACAGAAAGCCGCGTTTGAATTGAGCTTCAAATTTTCCGCGTTATAGCAAATTGGCGTTATGGGAACGGCCGTAGATATGGAGCATGTTCCACCCTTCTACAAATAGTAACTATTAGTTACTATTTCTGTTCCAACCTCACCAAAAGTTACTGCGCTGACCGTCCCAACCTTCTCGAAATAGTAACTAATGGTAACTATTTGCTTACCACACTCGGGAGCGTAGTAAATACGGATCTCTGTAACATGATTGGTCGGATTCGCCCGTGGCATGAAATTCTGCTGGAAAATAGAAAAATCGTTCCAGCCTTGACGGCAAAAATTCAGAATTCGTGACGTCATGCATAGTAACTACGGTAAGTAGGATGGAACACGCTGATTCTGAACGTCACTACTTAGAGCAGATGGTGGAAAATCAAAAAGTCCCTTAGTAATTGAGTGTATTCAATCAAATGATACACAATAAATTAGCTTTTCAGTTAAACCTTAAGCAGTAAGCGGAAGTCGAATCCGCCTCGAAAAGATCCAAAACAAGGAACTGGTTGGAACGATTGTGGCGGAGAGGTCTCTCTCCACAAAAAGACCGACGGGTCTTTTTAAAAGCTTGCTGAACCCGGTCGAATTGAAGTTGTATGGTGGAATGAAAGAACACTGTATTCACCCAGTAAACTAGATGTTACTGGAGTATAAAAAAGAAAATATAAAGGAAGAAGAAAAACACTAACTGATGAATAAAAACAATAATACCTAACCAAACAAGACCAAAGGTTTCGATGGGATCCTAAAAGTTCAATATTTGATCCTGACAATTGGGTCTTGTCTTAGCCAGATCCAGTCTTCGCCTTTTTACTATTAACATTTAGAAACAGATTAAGGCCAAATAGCTAATCATATGAGAAAACCAAGTTCAGATATGGATTCAGCATGTGTGTTTACCCCTATAAGTCATATCTATTTTGACGAAACAGATCGAAACTTCCTGCCTTACTACTGCCAATTTTCCGGTTTCGGCGGAATTCCGGAACTACTTGTCCGGCGAAAAAATAAAGCTCAAAAATGGATTCAGTGTATCCTCGTATCCAACATCTAATCAACTTCAAATACAAATTTAATTTATAACAAATTTTCCGGTTTCAGCCGGATTACGGGCGAAATAGATGTCCGGGTTAAAATTGATTGTCATATACGGATTCAGCATCTCTTCTTACCCCTAGATCGGACATCTAATCAACTATACAACTTTTGCTTTTAACAAATTTTCCGGTTTTGGCCGGATTCCTTGCCAACTACTTGTCCGGCGAGAAAATGGTTTTCATTATCGTGTCTAGCATGTCTTATCACCCCTTAATCGACTATCTCATTTGCGGTTTAAAAATATCTTGTTTGCTCCTTAATTTAAACCCCCTCCCTCACCCCTAAATGTACGAACTCGACCTTTCCTTTGACCCAAAGGATCCTCTCACCAGGTTTCATCAAAATATCTCATTCCCTTCGAGAGTTATCGTGCTTGCTTACAGACGGACAACTTTTGCGATGTCATAGGTATCCCTCCAGTTACGTTTTGGGATCCCAAAAAGTCAGTTTCATTCATTCATTAAATTCAGAGGAAGAGAGAGGAATATATTCAGAGACCGCGGGCTGATTCAGTCCTGAAGGGGTTGAAATATCTTAGGGAAATGGGTTCTAGATATCTTGCCAGCTCGGCATGAGTGATCAATTTTGTTGATGAGCGTTTCTGTTTCAGGTCGATCGCTCAACACGAGGGCTTGGGGGCATTTTTCAAGGGAGCTGGATGTCGTGTTATGGTCATCGCTCCCCTATTTGGCATTGCACAAACCGTCTACTACTTAGGTGTAGCCGAGCATTTACTTGGAATCAAAAAGGCCTAGTCAGATTTGTGAAACTGTGATCTTGACCCTAGTGGAAGTGATATTGTTGGAGGTGTTGTATTTCTCAGAGGTTTTGGGGTATGAGGGTCGGATGGGGTTAGTTACACGGTCAGGAGTTTCATAACAGATAACACGCGGATGCAAGTTTCAACAGACAACACTTTGGATGTAATCTGTTGTCGCGAAACAAGCATTGCATAACAAGCATTGCCAGGAAGAGCCGAAAAACCGCCAAAAAAATCTGTTGACTTTTTGTTTGTCGTTATGATATCGGAAAATTTAGCAGATGCTTTGGCTGTTTTTCGGCCTTTCCTGGTAATGCTTGTTATGCATTACGTTTTACGCGTAACGTTTGTCACGACAATAGATCATCCAAAGCGTTGTCTGTTGAAAACGCGCATCCTTGTGTTGTCGGTTATACTTTTATCAATTTAGTATTTTGAACACTTTTTAATGATTGTCCGACATTTTTTGCAAATGTCAAGACCTTGGGGAGGTGTAAGATGGGATATGACGGTGGAGTAGGCTGCAGCAGGTTTACTCCCTGGCTTGATTCAGTCCAGTATTTGACGGCGGTTAACTTTTTACGTTCATATTCTCGGCAAGGATTCCACAGTTCCACTCCTTGGACAGACAATCGGGGTTTGGCGCTCTCGGACTAGTATTTCTGCTCGAGTTTTCGGCACCATCGTCAGTCCCGTCCGGAAAAGTTGAGATTTCGTCTACTTGATAATTAAAGTGCAGGACATAGGCCGGGTTATCCTGATCGTCTGTTCTCACTGTGAGTGATTCTGTCATAGACACAACTCTTCTCAACTCAACAAATATGAAAACCTGTTCAAAGAGACAACTCGCCGCAGCCAAACTCTTTTTGGAAAAAAAGCATCTCCCCCATTGGCGTAATGCCTTTAGCCCTGAGGAGTCACCTACCAGGTTTGAAATACGCCTTTTGGGGTAGAAACCTCTGAAGTGATACACTCTCGCAAACGCCAGTGGTGAACGGACACGATGGAGAAAAGTGTACTTGCAGATCCGATACCTAAAATCCTGATACCTGAAACCCTGAGAGCAGCCTTAGTGTCAGTGAAGCAAAACTTCCACCAACCGTGTTCGTTGGCTCGTGACGAGTTTTTTTCTTTGCTTCACCGATAACGTTTTGTAATGAATGGTCGTGTTATGGCACAGTTTCATGTGCTTAGTTATGTAGCTAACACATTTCGTCGAAATGTTTTTTTTAGTCTTTTAGTAATATCGCGCTTTTTTCTAACGCGAGTGTGTGTAACCTTTCGTGCTCCTAACTATCTTTTCACGGAGAACTCTGGTCAGTCTTCCGTGTATTTATCTTCCAGTCACTGGCGGTAACTGATAATTAGCTAAAGGGAGGCGGTCGCAGAAAGTCATGCACGAATTTTCAACACCGTCATCCATTTCGTACGGGAAAAATAAGATCTGCGACCCTCACGATGCCTACCCTAGCGATGAAGCTTGTTTATAGGATTAAGCGGACGACGACTCGTCTTTGGGCTCGTCCAACATTCCTGAATTGAGATTACTCCTGATGTTCGTCGTAACTACTGAAGAATCAAATATCATGCAATCATGATCTATTTAAAATGACTTTACACTTCACATTTTTCTCCTGGTCCATTCCTGATAGAGAGAAAAATTGAAGGAGATAAAGACGAGCACTATTAAAACGACAAGATTTTTGACGAACACAGTTTTCTGTTCGAAAGGAGAAATAACAACTCTTGGGTATGGATTGTTTGTTCGGTAATTAACCGCATTAATTCAGCCAGGTTTCTGCCAACGAAAACATTAATGATTTTTTCTTAAATCAAAAGATAACCACTTGTTTGGTAGTCATATTCAGTATAGTAGGCTAGCTAGGCTGGTTGCAAATTAATTATGTGTAATTCGAATGAACTTGTATCGTTTTGTTTGAAAATAAACGTTTAACCATTTATTTATCTTCCGAATGTATTGACCTCTCCTCAGTTGCGGGTAGAGAAAAGTGGACTAAGGAAGTGGGGGTTGAAGGACAGAAATGCTTTACTGGCCACGGCAGCAAAAAAACTCCTTGATAACAAACAATGGCATAATTCTGCCGTTTGCGTCACACGTTTTCAGAAGGTTTTGGTGCAGAAAAACTGGCATTCGGTCGTGGTCCAAGCCAAAGCTGTGTAATCTTCTGCTTCAGCACCAGAAAGATTTTGCAGCATTGACCACCAAACTGCACTTTTCTCCTGAATGGGAACTTCGCCAAAATTTAATGGAAAGGGGGCTTGTTTTTCTGATTTTGTTTTCTGTTTATGACAAGGGCATGAAAACTGTGGGGCTTCCGCTTTTCCGCGAGCTCGCTACACCCCCTAAATATAAACCCTAAACTTGTTACCTCCTATCAAGTGCCTGCACGCAAGGGGGGGGGGGGGGGCAAACCTGAGATTGGCGCCAAAGATTTATCCACCCCACCCCAAAATTTACTGAAACGATGCCAATGTGAGAAGTAAAATGAACATCAATACCGATTTGACTGCTTCCCTATATATAGTATATCCGGAAATTGTTTAACCGTATTATAAAACTCATGCTTGGTTGTTCCGGCACTTGCAGGCCAAACAATCGGGTGGCCCCGGGACAAATGCTGGGATACCAAGTAGTTGATACGGTGTTCTAGTACTAGTACACGCAAACATTTATTCGTAACGAAAAAAAACAATGCAGGAATGACATGGAATTTAACAAATCGTACATCAATCCGACAGTAGATCCAAGAGTGCACTCTTCGAGAAAGAAAGAAGCGCCTAGCTATCTTTTTCACTGCAAACAAATAAATCGTCTATTATTAAAAATTTCGATTCGCCTTACACTGAGGGGAATACAAGACCACTTAGCCAGCCATAATGAGGATGGCAATACGTACCCCTCTCTTGCACATAGCTATCCACAAATCACATCGGACAAAATAAGTAGAACCTATACAGAGGTAACAACATTTGGACTTGGTAGCAGGATCACACATGTGACGGATTCGAGGGTGAGGTGCACCGTGGTGAGAGAAGAGTGCACCTGGTAAGCTGTGCTGACAGACTTTACGTTGAGCCCGCCCCATTTGTGCTCGGAATACTTTAATGACCTGATCCATTTCCAAGATCTTCCGACATAATTTGTATCCACCCTAGCGGCTTTTGCAGCAGTCATGTTTGTCTCTTTCGAGGCGGATCAGGCTCCCGTTTCTCGATCAGCTCATTGGCCAGAAACACCGATTATGCAATCTTCTACCTCGCAGATACAGCAACAGAAAGATCATGAGAGTTTTTGGTGCTCCTGATATTATTATTTGTTTCATAAAACAAAGTAGCCGCCTTCAGTAGAACATTTTTGCCACGTTGGGTGTTAACCATCCGCTCACCCGGGTAGCGACAGCGCGCTGAGTTTTGAGTTGTTTGATTTTGTGTTGTTGTTGTTTTGTAATTTACGTTCCTTTTCTTTTTTCTTAAGTTACTCCGCTTCTTTTCTTTTATAGTGGGTCACAAATAAATTATTATTTTTATTATTATTCTCTGTGTCAAAACTAAACGGCTCCCCCTCCAAATCCTCGTTCACACAGGCTGCTCTTTCTACAGGGCCGCGTCGCTGACAAGTGTGTTGAGAATCCCAAGTCTCTACTCCCGAAGAGAAGAAATGATGCTGAACTTCGGCAAAAAGCTGCTAGCAAATGAGAAATACGGATTCTTCCTCCCCCCCCCCCCCCCGCCCCCTGATACCCCGAAAAACAGCAGGACGGCAAAATAAATTACTACCTGTCAAAGGACGAACCTCGAGGTTCATAAACTCGTTTGTGCCCTGTTTACAGATATATTTAACAAAGGGAATATTTTTATTTCATTCATGGCAAATGACCAGCATAATTTAGCATATCTTGCTGAAGAAAGCTACGAAGTTGGTTTGTCAACAAACGATTACGATTAAGCTCACAATAGTTGCAATACTGCAGCGCTTAAATGCAAACGGCATGGGACGAAAGGTTTTTACGGGCGAGCCAAAGGTCCCACGTCAAAAGGCTGTTACCTCTGTGCACGGCATTACAAGTCTAAAATCTTAGCTCTAGTCGGTGAATCGTCGGTTCGGATTGTTACCGAATAGAGCCGTTCTCAAATCCGGAAGCAGTTGCTCGGCAATCATTCCTAGGCGGGTTTCCAGGGTATTTACCACCCGGATTCTACCCCGGAAAGCAGAGAGTTCCACACCACCGGCCCTAGAAAACGAAGGGTTTTAGAAAACGAGTAAGAAACTGAGTTCGGTAGAGAAAGCAGGGAACTCTTCTTCCTATCCACTTAGGCCAGTAGGAATGCAATTGCCTACGGAAGCAATATCGCTTTGATAAAAGACAGAAAGATATAAATATAAAAAATAAAAAGATTCGGCAATCGTTCCTAAGCGAGTCTCCAGTGTATTTACCACCCGGATTCTACCACGGAAAGCAGAGTTCCACACCACCGGCCCTAGAAAACGAAGGGTATTAGGAAACGAGTAAGAAACTGAGTTCGGTAGAGAAAGCAGGGAACTCTTCTTCCTATCCCCTTAGGCCAGTAGGAATGCAATTGCCTACGGAAGCAATATCGCTCTGTTAAAAGACAAAAAAAGACAGAAAGATCTAAATAAAAAAAATAGAAAGATCCTGCAATTTACCACCCGGATTCGACCACGGATAGAACAGAACCAAGTTCTATTTTTGCGTTGCGTCGACACACGCATCAGATTTTTCAGTGGAAAATGGAAGTTTTTGAAGACAAACTGAAGAAAACCTAGTAACGACGAAGAAATAATGATGAAAGAAACGAGAATTCACCATAAGACACCGAGAAAGGAAAACGTAAATACACATCCAGTGTGAAAGCTTGTCGCGCAGGTGTGAAAGATATGCTAAGCAACCTGTACGCAGCACAAGATAAACGCATCGCAACGGCGCGCCAATCTAAAAGCGGCTTTAAAAAAGCGGAAGAAGCTAAGAAAGCGGATTTACTCACGCATCGGGTGGCAGGAAAGACTCTGTATCCACCTTTATGACCGTATCCTTCTGCATGGCCTGCTTGTAATCCTCAACAGCATCGGGGACGACACGCTGGACTAGGGACAAATCGCCCTTGAGACAGCGGATACTAACAGTTGGCTCCATGAGCTAAAAGAAAATGGAAAGTTCAGTTCAGTTTATCTAAATAGATAGATATAGATAGATAGACAGATATCGCTTTGATACAATAGAAAAAAAACGAGATTTTCGGGTTTTTTTCTTGATCAGCTAGTTACCCCTCCAAGATGATGTGCGAGGGATAAATAAATTTCGGATATTTCGGTTGCACTTCCGGCAAACCGTCCTCAGCGAAAAAAACAAAACTAAATCATAAAATCCACAACAATGACAACAGGAAAACGATGCGGAACCAACAGACAATAAGACGACATGTAACAACCAGAAGAACGGTGCGGACTGAACGACATGCAGATAAAAATTAAATAACGAAAGATAAAATGTGCGTGTTAAAAGTGTATATGTACAAATCTGTGATTATTTACAATTCTGAGTTCTGTGTATATTTACAATCTACCATCCGTCTGGGAAAGCGCAGAAGCTTTCACCCAGAAAACGGCCCACTCCAAAAATCTATAATACGTTTGACCACTTTGAATAAAAACTTCCACAGAAACCCCGAAAATCTCGTTTTTTCTATTGTATCAAAGCGATATCTGTCTATCTACCTATATCTCGATTTTTCTATTGTATTTGAAATGAATGGTCAGCTTGGCTTCAAACCTTATATCGCTTTGATTCTTTTCGAACTATCGTGGTGGAATCCAAATTTGTCGAAATCGTCATATATACATGCAGACAATCATATATAGATTTGTCAACGTCATATATAAAAGTAAACACTAAATGAGATTAAAAATTTTAACGAAAGACGGTACAAACGTCTTTTCATACCGTACATGGTCACATTTTACGTGTTGAAGTTTTAGGATCACCATTGAGGCCGCTCTTGCGTTCGCGAGCAGTATTGAACGGTGGCGGAAGTATATACTTATGGATAGGGTGCTCAAGCATTTTCTTACCGGAAGCCATGCACAGTTTCAACCTACGGGACTCAAGTTTAAATTTCTGAAGGAACTCATTGTAAGGAATTTTGGGGGATTGTGACATAATTAGTAGGGCACGTTTCTGTATTTTTTGGATCCGATAAGCCTGGTCTTCAGTAAGGCCATAGAGAGAAGCTTTTACACTGTAAACCAAAAAAGAGGGGCACTGACCGGGGCGGGTGGCAGTTTTCAGAAAGAATTCTAACCTCAGAGGGATTCCAGTAATGGTGTCAGAATGGTCCACCTATCTGCCCAATGCGCCAGCTAATGCGGTTAATTTATTGTTCTTTTCGTGTTTCGTTGTGTATTTCTTGTTAAGCGTTCATTTACCTTAATTTCTGTATGTACTGTGCAAATGCCTTATTACTAGGCTGCATGTAATATATTCATTCATTCAAGTATGACACCGTCAAGAATAATGACGCCGTCCAAAACAATGACACCATGATTATGAACGAAGGATTCCCGGTGATTCATCTGATAATGAATCAGAAAATATCTAACGCCACAATGAGGAATTTTCCATTTGCCGTGTTCGGCTATTTTCGAGGCGGATCAGATTCCTGCTTACCGCGCCCGAAATACGAGGAGCTCTTTAATTATTCGTGAATTGCGGAGCAACGAAGTAACGCATTTTCGCCGGGTTTCAATTTAAGTGAATAAGTGATGGGTAACTAGATTGTCCCATGTAAGACCTTTTCAGTTAAACTTTAAACCACAACTCGTACTATAAACTCTTACTCGTAGTTTCCAAGTCATTCCAGATGGGATTTCTAATGATAAAATGGTTCAGAAATATCGTTTTTCGAAAGTACCAATAGGCCACCTGTAGGCTACCGAGGAATTAACGATTTTTGTTGGAGCTTGGCGACTGTGTCTAGATTCCGTAGCAGAGCTCGACGCAAAATATTTGCGAAAACATTGCCAAAATATTTGTGCACGTCGTAGCTGAAAGTGCGAAAAGTCAAGCAAACGAAAAGGAGTCAGAAACGCGAGATAGACGCGTTTTTCGAAAGTACCAATAGGCCACCTGTAGGCTACCGAGGAATTAACGATTTTTGTTGGAGCTTGGCGACTGTGTCTAGATTCCGTAGCAGAGCTCGACGCAAAATATTTGCGAAAACATTGCCAAAATATTTGTGCACGTCGTAGCTGAAAGTGCGAAAAGTCAAGCAAACGAAAAGGAGTCAGAAACGCGAGATAGACGCGTTTTTCGAAAGTACCAATAGGCCACCTGTAGGCTACCGAGGAATTAACGATTTTTGTTGGAGCTTGGCGACTGTGTCTAGATTCCGTAGCAGAGCTCGACGCAAAATATTTGCGAAAACATTGCCAAAATATTTGTGCACGTCGTAGCTGAAAGTGCGAAAAGTCAAGCAAACGAAAAGGAGTCAGAAACGCGAGATAGACCTCAAAATAAAAATAAAAAAAAATCTTAAGCTTCTCATGCCCTTTATTTTTAAAAGAGTTATCGGCGGACTATGAGGCCTTTCGGCAAAGTCTGCGCTGCGTGACTGGCAACCTCGGCTCGGTCGAAAGTCGTAGGTATAAAAATGGCAAAGGGCGGGAATTTCTAAAGCTCATTATTCCATACTGGAGCTAGGGATAACATAAAAGACAGATCGTTTTGTATAGTCCGTAGATGCGACTGAACCAATCACAAACGACGCGAGAGGCGAGGCTTAATTGTGAAAAGACTCCCCATGGGAAGATTGAACTTGGCTCGGGAGACAAGCACGAAAACAACTGTGAAAGGAAAAATAAAAAATTAGGCAGACTGATTGCTTGTTACACGCTTGTTACCGAGCAGGAAAGTAATTTAGACAAGGTGGGATTTTTTCACCCTATATTTGTAATGCATGTTTGGCAGATTGTCTTCGGTCGCTTAAGACTTCTTTAATACATTTTGCATGTGATGTAACGTTTTTAGCATATGCTGATGATATTATTATTTTTAAGTCGGTCAAAGGAAAAATTAACCGAAAATGTTTATATTTCTAGTGTCTAAATTGGGGCAGAAGGGTCTAATAATTAGTTCTGGAAAGTGTAATTATTTTGTGATTAGTAGTTTGCCGACAGTGAGTTCCCCTCTGGGTTGTGGTGGAGGGTTGTTTTCAGCCCTGTTGAGAAAGTTATGTATCTTGGAATCCCTTATTTTTCTGATGCCAGGGATTGGAAACTTATCCTTATTCAACATGTGCAAGATAAAATAAGAAGAGCATTTGGTGCTGTTACTCGTTTACGGGGGATGTATCGCAGAGAGGTTCTTGGTTCTATTTATACGGCTGTTGCACTTCCTCACATTCTTTTTCCGTCTGCTTTCTTTTCTTCTTTTCGTCGTTCTAAACTTTCTGCGCTAAAAGTTGCTTATTATAAATCCTCTAAATTCCTTAGTGGTTTTTCTCTTTCTGCGAGTAACTCTTTCCTACATTATCATTTTAAAGTGGAGAATCCTTTAGAAACTTTGAACAGTAAAATCCGAAACTTTCATAAAAAGGCTGACAAAATTCTTCTTCATCACAACCTTTTTCCTTTTTTCACAAAAAAGCGCCCTGACCAGTTTGTTTATTTTGATCTCTGTTTTTCCCTTGCATTTCATAGTAGATTTGGTAGGCTAATTTGCTTTTAACGGTTGTATGTAAGCATGTGTGAGTTTGATTGACATGTTGCTGTCTCTTTTTATACATTACTCTTCAGTTTTGAAGGATTCAAATAAATAATAATAATAACTAAATAATATTGAGTTTCAGTTTGAATTAGTTAACCTATGCAAAATCATTTACCTGGAACAGGCCTTGTACAATTAAAGACTTCAAGACCTCGATGTATTTCCCTTGGTCGCGTGTGATGTCTGTCAGTCGCTTCTTAGTTTCTTCAATGACATTGGCAACATGATCATCTTGGGACTTTAGCACTCGAATTCGAGCTTGGTTGAGCATAGTTGAAGATTGGCTGTAAGAAATAAAAGGTGCATGAACAAGAAAGCAACTTTAAAGGACCCCTCGCACTATTTACTCTTTAACTTGCAGTATTTTAAAATAGTTGAATACTTTAAAACTAGGCTGTGTTTTCGACAAATAATCCACGGTTTTGGCTGTTTTAAGCCTTTTCCGAGACCCGTTGATTTATAGCGAAAACACAGAAACAATTTACATAACCAGTTTTTCTCATGGAAAAACTTCTCGCAGACAACCGTCAACAGCGTGATACACATCGAAGGTAGCAAAACACGGCAAGTGAGAAAATCAGCATGGTTTTGCCAGAGGGGTTAGAATGTACCGTACGAAATTGGGGTCTCCGAGTTTAGAAATATAAGGAGTGATTATGGAAGTACGTTGTGTTAGTATTATAGGTAAGACAGGTCCTTTAAAGTTACGTTTCCGCCGTTCCCGTCGTTTGTCCGTAGGGGCACAGGTGTTGCTCTCGATTCGGAAAATACACCTCTAGACTGACCTAGGAAATCTCGCTGTTCCCCGGAGACTCTCTGATGTGTAAGCGGAAGCACGAGGATGGAGTTCTAGGGACACCCCGGACGGAAATCAACGCGAACACCCTCCGAACGGATTTTGTTCGAAAACTCGTAGATGCACGATGTAGGCTACGTTCTAGCCAAACTTGCTCAGGTGACGCAATTAGTCCATAAAATTTCAATTTTGTTTATTTGGATTTTATTTGCAATAGGTTTCACAACCACATTATTTAGAAAAAAATCCTACCACACTAAAGCACTAAACCAATGTCTTTTTCTAGGAATCAGTTTTATGCCACAATCAAACTGGTACTGGTCTCAAAAATCATTCTTGTCCTTCCCTAACACCTGTCTTTCAAAGACCAACACAGCAGTAGAAAATCCCCAAATCGACTCCCCAACGAATCTGAAAGGGAGTCCCTTTCTGATGATATCGGAGCATACACTGTCCGCGGGGACTCGCGAGAATGCGGTACGTGCGACGGTCCCTGGTGAGCGGCGACAGTAAACCACTATCGAATGTGATGTGCAAGCAGCCTGGTATGGTCTAGTGGACAGGGTTGCCAGATGTGGCACGATAGTGTGAATTATCACTCTATTTTGTTTTTGTCACTCTTGTCCTATGTAGGATATAAAATTCACTCTATTCCAGAAAATTTCCAGATGTGTCATTCCAGTAGTAGCCGAATTCCGAACAAAAGTGAGTACTTTAATTTTTTTTCATGAAAATCAAATCAAGATGTGTCTTTTTGCAGGAGTGGTTCCGATAAAAAATGACCATTTCACATTTTTTCATGAAAGTAAAATTTCACTCGCAGTTCACTCTCTGTTTTCGACCAAAAGTCACTCTAAATTTGTTCAATGTGGCAACCCTGTCAGTGGTTTCCACCACTGGTTGACTGTTCTGACAAGCTCATGTGAATATAAGTTTGACATCCAATTTTTTTTATCAAGTTACATTTCAACATTGCTACATTATGGGATCTCATATGAGATTGTAGATACAGAACTAGGATTACTTCAAGAAACATAAGTGCAACCCACCCAAAACCCCTTTAGAACCCAAAGCGAGTGAACTTGGATAGCAATCTAACTACCTAATTTGATAGTGTTACTTTTACACCATTTAACTCACATTTTTTTCTGAAGTTCAACCATTTTCTCTTTCCTATCATAATATTCCATAATCTTCAACCTCTGCTGTTGGACAAGTCGACCCTTTTCAATGTTGAATTCTTCCTCAGCCTTGGCATCAATTTCTTCTACCTTTTCACTGGCCTCTTGCTCGATGAAACCCATCATCTGCTTGATCTAAAGAGAAATACTGTTAGCACATAGGCCAAGTTTCCTTGGGAGGATCCGTCTTTCCATGAGAAGGTTGTTTTTATAGTCAATTCATAAAGAATTCTAACAAATTCTGACTTAGGTTATTCACACTCAATCACTAGCTGTCAGTGGCATAACTGGGGTTGTCTGATTGGTAGACGCAAATAACCCCACATGGTAGTTTGAATAAGCATTAAATTTGGCCACCATTTGGACCTTCTTGATACCCATGCTCGAACGCTGGGGCAAGCTAGCAGGGGTGAGCATTGTACTCAAATGAACGTGTACCCATTATTCCCAAGAGGGATACGAGTAGACAACAATTTTGGTATCAAAATAAAATCCTGTTTTGTTTAGTTACCAAAGTACTGTATATTTGAGCATGGTTATCAAAAAAGGGCTTAGTGTCTGGCAAGACTGGCAAGGACAGCTAATTCTCTCCTGGTCTGCAGTGTCATGTATTTCTAAGTAACTCATTCTTACAAGAGCAGGCTATTGCGAAGGAAAGTGGGGAGTTGGTGGGAATGACTCTTAGCTCAAAAGTTGCCTATTGTAGGGTAGCTACTAAATAGATTGCCTTAAATTGCACTTGCAAGCAATAAGGTAATCAGAAGCGTCATTTTTTTTTTTGGGGGGGGGGGGGGGGCAGTCAACCACAAACCCCTGATTTTTGGATACCCTATGCCAAACGCTGGATATGTCTAGCGTTTGTCATACCCTATGCCTAATGCTGGATACACTATGCCATGTGCTGGATACTGTAACCCAGTAAAATATTGACGATTTGAGTGAAGCTAAAAAATTAACCAATCAGAACTCCTTTATATTGAGGTAGGTCAGGGTTAGGTTACCAACAGGTATCCAGCGTTTGGCATAGGGTGGCCAGCGTTAGGCATACGCCATGCCAAACGCTAGACATGCCCAGCGTTTGGCATAGGGTATCTAAAAATCAGGGATTTGTGGTAGACTGGGGGGGGGGGCTGCCCCCCCCCCCCCTGGCCCTCCAAGGGGGCCCAGAGCTACACAGCAAAAACAGAAAAATAACCAGAAAAAATCAGTTTCTCATCAGAGTTATGACATCTGGTTGCATCATATCAGCTGACCAAGGTCACTAATGAAAACTGAACCCTTTTTAATCCAAGCATGAAGAACATGAAGAGTGAGATTATCGTTGTAACATGACACCGAGTATCACTTTTCCTGGATAGCTGAGATCCCCTTTGGAAATTCAGGTGGGGGCACACCCCAAAGGAACACAAAAAAGGGAAGGAAGGGGAGAGGGTCAGCACACACTCGGTACCTTTTTCACTTAGTCCCAGCTTGTTTATTTTATAAAACAGTAAGAAAGGTTTTAATATAATAATAAGAAAAGTTTTGATTGTTTTATTTAGAAATTTTATACGAGATACATTATGTAATTTTGACTTGTCTTTCGTTTATTGATGTATTTTATTTATGAAATTTTAATGTTATCAGATAAGTAATATTGACCGGACGAGTTGATTGATAGTGCTTGAAGTGTCTTTATTTGTATTGACATATCCAAAGCTATTTTTATGTATTTAAAGATATTACGGATTAAATCATCATTTCATTTCAAATCTATGTTTAACGTGGGTTGCGGCAAACAATATGATAAGTTTTTTTTGGTTGGTCATTTTATTCGGACAGGGTCGAGCTGAAGCACCGTCATGTACCAGTTTTCAGTTTAATGTCTCAAACTGTTTGAAATGTATCGTGACGAAACACTATGTGCTGATAAATGATACAATAACTGGCCCTTACTTTCATTTGTGATCCAAAAAGGCACCCTTATAATAAAGAATTGCGAATTTTCGCCTGCAGCACCTTTTGTAGTACACTCTGTTTACTGGAGGAGTGTGACATTTGTTTGAGGTTTGGGCCATTTTAACCTAAATTAAAAAAAAACAGGCAGTTTAAAAAAAAAATTGCCTGCAGTGCACATTGGCATTTTGTTGCTACACAGTCGTTAGAAGCTGCTGAGTTGGCTATGCTCTCCAGTGAGTTGCTGGTATTAGACCTTTCACCTTTACCTTTCACAAACTGGTTTCTTGAAATTTGTTTAGTTTACTGGATGTGGTGCAGTACATTTCTTGTCTATTTTTTCTAAACTGTTTAAATCTTCATCTGTGCTGGATTTCGAGCAAGTAAATTTTTCGATATCCCCCCCTCCTTCCCAATCAATTCAAAACCGCGTCACAAGGCCTCGAAGGGGGAACGGAAAGACTCCACTGCCCCCCTTAGCTTTCAGCAAAATGACGCCTCTGAAGGTAATAAATAATTTCTTTCGGTTTGCAGTAAACGATCGCGTAAGAACAACCAGGCAGTCTCCACTGATTCAGCTGACATGATGGTTTTCCAGTCTGCAGCGCCTAGGTTCTGTCGAATTTTCTTGTAATCTGTGCAGACTTTTTTATGATTTCCTCTGTAATATAGGTCATTTGATGCTCACATGGTCACTTGAGCCCACTGGGGGGAGGTAGTCAACTGAGACAATTGACTCAGGCAGGAGGGCAACTGTCCATCCCTGTATCTGGTTGGTTAATAATAACTTTCTATTTATAAAAACATCCAAATTTTGAGCCCTTGGTCGCTGGAATGAGATGCTCCTGAACTTCAGCTCTGGTTTGAGATGAATATTACCTCTCTAACTTACTGCTAAGTATCTGCATTCTTGATTAGAAAAACATTAATTCCTATGGGACCATGTCAACATGACACATGTTTAAATCGTAGGTTAAGGCATCACACATTATTTTTTGCGCTCCAAAATTCTGAGTAATTATGACATCACCTTGAAATCTTAAAACGAATGCACGGCCGCCACCATTTTATCTTGTGATTGGTTAGTAGTGTTAGTGGGTGTTAGTATTTTTTACACTGGAGCAAGCTGCAAGTGGATTATAAGGGAAAGTGTGAATACTGTTTTATAACACTGCTAACACTTGATTTATTGCTATTGTTGCTAATGGCTAGTCTGTCCTTGCTATCAACAAATTTTTATGGGCTTGTTAAGTTACATTTTTACAGCTGAATCTACATGCACTATTATTGATTATAATTTTTTTTAGGACATTCTTACTGCTGGCCATATTAAATAGATAATTAATCCTGAATGCAGTGGCATGTTTGAGTTATTTTTGGAAATTGTTCTAGATATAAAAAGGACTGAACAACAAATATGACAAATTTGTGGCAATTCATCTTTTTATTACAGAAAAGCTGCATGTCTTTGAGTGGTTATTGCAAGATTTCAGAAGGGAGATGTTTGGGTAGAGACATCTACCACAAATGCCTGAATTTAGGATACCCTATGCCAAACGCTGGGTATATCTAGCATTTGGCATACCCTATGCCTAACGCTGGATACGCTATGCCAAATGCTGGATGCTCTGACCCAATAAAATATTGAGGATTTGAGTGAACCTCAGAAATCAACCAATCAGAATTCACCTATAGTGGGGTAGGTCAGGGTTAGGGTAGCAGCACATATCCAACGTTTGGCATAGGGTATCCGGCATTAGGCTATGCCATGCATAGGCTATGCCAAACGCTAGAAATATCTAGCAAAATATCTAGCGTTTGGCACAGGGTATCCAAAAATCAGGGGTTTATGCTTGACTGGGTGCAGACATGAGGAGGGTTTGATACAAAAATATGGGAAAGAAAATGTTGTGCTCTTATGTGAACCCTTCCAAGAATGGCTAAAATATGGCTGAAGGATACAGGATGGATAGGCCTATCCTAGGGTAACTACCCTAGTTCCCGAAAGTCCTACCTCTCAATGAGTTTGATGTCCGAATTTTTTTTAAAAACCTATCCAAAAAGTCCCTCAAAAAAACCTCCAGTGTCTGATTTCAAATTTGAAATTCGTGCTTATTATCACTGAGTAATGGTGCGTTTTTGTCCTTACTCGATATGTTCCTCCGTCAACTCGCACTAAAAAAAAGAGAAAAGAACCTGAAAGTAAATCTGACACTCCGAAAGAGCTCTTCTGCAATTCATTTCTTTTGGTAAATTTTTAAATAAAAAAAATTTGACACCATTTGAAAGAGGGCATCTTTCTCTACAAAACTTATACTTGGTTAAGAATATATGCACCTAATTACCAAATTAAGATACTGAAACTGACTTTCCGCCTTAGTTCGTTGTTTCAGGAACTACAAATGAGACAGCAGCTCAACCGAACAAAGAAAACATCTTATTCTTGGGAGTTCAACTGCCTACATGAACAGCATTATTAAAAAAAAAAGTGTCCAGAGACATTTATAGAGGCGAAAGCCTTATTATTGCAATTATATTATTATTATTATACCGAATACTCTTGTAGTAAAACAATGGTTGGAACACAGAATGCAGCTAACCTTAATGTTATGCAGGTGCTGAGGCTATGAAGACACAGTGTGCCGTTTCGAAACTGAACCGAAAATCTAAATTCGGTAACTGAGATGAAAAATTCGGGAACTGGAACATGGGTTCGGAACATTGTATCCAGAGCGGTTTTCTTATCTCTTTCGGTTCAGAAACTGAGAAACGCTACTGAGGTTCGGAAAAAATACTGTTACCACCATCCGCTTCAGAGGTGGTTATTCAAACAATGTTTCAGATGCGTCAGCTACGGTTCTTCATTAGCGATATTTCGGCCCTTCTTCGCAAGGGTCCTCGTCAGGCTGTCAATCCTCTGGGTTAACGTCGGTGAAGGAAATGGTACGTACCAGTAAGTAAGCAAGTTATACAATGCATAATAAATTGATGAGAGTTTTCTTATATCGCTCATGGAAATTTATTGCAGTTTTTTAAAAGAAATCTGCCAGTAAGTGTGAAAATCGTTCAGGAACTTGAATAGTTATCCTAGCTGACTTATCCATTTTTAATCCTTTTTTTTACACATATTTCCCAGTCATCTCGGGCTGAAGGTGTATTAAAAAAAATTTAATTACCGTACTGATGAAGGGACAGCTGGCACAAATATCCAGCCATCATCATTTCCATTTTGGAAACCCATGATTTCGGAAACCCAGTTTAGTGATTTTTTGTTGTCTTCCCAGCTGACAAGAACATCAAAGACCCTAAGTGGGCATTGCCTGGGGCATTGCTAATTTATCAACCAAAAGCACTATCTAAAGTCCAAAGGTAACAGTAAAAATTCATCAATCATCCTGTGCTTTGCTCCTTCTTACCCCGGGTCCTGCTTGGACTAAACCCATAAAAATACCATTTCCTGGAAAGAATGCTTACCTGCTTTTGGACATCTGAGTCGCTTAAAGCCATCTTCTTAGGTTTCACAGGCAAGGAATAAACCTAAACTCAGATTCCAATTGTCTGAATCTTCAGCCGAAGTTCTGATTTGCTCCTTTCTTCACGAAATCATGTGACTGTCGCGTGACTGAAGAGCTGTTTAAAAACTGATCTTTTAGACTGAAAACAGTGAGTAAACCTACTTCTAGAAAATACTTAGAAAAACCCCTAGCTGACCGCTAGACACCTCGAACAGACGACCCAATAGACTTGAGGTGGGTATAAGTTCATCAGCAACGTTTTTTTCGTTTTTCTTGGACATAACTTTGGGTACAATCGATATTTGGATACTTACCTGAAAGTGGGGAGTCCTTGAAGTTTCCATATCTACATCCACGAAACGTCTGTAAAACTGCAAGTACACTTCAACCAAAACAGACAGCTCTGGGGGTCGACTTTATCTAGATTCTTCTCCAGATGGCTCTAGCGTAGTCGATTAGACGTTTTGACGAATCAGGAGCAAGAATTTCTTCAAATCGATGTAATGGTCAAAGCTCATGGTGGGTTTACACACTGCGTATAAAAGTATCCGAGCGTATAAAATCCGAGCGTATACAATCCGAGCGTATTTTACGCACGTTTTGAGCTTGAAAAGATTTCTAGCAATACGGACGTATTTAGATACAAAACGGACCGATTTCTCAAAAACGTCCGTATTGCTAGAAATGCTTTCAAGCTCAAAACGTGCACAAAATACGCTCAGATTTCAAATACGCTCGGTTTTTACGCAGTGTGTAAACCCACCATCATGTGTGAAACGCACGATAAGAGTGTTAATTGCAGTCGCCACATGCATCTTGTAAATGTTGCTGATTCTTAAAATGCAGAAGTTTTGGTTTGCCACACGCTCACCATTGCCTTGCAGTACAGTGGAAGATCCGTAATACCTAAACTGGGCGACGCAGGCATTTTTTTTTTACCGAAGGAAGAGAAAAGCTAAGCTACATGCGCCCACAGTCCGGTACAATTTGGTTCCGAAAACACGAATAAGAAAATTGCGTCACTGTGGGGAAACCTGCACGCGGTGCCTCAAAATTCGAAGTGGAGGAAGAAATTCCCATCCGACTGCGAAAATAGGACTGTGTGTGAACGAACCTTTAGTTCCGACGTACAACCAGCGCACGACCTTCTCCACTGTTTCCTGCCGAAGATTGAAAATTAGTTTCTTTTTACTGTGTCTTCATGTGTTTTATTTTATTTTATTCCATTTACTCCGCTTTTCGAAATGACAGGTTACAAATAAAGTACTTACTTACTTACTTACAAGACAGCGTACATGCTCACAAATGGGCTCGTCACAAACTTAAAGCGTCAGCTCAAAGCCTTGTTTAGCCGGTAAGAAGCAGGTCAGTCACTGGAAGGGTTGATTTAGTATTTTAAAGATTAACCACACAGGGCTGAGCTCTTTCAATATCCTTATTCACTGAAATAGGCCTGGGAAACCCGATAAAAATGCGTTACTCCGTTTGTCCGATAGCCACACACAATCGATTTCGTCTAATGAACTTATTCTTCCGGATTTACTGGTACCTCTATGCTCCTGCCCTCTATGCTTGGAATAGAATTTAAAGTTATTTATTGCACGAAAAGCCTGAAACCATGGCAAAAATGGTAACTGAAAAGAGAACACTTAAACGAAATAATAGAACTAAACTAAAGGAAATTCTCTCTGTGGGCTAAAACTACCTTTAAGAACCTTACCAGCCTCTTCAAATCTTGCAAACACTTACTTCCAATGACATTCATCATCCATACTTCATCCTTTATTGTAATTACTATCCCAAAAATCTCAACCCGCAGGTCATCTAGCTCACGGCATTCACACATCATATGCAACAAATTCTCATTCTCACTACCAACATCGGGCAAAAATAGGGACCAGTACGTCCTAGTTTATTCCCCAAATATTTCCTTCGTTTTCCCAATGGCAAACAATCAGCCCGGCAACTATCAAAATTCTTAGATCCACCCACTTAATCCCAGCCCTAAAAGAAACCTCTTCCCCCCCCCCCCCATGTCTCTTTGGCTGAAGTATAAAACCTTAAAGAAGGTGTCAGACTTTTCGCCAGATGCCATGCTTGAATTTCCTGGTCCAGAAGTCTCCCTGCCACCGCACGCACAACCTCTCCAACAGGTAGTCCTGGTCCATCACCTCCGTTCCACCAAATTGAAAAACCACAATTATCTAATATATCCTCAATATTATTCGCCCAAGAGTCTGACGACTCGTCCCTTATACATTCCTTATAAGCCGCTTTAACTATTCTAATACGCGGTAATACTAGTCCAGAACACGCCAGTGATTCTCAGGAAGAAGAAGTAAACGTGTCCGTAGCGACTAAAACTCAATGACTCAAATCCTGAGTCAGCGCAGCTGTGACACCGTTTCTTCCTTTCTTCCGCGGGTACCCGGAGATTCTGCATGGGCAGGGAGAGATAGGCATCAACAGTATTGCAATAACTTCTCCCATAGCCTCATAGCCCTACCCTATCATACCAACTGCAACGGTAAGCCATTGCTGAAAAATAAATTAAAAGTGGGAGGTTCCTTGCAAGATATATGTTAACATAGTTCCCTACTTTCTACAAGCGTAACTTTTCAGAGCTCAGCCTCTTTAGCTCTGGTATTACAGGCCTTTGCTGAAATTCAAATTCTCCGCGTCCGGATGAACTTTGGTTTGTCATGCAACCAGCGCACACTCTGAACGTTAGTACTATAGCCCCGGGTGAAAAAAAAAATACAGAATCCCTTAAATGAGTCATAGTATTACAACGTATTTAAAGTTTCAGATGTAAAAATAAGCTGCCTTTTCAATTAAACTTTAAAGGGGAAAAGTAAACACCAGCATATTTTTCCTTGTATCTGACGGGCATAAATGTTTGATGAACAGCAACACTCGTTCTATTCTCGCTGTTCCCCGACGACTCCTTTTGAGGAGTCCCTGCGTTTTTGTTTGTCCCAGGGAATCACTCCCCGTATTCTCGCGAGTCCCTGTGGACGGGGATCCTCCGATTATCGTCGCCATCATCAAAAAGGACTCCCTTTCAGATTCCGAGGGGAATCAGTTTTAGCTGGTGTTGGTGCAATGTAAAATGAATTAAAAACAATCAGAATAAACAAAACCAAAAGTAAAGTGGATCCCGACTAGTTTTGTCAACTGCATATTTATTTTCGAACGAAAACCATTTTGGAAGCATTCCCCGTGTTCTCGTTGTGTCCGTGCCCGGCGTCCGAGTGGAACGACTCCCTTTATTCTCGCCGTTCCCTTCGATTCCCCGAGGAGTCCTCGGGGAACGGCGAGAATACGGCTCTATTATATCAAAACAAGGACGTACGTAAATCATTCTAGACTGAATCTCAGACGTTTGCACCAGTAAGAAAACAAAATATTAAACAGCAGTCATTTCCAAAAGACCCGTCTTTCCTATTTCACTGATAAACTCCGTACATCCCCTAATCTTCGGCCCATTTTCACCCCCGTAATCTCGAATTTCTTTCGTAATGTTAATCTGCTAGTCTGATTCTTGCACTTCCCGTGTTTGACGCATTTCAAAGCTTATTAGGCTGCGGCTTATTAATTCCGAGCAGCTCATTTGTCAGAAATACCGGTCATGCAAGTTTATCCGTTTCTCATCAACGGGGGCGTATGCTAAGATGAAAGCAGCCGATTGCTTGTGACTCTTTGAAAAACCCAGAAGCGTGTCCGAAGAGTCATATTGGAATATTGGGATCGATCCGTACCTACTACGACTTGTTACTGCACTTGTAGCCTTCGGCACAAGTGCCATATAGCGATCGTATGTCTGTCCGTCGGTCCCTTTGTCCCGATTTCGCCATGTAATCCAGGACGATGAAGCTTGGAAAGAATACAAAGCACCCGACCCATTGCTCAACGAAACCTTCTTTTCCTAGTCATCCATGCGGAGTGGAGGGAGGGGAGAATTGGGATCTTGTATTTCGCGGAAGTCCGAACTTGAAACTTGATGGGTGGTAGGAGGAAAATGCTCGATATGTTCCATTTGTGTGTCCGACCACGGTGGAGTGAGCTAGAGGAGGGACATCTTTTAGCATGCGCAGGGACCAAATGGATGTAGGTATTGAAACGGATTGTACAAAGATCATGGGTCCTAGATATGTTATTTCGAGGAGGTTCCGATGAAGGGAGAAGTAGGGGGTTACCGGGTATTATGTACCTTCGATTCGAGTGGTACTCGGGGGGAGGTAAGAGCACGTGCTCTCGATGTGACAGTGGTGTGTCCGAATCGAATCTGGACAAGGTGAGGGGAGTGGCAGGGAGAGTCTCGTAATGAGTGGTAGACTGGCTGAAGGAGACGATCCTCGAAGTGACAGATTGAAATCAATCTGGGAATATGGACTGCTCGTCAACGACACACTACCTGGTCACCCTCCTCTATAGCGTATCTAAACTACTTGATGAGCCCAACACATGGATCAATCTCATCGTAATTGACCTTAAAAATGTATTTGAACTACTGATCTTGTTAGTCACAGAGTTTTGGTTGAAAAACCATTTAATGAGTTCAAAGTACCACCTTTCCTAGACAATTCTGTCCGCACCTTTTCTGTCCGGCGGCTACTGAGGACTTGGAGGAGGGTACCGGATATCTTGTGGCTCGCTTCGGATGGATGGATCGGGACGGGACGCAAGTGCTACCCTGGCAACCTTGTCAGTTTAATCAACAACCTTTTCAAACAGCTCAACCGTAGACAAGCTATACTTGGAGATAAAAGCACAAAATATATTCTGTCCTCTGCAAAGGAATGGAAACAGTTAATTTACATTGTGCTAAAATCGCCAAAGCCGAGACTGAAGGTGTCACTGTCAAAACCATATTTTCCGTCGCGCTTTCCGCTCCTCTTTTTCATCGTACTGAGTCGTCCAAATCCGCGGTCAAAAAGGTCGCTGTAAAATCCGTGTTTTCCCGAATTTCGTTTCATCGTCCCAAAGGTGCCGAAACCGTCATTAAATGTGTCGTCGTGGAGACCATTCTTTCCGTAAAACCGCTTCTTCATTGTATCGAAGGCTCCCCAGCCTTCGGAAAAAGTGTCGCCCTCCAATCCGTTTCTTCCTCCTGCCATGAACCTCTTGTTCCGCCCATCTTCGGATGCCTGCAAAAGAAAAGATCAGATTCCTATGATCAAGAACAAATAATCAGATAGAACCTCTGTCTTTGGTACCATGCAGCGACTACGAATACCCCAATAAAACTGAGCGGACCCAGAGGTGTTTACTGTAGCTTTTTACCCGTCTACTCTACTTCCGTCTTCGCCGTTGCCCATCGCAGAGAAAGAAAATGCAGGAGGCTTACTCCGCGCGCTGACCTGCTCTTGAGCACGTCCAGAGAACTAATCAGCTTTGTCTTCTACTTTTCCTCAAGGCGGCTTCACAGCGATATAGCTAACTGTAGAGGTAACGAAACGTGATGTGGCGCGAAGCTACTAACCTCCGCTCGTTCGCAGCGAAAAGATACGGGGAAACACTCGACTCCGCATAGTCATAGTTCAGAGATCAATCAATCAATCGTTGTAATTTGCCAGAATATTTTACAAAATAGCAGTGGCATTGTCGAGACATAGTTAAAAAAAAAACAAAAAAAAACGAGCACAAACACTAAAAAAGACGCACATTATTTGGTATTGTAGTACTGAACAAAGTAGGGGACAAAAGATGAATTGTATCGCTCGCTGGAGTTTGCAGGTGGTTGCTTTAGGGTGACTTTTGAGGCTGCTTTACTTCTTGTCACGGGACCATCGACCGTAGGCGCGGTTCTCCGTTAAGACGGAGGTTCTCTCTGGTTATTTGTTCTTGCTATGATGCAAATGACCAGTGATCACAATATTTGAAGTAAAGCTGACCATTCATAACGAAAGAAAACAAGACCAAAGGTTTCGATGGGATCCCAAAAATCTAACATTTGTTCAAACAATTGGTTCATGTCTTCGCCATTCAGTCTTCGTCAGATTCCTTGAATATTTTTTCTTTCAAAATAAAGTTCAAAAATGGATTCAGCATGGCTCCTTGCCCCGATACCGAATCGCTAATCGATTTCAGAAACAACTTTGAGCTTCAACCAAATTTCCAGTTTCAGGCGAATTCGTGATGAATCATTTGTCCAGCAAGAAAACTAAGTTCAGATATGGATTCAGCGGACCTCCTTACCCTCTCAGTGAATATCATATTAGCTTATAAAACATACATCTTTTACCGTAAATTCGAAACCCCTCCTCTGCCTCCAAAGATAGGACTAAAGGACCCATCTACGAACTTGACCTGTACTTTACCAGTCAATCCTCATTGAGCAACATCCTCGCTTGAACAACATATTTCCTAGTTTGAACATTATATATCAGCCCCCTCGACCTTCGATTACACTAGATCTCTCCGACGTCCATAGAATAAACAAATGAATGTCGTCATCCACGCGCAGAGCTATACTGGTCTGAGAATAAAGGGGAAGTGACTGCCATAGCCGAAAACTGGTCTACAAATTTTGTGTCCGGTTTTCGCCAGATTTCAGCTGAACTACTTGTCTGGCAAGAAAATAACTTTCATATTCGGATTCAGCATGTCTCCTTACCCCTAAATCAACTATCTCAGTAGCTTTTAAAAAATGCTCTTTTTTGCCTTATATTTTTTTTGTAGGGCTCGACCTAACTCTTGACCCAAAGAATCATCACACCAAGTTTCATCAAAATATCTCATTGCCTTCGAGAATTATAGTGCGCACAGACGGACAGACGGACGACTTTTGCGATGTCATTGTATCCAGCCACGGCATGGCACGGTTTAGCGCAGAAGGCACGAGTTATAAAAAGATATAAGCAAGCAGAAGAAGTAGGCAAGTAAGTGAGAGTTTGTAACTCCAGAGCCTAAAAAAAGGCATGTTCAAACTTTGTTCCTACCCCTGACTCTGAAGCCTGAAAGGGCCCTTTGAGTTTTCGTGCCTCTTTTTAGTGCTCGTGCCTCCTACATTATGTCGTGCCGTGCTTTTTTTTCGTTGATCCCACGGCAAGATGCCATTCGACGAATGCTCCGCTCATTACCTCGTGTAAAGACCGTTTTGAGTAAATATGCCTATACACGTTTTCCAGACTAGCTTTAGAACTTGACATCCAGCCCAGAGCAACTAAGAATTCCAAAGAATTCCTAAGCTCCTGCAGCATGGCGAGTTGGAGAGAATGTGTTGCCTAATCGTAATTGCAGCCGAGAAGACAGATCCACGCCTAGCATTTCTGCATTGCAAACAATGACCCCCCTCCCCCCCCCACTCCATCAGAACAGACGAAAAGCGGAAAAGAGGATTATTGTCTAAAACACGAAAACATCGAATCTGAAATGGTGTGGAAATACAATCAGGTTTCTCGGCAGGATTTCCTCCATTTACACCGGTTGCGGCTGGGAAAGGAGACTCAAACTTTTCCTTGCCGAACTGACGAGAGTACTGAAAATGTTGACAGGAGGTCCGACCGGTGAGAGTGATGAAGTATTAGCAGCGGCGTAAATGGTCCTCGTGCTACAAGGATGGGGTGATGTCCCTACGTAGACACGACAGTACGAAGACACGACATTACATGGAAACGAAAAAACCGTCAGTACATGGACAAGTCACTACAGGGACACGACGGAACGAAGACCGACACTACATGGACACGACGGCACAAGTATCGACACTACATGGACACGACGGTATGAGTACCGACACTACATGGACACGACGGTATGAGTACCGACACTACGTAGACACTTTTTCCATCTACAGTATAGATGTGGATTCAGCAGACCTCCTTACCCTCTCAGTGAATATCCCAATAGCTTATAAAACATACATCTTTTACCGTAAATTCGAAACCCCTCCTCTGCCTCCAAAGATAGGACTAAAGGACCCATCTACGAGCTTGACCTGTACTTTACCAGTGAATCCTCATTGAACAACATCCTCGCTTGAACAACATATTGCCTAGTTTGAACATTAAGTATCGACCCCCTCGACCTTCCATTACACTAGATCTCTCCGACGTCCATAGGATAAAGTCCAGTGGTTCCCAACCGGTGGTACGCGTACGCAAAGGGGTACGCGAGACCCTTGCAAGGGGTACGCGAAGGTACCAAAATCTGTTTAATCTGTATTTTCAAACCTCACCTCATTCGTTTGTGATTGCCAAAAGCCTAATTACCAGCAGAGGCATCACTAGCCAAAAAGTGTGTATGGGGGCAAGGTGTTTTTACTGAGTGGCTGGTAATTTTTACCTACTGTTTTTCGGAAAAAAATAACTGTTTTTCGGAAAAAATAACTGTTTGTACGGAAAATCGGGGCGCTTCGCTCCTACCCGTTTCTTTTTACCGACTGGCCGACCACTTAGACAGAGATTGAGACAGTATTTGTCTGCTATCAGAGTCTGACATAAAAGATACTATTCTGTTTTGCGAAAACCTCCAGTCGAGGACATCATGAAAAAAACTATTCGTGTGACTGTTATTTATCAGTTTGCAGTGACAGGGTTGAACTTATGACTGGATTCAAAATACATCTAGTGGAAACTTGATGTAAAGCTCCGGTAAAAATGTGGTGACTGTAAAAAATGTTGCCGTTAATGACATCGAGCCGAGATTTGACACAATTTATGCTACAACGCAGCCTCAAATGTCTCCTTGATTTTGTATATATTTCTACACGTGTATGCCTCATCATTTATGACAAATATCTTCTTTTTCAAGTTCTGGAAAGGGGGGTACGCAACCTTTTCGAACCTTGTTTAGGGGTACGTGGTATGGAAAAGGTTGGGAACCACTGGGATAAACAAATGAATGTCTTCATCCACGCGCAGAGCTATACTGGTTTGAGAATAAAGGGGTAGTGACTGCCATAGCCGAAAACTGGTCGACAAATTTTGTGTCTGGTTTTCGCCGGATTCCGGGTGAACTACTTGTCCGGCAAGAAAATAACTTTCATATTCGGATTCAGCACGTCTCCTTACCCTAAATCAACTATCTCAATAGCTTTTAAAAAATATTTTTTTTGTCCCTTAATTTGAAACCCCCTCACCTACCCCTAACTGTAGGGCTACAAATCCCGATGAAAAACTTGTAGCCTGCGTAGTAGTATGGTAGTAGTACGAAGCGTTGCATGTAATACTATGTAATTGCATAAAATACTATCATTTAATATGCATTAGACTGGTCAAATCTTATGTAGTAGCATCCTGTCTTGCCATAGTAGCATCCAGTGTTGCTAATAGTAGCACATAGTAGTATGCAGTAACACCGTAGTATTGAAGTAGAAGCATGTAGTAGCATCGTAGTACTGCATGCAACATTTTCGTACTACTTCATAGTACTATTTTGAGAAAAATTTTTCATCGGGAAGCCCATCTACGAACTCGATCTTACTCTTGACCCAAAGAATCCTCACATCAAGTTTCATCAAAATGTCTCATTCCCTTCGAGAGTTATCGTGCTTACAAACGGACAGACATACGCCGGACAGACGGACAACTTTTGCGACGTCATAGGTATCCCCCACTCACGTTTTGGGATCCAAAAATCGAGATTTTTGGGGGTCTTCTTGATTACCTCTAAGCTGTTAAGCGAGGGATGAACATAACTGCGGACATTTCGGCTGCATTTCCGGCATCTGTCTTCAGCGAAGAACAAACTAAATGTTACATCCGAAAACTATACAAACAAAAGAGTGATGTGGACTCGACAAACCACAAAACGACAAGCAACCAAAACCAGAAGAACGATGCGGACTCGTCAACATGCAAACAAAAATAAAACAACAGGGCGCATTAAAACAACTCGCTTAACATTCAGAGGGGTATTACCTGATAAAGAAAACCTCCGGAAATCTCTTCTTTGTTTCTTTCATGACCAGTGATACATTATTTTTTTTTGTTTTAACAGCTTGAAGCCAGATTCCAGATTTTTCTTTCAAATTCCAGATAGATTAATTTTCGTATAGGTGGTTAGGACTGTGAAGCCTATAGAAAACACATTGAAGTCCGAGACGTTGTAAGTCCCCCCCCCCCCTAGATAACGGAACCTGGAAAGGTATCATAGGGGCAACACATTTGAGAGATACAATTGTTATGCTTGGGGTAGGAGGAAAAGAAAGATTGTAGACAGTTGATTTGGTAGCTAAAAATAGGTGATGGTACCTACAGAAGGAACAAGACCAAAGGTTTCGATGGGATCCCAAAAATTCAATACCTGATCCAGACAACTGGGTCTTGTCTTCGCCAGATCCAGTCTTCGCCAGACACCTTGAGTATTTTTACTATTAAAATTCAGAAACAGATTAAGGTCAAATAGCTAATCCTCTGAGAAAACCAAGTTCAGATATGGATTCAGCATGTGTGTTTACCCCAGTAAGTCATATCTGTTTTGACGAAAACTTCCTGCCACTTCTGCCGATTTCCCGGTTTCGGCCGAACTCCGGAACTACTTGTCCGGCGAAAAAAGAAAGCTCAAAAACGGACTCAGGGTATCTTCTTTCCCCAATAATGAACATCTAATCAACTTCAAATAAAAATTTAACTCATAGCAAATTTTCCAACTCTAGCCGGATTCCGGTCAAACTATATGCCCGGGTAAAAAATATTTGTCACACACGGATTCAGCATGTTTTCTTACCCCTAAATCGGATATCTAATCAACTAGAAATAAAACTTTAACTTTTGACAATTTTTCGGTTTTGGCCGGATTCGGGCGAACTACACGTCCGGGTAGAAAATTGTTTTCACATAAGTGTTCAGCATGTCTTCTTGCCCTAAATCGGACATCTAATCAACTCCAAATAAAACTTTTAATTTTAACAAAATTTCCGGTTTCGGCCGGATTCCTGGCGCACTACTTGTTCGATGACAAGATGGGTTTTCACCATCGTATTCAGCATGTCTTCTTACCCCATAATCGACTATCACATTAGCTGTTTCAAAATCTTTTGTTTGCCCCTGAATTTGAACCCCGTCCCCCACCCCTAAATGTAGGGCTACAAAGCCAATCTACGAACTTGACTTGCTCGATGACCCAACGAATCCTCACACCAAGTTTCATCAAAATATCTCATTCCCTTCGAGAGCTATCGTGCTTACAGACGGACGGACAGACGGACGGACGGACAGACGGACAACTTTTGCGATGTCATAGGTATCCCTCCACTTACGTTTTGGGATGCCAAAAAGACATTTAGGAAATGTTGGAAGACGGCGTAATTAGGTCTCATGGAATTCGGAGGGGTTGGATTGACAGTAAGGAAGCCCCAGATATCTAGGATTGTTTTGGCAGTCATGATGCACAAACCCCGGGCCAGGACGAACAGCCCGGTTCCCAGTATACACTGTAAAAAAAAATCTTGCAGGATGGCTACTGGGATTAATCTTGTCTTAATTGAGATAAGATTATCTCTAATTCCAATCAAACTTATCCCAGTAGAGGTAAGGTTAATCCCAGTAGCAAATACTGCAGTTAACTATAATCCTTAATCGAATAAACTTTTTACAGTGTAAGCCATCGGAAATTTGTGCGCAGACAGCGTTGTTCAGCGGGACTAAGGACATTTTCGAGTGAATGGCTCCGATGGATATCAAGTCATCATCCATGCCATGCGTTTTGTCCTGGGTACATCCACCTCAAAGTCATCTTTCGCGTGAATAGCTGAATAGCTGAGTGGGTGGAAAAAACTGGGGATATTTCCCCGTGGATGGCTCCTTTAGAGGTTACCTCTCATAACCATGATGGGTGTTTTCGCGTCAATCCCATCTTGCTCAAGGGCCATTTTTTCGTGAAAAGCTCGAAGGGTGTTGTCTCCCTCTAGCTGAATGGATGACCCCCGGTCAAAAGCGCTCCCGAACCCTGTTGAACGAGAAGATGACATCTATCTCTATCTCAACACGTTGGCGTGTAAATGGCACCATTCATTGCCATTTTCGCGTGGGAGGCTTCTTCTGTCGAGCGTTCACGCGAAAATGTAAACGTGCATCTTCTGTGGAGCTCTTCGAATATGTTCTGGTGAATTGATCGACACTTTCGCGTGGATAGCACTGTTTGCCGAGCTCAACAACCATCCATGCCTAGATGCCCCCCCCCCCCCACACATGAAGCTCGCGGTGTCTCAGATCAATATTCTTTGAGCCCAAGCTGACTTTGAAACATTTATTCAAACAATGTTTACAACGGATACGTCAGCTACGATTCTTCATCAGCGATATTTCGGTCCTCCTTGGCAAGGGTCCTCCTCAGGCTGTCAATCCTCTGGGTCAACGTCAGGGAAGGGTTAAGATGAGTTAAGATTACAGGTTTGTTTCCTTCCCCGACGTTGACCCAGAGGATTGACAGCCTGAGGAGGACCCTTGCCAAGAAGGGCCGAAATATCGCTGATGAAGAATCGTAGCTGACGTATCCGTTGTAAACATTGTTTGAATAAATGTCTCAGATCGGTTGTGGCGAGTTTTCGAAACCGTTTTCCCGTGCGGATGTCCCTGCCACTACTTTCTTCGCGTAATATGTAGGCGTATGGAATGGATTTGAGGATAAATCCGTTGAAAATGTATTCGAGAATCCCCGAAATGATCCGAGAATCGCTTAAAGGTCTTCGAGGAATCGGTGTTTGTATTCGAGAATCGACGACAAGTTTTTGAGATTAGCTTTAGGTCTTCTAGAACTACAAAAAGTATTCGAGAAAAGATAAAAAGTATTCCAGAATTTTTAAATGTATTTGGCATTAAAACTGGAATAAAGAAATAATGTTAAAAATACCTTCGAGAATAAAAAAAAAAATGTCGAATACATTTTTGTCATTCTCGGACACATTTATGTCATTCTCTAACACCTAATTTCAGTTTAAATGTCAAATACTTTTATCGATTTTCGAATACAAATACCGATTTTAGGGATATTCGAATACATTTTCGACGTATTTAGCCTCAAATCCATTCCATATAGGCAGCCTATAAATCTGTTCATTAGCGTTTTCTAATTGCTGTCAGATCCTCAAGTACCTCATTTCTTAGCGCGATAAGTAGTTAACATGAACATAGTCGTTACCGTTTCTCATTTGTTAGGAGATTCTCAAGTTTCGCCAGGGAGGAGAGAGTTAGAACATGTCCAGGACAAGATAGATGACAGATTTGTTACTAGGTAGCCCGAGGGACAAGTAAAAAATTAAACACAAAAACCAGAAGACTAAAGGCATGGAAAAATCTCAAGAATCTTCTCAAAGTCTCTTCCTCTTTCGTGAAAGAGTGGTACATGAAAGATTCAGAAAGAGCGTTGTCCCGTGTTTTGTCGAGCTCTACAATAAACTAACAGAGCTACCCTAGTTACTTATTTTAATTTTTATTTAGTGTTCGAATTAGTGTTCGAATCATTCAAGAGAATGGTTAAATCCCATTCTTCGAAAAGGAAAGAAGTGTGATAAGAGGAAAGGGTATTTATTTAATTTTATTTTTATTTTTTTTATTTTTTTTACCCCACCCCAAGGGGGGGGGTAATGAAGGAATGATATAGCGGATTCATGGTGGTTAGAACTGCGGCCACAATCAGGATTCTTTTGTCTTAAAAGTGACCGTTAATGGTAAATTGTTTGTTCAATTTATATGTTTTTTGATGAAATTAAAAAAAAAAAAAAAAAAAAAAAAGAATTAAATTTTCAGTTTATGACAAACTTGGATGTGGACGACAAAGTCGAATTAGGCGTTTTTGCTTTGGTAGTTACTTTTGCTCTGCTCGACATTGTCAGAAGTTTCATAACGGATAACACAAGGATGCGCGGTTTCAACAGATAGTTCGTAACAGATAAAACTTCGGATGTTATCTGTTGTGCTTCAAATGTTATGCATAATAGGCGTTACAATCACGAAGAACCGAAAAACCGCCAAAATGTATCTGCTGAATTTCCCGACATCATGACTAAAAGTCAGTAGATACTGTTTTGGCTGTTTTTTTATTGCTCTTCCTAACAAAGCTTGTTATGCATGACGTTTTCAAACACAACAGATAACATCCCAAGTGTTATCTGTTACGAATTGTCTGTTGAAACCGCGCATCCTTGTGTTATCTGTTATGAAACTTCTGACAGTGTACTCACTCTCGTGGTAACAGACATTCTTTTCTTTTTTCTAGACGAAATCGACAAACTTCAACATAGAATGACTAATTTCACGGGCCAAGAACTGGTATTATCGAAAAACGATATTTCTGAACCAGTTTACCGCGAAAAGATCATCAAATTTCTAGTTAGAGTAGGCTAGTGCTTTAAACTTGCAGGATCGGTCTGTCAGCTAATACGTACAAGCAAGGTACAAGTTCGTATTGTTATTTTCATTATTATTTCGGGGAAGCCAATTAGTCAGACAGACCATTTATGCAAATTTTACTGCGTTGCCCATTGCCAAAAACGAGGACGTTCAAATGAGAGTTTTGCGCACTGCAAAGCTCAGAAAGGCGGCAACGGCAAGAGGGATCGACCAAAAAGAGGCACGGCATGGCATGGCACAGGAGGCACGAGTAATAACAAGACCAAAGGTTTCGACGGGATCCCAAAAGTTCAGTATTTGATCCAGACAATTGGGTCTTGTCTTCGCCAGATCCAGTCTTCGCCAGACTCAGTCAACATTTTTACTATTAAAATTTAGAAACAGAGTAAGGCCAAATAGCTAATCATCTGAGAAAGCCAAGTTCAGATGGTTAATTGAATGATTGTTTCGTGTATGGTTGGTTTATGATGTACGCATTCTCGCTTGCGAATGACAAATGGTCTGTCATTTTTGTTCATTTTTCACAAGAGGGTAGTTTTTATTTATTTATTTGGTAGATAGCAGGTTATTTTATACTGGTCAGATAAATTAAGTTATATTATTTTTGTTAGACTTGTAGGGTACGTAGTTGTTGTAATAGTAAATTTTTTAACAAGCACTGCATGTTCGAATTTTTGTTCTCCACAGTGCTTGTATAATGTATTTGTATTTTTGTATAAAATAAAAAAACCTGAACTTGAACCTGAACAGATATGGATTCAGCATGTGTGTCTTTCCCTTGACCCAAAGGATCGTCACACCAAGTTTCATCAAAAGATGTCATTCCCTTCGAGAGTTATCGTGCTAACAGACGGACAGACAGACGGACAGACTGACAGACGGACAACTTTTGCGATGTCATAAGTATCGCTCCACCTACGTTTTGGGATCCCAAAAAGAGATTAGCAAGTAGTAGAAGTAGACAAGTAAGTGAGAGTTCATAACTCCAGAGCCTAAAAAAAGACGCGTTAGAATATTGTTCACGCCCATCACTTTGAAGCCTGAAATGGACCTTTCAGTTTCCGTGCCTCTTTTTAGTACTCGTGCCTGCTATACTATGTCGTGCCGTGCCTCTTTTTCGTTGATCCCCCGGCAAGATGCCATTCAACGAATGCTCCGCTCATTACCACGTCTAAAGACAGTTTTGAGTACAGATGCTTATACACATTTTCCAAATAAGCTTTAGAACTTGACATCCAGCCCAGAGCAACTAAAAATTCCAAACATTTCCTAGGCTCCTGCAGCATGGCGAGTTGGAGAGAATGTGTTGCCTAATCGTAATTGCAGCCGAGAAGACAGATCCACGCTTAGCATTTCTACATTGCAAACAATGACCCCCACTCCATCAAAAGAGACGAAAAGCGGAAAACAGGATTATTCTCTAAAACACGAAAATATCGAATCTGAAATGGTGTGGACAGACAATCAGGTTTCTCGGCAGGATTCCCTCCATTTACACCGGTCCCGGCTGGGAAAGTAGACTCAAACTTTTCCTCGCCGAACTGACGAGAGTACTAAAAACATTGACAGGAGCGGGGGCGTCACGACTAGGGGGTCGCCCCCCCCCCCCGAATGTTCTCGGCTAGTCGGTAAAAATAGCCGAGTCTGCGCGAAGCCCCGCGATTTTTCATAAAAGTAATCAGTTGGTTTTTTTTTATGGCACTTGCAGCCTCTGGCTCAAGTGCCATATACCGATCTCCGTCTGTCGGTCAGTCGGTCTGTCCGAGTATTTTGTCACACTTTTTCGAGTTAGGGCACTTCCAGATGTGCTAGGACAATGAAACTTTTCAGGCATATCAGGGACCCGACCAAACTAACCATAAAATAATCAGTTTCCTGATCCGACCATATGCGGGGGAGTGGAGGGCGCTGGAAACTTGAAAATTGAGGGCATTTTGTCACACTTTTTCGAGTTAGGGTACTTCCAGATGTGCTAGGACCATGAAACTTGGCAGGCATATCAGAGACCCGGCCAAGCAAACTTAGAAATAATCAGTTTTCCGATCCGACCGCTTTGGGAGGGAGTGGAGGGCAGGGGAATCCGGGAAACTGAGTAGTGTGTAACTTTCGAACGGGTGATCGGATTGTAATGAAACTTAATAAATGAATAGATTATATATCTGTGATGTCCCGTTTAAAGTCTTGACCGGATTCGGTAGCCAGGGGGGAGTTGTGGGGGGGGGGGAGACCGGAGATTTCAAGAAACGGTTAGAATGGAGGGATCGGAGTGAAAATTGCTGGGAAGAACAATCATCTGCTCTAGATAAATCGTTTAGGCAATTGTACTGGATCCGGACACTTACGGGGGGGGGGGATTCCGGTGATATTCCGGAATATTAAGTCATGCGTAACTTTGGAACGGGTGATCGGATTCGAGTGAAATTTAAGAACTGAATAGAGGACATTTCTCTGGTGATCTTTTTCATACCAGGACCGGATCCGGCAACTATTTGGGGGGGGGGGGGGAATACGTGACCTGCTTAGAATGGAGAGATCGGGATGGAACTTTGTGGGAAGAACAAACAGACGCTCTAGATAAATCATTTACTGAATCGGATTGGCTACGGTCACCGTGGGGGAGTTGGGGGGGGGGGGGGGATCTCGAGAAAGGGTTAGAATGGAGGGAACGGAGTGAAACTTGCTGGGAAGAACAAACATCTGCTCCATGTAAACCTTTTACACAATTTGACTGGATCCGGACACTTGAGGGGGGAGGGGGTTTCCCGGAATTCTGTTTTTTGGGATTTTCACGACAAAACTTGGCAGGCATATCAGGGACCCGGTCAAACTGACTTGGAATAAAAGATAAATCCTCGATATGATAATCTTGGGGGGAGTTGAAGGAGGGGAATCCGGAATATTGAGTCATGCGTAACTTTGGAACGGGTGATCGGACCCGAGTGAAATTTAATAATTGAACAGAGGACATTTCTCTCTGGTGATCTTTTTCATTTCCGGACCGAATCCGACAATTATTGGGGGGGGGGGAATACTTGACCCGCTTAGACTGGTGTGATCGGGATCGAGCTTCGTGGGAATAACAAACAGATGCTCTGGATTAATCATTTACAGAACCGGATTGGCTCCGGGTATTGTGGCTGGAGTTGGAGGGGGGGGGGGGTCTGGGATTCCGGTAATCGCGAGTTAAGGTACTTCCAGATGTGCTGGGACGATGAAACTTCGCTGGAATATTAGAGATTCAACAACATTTGCTTAGAAATTGCTACTTCCCACATCCGATTATTCCTTAAAGCACCAATCTTGACCGCAAAGTAAAAAAAAAAATGCTTTTAAGCAATATATGCATTTTCATGATGCCCATCAGCCCATTATCATTTTTGCCTCAAGGGTTTTGCACTACAAATGAAGTTCTAGTTTTTAAAACAGTCGGTTTGTCGTAAAAATAGTCGATTTTTTCTTCAAATTTTAGTTTTCTTAAAATCAGCCGATTTTTCGTCAACACACTCGTTTTTTCTCAATAATAGTCGTTTTATCTGCAGAAACTGTCGGTAAAAATTACCAGCCAGTTGGTAAATACCTTGCCCCCCCCCAAAAAAAAACATTTTAGCTAGTAGCGCCTCTGGACAGGAGGTCCGATCGTCGAGAGTGATGAAGTTTTAGCAGCGGCGTAAACGGTCCTCGTGGTGCAAGGATGCTAGCTTCAAAGCGTTTCCAATCATTCATTCATCACGTCATCCAGCTCATCGTGTAGGCTACATACGGTTTTTCACGATCTTTGTTAAGCCAAATTGTATGTGTAGGCCTATGTATGTATTTGTTACCCATCTCCATTAGCTACAAAAGCATAAGACGGACTATATGAAAGTAAAGAAAAATAACACAAAGAATAAGAAAGTAAGATCACAGCCAATAAAAAAAACCCAAAAAACAACATATAGGCTACAAATAAAAGTAAAAAAGATGGTGAGACGGAGAAATTTTATGTCTAGATTTTCTGTGATCATATATTTATGCTGTTACTCTTTGTTTTAGCTTTTACTCCGTGTGGCCTTGTGCATTTGGCGAGTCAGAAAAATAGAAAAACTCGGTTATGAATTTAATACTTTGATATATTTGTCAAGGGCCTTGTTACCGAGCGTGGTCGAAATCATAAAGATAAACTAGCGACCGTGTCATAGCAAACTTCGACTGCCCACAGAAAATAGAAAAAGAACTGGCGCTAATTTACTGACCTGGTCCAGCAACTGCGTAGCTACGTCAGATCCATCAGATGTGTCGAATGTCTTCCCGTTCTTAGGCAATCCAACAAGAAATAAAGCCCGGTCGTCAAGCTTTCCATTGTCTTCGTATTGTGGGGATACAGGCAAACCTACAAAAGTAGATATCACAATCAGCCTACGGCGGGATCGACTAAAAACGAGAACGGAACGGAACGACGCGGTGGAGGAGGAATGCGTACTAAAAACCGGAACACGTACTAAAAACGGGAACGCATTTCCGCTTTCAGTAACGCTAAAGAAAACAATGGTCGAAAGAACAGGGGTCCTGCATTCCTGTTTTTAATAATTGGTTCTCATGACCTGCATTCCCGTAGTAAGTGCTTCTCAAGAAAATCAAATCAAGTGACAAAGAACACGGGTCCTGCATTCGCGTTTTTAGTAATTGTTCCTTCTGCAGCAAGTACTAAAGAACAAGGGCGCTGCTTAAAACGCGGCTAAGCGAAGAAACACGACTACTAGAACAGGGATCGTGCACCGGAATGAAAGAACAGGAGCCCCTCCCCTCGTGCGATTGTGCACGGGAATGATCTGGAACTCGTACCCAAGCAAACTACTAAAAAAAGGAAGGATGGTGCAGCGTTTTCTCTTTTAGTAGTGTTCCTCCTGGTGCAGTGTTCCAGATTTGAGTCCGTTGTTCCCGTTTTTAGTACGCGTTCCCGTTTTTTAGCACGCGTCCTCCTGCACTTGTCATTCCGTTCCATTCCCGTTTCTGGGAATGGAACGGAATATATAATACTACGGTTAAACGGAATTATAGTACTACGGCGAAGAAACAAACCAAAACGTTTCCAAGCTGATCGCGATACACTGGATACATTTTTTTTAAACATATGCGTCGAGACCATTGTCTACTTCCGGAACTGAACTGCCCCTCCCCACCTATACGCAGGGCTGTGAAACTGCTGTACAACAGTTGCGAATTTATTAGTAGAAGCAGCTTTACGGAACCTGACCTGACAGACCGACGGATTTACTGTCATACGGTGTCGTGAGCACCAAAGATCTTAAAAAAAAATCTTTATTTTTAGTAGGAATTTGAAAGATTTGAATGATAAATCTAGAATAAGTTTATATTAAAGTATCGTTTGCTCAAAAGTATTTTTTGCACTTTGCGGTTAAGATGAATACTTTAAAGCATAACTGAAAGGCCAATTTATATTTGTGTCATGTAACTGAATACACTGAATAATTTGGATTCTGCTAAGTTTTTTTTTTATTTTCCACTATCTGCTCTAGTGGTGACGTTCAGAATATCTGCGGCCGTCCCCACAATGTAAATTCTACTATGACGCGGGAAATTTTAATCTCCATACAAACGCGGCTTTTCAGTGCATGGACAGTGGTGAGCTTGATGAAAACTGCTTAGTGCCTGAACAAAAAAAAAATTCGTAAATCTTTCTGGTAAGGCATATAATACAGATAGAAGCGCATAGAGGTTCCACAAATCACAAAGAAATTCCACTATTTGAAAATCGATTATTCGTGAATAGCGGAATAAAGAAGTAACACTTTTTCAACAGGTCTTCAAGCCAATTTAAGTGAAAAAGTGATGGGTAACTAGATTGTCCTGTCCCAGCCCTTTTCAGTTAAACTTTAAGAGATTCATTTGTATGCAAAAAAAAACTGTCAGCATTGCCCGAATCCAGTCCGGTTCTAAAAATGATTTAATTAGAGTACTTGCTTGATCTTTCCACCAAGTTCCATCCCGATCCCTCCGGTCTAAAGTGTGCCATGAGATTCTCCCCCCCCTTCAACTCCTCCCATAGTAGTCGGATCTGGTCCCGACTTGAAGCGGAACATCAAGGACACGTGCTCTTGTTAATTATCAAGTTTCATTCAGAGCTGATTACCTGTTCAAAAGTTATGCGTGACAGAAGATTTCCTTTCCCTCCACAAACGATCATCTAGGACTTTTAATTGTTCCTCCCACCAAGTTTCCTCTTAACCCCTCCACTCAAAGCGTGTCCGGCCCCCTCTCCAGCTCCCCCCACATTTACCGGATCCGTTCCGACCTAAAATTTAAAATCTGAGACATCCTTTCTTCCTCTTCTAACTTTCTTCTCTTCTTCCTTTCTAACTTTCAAGTTTCGTTCAGATCCAATCACCCGTTCGAAAGTAATGCTTGCCGCAAGATTCCGGATTTTCCCTCCCTCCACTTCCCCACGATGGTTGGATCGGGGTAGTGACTATTTCCAAGTCAATCTCGTCGAGTACCTGATGTGCGTGACAAGTTTCATCGTCGTAGCATATCTGAAGGGCCTTGACTTGGGATCACCGGAATTCCGGATCCCCCATCCAACTCCCCCGCAATGCCCGGATCCGGTTCGGTTCTGTCAGGGATGTTTCTAGGGCATTTGCTTGTTCTTCCCACCAAATTTCATCCCGATCCCTCCACTCTAAGCGTGTCACAAGATTTACCTCAAGATTTCGGATTCCCCCTCCCTCCACTCCCCCCACGGATGTCCGACCGGGAAAGTGACTATTCCCAAGGTAGTTTGGTCGGGTCCCTAATAAGCCTGCCAAGTTTCGTTGTCCTAGCACTTCTGGAAGTACCCTAACTCGAGAACAGTGGACCGACAGACCGACCGAGATCCGTATATGACACTTGAGCGAAGGTGCAAGTGCCATAAAAAGAGTCAAATACGGAGAATGCAAAAATCAGCATAGTGCCGTTATGGTGGACGAAAATGGCATGTGAAGTTCAGGATCTTGTTTAGTGAACATCTTACTGGTCGGGATAGTGTTTGTCTCTTATTCCCACGCTCTTGTATAAAATTAGTCCGCTTTGAAAGAATATCTGATGTAAATCTTGAGATCCCCCCCCCCCCCCCCCCCCCTATTATAATTTGGTTACTGGTCCATTTTAGCCGGGGACGTCTTGTCATGGGGACGTTTGGCCGGGGTAGGGGATCTTTCGACTGAGAACGTTTCGCCTACAACCCGCGCTTGATCTAGCAGAAAGCAAACAGACTTGCAAGTAGAAAGGGAGATCGCCGATCAATTTTTTCAGTGGAAGGCCATTTCAATTAACTATGAACAGCGCATCATCGGCCCTTGTTATGGCCTAATTCGAAGACGTTCAACACTAGTCAGTCCCAGGTCGGGGTAAGACGACGCACGTCTCCATACACGTGGCCTAAAATAAGTGCTTACTTACCTTCAGTGGACAGGAAGAAGAAGAAAGTATGGATTAAGCAGCTTGAGTGAACGAAGCTTTCCTAGAACAAGAAGCCCAATTATCTAATGAAGGCGCAAAAATATAAAATGGGGATACGCGCTGATTTCAGCGTGAAGTCACCCGTGCGACAAAGTGGTCTGACATAAGAGGTTGAACTATTCTATCTCCCCTTCGTATAATACATTCTATGACTAAGTCCAAAACACGCCAGTGATCCTCAGAAGAACGAGAAAACGTCTCACTAACGACTCAAACACAACAACGCGAATCCTGTGTCAGTCAATCACGGCGATCGTTGAGGACAGCTGTGGTGCAGCTTCCGGCTCTTCCGCTAGGTACACTGCGATTTTGTATCGGCAAGGAGATTTAGTCATCAAGAGTATTTCAATTAAAGTGTCACCGAATATTTGTGACATTTCCCGAATCGAGCAAGTTTGGACGTTGTTCCTGACGAAGTCACCATTATCTTACATGGCAATCAAGGTGTTCCAGTCACAAGTCGAATTGTCAAAGTTCTGCAAGTGTTGCAGTGTTGCTGCATAATTATGTCTTCACGACATACAAACCTAATCAGACCACACATTTCTTACTTGTAATTATCCCGACCTCTCATATATAATCATTAGGGGGGGGGGGGGGGTCAGTTGAGTAATAAGCAACTGACTAATGAAGCTTGTCACAACCAGAATTTCCCATTACCTTTTATGGCCTGAACCTCTTCATAAGCGAGATAAAAGGAAACACTTTCTACGGTGCAAACATATTATTATTTTACTATTTATTATTATTATTACTATTATATTAGGCCCAGGTGATATCAGTGATATACGAGTTATGTATTTTCGGTATTGTAAGTATTTACTGTATCTACCTCGCAGATACAGCAACAGAAAGATCGTGAGAGTTTTTGGTGCTCCTGATATTATTAGTTGTTTTATAAAACAAAGTAGCCGCCTTCAGGAGAACATTTTTGCCACGTTGGGTGTTAACCATCCGATCATTCGGGTAGCGACAGCGTGCTGAGTTTTGAGTTGTTTGATTTTGTGTTGTTGTTGTTTTGTAATTTACGTTTCTTTTCTTTTTTCTTAAGTTACTCCGCTTCTTCTCTTGTATAGTGGGTCACAAGTAAATTATTATTATTTATTGTTATTATATTATTCATTTTGCCGCTTTTGACGAGTCGGTTTTTAGTCCAAAGAAGATCTGTAAAATTGTAACCCTTCTGGTATCTATTCTCTATTCTCTTCTTTATTTTTCTCTATAGTTCACTTCGATAAAAAAAATGATAATTCTTGTTGTAAAAACATGCCGCCGACAAGTACCCATCTTAGCTGGAAAGAAGAAGAAGAGACAGATGGCTCCTAAACCAAAATGCAGAAGAATCTCTACCCTTTCGGCGACCCAATCAAACAGCAAAAACAGCAGCCATGTTCAGAATAAAATCACAGGACCAGCTTTAACTTTAACCAATTTTCAAAGAAGAAGTTGACAAAATCGGATATTTAAGAAGAATCTTTAATTGTTTTTTCACAAGTGTTTTCCAGCTTGAGCGGCTTGAGCCTGAAGAGGACCCTTGCCAAGAAGGGCCGAAATATAGCTCCAATAAAATGTAGCTGACTTATCCGTTTTGCACCGTCAAATATGACGCTTTGTAGGGGTAGCCTGTAGCTTTGTAGGGGTCGAAATTTATTTTGTTCCTTTATTTTGATTTTAATAAAACTGAACTGAACTACACATAAAATACCAAAATTTTCTTCAATACCAGAGACAGTCCTGCTTAGATTCAATATATCGTCAGCATAATTCAGAAGCGACAGGTCAAGGCCTCGGTAAATAAATGTCGTGCGAACTTTCTTCTGAGCCTCCAGCACACTGTTGTTATATAATGGAGGTGAAGATACACCCCCCTGCCTAATACCTTTCCAAACATGTATTACAATCTTCGATATTATAAAACCGTCCCGCGTTGGCACTTTAACAAGAACATACAGTTTTTACATATATTTATGTGTGAAAGAGTTGCCGGTTGAAGCTGAAGCTTTCAGTGAAGTTTGCGTTGCGTGACGGGCAAAACTCGGCTGGGCCGGAATAGCGCTAACAAACCGTTCGTTCAAAACGAAAGAACGGCGGAGAGCGCGGACTTCATAATCCTATAATTCCGTTTGAGAGCTAGGGACAATGAAAGAAAGCAGGACAAGCAAGAGGGGTCCTTTAAGAGGGAAAGAGGTAAATGAATCTAACCAGTCCCACTAAATGGTGCACAGTGATTCAGAAGGTACACCTCTCTAGATACTAAAAAGGATGCGTATTGAATCTAGCCTATCAAAATGCGTATTAAATCAGGGGAGGTAAAAAAAAGCTAATAAAATGTAAAGGAGCAGCAATAGCCTTGTCAGTCCACAATAAGCGATGCTGCTCCCCGTGATCAGTGCTTCCATTTGCTCCTCTTCGAAAGTCCTGCTGGGTACCCCAAAAAATCCTGCTCCGAAAGCCCCAAAATCCTAACAAAAAATAGAAAAAAAAGTTCCCATACTAGTTGAAGGGATGGTCGTAAAGACTATTGCTGGAGGATTTGAAGAAACGCAGCTGAATATAATAGTCTCTATCGTTTGAGAGGACAAGGACGCTTTTGCCGTCAGAATACTGAAAGAATATTAACCATCTGTCTATATTTTGTAAATACCAAGAGCCTGTTCCACCCTCTTACCAATAGTAACTATTAGTTACTAAATCCGTTCCAACCTCACGAAAAGTTACTACGCTGACCGTTCCAGCCTTCTCGAAATAGTAACTAATAGTAACTATTTGCTTACCACGCTCGGGAGCGTGGTAAGCGTAGTAACCACGAATCTCTCTCACGTGATTGGTCGGATTCACCCGTGGCATGATATTCCGCTGGAAAATAGAAAAGTCGTTCCAGCCTTGACGACAAAAAGACAGAATTTGTGACGTCATGTGTGGTAACTACGGTAAGTAGGATGGAACACGCTCCAAGACTACCACTAAACAGGGCGTCACTGGACGGGACTTGAAGGCAAATACAAAATTTTAAATAAATTTTTTTTTTTTTCTGGCAAAATTCAACATAAATTCTAGCTTTTAGTTTGATTTAAACCTCCAAAATTCCAAGCCTTCAACGGCAAGTAAATGACGCGCCCTTTTTCTAAATAGGGAATATATACTACAAAATGCACCAGGCGAAATTTTGTGGAAACACTGATGACCGAAGTGTCTTGTTGCGATCCAAAATGAAGACATATTCAAAAAACTAGTGTTCAAACAAAAGAAATAAACCGCATTTTTTTTTATAAAAAGGAGTGGTATTAGATGGTAACAGCCAGACAAAAAGGGAACGTCAAACGTAGCCACATAAATACATTAGAGCTATTATGGTTACGTTTTCCCCAGAATCCCTAATTCTTACTGCAGCCCGTAAAAAATATCAGAAAATTCCTGGGAAATCCTGCTAAATCCTGGATTCTCAAAAATCCTGGAAAAATTCTGCCTGGGTCTAAAGTCCTGGATTTCAGAAATCCTGGAAAAGCACTGCCCGTGATGCTGATTCCGGATACTCTGCCCTCAGCCGATAGGCAGTTGGGGCTAAGCCATACTAGTGCTTTCGAACACCTTTTCCGTTACCTTCCGCAGATTTCTCCAGGTACCCATTTGTAACAAGTGATTTTTAAGGGATTTATTCTTCGTCTTTAGAGAAGTTTTTTTTTAGTTCTTGTACTGACCGTTAAGAGCCTTATGCATGTTGCTTTTTTCGTCAAATAAATGTTTCGTCAATCAACCAACAACAAAAAAGCTGGTCGACTTTGGCTTTGCCTTACAGGGCCACGCCACTACCCCACCCCCCTCTGAAGCTAAACGGTCAGCACCACGGAGACTCGAACCGGTCACCCTTCGCTTGCGAGTTCAGAGCGCTAAATTCGGCCGGGACGACCAAATTTGAATCACACAGAAGGTGTGACTGAGGTAGAATTTACTCCACTCTATCTTCTTCAGCTTTCCTCAGTGGGAAGGATCGTCGAAAGAAATAATTTCGTACCGGGAACGACACTGTTTCCCAAAGAGCTAATTGCCCAGCGTATTTACCTAAAGAAAATGAGAAAGGGACTGTTGACGGCTGGAACTTACTTACACGTCAGACACTTAGCTCGACCTCTAGGAAAATTTATGTTCGACTTCGTCGTCTGCCTAAGCTATTCTACAAACACTTGAGACGTTCCAGCCACTTATTATTAGTTACGATCGTTATTATTGCCGTTCCAGAGGCCGCCGTACTAAGTAAATTGGCTCCTTCCCACTTACTATTTTCGTTCCATGACTGTTACAATCGTTACAATGTACTTATGATGGTCGCGAGCATCATAAGTGACAATAACGATCGGTTCTGCAGGAACACCCGTAAGAGTGATGACGTATATTCGCGTTGTTATTATTTTCGTTCCAGAGAGCGTGATAACTACCACAACACGGCGCTCGCCCCTCCTCTTATCATGGTAACTCGTAATAACTTCACTGGAACGCTACTACTGTAAATCACTGGCCAAGCGGAGTGTACTGTCAAAACTGGTGTGGAGTTCAGTCGTGAGGACAGACAACCAAGTTCTCGAGGCAGGTTTTTGTGTCCTTCATGAAGCTGAACAAATTTCCACTTTTAAAGTTTAACTGAAAAGCCAGCACAATTGTTGTACAACATTTTAAAATACACTGAAGTATTTTGACACCCCGAACGGATTTTCAAAACCTCCAAAATAGGCTCAAGTAGACACGTTGGTAGTATGGGCAGCCTCACGACAAGACCGGCTCCACCGCTCGACAGCTTAACTTGAATAAGAGAACAGACGGGATTTTACCCTAAGAAGCGACGAAGACACAGTGAGGAACGCTTACCCACATTTAGACGACGTCTTGAGAAAGACCCATACCCTTTTAAAGTATTGACGTAGCCTATAGGCAAATTCATTAAATTGAACCAATATAGTGGTATAGAAGTATTGAAGAGAGAAAAAGTATACATAAACCCAGTGGAACGAGCGTGTTTGGGCTGAAGCCCACGTGATGTAAACCTTCAAACAACAATAACAACAACGGAAGTTTCTCTGGTTGAGGCCGAAAAATATCAAACGTTCTCGATATCAGAAAATATTAGACGTAGCAAATTTCAGACAGACAATCTGCCATATTATTTATTCATATTTCCTCTTATTTATTTACAATTCCGTTGTATTTGCTCTATATTTACGGATAGGGGTAAACGTCTAGTCTGTAGTATAAAATAGTTTGTTGACATTGGATGTACATAGTGATATATGTGGGTTCGAACTGGCTGGAATTCCTAGTGACAGCTTCTGTGGCTTTCTCGGGAAAATAGTTGTAAACTAATACTGAACTGAAGAATCGTATATACACACATTTCAAAGAAGCACATGTTAATATTTTATCTTTGTCGCAGTCCGCATAGTTTTTCTAGTCGTCTTACGGTTTGTCGTGTTTGCGTCTTTTCCTCTGTTCTTGCTGTGTTAGAGTATGCAATCTAGTTTGTTCTTCGCTGAAGACGTTAAGTTCAGCCAAAATATTGGAACTTATCTTTACCCTCGCATAACATCGTAGATGGATAATTAGTTGATTTAAAAAAAAATCTCGTTTTTGTTTCTTGTATGAATGGTCAGCATGGCTTTAAACCTTCTATTTGGTGTTAAAATACAAGAGACACAAATATGCTGCCTTTTCAATTAAACGTTAACCATCGCGACCGTCTTGCCCGGCCCAGGACATGCCATCACAACATAGGAAAATTTCTCCCCTCAAAACCACTTACATCTTGATCCCCTTCCGGTTTCAGCAACCTGGCTGGTTAATTATAGAACATAACAAGAACTTATAAATTTTTATACAGAATGCTCACCTGCATGTCTTATAATATCCTGTCTCCGCGAACTGCCCAGTCAGTTATGTCGGAGCTGCTGTGGCAAGCCCAGAGATTCCAATGCACTGCCTTGCCGGCGGCAACTTCTAATCTCCGCGTCACCCTCCTGTCATCTCAATACCATATCAGGTCGCATCTCCCTGATTCGTCCGAGTTTGAATGACGTCACAGAATCCAAAGCTTCCGATTGGTTCTATGTTTCTGAGGCCGGATTCCAGAGTTCCTTGCGATGTACAAAATAGCTGAAAGAACCTAAAGAAGAAAACAGTGATGGACACGAGGATTAGTCGCTTTTTTGCCCATTTGGATATGTTGCAATACCAAAATGGGATCTGGGACCCTTATTTGTACTAAAATTGGGATCAGTGAGATTTTTTATCTATGTATGGGAAAATATAATGCAGTGACTATAGAATGATATGGCTGAATCAGAGCAAAATAACACTAGGGAGTAGCGCCAAGACCTATACTTTTCATGCTTTGCAAACGGGCCATACTCGTAGCGCCGCCCAGTCAGCTTGCGGTATTTAAGTTCAAGTTGACAGTCCTATGTTATCATGTTGTGAAACAGATATTCAGGAATAAATTCGACGATTGATTGATTGATTGACTAAAGCGAGACAAACTTGCGGGCTTAGAAATTTCTGGGAAAGAAAAGGTGCGGTCTGCACACACCAAGGAAACAATGGAGGCTGTATCGTTTTTGTGCAATCTTTAGAATAAAACTAATAGGAGCCAGCGTTGGTGAACGACTGAATGAGTTTTCTCTATCGCTAATGGTGCTAGTATCGCTGCTATTCGAGTGTGTCTCAATTTTATAAAGTCTTGGTGCCTTTCCCTAGTGTTATTTTGCTCTGGGCTGAACACCCTGACACCGGACCTCAAACCTATAGGAGGTTCTGTCGCCACAAAAGTACAACAGGCGGGATTCACCTTGATCCAGATCTCTCGATCATAAAAGACCGGAATTCTTGGCTCAAAGTTATCTGCTAATTTTCATCGCCAGGGCTTATCTCCTGAGCCAAGTAAATGTAAGTGACCCCTCTCCCCAAATATTTTCTTGTTTTGTATTCATTAATATTTTGCTGTTGTTGTAGATTTTGTGTACCCTCTGTATTTCTTGTTAAGCGTACATTTCCCTTTTTTTCTGTATGTACTGTGCACTGTGCAAATGCCTTATTACTAGGGATCGACTAAAAAGAAGCACGGCACGGCACGACATAGTGTAGGATGCACGAGTGCTAAAAAGAGGCACGAACACTAAAAGGGCCCTTTCAGGCTTCAGAGTGAGGTGCAGGAACAAAGTTCTAATATACCTTTTTTAGGCTCTGGTGTGACGACCTCTCACTCACTTGTCTACTTCTACTACTTGCTACTATTTTTTTATTACTCGTGCCTTCTGCGCCATGCTGTGCCGTGCCGTGCCTCTTTTCAGTCGATCCCTTACTACTAGGCCGCATGGAAGAAATTCATTCATTCATTTAACATAAAGTTTTCTACACAATCTTGAAACTAAATTGTAGGCGTAGAACTGATCTAAGACAAGAGAGTGGAAGTGACAAAATACTATAAAATAGACAAAAGGCGAGTACAAGGCAGATGAACAAACAAATTATTCACTGATCGTTTACAATGAAATGAATGGGAGTGAAATTCAGAATCGTGGAGGCGCGGCACCGTGCAAAAGACAGGCAAGCGATTAGGAAAGGTGTTAAAACTCCGCAGAAGCCATTTGCAAGGAAGTGAATGTATTTAAAGGCGTATACGGGTTACAAAACTGTTTCAATGAAAATATGTTTGGAAACTTGAAGGAATAAAAATAGTTATGGAATTATTTTCTTATAAAGCTAAGACATATTTTTGAAGAACATTCATATAGTTTAAAAATAATAGAAAAGTCTTATGTTTTAAAAAAAAGAGAATAATAAGAAAGAACAAATAATGTGGATAGCATACTGCACAAGAAAACATCCAAAAAGTATATATGGAAGACAATTAATTTAAATTACTAACGGAAAAAAAGTAATTTAGATATTTTGGGTTTATATTTAAAAGTTAGGTGACACGTGAGTTGTTAAAAGTGGGTAAAAATACATGAAAATTAACGTCACCAAGGGAAGGGGGAGTAGCAACACAAATAAACTTTTCTTATGTTGTCTATTTGTTTTCTTTCTCTTTTTTACTCCACTATCTTCACATTGTTTTTGTGCAGTGGGTTACAATTATTAATATTACTGTGACCTCACAGTTTTGTTTCAAAAATGTAAAAATAAGTTAAATTACAAAAAATGCTACGACTTACAAAATAAATTAAAACCAGAAGATTTGTTGTCTGTTAATCGCTCGAGCGTCAGCTACTGAAAAGTATTCTTCCGCCAGAGCTAGAAATATTGAACGAATTCAGACCCATTCTTGAGAGCGAGCTTATAACGCTTGGCCATGTTTATGTTTTAATTAGGCCAGAGTCGTGTTAAGAAAAATGTGTTCTTGTGTACGGGAACATTTCTACAACAGTGTTTGAAACTGGATTCAGTTAGGTAAGCTAGAACAAAGTATTTTGAGAACCTCCACAAATCCTGCCTAAAGCAGTGGAAGAGGGGGGAGGTAATTAGCCGAAAACGGACAAATCATTTTGCTATGTTAACCTGTCGGCAGAGGAGCGACACTAGAAGAATTTTCATTTTTGGGATCCTAAAACCTAGCGGTGTGACTACACTGTCAGAAGTTTCATAACAGATAACACAAGGATGCGCGGTTTCAACAGATAATGCGTAACAGATAACAAATATTCCTTGAGCCCAAGCTGACTTTGAAACATATATTCAAATGATGTATACAAAGGATACGTCAGCTACGATTCTTCATCAGAGATATTTCGGCCCTTCTTGGCAAGAGTTATCTTCGGATGTTATTTGTTTTTTTTTCGTTCGGATGTTATCTGCTGTGTTTCAAAGTGTTATACATAATAAGCGTTACCATCAGGAAGAACAGAAAAACCGCCAAGAAGTATCTGCTGATGTTTGACATGACGATAAGGAATAAAGTCAGTAGATGCTTTTTTGGCTCTTCGTAACAAAGCTTGCTACGCATAATATTTCTTGCATAACGTTTTCAAACACAACAGATAACATCCGAAGTGTTATCTGTTACGCATTATCTGTTAAAACCGCACATCCTCGTGTTACCTGTTATGAAACTTCTGACAGTGAATTACTTCGCAAAGTTTGTACTTCTGTTTGTCTGTCCGTTCATCTGCTAGCGCGATAACTCCTGCTCTGTAGTCCTATAGTTATGGATTGGGAGGGAGTTTCAACGTAAGGATAATTTTTTTTTTCAAGAATTCAGGGGTGAGAAGGCATGCTGAAAACATATCAGAACTACACAGTAAAAAGTTTCTCCCAGTGAGGATTAAAGTTAACTGCAGTATTTGCTACTGGGAATAATCTTATCTCTATTGGGATAAGATTAATCCGAATAAGAGATAGGATTATCTTTTTAGAGACAAGATTAATCCCAGTAGCAAATACTGCAAGATTTTTTTTCCAGTGTAGGTTTCGTTGCCGGACAATTAGTCCATCGAAATCTGGCAAAGTCGGAAATCTGTGAGGAGCAAAAGTTTGGTCGGCTGGAGTGGCGAGATAGGGTTGTGAAAAACAAGCTGGATCGGTAAATTTTCTTTATTTCCATAGTAAGTTGACACGTTGAGACGATCTGTTTGCTCTGTTTTACTGTTTGGTTTATACTGCAAATGGATATCCAGAAGGCATGGTGTTTTGTCTTAATCGGGACGGATTTCGGCCGGAATCCGGCAAAAACGGGAAATCCGTTCTTTCTAACGTGTATTTCCCGGGACCCAAGACTTACAATCTCCATTCAAAACCGAAGAAACCTACTAGATAATGAACTTGCTCTGACAGGTACTGAAAATTAACTGGGTCAGGTGTAGAAAAGGAAATCATGTCAGCTTCTTTACTTTTCCCGCCTCTCACACCCAAGGAGGGGTAGAATTCCTAGAGGGCTCTTTGAACGAGATCATTCTAGGGCAGCTGATATCTGACCACTGTAGTGGTTGGCAATTTATGTTCTAGTGGAATACATGACCTAGCTGTGCCATTTTGTTATCCGGGATGGTTTACTCACTACACAAAATCAAGGGTGGAAACATTAAAAGCTTTGCTCTTTCATGCCAGCCTACCAACCTAAAAACACAGAGATTGACGAAGGAAGAAAAAGCTTCAGGCCATGTTTTGGGCAAAGCCCCGTTCATAGCAGGCCTAGCCAGGCAAAGATGTCTAGGCACGTGCCTAGCATCACCGTTCACGAACGTGGCTAGACACAGATTTTGGGCCAGGCACGGATTTCCATGCTCAGAACTCGGTGCCTCGCCATGCCTGAGCACGTGCCTAGGCATCTGTGCTTGGCTAGGCATGCTTGTGAACGCACTTAAAGCGCAACCTAAAGTAGTTCTAGAACCTCCAAGACCGACCATTTTTACACATTTTGAATAATCCGCCACAGGAGAACGCCACAGTCTCCAGAGAGACCGCGAGCCCTCGACGAGGTGCAAACAGATGCCTTTCATTCATACACAGATCAACTTTACTTGGAAAAAAAAATATTTCACATCTGTATAGTTGTATTCTCACGGTTTATTTCGCTCTTAGCTAGATGTCCACCTGTACTTGCTGTGCTTATTAATCCTAATCCACGTTTAAGCTTTTGAAACATACAGCCTAAGAAACAAAACTGACTTTTGAAAAAATATCAAGACCAAAGGTTTCGATGGGATCCCAAAAGTCTAATATTTGATCCAGACAATTGGGTCTTATCTTCGCCAGGCTAATGGCTTCCAGGCCTAAAGGCCTAGCTTCGCCTGGTCTCTTGTGACATCGTCCAAGAAGCGCCCTCAACAAAAAGGTGTTCTATTTTAATTCGATTTTTTGCACCGACAATTTGGAATCTACTACCCTGCTACTACCGTTAGATATCCGGAATTCAAATAACCTCATTTCCTTCAAGCGAGTAGCGAAAGGTCATTACAGGAAAATTGTTTAGTGTTATCCTCCTTTAGACCCCCCCCCCGTTTTTCTTTTCTTTTCTTTTCTTTCTTTCTCGTTCCTTCTTTCCCTTATTTTTTTCCTCTCCTTTAAGTTAAAGTTGAAATAGGTTATTTTTTACCTCTCCTCCCTTTTCTTTAAATAGAATATTCAGTTAGTTGATTCTGTTTGGCGTTTAAATTAATATCGGTTATTTCCCTGCCCTAGCCAAGCACTACATTTGTGCTTTCCTGGCAGGAATGTAAATTGTGTAACTTTTTTGTCTTTAAATATAGTCGAATAAAACTGAACTGAACTGAAACTGAATCATCAGAGAAAACCAAGTTCAAATATACCTCTATAAGCCATATCTATTTTTTTGGTACTGACCAAAGCTTCCTGCTTTGCTTCTGCTGAATTTCCAGTTTCGGCCGAATTCCGAGCGAACTAACTGTCCAGCAAAAAAAGGACTAATCAACTTCAAATAAAACTTCAACTTATAAAAAAAAAATCCGGTTACAACCGGATTCTGGACGAATTATATGTCCTGGTAAAAAATTATTGTCATGCACAGACTCAGTGTCTCTTCTTACCCCTAAATCTGTCATCTAATCAACTTCAAATAAAACTTTTGCTTTTAACAAATTTTCCGGGTTTAGGCCGGATTCCGGGCGAACTAGTTATCCGGGTAGAAAATGCTTTTTCACGCAAGTGTTCAGCATGTCTCTTACCCCTAAATTGAACATTTAATCAACTTAAAATATAATTTTTACTTGTAACCAACTTTCCGGTTTTTGCCGGATTCCAGACGAACTACTTGTCCGGCGAGAAAATGGTTTTCACCACCGTGTTCAGCATATCTTCTTACCTTATAATCGACTATCACATTAGCTGTTTAAAATTTTTTTTTGCCCCTTAATTTGAACCCCCACCCCTAAATGTACGGCTACAAAGCCCATCGACGAACTTGACCTCACCCTTGACCCAAAGAATCCTCATACAAGGTTTCATCGAAATATTTCATTCCCTTCGAGAGTTATCGTGCTAGCAGACGGACAGACAGACAACTTTTGCGATATCATAGGCATCCCTCCACTTAGGTTTTGGATCCCAAAAACCAACCGTCTGCTGTAGCCAACCAATTTCAGACATCAAACGTTCTTGTGATACTAATTCCAACCGAGAAATAAAGCGAGAAAAGTATTCGACAGGATTAACTGTGTGCAGGTAGTCATCGAAGACTGGAATATCCATTGATGACGATTCACAGATGAACCGTTAAGCTAGTGGAAGGAATGGAGTTTAATTTTGTGTAGTCAAGGAATCCGGTCGAGAAAATGGGGGCAGCAAAGGGGTTTGAGACTCGGCATTTCGGTCGAGATTGGAGGCCCGAAACAAGTGACTGAATGTGCAATTTGGACGTTATGATGATACTTTGACGGAAAGAGAAGAATAAACGTCGATAGGGATCGACTAAAAAGAGGCATGGCATGGCGCAGAAGGCACGAGTAATAAAAAGATATTCGCAAGTAGTAGAAGTAGCCAAGTAAGTGAGAGTTTGTAACACCAGAGCCTAAGAAAACCAATGTTAGAACTTTGTTCCTGCCCCTTACTCTGAACCCTGAAAGGGCTCTTTAAGTGTTCGTGCCTCTTTTTAGCATTCATGCCCCCTACACTATGTCGTGCCGTGCCGTGCCGTGCCTAGTTTTAGTCGATCCCGATTAAATAGGGAATAAAGTTGGTTTTCAGCGGACTAGCGTGTTTTGAGCCCGTCTTTAATCTAAGACGTCGTTGTCCTCGAAACGAAAGTACTTCGGAGAATAATTCCTTTCAGCGAAAACAGAACTTCCATTTTCCGCAAGGTAGTTTGACTGTACTTCTCAATTCTGGGAGAATTGTCCTTTTCTCTACTCAAATTTCCACAAAAGTCAACAAATAAGCTTTTAAGTGCCACGCGACAAAAACTCATTAGACTTCGCTTCCATTTTATTGCTCGGCTTCCTAATGAAACTGCAATGGATTTGCCTCTAGGCCTTTTAGTCATGTTCCGCTGAAAGCTCGTAGTATTTCTATATTTAGTTGACTGCTTGTCACGACTAATTGACACTTGACAACTGAACTGAGCCGAAACGGGAAGCTTATGAGCAAGAGCGGTATTTTCGAGGTAATATTCAACCAAAGTTTCTTCTAGTCGTCTCGTATACAGTTCCAAAGTCAGATTTATGCAAGTTTCAATTGGCTTTTATCTGGGTTGTCAAGTACAAGAGTAATTTCGGGGTTAAACAAACAAGTTTTTACGTGAATGTTGTCACGCGAGTGTAAGCCAGGACGAAATAATTCCTCATAGTGAAAGACAAATTGCACTGTCAGAATAACGGGAACGAGAGGGGAACGATACTAACGGGAACGAAAGAAACATAACAGATAATTTAACATCCCAAAGTGTTATTTGTTGAAACCGTGCATCCATCTTTTGTCGTTATGAAACTTCTGACAGTGTTGTATTTTTACCTATTGAAGGTGTTGTTGGAGATTTAGGCACGAAATAGTATAAACTTAATTGGTCATAACACTTTATTTCTAAGTGAAAAGGTGTTATTCTTGAAATTGTTATGCGCAATCTCTTATGAAACTTCTGACAGTGTGTAAAACCTCCATACACTGTCAGAAGTTTTTCCGTATAAGGATTAAAGTTAACTGCAGTATTTGATACTCGGATTACTCTTATCTCTACGCAGATAAGATATAATACCAAATAGAGATAAGATGAATCTGAGTAGCAAATCATGCAGTTAACTTTAATCTTTATACGGAGGAACTTTTTACAGTGTATAAGAGATCGGGGAAGGTTGTGTAGTTTCAAGGGAGAAAATTGGGCACAGTTTTAAGCCGTGCTGGTGAGATATTAAAGTGAGATAAACTGAAAAGCTACACTGTCAGAAGTTTCATAACAGGCAACAGAAGGATGCGCGTTTTCAACAGACAATTACAACAGACAACAGACAACACTTCGAATGTTGTCTGTTGTGTTCGAAAATGTTATGCATAGCAGCATAACAAGCCTTGCCATCAGGATGAGCCGAAAAATCGCCAAAAATCATCTGCTGAATTTTCCGACATCTTGACGACAAACAAAAAAGTCAGTAAATGCTTTTTTGGCTGTTTCTTTTGCTCCCCCTGGCAACGCTTGTTCTGCATAACGTTTCGCGTATAAGGTTTTCCAACACAATAGAAAACATCCCAAGTGTTGTCTGTTACGCACTGTCTGTTGAAACCGTGTATCATTCTGGTCTGTTATGAAACGTCTGACAGTGGATGTACCATACAGAGGATAGTTTTGCACGAACAACAACAACAATATACCAAACCAAGCTACCAACCAGCGAGAGACTGCAGGAGGATTATCCCATCATATCTCACTGGAAGTGTGATTTAAGGTAATTAAAGACCAATAAGAAGCCGAAGGTTAGATTAGCATTAATATGCCCAGGTTTTGATACGGACTTTATAATTATGCGTAAAACAAAAGTACGGTCCCCGTCTCTTCTCGATCACCGTCAACACCAACCAGATTTCAGGCATGAAACATTCTTGCCCCACAGCCCCACCCCCATTTCGAGTAAGAACAAAAAACACTATAACGAAGTGAGACTCTCGAGATATTCTTTAGGACGAACTTATTAAATTCAGGACCCCTCGCACTATTTATTCTTCAACCTGCAGTATTTTAAAATATTTGAATGCTTTAAAACTAGACTGTGCTTTCAACAAATAAACCACGGTTTTGGCTGTTTTAAGCCTTTTCCGAGTGAACCCGTCAGTTGGACCACCCATCATTTCACCCACCCGTCATTTCCCCTAAAAATCCGTCAATTCGCCCACTTTTTCCGACAGTTCTCACACCCGTAAGTTGGCCCACCGAAATCCGACAGTTCGTTCACCCGTCATTTCACCACCCGTCAGTAGTCCCACCGTCAGTTCGTCCACCCGTCAGTTCGCCAAGTCCTTAATTCCGAAAGTTCGCCCACTTCGAAAACCCGACTGTTAACCCACTTCGTGGGCGCCCACTTCCAAAATCCGACAGTTCGCCCACTTAAAAAATCCGACAGTTGTCCCAACTCGACCTTGTCATCAAATCCATGAAAGAAAGGGACGCAATCCCAGGATAATACTAAGACAGAGCCGACCCGACCTAATTCACCCTTATGCAAAGTCATTATCAGTCGATTATTTTTGCCTCACCGAGGTCTCGAGTGCTCATTTCAGTCAAAGACAATCCAAGTCGTTTCAAAATATTGTTGATTTTGGCACTACCCAGCCTCAGTCCTAAATTCGTCCCTGTGAAAGGCAAGCAGAGTCAATAAAACCAGGTTTCATAACCTGGTTAGGTCGGTGATATGATGATCTCTCGAACAAAGGTATGGACTAGCAGCAACTTGCCTCTTTTTAAAACCTGTTTTACTTGCATGTGATTTGTATCTGTCTCACTTAGGTCTTTCAGAGCTTGGCCTGTCCTATAGGTTGAATGTTAAAAGTGAAGTCTGGATGGATAACATGAGTAAGCATTTTAAACCAAAGCGAGAGGCAAGGTTAAGTACATGGACTGTGAGTTGACTGCATGGGGAAAAGACGGCATGAATTTTTAAACATAATGGAAAAACCATCAGAATTCAAATGACTGGGGCCTTGCAAACCCTTTCGAAGCAATTGTATCCTGGACAGTGAAAACAAGTCGATAAGACAAAGCGAGGTTGAGGTGGGTCCAAGAAATATTTTGACATACACCCGAGATCCGTTTCCCACGGCAGGAGTGGTTCTGCAGACGCTGGAATAGCTCAAAGTCGGGAGTTATATCTGCAAAGCCTCCAAAGCCAATTCCACAGTCTCTCGGTTGAAAATATCAGGACACGCCTACAACCCGAAAACAATCTCTTTTTAGGGTAAGCTAAGTGGGTCCTCCACGGGCAACAGGCGGTCGGAAGCGATCGTAACGCGTCGTAAGTGATCGTAAAGTGTCATAAGCGACCATTTTGTCGGTTTACAGCCAATGAGAGCACGCCGGTCGGACGAGAACGGATACGACGGTTGCCAGTCAAGGGCCCACTTCATTTTGAAAGTGAACTTCTCGCTCTTCAGTTGCTGTCTAGACCATCTTCCGTCGCGTATTTAGACGGCTAAGTTATGGGTAAGGTTGCAGATGAAGATTGAGGCAGATAGAAACATTTCAGATGTACTATAATATGCTGCGTTCGCGAAAGCCGAAAGTTTTTTTTGTCAATGAATCGGGTTTTGTTATTACACAAAAGAATCAGATTCTGCAAAGCAGTTTAAAGTTGTATTTTTCGGATGTAGGTTTACTGTATTTTACCGCACTGTAGTTTTAGTTGTGAAATTACAGTATATCTAATGGAAAAACTCAACGGTACATGGAACTTTCATAACTAAACAAAAGTATATGAAAAAATGCAACTTAAATCTCGTCGGCGAAACTGTTACGTCCATAAATCGGGATTTGTATTTTTTTAAATGCACCGAAAAACCTGTTTTCCGAGTTGCATGTCTTTTAACGGGAAAATTATGTTCTTTGCTTTAAATTCAGAACAAATCTATTCCCTGTCTATTTTATTCTGGATGAGAACTATTTTGCCACGCAGAAGAAGGTGGAACACGCTCAGTGTGTCCTTTATTTGACGATTAGGCTTGGAGTTCTTCGGATTTGAAACACATTAGGCTAGAATTTGTATGGTAAGTAGCTTAACTATCCAGTTGTTGCCAGGCATTGGAAGCTTTCCTCTTTAGCGAAAATGAGAAGCTGAGGCTGTGAATTTATCTATACAAATTTTCGTTCTAGCAATATCTAGAAGTTGTTGTAATGAGGGGTCTCACCCCTCCTGGCCTGAGTGCTTCGGGACATTTTCATTAAATTAAACTTTTTTCCTTCGGTTTGCAGCCGCAGGCTCTAAGCCCTCAGAGATTGCCGGGTTTCACTAAACCCTAGTCCCTAGGGTATGACAATTTAGTTGAACTCTTTCAGGTGCTTGTTTTATCTTTCCATAAAGGGTTCCGGATACCACCTCCCCTCCGGTGAAACGGCCCCGGGACCAAAACCCCCTGCGACCGCTCCTCCCGGTACGTTTAGACCACCCGATAAAACTTTGGAAATAAATAATACAATTGCTTATGAAAAGTATACAGTGAATAGCGGCTAGCGAGCAACCGTGTCACGTTTACGTTTAACTCGCATCCCTAGGAAAAATCCATAATCTGGGGAAACTGACTAGTAACCTACCTCAGCCTGCTGTAGGCTAAACCTGAAACTTCTTGAACTACCATATTGACAGAAGATTACTTGATTTTTTTCAAGAGATATCCTCTTGTTACATGGAATCCCAAAACTGGTAATAAATATTGCAATCGGCAACCCTGGGTTTGTCGTAGTTAACGGCAGAAGTAGTTCAGATTGGAACAGCTATTCTGAGCGAATCAACGAAAATGTGAAGTAGCTTTTGGACATTCGGGTCCATGGTTTGAAAGCCGTCGGCTAAAGAAATAAATATTTCTTACACACCTCTAAACTCATACCGTTGATTTCCTATTTATATTCAGTTGGTGGGCTACGTAGAATTAGAAAAAAACATTTTCCCACTAATAAGAGGAAACTTCCCGTAAAGATTTGAGTGTCGTACATTGCAATTAGTTTCGATAATAGGGTTATTATTCTCTCCAAGAAATACTCGGCTTGGCCAAGGGGGGGGGGGGATGAAACCACTTATTTCAAAGACTTCTGGGTCCCAATATACGACTCGAACATACCAAAAAAATAGATGTTACCGCGAAGCGGCAACGGCGCACACTCCCCGCCAATAATTGATAGAACTGGTGTAAAACTAACTGCAATGCATCAGCTGAAAAGAATTGTAACGAAAATCTGTATATGTAAATTTACACCCTTAGCTTTTCATGTCAACTTTCGCTAAAAGAAAAGCTTCCAACGCCTTTACCCAGGACAAATAAGCTCGTAAGACGCATTTTCTTAATGCGCATTTTCCCGGCAGAATTTAGCCATACTTGCAAATTCTAGCCTTTAATGTGCTTCAAGTTCCAAAAATTCAAAGCCTAATTGCAAAATTATTGATACACCGTTCTTAAAAAATTTGGAGTCCAACAAAATGCGCCACTGGGGAAATTTTGAGAAAGGTCGAGGAGCAGAGCTTCTTTCTGCGATCCCAATAGAAGAAAAAGGAAAGAAAAAAGCTACCATCTAGAATTTGTTCCGAATTTACAGCAAAAACAATTTTTCATGTTAAAATACATGCTTAACCAGAAACAAAATGACGAAATCAGGTTTGCCAGTGCATTTAAAGAAAGAATAATCGTGATTTACAGACACAGCAAACTTCTGGTCTTCGCCCGATAGCAGTTTTTTTTATCTGCCTTGATCTGTCTCCACGACCTTACCATCAACTTAGGTCCGAGTCTGGATACGCGACGGACGATGCTCTACACGGTAATCAAAGAACGAAAAGTTCGCTTATAGTCCAAAAAACTTACGATAAAAAGCGATCGTTTTCGAGTTGTATGTGTTTCCTGATATTTTGGAATATCCTAAGGCTTTACATTGTAGCAAAAAAGAAAATACTTATGAGCTATTCCAGCGTCTGCAGAACAATTCCTGCTCTGGGAAAGGGTTTTCGGGGGTATATACAAATCTTCCTTGTCCTTTTAAAGCGTTTTACCCACCTCAACCTTGCTTTGTAATCGAATTCTTGTCACTGTCCTGGATACTCTTGCTTCGAAAGGGTTTCGTGGGGCTCCTGTCATTTGAATTCTGATGGCTTTTCTATTGTGTTTAAAAATTGCATGCCTTCTTTTTCACTTGTAGTCGAAGTTTGAGCAACAGTCCATGCGCGGAACCTTGTCTCTCGCTTTTGGTTTAAAATGCTTATAGTTGTCCAGCCAGACTTCACTTTAACAATTAACATATAGGACAGGCTAAAATCTGAAAGACCTAAGTGAGACAGATAAAAATCATATGCAAGTAAAGCAGATTTAAAAAAAAAAAAAAGTTGCTGCCAGTCCACACCCTTTGTTCGAGAGATTATCATATCACCGACCTAACGTGGCTATGAAACCCGGTTTAAACGACTCGGTTTGCCTTTGACAGGGATGAATTTACGACTGAAGCTGGGTAATGCCAAAACTAACAATAAAAACAAAAAAACTCGGATTTTCTTAGAATAAAATGAGCGCCCACGACCTCGGTGAAGCCAAAATTAACGAGTAAACTTAGGAAAAAGGCAGGGGGGGGGGTGAATCCCTCACCTTCGGGCCACCCCTGATCCCTATCATACTTTTACTTTCCGTTTCCGCGTGAACTACTTCCAATCGTGTTACTTTTGTGTTCATCCTTTATATTTTCCTTTCGAATTTTCCGCAGAACGTAACAACAAGCTTCCGTTATTTCTGACGAAATGTTTACGTAATTATTTAGCATGAGTATACAAAGTAAAAAACTAACATAAACAAGACCAAAGGTGTCGATGGGATCCCAAAAATCTAAGATTTGATCCAGACAATTCGGTCTTGTCTTCGCCAGGCTAATCGTCAGAGAAAACCGAGTTCAGATATTAGATATCAGATATCACTTACGTTTTGGGATCCCAGAAACGACGAAAAATTAGTTCCGAGTCTATCTAGGAGGTTGAACTTTGAATAGGTCTGTTTCTACATATTTCCACATTTCCGCAAAAACCTTTCAATTTCCGGATGAACAACCTCTTTATCAAGCAACAAAGTTTGTTACAACCTATTTGAACAACTTTTTCTATTCACCCATCTTCACGTAAACGGAATCTTTTTCCACTTCTTTACGCAAGCAGAACAGTCGCACCCAAACGCATTTCGTATTGACCCTAATTAAACGAAAAAAAGTCCGCTCCTTCTAATTATTCCCCTGGGATCGCGCACCTTCTTCGTGAATGTTAATGGTCTAGCAAAGTTGGGCCAAATGTCGGATAATTGGCCGAAGTGTCGGATTCCAGGAGTGGTCGAACTGACGGATTTCAAGGTTGGGTCAACTGACGGATTTCACGAGTGGACGAACTGACGGTGGGTCAACTGACGGGTGGGTCAACTGACGGGTGAGTCAACTGACGGTAGACGAAATGAGAGGTGGACGAACTAACGGGTAGACGCACTGCCGGGGGACGTAGTGACGGGTGAGCGAACTGACGGGTGGTCGAACTGACGAATGAGCGAACTGACTGATTTTGGAAGTTGACGAAATGACGAGTGGAGGTAGTGACCGCGACCCTTTTCTGAGACCCGTTGACTTATAGCGAAACAGGGAAGCAATTTCCATAACGGTTTTTTCTGATGGAAAAACTTCTCGCAGACAACCGTTGACAGCGTGATATACATCGAATGTACATCGAATAGCGTGCGCGCTGCAGAGCGATACGTGAGTTTGTGATTTCAACTCTATTTACAAAAATTTTGGGAACCTTGTTTTCATTTCGTTTCGTGCTCGACATTTGAAGGATAAGAAGATGGCTGAAAATATGACGTTTAGAAATCCCGAACTTGCGAACAACAATATTGAGACAAGCAGGCAACAAAATCTCCCGACACGTGATGTGGGGGCAACTGAACTTGAAACATTTGGAAGAACAGAACATAGTTCGCAAAAGCATGTACTCGTAGTCCCTCATTACCACGTTCAACTTAGCCAGTCCCAAAACTGGAACATTTTTCCCTTCCTAGAGGACTTCTTTCATTTATACTAGTACAATAGGAGGAATTTGTTTTCGTCTGAAGTACACATTCTTTGATCATCAAAATTTGTCAACTGGTGGGAAACTTTAACACCCTTTACAGCTGAAAGATCATTCAGGGAATGAACGGAGTACTGTGATATGGATACCTTATCGATTTGCCCTTTTCTAATTTAGCGCTCCTAGCGGTAGAAAGTAGGATTGGAAACGCTAGCCCGAGTTGACGCGTAAAACTCGTCATCAAAACCAGATAAAAATCTAAGGAAGTACAGCATCGATGCTGGTTAAAAAGAAATTCTAAATTTAACAATAACCACGGCAAGCTAACAGCAATCCGAGCAGCAATCTTCAATAAAGACAACAACCACATCAGAATTATAAATCCTAGCCTTTAGTGAACAGTTTCATGCGTCAATTCTGAGAAGCGTTTCCCATCGTGCTGAACCCGCTGGGATCACTGAATTCTGAAGTCACGAATTAATCCACTTCCCGGTTCTCAAGCTTACTCGTTGATAAGTACGAGTTACCAATTAAATTAGCTTGTAGAGAGGGGACAGAATGTTAGGACGTGATATGAGACACGAGCGCATACATTTTTTACGGATGGATGGTTCCAGAAAGTGCAAGTAGATGTATGCTTCTTTTAACGTCAACTTACGAATTTCAAATTGAATAAATTCATGTTCAATGAGAACAAACAACAATTTAAATAACACAAAGCCAAATTAAAACCGCTCATCATGACTTTTTTTAATCTTTGGCCCATTCTTGCTCAGTTGCTTTTGCACTCTTGAACATCAGAAAGATGAAAATCATCCAACAAAACAAAGAAAACATTAAAAATTAAACAGTAGACTAAATTAAATGAATGTGTCAAAATAAACCTACAGATTTGGCTCTTAGATATACTTAGTTCTTAGGTTGCCGTCACCATTTGATTGTTGTAGAGGTAAAAGCAAAAATTTAGTAAGCAAAAGAGGACGCCCCTTCTGTAACTCATCCGCAAACGCAGCATACAGTTTAAGACTAGAAGTGGAACATCTAAGAAATTTGTTCGTCTCGCCCGTCAAGTTTCCCTCGAGAAGGATTGGCACTTGTAGGAAACGTCCGCTACCTGCTCTCCGTCAACCGAGGTCAGATCCGGTCCACCTCAAAATGGCAGGTATAGAGAGATTGCAGCCTACCCAACGAAAACGGATAGGAGTAGAAAAAGAGTAATTTACCATTTTGAAGTATAGGGCTTTCGACTTTGATACCAAATTATACATCTTTTATTACTATTATAAGCCTCTAAATAGCTGAAAATGATTCCCTGTTTTTTCTTAATTGTATAATCATAGCTTTATAGAAAAGTTTTATCAGAAATGAGAGTTTGAAGGCTTCAAACTTTCACTACAGAGACGAATCCAGCTTCCTATTGGTTGGTTTTTGAATGGCACGCCATAACCGACCAATAGGGTTTGAGTCTCCGTTTTTGTGTTAAAACTTTGAAGCCTTCAAGCTCTTACTTCCATGGAAACTCCTTTGCAAAAATGGAATTATACGATTAAGGAATAGCCCAATTAACTTTTCCAACAAGTCCCTGGCTCAGAATGATGATGAAAAGCCGATAATTTAATTTCAAAGTTGAAAGTCCTATACTTTTGTGTTACGATCCGGTAATGATGGTGTAGCAATATCCGTTTTCGTCGGGTAGGGTGCAATTTCTCTGTAGGGAGCGTGACCTTCGTACCATCCAAGCTTCCGCAATTGTAGCGTACGGTTCAAGCCTAGAAGCGGATTATCTAAGAAATCTTCTCGTTCCGCCCGTCAAGATTCGCTCGACACGGTTGGCACTTATGCGAAACGTCCAACCGAGGTCGGGTCCGGTCCACCTCGAAATGGGAGGTCTACACCAGTGGTTCCCAACCTTTTCCGTACCGCATACCCTTAATCAAAGGTTCGAAAAGGTTGCGTACCCCCTTTTTCAGACCGTGAAAAGACGATATTTATCATCATAAATGATAAAGCATACATGTGTAGAAATATATAATCTATCGACAACTGAGACTGCTTTGTAGCCAAAATTTTGTCAAATCTCGGCTCGATGTCATTAACGACAATATTTGTTACGGTCAGCCTGTTTCTGTGTTTTGTTTTGATGATCTCCTTGCTTTCATCAAGCTGCATCGCAAACATTTTTGTTAGCTGGATTCGCAACCTGAATGCCAATCACTTGCAATGTCTTCGATTGTTTTTTAAACAATATTGTTTGAAACAGGAACAGATTTTACTGCAGTAGCTTTGTTTTGGAATCACATTATTTCGTTGACTTTCACTACGGCTTATAATCAGAGGCGTCACGGAGGGGTTGGCAACATCCCTCCCCCTGAAAGTGGTCTGCCAGATCGGCGCGAAGCGCCGCTGTTTTTTGTACAAACCTTTGGAAAAAAGGACAGCCAGTCCGTAAAAATACCTTGCCCCCCAAAAAACATATTAGCTAGATGCCTCTGCTGGCAATGTTAGGCTTTTGGCAATCCAAAATTAGTGAGGCGAGAATTTGAAGCTACAGACTAAACCAATTTTGGTACCTTTGCGTACCCCTTGCAAGGGTCTCGCGTACCCCCTAGGGAACGCGTACCACCAGTTGGGACCCACTGGTCTACACTGTCAGAAGTTTCATAACAGATAACACGAGGATGCGCGGTTTCAACAGATAATGCGCAATAGATAACACTTCGAATGTTATCTGTTGTGTTTGAAAACGTCATGCATGAAATTTTTATGAACAACAAGCTTTGTTAGGAAGAACCATAAAAGTATCTACTGACTTTATTACTTATCGTCATGATGTCGGAAAACTCAGCAGATACTTTTTGGCGGTTTTTCGGTTCTTCCTGATGGAAACGCTTATCATGCATAACGTTTTGAAACACAACAGATAAACATCCGAAGTGTTATCTGCTACAAATTAAACTGCACATCCTCATGTTATCTGTAATGAAACTTCTGACAGTTTAGGGCATGTGAACTTCGTACCATCCGAGCGTACCATCCAAGCTGCTCAACTCGTTTGGTCCCTATCCGACAAGTAAGGACGTCAAAAAGTTACCCACCTCCATCTACCCCACTGTGGCCAGATGCAGTTCGAATTGAACATAATATAGATGGTGCTTTAGACAAGGGACTTTTACCGTGACCAATACCATAAACAATTTTTCGAATATAATTTAGAAGTCTAGGACTCCCTTGTTGGAGCCACGTAGACAAACCAGGACCCACAAGGTGATGGTGAAAACCAAATAAAACCAAATATATAATTTTAATGGGGAAGACGCCCTTGAGATGGAAACATTTATATTGGTCATTTGTATTGGTCACGGTACAAGTCCCTTGTCTAAAGCGCCATCTATATTATAAATTTACGTGACATGGGAATGTGAACTGGTTAGATGAGTTTGCCTTCGGGCGGGATCCCTGTTCCTATGGCCGGCTTCTACCAGACTATTGTAGTGGTTTGCGAACTTTGTTCACAAGCCCCTTGGTAGCTCAGTGGTAGAGTGACTGCCTTGTAAGCAGAGGGTCCTGGGTTCAAATCCCGGCTGAGGAGTATTTTATGTCCATCAGTTCACTACCTATAAACGAATTGAACATCTAGACCATCTAGTGCATCTTCTATTACCAACTATCGACTCCACGCCAATGAGCTGCAATCGGAATACTCCTTCGTAGTTTTCGCGTGTCACAGGGTTCCAAATTTCCAATACATCTACCCCAGCGACCAAGGATGGTCGTGTACGGAGAGCAAAGGTTCCCTATAGTTTTATTTTTTTTAGTTTCTGTTTATTTATTAATTAAAAGCAAATCATACATTGTAAACTAACTACACCCTAAGTGAGCACTGCCCGTAGCGGGTGACAGTATTCATTCATTTGTCAACACAAGAAATACAAGGAAAAAGAAAAGAAGAAGAAGGGAAAAGAAAAGAAAACAAACGTAAATTAATCAAACAAAACATAGAGAACTATTCATTCATTTGTCAAGAAAAGAAATAGAAGGAAAAAGAAAAAAAAGAAGAAGGGAGAAGAAAAACAAACGTAAACTCCACAAACCTACTGACATTCAAGAAGGAAGTTGATGAATATCATTCAAGTGACATTTTCTCCTTGTGCAAATTTAGAAGAAATGTAAACCAAGAATTTTGTAGAGGCTTAACGGCCTGCCATCCAATTTGCGAATATATTACATTAAAATATAGAGAACTATCGGTAGAAAAAGTTAGGATATAATCGGTATTTTCCAAGAAGAAACTTTTAATCTTACTATTGAACTCTGGTATGCTATTAGCATTTTTCAAGCATTCCAGCATTCTACAGCATTGGTTAGGGTCCTTGAAAAGCATGCCAAAGTTTCGTCCTTCTGGAAGTGCCTCACCTAGAAAGAAGTACCGATGACTTTGCGATGATATATGGAATAAAAGCGCTAGCCCCAGTGTCTGTCACAACCTATTTCGCTTTGGATTCTCTGCAACTGGTCTATGTTTTGCCTCAGTAGACAAATCACGTCCAGTTCAAAATATACAAGCACAGCCACGGGATCAACTAAAAAGAGGTACGCCAAGGCATGAAATAGTGTAGAAGGCAGGAATACTAAAAAGAGGCAGAGGAGGCTTCAGAGTGAGAGGGCAGGAACAATGATCTAGTGAGCCTTCTTTTAGGCTCTGGAATGACGAACTCCCACTTACTTGTCTACTTAAACTACTTACTGATCTCTTTTTGTTACTCATACCTCCTGCGCCATGCCGTGCCTCTTTTTAGTCGACCCCACAGCTACTAATTGTAGCCCCACAGCCGACCAAATGTAGAGTATGCTTGCCCTGTTTGGGGGCCTCAAGTCAATAACACAGGATACTTAAATGATCAACTTGAGTCAATACAGAAAAGAGCCGTTAAAGTAACCCGATGAAAAATTTATCTCAAAATAGTACTATGAAGTAGTACGAAAAAGTAGCATGCAGTACGAATGATGCTACTACATGCTTCTACTTCAAGGCTACCGTGTTACTGCATACTACTATATTTATTCAAACATTGTTTACAACGGATACGTCAGCTACGATTCTTCATCAGCGATATTTAGATATAGTCATCAGGCTGTCAATTGACAGCCTGACGAGGACTCTTGCCAAGAAGGGCCGAAATATCGCTGTTGAAGAATCGTAGCTGACGTATCCGTTGTAAACATTGTTTGAATAAATGTTTCAAGTCAGCTTGGGCTCAAAGAATATTTATACTACTATATGCTACTATTAGCAAGACTGGATGCTACTATGGCAAGACAGGATGATACTACATACTACTACATAATATTGGACCAGTCTGAGGCACATTAAATGATAGTATTCTTTGCTATTACATAGTATTATATGCAACTTTTTCGTACTACTACCATACTACTACGCAGGCTACACATTTTTCATCGGGAATATTGTGTGAAGCATTTATTATGAATATTGTGTTATGAATATTGTGTGAATATTTGGTTATGAATCAGCATTGTCAGTCTTACCACTACCGTCCCTTTACGAGCGTCGTTTCAATTTCATATGCAAATTTGGCCAATTCCTTCAAAGAAGTGACATCCATGGGGCCATACTACCACCATTCATGTTGAATCGAGTAGACATTAGGTCTAACAAGAGCTGTAAGCTCATATGGCACTTGCATGTGTCAAGATGATTTGATTGATCAAAAGTAAGTTTCGACTTTGCGGTTGAGATGCGCGCTATAAGGGAGCTGGAACTTCATTTGTAAGCAAAACCATTGAGGCAAAACTGCTAATGGGCTGATGGGCATCACGCAAATGCATATATTGCTTAAAAGTATTTTTTTTTCTTTGCGGTCAAGATTGGTACTTTAAGGAATAATCGGATTTGAGAAGTAGCAATTTCTAAGCAAATGTTGTTGAGTCTCCAATATTCCAGCGAAGTTTCATCGTCCTAGCACATCTGAAAGTACCTTAACGCGCGATCACCGGAATCCCAGACCCCCCTCCCCCTCCTCCAACTCCACCCACAATAACCAGAACCAATCCGGTTCTGTAATGATTAATCCAGAGCATCTGTTTGTCATTCCCACGAAGTTCGATCCAGATCACACCAGTCTAAGCGGGTCAAGTATTTTCCGCCCTCCCCCCAATAATTGCCGGATTCGGTCCGGAAATGAAAAAGGTCACAAGAGAAAAATGTCCTCTGTTTAATTATTAAATTTCACTCGAATCCGATCACCCGTTCCAAAGTTACGCATGACTCAATATGCCGGATTCCCCTCCCTCAACTCCCCCCCCCAAGATTATCATATCGAGGATTTTTTTTTTATTCCAAGTCAGTTTGACCGGGTCCCTGATATGCCTTCCAAGTTTCGTCGTGAAAATCCCCCCAAAAACGGAATTCCGGGATACCCCTCCTCCCCCCCCCTCAAGTGTCCGGATCCAGTCAAATTATGTAAAAGATTTACATGGACCAGATGTGTGTTCTTCCCAGCAAGTTTCACTCCGATACCATCATTCTAACCGTTTCTCGAGATTTCCGGTCCACCCCCCACCCCCACCCCGCCCAGCTCCCCCACGGTGCACGTAGCCAATCCGATTCAGCAAATGACTTACCTAGAGCATCTGTTTGTTCTTCCCACAAAGTTCCATCCCAATCCCTCCATTCTAAATGGGGCAAGTATTCCCCCCCCCCAATAGTTGCCGGATCCGGTCCGGGTATGAAAAAAATCATCGGAAAAATGTCCTCTGTTGAATTCTTAAATTTCACTCGAATCCGATCACCCATTTCAAAATTACGCATGACTGAAAATTTCGGATTCCCCTCCCTCCACTCCCCCCACCATTATCTGATCGAAAATTTTTTTATTTTGAAGTCAGTTTGATTGGGTCCCTGATATGCCTGCCAAGTTTCATCGTGAAAATCCCCAAAACCACCATCACCGGAATTCCGGGACCCCCCCCCATAAGTGTCCGGATCAAGTACAATGGTCTAAAGGACTTATCTAGAGCAGATGCTTGTTCTTCCCAGCAAGTTTCACTCCGATCCCTCCATTCTAACTGTTTCTTGAAATTTCCGGTCTCCCCCCCCCCCCCAACTCCCCCCTGGCTACCGAATCCGGTCAAGACTTTAAACGGGACATTACAGATATATATTCTGTTCAGTTATGAAGTTTCATTACAATCCGATCATCCGTTCGAAAGTTACACACTTCTCAATTTCCCGGATTCCCCTGCGGATTCCCCTCCCTCCACTCCCTCACCATTATCTGATCGACAATATTTTTATTTTGAAGTCAGTTTGATTGGGTCCCTGATATGCCTGCCAAGTTTCATCGTGAAAATCCAAAAAACCACCATCACCGGAATTCCGGGACCCCCCCCCCCATAAGTGTCCGGATCCAGTACAATGGTCTAAAGGACTTATCTAGAGCAGATGCTTGTTCTTCCCAGCAAGTTTCACTCCAACCCCTCCATTCTAACCGTTTCTTGAAATTTCCGGTCTCCCCCCCCCCAACTCCCCCCTGGCTACCGAATCCGGTCAAGACTTTAAACGGGACATTACAGATATATATTCTGTTCAGTTATGAAGTTTCATTACAATCCGATCATCCGTTCGAAAGTTACACACTTCTCAGTTTCCCGGATTCCCCTGCCCTCCACACACACTCCCCCCCTCCAAAATGGTCGGATCAGAAAACTGATTATTCCTAATTTTGTTTGGTCGGGTCTCTGATATGCCTGCCAAGTTTCATGGTCCTAGCACAACTGGAAGTACCCTAACTCGAAAAAGTGTGACAAAATGCCCTAAATTTTCAAGTTTCCAGCGCCCCCACTTCCCCGCATATGGTCGGATCGGGAAACTGATTATTTCCAGGCTAGTTTGGTCGGGTCCCTGATATTCCTGCCAAGTTTCATTGTCCTAGCTCACCTGGAAGTACCCTCACTCGAAAAAGTGTGACAAAATGCCCTAAATTTTCAAGTTTCCAGCGCCCCAACTCCCCCGCATATGGTCGGATCGGGAAACTTATTATTTCCAGGTTACTTTGGTCAGGTGCCTGATATTCCTGCCAAGTTTCATTGTCCTAGCTCATCTGGAAGTACCCTAACTCGAAAAAGTGTGACAAAATGCCCTAAATTTTCAAGTTTCGAGCGCCCCCACTCCCCCGCATATGGTCGGATCGGGAAACTGATTATTTCCAGGTTCGTTTGGTCGGGTCCCTGATATTCCTGCCAAGTTTCATTGTCCTAGCCATCTAGAAGTACCCTAACTCAGAAAAAAGTAACAAAATGCCCTAAATTTGCAAGTTTCCAGCGCCCCGCACTCCCCCCTATATGGTCGGATCGGGAAACTGATTATTTCCAGGTTAGTTTGGTCGGGTCCCTGATATGCCTGCCAAGTTTCATTGTCCTAGCACATCTGGAAGTACCCTAACTCGGATATGTGGGACAAAAAACTCGGACCGACCGACAGACCGACAGACCGACAGACGGAATTGTGATCGGTATATGGCACTTGAGCCAGAGGCTACAAGTGCCATAACAAGAGCTGTAAGCTCATATGGCACTTGCATGTGTCAAGATGATTTGATTGATCAAAAGTAAGTTTCGACTTTGCGGTTGAGATGCGCGCTATAAGGGAGCTGGAACTTCATTTGTAAGCAAAACCCTTGAGGCAAAACTGCTAATGGGCTGATGGGCATCACGAAAATGCATATATTGCTTAAAAGTATTTTTTTTACTTTGCGGTCAAGATTGGTACTTTAAGGAATAATCGGATTTGGGAAGTAGCAATTTCTAAGCAAATGTTGTTGAGTCTCCAATATTCCAGCGAAGTTTCATCGTCCTAGCACATCTGGAAGTACCTTAACGCGCGATCACCGGAATCCCAGACCCCCCTCCCCCTCCTCCAACTCCACCCACAATAACCGGAGCCAATCCTGTTCTGTAAATGATTAATCCAGAGCATCTGTTTGTCATTCCCGCGAAGTTCGATCCAGATCACACCAGTCTAAGCGGGTCAAGTATTTTCCGCCCTCCCCCCGATAATTGCCGGATTCGGTCCGGAAATGAACAAAGGTCACAAGAGAAAAATGTCCTCTGTTTAATTATTAAATTTCACTCGAATCCGATCACCCGTTCCAAAGTTACGCATGACTCAATATTCCGGATTCCCCTCCCTCAACCCCCCCCCCCCCAAGATTATCATATCGAGGATTTTTTTTTTATTCCAAGTCAGTTTGACCGGGTCCCTGATATGCCTTCCAAGTTTCGTCGTGAAAATCCCCCAAAAAACGGAATTCCGGGATACCCCTCCTCCCCCCCCCCCCTCAAGTGTCCGGATCCAGTCAAATTATGTAAAAGATTTACATGGACCAGATGTTTGTTCTTCCCAGCAAGTTTCACTCCGATACCATCATTCTAACCGTTTCTCGAGATTTCCGGTCCACCCCCCCCCCCCCCACCCCACCCAGCTCCCCCGCGGTGCACGTAGCCAATCCGATTCAGCAAATGACTTACCTAGAGCATCTGTTTGTTCTTCCCACAAAGTTCCATCCCGATCCCTCCATTCTCAACGGGGCACGTATTCCCCCCCCCCTCAATAGTTGTCGGATCCGGTCCGGATATGAAAAAAATCATCGGAGAAATGTCCTCTGTTGAATTCTTAAATTTCACTCGAATCCGATCACCCATTCCAAAATTACGCATGACTGAAAATTTCGGATTCCCCTCCCTCCACTCCCCCCACCATTATCTGATCGACAAAATTTTTATTTTGAAGTCAGTTTGATTGGGTCCCTGATATGCCTGCCAAGTTTCATCGTGAAAATCCCCAAAACCACCATCACCGGAATTCCGGGACCCCCCCCCCCCATAAGTGTCCGGATCCAGTACAATGGTCTAAAGGACTTATCTAGAGCAGATGCTTGTTCTTCCCAGCAAGTTTCACTCCGATCCCTCCATTCTAACCGTTTCTTGAAATTTCCGGTCTCCCCCCCCCCCAACTCCCCCCTGGCTACCGAATCCGGTCAAGACTTTAAACGGGACATTACAGATATATATTCTGTTCAGTTATGAAGTTTCATTACAATCCGATCATCCGTTCGAAAGTTACACACTTCTCAATTTCCCGGATTCCCCTGCGGATTCACCTCCCTCCACTCCCCCACCATTATCTGATCGACAATATTTTTATTTTGAAGTCAGTTTGATTGGGTCCCTGATATGCCTGCCAAGTTTCATCGTGAAAATCCAAAAAAACACCATCACCGGAATTCCGGGACCCCCCCCCCCCCCATAAGTGTCCGGATCCAGTACAATGGTCTAAAGGACTTATCTAGAGCAGATGCTTGTTCTTCCCAGCAAGTTTCACTCCGATCCCTCCATTCTAACCGTTTCTTGAAATTTCCGGTCTCCCCCCCCCAACTCCCCCCTGGCTACCGAATCCGGTCAAGACTTTAAACGGGACATTACAGATATATATTCTCTTCAGTTATGAAGTTTCATTACAATCCGATCATCCGTTCGAAAGTTACACACTTCTCAGTTTCCCGGATTCCCCTGCCCTCCACCCCCCCCCAAAATGGTCGGATCAGAAAACTGATTATTCCTAATTTTGTTTGGTCGGGTCTCTGATATGCCTGCCAAGTTTCATGGTCCTAGCACAACTGGAAGTACCCTAACTCGAAAAAGTGTGACAAAATGCCCTAAATTTTTAAGTTTCCAGCGCCCCGCACTCCCCCCATATGGTCGGATCGGGAAACTGATTATTTCCAGGTTAGTTTGGTCGGGTCCGTGATATTCCTGCCAAGTTTCATTGTCCTAGCTCATCTGGAAGTACCCTCACTCGAAAAAGTGTGACAAAATGCCCTAAATTTTCAAGTTTCCAGCGCCCCAACTCCCCCGCATATGGTCGGATCGGGAAACTTATTATTTCCAGGTTACTTTGGTCAGGTCCCTGATATTCCTGCCAAGTTTCATTGTCCTAGCTCATCTGGAAGTACCCTAACTCGAAAAAGTGTGACAAAATGCCCTAAATTTTCAAGTTTCGAGCGCCCCCACTCCCCCGCATATGGTCGGATCGGGAAACTGATTATTTCCAGGTTCGTTTGGTCGGGTCCCTGATATTCCTGCCAAGTTTCATTGTCCTAGCTCATCTAGAAGTACCCTAACTCAGAAAAAAGTGACAAAATGCCCTAAATTTTCAAGTTTCCAGCGCCCCGCACTCCCCCCCATATGGTCGGATCGGGAAACTGATTATTTCCAGGCTAGTTTGGTCGGGTCCCTGATATGCCTGCCAAGTTTCATTGTCCTAGCACATCTGGAAGTACCCTAACTCGGATATGTGGGACAAAAAACTCGGACCGACCGACAGACCGACAGACCGACAGACCGACAGACGGAATTGTGATCGGTATATGGCACTTGAGCCAGAGGCTGCAAGTGCCATAAAAACTGGTACCGCCTACAGCACGAACAAATCGTTTTTTAAACACGTTCGTTCCGTATTACACATCAGTGTTTCATAAGTGCCGAAGTTTCTGTTTTTAATTTGTATCGTCTTTTAGTCTGTAAGCCCAAGCAACATATAGTTGAGTTCTCTTCTTGACTATGATAGCTTGTGTAAATAAACGATTTTGATTCTACGTAGGAGTCTAACAGCTAGTTCGGCTCTAAGATCTAATCGGTCTGCAAACATATCAAACGCTCCATCATTATGGCTTCCGGGGGCTGTAGTGCTCTGTCAACCTCGTGAGGTGAACTAACAGCCAATTATTTGATTTCATTCCACAGGTGAATGCGGAACCACAGGGGATATGGGGAGGGGATAAAGAAGATGTTGCGTGGGAAACGCTCAACAGGAAATTGGTGAAAGATGCAGTTTGCCCTAGGCGAAAAAGTCCGAGAGGTCGAGGACGTGGGATGGCATGGAGGTAAGTAAGGAAAATCAGCGAATAGGGCGTAAAATATGGGGACACCGTTACCAGTCGAATGGCATGATTACTGTAAACTGTAAATAGTACTTTCCCCTTTCTTTATAGAAAAAAAAACTTAGTCAAAACTAATATAGAAATGAATCGACATTAAAACGATCAGTGACTTCAGCCCGCTCAGGAATTATCCAGTGATCAGACTGTGTTCGAAAGCTTGTCGGATAAGCCTTTTCTTGTTGAAAATTTGGCTGATTTTTAGGCAAAATGATTAAAAACCAAAACCAAGTTACCGAAAAAAACAAAAATAATACCAAGCCAATACCAAGTGTTTGATTTAATCCATTTACCAGCTAAACATTTTTCCTTCTGTCTTGCCTTTTGTAAGATCAATTTTTTAGCTTGCTCATGTGGGAGCTTAGGGATCGCGCCACTAGATGATCCCACGGTTGTACTGATCCTGGTTTGAACTGACGACTTGGGTGGAATTGGTCTAGACTTCGAAGAACGGGCTACAGAAACCGAATCATCAGCATCATTAGCTGTGCTAATTTCTTCAACTTCTAAATCGACGACTTCATGCCGTTTCAGATATATCCTCCGAACTAGTTTGGTCCTACGAGCAGGTAAAAGTCAGGCTTTGCCTTCCAGACTTCAAGGTTTCCGGGGCTTTCCCACAGTAATTAACAGTGCTAAACGGATACGTCATCTGAATTTTTTCAGAGCTATATTTCGGCCCTTCTTGGCAAGGGTCCTCTTCAGGCTCAAGCTGGAAAATGAACTTCAAAGCTGACGTATCCGTTTAGCACTGTCAATCATGATTCGCAGTCAGCTTGGGCGGAAAGAATATTTCTTCCGCACTGTCCAGACAACTCCTCCGTATTTTTACGATCACGATGGCAGCTAAGTTTGCTATTCATCAAATTTCCCTGGTTTACCCTTCCAATATCTTTCGCACCCCAATCACAACTGTCAACCACTCCTTTTTTTCCTAGCTCATTAATTTTTATATTTATTGTAACATTTGTAACTCTTAAATGTATTCCCTCTTTGACACCTTCCAGATTCCGGAATCTGGGGTGTCCAACACCACGGACGTTATAGTCCTGGATCCGGCTCCATCTCGCTGACAAATCCGGATTTTTTCGGCGGAAATCCGGATTTTTTTTTAAAGGTGGAGCCTGGTATTAAGCGCGGATTATGGGAATACGAAACTGGACCCAAGACCGACTTCAATTGAAGCCATGTTGCAAAGTGTTATTTTCTCTTATTCACTGACATTTCGGCTGTTAAGATCTAAAAATAGAGACACTGAAAGGGTTGTACAAAAAAGTCTGCCGCTCTGGCAGTATTGACGCGAAGAACTGAGCGTTGACTAATGTTTCGTGTGTTATAGTTTTTATGGCACTTGCAGCTCCGCTCAAGTGCCATATACCGATCACTTTTCGGTCTGTCTGTCAGGCCACTCATGTCGAGTTAGAGTACTTCCAGAAGTGCTAGGACGATGAAACTTGGTAGGCATATTAGGGACCCTAACAAACTAACTTGAAAATAGTCACGTCCCCGATTCGACCACCGTGGGGGAGTGGAGGGAGGGGGAATCCAGAATACTGACGTATTTTTAACTTTTGAACGGGGAATCGGATTTTAATGAAACTTGATATTTGGTAAGACCGACTGTCTCAGATGTCACACTTCACGTCTGGATCCACGATCCGACTTTCCCCGGATCCGGAAACTAGGAACAAGGGTAGCAAAAGGGCAATGTCCAGATGTGGTATCGATCTGACGTCCTCTTTGGTGGAAGCCTCGCCCACTAGACAATACCGCCGTCCTTGCTTGTGTTTAGATCCGAATGCAGGAAAAGGTACAGTTTCAGGATTAAAATAAGACCGACAAGTGGTCAGAACAAAATGCTAAACTAAACTTTTATCTGATTGTGTTCTGCCTTTTCCCAAGAAAGTAAGCTACTTCTGTCTCCATTTTGTACTCTGGGCCAAATGAGGTCAAAGTAGCCTCATTATCTTTTGATACTGTTCCCGATCGGGACTCCAAAATAGAAACTTCCAGTTCCTTCAGTTTGAATTGTTGTACAGACTCAAACAATCACATCCCTGATCCGGCCATCGTGGCATAAGTTTGGAACGGGTAATCGGACATGCATGAAACTTGACAAGAAAGAAGTTCTCAGATGTTCAGTTTTAAATCGGACCGAATCCGATAACTGGGACGGGGGACCAGGAGGGAGAACCGGAAATCTCATGAAACACTTCCACATAAGCTAGGATGACGAAAATTGGCAGGCATATCAGGGACCCCATCAGATTAACTTGGAAATAATCATCTACCCGATGCAGCCATTGTGGGGGGAGTGGAGGGATGGGGAATCCGGAAACTAGTAACATAAAAAAAATTGACAAGTGACAAGAACAAGTGTCTCACATGTACAGTTTCAAACGCGGATCGGATCCGATAACTAGGGGGAGCACCGGAAATAAAATGATATTCGACTCTGTATATAACTCCCAAGCAAAAAACTCCCGCCAACATTTCGCCTATTCTTACAAGTGCCATACGAGCTTTCAGCACTTGTTTGTCAGTGTAGGGAGTTACGACTCTTGACTGAAATTAAAGTATAACACCATCAATAGTATACAATCACGACATCACACAAGCTTGGAGACATGATTGCTACCTGTCCCCATAAACATATCCAAGACATTGATGTCTGACTCTTCGTGCCGGTGAAGAATCGCCGTGTGCCAAGCGAAGAGCCAGAAACGTCACCACAACAAACGTTGCTGATCGATTTACGTAATATCGTATGCTTCGAGGATTAGTTTGGGTGACATTTTTCGTTCTTCGCTGGGACCACTGGCGTGTTTCGTACTTATGGTGCATTTACACACTGCGTAAAATCCGAGCGTACTTTACGCAAGTATTTGGGCTTGAAAATCGATCCGTTTGAAAAGCGGTCCTTGAAAATCAGTCCATTTCGTAATTAAATATGTCCGTATTGCTAGAAATCTTTTCAAGATCAAATCAGGGTTGCCACATCAGAAAAATTTAGAGAGTGACTTTTGGCTGAGACAGAGAGTGAATAGGGAGTGAAATTCTATTTTCATGAAAAAACGTGAAATGGTCATTTTTGGTAGGAATCACTGCTGCAAAACTGCTTTTTGGCGGAACCTCAATCGGCTCAGAAACTCCGAGCGTGACGAGCACGAAAAAAATCCCAAAAATTCCCCTTCTTCACTCCCACCGAAAGTAAAAACTAACTCTTTATGTAGCACAGACAGAGTGGAATGCTTCAAAATTACTTGCATTGAGTTGAATTCCGCGTTTATTTTTGTATTTTCCTGAATTGTCACACTATTGTACGACAAGTCTGGACATTTTCATAAATAGAGTGAATTTTATGTTCTATGTAGGACAAGAGTGACAAAAAAATAGGGTGACAATTCGGACAATTGTGGCAACTCTGGCTCAAATACGTGCGTAAAATACGCTCAGATTTCAAATACGCTCGGATTTTACGCAGTGTGTAAACACACCTTTATAATCATTTCTAGCAATACGGACGTATTTGAGAAATCGGTCCATTTTGTTTCCAGTTTGTATCTAAATACGTCCGTATTGCTAGAAATCTTTTAAAGCTCAAATACGTGCGTAAAATACGCTCAGATTTCAAAGACGCTCGGATTTTACGCAGTGTGTAAACCCACCATTAGTTGACACCCTATGCGCCACTGGTGGCTCAGGAGGAACTGATGTCTATGGTGAGCGTGAGACATGGCTGTTATTATTTTGTTTTATCGTGTGGAGAGTTTTGCATGGCGTGTGTAAGAATGCGGAATGGAACGAGTCTTTCTTTCTTTTGTGTTGTATTACAGAGGAACGACTCATTTATAAGTATTCCTTGAGCCCAAGCTAGATATGATAGACAGATAGATAGATATCGCTTTTATTTTTTTCTCTCGGGAAGAACGAGAAAACGTAGCACTAACGACTCACACTCACCAACTCAATCCTGTGATTCAGTTGGGATACTTTTCCCAACTCAATCACAGGTCTGGTATACTTTTCCAGACTCAATTCGAGAAGCGGAAAGTGTACCACAATTCCAAAATCGGTTGAAGAAACATCTCCTTGAGGGTAGTTGGTGAGTGGAGGGTTTGGAAGACGAGAGAGGACTAATTGACAATTAATTAATTAATTTTTTGTTTGTTTTAGTGAGGGTTTGATTAGTTATATAATATGGTAGTAAATGTGTACTGGTTGCGTTTTTCAAGCACGTATGCGCTTTGTTTGTAACCGGTTGTCAAGCCGGAATGATTTTTTTTTAGTAAAGTTGTTGAATCCTGAATCCTGTTAACCAATCACGGCGATGTTTGGGAGCAGCTGTGATACCACTTCCGGCTCTTCCGCTAGGTACAGGGCGATTTTGCATCGGCAAGAAGAGTTAGTCATCAAGAGTATTCGGGAGCGGAACAAAATCGCGTTCTATGGACACCAGTCACCCTGACCAATAATGACTAGGGCTCTACATTCATTCAGCGTTCGTTGAGAGCGGTCGCATTCTGCTCTAGTGATTGTAAACAGAGATATTACCATTACCGGATAACGAACTTGCACTGTCCTTGGACTCGATGCACGATTATTCCTGTTTTCAGTGAATACGCTACAGAGAATTTTTGCAGTGAAAATGGAATCCACGCATCAAGCGAGCCTTCAAAGTTCACGTACCAGCAGCGTGACTGGGATTACGGGTGCCCCTGTGATGAACCAGCATTTGCAGCAAGCGAGCCTTCAAAGTACATGCGCCAGCGGCGTGACTGGGTTTATGGATGCTGCGGTGATGAACCAGCATTTGCAGGAGATAAGTTTTAAGTTAGATCTCCTGCCGAAGTTGTCTACAGCAGTATCGGTCGTTCAGCAAGATGTAAGCCAAGTTCAAGAACAGCTTTCAAAAGCTTTAGAGGCTAACAAGAAATGGCGAAAGAAATGCGTGAAATGAGCGAGCGCTTATCGACAGCAAATCGGAGGGCTGATTTGTTAGAATCTGAGCTGAAACGCGCTAACCTCATCCTATATGATTTCACTACGACGCAGCAGGCCAACACAACGTTAAAGGAGGGGGTGATGTCGCTACTAGAACAAGCTTTTCCGAGACTCGATCTATCAAGGTACGACTTAAAAGACGTTCACAGACTAGGTGCTACGGGACCGGTGGTGATCAAGTTTAATGTGATCGATCTTCGTGATTATGTCTTGCGCCACAGCAGAGTTTTACAGATGTTTGGAGTCAAAGTAGCTCCGGATTATACTTACGCACAAAGGGAAGCCCGCAGTCACTTGAAACCAGTACTAGATCGCGCAGTATCTGATGGAAAAAATGCCAAACTCAGGGGTACGAAACTGCTTATTCAAGGTCGCATTTTCGTTTATGACTCGAAACTTAATAAAGTGACCGAAAGTACTCAACATCGAGCACCTGGAAATGACACTGTCCGTATTGCTAACCAAAGAAGTGGCTCCCAGACCCCTATAGTTAGCAATAACACTATCCCGGCGATGGGAGCAAATCCGAATTATCAAGGAAGCTCAGGGGGTGATACCTCTGCAAGTGAAGAAAGTGATACGAGCACTGTAGTCGATGCGCAGGTCTTGTCGGAGCGCCGACGCAAGAGCTCGGAAATAAGCCCAGATGACCCACTTAGAACCCAATCAAGAAATGTCCGCGGTGGCCGCTGGAAAGAAAATATGAGAAGTCGCAGCTACGACCGTGGCACTGGAGGTAGTGGGGCTTACAGTCCACATCCAGATTATTACAGAATGGACTTCAGTGAACCAGTCATTACGCCCCTGCAAATGCCTTTCCAACCCGAGCCTGGTCCAAGTCGTAATGTAGACTAGTGGTGCGATGGCCATACACAGCGAAGTGATTTGAAATTCGTTTCTTGGAATGTTCAAGGGTTAAAAAATAAAATGTGTGAAGTGGAGAACGAAGTATCTAAGTTTGATTTTGTGGCACTTACCGAGTCGTGGCACAGTAGCGACGATGTGCCATCTTTTCGCGGTTTTGCCGTAGAAAGTGTATCGCGTCCTTTGTCGAGGAATTTGCGGACTTACGGAGGTATTCTAGTGCTAGTAAAGAATAATGAGTTTTTGGCATATGAAAGGTTAAAAAGCGAATCAAAAAACCTAATTTGGATAAGACTGGTTTGCCATACAGGGCTGAAGTTGGTTGTTTGTTCAGTTTACATCCCTCCCCAGAATAGTTCTTATAATGCAGAGGATACGTGGAATTTGTTAGAAAAGGAAACTTCAGCTCTTCGATGTAAATTTATGAACCATAGTTTTTTGTTGTTAGGTGACTTTAACGCGTATACAGCGGATTCAATTGAGTTACCCGAAGTGGAAATTCCGGATAATTATTCTGTTATCCCACTGATGTATAGGATACCAAGAAAGAGTCTGGATGTTAAAAGAAGATTGAACGTTTGGGGTAGAAAGCTCCTGGCATTTTGTGCGGAAGTTGGAGTTGCCATTGGTAATGGGAGATTTGGAGTTGATAAGTTGGCGGGTGAGTATACATGTATTTCGGGTCTTAGGCCAAGTGTTATCGATTATGTTTTAATAGACATTCGCCTGGATCCAGAATCACTAGATGTTCAGGTTTTAAATATTCAGGTTTCTGACCATTTACCTATTAAGTTGAGTCTGGTTCAGGCCCGTAGAAAAATTGAAGAATCACCCCCGCCAAAAAACTTACCGCTGCCTCGTCGGCTTAAGAGTGCGTGGGGTGAGATGGAACAAAAGGTATTAAGCGCGATTTTTAGTGAAGAAGTTGTGCATCAAAAGCTAGAACAGATGAAGTTAACTAGTAGTAATGCTGAAGATCTAGAAGCTAAGTTCAGTTCATTATTGTTGGAATTGTCTACTCCAGTTTTAGGGTCGTCGGAGCCATTGATTGATAGTTATTATGATATAGACTGTATTAGAAGCAAGAATAAATAAGGGAAGAATTGAGAAGACTTGAATCATGGGACGTTGTTTTCTGCCCGATCCTCAAGTACCGGGGGTGGAGCCTATTCGGCGCCTGTCCAGACCACAGAGTAATTATTGGCGCTATTTCTTCTGATCGCCGTGCTTCGCGTCAAGGAAGTGCGCCAAATTCAAATTAAACCGAAAGAGGCCGACATTTTGCCCTTCTCCCTCCAACAAATCGCTGCTACCACTAGTTTAAAAGACGAGACAAGGGGCTAAAGTACAGTGAAATGATAGAAGTCGTGCAATCCTACATTCAAGGATGACGAAAATAAAGGCAGAAAAGGACCGATTTGGACTGAACACTAAAGTTTAAAGAAGGAAGGGACACGCTTCCAAACATTCATGCAATCTCTATGGCAGATTCTTAGTGATCAAAAAAAAAGACTGTCAATAGGATGGATAATGAAACATTTAGCCAACTACCCGAGATAATGATATACATTTTGACCAAAAATAAAAAAAGGGTTATCTCAAATGTAGACGTTTTGAATGGTACTGTACAATTATCATTTTCAGTAAGCAATTAAAATTTTAAATTAGGAAATACTTCAAGCCAACTGTTTTTCGCAACTAACCGAGAAATGTTATGAACTGAATCGTGTGTTCAGAATACAACTTAAAAACAAAACATAACAACTCTTTGAGTACAGTTCGCCAGCTATGCCCGAATTCCAACTTGAATGATGTAAAAACATGATAATGAAAAAAAAAAACGATTACGAAAAGGCATAGACAATGACAAATTTGGGCAGATGTAAATTGCAACTATCCGAGATAATGATCTACCTTTCGGACCAAGAATAATAAGTTGTTATCACAAACTGATACGTCTTGATAGATATCCTGCAGTCAGCAATCATTAATTTCTGTTTTTCGCAATTACACGAGAAAATGATATGAACAAAATTTCGTGTAGAGTAGCAACTTAAAAACAAAACATAGTAACTCATTGAGTACATTTCGACAGCTAAATATTGTCCAAGCTTAATACCTTTTCTAGAAGCGATTCTTTACAGTCCTGAGAAGACCAAAATAAAATTACTAATGTTTACACCAGTCCTATTGAATCTGAACTAAATGCATGCGTGTTAGGTCTATGCTTCAGCGTTCAAGTTGCTGAATTGCTCCCCTGAGTTATCAGATGCCGCATTCCCTTGGGCTTCACCGTCTTTGTGAAGGGTCGTGACAACATGAGCTTCATATTGCAAATCTGACCCGAGATTGAAAAGGAGTTTCTATTTATATAATCCTCAGAATCTGCACTGTTTGAACTTCCCGCCTTTTCTGACTGCTTCATCACTTTTGCTCTGGAGGTAACACTTAATACTGCAAGAGGCAACCCGTGAAGCTCCACCCAGGCTCCACCCCCGATAAATTAGATCGGACGAAAAGAGATCTAGGATGCTGACATCGGGGTTATATGAGTTCTCAATTCTTCCCTTATTTATTCTTGTTAGAAGTAAGAAAGTATTAGTAAAAGCTCTAGAACTAGTAAAGCAGGCGAGGGATGAGGGTCAAAGCTTTAGTCTATTAACTAGGTTTCGCGAGCTGAGAAGTTGTCACAAGAGGCTAATTAAGTCGAAGAAAAGATCATTCCTTCTTCGCCAAATGGAGGAGACGAGTCGCCTCTACGCGGAAAGTAATATGAAAGAATTCTGGAGACGGGTGAACCATAAACAAGGAAAAACATCACTTGGAATCCCTGATCCTGAAACCTGGCCGGAACATTTCTCAAGTAAAGAAGAAGGAGATCTTGGTAAGTGGTGTGAAGAAGAATTTGGTGGTCTTGATGTAGAAGTTAGTTATCCTATGAGGGAAGAAGATTATTCGCTTGAAGGTGAAGTGACTCGTGAAGAAGTGAGTGAGGCTTTAAAAAAGATGGATGGAGGTTCGGCACCAGGTATGGACGGGCTCCCTACTCGGTTATATAAGAAATTTTCCAGTCTGTTTATGCCAATATTTATTATGTTATTTAATAATGTGGTTTCTTCTGGAAAGTGGATTTCAGGATGGAAGACATCTCTGATTTTGCCATTGTTTAAGAAGGGGAGCCCATCACTACATGGTAATTACCGTCCAATTGCTCTGGTTTCATGTTTAAGTAAGATTCTAGAAAAGATAATTGATAATAGGCTAGCATCGTGGTTAAGTAGGAATAGAATTATTTTTGAGGAGCAAGGAGGTTTTAGGGAAGGTTATAGCACAATTGATAGGGTTTTTATACTTAAGTCATTGATAGAGAAGTATTGTAGAGGGAGCAATAACCTGTTTGTTGCTTTCATAGACTTAGAGAAGGCTTTCGATAGCGTAGATAGAATCCTGCTTTGTAAAGAGTTGTTGAGGATAGGCCTGCCCCGCATTTTTGTTCGATTAGTTGGGGATATGTATAGGCTTACTAAAGGAATGGTTAAAGTAGCAGGGAAGGGATTTTCAGATTTATTTGATTGTGAGGTAGGAGTGAAGCAGGGAAGCACTTTGTCACCGAGGCTTTTTTGTATATATGTAAATGATATTGTTGAATATTTCCAGGAGAAATGGGCGCCCACGGTGCGTCTAGGGAATTTGACATTATCACTGTTGCTATTTGCTGACGATGCTGCGCTGGTAGCTAAATCCCCCGAAGAACTGCAGAGTTTGTTAAATATATTAGCAGATTATTTGGACAATAAGAAGATGAAGCTGAATGTTAAAAAAACAGAAATAGTAGTTTTTGGTAATAGTAAAAATAATCACAAATTTTTCTATAAAGGTACTGATTTAAAAAGAAGTGATACTTTCAAGTATCTTGGGTTTTTGTTGAATGAAAAAGGAAATTGGAAAGATCATGTTAAAGAAATGATTCGTAGAGGTAAAGCAGTGTCTGCTGCTGTGTTGAGAAATTCAGTGATAAGTGGAATAAAAAATTTAAAAATGCATAAGCAAATATTTCAGTCAAAAATTCGCCCTACTATCCATTATGGGGCTGAGCTTTGGGGGTATGAGGCTATCCCGCAACTTGAAACCGTTCAGCTGCAACATTATAAGAAATTAATTGGGGTCCATCCTACAACTCCAACGTTAGCCCTTAAGGGGGATTTAGGGCTCTGTTCTTTGCAGAAAGATAGAGCTGTCCAGGTTATTAGGTTCTGGATAAAACTTCTTCAACTACCAGATGAGAGGCTGTTGAAGGCAGCGTATTTGGAACTATTAAAGCAGGGAAAGAAGAGATCCTGGCCATTCCAAGTGAAAGCCCTACTTGATAAAGCAGGGCTGTCTTATGCTTGGAATGAGGGTCTTGGTCCTACAACTGATCAAGATAAACTTTGTCGCAGTTTTGCGCGAGTTCAGGAGGATCAGGAAATTCAACTTTGGCATGAACAGACTGTTAATTCAGAGACTCTGAAAGATTATAGGAATATTAAAGAGTCGGTTGGTTTTGAATTTTATTTTAAGTTACGTTTACCGGCTGAAAACCTGCGTTTGTGGTTCCAGATCCGAGCGAACAGTCTCCCTCTTAAGAGTAGGGTTAAATTATTTGAAAGAAATTCCCGAAACCCGAAGTCATGTTATACTTGCTCGTTATGTGGTTTGGAAGAGGAGAATCTGTCCCACTTCCTGTCAAGATGCAAGGGGCTCTCGGATTTGAGAGTAAGATTTTTTGGTGAAGATGGGTTGCTCTTTCCTGGTATCCTAAAGTCATCTTCACGGTCAGCGATAATGGCAGTTACAGGTTTTGTCAAAGAAGCGTTAAAGAGATGTAAATAGTTATTGGTGGTGGGAGTTTAAAGCGTTTTACATGTGAGTTTATATAACCGCTCTCTCGAAGTGTTTAAAAATGTATGATTTTGTGTATGGCCTAACGGCTAAATTAAAGTATCTATCTATCTATCATAAAGAGGGGTGAAGTGAAGTAGGAGATTAAAAAACTTTCGAATAAAAGATATATAATTCATCCAATAAGACACAGAGTAAAACAAACTGAACAGAGACTGAATAAATACGGACTGGGAAATGGAACATCTAAACGGGTATTCTCACCACTCCCCGAGGGGAATTCAAGAGAACGGCGAGAATAGAGGGAGTCACTCCACGCGGACTCCGCAAACAGAAAACAGCGAGAACATGGGGAATGCTTTCAAAACGGATTTTGTTCGAAAAAAAATCTGCACTTGACGAAATTAGTCTGGATGCACTTTATTTTTGGTTTTGTTTATTCTGATTGTTTTTAATTAATTTTACATTGCCCCAACACCAGCAAAAACTGATTCCCCTCCGAATCTGAAAGGGAGTCCTTTTTGATGATGGTGATGATAATCCGAGCATTCCGCGTAACGTGGGGACTCGCGAGCATACGGGGAGTGAGTCCCGGGACAAACAAAAACGCGGGGACTCCTCAAGTGGAGTCCTCGGGGAACGATGAGAATACGCCTTAAATCACTGCCCTGCCTCTATAAGTCACTTCCTATGGGTGTTGCAACCTTGCACTTATCTACGCTTTGCTGCATCCAACATCAGTGTAGGTAACAACATTTGTACAACATGTAAAAAAAGGTAATGTCGAAAACGCTTGGAATGTCAACTAAAAACGCCGTGGCAAGCTTGTGCACATTTTGGGAGCATGACGACCCCCTTATCTATCATGGGTGTGAGAAATGAGGATCCCCTGCTGAGGAGAGCAGTAGCAGAGCGCAGTATTTCTTTCATATTTTCTCAACCAGCAAATGGCGTGCTGACCCCTTTGGCTACGCTGCACATCTGGTCATTAGCACAAGCGATAAGAACCCTAGGAGAATATTTCGGCCAAGACCGAATTTATACAAGGGACTTCGTGACCACCGTGACATGTAAGCCAGAAAGTATGTTTTGGTACCAAAATCTCCTGGTGCCAGTTAAATGTCGCACTAGCCGGTGTTCGAATTCCTTTGTACCATATTTACTGAGAAAATTAACAAAAAAATTGCAAGTGATTTTTTTTCTTTTATGTAATAATTGTATATATTTAAGTATTTTAACACATGAAATGTAATGGTCGACGTATTTCCATGTCGGCGCTATGAGTTAGATAAAAAAAAATATCGATCTATCTAAGCGCTAACAAGAAAGTCGCTAAATTCAGATGGAAAGTAATGGTATTTTCGAGAAACATTTTTCTGATCCGTTTCGTAGTGAAAAGATCATTTCTAGTAAGAGTTGTGCTTTAAGGATACCTAGAAGTAGCTCATCCCCACCATTTCAAAAAAGAGTACACCTTATATTAGAAAGCTTCTGACACCTCAAGAGAACATGGCCCAGCCCCTCATCACTCTTATTTATTGTTTGTTAGTTTGTGTTTTATTTGTATTGTTAGCGAGTGTTTATTTTTCCAATTCCCGCCCGTGTTAGCCTAGTGCTATTCGGATTGAAAATAAAATTGACTGATCGATTGATACTCGAATTAAAAAAAATGACAAGGATACTGCACTCCCGGGCCATCACTTTTCCTTTCCCCAAAAATTTATATTTCCTTTTATATCGGGGGTTCTGGGGATAGTTTTAACCCTGTGACCCTTAAAGGACCCCTCTTGCTTATTTTGCCTTTTATAATATACTTTGCTCCCATATGGAATCATAAGCTTCTAAAATCCCTACCTTTCTCCATTGTTTCGTTTCGTAACTACGAATTTTTAACGCTTTTTCGCCCTTGCCGAGTTTTCTGTCACCCAACGAAAACTTTGCCGGAATCTTCAACGTCCGTTGACAGATCTTTCACACATAAGGATGTGATAATCTTCTGTTTATTACTTGTTTTATTTGCTTAGTTTTCCCACTTTTTAACCAAGGCACCTTCAGTTTTCAAATGTTTTGCGCCCAGCAGCCGCGTCGGAGAGCAGGAAGGCTGGATATAGTCGACAAGCGCTAACAAGAGAATCACTAGTTTCAGGTGGAAAGTAACTGTGTTTTCGAAAACGTTTTTTCTGATCGATTTCAGAGGGAAAAGATCATTTCTAGTAAGAGTTGTGCTTTAACAATGTTTACTACATGTCTATGAAGTACCAAACTCGCTCAAACACCAAACTTAAAGCAGCAACCGTAAACCGTACGAGACTTACTCTCCCAAACACACGCAGATACCTCAAGTACTTCATACATCACTTTATATCCATGCAGTAATTAATAAAAAAATATTGTACATGTTAACTGAAAACTGTGGATCTTTAAAGTTATTATCAGCGAGTTTCATTTGGTGTAAATCATCAAATATTTCATATGAACTTTCTCCGCATGCATGTTTTAGGCCTTTTCCACATTTTTCAGTTTCTACCGTAAGGTCAAGAATGCAGAAAGCCGAAAGCCTTATTCTTGTCATCCTCCATATATACAAAACGCTATTAACTCGAAGTATTTATTTACTATTACAATTATTATTAATTATTCAAAGCAATAAAGGGGAAAGCCTGTCAAAACTGTACGAAAATTGGCAACGCTCTACTAGTCGTTTCCATTAAGTAAGTAATAAGTAAGTAATTTTTTTGTAACCCGCCATTTCGAAAAAGCGGAATAAATGAAAGAAAAGAAATGAACACATAAAACACAGAAAAAGACACTAATTTTCAGTCTTCGGCCAGGAACCAGTGGCGAAGGTCGTGCGCTGGTTGGGCTCTGTTGTCAGTTATTTTTTATAGCGACGAAGAAACATCCAAAAGGGTAACACTTGCATCTTAAAATTTGAACTTCTCCGTCAATGTATGGTTATGGGATAATTTCGACAAGTGGAGCAGGTGCTTTGCATATTTATATGACCGTCATGCGCATTTTTGAAGGCGTTTACTGATGGAGTGGCAACGACGTGGAACGGACGTTGGTTCCACGTCCCCACAGTACGACCTTCAGACCCCCCCCCCCCCCCCCCGCCAAGGTCTTTTTTTAAGCACTGAGAACTAAGTTGGGACCAAATTAAGAAACCAAAATTGTATATTGCATGAAGGTTATGTAAAATAATAGTATATTATGTACTTGTATATTAGTGAATTTTTATTGACATTTAACTATGCTATTTTTCGCGATAAGAATTTTTGGATGAATAAAGTGAATTTGAAAGTTTGAACTCATGACCCCTGGGGTTGCTTGGGTTGAGAGTAACTGAACTTATCCTAATAACTAACTTATACATACTGCATGTCAGCTGCTCAAAACGGGGATCCCAGCTGAAAACGGGGATCTCAGCTGAAAACTTGACTAGGTCTCGTTGCGCTCTTTTTGGCAAAGGTCCTCTTCAGACTATAACAAACACTTATGAACTAAAACCGACTAGTCAACACGTGCAAATTTTGGGTAGATTCCGAGATTCTGAAAGTTTGTACATGAGGGATATTTAGATATTGTCTGAATACTGTCATCGAATACATAAAACTTCTGGGGCATTTCCTGATCCGACGGCATGTTACCATACCATACAAAGTTATAGAATGCATCCTGCATATTCCGGACAAATTTTTCATCTTGTGGGTTGAGAATGGTGTAAGTTCCGAGTATCGCAGTTATGTCCGCGTACGGACCCGTAGTTTCGCGAAGGCGTACCCTCGGCATTGCGGACACGTAGAAATATACCTGAAAAAAAAGAAGAAAAATTTAGAGCTGAAAATTTAAGAAAACTCAAAGTTTAGAGTTGTCCGGGGACTAAAGATGTAGTATCAACTTAAATGGGGAAAATAAAATCTCCATTCGAAGTTTTTACATTTTGCTTTGTAAGGCCGTGGAGTAACTGGAATAGTGGATTTAAAGCAGAACCAAAGTATTTTTTTTTTTTTGGGGGGGGGGGGGGGGCGGGGCGGCCAAGGTATTTACCGACTGGCTGGTCATTTTTACCGACTGTTTTTGCAGATAAAAACGACTGTGTTAACGAAAAATCTGCAGATTTTAAGAAAAAACTGACTGTTTCTAAAAAAAAATGACTGTTTAAAAGAAAAAAATCGACTGTTTTTACGAAAAATCGCGGTGCTTCGCGCCGGCTCGGCTATTTTACCAACTTGCCGACAACATTCGGAGGGGGGGGGGGGGGGCCTAGTCGTGACGCCCCTGATTTAAAGTGAGTTTGTATAATAGTGTATCTATTTGAGTCCTTCCGGCCAAGTGCCATATACCGATCACTTTTCCGTCGGTCTGTCTGTCGGTCAGTCCGGTGTTTGCGAGTTAGAATACTTCCAGATGTGCTAGGACGATGAAACTTGGCAGGCATATTAGCGACCCGACCAAACTAACTTGGAAATAGTCACTTGCCCGATCGGAAAATCGTGGGGGGGAGGAAGGGGAGCCGGAGTCCGGAATTTAGTGACATGCATAACTTTCGAACGGGTGATCGGAAACTAATGAAACTTGATATTTGGAAAAAGTTCATGTCTCAGATGTCCCATTTGAAGTCCGGACCGAATCCGATGAATATGGGGGGGGGGGGGGGTCGGAGGGGGAAACCGGAAATCATGTGACACGCTTAGAGTCGAGCGATCGGGATGAAACTTGGTGGGAAGGACAAGCATAAGAACTAGATATCGTCAGCGATAGAACCGGATCGGATTTGGGCACTGTGGGGGGAGTTAGAGGGGGGAGTCCGGAATTCCGGTTATCGCGAGTTAAGGTATTTCCATATGTGCTAGGGCGATGAAACTTGGCTTGAACATTAGAGACTTGACATGATTGGCTTAGAGATAGTCAGTTCATCATTGACAGAACCAGACCGGATTCGTGCACTGTGGGGGGAGTTGGAGGGGGGTTTCGGAATTCCGGTGATACGGAGTTAAGTTGATTCCAGGTGGGCTAGGACAATGAAACTTGGCAGGCAAGTAAAGGATCTGACCAGATGAACCTGGAAATCGTCAACTTCCCGATTCGACCACCGTGGGGGAGTGGAGGGATGGGAAATCCGGAATCTTGAGGAATGTATAACTTTGGAACGGGTGATCGGATCCTAACGAAACTTGATATTTGGAAAGACCTCGTGTCTCCGATGACTTATTTAAAGTCCGGACCGGATCGGATGAATGTGGGGGGTGGGGGAGACGGAAGGGGAACCGGAAATCTTGTGACACGCTTAGAGTGGAGCGATTGGGATGAAACTTGGTGGGAAGGACAGGCATAAGAACTAGATACGTCAGTGACAGAACCGGATCGGATTTGGGCACTGTGGGGGGAGTTAGAGGGGGGAGTCCGGAATTCCGGTTATCGCGAGTTAAAGTATTTCCATATGTGCCAGGACGATGAAACTTGGCTTGAACATTAGAGACTTGACATGATTGGCTTAGAGATAGTCAGTTCCCCGACCCAACCATCGTTTTTGAGTGGATGGAGGGGGAATCTGGAATCTTGAGGTGTGTATAACTTTTAAACGAGTGGTCTGATCTTAACGAAACTTGATATTTGGAAAGACCTCGTGTCTCGGATGTCCCATTTTAATTCGAGACCGGATCCGATGAACGTGGTGGGGGGAGGGAACCGGAATCTTGTGACAAGCTTAGAGTGGAGCGATTGGGATGAAACTTGGTGGGAAGAACAAGGACAAGAACTAGATACATCAGTGACAAAACCGGATCGGGTTCCGGTACTGTGAGGAGAGTTGGGGGGGGGGGGGGCAGAATTCCGGTGACCACAAATTAAGGTACTTCCAGGTACTTACTACTTAAGGTACTTACTAAGGTACTTCCAGAAACTTGACAAGATTGGCTTACAGATTGGCTCCGGCCATCCCTTGGCTTAAAGTACTAATCCTAACCATAAAGTACAAAAAATACTTTTAAGCACAGTATACATTTTAACTCGAATTAATTTTAGAACCCTTAAAGTGCGTTTCTTAACCGAAAAGTAAACAAAAATTACTTTAACCAAACGATATATATTCATCATTCCCAAAGGCCCATGATCATTATTGCCTCAAGGGTTTTGCTTACAAGTGTAGACAATACAAAAAGCTGGTTGGAAAGTTGGTTAAAAGTAGAAGTTTTATTTGAAGTTGATGAGATGTTCCATTTAGGGGTAAGAAGACCAGACAGTGCAAACAATAATTTTGAGCAAAATATACATTTTCATGATTCCAATGAGCTTCAATCATTTTCCAATCATTTGTGCTTCAAGAGTGTTCTTGCAGATGAATCTCTAGCGCCCTTAAAGTGCGCACCATCACGACCAAATGCACAAATAAAATAGTTTTTACGAACAATACATTCTCGTGATTTCTAAGGACCCATGATCATTCTTATCTCAAGGGTTTTGCTTACAAATGATCACAACAAATCCACGAATTGACGAAATCCTTCCTTTATCCTCGGACCCAGCCCTGCAAGTGCCATATGAGCTTCCAGCTCTTGTTGTTTTATATTTGCCCTATGTTAATAAAATGAACTGAACTGAAATGAAGCAGAAACAGTTTCTATCCCAATATTCTAACATAAATGACTCCTTCGATACTCTGCCGGGTCTCAAAGATCTCATGGTTGTCCCGGTTGTTTTCTGCCTCCTTATAATGAAAAACATGCAGAATCTTGCTCCACGCAGAAATTAGCGGGAGCCTGATCTGCCTCGAAAACAGCTTCTTCGAAAACAGTTTCTATCCCAATATTCTAACATAAATGACTCCTTCGATACTCTGCCGGGTCTCAAAGATCTCATGGTTGTCCCGGTTGTTTTCTGCCTCCTTATAATGAAAAACATGCAGAATCTTGCTCCACGCAGAAATTAGCGGGAGCCTGATCTGCCTCGAAAACAGCTTCTTCGAAAACAGTTTTCTATCCCAATATTCTAACATAAATGACTCCTTCGATACTCTGCCGGGTCTCAAAGATCTCATGGTTGTCCCGGTTGTTTTTTGCCTCCTTATAATGAAAAACATGCAGAATCTTGCTCCACGCAGAAATTAGCGGGAGCCTGATCTGCCTCGAAAACAAACGATCACGGCAAATGCAAAAATTAGCGTAGTGCTTAAGGGAAGTTCGAATCGATAATGGATATATGGAACGATTACACTGTAAAAGTTTTCCGTACAAAGATTAAAGTTAACTGCAGTATTTGCTACTCGGATTACCCTTATCTCTACGCAGATAGGATTCATACCAAATAGAGATAAGATGAATCCGAGTAGCAAATACTGCAGTTAACTTTAATCTTTACACGGAGAAACTTTTTACAGTTTACGTGGTAGAGGGAAGCAGAAATATACACTGTAAAGAGTTTCTCCGAATAAGGATTAAAGTTAACTGCAGTATTTGCTACTGGGATTAATCTTATCTCTACTAAGATAAGATTAATCCGAATTAGAGATGAGATTATTTTTTTAGAGACAAGATTAATCCCAGTACCAAGTACTGCAAGATTTTTTTTTACCGTGCAGATAAGACAGGTCCTTTGAAAATTAAGTAGGGTTAGGCTACGGATGTCTCGGTTTAGCTTGTGCCCTTTGATTCAATTCCCACGTGCAAATTTAAATTTAATTTAATTTTTTTTTCTCATGAACATTAGTCGCAATTTTTGTCCCCTCTCTTCCAAGGCCTTGGTTAATTTTCCCGTTTTTGCACAAACGTTTACTCCTCACTGCTCTTTCGGCAAGCCCTTTGTCTTTTCTGCCAAGGCCTCTGCAGAAAAGAAATTGGCAATTCCGAGGTGAGTCGAACAATCTGCTCAGGAGATCAGCACCAGACTAATTTCTACCAAAACGGTCACATTAGCAGAATGGACAGAGGGCTTGGGAAATAGGCCTGTGATCTCTTTTGGCAAAAAACACGACTAATACTTTGTTAATCCAACCCCTAGAAGGAGACCGTACTTGAGGGAGATTAGGTCTACTGAATAAACAAGACCAAAGGTTTCGATGGGATCCCAAAAATGTAATATTTGATCCAGACAATTGGGTCTTGTAGGGATCCAGTCTTGGCTAGACTCCTTGGGCACTTCCCTCATAAAATTTAGAAACAGATTAAGGCAAATGGTAATTATCTGAGAAGACCAAGTTCAAATATGGATTCAGCATGTGTGTTTACCCCTATAGCCTGCGTCATATCTACTTTGACGAAAGTTCCTGCCTTACTTCTGCCAAATTTCCGGTTTCGACCGGATTCCGGGCGAACTACTTGTCTTGCAGAAACTGAAGTTCAAAAACTGATTCAGCGTATCTCCAACCCTATGTCGAACCTCTAATGAACTTTAGACAAAACTTCAACTTTTAACAAATTTTCTGATTTCAGCCGGATTGGTGGCGAACAATGTATCCAGGTAGAAAATGATTGTCATACACGAATTCAGCATGTCTTCTTATCCGTAACTCGAACACCTAATGAAATTCACATAAAACTTTTCCGGTTTTGGCCGGATTGCGGGCATCTACTTGTCCGGCGAGAAAATAATTTTTATATTCGGATTCACCATGTGTCCCTATCCTTAAAGTTCAATGGGCGGATCAAACAATCCTGATACCACATTGCCACTCCCTAGAATACAATGTTACACCAGAAACCAGCAGATTCCTCGACAAATTATTTTCGCTAATATATCGTTGCGTCGTTTTTTGCTGACTGCCATACTCCGATTTACTAGCTTCGACAAATATAGGCGGAGTTTCTTTTTTCTAATCTATTCGTTGTTATTATATACTCCGGATTATTTGTACTGCTGACAACTATTCATACTAACGGTTTTAACTGAGAATTCCTTGTAAGCTCTGGAATCAGCTGCAAATAGGTCGGTTATATTTGTACATTTTTGGCAGAAAGCAAAACTTTTCTTTGGTACTACAAACAACAGAAAGTTTCATCACATAACACTGGAGCAATCTGCCAGCTACAGAGACGGTTTATTTTAGCAGCCATGGCACTCAAATGACTCAGCTCTACAAAAAGATTGATTTTCGTACATGGCCGAGAGTTTTTGAATTTCCGCGCCTTGCATTACCATGCTCTGAAATCGCCTCCGCCGATACGCCAAAGAGTCAATGACAAGCGATAACAAGAAAAAGGCTTATTTTTGAAGCGCTATCTAGTGGAAGTCAGAAATGTGTATGTGTGAAGAATTTTATAAAAATTAAAGCATAGCTAGTGCCCATTGTGCTTTAAATCGAACCTCTAATCAACTTCAGATTAAACTTCTATTTTTGACAAATTTTCCGAGTTGCCAGATTCCGGGTGAACTACCTGTCTGGTGAGAAAATAATTTCCATATTCGCATTCAGCATGTCTCCTTACCCCTAAATCGGACATCTAATAAACTTCAGTCAAAACATTTACTTTAGACAAACTTTTACTTTTACTTTTACCGGTTTTGGCCGGATTCCGGGCGAACTACTTGTATTCATATTCGTGTTCAACATGTCTTCTTACCCCTCAATCGACTATCTTATTAGCTTTTTAAAAATATTTGTGTCGCCCCTTAATTTGAGACCCCTTCCCCTCCCCTAAATATGCAGCTATGGGGCCCGTCTACGAACTCGACCTTCCCCTTGACCCAAAGCATCCTCACACCAAGTTTCATCAAATCATCTCATTCCCTTCGAGAGTTAACGTGCTGACAGAGGAACGGACAACATTTGCGAAGTCATAGGTATCCCTCCACTTACGTTTTGGGATCCCAAAAATAGGCTTGGGAACCTACATATGAGCCACACCGGGAAGCATGCAATGGCCTTTCATAGGTGGTGGCCGGAACAGCACTACGACGGCCTTTCGGGGCCATAAATTGATGCTGCTACCAGCTTAGGTTATGCAGGTCTCTTTGTCAAGTGTCCAAGTATTTTCGCACATAGCAAAGTGAACTTGTCGTAAACAGAACTTAACTAATCAGTGTAATAACGGCACAAATGAACCTGTATCACGTGTCGCTGAAGTTCAAGTGAGCACACCATTTTATTGACCTCTTCTAGCTTTAAGCTATTTGGAAATAAATTTGATTAATTGATTGAAAACATCGGATCGTTAATCAGTTGCGTCTGTCTATTGAGCTTGAATTTTGTAGCGACACCTAAATCTACATCTCGCCTTTAACGAGTTTTGAAGTTAAGATTCTAGAAGGTATTTAGGCTCGTTCAAACCTCCCGATGAAAAATTCATCTCAAAGTAGTACTATGAAGTAGTACGAAAAAGTAGCATGCAGTACTAATGATGCTACTACATGCTTCTACTTCAAGGCTACCGTGTTACTGCATACTACTATATGCTACTATTAGCAAGACTGGATGCTACTAGGGCAAGACAGGATGCTACTACATAAGATTGGACCAGTCTGAGGCACAATAAATGATAGTATTCTTTGCTATTACATAGTATTACATGCTACTTTTTCGTACTACTACCATACTACTACCCAGGCTACAAATTTGTCATCGGGCTTAGTGTGTTGTCATTCGGTCTGTGTAGTCCGTGTTGAGCTCACTCACGTCAGTGATCATGAAGTTAGTTACAACTACAACTACAAAAACAAATAAAACACAACACTGCTCAGACAATCGATGAAATTCAACAGACGTTCTTCCAATAATGAGACCATAACGAGTGACTGATGGAGAATAACAAAGAAAATCACGTGGTAGTCCCTGGAGCGCAGACTTTTTCAGACCCCTACACAATAAACAGTTTTCAATTAACGAAGAGTTCCGGCGAAAGAGACCTAAGCAGCGTTGCCACTTGACTCAAATAAAGTGTACTACCCAAGTAGCAAAAAAGTACTACCAGAGGAGAAAATGTACCACCTACAAAATATTTTTCGCGCTTTGTTTTCCACTGTTACTGCTGCAAATCACTTTTGCATGACCCTACCAATATGACCTGAACTGAACCTTCATCAAAAAGATAAAATGGGCAAAATAAAACTAGGCCCACACGAACTTTGACAGAAAGGGTAATTTTTTCGAATATCAGCCTACTACCTTTCTTAAAATGTACTGCATAAGTACTACTTTTTTCAAACGTACTACCAGCTCACTACTTTGAAAAACATGTGCTAAAAGGTTCCAATTGTACTACAGGTGGCAACCCTGGACCTAAGCATCATTATCGATAGTGACCTGCTAGTCTCAAGAAACATTACCTAAGCGTAATTCAAAGGGCATCCCACGCTGGAGGACTCCTTCGACGCAACTTCACCTTCGAAGACGAAACTACCCTAAGTACTCCTATAAATCATTAGCACGGCCAATTATGGATTACGGTCATCGCCGGACCAGATCATTACTCAACAGGGATCTGGATGCGCTGGAGAAAGTCCAGCGAAGGGTTAGAATACTCATTTCTCTTAAGAATTTTACGTATGAAGAGAGATAGCGTCGTCTTCGACTTCTCACATTGGCCTACAGAATTCACTGGGGTGGATTTGACTGATATACCGCATTGAGCGTGTTCCAGCCTACTTACCGTAGTTACTATGCATGACGTCACGAATTTTTGGCGTCGAGGCTGGACCACTGTTAGGTTTGTGTCTCTTAGTTTGCCAAGAGTGGTTGCAAAATCATTTCAGTTTGTTAATACGATGCACACAAAATATTGAGTCGCCAATACAACATATTTAACACGACCCCGGGGAGAAGCGATCTGGCCTGCCGACCCGCCACCTTTGTTGCCCCTTGACTAAAATAAAATGTACTACCCAAGTAGCAAAAAAGTACTACCAGAGGAGAAAAAGTACCACCTAAAAATTTTTTTTTCACATTTCCGCTACTGTAAATTCCTTTAGCACGACCCTATAAATATGGCATGAATTGAACCTTTGTCAAAACTAGGTTTTTTCTTACTTGAACAAATTACGGCTAGATAAAATCTATCGAAATACTATATCGTTTCTTACAGCAGAAAATGAAATCAACATCTCTTTGTCTGTTTTTGTAGATTGGCCTATTGTAATTAGGAGATAAGGGATCAAAAAATGTATTTAATAATGTGTAAATGCGCAATGACCCGAGACCCGAAGACGCGGCTTGGAGAAAAGCGCTAGCATTTTCGAGAATTTATGACACCAAAGGCGTATTCTCGCCGTTCCCCGAGGACTCCACTTGAGGAGTCCCCGCGTTTTTGTTTGTCCCGGGGACTCATTCCCCGTATTCTCGCGAGTCCCCACGGACGGGGAATGCTCCGATTATCATCACCATCATCAAAAAGGACTCCCTTTCAAATTCGGAGGGGAATCAATTTTTGCTGTTGTAGGTGCTATGCAAAAATTAATTAAAAAGAAACAGAATAAACAAAACCAAAAATAAAGTGGATCTAGACTATTTTTTTCAGCTGCATATTCATTTATCGAACAAAATCCATTTTAGAAGCATTCCCCGTATTCTCGCTGTTTCTGTACGCGGAGTCCGCGTGGAGTGACTCCCTCTATTCTCGCCGTTCCCTTCGATTCCCCGAGGAGTCCTCGGGGAACGGCGAGAATACGCCTCAAGACTGTTGCCGAGAAGGGTCGAGATATAGCTATAATATCAATAAAATTCAGCTGACATATTCATTATGCACTGTCAAATATTGACTTAGCTAGCTCACAAAGATTAGATTAAATTAATCAGATCAAATGACGAAATGTTTCAGATAAAATGAGTGAAATACAACTAGCTCTACATCACCTTAGACAGAAAGTTTTGTTTTGTTTTTTAAGTAGTAATTTTCTTAAAATGTGCTGCAAAAGTACTACTTTTTTCAAATGTACTGCAAAAGTACCACTTTTTTCAAATGTACTACCAACTCACTACTTTAAAAAAGTTGTACTAAAAAGAGTACAATTGTACTACCGTCGGCAACCCTGTCCGCGACTAAAACAAACCGGAATGAATTACACTGACTAGTCAGTCGAGAATAATGAGTCCCGACGGCGAGCGCGAGGGGTTAGTGCCTTCTGCAAATCGCAAGAAAGACAAAAGTTGTGCTTGGCACAACAACCACATTTTTATATTTTCAGCATAACATCGTGCCACGGGCTAATCCGACCAATCACATCAAAGAGATTCGTATTACCACGCTTAGTTACTGAGCGTGTTCCAACCTTCTAATAATAGTTACTATTAGTTACTATTTTCGTTCCAACCTCACCAAAAGTTACTACGCCAACCGTTCCAGCCTTCTCGAAATAGTGACTAATGGTAACTATTTGCTTACCACGCTCGGGAGCGTAGTAACTACGGATCTTTGTAACGTGATTGGTCGAATTCACCCGTGGCATGATATTCTGCTCGAAAATAGAAAAATCGTTCCAGCCTTGACGGCAAAAAGTCAGAATTCGTGACGTCATGCGTAGTAACTACGGTAAGTAGGATGGAACACGCTCACGGATTCTGGCGTCGAAGATGGGACACATTTTATACTTTCAGCAAAACATCGTGTCACGGGGTAATCCGACCAATCACGTCAAAGAGACTCGTATTACCACGCTTAATACGCTCCCGAGCGTGGTAAACAAATAGTTACTATTAGTTACAATTTCGAGAAGGCTGGAACGGTCAGCGTAGTAACTTTTCACGAGGCTGAAACGAAATAGTAACTAAGTTACTACTGTTAGAAGGCTGGAACACGCCCATTGTACTTTGGCGCCTAGGGCAGCCTTCCCGCTGAGAACTAGTTGTGTTTAATGAAAATATAGAGCTAAGGGGCCATCGTTTCAAAACTGTTCTCCGCTTTGACGAATATGTCGACCACAGAGCGTTTGGGAACAGAGTGGCCGAACCACGGGACTCCCTACCAGGCGATGTAGTCGGTGCGGAGATAATCAAGGGATTCAAAACAGCTGTAGACAGCATTCATCTGGACGGCATATTTTCGGTCTCAAAATTCCGCAGAGAGCTTTGATTCAGTTATAACACAACTCTTACTAGAAATTATCTTTTCACTACAAAACGGATCAGAAAAACGTTTCTCAGAAAATACTATAACTTTCCATCTGAATTTAGCGATTTTCTTGTTAGTGCTTGTCGATTCTATCCAGCCTTCCTACTCTCCGACGCGGCGGCTGGACGCAAAACATTTGAAAACTGAACGCACCCGTGGTTAAAAAGTAGGAAAACCAAGCAAATGAAAGAAGTCGAAAACAGAAGATTCTCATATCCTTATATGTGAAAGAGTTGCCAGCGGACGTTCAAGATTCTGGCAAGCTTTGCGTTGTGTAACCGGCAAAACTCGGCACGGCCCAGAAAGCGCTAAGAATCCGTAGGTACAAAACGAGACCATGGAGAAAGGTGGGCATTTTAGAAGTATAAAATTCCATAAGGGAGCTAGGTAGATTATAAAAGGCAGAATAAGCATGAGGGGTCCTTTAACGTTTCTGGTGCCAAAACTTTTCTCTATAATGAACATTTTTTGTGTTTTCTTCTGGTACCAAAGTTTTTCTCAATACGAACTTTTTTCTGCGTTTTCGGTGAAGTAAGAGGCATGAAAGCCATCACCAGCATTATATTTTATTTATTTATTTCGTTTTCACATCTCGACCAAAAAATATCCGGTAATGGGCCGAGCGGCTGAACGAACGTGAAGTAACATAACGAGGGATAACGATGTTCTAGCGAATCTAGTGTAATGGTGATGATAAATTAAATAAGCTGCATACCTTATCATGAAAATATTCTGCCAAAAGCTTCGCCAGATTGTACAATGGGCAGACAGTTCTGATTTCTGAGATCATCGTAGTGTAACTTCTGAAATGATTTCTAGTCTCGCTCAGATTGTACCGCTGCCAAAGCTCTGTAGCGTTTATGGAGCGTAACCGTTCTGCTACGTAGCTAGAGACATCGGACGAGCTGTTCCACCGCACCATTCGAAGCAGGTTCATCGTCGCGTGCTGCTGGGCATTCGCACCTGGAAGCAACAAGATCAAAGGTTTCAGGGGGAGCCCAAACGAGTTTTTTTTACTTACTAATTCAATTAACAACAAGACCAAAGGTTTCGATGGGATCCCAAAAATTTAATATCACATCCAGACGATTGGGTCCTGTCTTCTCTAGACTCCTCAAGCATTTTTACTACAAAAATTCAGAATACTAGAACATCTGTACCTCTGTCCCTCTCGATTTACTGATGGGTACAATAACACCCAAAATAAGCTATTCGAATTGCGTTCTATAAATATGCTGAATTGTTATTCAATTGTATCAATAACTTCGTCCTACACGGAATCGTGAGGTCTAAAGATTCAAATAAGGTTGTTACAAAGCGTCGTGCTTGATCTCTGGAGTCCCTTGGGCCTCTAAACAGTCTTTATCGAGCAGTTGTATTAGTTGCAAAAATGGTTTATTCAAGTTATGTACTGTTAGGTCTAAATTGTATCTTGTGTTTTTCTCTTTCTCTCTATACTCATTAAATATAGGAAAGAATACAGGTCGCCCGGCAGGACCCCGTCCCCAACGTCACCGGCCACGCGTTAAGCGACAAACAACAAACAAAACGAAAATGTAGATGGAACGCACGATGCCCACACTGTTAAAGTCACAATTAAGGCCTAACCTAATTCAAGGTGGGTCGAGGTCGAACCCACACTACAGTTCTTCCCCCAAGCTCGCCGCACAGGCAGAGACAGGTTCATCTACTGGCGAGAAAGGAACTACCGCTGAGGATTGCTAGAGGCGAAGATCCGTGACCAAAGGGAATAACAGAAGGTCTAACTTTTAGGCCTAGTCATTAAAAAAAGTTATAGACAAACAATGCTATTTTTTTTTTTTATTTAGGAGTTTATAGCTCTGAAGTCTGCGCCTCGTCCACGGTCAATGAGAGTAATGGCAGAGTATCGCGAAGAAATCCAGACCTCAAAAGCCGAGGAGCTGCTCACTTATACCACAAAGTGAACAAGGTCCACGCCTCCGTGCCTCTTGGTGTACATCATAACTGTCCGTAAATAGCCCCTCGTCAAAACTTCACACGTAGCATTACAATATAATTACGGTATTACAATGTGTACCAGGACAATCAAAGTCAACGGAAATTTTAGGTCGAGTCAATAACACAAATTATAGGCTACAAGGGACCTCCGTGTATCCTGCTGTACACCATAACCGTCCGTGAGCAGCCTCTCGCCAAAATTTCACACCTAGCATTGAAACATTATTCACGTATATCAGGAAAATGGAAATTCGTCTATTTTGTAGTAAGCAAAATAACTTCCAAAATAAGCCTTACCACACCAAATTGCTGGTGACGAGTATTCTAAACGCGTCTGTCAATGGGTTAACGTGTTGTTTGTTCGTGACTGCAGTTCGCCCTGTTCGGTTCAATTCAAACAATTTTTCAGAAGATCCTTTGTTACAAAACAGCATAGGAAATGTCAACAGAAATACACTGACATGAAAGTACAGGGTATTACTTTAAATAATTTTCAGTAGCCTACAATTTAAATACATTTTTGGTTTCTTAAAAACTTAGTCAATACACTATATGTTCTAGCATGTATGTATTATATGCATATATTACACATTACATCCGTGTTTTTTTTTAGTAAAGGTATTTTACTAAAGGTACTTATGTCTATTGTGGATGGATGATTTTTTCACTAAAGGAATTTTACTAAATGTACTTATGTCTATTTTTGATGGAAGATCGTTCGTTAGTGGCTTTTTCTTGTAAGTTTGTTATGTCTTTATTCTTCTTTTCTTCTTCTTCTTTTCTTCTCTCCTTTTTTTGATTTGTTTGGTTTGTTTCCTTTAAAGCTATATGAATAAAAAATAAGCCCCGCCCATTGCCAGGCCCTATATTAGGCCTTATGGTGGGGCCATAAAGAATTAATGGTGTTTATTATTTTTTATGAATAAAATTGAACTAACTGAACTAAAGGTATTTATGTCTACCTACGAAGAACACCATCTCGTTACGGTACGCGAAGCTTTGAGGAAGTGATTTTTTTATTAATTTTTATTCCTGCAGCTTGACAACGCGGAACTGTGAAATTACCCTACAAAGAATTAATTCTGCGACTGAGCCCCCATCCCTCCCACCTACAATGAACTCCGGTCTCAAGGGATAAACTTATTCGTCTCATAAACCCATCGAGACATCCTACCCGCCGACGCCCCACCAAACAGCAGAACCAGACAGAAACTCAAACTGACCCCTATACGTGCGCGGACAAACCATTATTCTAATTCGTTTGTGCCCTTTTTTACGTCTATGTTTAACAATGCCTAATTTTTGCATGTAATGTTTTGCAACTGCAAATTAGCCAAGAGCTACGAAAGTTGTACAATAAACCGCTCTCTCTCTCTCTCTCTCACGGGGATAAAATCCAAAAGATCACGGAATAAAATTCTTCGTCGGAGGTAATCCGATTCACAGGTCACTCCCAAAAAGATTTGTCGCGGGGACCTATTGACACAGGGGCAAAATTCTTCCCTTTCACTCGGTTGACGATTCGATTAGACTTTCACGACCAGAAATTCCCACCCCTTGTCCCTAAACTAATTAGTAACTGAATGAAAGATCTGGGACTCTGAGAACACTTTTTCTCCCAGGACCATCTGGAAGAAGGGAGGTTCGGGGAAAATCATGCTGAGGCAAAGAAAACACTTAGCTCTCCTTGGGTGCTAAGGGTCCATTTAAATGAGATTATGTTGCATAACAACTTTAGCAGTTCAGTACAATAAAATAATGAGTCTTTGTTCTTTCGAAACGTGGAAAAACCCGGAAACATTAGCCTTGAGCTCAAAGTTTTCTGAATTTTCAGGTTTTTGCTGAATCATAAGGGCTCTCGACTAGCATGATTTCTCAGTCTTTGTCATCCCTTCGCGATGAAAAATTTGTAGCCTGCGTAGTTGTACGAAAAAGTTGCATACTATGTAATAGCAAAGAATACTATAATTTAATGTGCCTCTGACTGGTCCAATCTTATGTAGTAGTATCAAGTAGCATCCTGTCTTGCCACAGTAGCATCCATTCTTGCTAATAGTAGTATGCAGTAACACGGTAGCCCTGAGTAGAAGCATGTAGTAGCATCAGTTAGTACTGCATGCTACTTTTTCGAACTACTATTGAGATAAATTTTTCATCGGGTTATAAGTTTACTCGATGTCCGCTAGACCACTCGCAAACACGAACAAGCTACTTTAAACCTGCGAAATTCCTCCTTGGCTTTCGGCCAAGTCTGATGATCAAATATGAACACTCACAAGATCTTCAATCACGTTATGCATTGTCCAAATAGGTGTATTACGGCGTATAAGGCTTATTACAGATTCCTCTTTTACTCGGCGCGCTGTAATAACGTGAATAAGGAGAATAGACTAGCGTTCCATTCTGGCTTATGCAGGGCCAATCAGATCGCTTGGTTGGTTCCGCCAGCGGGCCGAGGAAAGGAGCAGCGACGTCAGGGTTGCCACGGGAAGCAGTAAAGTTCTACTTTGTTGGAAGCTAAAGAAACAACTTTTCTTCAAAATAACACGTTTTGTTCTGCTGCGGCGGCTTAATGCTACTTCGAAGACCAATGCTGGCCTTCCGCATATTTAACTGCTTTTTACAATGTATTGGGCGTCAAATTGTACTGGTGTACTTCAAGTAACACTAAGAACACTTTTCTGATCTTCAGAAACTCGAAACACTGTATGACCTTGGCAACACTGCTCGCTGCATTGATAAACAGCCTCTCGGGTTCGTATTTGAACGGGCGTGTGTATTAAGACGTAAACATCGCGTATAGCGTTATTCAGCTTATTACACCTATTAGGACAATGCTTTACAGATTCCTCTTTTACTCGGCGCGATGTAATAAGGTGAATAAGGAGAATAGACTCGCGTTCTATTTGCTTATGCAGGGCCAATCAGATCGCTTGGTTGGTTCCGCCAGCGGGCCGAGGAAAGGAGCAGCGTTGTCAGGGTTGCCACGGGAAGCACTAAAGTTCTACTTTTTTGGAAGCTTTTCTTCAAGAGAACACGTTTTTGTGCTGTTATGACTGCTTACTGCTCGGCTTACTGCTAGTTCGAGGACCAATGCTGTCCATCCGTAGATTTAATGGCTTTTTACAATATACAGGGCGTCAAATTGTACTCGTGTACTCCAAGTAGTACTAAGAACTCTTTTTCTGATCGTTAGAAACTGGAAAAACTGTATCAGCGTGACAACACCGAACGTTGAATTCATAAGAACCAAGAACCTCTCGGGTTCCTATTTGAACAGGCGTGTGTATTAAGACGTAAACATCGCGTATAGCACTAGTCAGCTTATTACACCTATTTGGACAATGCTAAATGTTCACTAAAGAGCGTATCAATCCGATTTTCTACAACGGGCGTGCAGCCGCTGCACAACCGCAATTTACCTGTATTAAATTTTTAAACCCACAATTTTATCTCGCTCTGAATGTCCCGAGCGTAGTGGGCGGCGCTACGAGTAAGGCCCGATTCCGATGCATGGAAAGCATACGCTTTGGCGCGACTCCCTAGTCACTAGTGTTATTTTCCTCTGGTACAGTTTGTACCTGTGACGGAACCGCAATCACAAACGACGCGAGAGGCGGACTTCACTGTGAAAAGATTCTCTACGGTTTGGACAGACGGAAAAACTCATGAAAACTACTGTATTCAGAGAAAAACAATGTGTGGTTTAAACTTGACTTTACAGCCGCTTTATTCACGCCTCGTTGCGTCTGCGTTTATCTTGCGCTGCGTACAGGTTGCGTAGCGTACCTTTCACACCTGAGCTAGAACTTCTCACGCTGGATGCGTATTTACGTTTTCTTTTCTCGGATTCTTCTGCTGAATTTTCGGTCTTTCGTCATTATTAAGTTTTTCTTTATCACTAGTACGTTTTCTCCAGTTTTTCTTTAAAAACTTCCCTTTTTCACTGAAAAAGCTGATGCGTATGCGTCGACGCAACGCAAGAATAGAACTTGGTTTTATTCTTACGATGCGTTTAATTTGCATGCGTAAGCTATGCGTTGCGTCGCCGCAAGCGCGACGCAGGGTTGCGTAGCTCAGTGTGAACGGCTCAATATGTCAATGTGAAAGCGGCTTACCTCACTAAATTACTGTTTGCGCTCAGTTCTTTGATTTTTAGACATTTTTCAGCTAAGTCGATTGACGTTCACGGTACATATCTTTGCAGCCTTTTCCAATGCAGACCAATAAGCAAACCGACCAAAAGCATTAGACAGCTGCAACTCAGTAAAACCAAATCGTTTTTTTACAATCCTAGGTCACGCAAGGGACAAAGGTCAAACATACTGTTCAAACATTCATACAAAAAACTTGTGTTTTTTGGCAACACACTCCTTCGTGGACGGAACGACGTGAGAACTGGAAAAATTCTGAAAGTGACAAGTAAAGAATCCCGTGAGACGACAGAGCCCTTCGAAATAAATAATTCAAGAAGGCATTAAGATTAGTGTTAGATGTAAGTTGGACAGTCAGGCGCGTTTGTACATCAATCATTCAGTGGACTGACGATCTGCAATGAATGTTGAAGGGCTACTGTTGGGTTTTAACAATCTGCATAAAAAGGGTTAAGTTTGTCCCCCAACTTGGCAGAGCTGCAGAACATTATGATCGGCTCACATGAAAATTACAACTCTCTTTTGTAAGGCGTACGATACCAGTGTTGCCAGAGCGCGGTCTAAACAATAAGCCGTGGCCACTGAAAACACGCAAGAAATGTGTGTTATTCAAAATCCCAAGAAGCCACCAAACAAGAGCTGAAAGCTCATATGTCACTTGCAAGGCAGGGTCATATGGAAGTGATTGTCAATTTTTTTTTTCATTTTCGGTTAATATGCGCCAAACTTGCAAGGCTGGGTCACAGGATGGAAGTGATCGTCAATTTTTTTTTTTATCGCTTTTCGGTTAAGATGCGCACTTTAAGGGTGCTAAAAATTAATTTCTAAGCAAAATCGTTGAGGCAAAAAGGATCATGTGCTCCTGGCGATCGTAAAAAAGTCAATTTTGCTTAAAAGTATTTTTTGCACTTTGCAGTTAAAGTGAGTTCATTAAGGGATGGTCGGATCGGAAAAGTCACGATGTCTAATCCAATGATGTCAAGTTTCTACTGCTCCAGCAAATCGTCCTTGCACATCTGGAAGTACCTCAACTCACGATCACCGGAATTCCGGGAACCCTCCTGCAGCCCCCCCCCCTCGGTACCCGAATCCGGTCCGATTCTGTCACTGATGCACCTAGGACTTGTGCCTGTACTTCCCACCAAGTTTCATCCTGATCGCTCCACTCCATGCGTGTGACGATATTTCCGGTTCGCCCCTCAGACACACCCCCTCCCCCAGTCCATCGGATCCTGTCCTGAACTGAAATGAGACATCTGAGACATGAGGTCTTTCAAGATATCAAGTTTCATTAAGATCCGATAACCCGTTCGAAAGTTATGCGTGTCACTAATTTCCGAATTCCCCCGCCTCCCCCTCCCCACACGATGGTCGGATCGGGCAAGTGACGATGTCCAAGTTAGTTTGGTCGGGTCCCTAATATGCCTGCCAAGTTTCATCGTCCTAGCGCTTCTGAAAGTACCCGAACTCGAGAAGAGTGGACCGACATACCGACCGAAAAGTGATCGGTATATAGTGCCATGACAAGAGCTGGAAGCTCATATGGCACTTGCAAGGCTGGTCATGTGGAAGTGATGGTCAAATATAAGGTTTGAAGCCAAGCTGACCATTCATTTCAAATAAAACAGAAAAACGAGATTTTCGGGTTTTTTTTTCTTGATCAGCTAGTTACCCCTCCAAGATGATGTGCGAGGGATAAATACAATTTCGGATATACAATTGCCAGAAGTGCAACCGAAATATCCGAAATTGTATTTATCCTTCGCACATCATCTTGGAGGGGTAACTAGCTGATCAAGAAAAAAACCCGAAAATCTCGTTTTTCTATTTTATTTGAAGTGATAGTCACATTTATTTTTCATTTTTCGGTTAAGATGCGCCAAACTTGCAAGGCTGGGTCAGAGGATGGAAGTGATCGTCAAAAGTTTTTTCACTTTCCGGTTAAGATGCGTACTTTAAGGGTGCCAAAACTTAATTTCTAAGCAAAACCCTTGAGGCAAAAAGGATCATGTGCTCATGGCGATCGTGAAACCTGTGCCTGTACTTCCCACCAAGTTTCATCCTGATCGCTCCACTCTATGCGTGTCACAAGATTTCCGGTTCTCCACTCCGACCCCCTTTTCCCCAGTTCATCGGATCGGTTCCTAGATTGAAATGGGACATCTGAGACATGAGGTTCTTCAAGATATCAAGTTTCATTAAGATCCGATAACCCGTTCGAAAGTTATACATGCACAAATTTCCGGATTCCGCCGTCTCCCCGTCCCCCCACGATGGTCGGATCGAGCAAGTGACTGTTTCCAAGTTAATCTGGTCGGGTCCCTGATATGCCTGCCAAGTTTTATCGTCCTAGCCAAGCTGGAAGTACATTAACTACGGATCGCCGGAATTCCGGACCCCCTCCAACTCCCCCACTGTGTCAGAATCTGGTAAAGTTCTGTCAGCGATGTATCTAGAGCTTGTGCTTGTTCTTCCCACCAAGTTTCATACCGATCACTTCACTCTGACAGTTTCACACGATTTCCGGTTTCCCCCTCCGACTCCCCCCCCCCCCAGATTCATCGGATCCGGTCCGGACTTGAAATGAGACATCTGAGACACGAGGTCTTTCCAGATATCAAGTTTCATTAAGATCCGATCACCCGTTAGAAAGTTATGCATACCCCTATTTTCCGGATTCCGCCCCCTCCCCCTCCCCCCACGATGGTCCGGTCCGGCAAGTGACTATGCCCAAGTTAGTTTGTACTTCTGGAAGTACCCTAGCTCGAGAAGAGTGGACCGACACACCGACCGAAGAGTGATCGGTATATGGCACTCGAGCGCAAACTCGAGCGGAGCTGCAAGTGCCATAACAAGAGCTGTAAGCTCATATGGCACTTGCATGTGTCAAGATGATTTGATTGATCAAGAGTAAGTTTCGACTTTGCGGTTGAGATGCGCGCTATAAGGGAGCTGGAACTTCATTTGTAAGCAAAACCCTTGAGGCAAAACTGCTAATGGGCTGATGGGCATCACGAAAATGCATATATTGCTTAAAAGTATTTTTTTTACTTTGCGGTCAAGATTGGTACTTTAAGGAATAATCGGATTTGGGAAGTAGCAATTTCTAAGCAAATGTTGTTGAGTCTCCAATATTCCAGTGAAGTTTCATCGTCCTAGCACATCTGGAAGTACCTTAACGCGCGATCACCGGAATCCCAGACCCCCCTCCCCCTCCTCCAACTCCACCCACAATAACCGGAGCCAATCCTGTTCTGTAAATGATTAATCCAGAGCATCTGTTTGTCATTCCCACGAAGTTCGATCCAGATCACACCAGTCTAAGCGGGTCAAGTATTTTCCGCCCTCCCCCCGATAATTGCCGGATTCGGTCCGGAAATGAAAAAGGTCACAAGAGAAAAATGTCCTCTGTTTAATTATTAAATTTCACTCGAATCCGATCACCCGTTCCAAAGTTACGCATGACTCAATATTCCGGATTCCCCTCCCTCAACTCCCCCCCCCCAAAATTATCATATCGAGGATTTTTTTTTATTCCAAGTCAGTTTGACCGGGTCCCTGATATGCCTTCCAAGTTTCGTCGTGAAAATCCCCCAAAAACGGAATTCCGGGATACCCCTCCTCCCCCCCCCTCAAGTGTCCGGATCCAGTCAAATTATGTAAAAGATTTATATGGACCAGATGTTTGTTCTTCCCAGCAAGTTTCACTCCGATACCATCATTCTAACCGTTTCTCGAGATTTCCGGTCCACCCCCCCCCCCACCCCACCCAGCTCCCCCGCGGTGCACGTAGCCAATCTGATTCAGCAAATGACTTACCTAGAGCATCTGTTTGTTCTTCCCACAAAGTTCCATCCCGATCCCTCCATTCTAAACGGGGCACGTATTTCCCCCCCCCCCCCCAATAGTTGCCGGATCCGGTCCGGATATGAAAAAAATCATCGGAGAAATGTCCTCTGTTGAATTCTTAAATTTCACTCGAATCCGATCAACCATTCTAAAATTACGCATGACTGAAAATTTCGGATTCACCTCCCTCCACTCCCCCCACCATTATCTGATCGACAAAATTTTTATTTTGAAGTCAGTTTGATTGGGTCCCTGATATGGCTGCCAAGTTTCATCGTGAAAGTCCCCAAAACCACCATCACCGGAATTCCGGACCCCCCCCCCCCATAAGTATCAGGATCAAGTACAATGGCCTAAAGGACTTATCTAGAGCAGATGCTTGTTCTTCCCAGCAAGTTTCACTCCGATCCCTCCATTCTAACCGTTTCTTGAAATTTCCGGTCTCCCCCCCCCAACTCCCCCCTGGCTACCGAATCCGGTCAAGACTTTAAACGGGACATTACAGATATATATTCTGTTCAGTTATGAAGTTTCATTACAATCCAATCCGTTTCATTACAATCCGATCATCCGTTCGAAAGTTACACACTTCTCAATTTCCCGGATTCCCCTGCGGATTCCCCTCCCTCCACTCCCCCACCATTATCTGATCGACAATATTTTTATTTTGAAGTCAGTTTGATTGGGTCCCTGATATGCCTGCCAAGTTTCATCGTGAAAATCCAAAAAACCACCACCACCGGAATTCCGGCCCCCCCCCCCATAAGTGTCCGGATCCAGTACAATGGTCTAAAGGACTTATGTAGAGCAGATGCTTGTTCTTCCCAGCAAGTTTCACTCCGATCCCTCCATTCTAACCGTTTCTTGAAATTTCCGGTCTCCCCCCCCCAATTCCCCCCTGGCTACCGAATCTGGTCAAGACTTTAAACGGGACATTACAGATATATATTCTCTTCAGTTATGAAGTTTCATTACAATCCGATCATCCGTTCGAAAGTTACACACTTCTCAGTTTCCCGGATTCCCCTGCCGTCCAGCCCCCCCCCCCCAAAATGGTCGGATCAGAAAACTGATTATTCCTAATTTTGTTTGGTCGGGTCTCTGATATGCCTGCCAAGTTTCATGGTCCTAGTACAACTGGAAGTACCCTAACTCGAAAAAGTGTGACAAAATGCCCTAAATTTTCAAGTTTCCAGCGCCCCGCACTCCCCCCCATATGGTCGGATCGGGAAACTGATTATTTCCAGGTTAGTTTGGTCGGGTCCGTGATATTCCTGCCAAGTTTCATTGTCCTAGCTCATCTGGAAGTACCCTCACTCGAAAAAGTGTGACAAAATGCCCTAAATTTTCAAGTTTCCAGCGCCCCAGCTCCCCCGCATATGGTCGGATCGGGAAACTTATTATTTCCAGGTTACTTTGGTCAGGTCCCTGATATTCCTGCCAAGTTTCATTGTCCTAGCTCATCTGGAAGTACCCTAACTCGAAAAAGTGTGACAAAATGCCCTAAATTTTCAAGTTTCGAGCGCCCCCACTCCCCCGCATATGGTCGGATCGGGAAACTGATTATTTCCAGGTTCGTTTGGTCGGGTCCCTGATATTCCTTCCAAGTTTCATTGTCCTAGCTCATCTAGAAGTACCCTAACTCAGAAAAAAAGTGACAAAATGCCCTAAATTTGCAAGTTTCCAGCGCCCCGCACTCCCCCCCATATGGTCGGATCGGGAAACTGATTATTTCCAGGTTAGTTTGGTCGGGTCCCTGATATGCCTGCCAAGTTTCATTGTCCTAGCACATCTGGAAGTACCCTAACTCGGATATGTGGGACAAAAAAACTCGGACCGACCGACAGACCGACAGACCGACAGACGGAATTGTGATCGGTATATGGCACTTGAGCCAGAGGCTGCAAGTGCCATAAAAACGAATGAAACTGAAAAGACATACGATGGTCCAAAAAATTGATGTCGTTAAATACAAATGGGATTAAACAAAGAAAAAGACAAAAAAGGCTGAGGGACTTCCTATGGGAAGAAGAAATTGATGTCGCATTTATACAAGAAAATGATTGTGATGATTTGAGAGAATTAACCCCAGATTACAGGTTCATAACAAATACGTCAAAAGGAAACGGAAGTGTCGCAATAATTTTCAGACCGAATTTCAGCGTCACTGAAGTAAAAACTGACGATGCTGGGAGGATCATAGCAGCAAAAATAAATGGATACAGCGTTATAAATGTGTATGCACCGTCAGGATTACAAAACAGGAAACAAAGGGAGGAGTTTTTCATAAATGATATAGCCCCCTTTATGCCAAGAAAAACGGAGAAAATTATCCTTGTAGGGGATTTCAACTGTATAATAAATAAGCGAGATGCAGTAGCGAGGGTTGATAACACGTGTACATCTTTAAAGGCACTAGTAAAAGGTATGGATTTGGTTGACATATGGGAAAAAAGAAAAATAGAGGTAAGTTTTACAAGATACACATGGACTGGAAGTCACGGGGGAGGAGCCAGACTAGACAGATTTTATACAAGTAATGAAATAAGCAAGGCTGTAAAAGACATTGAACATAAACTATGTACTTTTACAGATCACTATGCTGTGATTCTCAGGATGAAAGGGTCCGTGAAAAAAGTGCATGAGCCAAACAAGGTATGGAAGCTAAATACAGCAGTTCTAAAAGTTCAAGAATACAACGAATGTATACATAAGAACTTAGAACAAGAGCTGTAAGCTCATATGGCACTTGCATGTGTCAAGATGATTTGATTGATCAAAAGTAAGTTTCGACTTTGCGGTTGAGATGCGCGCTATAAGGGAGCTGGAACTTCATTTGTAAGCAAAACCCTTGAGGCAAAACTGCTAATGGGCTGATGGGCATCACGAAAATGCATATATTGCTTAAAAGTATTTTTTTTTACTTTGCGGTCAATATTGGTACTTTAAGGAATAATCGGATTTGGGAAGTAGCAATTTCTAAGCAAATGTTGTTGAGTCTCCAATATTCCAGCGGAAATGAAAAAGGTCACAAGAGAAAAATCCGGAAATGAAAAAGGTCACAAGAGAAAAATGTCCTCTGTTTAATTATTAAATTTCACTCGAATCCGATCACCCGTTTCAAAGTTACGCATGACTCAATATTCCGGATTCCCCTCCCTCAACTCCCCCCCCCCAAGATTATCATATCGAGGATTTTTTTTTTATTCCAAGTCAATTTGACCGGGTCCCTGATATGCCTTCCAAGTTTCGTCGTGAAAATCCCCCAAAAAACGGAATTCCGGGATACCCCTCACCCCCCCCTCAAGTGTCCGGATCCAGTCAAATTATGTAAAAGATTTACATGGACCAGATGTTTGTTCTTCCCAGCAAGTTTCACTCCGATACCATAATTCTAACCGTTTCTCGAGATTTCCGGTCCATCCCCCCCCCCCACCCCACCCAGCTCCCCCGCGGTGCACGTAGCCAATCCGATTCAGCAAATGACTTACCTAGAGCATCTGTTTGTTCTTCCCACAAAGTTCCATCCCGATCCCTCCATTCTAAACGGGGCACGTATTTTCCGCCCCCCCCCCCCCCCCAAATAGTTGCCAGATCCGGTCCGGATATGAAAAAAATCATCGGAGAAATGTCCTCTGTTGAATTCTTAAATTTCACTCGAATCCGATCACCCATTCCAAAATTACGCATGACTGAAAATTTCGGATTCCCCTCCCTCCACTCCCCCCACCATTATCTGATCGACAAAATTTTTATTTTGAAGTCAGTTTGATTGGGTCCCTGATATGCCTGCCAAGTTTCATCGTGAAAGTCCCCAAAACCACCATCACCGGAATTCCGGGACCCCCCCCCCCCCCCCATAAGTGTCCGGATCAAGTACAATGGCCTAAAGGACTTATCTAGAGCAGATCCTTGTTCTTCCCATCCGGACCGGATCCGGCAACTATTGGGGGGGGGGGGGGAAATTTCGGATTCCCCTCCCTCCACTCCCCCCACCATTATCTGATCGACAAAATTTTTATTTTGAAGTCAGTTTGATTGGGTCCCTGATATGCCTGCCAAGTTTCATCGTGAAAGTCCCCAAAACCACCATCACCGGAATTCCGGGACCCCCCCCCCCCCCCCATAAGTGTCCGGATCAAGTACAATGGCCTAAAGGACTTATCTAGAGCAGATGCTTGTTCTTCCCATCCGGACCGGATCCGGCAACTATTGGGGGGGGGGGAAATACGTGCCCCGTTTAGAATGGAGGGATCGGGATGGAACTTTGTGGGAAGAACAAACAGATGCTCTAGGTAAGTCATTTGCTGAATCGGATTGGCTACGTGCACCGCGGGGGAGCTGGGTGGGGTGGGGGGGGGGGGGTGGACCGGAAATCTCGAGAAACGGTTAGAATGATGGTATCGGAGTGAAACTTGCTGGGAAGAACAAACATCTGGTCCATATAAATCTTTTACATAATTTGACTGGATCCGGACACTTGAGGGGGGGGGGGGGGGGGAGGGGTCTCCCGGAATTCCGTTTTTGGGGGATTTTCACGACGAAACTTGGAAGGCATATCAGGGACCCGGTCAAACTGACTTGGAATAAAAAAATCCTCGATATGATAATCTTGGGGGGGGGGGGGGGAGTTGAGGGAGGGGAATCCGGAATATTGAGTCATGCGTAACTTTGGAACGGGTGATCGGATTCGAGTGAAATTTAATAATTAAACAGAGGACATTTTTCTCTTGTGACCTTTTTCATTTCCGGACCGAATCCGGCAATTATCGGGGGGAGGGCGGAAAATACTTGACCCGCTTAGACTGGTGTGATCTGGATCGAACTTCGTGGGAATGACAAACAGATGCTCTGGATTAATCATTTACAGAACAGGATTGGCTCCGGTTATTGTGGGTGGAGTTGGAGGAGGGGGAGGGGGGTCTAGGATTCCGGTGATCGCGCGTTAAGGTACTTCCAGATGTGCTAGGACAATGAAACTTCGCTGGAATATTGGAGACTCAACAACATTTGCTTAGAAATTGCTACTTCCCAAATCCGATTATTCCTTAAAGTACCAATCTTGACCGCAAAGTAAAAAAAATACTTTTAAGCAATATATGCATTTTCGTGATGCCCATCAGCCCATTAGCAGTTTTGCCTCAAGGGTTTTGCTTACAAATGAAGTTCCAGCTCCCTTATAGCGCGCATCTCAACCGCAAAGTCGAAACTTACTCTTGATCAATCAAATCATCTTGACACATGCAAGTGCCATATGAGCTTACAGCTCTTGTTTGTGATCTTCGTCACTGCTTGTAAAAGTATTAATATCGTCAACGAAAGCTTTTACTTTCAGCGTTACGTCCTCTAGTTTTATCCCTTTCATCTCTGATTCCAATTTTCTCAGCAACGGGTCGAAGTATAGTTCAAATAAAAGTAGACTCAGGGGGCAACCTTGTCTTACTCCAAGTTCTGCTTCGAATTCTTCGGCTACTTGACTCCCGATGACTATCACTTGTAGTACTTTCTCATACAGTTTTTCGATCCATTTTATAAATTTCGGATCTATGCCGTATGATTCCATTACTATAAAAAGGATGATTCGTTTTAGCTTATCAAATGCTTTGCGTATATCGAAGGTTGTAATACATAGTCTTGCCTTTTGCTTTTTCTTTAATTTATCGCTCTGGATAAGCACGTTTCTTATGGAAGCTAGAATATCCGAAGTCTTTCGTTTAGCTACTCCTCCATGTTGGTGCTTACTCAGTACTTTGGGTAGTACCCTCTTTAACCTGTTTGCTAAGACTTTCGCCAAAATTCGGTAGTCACACGGTGTGATGGTTATAGGTCTCCAGTTGCTTAGGTCGTGTAGGTCACCGCTTTTTGGTAGGAGTTTCATTGCTCCTGTTGAGTCTAAAGCTATCATTTCTTCATCATTTAGTATTTGATTAAACATTTTCGCAAATATCTCCGAGAAATCCGTCTTGTGTTTTTTGTATATTTCGTAAGGCAAACCGTCAAGTCCAGGAGACTTGTTGTTTTCTGTCTCTTCTATGGCTCTCTTTACTTCTTCCGGCGTGAAATCCTGGGTCAGCATTTCGTTTTCCTCTTTTTCAAGTTTCGGGATATTTAGGTTTCCTAAGAAACATTTCACTTGGATGCAGATCTGCCCATCTTCGGTTTTTATGGCACTTGCAGCCTCTGGCTCAAGTGCCATATACCGATCACAATTCCGTCTGTCGGTCTGTCGGTCTGTCGGTCTGTCGGTCTGTCGGTCTGTCGGTCTGTCGGTCGGTCCGAGTTTTTTTGTCCCACATATCCGAGTTAGGGTACTTCCAGATGTGCTAGGACAATGAAACTTGGCAGGCATATCAGGGACCCGACCAAACTAACCTGGAAATAATCAGTTTCCCGATCCGACCATATGGGGGGGAGTGCGGGGCGCTGGAAACTTGCAAATTTAGGGCATTTTGTCACTTTTTTTCTGAGTTAGGGTACTTCTAGATGAGCTAGGACAATGAAACTTGGCAGGAATATCAGGGACCCGACCAAACGAACCTGGAAATAATCAGTTTCCCGATCCGACCATATGCGGGGGAGTGGGGGCGCTCGAAACTTGAAAATTTAGGGCATTTTGTCACACTTTTTCGAGTTAGGGTACTTCCAGATGAGCTAGGACAATGAAACTTGGCAGGAATATCAGGGACCTGACCAAAGTAACCTGGAAATAATAATTTTCCCGATCCGACCATATGCGGGGGAGTTGGGGCGCTGGAAACTTGAAAATTTAGGGCATTTTGTCACACTTTTTCGAGTGAGGGTACTTCCAGATGAGCTAGGACAATGAAACTTGGCAGGAATATCAGGGACCCGACCAAACGAACCTGGAAATAATCAGTTTCCCGATCCGACCATATGCGGGGGAGTGGGGGCGCTCGAAACTTGAAAATTTAGGGCATTTTGTCACACTTTTTCGAGTTAGGGTACTTCCAGTTGTGCTAGGACCATGAAACTTGGCAGGCATATCAGAGACCCGACCAAACAAAATTAGGAATAATCAGTTTTCTGATCCGACCATTTTGGGGGGGGTGGAGGGCAGGGGAATCCGGGAAACTGAGAAGTGTGTAACTTTCGAACGGATGATCGGATTGTAATGAAACTTCATAACTGAAGAGAATATATATCTGTAATGTCCCGTTTAAAGTCTTGACCGGATTCGGTAGCCAGGGGGGAGTTGGGGGGGGGGAGACCGGAAATTTCAAGAAACGGTTAGAATGGAGGGATCGGAGTGAAACTTGCTGGGAGGAACAAGCATCTGCTCTAGATAAGTCCTTTAGACCATTGTACTGGATCCGGAAACTTATGGGGGGGGGGCCGGAATTCCGGTGATGGTGGTTTTTTAGATTTTCACGATGAAACTTAGCAGGCATATCAGGGACCCAATCAAACTGACTTCAAAATAAAAATATTGTTGATCAGATAATGGTGGGGGAGTGGAGGGAGGGGAATCCGCAGGGGAATCCGGGAAATTGAGAAGTGTGTAACTTTCGAACGGATGATCGGATTGTAATGAAACTTCATAACTGAACAGAATATATATCTGTAATGTCCCGTTTAAAGTCTTGACCGGATTCGGTAGCCAGGGGGGATTTGGGGGGGGGGAGACCGGAAATTTCAAGAAACGGTTAGAATGGAGGGATCGGAGTGAAACTTGCTGGGAAGAACAAGCATCTGCTCTAGATAAGTCCTTTAGGCCATTGTACTTGATCCGGACACTTATGGGGGGGGGGTCCCGGAATTCCGGTGATGGTGGTTTTGGGGACTTTCACGATGAACTTGGCAGGCATATCAGGGACCCAATCAAACTGACTTCAAAATAAAAATTTTGTCGATCAGATAATGGTGGGGGGAGTGGAGGGAGGGGAATCCGAAATTTTCAGTCATGCGTAATTTTAGAATGGTTGATCGGATTCGAGTGAAATTAAAGAATTCAACAGAGGACATTTCTCCGATGATTTTTTTCATATCCGGACCGGATCCGGCAACTATTGGGGGGGGGGGGGGGGAAATACGTGCCCCGTTTAGAATGGAGGGATCGGGATGGAACTTTGTGGGAAGAACAAACAGATGCTCTAGGTAAGTCATTTGCTGAATCGGATTGGCTACGTGCACCGCGGGGGAGCTGGGTGGGGTGGGGGGGGGGGTGGACCGGAAATCTCGAGAAACGGTTAGAATGATGGTATCGGAGTGAAACTTGCTGGGAAGAACAAACATCTGGTCCATATAAATCTTTTACATAATTTGACTGGATCCGGACACTTGAGGGGGGGGGGGGGAGGAGGGGTATCCCGGAATTCCGTTTTTGGGGATTTTCACGACGAAACTTGGAAGGCATATCAGGGACCCGGTCAAACTGACTTGGAATAAAAAAAAAATCCTCGATATGATAATCTTGGGGGGGGGGGAGTTGAGGGAGGGGAATCCGGAATATTGAGTCATGCGTAACTTTGGAACGGGTGATCGGATTCGAGTGAAATTTAATAATTAAACAGAGGACATTTTTCTCTTGTGACCTTTTTCATTTCCGGACCGAATCCGGCAATTATCGGGGGGAGGGCGGAAAATACTTGACCCGCTTAGACTGGTGTGATCTGGATCGAACTTCGTGGGAATGACAAACAGATGCTCTGGATTAATCATTTGCAGAACAGGATTGGCTCCGGTTATTGTGGGTGGAGTTGGAGGAGGGGGAGGGGGGTCTGGGATTCCGGTGATCGCGCGTTAAGGTACTTCCAGATGTGCTAGGACGATGAAACTTCGCTGGAATATTGGAGACTCAACAACATTTGCTTAGAAATTGCTACTTCCCAAATCCGATTATTCCTTAAAGTACCAATCTTGACCGCAAAGTAAAAAAAATACTTTTAAGCAATATATGCATTTTCGTGATGCCCATCAGCCCATTAGCAGTTTTGCCTCAAGGGTTTTGCTTACAAATGAAGTTCCAGCTCCCTTATAGCGCGCATCTCAACCGCAAAGTCGAAACTTACTCTTGATCAATCAAATCATCTTGACACATGCAAGTGCCATATGAGCTTACAGCTCTTGTTTTTTCTCTGAATACATGTTGGAAATAATTTCTCACTTCTGTAAGGATCTCCGACTTTTCCGTGATCAGCTTTCCATCTTTACTGTTTAGTTTTTGTATCGCTGTAGCCCTTGCTCTATTTTTCTCTTTGCATAGAAGCGTCGTCGTTATCTGTTCATTCTGTATCTGTTGATCTGCTTTGGCCCTTATTTTAATTCCTTCTGCCCTTTTATTTTCAATTTCTTTGATTTCTCGCAACACTTCAAAATATTCTCCATTTGAGTTTTTTCCTTCGTTGATCTCTATTCTAAGCTGATATAAAATATCGTATAGAAATTTTAGATGTTGCTTCTCGGTTTGGTAAGCGTCGCGTGATATTTCTTTTGCTGCAGAGACGATTGCCGGTTTTATTTCTTGCAGCCAAGACTTGCAAATGTCTTTTTCTTCTTTCATTTTTTATGGCACTTGCAGCCTCTGGCTCAAGTGCCATATACCGATCACAATTCCGTCTGTCGGTCTGTCGGTCGGTCCGAGTTTTTTTGTCCCACATATCCGAGTTAGGGTACTTCCAGATGTGCTAGGACAATGAAACTTGGCAGGCATATCAGGGACCTGACCAAACTAACCTGGAAATAATCAGTTTCCCGATCCGACCATATGGGGGGGGAGTGCGGGGCGCTGGAAACTTGCAAATTTAGGGCATTTTATCACTTTTTTCTGAGTTAGGGTACTTCTAGATGAGCTAGGACAATGAAACTTGGCAGGAATATCAGGGACCCGACCAAACGAACCTGGAAATAATCAGTTTCCCGATCCGACCATATGCGGGGGAGTGGGGGCGCTCGAAACTTGAAAATTTAGGGCATTTTGTCACACTTTTTCGAGTTAGGGTACTTCCAGATGAGCTAGGACAATGAAACTTGAATATGTTGTTGCAACTTGAATAGGTCTTGTTGCAAGCAAATGTTGTTGAGTCTCCAATATTCCAGCGAAGTTTCATCGTCCTAGCACATCTGGAAGTACCTTAACGCGCGATCACCGGAATCCTAGACCCCCCTCCCCCTCCTCCAACTCCACCCACAATAACCGGAGCCAATCCTGTTCTGTAAATGATTAATCCAGAGCATCTGTTTGTCATTCCCACGAAGTTCGATCCAGATCACACCAGTCTAAGCGGGTCAAGTATTTTCCGCCCTCCCCCCGATAATTGCCGGATTCGGTCCGGAAATGAAAAAGGTCACAAGAGAAAAATGTCCTCTGTTTAATTATTAAATTTCACTCGAATCCGATCACCCGTTCCAAAGTTACGCATGACTCAATATTCCGGATTCCCCTCCCTCAAGTCCCCCCCCCCCCAAGATTATCATATCGAGGATTTTTTTTTTATTCCAAGTCAGTTTGACCGGGTCCCTGATATGCCTTCCAAGTTTCGTCGTGAAAATCCCCCAAAAACGGAATTCCGGGATACCCCTCCTCCCCCCCCCCTCAAGTGTCCGGATCCAGTCAAATTATGTAAAAGATTTATATGGACCAGATGTTTGTTCTTCCCAGCAAGTTTCACTCCGATACCATCATTCTAACCGTTTCTCGAGATTTCCGGTCCACCCCCCCCCCCACCCCACCCAGCTCCCCCGCGGTGCACGTAGCCAATCCGATTCAGCAAATGACTTACCTAGAGCATCTGTTTGTTCTTCCCACAAAGTTCCATCCCGATCCCTCCATTCTAAACGGGGCACGTATTTCCCCCCCCCCCCCCCAATAGTTGCCGGATCCGGTCCGGATATGAAAAAAATCATCGGAGAAATGTCCTCTGTTGAATTCTTAAATTTCACTCGAATCCGATCAACCATTCTAAAATTACGCATGACTGAAAATTTCGGATTCCCCTCCCTCCACTCCCCCCACCATTATCTGATCGACAAAATTTTTATTTTGAAGTCAGTTTGATTGGGTCCCTGATATGCCTGCCAAGTTTCATCGTGAAAGTCCCCAAAACCACCATCACCGGAATTCCGGGACCCCCCCCCCCCATAAGTGTCCGGATCAAGTACAATGGCCTAAAGGACTTATCTAGAGCAGATGCTTGTTCTTCCCAGCAAGTTTCACTCCGATCCCTCCATTCTAACCGTTTCTTGAAATTTCGGTCTCCCCCCCCCCCAACTCCCCCCTGGCTACCGAATCCGGTCAAGACTTTAAACGGGACATTACAGATATATATTCTGTTCAGTTATGAAGTTTCATTACAATCCGATCATCCGTTCGAAAGTTACACACTTCTCAATTTCCCGGATTCCCCTGCGGATTCCCCTCCCTCCACTCCCCCACCATTATCTGATCAACAATATTTTTATTTTGAAGTCAGTTTGATTGGGTCCCTGATATGCCTGCCAAGTTTCATCGTGAAAATCCAAAAAACCACCATCACCGGAATTCCGCCCCCCCCCCCCCCCCATAAGTGTCCGGATCCAGTACAATGGTCTAAAGGACTTATCTAGAGCAGATGCTTGTTCTTCCCAGCAAGTTTCACTCCGATCCCTCCATTCTAACCGTTTCTTGAAATTTCCGGTCTCCCCCCCCCCCCCCCAACTCCCCCCTGGCTACCGAATCCGGTCAAGACTTTAAACGGGACATTACAGATATATATTCTCTTCAGTTATAAAGTTTCATTACAATCCGATCATCCGTTCGAAAGTTACACACTTCTCAGTTTCCCGGATTCCCCTGCCCTCCACCCCCCCCCCCCCCAAAATGGTGGGATCAGAAAACTGATTATTCCTTATTTTGTTTGGTCGGGTCTCTGATATGCCTGCCAAGTTTCATGGTCCTAGCACAACTGGAAGTACCCTAACTCGAAAAAGTGTGACAAAATGCCCTAAATTTTCAAGTTTCCAGCGCCCCGCACTCCCCCCCATATGGTCGGATCGGGAAACTGATTATTTCCAGGTTAGTTTGGTCGGGTCCGTGATATTCCTGCTAAGTTTCATTGTCCTAGCTCATCTGGAAGTACCCTCACTCGAAAAAGTGTGACAAAATGCCCTAAATTTTCAAGTTTCCAGCGCCCCAACTCCCCCGCATATGGTCGGATCGGGAAACTTATTATTTCCAGGTTACTTTGGTCAGGTCCCTGACATTCCTGCCAAGTTTCATTGTCCTAGCTCATCTGGAAGTACCCTAACTCGAAAAAGTGTGACAAAATGCCCTAAATTTTCAAGTTTCGAGCGCCCCCACTCCCCCGCATATGGTCGGATCGGGAAACTGATTATTTCCAGGTTCGTTTGGTCGGGTCCCTGATATTCCTGCCAAGTTTCATTGTCCTAGCTCATCTAGAAGTACCCTAACTCAGAAAAAAGTGACAAAATGCCCTAAATTTGCAAGTTTCCAGCGCCCCGCACTCCCCCCCATATGGTCGGATCGGGAAACTGATTATTTCCAGGTTAGTTTGATCGGGTCCCTGATATGCCTGCCAAGTTTCATTGTCCTAGCACATCTGGAAGTACCCTAACTCGGATATGTGGGACAAAAAAACTCGGACCGACCGACAGACCGACAGACGGAATTGTGATCGGTATATGGCACTTGAGCCAGAGGCTGCAAGTGCCATAAAAAGCAGTCAGCTGCATTGATGAGTATTGTGGGATATTTAAGCTTGAGCTGAGCAGGAACAAATGTGAAACATTATGCCTCTGAGAAGAGAATAGAATGGAAATTAATAACATAAAGCGGGTAGATGAAGTAAAAATCTTGGGGGTTAGATTCCAGAAAACGTGGGCTGGGACCGAGAAAATAAACTGGGATCTCACTATTGGAAACTTCAGAAATGCACTGAGCTATGGATATGGAAGGGGCATGACAATCTTCCAGAAAGCCCAATATGTGAACATATATGCATGTCCTATATTGTGGTATTTCGCAAGCATCTCGATTCCCAAGAAAAAGGACGTCAAGAAGCTTAAGAGTGCAATATATCGTTTTGTATGGCACGGGATCGAGCCACCCCGAAGCAAAATCACTGACATGTTTTTAAAAAAGGAAGATGAAGGGCTCCAGATAATAGAAACTGAATCGAAATCTAAAGAAATTTACGTAAAAACCCTGGCAGAAAGCATTATCAGCGACCAAGAATCCGAACTGAAGACCTGGTTTACTGCTTACAACGAAAAAAAGTGTTTCCCAAAAAAGCTGGAGAACCTTTTTAAAGAAGCTCGTGACCTGACGGAAAATAAAATAGTAGACCTCGAAAAAGGAACCCTTGATAGGAAGGAAATGAAAGAGTACTATTTCAAAAAGTCGAACCTACCTAATTTAAAGATGGTACAAGATGGGGAAAAGGCGGAAAAGGAAGTAAAAGAAATTTTCAGCATTTTGCATGGCCTTATCCTTCTCCGAAAGTTAAACAACATTTGTACCAACAAATAAATAATCTACTACCAACACGAGAACGAAAAAAAAGAATAAACGAGAAAGAAACAGATGTTTGCCAAAGATGCAAGATAGAAACAGAAACAATCTTGCATGCTTTGATAGAATGTGAAGCACTGAAAGAACAAATAGAGCAACTAAAAATGTGCTACAGGAAACTACAGGTAGCAAAGTTGCCCTCGATAAGCTCCTAAAACTAGAAGGCGACAATGAAGAAGAGAAACAAGACCGATCGGCCGTATCCATAGTGGCAATCTATAGCTACTACGCATGGAAAGCGAGGACACAAGAAAAAGAAGAAAGCTATGTTCTGGAAAAGACATTGGCAGCATGGGGGCTGTTGAAAGAGCTGACAAAAGAAGGTATGGTATGTAAATAGAGCAATTGTAAATAAATATATATGTTTTGACAGTAGTGACTAATTTTATTCCGTTGTTTTTTTTACTGGAAATTTAAAAAAACAATTTTTTTTTAAGGATTATAAAAATGCCCAATAACGCAAGGCCCAGTGAAGGTATTGATTTGATTATAATTATTGTATAGTATCAGTGTATTTTAAAATATGTTGGTTAAATGATTTTTTATTTATTAGTGATGTTTTTTAGTTGAATATGTTAAAGATGGGAGCAGCCCCTTGCAGTCGTGGGCGTTTTGTTTTTTATCCTTTTGTACCGTTTCCAGTAAAGTAGTTAAATTTGAAGAGTTTGAGTGTATTTTGAGTAGCCGGAACGGAAGATGGAAATTTGTATATATAATGAAAATAATTTAATGTTTTGTCGTTTTGTCCTTTGCCCTTGTTTTTGTGCCAGTAAAACAGCTGGGATTGATGACCTGATGTGTCAAGGTGTGTTTACTGAGGATCTTTTATTTTAATGTTTACAAATGTGTAATACCGTACTTTAGATTTAGTTGTTTAAAGAAAATTGTTGTTGTTTGTAGTTATACAAATTATTTCAAAAATTTAAAAGAGAGAATTAATTTCCAAATATTAGAGGGGAAGAATAGTAAATAAAATATGGGTTTATTTTCAAAAGTTAGGTGACGTGAATAGTTAAAAGTGGGTAAAAATAGATTAAAATTAACGTCACTGAGGGATGGAGGAGTAGCCGCAAAAAGTACGATATCTGATTTCTTAGTTTTTCAAACGATATAAAAATAAGTAAATGAAAAAGATGCTACCGGAGAAAAAAAAAAAAAAATAAAAAATAAATTTAAACACGCCACAAAGAAAGTCATCTTTTCAAAGTGACCCAAGTGCGAAACTACTTACTGCGAAATACATTTCCTTTAAAGTTTAACCAAAAAGGGCAGGGGTTGGACATTCTCGTTGCCCATCACTTATTCACTTAAAGTGGTTTGAACACCCGCTGAGAATGCCTTACTTCATTGTTCCGCTATTCACGAATAGTCGATTTTCAAATAGTGGGATTTCTCTGTGATTTGTCGTAATTCTATGCGCTTGTATTTTGTTGTATGCCTTACGAGAAAGATTTGTCATTTCTTTTTTCGTTGAGGCACTAAGCAATCTTCACGAATCTCACCACTGTCAACTGAAAAGCCGCGTTTGTGTTGAGATTAAAATTTCCCCACGCCATAGTAGAATTTACGCTGTGGGGACAGCCGCAGATATTCTTAACGTCATAACCAGAGCAGATAGTGGAAAATAATAAATCTCTTTGCAGAATCCAAATAATTCAGTGCATTCAATTAAAAGACACAAAAATAAGTTGGCTTGTCAGTTAAACTTTAAGAAATAGCGGCTTTCACGTTTACATTGCCTAAAGGACAAGCGAAAATCAGATAAAAACAAAGAAATAATGTCATGTGTGCTTTCAAATTAGCCTCTTTGAAAAGTTCTCGCTTTAACTCAATTCCGGTCAAAGTTTACACATGGTTACTTCATTATTCACGGATACGCAAACAAAAAATCTCCGAGACTCGTGGAGGCGAATTCTTTCACGCCAGCAAGAGAAACACCTTATGTAAGGAATGGATTATAAAAATGAAGGGGAGTAAAGATTATAAGGGAATGAGAAGATTTGGAAGTTCTTCAAGTTAGCTTTTATTACAAATTTCTTCTGACGTTGTGTGTTATGTTTGATAGTGCAAAACGGATACGTCCGCTGAATTTTATTAGAGCTACATTTCGGCCCTTCTTGGCAAGGGTCCTGTTCAGGCTCAAAACCGCGCTCAAGTTGAAAATAGGAACTGGTGGAAAAACAACCCGATCAACGACCCAATCGAGCAGCAAAAACAGCAGCCTGACAGCAACCTTTTTGACTCCAGGCAACTCTCACAAAGGAATTCACGAAGTCAAATATTTAACGCTAAGCTAGAATCTTTAGTTTGTTTTCCCACAAGTTCGTATTTCCAACTTGAGCGGTTTTGAGCCTGAAGAGGACCCTTGCCAAGAAGGGCCGAAATATAGTTCTAATAAAATGCAGCTGACGTATCCGTTTTGCACTATCAAACATGATTCACAGTTAGCTTGGGCTGAAGGAATATGTATACATGTCTATAAGCCATATCTATTTTGACGACAGTGACCGAAACTTCCTGCTTTACTTCTGCCAAATTTCCGGTTTCGGCCGAATTCCGAACTAACTAATTGTCGAGCAAAAAGAGGAAATTCAGAAACGAATTCAGCGAATATCCTTATCTCCATAAAGAACATCTAATCAACTTCAAATAAAACTTTTGTTTTTAAGAAATTTTCCGGTTTTGGCCGGATTCCGGGCCAACTAGTTGTCCGGGTGGAGAACACTTTTCACAAAGTGTTCAGCATGTTCTTTTACCCCCAAATTGAACATTTAATCAATTTCAAATGAAACTTTTACTTTTAACCAGCTTTCCGGCTTTTGCCGGATTCCGGACGAACTGCTTTTCCGGCGAGAAAATGGTTTTCATTATCATGTTCAGCATGTCTTTTTACCTAATAATCAGCTATCACATTAGCTGTTTAAAATTTGCCCCTTAATTTGAACCCTCTTCCCACCCCACAATGTCGGGCTACAAAGCCCATCTACGAACTTAACCTTACCCTTGAGCCAAAGAATCCTTACACCAAGTTTCATCTAAATATCTCATTCCCTTCGAGAGTTATCGTGCTCACAGAAAGACAGACAGATAGACGGACAGACATACAACTTTCGCGATGTCATAGGTATCCATCCACTTACGTTTTGGGATCCCAAAACCTAAACCTCGTCCGGAGGCGAACTCCAAACATCAGAGCGAGAAGAGACTCGCCAATTACTCGCCAATTATGATGGGCATTTGCGAAAGCCGCCACTGGTAATCTCTTAATCACGCTACACCGAAAATCATATTTAAATTAATTAAGGCTTGAGAACGACCGCCCTTAAAGGACATTTCTTACCGCTACCTTTCATACTGCTTTACTCAACGTTCCTAATATTCCCTTACTTTCTCATCTCCCAGAGCTAGAACTTCCACTGTCCGTTCTATTCACCCTATCGCAACTACGCTGATTTCCCCGTTGTTGGATGTTTTCGAGGCGGAAAAAGCTCCCGATTTTTGCTTAAGAAGAGCCCACTATCACTGTAAAAAGTTTATCCGAGTATGGATTAAAGTTTACTGCAGTATTTGCTACTGGGACTAATCTTATCTCTCCTGAGATAAGATTAATCCTAATTAGAGATAAGATTATGTTTTTAGAGACAAGATTAATCCCTTCTGACTATAGTCAGAACTACAACATTTTCGTGATTCCTACCATAAAGAACGCACGAGGCTGAAAACAGCCGGGATGGGACTGTGATTTCTGAGAAATCCAGCACAGTTTCGAAGGAGTCATGTGTGTTCTGATACTGGGACAGGAACAGTATCTGCTGCGACGTATGCTTGAAACTACACGCATGTAACGGACAACATGGCGGCAGATGGTCTTTACTCGTGAGGAAAGGACCCGGACCCGGAGGAGAGTGTGGACCACTTTATGTCATATTGCCAGGAACTTAAAGTTTAACTGAAAAGCAAACTTATTTTTGTGTCATTTCATTTAATCCACTGAACTATATTCCACTATCTGCTCTAGTTATGACGTTCAGAATATCTGCAGCCGTCCCCAGAGCGTAAATTCTACTATGACGTGGTTTAATCTTAACACAAACGCGGCTTTTCAGTGGGCAGTGTGAGATTGGTGAAGATTGCTTAGTGCCTGAACGAAAAGGAATCACAAATCTTTCTCGTAATGCATACAACAACAAGAGCTGTAAGCTCATATGGCACTTGCATGTGTCAAGATGATTTGATTGATCAAGAGTAAGTTTCGACTTTGCGGTTGAGATGCGCGCTATAAGGGAGCTGGAACTTCATTTGTCAGCAAAACCCTTGAGGCAAAACTGCTAATGGGCTGATGGGCATCACGAAAATGCATATATTGCTTAAAAGTATTTTTTTTACTTTGCGGTCAAGATTGGTACTTTAAGGAATAATCGGATTTGGGAAGTAGCAATTTCTAAGCAAATGTTGTTGAGTCTCCAATATTCCAGCGAAGTTTCATCGTCCTAGCACATCAGGAAGTACCTTAACGCGCGATCACCGGAATCCCAGACCCCCCTCCCCCTCCTCCAACTCCACCCACAATAACCGGAGCCAATCCTGTTCTGTAAATGATTAATCCAGAGCATCTGTTTGTCATTCCCACGAAGTTCGATCCAGATCACACCAGTCTAAGCGGGTCAAGTATTTTCCGCCCTCCCCCCGATAATTGCCGGATTCGGTCCGGAAATGAAAAAGGTCACAAGAGAAAAATGTCCTCTGTTTAATTATTAAATTTCACTCGAATCCGATCACCCGTTCCAAAGTTACGCATGACTCAATATTCCGGATTCCCCTCCCTCAACTCCCCCCCCCAAGATTATCATATCGAGGATTTTTTTTTTTATTCCAAGTCAGTTTGACCGGGTCCCTGATATGCCTTCCAAGTTTCGTCGTGAAAATCCCCCGAAAACGGAATTCCGGGAGACCCCTCCCCCCCCCCCCCTCAAGTGTCCGGATCCAGTCAAATTATGTAAAAGATTTATATGGACCAGATGTTTGTTCTTCCCAGCAAGTTTCACTCCGATACCATCATTCTAACCGTTTCTCGAGATTTCCGGTCCACCCCCCCCCACCCCACCCAGCTCCCCCGCGGTGCACGTAGCCAATCCGATTCAGCAAATGACTTACCTAGAGCATCTGTTTGTTCTTCCCACAAAGTTCCATCCCGATCCCTCCATTCTAAACGGGGCACGTATTTCCCCCCCCCCCCAATAGTTGCCGGATCCGGTCCGGATATGAAAAAAATCATCGAAGAAATGTCCTCTGTTGAATTCTTAAATTTCACTCGAATCCGATCAACCATTCCAAAATTACGCATGACTGAAAATTTCGGATTCCCCTCCCTCCACTCCCCCCACCATTATCTGATCGACAAAATTTTTATTTTGAAGTCAGTTTGATTGGGTCCCTGATATGCCTGCCAAGTTTCATCGTGAAAATCCCCAAAACCACCATCACCGGAATTCCGGGACCCCCCCCCCCCATAAGTGTCCGGATCAAGTACAATGGCCTAAAGGACTTATCTAGAGCAGATGCTTGTTCTTCCCAGCAAGTTTCACTCCGATCCCTCCATTCTAACCGTTTCTTGAAATTTCCGGTCTCCCCCCCCCAACTCCCCCCTGGCTACCGAATCCGGTCAAGACTTTAAACGGGACATTACAGATATATATTCTGTTCAGTTATGAAGTTTCATTACAATCCGATCATCCGTTCGAAAGTTACATACTTCTCAATTTCCCGGATTCCCCTGCGGATTCCCCTCCCTCCACTCCCCCACCATTATCTGATCGACAATATTTTTATTTTGAAGTCAGTTTGATTGGGTCCCTGACATGCCTGCCAAGTTTCATCGTGAAAATCCAAAAAACCACCATCACCGGAATTCCGGCCCCCCCCCCCCCATAAGTGTCCGGATCCAGTACAATGGTCTAAAGGACTTATCTAGAGCAGATGCTTGTTCTTCCCAGCAAGTTTCACTCCGATCCCTCCATTCTAACCGTTTCTTGAAATTTCCGGTCTCCCCCCCCCAACTCCCCCCTGGCTACCGAATCCGGTCAAGACTTTAAACGGGACATTACAGATATATATTCTCTTCAGTTATGAAGTTTCATTACAATCCGATCATCCGTTCGAAAGTTACACACTTCTGTTTCCCGGATTCCCCTGCCCTCCACCCCCCCCCCCCCCAAAATGGTCGGATCAGAAAACTGATTATTCCTAATTTTGTTTGGTCGGGTCTCTGATATGCCTGCCAAGTTTCATGGTCCTAGCACAACTGGAAGTACCCTAACTCGAAAAAGTGTGACAAAATGCCCTAAATTTTCAAGTTTCCAGCGCCCCGCACTCCCCCCCATATGGTCGGATCGGGAAACTGATTATTTCCAGGTTAGTTTGGTCGGGTCCGTGATATTCCTGCCAAGTTTCATTATCCTAGCTCATCTGGAAGTACCCTCACTCGAAAAAGTGTGACAAAATGCCCTAAATTTTCAAGTTTCCAGCGCCCCAGCTCCCCCGCATATGGTCGGATCGGGAAACTTATTATTTACAGGTTACTTTGGTCAGGTCCCTGATATTCCTGCCAAGTTTCATTGTCCTAGCTCATCTGGAAGTACCCTAACTCGAAAAAGTGTGACAAAATGCCCTAAATTTTCAAGTTTCGAGCGCCCCCACTCCCCCGCATATGGTCGGATCGGGAAACTGATTATTTCCAGGTTCGTTTGGTCGGGTCCCTGATATTCCTGCCAAGTTTCATTGTCCTAGCTCATCTAGAAGTACCCTAACTCAGAAAAAAGTGACAAAATGCCCTAAATTTGCAAGTTTCCAGCGCCCCGCACTCCCCCCCATATGGTCGGATCGGGAAACTGATTATTTCCAGGTTAGTTTGGTCGGGTTCCTGATATGCCTGCCAAGTTTCATTGTCCTAGCACATCTGGAAGTACCCTAACTCGGATATGTGGGACAAAAAAACTCGGACCGACCGACAGACCGACAGACCGACAGACGGAATTGTGATCGGTATATGGCACTTGAGCCAGAGGCTGCAAGTGCCATAAAAATACAAGCGCATAGAGGTACCACAAATGACACGGAAATTCCACTATTTGAAAATCGATTATTCGTGAATAAGCGGAACAACGAAGTAACGCATTTTCAGCGGGTCTTCAAGCCTATTTAAGTGAATTAGTTATGGGTAACTAGATTGTCCTATCCCAGCCCTTTTCTGTTAAACTTTAAGGATCGAAGGTTGGAGTTGCTCCAGAGATTTACAGGTGATGAAGAGTGGCTAAATGGTCTGCTCAGTAGTCGGCAGAGCTGCTGCAAGTCCAGCAAATCCGAGTCCGAGACAAGTCCGATTCCTTGAAGAAGGCGTCTCGAGACGATTCCAGAGTCCGAGTCCACCAGCTCAGTAGTCGATCTTTTAATACTATCAAAAACCTGGCAGTGTTCGTCCACGTGTGACTGAGACATGGGTTCCTTTTCATTTAAACTGTACTATGGCCCTTTGGGCTTTCCATGTACATACATACATGCAATGAAAGGCGAGTAGAAAAGTCGCCATTTCAAACTGTTTCTGTTTCTTACATCGCGCTTTTTAAACAGCGTTCATTTATTATTTTCTGTTTTCAACTCGTTCTGTTTATGCCGTCGCGGTAGTAAATAGAACAAGCTGTAACTAAGACCTTGATAAACATTAATAGCTGAAAGAGCGGATGATTTTTTTTTTTTAAATACCCCCACATCCTCTTCCAACTGAACTGCGCAAAACTGCATATTTTTGCCGGGTATCTGTTACAAGCCGAAGATAGATTTTTTCGTACGCTAGCGTAAGAAAAATGCAGTATCACCTAGTAATTTCTGGAGTTCGGGCATGTTTTGAAGAGCTTGGGAACCTTAGAACAGTCTATCCTTAGTGAAAATGCTTACCTAGCACAACAGCAACGTCGTTGTGGTAATTCCTTTCGAGTAGCTTTCTCAACGGATCCTTAATATAAACGCCATCTACAACCAACCAGGAAAAGGGTTGTTTGGCGAAGACATCCGCTCTATGCTTGAACCACGATTCGGGTATGGCGTCTATCAGTTCTTCCGGTCGCTTCGCTAGCAGACATGCACTATCCTCACAATCAATCTTGGACAAATATTCCTGGTTCACTTTGCCTTGAGATACCCGATGGTCCATTAGGGGTTCTGTGCCACCGGATAGCCACAACTGGGTGAAAAGCTGCCCGAAGCGGCGGTCGCGGTAGCCAATCAGAGAGGTCGCTAGAGTCGACCCCGCGCCGTACCCCAAAACAGTCACTAGGCTGGGCTCCCCTCCAAAATGCTCAATGTTATGCTTTACCCATATCAGAGCGGTGACAATGTCACTGATTCCGTAGTTACCCGATGTATGCGGGTATACCCTTTTTGAAAGCTCCATTGCCCTCAGAAACCCGAGAACCCCAAGCCGAAAATGTACCTTTACTAGGACTACATTCCGATTCAAAGCCATATTTGGGTTTAGTCCCAAGCTATCACTCTCAAGGTCGTCTGCAGTGAGTACTACCACGACGGGTAGCGGGGAATCATAGCCCACTCGTGGGGTATAAATATCTAGGTAAAGACAGTCTTCAGTCCCAGATTTTGTACCGTTAGGTAGCCGTTGCCAGCAGGGTCGAGGGGATTGGTGAGCGGGGTATGTACCATTCCAGCAGCTTGAAATTGAGTCAAGCGGTTCCGCTGCTCGCCACCGCCACTCGCCGATTGGCGGCTTAGCGTAAGGAATCCCTTTGAAGGATATGACGCCACCGGTGCTATTCCTGTAAGGAAAAGATGGAGCTAAAACTGGGTCTTCCCCTTTTAACTTACTATTATTGCGACCTCCTGTTCGCTTCCTTCTTTTTGGCAACGGTAAAAGAGTACAACCTGGTTCAGGCTAAGTCCTCCCCCTGTACCAAAACCCCTGGCTACCCCCCCCCCCCCCCACACACACACACAAACACACAAGTGTTCGGTCAGCGAGCCGCCGTCACGCGTATAAATTTAACTCGCGTGTCTAGGGAAAATCGTGCTCGCAGCCAAACTGCAGTTTTAGTAAGATTTTCTAATTTTCCATATATTTGCATATTTGCAGTCGGGGAGGGGGGGCTGTAGGTAGGGGGTTTGGACAGGGGGGTTGGCCGGGGGTGAGACAAAGAGGTCTTTTGCCAGGGGTTTTGGTGCCGGGCAGGTCGCCTAGACCCGCTAAAACCGGCTCACTGAATGTAATGAGTCTGAGCCTATGCTAGGATGTTTCATACAAAAAATAATAAAAAGTCAATCGTTTGAGACTGAGCATGCTTACAGACAGATGAGTGGGCGGACAACAGGTTTATGACAATGGAAAACGGATACGTCAGTTACATTTTATTAGAGCTGTTTTCCGGCCCTTCTTGGGAAGGGTCCTCTTCAGGCTCAAGCTAGAAAATAAACTTGTGGAAAAAAAATTAAAGATTCTTCCTTAATTATCTGATCTTTTTGACTTCTTCACTGAAAACTGCTTGGGGTTACCGGCTTTATCAGCTTTTTACCAGCTTTAGAAGTTCACAAAATCACATATTTAAGGAAGAATCTATTGTTTTTCCACAACTTCACTTTCCAGCTTGAGCGACTTGAGCCTGAAGAGGACCCTTGTCAAGAAGGGCCGAAGTATAGCTCTAATAAAATGTAGCTGACGTATCCGTTTTGCATTGTCAAACATGATTCGCAGTCAGCTTGGGCTGAAGGAATATCTGAACAGAGGTCAAAATTAAGAAGTAATGGGTATCCCCCTCTCTTGTTTAGGATCTCAAAAAGTGCTTTCTTCACATCAGAGAAAACGCTTAAGTGTAAGAGCGACAAATTACTAGACATTTCTTTTTTTTAACCAAAATCTGAACTACAAAGTACACAAAGCCATTAACGCCATTAACTATTTACTAATTCCAGTTCTCTGGTCGAAGATTCAAAGTCCTCTGTATGGGATATACTTCCAGTTGAAATTAGAAATTCGAGTCATCTGGCATCCTTCAAGGCTACAGCGAAGAGATTTTTATTTGCAAAAATAGTAATGATGCGTGAGTGTTTTTTGTAAGCAGAATGTTTGTTGTATATGTATGAACCGTGTATGAACGACATGTAGAATAATGTAAAAACAGTGCTACCACAATATGTAGAATAGAGAAGACTGCCACCTGCGGCCAACAAGCCCTTTGGGGCTTTCTTAGCAGGTGCTCCAAATGTTTTTGCCTCCATGTGTACAATACAATTTAATCTAATCTAAACCTAATCTAAAGTTTTTCATATTATTACCGTCGGGGTACCGAACCTCGAATCTATACAACCTCGAACCTGGTCAAAACAGGTTGAAAGGAAATTTCAGTGTAGTCCTAACAAGGTGCTAACTTTCAAGCAGGAAACCCTGAATGACCTAGGACCTGTTTTGGACTGCACAGAAGTTTCCTTGTAAGTTTTTCAGGCCAAGTTCGAGGTTATATAAATTCGAGTCTGGATACCCCTCCTGTACCGTTGGTAATTCACGCTTAGTTTGTACTTGGAAGTCCATGATGGATCAGTTATTCCCGTTTTCTTCCATAGTCGTATTCATATCACATAAAGCGACTCGATGAGGACTGGTGTGCGAAACCTTGGAAAGTGTACTAGAGCAGTGGTTCCCAACCGGTGGTACGCGTACCCAAAGGGGTACGCGAGACCCTTGCAAGGGGTACGCAAAGGAACCAAAATCGGTTTAATCTGTAGCTTCAAAACCTCACCTCATTTATTTTTGATTGTCAAAAGCCTATTATTACCAGCAGGGGCATCACTAGCCAAAATGTTTTTGAGGGGCAAGGTATTTTTACTAACTGGCAGGTCATTTTTACCGACTATTTTTCACAAAAAATAACTGTTTTTCCGAAAAATCGCGGCGCTTCGCGCCTACTGGTTTCGTTTTACCCGTCTGGCCGACCACTTTGGGGGGAGGGGTGTTGCCAACCCGCGCGTGATACCTCTGATTGCGAGCCTTAGTGAAAGTCAACGAAATAATGTTGATTCCACAACAGCTAGCCTACTGCCGTAAAATCTGTTCCTGTGTCAAACAATATTGTTTCAAGGAGAATAAAGACACTGCAAGTGAGATTGTCATTCAGGTTGTGAATTGAGGTAACGAAAACGTTTGCGATGCAGCTTGATGAAAGCACGGAGAACAACAAAACCAAACACAGAAACAGGCGGACTGTAAAAAATATTGCCATTAATGATGTCGAGCCGAGATTTGACAAAATTTTTGCTACAAAGCTGCCTCGAGTGTTTCATTGAGTTTATATATATTTCTAATAAATATCGTCTTTTCATTTTCTGTAAAAGGGGGTACGCAACCTTTTCGAACCTTGAATAGGGGTACGCGGTATGAAAAAGGTTGGGAACCACTGTACTAGAGTACACTTGTACTGGAGAGTTCACTTACACTGTACTGGAGACACTCAACGAGGTCAGGTTTCGCTATTAGAAACATCGCTGTTTCAGTTTGGAATGGTCTCCTGGGTAGTATCAGAGCGGCCGGTAACTTAATTTCGTTTAAAAGAAGGTTAAAGAAATGTTTAATTGAAAAAGTTGGTTGAATTTTGTGGGTTGTTAGAAGGGGGTGAAGGGAGGCGGGGAGTGAGGAGGTGGGGTGAGGGGAGGTGAGATGGGGGGGCGGTGGGTAGGTTGTGACAAGGGAATCATTTGTCTTTCCTGTTTTTTTTCCTCTCTTTCTTTACCTCTTTTTTCATTTTTTTTTAAATATATTAGATTAATTTTTCTGCTATTATTTATTGAATAATTTTAAGTTAAAAGGTGGTTAGAAGATACAGCCACCCACTGGATTTTCGTCTTTTATGTGGTTGTTGAGTTTTTTGTACAATGTATTTGTGTTATTTTGGTGAAGTAAAAATTTCTGGATCTTAAAATCTGAATCTGAGTGCCGCAGAAACAGTGACCCAGAAATAAACTAACACCATCATCAACTGCAAGCTACTCATCGGGATTCAACATCCTTATTGCTTGCAAGTGCAGTTTAAGGTAATTTAAGGTAATATCAATCCATTCGAAAGTGATCAAGCTCACACACGGACGACTGATTTACATTAAGGAAAGATAAGGGGAGGGGAACTTGTGTGGACGTGGGATCAAGGCCAGCATTTCCATCAAGGGTCGCCTTTGACAAATTAAAGGGCCAGATTAAGTCGAGCGCAAAATTGATGGGTACGTGACACAGAAACTAGACCTGCTTTTGCTGTTGAGCGTTTTCAAAGGTCTGTAGCCCGGCACGTAAAACGAAGTAGTAGTTTGAAAACACATGACACTTTTTCAGGAGATTCAAACATACCAGACACGGGAAATTAGATATTTCGCATGATCAAAACCATATCTTAAGTCAATAAATCAACCAAATGAAATCCTTGCATAGTAATCGTTGCTATGTCAGAAAACCTGGCAAATACCCTATTAGTCGTAGGTACAGTCGTTCAAATAATTTCAGACCTAAATTATCTTACAGAAAGAAGCTGTAACAGATTCAACAAACAGAGCACAGGAAGAATGCACATTAAAGCACCCGTGACGTACTGTAGTAATGCTACCCTGCTAATCATGAATCTTTTCATTTACATATTAACTACAGAAAACTATTTTTTTTATAGAGCGTTCTAGGTTTTCCGAAACCTCTTATCTTAGCTTGGACACAGAAATCCCATTTCTGGGTCGTCACATCACTATTTGGCTTGTTTGTTTATGAGGCGTCTGGATAAATACCACCCGAGGCCTTACAAATTAGGGCCTTACAACATAAGTTCTCTTCTGATACAATAGCTTGACGAGGTGAAATAAATTCGACCGATTGTCCTTGCTGCTTTTGAATACCAAACAACCTTAAAGACCTCAAAATACCAAACGGAAATAAAATGTAAGGGAACTCACCCTTGCACTGGTCCACACGTTGTGAAAGTTTCTACGACCTCATCGCTCTGAATTGGTAAATAATGGAGATTTTCGTACGATCTCAAATGGAAGAATTTCACCAGAACAATTCCGCCAAGTAAGGCAAATATGACGAGAAACAAAGCTGAAAGAAAACAATCAGTTCAATTTATTTATAACCCATCAACAAAACAAAATGGAGGTCACGTAGCCCCAGTGACCAACCAAAGACAAAAAGAAAAGGCAAGAAGTAAAACTTGAAACTGAAAAAAATCAACGAAATATCACGAAAAAGGAAGGCCATTGGTCATATACAAATTCAATCGCCCTACCTCACGTCCTGTATACTGCACTTTTTTGGAGACTTCTCACCAAATCAGACTAAAAACAAATCCGGTCAGTATTGTATCGTTTTGCTAAATATATATTACGCCTCCCCCCTTGGACGGGAAACTCGAAAATTTCCATTCGTTTTCAAATTAGTGATCCACTAACAGCAGTGGAGAAACAAATAGAAACTTCTAGCCAAAATATTGATCACGACTGGAAAACCGTCTTGATTTAGTTGTATGGTAAATTTATTTACTCCGTCTTCGTGCCTTGTGTTTACTTTGACGGGTCATAAATAAAATCATCATCATCATCATCACTAGCGGAAAATTTGAAACCTTACACCTTTTTTTCAATAATCTTTGCAGGAAGTACCAATTGGAACTTCTGTGCCAAAGAAAACTTTGCAGAAATTTTGAAACTTTGAAGAAAATGTGCCAGAGAGGAGTTACTCGTCCAAGGGGGCAAAACGCAGCAAATGAAACAAGAATTCTGAATAAAGCAATTACAGAATGACCTGTCAATTCCAGTTACACTAAAACGTATAGATTCAAACCCAAACGGACAAGCAGAACCCAGAAGAATAGGAAAACAACAAGACATCGAACTTAATTAACTTTTCAGCTTTTGAAAATTTCAGGATCAAAAAGTCACTCTTCCTTCGTAATTCTAGTGCAGTGGGATCCTACAAAAATAAATAATTCGCAGTTTATTCAAAGTTATTTACTTATGAACTCCTTGCACTTATCTAACAATACAAAGCAACAGAAAAGCCTTTCGCCTCTAAACAACTTGGAGAAATTCTGAGTAATCGAAAAATCCTATCAATAATGCACTTGAAACTATTGCCCGATTCAGCATTAATCGCATCTTCGGTAAGGCTGTTCCAAGGATAAACAGTTAATTTTGAATCTTATTAAATCTAAGACTTACCGTTTTTGTGGAAATAACAAGTCCAAGCATAAAGAATTTAAAGGACCCCTCGCACTATTTATTGTTCAACTTACAGTATTTTAAAATATTTGAATAATATTATCGTGTCCTTTCAACAAATAACCCGCAGTTTTGGCTGTTTTAAGCCTTTTCCGAGACCCGTTGAATTGTAGCGAAAACAGGGAAACAATTTACATAACCGTTTTTTCTGATGGAAAAACTCCTCGCAGACAACCGGCATGAGCGTGATACACATCGAGAGTAGCAAAACACGGCAAGTGAGAAAATCAGCGTGGTTTAGTTAGAGGGGTTAGAATATACCGTACCAAATTGGGGTCTCCGGGTTCAGAAATATATGGAGTGACTATGGAAGTAGGTTGCATTAGTATTATAAGTAAGACAGGTCCTTTAAAGTTTAACCGAACAGGGCTGAGATAGGACAATCTAGTTACCCATAACTTATTCACTTAAATAGGCTTGAAGACCCGATGAAAATACGTTACTTCGTTGCTCCGCCATCCAAGCAAAATCGATTTTAATGTAGTGGAATTTCCCTGTCGGATTTGTGGTAAGTCTATATGCTTGCACCTGTGTTGTATGCTTGACGAAACAGGATTACAAAAGTTTGTCTTCAGGCACTAAGCAGTCTTCATCAAGATCACCATTGGCCATAGAAAAGCCGCGTTTGAGTTGGTATTCAAATTTTCCGCGTCATAGTAGAATTTGTGTTGTGGGGACGGCTGCAGATCTTCTGAACGTCACTACTGGAGCAGATAGTGGAAATCAAAAAATCCCTTAGCAGAATCCAAATAATGCAGTGTGTTCAGGTGAATGATACAAAAATAAGTTTGCTTTTCAGTTAAAGTAGTCACGTACGGTAGTCACGCAGAATAGCGAGCAAACGTGTTAAGACTATGTCACTAATATACCAGAATGAAGTGAACGCATTTGCAGATCCGTCACCGTGTATGGCGCGGACGAAAAAGCTTAATGAAGTATCATAAAGTATGATCGGTTTCTAACAGAAATAGCGTATGAAGAAGCAGTGCAGGCTGTAGGAGTAGGAGAGGTAGCTATAAAGTTCAAGGATGTATTAAGAGACATGGAAATCCAGGGTTGGCAAGGTTCAGTTTCCCTGAGTGCTGTGGCTCAAGAGGGCCACATCATTTTCGTTTTCATTTCCAACAATGGTGTTAACACATACGCCATCTAGGCAGGCAATAAGTTCAGGTTATTGCTGATAGAAGACGTATGTCTCTAATAGTCTTTGTGACATGGTTTGATGCTGATCCGTATCAGCATCATCACGTCCGGTAGCGATTAATAATCAACTTCAAATCTATTGACAAAGGAGACTTTTTGTACATAAATTTATTTTTATCGAGAGTGTGTCTGAGCCCTAGGCTACATAGAACATCCCTACCCTTCGTTTTGTTGATTGGTTCTCAGAGTGGTAATTAAAGAGCTAATCCAAACATTATGTTTACCTTGTCTTAGTGACCGCATGCCACGGGTTTGTTTAGATTTGAACTCGATTGTCGAGCTGCTGTTTTGGCTCGAGAAAAAACCCACGCACAACGTCTTCTTTTCCAGATGGCGGAATTTTCCCGAATTGATTATCAAAGAATTATAAGACCTAAATGAAAATTTTTGTATGTCTTCAGAGGTACCACACTGGTCTGGTCTTGGTTTTATAATTTATTTGTATTTGTAATAAACAGTTGAAGCACTAGATGGAAATTCTTATTTTTACCCTTGGCTCCCTACGTATTTCAAACCTAGGAAATTTGGTGGGTTTCTTTTTAATTTGCTCACTGTTTTACGGTGTTTTTCGTGGTTTTGAACATTCATAGTCACGGTAGGGATGGTTAGCATTGTGTGTGTGGTAGAAAGACCATTTTTTGTGGCCCGCTTTAACGTCAGGAGCGCCGGTCTTCAGAAGAAAATCACGCTATCCACAAGGTCCCAGTGACCCTATTCAAGATCTAGCCTTATCAACCACCCTTGAAACCACATCAGTGAGGCTTTACGCAAGGACTAGAGAGACAGTACGGGGGCAAAGTACGTATTTTAAAGTTGATATGGATGAGGAAGGGCTAAAATACGGCTTATTTTACGGGCAGATAACCTACCGTTGGGGAACCGGAAGAGTTTAAATGAGAGAACTGGTCCGCACCTGTGCTCTATGCGTGGATACACGAATGAAGATGCCATCCATCTGATGTGAACATTAGTGATGGGTTGAGTCACGAGATTTTTGGAGAGAGCGCATGTATCACGAGGAATGGATGGTAGTGAGTGTTTTCCGGCGACAAGAGTTTGTGAAGATTCTGAGACATCGTGAAAACTTCATGTAGATTTTCGTTAATTTGTTCGTTGTTGTTACCCTTTGGTTTATTTTCTTTTTGTTGTATGTTTTTTGTCACAATGGCCCTCGGGCTTTTTTTTGCTACCGATGTCATATCATACCATCATATCGTAAGGTCGTCTTTAACATTACAAGTACACGTTCTTTTGGAAGTTTAGAATCTTCCCTCCGTTCTAAGGCAAGTTTCTTCTGTTAAACGAAAGATTAAGGAATTCCGTGGAACTGTAATAAAAGCTGCCGATGCAAGAACATTTACCTAGAGATTGTTCAGCTTATTAAGGTCTGAATTTCTGAATCTTTGATCTTTTTGTCTGTTTCGTTTAGCTGCCTAGTTGCGACTTTTGAGGGAGACAAAGTCCTTTTTATTGCACCTCATTTAAGTTATTTTCATCCTTCAAAGAAACGAATAAATGGCGAGAATATGGGAAACTTTATCTTCTGGAACGTAATGTCTGTCAAATTTTCCGCCAAATTCGAAATGACAGCTGTATGCATGATTGGTGACACATTGGACTACATAATAATAAAGCGAAAGCGAAAACTGGAAATGCAGAAAACATGGCTGTAAAAACTACGACGGTCATTAGAGGATTACTTTGGAGGGTTTTCACTTCATTCGAGGATGAGCATTCCCGGCATCGCCTCGGATCATCTAGAGCAAATGTCAGAGCACAATATTTCCGGTACTCGCCCCCCTCAAACTCCCCCTACCACGGCCAAACCTGGTCCCGACACATAAACTGATCATCTAAATGCATCGTCTCTTACCGGCTATCAAGTTTCGCTTGAGTCTGAGCATTTTTCGCGAATCTACGGTACTCCACCCCCCCGCCCCCCGTGTTCAGCTCCAGTCCGGACCCTAACTATGCCATCTAGGGAACATCGTATCTCTACTCTTCCAGTTTCATTCAAATCCCTCCACTCGTTTGACCCCTATGTGAGCCACAGAATTTCCGTGACTCCCCCTCCAACTCCCCACACTGTGGCTAAATACAACTAGGAAACATAGACGTCGTATCTCAATTTCCGGTTTCCGGTTCCTCCTCCTCCTACCCTGGCAGGATCCGGTCTGAGCCGTGAAAAACAAACTAGGTCGCACAAAATCGGTTCTGTCAAAGTTGCATCCCATTCGGTACAGTCGTTTGATTTCTGTGCATGTCAAAAAATTTCCAGACCCCCCCCCCCCTCCATCTCCTCTAACCATTGCCTCATGTTGTTCGGAGACATGTCTTGCCTGTCTAGGTCATTAGTTCTTATCAGCAGAAAAGTTTTACTCGAATCGGACCACCCGTTCGCAACCTACACAAATCTGTAATTTCCGGGTTCCTCCCCTTAACTCCACCGAAAATGGTCAGATCAAGAAACGGAAGTTTTCCTAGGGCATTGTGTCAGGTCCTTAGGTCCATTTGGTTGGGTCACTAATGTGCCTGCCAAGTTTCATCGTCTTTATCACATCTGGAAGTATCCTTATTCGCGATCACCGGAATTCTGGGAAACCCCCTCCAAATCCCCCCAAGGAGCCCCGAAATGGTCTGGTTCTGTCAAGAACTTATCTAGGGCTTATGTTTTTCTTCCCACCAAATTCCATCCCGATCCCTCGACGCTAAGCGTTTCACGAAAATTCCAGTGCCCCCTTCGACCCCACAAGCATCGGATCCGGTCCGGACTTGACATGGAACATCGGAGACGACACTTCTTTCCACTTGTGAAGTTTCATTCAAATCGGATCACCCGTTCAAAAGTTATGAATGCCACTAAATTCAGGATTCCCCATCCCTCCACTCCCCCACGACGGTCTTATCATGCAAACGACTCCGATGAAAAATTTATCTCAAAATATTACTATGAAGTAGTACGAAAAAGTTGCATGCAGTACTAACGATGCTACTACATGCTTCTACTTCAAGGCTACCGTGTTACTGCATACTACTATATGGTACTATTAGCAAGACTGGATGTTACTATGGCAAGACAGGATGCTACTGGATACTACTACATAAGATTGGACCAGTCTGAGGCACATTAACTGATAGTATTCTTTGCTATTACATAGTATTACATGCAACGTTTTCGTACTACTACCATACTACTACGCAGGCTACAAATTTTTCATCGGGACTATTCTCGAGTCAGTTTGTTCGAGTCCTTGATACGCCAGCCCAGTTTCATCGTCTTAGTCCATCAGGAAGTACCACACTCGCGGGATCACCCGAATTCCGCCCCCCCCCCCCTAACTCCCCCCACAGTGCCCGAATCCGGTTCGGTTATGTCAATGATGTATCTACTGTTTCCTTGGTGTCTTCCCACCAAGTTTCATCTCGATCCCTTCACTCATAGCGTTTCCCTAGATTTCCGGTTGCCCCCTCCACCTCCCCCCCCCAAAAGTCACCGGATCCTGTCCGGATTTTAATTTGGTCGTCTGAGGCACGAGATCTTTCCATATACCAAGTTTCATTAAGATCCGATCACCCGGTCATAAGTTATAAATACATCAAGATTCCGGATTCCCCCTCCTTCCATTCCCCCACGATGCTCGGATCGGGGAAGTGACTATTTCCAACTTAATAATTTGGGGTTCCTGATACACCTGCCAGGTTTCATCGTCCTAGCTTATGTGGAAGTGCCCGAACTAGCAAAACCAGGACAGACTGACCGACCGACAGACCGACAGAAATTGCGATCGCTATATGGCTTGGCCGAAGGGCAGGTGCCATAAAAACACCTAGCCTACCTGGTGTAAGAATAAACAGGAAAACAAATGTTAAAAGACCCCTCGCACTATTTACTCTTCAACGTACAGTATTTTTAAATATTTGAATACTTTAAAAGTAGGCTGTGCTTTCAACAAATAACCCATGGTTTTGGCTGTTTTAAGCCTTTTCCGTGACCCGTTGACTTGTAGCAAAAATAGGGAAACAATTTACATAACCGTTTTTTCTGATGGAAAAACTTATCGCAGACAACCGTCGACAGCGTGACGTCCATCGAAGGTAGCAAAACACGGCAAGTGAGAAAATTAGCGTGGTTGTGTTAGAGGGGTTAGAATGTACCGTACGAAATTGGGGTCTCCGAGTTTAGAAATATATAGAGTGATTATGGAAGTAGGTTCCGTTAGTATTATAGATAAGACAGGTCCTTTAAATATCTGGGCGTGTTTATAATTTCTGCTTAAAATACGCCGCATTTAAAACAAGACTAAGGTTTCGATGGGATCCCAAAACTCTAACATTTGATCCAGACAATTGGGTCTTGTCTTCGCCAGGCTAATCATCTGAGTAAACTAAGTTCAGATATACCTCTAAAAAAATCAGCTGTTTAAAGCAGGCGTGGATCGTCACCTGGCTGAAATTCAATTTAGTGTACACAGTGTCCCGAGAAATTAACAGAGGCGAAAGCCTTTTTACTGCAGTTATATTATATTATATTATAAGCCATATCTATTTTGACGATACTGACCGAAACTTCCTGCTTTACTTCTGCCAAATTTCCGAGCGAACTACTTGTCCAGCAAAAAAAAAACAATTCAGAAACGAATTCAGCGTATCTCCTTATCCCTATATAGAACATCTAATCAACTTCAAATAAACCTTTAACTTATAAATAATTTCCGGTTTCAACTGGATTCCGGACGACTTATATGTCCGGGTAAAAAAAATGATTGTCATATACAGACTCAGCGTCTCTTCTTAGCCCTAAGTCTGTCATCTAATCAACTTGAAATAAAACTTTCGCTTTTAACAAATTTTCCGGTTTGGCCGGATTCCGGGCGAACTAGTTGTCCTGGCAGAAAATGCTTTTCACATACGTGTTCAGCATGTCTTCTCACCCAAAATCGAACATCTAACCAGAAAGTAACGGTTACGTAAAATTTTGCTAGAAGTCAATGGGCCAGGAGAAAGGCTTAAAACAGCGCAGTGGATAATTTGTTAAAAGAGAGCCTGGTATTAAAGAATTCAACTATATTAGATCAGTGGAGCAAAAACAGTAGCTAGTGCGAGGTATGCTTTAAGCAAGATGATAAAGCTAATGATTACGATCTGATCTGCAGAAAATACAATGATCCTTTTCGAGTCAGACAAACTACTGATACCCTTCAGTTCAATGCATTCAAGCGTAGACTATCGTGGTATCCACACCTATTTCTACCTAAGATCAAGAATAAATAAGGGAAGAATTGAGAACTCACATAACCTCGATATCAGCATCCTGGATCTCTTTTGGTCCTATCTTATGTATCAGGGGTGGAGCTTGGGTGGAGCTTCGCGTATTGCCTCTTGCAGTATTAAGTGTTACCTCCAGAGCAAAAGTGATGAAGCAGTCAGAAAAGGCGGGAAGTTCAAACAGTGCTGATTCTGAGGATTATATGAATGGAAACTAATTTTCAATCTCGGGTCAGATCTGCAATATGAAGCTTGTGTTATCACGACCCTTCACAAAGACGGTGAATTCCAAGGGAATGCGGCATTTGATGACTCGAGGGAGCAATTAAGCAACTTGAACGTTGAAGGGTAGACCTAACCTGCATGCATTTAGTTCAGATTCAATAGGATCTGTGTGAACATTAGTAATTTTATTTTGGTCTTCTCAGGACTGTACAGAATCGCTTCTAGAAAAGGTATTAAGCTTGGACAGTTTAAGGGTATTTAGCTGTCGAAATGTACTCAATGAGTTACTATGTCTTGTTTTTAAGTTGTACTCTCGAAAAACAGTAGGCTTTAAAGTCCTGATTTTAAACTAATGATTGCTGAGTGTAGGATATCTTTCAAGACGTATCAATTTGTGATAACAAACAACTTATTATTCTTGGTCAAAACTGTATATCATTATCTCGGATAGTTGCACTTTACATCTGCCTAAATTTGTCATTGATTATGCTATTGACAGTCCGCCTTTTCGTCGTGTTTTTTTTTTCATTATCATGTTTTTAAATTAATTCATGGGCATAGCTGGCGAACTGTACTCAAAGAGTTGTTATGTTTTGTTTTTAAGTTGTACTCTGTACACAAAATTCAGTTCCTAACAGTTCTCGGTTAGTTGCGAAAAACAGTTGGCTTGAAGGATTTCCTAATTTAGTTGTTATGTTTTGTTTTTAAGTTGTACTCTGTACACAAAATTCAGTTCCTAACAGTTCTCGGTTAGTTGCGAAAAACAGTTGGCTTGAAGGACTTCCTAATTTTAAATTTTAACTGATTACTGAAACAGATTATTGTATGGTATCATTCAAAACGTCTACATTTGAGATAACAACTTATTAATTTTGGTCAAAATATATATCATTATCTTGGGTAGCTGGCTAAATATTTCACTGTCTATCGTATTAACAGTCTTTTTTTCATCACTAACAATCTGCCATAGATATTACACGAATGATTTGTGTGAAAAAAAGTAAATCTTTCTTCCCACTTCGCCAGAGACGGATATTCTAACTGACTTTCTAAGCCTAGAGTAAAAACATTTGGAAGCATGTCCCTTCCTTCTTTATACTTTTTTGTGTTCAGTCCAACGGCCCTTTCTGCCTTTATTTTCGTCATCCTTGAATGTAGGATTGCACGACTTCTATCATCTCACTGTACTTTAGCCCCTTATCTCGTCTTTTAAACTAGTGGTAGCTGCGATTTGTTGGAGGGAGAAGGGCAAAATTTCGGCCTCTTTCTGTTTAATTTGAATTCGGCGCACTTTCTTGACGCGAAGTACGAGCGTGTTCCACCCTCGTACCAATAGTAACTATTAGTTACTAAATCCGTTCCATCCTCACGAAAAGTTACTACGCTGACCGTTCCAGCCTTCTCGAAATAGTAACTAATAGTAACTATTTGCTTACCACGCTCGGGAGCGTGGTAAGCGTAGTAACCACGAATCTCTGTCACGTGATTGGTCGGATTCACCCGCGGCATGATATTCCGCTGGAAAATAGAAAAATCGTTCCAGCCTTGACGACAAAAAGGCAGAATTTGTGACGTCATGCGTGGTAACTACGGTAAGTAGGATGGAACACGCTCTACGGCGATCAGAAGAAATAGCGCCAATAATTACTCTGTGGTCGGGACAGGCGCCGAATAGGCTCCACCCCCGCTACTTGAGAATCGGGTAGGAAACAACGTCGCATGATTCAAGTCTTCTCAATTCTTCCCTTATTTATTCTTGCTAAGATCACAAGACGAAAGACAATCAGATGGATGGAATGCGTGGTCAGATTAATTAAACATACTTTCACCCTGCCATTTAGAAAGCGAAAACAAGTGGATCGTGAAGAATTTTAACGATGAACTTTTCAGTCATAAGAAACACATAAACTTGGAACAGCAGCTCACGTGCGAAAAATAGACACTTACCGAGTATTATTTTTCCGAAGTTATGACTGACCCAAGACGAGAGCGAGCTCGGTTGTTTTTTCGAACTGGCCAAACTGCGTCGGGAGTTCATGGTTCGTCGGCTCTCATGAATGCCAACACGGCCCTAAGGCGATGAGAATTTATTCATAACAAAAATCCAAAACAGTGTAAAGGAAGAACTTTGAAAGATCAGGGGTTGGCCAGTTGTTTTTGCAGATACCATGGTATCTGAACCACAATAAATCAATTCAATCAATAAATATTTTTCACCTTATATTTCTGCAGAACAAAAATAACTTTGTACGTCAAAACAAAATGGTTTGAAAAATAAATAAAACAACCACTAAAGCAAAGTAAAATAAACTAAGTGTCAAACACTGCTTTGTTATAATTAGATCAGTATTCATTCAGCTCTGAAAGGGTGCGCACGCCCGGAGAGAGGATTGTGAAATACATAACGTGAGCGAATTAATGGTTTGCTTGGCGAAAATTCTGGACTTACACGAGCGTTTGGATAAGGATTTGATTTTATTCACAATCAAAGTTTGCAGGTGTAAGCATGGCGGATCAAGCAGGCGAATTTTTGGAAGAAATTAACTTTAAGTTGGATCTGGTCCCTGAACTTTCTAAGAAAGTCGATGCTATTTCTGGGTTATCGGATAGCATTGCTGCCATGAAAGTCCAACTGGTGGAAATCAGTACCCAGTTTTCTACTAATGTTAAGGCGAATGAGGAAGTAAAAACGGAACTCGGGGCACTTAGGTCCAGCCTAACTGCTGTTAATGATCGAGGCAATCAACTTGAGGCCGAGCAGAAAAGAATAAACTTGATTGTGTAGGCTACAACCACACCTCCCAATACCCTGGACAGTATAGACTGAAGCAAGAAATAATGGGTATCCTAAATCGTGCGATATCGAATCTTTAGTTACAGAGATTTAACATACGCGACATTTTCGTATGAGAGCAGGACCGGTGGTTCTGAAGCTGAATTCGGTCGACACCAGCGATTTTATTTTGAAGAACAGTTCCTTTTTAAAGGAATTTGGCCTTTCTGTGGCTCCTGATTTTACGGTTTCGCAAAGGGAGGCCCGCAAACACTTAAAGGAAGTGATGAGTCTTGCTCGTAACGACGATCGTGTTACAAAGTTAAGGGGTGAGAAACTATTTATCGATGACCGCGTGTTTGGTTTTGATGGTAAAACTGTCGCTGAAATCACGCGCAAAGTTATTCCGGCCAACCCCGTGCAACGTGCTAGACAAACCGAGAGTGCTATTCCTCCGATCGTACCACAGGATGTCGAGATGAACCGGGACAGAGACGCTAGCGACAGTGACACGGAAACTGTTGTGCCCAAGGAAACCTATTCCCAGGTCGCTATGTCGGCGAAAAGACCTGCTAGTTCTATTGTCAGCCCTAATGATCTGCATCGGCCAGGAGTCCGCAATGTTGAGCCTAGAGGGAGAAGTAGGCGAGGACCTGGGTTTGCGCAACGACCCCAGGCTTGATCTCCCCGTGGTTTCTCGGCAAATAGTCCACGAGACGCTATTAGTCAGCCTAATAGCCAGTATCGCGATTACTACCGTTTTGCATTTTCCCCAAGTGATCCTGACGAAGGAACAACTGTCGAACCCCTCGCCGTGGCTGGGCAAAGTACTGCGACGTCCGAGAACGTAGCCGAATAAGTAGATGAGGGCCATATACTGAGTCTTGTTTCGTGGAATGTGCAAGGTTTGCGTGAAAAGTTTCCTTTTTTGTATCAGGATGTATCATTTGATGTGATATCGCTTACTGAAACTTGGGACGATTCATCATCCGTGTATGTTTTCCCGGTTACCAGGTTGAACAAGCTATTCGAAAAATCGTGAAAAACAATAGATATTACGGTGGTATTCTGGTTATGATAAAAAAAAAGTCCGCTGTTAACGGGTATGTGAGAATCCAGAGTAGACGGAAAATTTCATTTGGTTGAGTATTTGTTTGAAATGTGGTAAACTGTTGATTTGGGGTTTGGTTTATGTTCCGCCTCAAAATAGTTCGTATAGTCGGGAAGACACTTGGCGAATACTAGAGGAGGAATTGACATCTATTAAAGAAAAGTATAGTAATGCTGAGTGTGTTCTAATGGGTGATTTCAACGCATATACGGGTATTGCGCTTGAGGTTTCCTGATGTATTAATACCGGATTTAGGTAGTAGATGCCACGTAGTTACAAGGATGAAAAACGGAAAATTAACGTTTGGGGGAGAAAGCTTCTGGCACTCTGCGGAGAGCCTGGTATATTGATTGGGAATGGTAGATTCGGTAAGGATATGTGTGTTGGAGAATTTACTTGCCTGTCAGGGCCAACGCCGAGTGTAGTAGATTACGCTCTGATTGGAACGCATTTTGCCCCGGATTCTGTTGGTGTTGAAATTATGGATTTAACTGGATCGGATCATAGGGCGTTGAAGCTTGAGATTAAGTTAAGATTTTACCAGAAAGATCGTTTTATTATGAGGGAAATTGTGATAGTGATAAAAACGATAGGGTGTAATTTGACAAAAAGAGAAAAAAAGGGTGAAAGTTTTTTTGATCTGGATTGTAAAATAATGAAAGAAAAACTGAGGCAGATACTTAGCCGATTGAAGCAGTGTGAGACCGTTGAAGAACAAAGTATAAGATTAGCTGAATATAAAGACCACAGAAGAGAGTATAAAAGACTGATAAAAAGGAAAAAAAATATTTTTGAGAATAAAAAGAAACTGGGTATTATTGATTGTTTTCGGAAGAAAGAATATAAGAAGTTTTGGGGTGATGTAAAAAGAGAAGAAAGAAATGTAAAAATAAATAATTTCGCGACTCCTAAAGTTGATTCTTGGCCCGATTATCTAGAAGAGTTAGAGGGTCAATGTTCAGAAATGCAAGAGATGACAGTAAAGTCCTGAAGAGGCTGTTTATCCGATGAAGGAAAATGATTATGATTTAGTTGCTCAAGTTAGTGAGGATGAGGTGGAAAAAGTGTTAAAAAAGTTAAAAGGGGGGACAGCCGCAGGTATTGATGGGATACCGGTCTTGTAATATGGTGTTAAAGGCTGGAGAATGGCCAGATCAATGGAAAAAATCCATGTTTCTCCCGCTGTTTAAGAAGGGAGATCCCAATGTTCATGAGAATTATCGTTTGATAGCGTTAGTACCTGCGTTAAGTAAGCTCATGGAGAAAATATAAGATGTTAGGTTAGCGACGATAAGCGAAAACACAAGTAAACTGACTGGCAATGCGTCTATGCTAGAGACTGTCGGCTAGACCTCAGCTCTCAAATGGTTATCCCTTCTTATATCGTCACGTAACGTGACGAACTGTCAAGTTGTAACGAAGTAACATGTCGCACGTTACTTCGCTACAACTTGACAGTGAAGTTTTCGACCCCTCGAACCATTTAAAGTGGTATAGCCTATCCAACGAAGGTTTTTTCTTCGAAAAATGTGACACATTATTTGATCATATTCAAATAATGCATAAAACGAAACACGCCAGCTATGCTTTCAACGCAACGCAAAATTCTACTATGACGCGGAAAATTTGAATCTCGACAAAACGCGGCTTTTCAGTGGCCAGCAATGAACTAGGTGATCATTGCTCACTGCAGGAAAACTCTCGTAAATCTTTTACGTCAAGCATTCAACACAGGTACAAGCGCATAGAGCTACCACAAATCCGACAGGGAGATTCCACTATTATTCGTGAGCAGTGCAACGAAGTAACACATTTTCATCGGGTCTTCAAGCCTCTTTAAGTGAATGAGTGATGGATAACTAGATTGTCCTTTCTCAGCCCTTTTCAGTTAAACTTTAATGTTTTTCAAATTAGAAACTGATTTCCAGTTCGCTTATGCTTAAGAACAAGGGGGGGGGGGGGGTCCTCCCACCATTACTTTGCCTCAGGATCGCTGGCCACTAATCTGGACCTGGACGAAAATCGTGTCCTTACAAACACATGTCCTAAACAAAAATATTAAACGCAAGTAATTTTATAAATTTATATAAACTTCAGTAAACGAAAATAGCAAGAAATGAACAAGGACGGACGCGTCCAGGGCATGCGGTAAATGGAGCTTTCTTGATCCAATTAGCTTCATCGTTGAACTAAAGAAGCTTACCTTCACATTTTTGCGCAATTGCTGAAACGAGAACCGAAATAAAACAAACAAAAACGACAATGAAAGAACAAACGAAACAACCGGAACATTTCTAAAAAACCCGGAAACTGACTATGCAAAAATGTCAAATGAAGATAGTGATGAAACGACTGGATAATAAATTAGGAATTTCTCCCTGAAACGTGGAAAACAGCAGGCGTTCTTTTGAGGTGTAACCATTTCCAAAACGAGCTATTATACCCCGAAACAAGACGGTCAAAAAATAAGAGGTCCTTCCACATATCAAGTTTCATCAAGATCCGATCACCCGTTCGTAAGCTAAAAATATTTCATTTTTCCTATTTTTCCGGATTCCCCCTCCCTCCACTCCCCTCTAGATGGTCGGATCGGGGAAGCGACTCTTTCTAATTTGATCTGGTCCGGTCCCTGATACGCCTGCCAAGTTTCATCGTCCTAGCTTATCTGGAAGTGCCCGAACTAGCAAAACCGGGACCGACAGACCGACTGACGGACAGACATTACAATCGCTATTAGTGCCATAAAAAATAGCAAGAAATACTGCTTACCAAACTCTGGACTGACTCTGACACCGAAACAAGTTCATAATCCGTGCTGGATGACCTAGTAGGGACTTTTTCATAATCAGACGTACCAATACTGGACATTCTCGGGAGAAGGATTGCCTTTACGACAGCCACTGGTTCACTGAAATAATGAATGAGGAAATTAGAGCTGAACGAGTCCCGAAAATTTAGACTTGGTACTCTGGTTAGGGTTACAACAGGTTCTGAGATGCTTCACCACATCTCGCGTGAGCTGTATTGCTAATAAGCGGTGGTTGCTTTAGCAATTACTACACGGGAACTCGAGGCTATTCCTGAATTGATTCTACAGTAACTGATCAAGCTATGCTGCTGGTTACATAATTCACAGGAAACAAACTAGACAAGCAACAGAGAAATGTACAATCTGAAAGTTCAGGAGCAACCGACGTTATGAGCCACGCGCTTAAACTAGTGAAATCGCACCAAAGAACGTGTATAAATGGGTTTTTGAAACAGAACTGTTTGACCCTGGAACAGGCTTAGGCTACTGAAGATGACATTAATGCCTAATCAATCAACAGCTTCAAGGGTATAAGTCGATAAGATTATTATCATGACTGCATTTGAAACAAGAACAGAAGTTTCGATGAGATCCCAAAGGGGGATATTGCCGCTATGCTGCTGGTTACATAATTCACAGGAAACAAACTAGACAAGCAATAGAGAAATGTACAATCTGAAAGTTCAGGAGCAACCGACGTTATGAGCCACGCGCTTAAACTAGTGAAATCGCACCAAAGAACGTGTATAAATGGGTTTTCGAAACAGAATTGTTCGACCCTGGAACAGCCTCAGGCTACTGAAGATGACATTAATGCCTAATCAATCAACAGCTTCAAGGGTATTAGTCGATAAGATTATTATCATGACTGCATATGAAACAAGAACAGAAGTTTCGATGAGATCCCAAAGGGGGATATTGCCACTGTAGTAAAAAAAATTCCGGAATTGCTACAGAATGTGGAGAGTAACATCACCGTCATGCCATGAAAAATCTTCTCCGTGAAAACATTTTGCTTTTTAAGTAAGTCTTTTCTGAAAATTGTGACTAGACGTCATGTCTCTTTGAGAGAAAACGAGAAAGGCAATCGCAAAAAGAGTTTCACGTAAGGAAACCAACTAATTGGCCCCAATTACATATGAATCTAAGTTCTTAAAGGACCCCTCTTACCTATTCTGGCTTTTATAATATACTTAGCTCCCATATGGGATTATAAATGGGATTATAACCTTTCTCCACTGTTTCGTTTCGTAACTACGAATTTTTAGCGCTTTATCGGCCTTGCCTAGTTTTCCGTCACCCAACGAAAAGTTTGTCGGAATCTTCAACGTCCGCTTACAACTCTTTCACACATAAGGTTGTGATAATCTTCTGTTTATTACTTCTTTTATTTGCTTAGTTTTCTCACTTTTTAACAGAGGCACGGTCAGTTTTCAAATGTTTTGCGCCCAGCCGCCGCGTCGGAGAGCAGGAAGGCTGGATAAAGTTGACAAGCGCTAACAAGAGAATCGCTAGTTTTAGGTGGAAAGTAATGGTATTTCCAAAAATGTTTTTTCTGATTCCTTTCATAGGGAAAAGATCATTTCTAGTAAGAGTTGTGCTTTAACAATAACAGTTTTTTAAGTAGTCATGTTTTTGTTTATGATTCCGGTTCGGGGCAGGTTGGTTATTTTTTCGGGGGCAGGTTGGCCACTGTGTACAACCTGCCCCATAGGGCGGAAGAATGTGAACCTCATATTGTCTTCCGCTCATACAGCTCTTTAAATAGAGAATTTACATCATTTTTTGTTTATAATGCCGTCGTCCTACGTGAGATTTCACAGAATTGGAGAACTCGTAACAGAAAAACTGAAAATCGTACTATTCCCCCGAAAGTTCTGAGTTAAGCTGTGCAAAAATTATTTGAAGGGAGAAAGTTTTTCACAGTTGAACGCAAGATGCATATAGGCTACCCCGATTGGCTATTAAGTAGGATAATACAGAAGCATGTTTTTCACATAGTATAAAACATGCAAAATTTTACAGCTGAAGAGGAGAATTCCCCCTTAAGGAAATTTAACTTTCCCGAATCAGGAACTTGACGAATCAAAGTGACATCTGAAGATTTGAGTTTCCAGCAGGGCCGTATCCAGAAGAGGGGCTATGGGGTTTGAGCCCCCCCCCCCCCAAACATACAAAAATAATAGTTTTTTTCAGGCTTTAACCTCTGATCTTTGGCTTTTTTGTACTCTTTTGGTAAGATCCGGGAGTAACCCCCCGCCCCCCCCCCCCAATAAATTCCTAGATGCGGACCTGGTTCCCAGGATCTATGGAGGGACTGAAGATGCTGCGAAAGGACTGGTATTTGACAATTGTCTGAGCGAATATTCAAATAATGTACAAAACGGATACGTCATCTATGGATACTGTAGCTGGCGTATCCGTTGTATACATTTTTTGAATGTACGTTTCAAAGTCAGCTTGGGCTCAAGGAATATTTGTCTGAGCGAGTTTTCAGTAGGATAATTCCCATCTTTTTCTTTGTATTTGATGCTGAACTACTAGTTGAATAATGTTTATTCGAAGTAAAATGTACACATTACAGATGAAACAAGACTAGTACTGTAACAATACCTGGTTCTGGAAGCAGAATAGAGATTGACAGTGTGACCACCCTGCCCCATGGGCCTGGCCAATCTACCCACCCCTGAGGCACATCCGTCACTTTTGACCTCGCCTAGTACAATTGTTGCTTAAAAGCAGAATAATGGTAAATTAAATCTTAAAAATCAGGAATGTAGATCATTGGATGGTGTATCTTCTGCCATCAGAATTATTTCTCAGGCTTTTATAATTTGGCCACGCGGTCTGCTAGAACAAAAATGTGACCAACCTACTCCACCCTCCCCTATACACTCATGCAGGTTTCTGGTGTTTACCAGGTAACCATAGCCTACAGACTCCATCTGAATGTTCCAGGTCTAATAGGTAATTTATTTACTATTCTCCAAAAACTGTAAGCCAAAAGCGTGTCAAAGTCTAAGTCTTGTCCGTAGATGGGATTATTTTACACAAAAGAAATCAAATCCAATTCTGCAAACTTTTGTCGGGTGAAGACGAAAGTCGGACTTTATCACCAAAAAGATTAACGTTCAATTACGTTCATCCGTAGACTTCTGGTTCTGACAGGATTTCTAATCTACTATCCAGAGGTAATACTCTTACTTCCAACAATTTCCACACCTCAACCTATCGACCAATAATTCGTAATTACCAAGACCAAAGGTTACGATGGGATCCCAAACATTTAATATTTGACCCAGACAATTGGGTCTTGTAGATCCAGTCTTCGCCAGAACCTTTGAACATTTTTACTACTGAAATTTAGAAACAGATTAATTTAGCAAATAGTTAATCACCTCAAACAACCAAGTTCAGCCATATCTATTTTCACTTTACTGACGGAAACTTCCTGTTTTACTTCTGCCAAATTTCCGGTTTCGGCCGAATTCCGAGAGAACTACTTGTCCACCCAAAAAAGAAAGATCAGAAACGAATTTAGCGTATCTCCTTATGATAAGCTTATCCCTATTACGAACACCTAATCAACTTCAAATAAAACTTTAACTTATAACAAATTTTCCGGTTTCAGCCGGATTCCGGACAAACTGTATGTCGAGGTAAAAAATGATTGTCATATACGGACACAGCGTCTCTTCTTGCCCCTAAATCTGTTATCTCAACTTAAAATAAAACTTTTGCTTTTAACAGATTTTCCGGTTTTCTCCGAATTCCTTGTCCGGAACTAGTTGTCCAGGTAGAAAATGATTTTCGCATAAGTGTTCAGCATGTCTTCTTATCCCAAAATCCAACATCTAATGAACTTCAAATAAAACTTTTGCTTTGAACAAACTTTCCAGTTTTCGCCGAATTCTGGACAAACTACTTGTCCGGCGAGTAAATGGTTTTCATCATCGTGTTTGTCTTCTAACCCGATAATCGACTATCACATTAGTTGTCTATAAATATTTTGTTTGCCCCTTAATCTGAACCCTCTTCCCCACCCCTAAAAGTAGGGTTACAGAGCCCATCTACGAACTCGACCTTATCCTTGACCCAAAGAATCCTCAAACCAAGTTTCATCAAAACATCTCATTCCCTTCGAGAGTTATCGAGCTGAGAGACGGACGGACAGACGGACAGCTTTTGCTATCTCCACTTACATTTTGGGATCCCAAAAATCAATCTATGGGGCTAATAAAAGCAGCAGCTTTAAAGGATCCCTCGCACTATTTACTCTTCAACTTAAAGTATTTTAAAATAGTTGAATACTTTAAAACTAGGCTGTGCTTTCAACAAATAACTCACGGTTTTGGCTGTTTTAAGCCTTTTTCCGAGACCCATTGACTTATAGCGAAAGTAGGGAAACAATTTACATAACCGGTTTTCTTGATGGAAAACTTTTCGCAGACAACCATCGACAGCGTGATACACACCGAAGGTAGCAAAACACGGTAAGTGAGAAAATCAGCGTGGTTTTGCTGGAGGGGTTAGAATCTACCGTACAAAATTGGGCCTCCGGGTTAAGAAGGGGGTAAGAATGATTATGGAAGTAGGTCGCGTTAGTTTTATAAGTAAGACAGGTCCTTTAAACCCCCACGAAACGTGGATCGAGCAAAAGTAAAATTCGGTATGGACGAGAGGCTATGAACCTCCGTATGAAACTGCGTGCGAAATCCGCGGCACTTCGCCGGACAGGTTTTCCAGGCTAAACTCGGGTAGGGACGGAGCAATTTTTGGGGTGGCAATGGCGGCACAGGCAAGCAGTCACAAATACAGACAAATATCACAAATTAGCATATTCGATGGATCATACTGACTAGATAGGCCTATCAATCTGCTTCCAAACTGTACCGTCATTGCGTCAGGATAAAGTACGTCTACGGTCTAGCCTAGCACTTAACTGACAACGACATTCAAATTCCCGACGGTTCACACAAAAGCTGTACTGCGAATTAGGATGTACATTCTCTGCTCTGTTCTTAAACTAGCTTTTTAACCTTTCCTTTGGTATAGGCAGAGGCGTTACTAGCCAAAATGTTTGGGGGGGGGGCAAGGAATTTACCGACTGGCTGGTAATTTTTACCGACTGCTTTTGCAGAAAAAACGACTGTTTTCAAGAAAAAAACGACAGTTTCGAAAATTCAACTGATTTTCAGAAAAAACGAGTGTTTTGACGAAAAATCGACTGTTTTAATGAAAAAAATCAATTGTTTGGGCGAAAAATCGCGGCGCTTCGCTCCGACTCGATTATTTTTTACCAACTGGCCGACAACATTGGGAGGGGGCGTCCCCCCCCCCCCCGGTCGCGACGCCCCTGGGTATAGGTACTTGCCTAAAGTAATTCTGGATATGAACTAAACTCAAAAATACAATTTTACACTTCTTACACAACAGGAAGAGGTTAATTACATTTCCGATATTCATGACAGTCTCGAGACTAATGGTGGGCTTACACACTGCGTAAAATCCGAGCGTATTTTACCCACGTATTTCAGCTTGAAAAGATTTCTAGCAATACGGACGTATTTAGATACAAAACGGACCGATTTCTTAAATACGCCAGTACTAGCTAGAGATCTTTTCAAGCCCAAATACGTGCGTTAAATACGCTCGGATTTCAAATACGCTCGGATATTACGCAGTGTGTAAATGCACCATAACTAATTTCTGCGCTAAACTTGAGCTTTAATACTATTGCAAAACCCTATTTATCATCTGAATTAACCGTGAACTTGAATACTAATCCAAAATTCTCTTCAAAAACTGAATGAAAGCAAATTCGCTCTAATCAAATTATAACATTTTCTACTCTCACCGGAACGAGATTTTCTGACCGAAGCACACATACAATACGACCGACAAAGAAAGGATGACACGTTTCTTGATCAGGCAAGACTGACAAAGACTGTAGTTGCGTTTTTGCTGATACCATGGTATCTGTTCCCACGGTAACTGGATATGCAATTAGTCGTTTTTGCAGTTATCGTGGTATCTGATACACGGTGCTCTGCAAAAACGACTATTGCCGAAATTGCACTTTTCGAAGTCATCCCAAAAGAGAAACAGATACCCAGTTACATCACTAAGTGCTAAACTTCTTTCTCACCAATCTGACAAAATTTGATGAAAGTGAGATGACTTTTCAGATACCACGACCAGTTACCACGGTCGGACCGTAGTATCTGAATATCTGATCCCACGATAACTGGCCAGATACCACGATAACTGCAAAAACGCCTTTTGACCGTGGTATCAGATACCACGATAACTGCAAAAACGACTTTTAACCGTGGTAACAGATACCATGGTATCAGCGAAAACGCAACTTGTGTTTCAGAATAGAGTCAAAGCTTTAATCGAATACCAAAAAACAACTTGGCAACATGAATCTTGGGCTTGGGAGTTTTATCTTTTCATTGTAATATAATTATTACGGACGAAGGAATCCATAATAAAATACGGAATCCTGGCCAGAGGCAAAACTTGCCAGATTTCGGGGGGGGGGGAGGGGGGAGTCATGGTTTCTTGTAGGCCTATATCATTCACTCCTTGTCATCCATGAGTCACCACACAATACCGTTACCATATTGAACCACGAACTGGTATGGGAAAAGGCACTAGAAACATTGCACCACCTAAATATTTTTATTAAATTAAACTAAATTTTATTTGTAACCCGTCTAGGTAAAGACGGAGTATGGTAAAAAATAAAAAAGAGAGAAACAACATAGCATCAACAACAACCAAAATAATTAAAATTCAGTAACCCGGAACACCATGGAGCTCCATGGGTGGCTACAGCTTTCCTTCATCCTGTTGATGGATCTCAGGACAGCCGCAGACGGATCAGCTATACGGAACTTTTCGATGAGATGGCTGTTCCTTGTCCAGGGGGGGGGGGGGGGCGTAGCAAATATTTAGAAAACCGAAAGAAAATGGAACGAATTTGACGAAGATTTTCGTTACTAAGATGGTCCAGAAAGGGGAAAGATACAAAACGTGTGGAAGAGCAGTGGCATTGTAAGTGTAGGAAAGAATCTTTCGGTTAAACCGCAACTTTCCAGAGACGATACGGGCATATGCTCCACTGATGCGCTTCAGCAAATGAGCGATCAGTAATTTTCGAGTGGTTTTCATTGAATCTCCGATTGGCAGTCCTAGGTATGTCAGACTGGATTTGCTTTCGACTTGGCATCCTATAAGGTCGATGATGGTTGGCTCCCTCGAATGGTTATTAAACATCAAGAATTCAGTTTTTCCCTTGTTGAATTCAAGTCCAATGCCAGCATATCCCGAAACTAGTGATTGGAAAGCACTTTCGATACCATTTGTAATACGACTAAGGTTCAGAATGTCATCTGCATATGCTATCACTGGGCAATTGAGGCCATCATCGACACAAGTGCAAGGGGCTTAGGACTGGGCGTTCAGGACAGCATTGTCAAATAACGTAGGGCTAGTAATAGCTCCTTGCCTGACTCCTTTAAAAATTCTGACTTCAGGAAGCTGTAGATTGAATTTGAAACTACTGAAATTAGAACACTTCTTGTCACACTGGACGACTTTCAACTTTGCCCGAAGATTGGCATACATGTCTTTCATAACTCTGATGACACCAGGTTGCACGCCACGAGTGCGAAGCTCTAACAGTGCTTGTGGATGGACGACAGAATCAAAGGCTCTTTTCATGACCCGCCAACGCCAGTGAAGTTTTCGTCCGGTCAGCTTCCTGGAGAATAGACGCCAACGCAAAGAGAGCATGGGCGCATCCCAAGCCAGAACGAAAACCGAATTGGTAATCTGGCATGTAGCATTTTTCTGTAACTTCTTTGATAACAAGAAGCTCCATGACTTTGCATAAAGTGGGGGAAACGGTGATAGGCCGGTATGATGAGCACTGAGTTGCAGGTTTTCCCTTTTTGCACAAAGGGGTCAACATACCAACGCAGAATGAGATCGGAACTATCCCTTGAGCAAATATCATCTGGAACAGTAGATGTATATGATCAAGGAGACTCGCACTCCCATTGAAAAGATGAAGAGCGCAGATTCCATCAGATCCTGCCGACTTCTTCTTTTTAAGCATCTGGATAACTTGTTTTATTGCGTCCCGAGTGACAATGTAATCTCCTTTCGCCGGGTCGAGGTCAAGATCAGTTTCAAGCTTCGTTTCGAATGCATTTTCTAAGAGAGGGTCAGGTGCATCAAATTGGCTTCCGAAGTACTGTACCCACTCAGAACTAGGGATTGTAAATTTGATTTCATCCGTGTTTTTGGAGACTGGATTAAAAGTTTCCCAGAGTAGATTGGGATAATCAACAATTTTCGCACAGTAGTCTGCCCTGATATTAGCTCGATGTACCGTCAGCTCCCGAGCAAACTTCTTTTTGGTGGATAGCCTGATGGCGTTAAGCCACCCTTTACGAGGTCTTTCCGCCTCATTCCAGATCCTCAACCAGAATTTTGCATCTTGACACGCATCTCTTAGTGATTTATTTTTTGACCAGCCAGATTCTTCAGTGCCTTTTTGTATGCGCCGGGTGGGAACAGCAGACTTCTCGCCAACGTGCATGGCATGAGCAATTTCAGAGCAGTACGTATTCAGTCTTATGCGTGCTTCTGAAGAAGGCTTGCTCAGGTTCTTTTGGAGAAGATCAAACGGAACTTTAATCTTTTCAAGAATTTCATCAGAGGCTGCCTGGTACATTACCGTGTCTATCCTCTTCCAATCTTTCAAGGTGTACCGTCCATTCGAAGTTGCTTTTTCCTTTGCGACCTTTGCAGAGACCGGAAGTTCTGCACTCAAAGGTAGGTGGTCCGAAGTCAATCCGTCTGACAAAACCTTGACACACAGTGCTGGAATAGGGAAGGGTACGATGATGTGATCCAGGTCTGAGACGGAACCGCTATTATGTATGTAAGTGTAGGTACAGTCCTTTTTGCGACTGAATATCTTTCAGGGAGGATATCAAGGAGCATTGCAGACCTTGGCGATTGAGGGTCTGTCAAATTGCAGTTGAAGTCCCCAAGGACGATACAAAATAGATTCTTCTGCTGGGCTCTAGTAATGCACTTAGCAAGTTTCGAGCAAGCAAGAGAAAAGCTCCGCTCCGACTCCTCGTCCGCGTCATTTGTTGGCAAATATACATTGATAACGACAGTCCCGGCAACTTGAACTGCTAGGAAATTGCGATTTACCTCAAAGGTTTCCGAGATTATGGTAGACTGAATCAGCGTCGCAATCCCTCCTGAAGGGCGGCCACGATTCCGTGTAATTGCAGGGGAGAAGTGGAGAGTCCAGTCTCTCAGGTGTAGTAAGTTTCTTCCATTTTCGGTGAGAAAATGCTCCTGTAGACAGCACATATGATGTATCTTAGCAAACTCCTCTATCACTGGAAGCTTCATATCAACATTTCCATTCATGTTCCAAGAGACGACCTTTACTTTTTCTAGTAGATTATTCTCCATTCCTAACGGCAGGGTTCTTCTTATTGGCAGCGGCTACAACTTTGTTGAAAGAACAGCGAATATGGTAGCAGGTATGATCCGGTTCGTTACAGTTGATGCAGTGCATCGGCTTCGAGCACGGTTCTTCTTGGGTAGCTCCATGATCTTCCTCACCACATCGTGAGCAGCGTTTTGGCCAGCGGTTTAAGCGTCGGTCTTCTCACGTGAAAACCAGGCGACCAATTTTTACGGGACTTGCAGCCTTTGACATATAGCGGCCGTAATTTCTGTCTGCTGTAGATCTGCTGCGAACGTATTATCCGATTGCAGTGTAACTTGATGGATGGTAGAAGCAGATGCCCTAGATATGGCATTTGTGTGTCCAACCACATGATCAACGGTGTAAAGGGGGGGGGGATTCTGTAATGTGTAAGGACCAAACGGATGGGGAGATTTGGTCGATACTGGAAAGGTATAGAGTTCATGAGCCCTAGACGTGCAATTTGAGGCCCGGACGAGATCATGCCTCAGTTGGAGTGCTCGGATTTGAACGATAGGCCTACTTGATCGGGGTGGTAGATCTTAGAAGCAGATACCTGGATACCTGGAAGGGGGCGGAAGTTGTTTGACATGTTAACAAACTTATAGAGGAATAGGGCTGAAACTCGGAAGATACAAAACTCATGGGCTCTAGATGTTCCATTTCAAGGTCGGGACCGGCTTTGAATGAAAATTGGGAAGTTTAAAGGTCCTATATGTGTCATTAGGTTCTGACCAGTCATACACAAGACCTCAGTTTTTGAAGATGGTGCCCCAACATCTGGGCATGCTCCAATATATAGGCATGGTGCTCATGTGCTGGGGCACCATGCCCAGCAGCAACGGCATGTTAACCCTATAAAAATCTGTTGAATTAAGAATCTGAAATGGAAATTTGCTTTTCAAACAGATTTTTATGGGGGTACCATGCCCCAGCTGCAGGGCATGGTGCCCTAACGTATGAGGACCATGCTCATATGTTGGGGCATGCCCCAGCACTGAGACACAATGCCCAAAGATTGAGGATTTGTGTATGACTGGTTCTCACCCCAACCGACGTGGGTAGTGGGCCTACTGAAAATTTCACAGAACATTTTTCATTGAAACTAAAATTTCAGCTTCTACTTTTCAATCAAACTAATGGGAATACTGTGGCACAATTTTGCCCTTAATAAGCTCATGCCCAGCACAAAGGTCGATAAAATGTGTCAAGTGTACTAGATATTTTCACCTGCAGAACCTTTCTTGTGTTCTGTATTTTTAAGGACACGCCATGAGATTTGGAGTTTGTGCGATAAAAACTAAAAAATATCTATGGGAATGATCCAATTTTGCAGGAAACAAGAACTGGAAGCTCATATGGCACTTGCGAGGCTTGGTAAAAGGATGAAAGTAGGAATTTGCCAATTCGTGTGTTTGTTGTGATCATTTGTAAGCAAAACCCTTCTGATAAGAATGACGACGGATCCTTGGAAATCACGAGAATGTATTGATTGGTTAAAAAAAAAGTTTTTTGCACTTGGCAGTGATGATGCGCACTTTAAGGGCGCTAGAAATTCATCTGTAATCAAGACCCTTGAGGCAAAAATGATCCTGGGCCCTTTAGGATCATGAACATGTACGGTTTGGTCAAATGTATTTTTTTACTTTTCGGTTAAGATGCGCACTTTAAGGGTGCTAGAAATTCATTTCTAAGCAAAACCCTTGAGGCAAAAATGATCATGGGCTCATGGAGATCATAAAAATGCAGATTTTGCTTAAAAGTCTTTTTTGTACTTTGCGGTTAAGATGAATAAGATGGATGGTCGCATCTGGGAAGTGACAATTTCTAAGCCAATCTTGTCAAGTCGCAAACATTAGGCTACGCTTGTTCTTCCTACCAAGTGTCATCCAAATCACTACAATCTAAGCATGTCACGAAATTTCCACCCCCCCCCCCCCCCCCCCCGACTCCCCCACATTGATCGGATCCTGTCCGCACTTGAAACGAGACATTTGAGACATGAGTTCTTTCCGAATATCAAGTTCCATTAAGATCCGATCACCCGTTCAAAAGTTTAACATTTCTCAAGATTCCGGATCACCCCTCCCTCCACTCCCCCAACGATGGTCAAGTCGGAGAAACGACTGTTCTTGAGTTGAAATGTCGAGTCCCCCATTCGCCTGCCAAGTTTCATTGTCCTAGCACATGTGTAAGCATCTTAACTCAAGATCACCGGAATTCCGGAGCCCCCACTCCAACTCCCCCCAAAGTGCTCGGATCCGGTCCGGTGCTGTCAACTATGTATTTACGGCTTGTGCTTGTTCTTCCCACCAAGTTTCATCCCGATCCGTCCACTCTGACCAAGTCAAACGATTTCCGGTTCTTCCCTCCAACTCCCCCCAAAGTCACCGGATCCATTCCGGACTTGAAGTGTGACATCTGAGACATGAGGTCTTTTCAAATATCAAGTTTGATTAAGATCTGGTTCCTCGTTCAAAAGTTTTAAATATGTCAATATTCCGGATTCCCCCTCCCCTCACTCCCCCCATGGTGGGCGGATGGGGGAAGTGACTATTTCCAAGTTACTTTGGTTGGGTTCCTGATATGCCTGCCATGTTTCATCGTCCTTGCACATGTGTAAGCATCTTAACTTAGGATCACCAGAATTCCGGAACCCTCCCTCCAACTCCCTCCACAGTGCTCGGATCCCATCGGGTCTTGTCAACTCTGCATCTACGGCTTGTGCTTGTCCTTTCCACCAAGTTTCATCCTGATCCGTCCACTCTGAACATGTCACCCGATTTCCAGTTCCCCCCCTCCAGCTCCCCCAAAGTAACCGGATCAATTCTGAACTTGAAGTGTGACATTTGAGACAGGAGGTCTTTCCAAATATCAAATTTCATTAAGATCCGACTCCCTGTTCGAAATTTATAAATACGTCAATCTTCCGGATTTCCCCTCCTCCACTCCCCCCCCATGGTGGTCGGATCAGAGAAATTATAATTTCCAAGTCAGTTTGGTGGGGTCCCTGATATGCCTACCCAGTTTCATCCTCCTAGCACATCTGGAAGTGCCATAACTCGAGATGAGTGGACCGACAGACCAACCAACCGACCGGAGCTCAGGGTTCCCGGGTGGCTAAAATACCAGCTGGTTAGTACTGGCTAAAAGGTGATTTCTGCCGGTATGGTTAAAATCAAGTGGCATGGATAAAATCAAATAACTGGCTAAAATCAAATTTCTAACTGCTACTATGTGATTTTGGTAGCACTCTGCTACCAAACTACGCGGATGGGCAAGTTCTTTATGGTCTTAACCTAATACAACAGAAAGATTGTAGTTCATGTTAGCCTAGAGAGGACGGAAGGATGCAAGAATAATGTCAAACACTGAATAGGTGTAAGTCATATCTGCCATTATAAATGGCACTGCAGTTAGGTCCTTCATTTATATGCACAAGTTCCTGCTGAGAATCCCTAAAAGCTACCATGTAACATGATATCAACAAAAACAAGAAGGAAAAGCCATAAAATTACAAGGTCAATTCTTGAAGCCTATTAGGTGTATTCTCGCCGTTCCCCGAGGACTCCACTTGAGGAGTCCCCGCAATTTTGTTTGTCCCAGGGACTCACTTCACGTATTCTCGCGAGTCCCAACGGACAGGGAATGCTCCAACTATCATCACCATCATCAAAAAGGACTCCCTTTCAGATTCGAAGGGGAATCAATTTTTGCTGGTGTTGGTGCAATGTAAAATTAATTAAAACAATCAGAATAAACAAAACCAAAAACAAAGTCGATCCAGACTAATTTCATCAGCTGCATACTGCGATACTAACCACATATCGTATCAACATGTACAAAAAAATGCCTCCTCAGTTTCTAATAGCCTCCTCGCTTTAATAGAACAACACGGTACGAACTCCTGGTATAAATAAATCGCAGGAATCAACGTGACCTGATGACTCACTGCATCGCTCACGGCTGCTTGAAAAGTGGATGCGACTTGATCGTGTCAACCACAAACCTGCCCCAAACCGTTTTTTTGGACTGGAGTAGGCGAGCTATTTAGTCTGGCTGTTCACTTATGTGACAATCTAGCTTTTACGTTAAGAGCTATATCTGACAACAAGCGGAAATTTATCTTCTCTCACTGCAATGTACAACAATAATCCTTCAGCATGCTCAGAAATTTATGGCACTTTGCTTCTTGTACCCCCAATCCTAGTGATACTAGGATGGTAGTTAGTCCCTGTCTGGTATCTCAACTTCACAAAAGGCTCTTATTTGTGAGAATTCCTCGGAGAATCTCTCATAGAGTTCAATGTCAGAATATCCATGGGGGTATTGCAGGGCTAATGATCTGGATGAGGAATTAGGCCAGGAATTAGTAGACAGAAACAAATCATGGATGAATCATTGCTTATCATCTTCTTCTTCCGTGTACGACAGCTTCCCGCGAAGAGATCGAAGTAGAGACTTTGACACCTTTCCTGATCGGGAATAATGATGATGTTGAAAATACAGCCATCACGCAGCAAAGCCATGATCTTTCCGGACGATTGTCGGCCTTCTTGCGCGTTGTGATCTTTCTCGAAATGGTCATGAAAAGCTCTGTGCCTATTGAAAACAAAATATTTTGACGGCGTTGCCGGGGCTGGCACCTTTCGGAACTTCAGACTTTTCTGGCCAAGCCATAGGCGTATTCTCGCCGTTCCCCGAGGACTCCACTTGAGGAGTCCCCGCGTTTTTGTTTGTCCCGGGGACTCACTCCACGTATTCTCGCGAGTCCCAACGGACGGGGAATGCTCCGACTATCATCACCATCATCAAAGATTCGGAGGGGAATCAATTTTTGCTGGTGTTGGTGCAATGTAAAATTAATTAAAACAATCAGAATAAACAAAAACAAAGTCGATCCAGACTAATTTGGTCAACTGAATACTTTGTTCTCGAACAAAATCTACTGTGGAAGCCTTCCCCGTGTTCTCGCTGTTTCTGTACGCGGAGTCCGCGTGGAGTGACTCACTCTATTCTCGCCGTTCCCTTCGGTACTCCTCGGGGAACGGCGAGAATACGCCTCATGTCTTAACTTTTTCAGGAAGTACGGCATTGTTGGATAAAAGCTTCGTAAATGAAGCTTGAACATGAAGTTCATATTATACATGCACGTATCCACAATATGAATTCAATAATTGTTACCTTCTTCATGAGCGAAAAAAGCCACTCATCCCTAATATTATTTTGATAAATTGATAGGTAAACTGGGTAAACAATGGTCAAACTTACATAAATCCTTTTGTGAGTGGGCGCGAACGTGTCCAAGTAAAATGAAACACTTTTTTTAAAGACGAAAATGGACACTGCAAAACGGAAACGTCAGCTGTATTTATTAGAGCTAAATTTCGACTTCGCTTCATTTTCCAGTTTGAGCCTGAAGAGGACCCTAACCAAGAAAGGCTAAAATATAGCTCTTATAAAATGTAGCTGATATATCCGTTTTGCAGTGTCATATATTTCGCAGTCAGCTTGGTCTGAACTGTAGGAATATTTAAAATGTATGTCGTTTTAATGAACTAATTACGGAGTCTGGGGTACTTGGGTTGTAAACACGTATTATCGCCGTTACCCGAGGACTCCTCGGGAACGAAGGGAACTACGAGAATAGAGGGAGTCACTTCACGCGGACTCCGTCTACGGAAAACAACGAGAACACGCGGAATGCTTCTGAAATGAATTTTGTTCGAAAAAAAAATATGCAGATGACGAAATTAGTCTGGGTCCACGGGGGACCTACATATTCGAACGATCGCTGATGTTTTCTTTCAAAAATGCCACCGCTAAAATAAAGTAAAAATTTTTGGGGCAAGGTCTGAAAATGTTTTTGCAAATGTTGCAGCGCTGGACCACAGCAGTCTTGCCGACAGTGGTACAATTGTACCATTTTGGTACATTTCAGATCTGATTGTACAATCTGGCACAATCACACTTTTTTTTGTACATTTTACGAGTATGGTACAATGTGGAAAACTGAGTGACTGTGCGAGCAGAGAGAGATTTGACTTTGTTTTTAGTAAAAGTAACTTACATATTGCGATCATGTTATATTTCACGATACACTGAGGAGCTTTACTTTTTAGTGTAGGGTATAATTAATAAAAAAAAAAATCGGCTTTATTATCCTTGATGCTGTTCTGGTGCTAAGAAAGTGGTTACCAGCGACTGGAAGCTCCCCGTGAACATGGTGAGTTGGCGAAATACTGGAGGAAGGTATTGAAAATCTGCATCCGGGGGTGCTGCAACTGCGGGTGTAGATTAACTCGGATAATCACCTTTATTGCCCTATATTTTTTTCATTTTTCGTTGTGTTGCTTGACTACTTAAAACACTCCAAAGTTTCTCGAATGATCCTAATTGGCTGTTTTACTCATATACACGACCGACATAGCTCGGACGGAGAGAGAAGGGTCTGACTGATAGGTATTTACAGCAACAGAAAAAGGAACTTATATCTGAAACCTTCTCAATCTGAAACATTGTAATTGTAAAAGCTATGAATTTTCGATGCCAGTTTCAGTTTGAAAGATGAAAGGGTGTATGATCCAAATTTTTCATGTGAACTAAAAGTCATTCATGGCCCATAGTGCGCTAATTATGGGTCTGAAAATAAACTGAACTCAGAAGGGTCTGTTATAGTATTTTCTTTTACTTTTGCTGTCTATCGCCAAATAGTTGCGACGGAAAAAACAATTTGTTGTCATTGGTACATTTTTCGGGCGCTTTCTGTTACCTTTTGTTTCGATGTGTTGGCAACAGTGGACCGCAGAAAGTCAACAAATAAATAATCTACTCTGGGTTATATTTAAAATAGTCTAGAACACATTTGGCTCCAAGCGTTGGAGCTAAGATCGATTTTGATGGGTCTGCCTAAATAAACTAGGCTGCTCTTCTAGAAAAGGACAGTGACCTACAGTGTTGATACAGTACAGTACAATATTTGCTGCCTGCTGAACAGCTGAACCAGATGAGAGGAACAGACTGACAGAGAGCAGGTACCATGTCATAAGCATCTCAATTATTCTAGCCTGGTACATTGCAGTAGAGGCATGGGTCAAGTCAGCTTGGGCTGAAGGAACATCTACCACTGAACAGATTAAGTACGGAACTGTCGAAACTACAAATTGCCCATACATGCTGCCGACAAGTATCCATCTTAGCTGGGAAGAAGAAGAAGAGACAGTCGACTCTAAAATCAAAATGCAGAAGAATTACTACACTTCCCACGACCCAGTCGAACAACAAAATCAGTAGCCGTGTCTAGAATGAAATCACAGCACCAGCTTTAACTCCAACCAACTTTCAGAGAAGAAGTTCACAAAATCAGATATTTAAGGAAGAATCTCTAATTGTTTTTCTACAAGTTCATTTTCCAGCTTGAGCCTGAAGAGGACCCTTGCCAAGAAGGGCCAAAATATAGGGCGAATAAAAGTAGCTGACTTATCCATTTTGCACCGTCAAATATGGTATGCTTATTTGAACTGTAAACGGTCAACAAAGAAAACACTAAGATCCATACCAGGCAACATTAGTTTATTAGCCTAGTTTAATTTTTTATCTCAGTTCTCCTCACCGTTCCCCTATTTGGTATTGTTTTACTATAGTCAGAAGAAGCCAATTTCAGTTTTCATTCTTGCGTTTCTCTCAGAATCGAGAACTAAATAAGCCATGCAGTTCCGCAGAATTGAGAAGTTGCTTGTCACTTCTCGATTCTCATTCTCCAAACTCCATCCTGATTGGTCAGCAAATGGCGGATGTTCAATATGTATACTCGGGTATTAACACTGTCCTAACAGGTGGCTAAATTAGTGGTTTTTTCTTTAGCGGGAACTGAGAATTCAGATCAAAAATGCAACTATTTAAATAATTGCAAAAATTAATTTGCATCCAGTAACCCTTCTTCTTCTTCTTGTAATTCATAAGCATTTGGGCCACATACCCTTCCTGCTTCCTTGTGTTGTGTGCAGTTTGTCTTATATTTAGTATAAGGCAGTCTACCACAAACCCAGATTTTGGGAAAGCCTATGCCAAATGCTGGGTTTATCTAATGTTTAGTATACCCTATGCCTAACGCTGGATACACTATGCCAAATACTGGATACTAGGACCCAATAAAATATTGATGATTTGAGTGAAGCTCAGAAATCAACCAATCAGATTTCATCTGTCGTGAGGTAGGTCAGGGTTAGGGTAACAACAGCCATCCAGCATTTGGCATAGGGTATCTAAAAATCAGAGGTTTGTGGTTGACTGGTATAAGGCCATCAAATATGAATCCATGATAAATTTTGCCATTCATTTCTGCTGTTTCTTCTTTTAGGTATTCTTTCATCCACATTATAACACCTACAGATTTGAAATTGGAAACACTAGTCTATGATGCAACACAGGAATTTTACCAGAATTTTGTCTTTCAGTGGAGCATTCAAACCAACAATTGCAAGAAGCAGAATGAAAAAATCAAGGAATTTGTTCAAATGCAACTTTTTCAATTTGCTTTGGTGCTAAAAAGATTGCTGAAACAGTTAGCTTTTCACTGATATCAAGTTTGTTATCTTCTCTTTCTATTTGACTGTTCTATAAGCAAGCAAGAAACAAAACTACGGTTTTGAAAAATTGAGAGAGGTTTTCAAATAACCACACCTCTACTGTATGTGGTATGTTTATTTCATTGTTGCCTAACAGCGAATGATAGCAGACAAGAACACTAGAACCCATACCAACAACTTTTACTTCAAAATAGTTGCCAAAAATGTTGATTTCAGGTCCAAACTACGTAAGCAATTTTCAAATATCTGACAAAAATTTTTGACTATTACGTCTTTTAGGGCTGACATGGTGCAAATTATGACACCTACGGGTTCGAGATCAAGAACTACTTGACTCCGATATTACCTTCGGCATTTGTTGCCACTGTAGGATTTGGTGACATCAGATTTGCCTGGCAACAGTATGAACTAATATGTTATTACTTACTTAACTCCTGGTTGACTCATAGTCTTCCATGGGAGTTAGGCCCGTTAATCACCAATCTGTGGCTTCAAGCTGTAATGAAGAAATACATTGAATTTTAGGTTTTGTGGCATATCAAACATGGCACAGTCCCTAGTGACCAAGAATCCAGGGTCTGAGAGTAAGTCAGTGAGGAAAGCTGTCTTCAGCCCTGGTCCAAATGATTTCGAGTTTCGGGAGTTCCTGTGTGGTTGGGGTGCAGCATTTGTAAACATCACAACAACCTTTCCTATTAATAAAGTGATGTTCCGGCAGGTAAGTCAGTTTCTGCCTCCTGCTATCACTCCAGTAGGCAAGTTAGTTAGCTGACAGATTAAATTTCTGATTTCTTAAAAAACGGTCGTAGGCTCAGCCATAATGCTAATCGGAAACTTCAAGATGTACTTCATATGAATCTCGGCCGAAACTCACCTAACCACCCCAACAATCCCTCTGGTCCTTTCTGTCCTTGACTTTCAAGAGCATAGTCGTTCTGCAAAGACGAGCATAGGTCGTCTGGTTAACTTTAGGCAGTTGATGTCTGTCATTTACACTAGGGGCGTCACGTATGGGGAGGGGGGGGGGGGGGACGCCCGACGCCCCCCTCCAATGGTGTCGGCCAGTCGGTAAAAAGTAGCCGAGTCGGCGCGAAGCGCCTCGATTTTTCGTAAAAACAATCTTTTTTTTTCTTGGAAAACAGTCGGTTTTTCGTAAATATAGAAGATTTTTTCTTGAAAACAGTAGGTTTTTCTTAAAATCGGTTGATTTTTCTTGAAAACAGTCGTTTTTTTTCTAAAAAAAAACCCAGTTGGTAAATAGCTTGCCCCCCCCCCAAACATTTTGGCTAGTGACGCCTCTGGTTTAAACGGTGTTGAAATCACACTGATAGTTATCCCACTTTACCTTACTGCTCTGGTATCCTATTCTTAAAATATTTTTATATAATTTCTCGATATTTTCGGTCAGGAAGAAACGTGATGCTATTAAACGAAGTTTCTGAGGAAAGTCATATTCCCTTCGGAAAAAGAGGTTCAGAGAGACCAGGCCTACTAGAAGTTTTTTGTTCTCCAAATAATCTCTTACTAAAGGCGTTTCTCCGTGCTCCCACAAACAGTTTGTGGGTCGATTGTGACTCGAAAAGAGCGTTTCCGTGGCCTTTTGTGCGGCCCACAATTGTGTTTCCGCGACCAACATGATTTTTGTGGGTTAAATTTGACAAACAACTGCCGAATTGATTAGTTGCGTTTTTGCAGATACCATGGTATCTGATCTCACGGTCTAAAGTCGTTTTCGCAGTTACCGTGGTATGTGATGCCAAGGTCAAAAGGCGTTTTTGCAGTTATCGTGGTATCTGGCCAGTTATCGTGGTATCTGATATTCAGATTCCACGGTCCGACCGTGGTATCTGAAAAGTCACCTAACTTTCATCAAAATGGTGAGAAAGAAGTTTAGCACTTAGTAATGTAACTGGATATCAGTTTTTCTTTTGGGATGACTTCGAAAAGTGCAATTTCGACAATAGTCGTTTTTGCAGAGCAACCGTGTACCCAACCCACGGTAACTGCAAAAAACGATAATTGCAGATTCAGTTTCCGTGGTAACAGATACCATGGTATCTACAAAAACGCAACTATTGTCGATTGTGTGGCTCGTTTCTGGAGGGAAATTCAACATTAGCAGGAAAATATTGTCAAAACAAAAATATTAACTACTTTCTGAAGCATGTAGACATAAAACTGAGCATCCTTTTTGAACAGTATGGTAATGACGAAAGCCTTAATTTCTGTTTGTTAAGATTTTATCTGAGTTTTATTTTTATTTCCGGAAATTTGAAATTACCGCCCCAAAAATAGTCAAAACGGCGTTTCCGCGAGTTTCAAGTTGTGGCACACAATCGTGTTTCCGCGACAAACACCCAGGAGTGTGTGGCCCACAATTGTGTCGCGGAAAAACGCCTTAAGATTTTCTGTGGTGAACGGTCACTTAGGGACTACTATTTCAGATGCTGCACGGAATGCACACAAAACATGCTGTCGAGCAACTCAAAGCTGAAGGCTACAAGAACCTTTATCGAGGGCTTCTTCCTCCACTCTGCCAAAAGACAGTCTCTGTGTCAATCATGTTTGGAATGTATGATCAGTACCAGCATCTCTTTGGCCGATACTTTCCCATGATGAACACACAGTTCCGAAAATCAACTGCAGCACTTTTTGCTGGCTGGACTGAAGCCATATTGTGCCCGTTTGAGCGAGTTCAGATGCTAATGCAGGATCAGCACTTTCACAACCGATTCAGAAACACAGTGCATGCCTTCACAGAACTAAAGCCATATGGAGTTTCAGAGTATTATAGAGGTTTAGTACCAATCCTGGTTCGAAACGGTTTTAGTAATGTTATGTTTTTCTACCTTAGAGAACATATAAAGAATATGCTACCCAAAACAAAAAGTCATCTGGGTAATCTGGTATCAGATTTTGTTTGTGGGGCATTAGTAGGTGCTTTTATTAGTACCGTTTTTTATCCTGTGAACATCATCAAAACGCATATGCAGTGTACTTTGGGGGGACCTCATCAAAGTATGTACCAATCGTTTGTAACTGTGTATGAGCAGAGGGGTCGCTCACTTCACCGGATGTTTTATGGTGTGCATGTCAACTACACCAGAGCCCTACTGAGCTGGGGTATCATTAATGCATCGTATGAGGTTTTGAGGAAACTATTGTACCCAGCAGAGCACTTCGTGAGTGCATGATCTAGTGAACTGTGATTTTTAGTGTAGTGAGATCAGAGCAAAATAACTCTAGAGAGTAATGCGAAGACCTCTCCTTCCCATGCATCAAAAATGGGCCTCCGTCGCAGCGCCGTCCAGCTCGCTTTGTTCGCTACGTGCAGTGGCGGACGTAAACATCGAGGAACAGATCAGAGCCAGCGCCCGTTAAAGATTGGTTTAGCAGAGCCAGCGCTCGTCAACGATTGGTTGAGTTTCGGTAGGGATGTTCGTGTCCCCTAGAGGAGCTAGTGTCGCTACGATTTGACTGTGTCACTTTTTCAGAGTTCGCGCATTACTCTCTAGCCTTATTTTGCTCTGAGTCAGATCTGTGGTCTTTGTTGCAGCGGGGCTGGGGCTGGATTGCGTGTCCTTATGGAAATGTGGAAGGGATGAAGCAGGCTTGTAGTGCAGACGAAAAAGGTACTGAATAGTTCCCTTTTAAACGGTCTTTTAGGAATAATCGAGAATGCATGTTACAGTCTTAATTATTTGAAAGCACATGTCCAAGCTTGTTGCTCTTAAGATTTGAATGTTTGCCATGACGAAAGCTAGACACCAACATCCGGTTCGCAACTGTTTCCTCCAGGGGCGTCACAATTGGGGGGGGGGGGGGGGGGAGGCCCCCCCCCCCCAATCTTGTCGGCCAGTCGTTAAAAAGTAACCGAGTCGGCGCGAAACGCCGCGATTTTTCGTTAAAACTGTTGATTTTTTCTTGAAAACAGAAAATAAGTCGACTTTTTTTTTCAAAACTGTCATCTTTTTCTTGAAAACAGTCGTTTTTTTCTGCAAAAGTAGTCGGTAAAAATTACCCAGCAAGTCGGTGAATGCCTTGCCCCCCCCCCCCCAAACATTTTGGCTAAAAACGCCTCTAGTTTCCTCAGGCACTAAGCTAGTTCATTTATTCTCCGAAACCATTTTTCCGACTGCAGTAGCACAGGTATTATAAAATTTCGAATCGGGGGGGGGGGGGTAATCTACCGAGAGGTGGACGCTACTGTATCACCCGCCGTAGAAACCTACAGTTACGTCGGGAACTTATTTTGTCCCACCGGATATACAGCAAAAGATTGCGGTTTTCAAGCTTGGTCAATCTTTTTGAGATACGTGCCTTAGGACAGTGGCAGTGACGGCAAGAACAGGCAACTCACGGCGAGGCTGAAAAGGAGACGACTCATTAGAGTACAACCAACTCGGGAAATAATTGTCTTTCAAAGTCTTTAAACCCATACCCGAACCCGTCTGTAGACTCTTGTCGGCCATTTTGGGCATGAATTTGTGTCAGTCATAACTAGTTTGCTTGGCGAAGCCCGTTGAAGCCTAAACAACTTGCAGATAAACAACAACATAATTAGAGTCATAAGGCGTGTTCTCGCCGTTCCCCGAGGACCCCACTTGAGGAGTCCCCGCGTTTTTGTTTGTCTCGGGGACTCACTCCCCGTATTCTCACGAGTCCCCACGGACGGGGAATGCTCCGATTATCATCACCATCATCAAAAAGGACTCCCTTTCAGATTCGGAGGGGAATCAATTTTTGCTGGTGTTGGTGCAATGTAAAATTAATTAAAAACAATCAGAATAAACAAAAACAAAAATAAAGTGGATCCAGACTAATTTCGTCAACTGCATATTTTTATGTCGAACAAAATACATTTTGGAAGCATTCCCCATCTTCTCGGTGTTTCTGTACGAGGAGTCTGCGTGGAGTGACTCCTTCTATGCTCGCCGTTCCCTTCGATTCCCCGAGGAGTCCTCGGGGAACGGCGAGAATACGCCTATAGAAGGTCTAAGAAAGTGACGCGTTAAGGTACCTGTTCAACTTGGAATATCTGGTAGCACAGATACTTACACACTGCATAGCGACAGTTTAGTGTTTATTTGTGTGCTATGGTTTGTTTCCAGCTGATTGATGATGATTTTCTTTATTTACAGTAGAGGTATGCTTATTTGAACAGTTAGTTTAATATGAACAGTGCAAGTTTGTGCTAAATGGTAGAATAAAGATACAAAATATTCAGGTGTTTTCAGAGGCCCTTAATTACCTACTTTGCTAACTGGTATTTAGTCACAGCAAGTGCATGAAAATGGCAAAGTTCAAAGTCGACAACCGTTCAAATAAGCATACCTCTACTGTACTTTGAATAAGGATTTGAGAGGAATTGTTTTCCTGTTCTGGAACGAAATGTGAGAAATTGTTTGTTAATATAGTTTGGTCTGGATTTCACAGTTCGTGCCGGCTGCGTCTGTCTGGGAAGAAATGTGAACTCGCTTGACTGGTGTGGCTGCCTTGTCCTTGTTATTTTTTTATTCTTGTTAATTACTAACGTACAGAATAAAATCGTTTGCCTATTTTAATCGACGAATTTGATTTATAAAACTGAACGACGAGTTTCTGCACTGGGATGAAATAACGTGGATTGTACGATAATAATATTATAAAACCGGTGCGCATTATACATTCAAATTCTGCTGTTTCTCACTGCATAATCCGTCCTAAGGACAATCATGAAATTGTCAGAAAGTTTACAACATTCACACATGGATGTGCCATTTCGGCAAATACAAGATAACACACTGCCCCTGGACGTTGCAGAATATTTCCGTTATGACTGTTATGTGATATTCGGTCGTTAAAGTGAACACGAAAACCATGTTTAGAGAAACGTGACCCTTAAAGCACATCTCACACTACATAATGTTTATGTTTCAATATTCGAAACTATCTGAATACTGTAAAACTAAGCTCTGCTTTTAACAAATTATCCACGATTGTAGCTGTTTAAGCCTTTTCCCAGGCCCATTGGCTTCTAGGAAAAAACAGTTTTATGCATCAGTAGCATGATACGCCAACACTCGTTGGGAGCCTAATGCGCTCGGAAAATCGTGAATCTTCGGCTAGTGCAAAAATTCGTGTGATGTCGTTAGCGGGTTTAGATTGTAACATATGAAATTCAGGTCTTCAGGTTTAAGGATTAATGACTGCAATCCGGAAGTAGGTTGCATTGGCACTATAGGTACGACGAGTCCTTTAAAGGCTCATAAAACGGTCTTTCTGTAGCGTCAACACATGGCTTGTTGTCTCATATATACTGAAACGGCACATCGTAAATATAATGACACTTCTGACAAATGTGAGACTGATCATTAGCTGCGTTTTTGCGGTAAGCTCTTACCCGGTAACTGAGCGCACTCTTTTCGTTTTTTCAGACACCCGGTTACTGCTAGGTTACTAGGTTTGCTTGGTCGTACTTGGCTTATTTCATGGCTTTTTGGGTTGCAAAAGTAGAAAAAGAAGAAGATACAACTACTTGTGAATGTTGTCGTTTTAAATTCAGGAGATCAATTAGAGCAAAGCAGTCTGTATAATTATGTTATAGGAACCCTACGAGCCTGGTCACACTGGGCTCAAAACGGCGCGGATTTGACAATCTGCGCGGATTTCTCGGCTGAAAATGGGTCTACAAATCTGCGCATACTGGGTCGGTCGCCGGAGAGGTTCTGAAAATCCTCAGGGGACGTGACGGTGGATAGCTTTGGGGCAGCTTGGGGATAATGAGCATACTGCAATTAGGGGTGTAAAATCGAAACTTGACTAGTTTTGTCTGGCTACTGTGAACTATCATGAGTTTGTTTTCAACATCTCAGGATTGACCTAAGCTATTTGGAAAGAAAGGTAAAGACTTTCTAGATGTCAAAATACCATCAGTCACATCTATTTTTTGTTTTCTGCCAAAAAAAACAAAGTAGCATCTTTTTTATATCTTTTTCCTTTTTTCAAGTAACAAATTACTTATTTACATTATTCTTATGGTCAACAGCACAACAAAAATACCAGTATATTTCCTGGAACATAATCAGAAATGCTGTTTATCTCCTGAATTTAAGACAACAACATCCAGAATTCTGACTATCTTGTACTTCTTTCTTTTTTTTAATTTAGCAACTCAAAAAGCTGCCTTTTCTTGGATCTAGTGTGTCCACTTCGGCGCTTAATTCTGCGCTGTTTTGAGCCCAGTGTGACCAAGCTCTAATTGACCCCTAACTGCAGTCTGCTCATTATCCCCAAGTTCCATAAAGCCCATCAAATCTCACGTCTAGGGATTTTCAGTTGTTTGTCGAATAGGCGGCTTTTTGAGCCCAGTGTGACCAAGCTCTTACTCCATTCCGGTAACCCCAGTCTAAGCAGAATTTCTCGGTACCACATACCAGGTTACTAATATGTTGCTGGGTGACTGCGAACACGACGATTCGTCGGCGTAACAGATACCCGACAACTGAGAAAACAACAACTGGTCACAGACGCCTGGTTATCGCAAAAACGCAACTATTACTTGTCCCATTTAGGGTCCAAAGTATCGCTAGCAAAAAATCTTTTCGGTTTTGACGAGAAACGGCAGAATTACTACTTCAACACATAAAACCTTGCCAAATACGGAAGTACAGCCAATCCCCCGGGTTAATTTACGTTCGATTTTGTACCTTCTCATATCTTAAACTAGACTAGAAAAAAACACACTGAATGTCCACCCCTTCACCCACAACTACCCTAGGTCTGTTTTCACTGATACCTGTGAAGGGTCGTTTTTAACCACTAGACTACCCGATGAAAAATGTGAAGCCTGTATGGTTCTGCGATACTCTTCTTACCCTCGGAAGATGGATGAAACCAATACGCTCTTCATAAAATTCCTTCCAGATTAGTTCATTTTTGGCCGTTAGATGCGCTAGCATAAATTAAACAACGACATGTCACTTCTTGGTGTAAGTTTATCCAGGTTTGTTTGGCTATTGTCAATTCCTCTTAAGCCTAGCCATATTTAAAACTGTTTAAAATGATTCTGCCTCTATTTGTGCTTTACCCAAATATGTTCTGTCAAACTTCAATAAGTTTTTCAATTCCGACTTCAGTGGTGAGCGCTAGATGACTTTTCCACGCGGCTAATGCGCGACTCGTTATGAAGCGAAAGCCTAATCGCTTATTCACCCTTCACATAACTATACTAAGATCTCACTTGTGATTGTTTCTCTAGCGCATCTGGCGGCACTCGTAATTGGGTTGTATGAGGAGCTTATTCATAGCGACTGCACAGCCACGACGGTCGCGTTCTTAAGCAGTAGTAACCAGTAGCAAGGACGTTACTATATAGTAGCATCGAGAACAAATAAGCAACAGAACCTCCGTCTTCCGATCTTTGTAATGCGACAATGCGGAGTCGAATGGATTCCTGACACCCTGCCCGATGCAAACGAGCGGAGGTTAGAAGCTACGCGGAACATCACAATTCTTTGCCTCTACAAACAGCTGATCGCAGTCAGGGTTGCCACTTGTCGCACGATAGTGTGAATTGTCACTCTGTTTTGTTTTTGTCATTCTTGTCCTACGTAGGTCATAAAAATCACTCTATTTCAGAAACTCACCAAATGTTTCATTTTTGCAGCAGGGATTCCGACCAGACGTGACTATTTCAAGTTTTTTTCATGAAAGTAAAATAAGATGTGTCATTTTTAGAGAGGCGATTCCGACCAAAAGAACACTTCATGAAAATAAATTTCACTCCCAGTTCACTCTCTGTTTTGGGCCAAAAGTCACTCTCGAAACATTTTTGATGTGGCAACTCTGATCGCAGTAGAGCCCCGGAGAAGAAAAAGAGAGTAAAGCCCTGGAGAAGAAACAGCACTATTGGTTGTTTAACGTTGCGACGTTACTATAGAGGCGGGTCATGCACGCCTGCTACGGTCGGTACCGCAATGCGCAGCGGCTAAGAGGGAAGTAGATGAGCGTCAACTCAAAGCTCAGCAAGTACCTCTAGCTCGGCTCAGTTTTGTCGGGGCAGAGCAAAATAACACTAGGGAGTAGCGGCAAGACTTGACAAAATTGACACACATTCAATTAGCAGCGATATTAGCACTAAAAGCGATAGAGGTCCCTACTTAAACTCATTCAGTCGTTCACCAACGCTTGCTCCGATAACTTCATATTCTGAACATTGCAAAAAAATGATACACTCTTCATTGTTTCCTTGGTGCAGACCGCACCAAGAGACCGCACTACTAGAGATTTCTAAACCCACAAGTCTCGCTTTAAATGCCGCAAGCCTAGAGGGCGGTGCTACAAGTATAGCCCGTTTGCAAAGCATGGAAAGCATAGGTCTTGGCGGTACTCCCTAGTGTTATTTTGCTCTGTGTCGGTGTATCCATAGTCGGTGCATGGGACCAAAGACGGAGGTTCTATTGGCTTATTTGTACTTGGTAGGATGTAGTGGTATCAGTTTGTGCTGCATACTACTAAGGCAAAACTTCATGCTGGACAACGTAAATATCCCCTTTGGGGGGGGGGGGGGCGTCTAGAGGGCTTCTCAGCAAACTTTTTAAAACGGGACTTTTTGATGGGGAGCTTTTTTCAGGGAGAGGAGGCTTTCTGGTAGCGGACGCTCTACACATAACCCAAGATACATTCTGCCTTCGATGAGGTGGTTAAAAACGACCTCTCACACTAACTTACAAGAACACTCCCCTTAAATTTTAACGAACTTGCAGTTTTCGAGTTAGCTTAACTGAAAAATATAACATGTGCATACGCCTAAACCACGGTAGCTAAATTGTGCCAACAAAGCTGCCGACAGTTTCTACTACTTCGGACTTATAGGGCCACATTGAAAAAGCTTCGGTTGCAGCTTTAGCCCCTAGTCTCCTGGCCCGTCACGACATTTTAAATTCATATTCGCGTAAAGTCCGTTCGGGAAACAAAAAAATACCAACGTGTTTGAAGTAAAAGCCTAAATCTACACTAAATTACTCATTCCTTGACCGCGACCGGACGTGGTGACCCCTGACCTCGGAGACGAGTTGCTCAATTCCATCCGGGGTTCGCCCCTCGTCCATATCGTGAGCCATCTGACGGTACTAAAAGATATAAGACGTCTGAGAATTCGTTGCTTATTCTGCCCTTTATTTCGTCCATAGTTTGGTCGGGAAGCTTGGGAGGAAAGGGATTTGGTTTAAAGTTTGGGAAGTAAGTGTCTTGGTGAGCTCCGAAGGCTGGGTAGATTCCTGAAGCTAGCTATGACCCACCGTGAACTATTTTTATAGAAGTCGATCTTTGGTTTGTTTTCTGAGTGTATGATATTTTGTTTTTTGTTATTGTGTTATGTTTCCCGCCATGGCCCTTGGGCTTTATTGGGAACAAATTCATTCATTCATTCGAAGCTTCTGAAATCCCCGCCGAATTCTCTGGCATCAAAAAAATACCAAATGATTCCAGTAAATTATCTCACCAAATTCGTGAGAAATACCGAATACTGGCAATTACACCGAATCCCGATCATTATACCGAATAGATTTGTACCGATAGCCTATTTAGGATTCTGTATAACTACCGAATCCCCGCAAATATACCGAATAGCTCTGCTCTCGAAAAAATACCAATGCTAGTAGAAAATCATAAACTATTCCGATCCAACATTTTCTTTATATACACCACCTTGTAAATTTTATCGGAGGAGTTTGTTAACTCTGAGTATTCGATTCTGATCATCCCATTTACATGTAGTGAGATGAAGCAAGTAGATACGGATTCATCATTTACCTTTACTCCTAGCTCGAATCTCTTATCGACTTCAGGAAAAAACAAGAGCTGGAAGCTCATATGGCACTTGCAAGACTTGGTAAATAAGAATGACGATGGACCCTTGGAAATCACGAACGTATCGTTTGGTAATTCTTTTTTTTTGCACTGGTAATTTTTGCTTGAGGCAAAAATGATCATGGGCTCATGGGTATCATGAAAATGTAGGTTTGGCTTAGAAGTATTTTTTGTACTTTGTGGTTAAGATGAGTACTTTAAGGGATGGTCGGATCTGGGAAGTGACAATTTCTAAGACAATCTTGCCAAGTCTCTAATGTTCACGCCAAGTTTCATCGTCCTAGCACATCTGGAAGTAGCCTACCTTAAACTGCGATCACCGGAATTCTGGACCCCCCCCCCCCCTCCAACTGCTCAAGACTGACCGAGTCCGGTCCGGTTCTATCACTAACGTATCTAGGGCTTACGCTTGTTCTTCAAACCAAGTCTTATCCCAGTCGCTATATTCTAAGCGTGTCACAAAATTTCCGCTCCCCCCCCCCAACATTGATCGGATCCTGTCTGCACTTGAAATGGGACATCTGAGACACGAGGTCTTTCCAAATATTAAGTTTCATTAAGATCCGATACCCTGTTCAAAAGTTGTAAATACGTCAATATTCCCGATTCCCCCTCCCTCCACTCCCCCCACGGTGGTCGGATCGGGGAATTGACTATTTCCAAGTTAGTTTGGTCGGGTCCCTAATATGTCTGCCAAGTTTCATCGTCCTAGCACATGTGTAAGCATCTTAAGTCGGTATCACCGGAATTCCGGAACGCTCTCTCCAACTCCCCCCACAATGGTCGGATCCGGTCCAGTCTTGTCAAGTAAGTATCTAGGGCTTGTGCTTGTTCTTCCCACCAAGTTTCATCCCGATCCGTCCAATCTGAACATGTCACGCGATTTCCGCCCCCCCCCCCCCCCCTCCAACTCCTCCCGAAGTCATCGGATCCGTTCCGGACTTGAAGTGTGACATCTGAGAACCGAGTTCTTTCCAAATATCAAGTTTCATTAAGATCCGATTCCTCGTTCAAAAGTTATAAATACGTAAATATTCCGGATTCTCCCTCCCTCCACTCCTCCACGGTCGTCGGATCGGGGAAATGACTATTTCCAAGTTAGTTTGGTCGGCTCCTTAATATGCCTGCCAAGTTTCATTATCCTGGCACATCTGAAAGTACCCTAACTCGCGATCACCAGACTAACAGACCGACCGACGGAAAAGTGATAGGTATATGGCACTTGGCCGGAAGGCAAGTGCTATAAAAACAGAAAACTTAAGCAAATTCCGGTTTTGGCCGGATTCGGATGATCTGTCAAGGAAACGTAGTAAAAAATGTACTAAGCATGTTTCTTACCCCTAATCGAGTTCAGGCAATAATAATAATAACAATATAATTGCAACAATAAGGCTTTCGCCTCTATAAATTTCTCGGGACATTTTATACACTAAATTGAATTTCAGCCAAGTGGTAGTCGACACCTGCTTTGAATTGGTTGATATCTTCGGCGTTTACCCCACTTTCTGGGAGGTTATTCCAGTCTTCTACTATTCTGTTTCTAAAGCTCCATTTTCCAATGTCTTTTCGGAATTTATTACCACTCAGTTTCAAGTTGTGTCCTCCAAGACCGTTGTGGTTGAAAGTGAGGACATCATCAGGCCTTATGTTATCATAATAACTATGGCAAATTTCAAAAGTTTCGATCAAATCACCTCGTAGAAATCTGTAAGATAAACTGGGTAATCGTAATGGCTGGCACTGTTTTTGTGGCTCTTCTTTGAACTTGCTCAATGGCGATAATATACTTGATATAGAAGGGCCTTGCTGGCGGTTCGTGGCCATATTCAATTAGTGGGCGAGCTAGTGCCTTAAATAAAACGAGAAAGAGGGAATTGTCCCTTAAATGTAAATGTCCTTGGCTTAGCAATAGCTTTTAATTCTACAAAATTTCCGGTTTTGGCCGGATTCTGGAAGAACTACTTGTGCGGCAAGGAAATTATGTTAAGAACTGGATTCAGCATGTATCCTTACCCCAATATCGTATATCCAGAAGAACTTTTTAACTTCTAGAAAATTTCCGGTTTCTGCCGGATTCCGGGTGGACTATTTGTCCGTCAGGAAAAAAGTTCACACATGGATTCAGCATGTCACCTTACACCTAAAACGACTATCTCATTATCTTCAAAATATATTTTAGTTCATCCCTTAATCTGAAACCCCCACCCCTAAATGTAGGACTACAGGGCTTATCTACGAACTTGACCTGACTTTGACCCAATGGATCCTCATACCAAGTTTGAACAAAATATTTCATATTTCTATCACTTCGGGAGTTATCGTGCTGACAGACGGACAACTTTTACGAAGTCAAACATTCCTTCAGCCCAAGCTGACTGCGAATCATATTTGATAGTGCAAAACGGGTACGTCAGCTGAACTTTATACGACACGTCATACGTCACGACGTGCGGATACGTCAGCGGCTTTGAGCCTGAAGAGGACCCTTGCCAAGAAGTGCCGAAATATAGCTCTAATAAAACTCAGCTGACGTATCCGTTCTACACTATCAAATATTTTACGAAGTCATAGGTATCCCGTCACTTCCGTTTTGGGATCCCAAGAAAAGGAGCTTACCATCTCAAGTTCCTTCCTCAGTTCGACGATCGCTTTTTCTCTCGTCGAAATCAGCTCTTCAAGATATTGGTAGCGAAGCTTTTTTCTGGCGCGACATTCCCTTGCACTCTGCCGGCTTCTTTCTAAAAGGAAAAGTGTCTTTTTATTTCTTCCCTATGTTTTTTTTTTAACATACAAGTAAGAATACAAGGAGAGGACCTTGTACATGAGAGACGACATAATTCACTGTCTAGTTTTGTGTTTAGAAATGTGAGTGTTTCAGTATGGAATAATCTGCCGGAGAGCACTAGGATGGCCGAGAGTGTAAGTAAGTAAGTAAGTAATAAATTTATTTATGACCCGCCATTTTCAAAAAGCGGAGTAAATGAAGAAAATAAATAAAACACATAAACACACACAAAAAGTGTATATTCATTTAAAAAGAAGAGTGAAAAGTTTTTGATGAGTAAAGATGGGTGAGAAGAGAGGGTTAGCTTGGGTATTAATCGGTTTTGGATTGCCAAAAGGTTTAATTGTCTTCTATTTATCTATAATACTGAATATTTTTTTCTTTGTTTTTCTTTATATAGTTGATTATGTATAGTATTGCATTCATTTTTTTCCCTTTTCTTTTTTGTTCCCAATATAATTTTGTTGAGTGATTAAATCATTGAGTACTGCCACACACAAATCTGTACAGATTTTCACGTGGCAGGTCTGTTATGATACTGATTTTTTTTTTTGTAAAATTCCATTATATATTAAATTTCTCTCTCTCTCTCTCTCTCTCACAGCGGAACCCTACAACCCGTCAATGGTGATGTCATTCAGGCCACCCCTTTCGACACTGATAACTTTGGACTGAATTCCCCACGCAGCTGGAACGCGAGTTGGACAAGGCATCTTGAACATTCACTAGAGCCGTTGTCCCACTTGGATGTTGGGTACGGATTCCAAGCAAAATTCCGATATTAAATGCACTGTTCAAACTGGTGGAATAGGCTGCATAAGAGCTATAGGCTACACGTCAACGTATGCTGCAGACACGGCGTGACTAAGAAAAATAGAAATCGATACTATTTTCTCTTATACAGCTCCAATGAAACCGCCGCCTGCTTGGGTTGCTCTAGCTAGTCAAGAAACGACGACATGGAAAATTGGTATGCAGCTTATTACACCGATTTTTATAATGCTTAAAGCACAACTCTTACTAGAAATGATCTTTTGCCTATGAAGCGGATCAGAAAAAAAGTTCTTGATAAATACCATTACTTTCCACCTGAAATTACTTTCCAGCCTTCCTGCTCTCCGACGGAGCGGGTGGGAGCAAAAACTTTGAAAACTAAAGGCACCGTGGTTAAAAAGTTGGAAAACTAAGTAAAGAAAAGAAGTAAAAAACAGAAGATTCTCATATCCTTATGTTTAAAAGGATTGTCAGCGGTATTAAAGACTCCGGCAAACTTTGCTTTGTATGACGGGGAGTTAAAAACTCGGCATGGCCGAAAAATCGCTAAAATTCGTAGGCAGAAAACGAAACAATGGAGAAAGGTTGGGATTTTAGAAGCTTATAATTCCACAAGTGAGCTATACTATAAAAGGTAGAATAAGCAAGAGGTAAACCCGATATTCCTACAACCCCCACGACCAGCCCGCCTATTGACACGCGACTCGCGATATACCATTGGCACAGCACCAAGTTACAAGCACAAACTCCCATATATATCAAGTACCCTATAGGCCTACCCTACTATTGGTGTACTGTTTTGCAGACGTGGTGTGCAAGTGAATATGCAGTGCAACAGTAGTGAATAGTAGTTTTTCGTCTTAAACTTTTCGTCGTGCCAAAGTGACTTAAAAAGTCGCGAGGAAATAATTTAAACTGGATACGACGCTCATGAAATACTGGGTCAACGTTAGCACAGGGACCTCATGTTGCTTAAAAGCGTCAGACATGCCAGCGGCATAAGAAAACGACGCTTCACTAATTCTGATTTGTTTGTAAAAAAATGTTAATAAAATCCTAGCCTAAGGCGTTATAAAGAAGAAACAAACAACAAGTAACACAGATCAACACGAGAATTTTAGGACAAAATAATTAATAACTAAAACAAACACAAATACCAACACGAGAATTTAGACTATAGACAAAAAGAAAAAGTAAAAAGGCTTGCGGCAATGGTCTGATCTTCCTTCGGGCACACACAAAAATGAATAAAATAAAATAAAATCAGACAGAAGACATATTATTGCTAGATAACATATACCTTTAGAGAGCCCTTTTAAAAACTTTTCTATCTTCGGACACTTTTAACAGTTTAGGGCAATGAATTCCATACTTTTATACCTGTATGAGGAACAGAAAAACTAGACCTTGTACAAGGGATCGACAAGATTAGGACTCACTTTACCTAGCTTGCCACGCATGTCGTTCTTTTCCTGTTTCTTCCCAGGTCTGCGACTTCGTTTTCCCAGGTCTGGGTCTTCGGATGAGGTCCCTTCGCCAGCCCGAAGGGAATTTACTGTATCATCCTGAAAAGGAGTAAGGAACTGAATTAATAGGCCAAAATAACTGTTATTATAGCCACAACAATGACGTTACTAATGATAAAATTAAAAACAACTTTGATCAATAATTCCATATTATCTTTTTACAAAAAATGTGGGAGACAGTCAGTGACTGCGGAGCGGGGGGGGGGGGGGGGCAAATAGCTGTTTCTCCATTTTATTTGATAACTATAGTTTGTTTTAAATATCTTCTTCTTGTTTAGGTGGTTGTTTCCACTGATTATCGTGAACTGTATATTTATAACTTAGGTTGCAACTGTAAGTAGACTAATGTTCATTTAACTGTGATGACATACTTGTAAACATGTTGTGTTTGTGTAAAAATATTATGGATCAATAAACCGAATTGTAATCAAATTCAAATTCAAATTCAAATATTTTATTGACCTCCAAGATCGGAGAGTATAAAATGAAGTAAATACATACAAATTGGCCCAACATGTAATACTGCTCAAAAACAATCTGGCCAAACCATACTAAAAATACAAAAAACAAAACAAAATTATACACACGCGTAGAACTATAGTAACTCTTTAACCGCTAAATATAGGTTATGAGAAAGAGAAGACATTTTAAACAGAAATTTTTGTTGCTTTTTCCGCATAATTTGAAGTGGATCTTTCAAATGGTACAAATTTATAGCGGATGAAGTAGAATGGAATTTTGAAAGTCGACACAAAAATTTACCAAAATTAAAAAAAGTAGTTTTAATAATCGTAGTTAAGGAGGAGGAATGATTACTTCATCATTAAAGTTTGTTCGTCAAGCATAAGAATAAGGTAATTAATCAATCAAATATAGGGTCATGATAGGCATTGTAACTCTTCGTGGGCGGTAGTCGCAGTCGAAGTGCCATGTGCACAGACCCGTTCGCCTACAACGTCCCTCGTTTGTTCGTTTATATAACTCGGACGCATTTTAACGTTTATATTTGTTTTATATTTTATAGTTGTTTACGTTGTGTTATTGACTATATATGTGGTAAGACGTCGGTATAAATGCCGCAAAATTATATATACATGGAGATTGTTATGACGCAAAAACAACCAATCGGCCTGTCCGTTATGTGTTTTTAAATTAAAGTGAACTGATAAAACAGCGGAAGGCGAAAAGGGTCTCTCTACCCACCTGTCCCAAAGAAGAAGAAGGCAGCTTATTACTTACAAGAACTAATAGGCAAGATACAAATCTGTCAGTATTTATTTAATAAGACCGGTGCTTTAAAAAACGAAAAAGGTTATTCGAAAATTGGGGACACACATTTGGGGGACACGAAGATCCAGAACACACTAGGTATTAGGAGAGGCCGCGTCACTGCATTCGTTCAATTAGCTTCCCCTTAATAAAGCGCATTTTGCTATTCATCCACCAACCAGACCTACGAATAGAATAGCCACAGTCTACAGGCGAACGGAAGCAGAATTCTGAACTTTGATAATCTACAATATCAAAACTACAGGATTATAGACAGGCCAAGGTCCTCCTGTCACATGGGGCCTACTTCCACAAACTAGACTATCTCCATCATTACACGGCCTGGCACATTTCAGAGCAAATACAAAACATACATAACAGAGAGTCCGGAAATACAGATCAAGGTCAGTCTTTGCTACGTAAACAGCCTACGCACTTCACCTAGACTAACCTAGCCTTACGCTTTTGAGTTCCTTGTCCAAATGAAATCCATAGCAAACTAACAAAAAACACGAGTGGCAACGAATGGCACGAAAGCCGTAGCAAGTAGATCATCAGCAAAATTTGTGTGTACGTTAACAATTATGAATGATACACAACTTCGTTAAGTAGGTACTCTTCATTAGGCGGCACATGCCCCACCAGCTGTTTTTGCGAATACTGAAATCATTTGTATAGGCCAAGAAAACCATCCTAGCAAGATATAGCTCGATCGCTACTGTACTTTTGCCGTCTGCTGAGAAAGTTCTCCAAAATGCGTAGTTCTGAAACTACGTAATAACATAGCCGACCGTACATATTAGACGTGATAAAGGGATGTGTCAAAATGTGTCATGGGGATGAGACGAGAAATATAAATCTAAATAAAACAAAATGGGCCCTACTCATGGTAGGGGTACATTCTAGAAATCATATTTCTACACTACCCATTCGCGAAATGAATTCTAACAGTTTTAAGCGATCAATTTTATCTGATATTCTACTAATCGACGACAACAAAACCGGATTCTCTCTTGGATTTGCAGCTCTACCGTACTTACTGTACATATAAATTTTGCCAACAGAGAACCATGGGGCTTTGCTGAATAGATGTCGACTTACTATAACGAAAATTCAACCTTAAACGCATTATCGGAAACATTCTCACTTCCACCTCCCCCAACCCTTTGCAAGTCGCTAGTTCAGAACTTGGCATGACTGCGGAATGATTTCCGGTGTGATTTAAAGTACATGGCCGGGCTCTGCGAAATAGCTCCAAGCAAAAAAATAAAAAATAACAAAAGAAAGGTGGATGAAGAGCTTAAAGCTCATATGGCACTCACAGGTGTAGGTAGAATCAAGAAAGAATAATCAGATATAACCTCCATCTCCCTATCTCTGTAATGTGGCTATGCGGAGTCGAATATTTCCCCGTACCCTGTCCGCTGCGAATGAGCGGAGGTTAGTAGCTTTGCGCCTCATCACGTTTCGTTACCTGTATAAACAGCTAAATCGCTGTGAAGCCACTTTGAGGAAAAGCAGAAGTCAAAGTTGATTGGTTCTACGGAAGCGCTCCAGAGCGGGTTAGCGCGCGGAGTACGCCTCCTGCATTTTTTGCTCTGCGATGAGCAACGGCGAAGACTGAAGATGAGTAAATGGGTATCAACATCAGCTCAAAGCTAGAGTAAATACCTCTAGGTCCTCTCAGTTTTGTCTGGGTATTCGTAGTCGCTACATGGGACTAAAGACGGATGTTCTATCTGATTATTAGTTCTTGGCAGAATGGATATCAGCTAAGCTTCGCGTTGTCAAAGAAGGATGGCTCTTCTGGAGCACCTCCCAGTCATAAGCAAATCCCCAATTTTTGGGCACAGCGCTCCAACACTTTCCGCAGTTCATTTGTGTGCTGTACGTTAATCCCTGTTTCTCATGGAAGCAAGATTTTATGCCACACAGTCGAGCCAGGAATTGAAACTCGCGGAAATGCCGTTTTGCTTGTTTTTTGGCGGTAATTCTAAATGTCTTAAAAATAGAAATAAAATTCAGGTTAAACTAGACCTACGTTACCTGGTCAACGTGAAAGTGTTGCAGCAACATTTGTTCGGATCAGAGCAAAATAACAGTAGGGACAGAGCAAAATAACACTAGGGAGTAGCGCCAAGACCTACGCTTTCCATGCTTTGCAAGTGGTCTATACTTGTAGCGCCGCCCTCTAGGCTTGCGAGAGAGACAAGCCTGCGGGTTTAGAAATGTCTGGTAAAGCAAAGGTGCGGTCTGCACACACCAAGGAAACAATGAAGGATGTGTAATTTTTTTGCAATGTTCAGGATATGAAGTTATCGGAGCAAGCGTTGGTTAACGACTGAATGAATTTAAGTAGGGACGTTCTCTATTGCTAGTAGTGCTAGTATCGCTGCTAATTGAGTGTGTGTCAATTTTGTCAAGTCTTGGCGCTACTCCCTAGTATCATTTTGCTCTGAATAGGGAGTAGCGCCAAGACTTATGCTTTCCGTGCTTTGCAAACGAGCCATACTTGTAGCGTCGCCCACTACGCTTGCGGCATTTAAAGCGAGACAATCTTGCGGGTTAAAAGATTTCTAGTAAAGCAAAGTTGCGGTCTGCACACAGCACGATGGAGGCTGTATCATTTATTTGCAAAGTTCATAATATGAAGTTATCGGAGCCAGCTCTGGTGAACGACTGAATGATAAACATTCCTTGAGCCCAAGCTGACTTTGAAACATATTCAAATAATGCATAAAACGGATATGTCAGCTTTATTTGAATATATGACTGAATGAGTCTCACTAGGGACGTTCTCTATCGCTAGTTGTGCTAGTATCGCTGCTTTTAGAGTGTGTGTCAATATTGTCAAGTCTTGGCACTGCTCCCTAGTGTTATTTTGCTCTGGTTCGGATTCGCCGAATAAAGTGTTGCGAGGTTTTGTTTTTTCGCTGACGGTTAAAGGCACTGTCTAGGGCAGTGGTTCCCAACCGGTGGTACACGTACCCCAAGGGGTACGCGGGACCCTTGCAAGGGGTACGCGTAGGAACCAAAATTGATTTAGTCTGTAGCTTCAAAATCTCGCATCACTCATTTTTGATTGCCGAAAGCCTAATATTACCAACAGAGGCAGAGGCATCACCAGCCAAAATGTATCTTAAAGGACCCCTCTTGGTTTTTCTGCCTCTTATAATATACCTGGCTCCCTTAAGGGATTTATAAGCTTCTAAAATCCCGACCTTTCTCCATTGGTCCGTTTTGTGCCTACGAATTTTTTGGGCTTTTTCATCCGTGCCGAATTCTGCCCGTTACGCAACGCAACGTTTGCCAGAATCTTCGACGAGCCAACTTATTTTTGGATCATTTGACTGAACACACTGCATTTTCTGGATTGTGTTAAATGATTTTTTTTTTTTCCCATCTGCCCTAAAACGACGTTCAGAATATCTACGCTCGTCCTCACAATGCAAATTTCTACTATGACGCAGAAAAACTGAATCTCAGTACATACGCGGCGTTTCAGTGGCCAGTGATCAGCTTACGGAAGGTAGCTCACTGCTTGAACACTTATTTTTCGTAAATGGTTTTCGGCGAGCATACGACACGGATAAAAGCGCATAGAGCATACAAATCAGACAGAGAAATTCCACTATTTGAAAATCGATTCTTCGTGAATAGCGGAGCAACGAAGTACCGCATTTTCCCCGGGTTTTCAAGCTTCTTTAAGTGAATAAGTGATGGGTAACTAGATTGTGTCATCTAAGACCTGTTCAGTTAAACTTTAAAGACGACTGATTTTCAGAAAAAAAAACTGTTTTTTATGAAAATAATCAACTGTTGTGACGAAAGATCGCGGCGCTTCGCACCGACTCCGTTTTTTTTTACCAATTGGCCGACAAAATTGGGGGGGGGGGGCATCCCACCACCCCCAGTCGTGACGCCCCTAGTGAACCCTACCACTAAAGTTATCAACCCCTCAAAGACTTAATTCTAAGTTACAGTGATAGACCATGGAGACTAATTTTCTTACCTTCAGATTTATAGAGATCAAAGAAAATGTACAACAATTTGCAAAGGTTTCTAGCCCCTCATTGAACCCCTTCTAGCAACCGATTCTTACTTACAACTCCGTCTCCCCCCTGATAGACATGGTACCAAACTGTTCTCAAGATCAAATTCATCGGAAACAAACAATAGGATTAATAGGTACGGTACACCAACTATCAAAGTTGCTAACCCCTCATCGCCGAAGATGATTATGGTCTAACAGCCGATTGTTGCTTACAAGTCACCTACATGTCTCACGATTGGGATCGGCCTATTTTTGGTTTCACTGTGTACCTTACAACTGAAGTTGTCAACTTGTTGTAAACTTTCAAACTGTTGTATCTCATGAAGGAATTTTTGTACCAAAAAGCGGATGACATATACTTCGATCAGCTTATCAAGATCTATCAATTGCCGTTAAAAAATATATTTGTATTGGTTCAAAAGCCAACTTTCCACCACTTAGAAAGGAGCAAAGGGTAAGCTCTAATTTCTTTAGCAGTGAGAGAAGTTTTGGAGTTTAGTTTAATAAGTATATCTGATACCATTTCACTTCCTCAATCCCAAATGCCAAAAGTGAAATGATAAACTCTACAGAAATTCACGAACAGAAATGGGCAGAAACAATAGATGGCAGCACTTTCGGACCCGTGGGAAAATGCCACTTTTTTGTTTCTGTACATTTTTCTTTTTGTCTCTCAAGGAAGATATATAGGCTGTATATAACTGCCGCACATATATAGCACTTATAGGTTTTAGTCCATCTTCAATTTGAAACTGGTGCCTGTCTATTTGCCTGCTAGAACGGAGCTTTCCACTCGAAAGCAGAAACATATGAAACGAAAGCTTAGCTACATAACTTCAGATAGTCTTCTCTGACATAGGCTATACAACTCCACTTCACTCCACACACCGTATGCTCTGGCTCGACTACAAGCAAAAACCATCCTCTTTGGCCCCAGGCAGGAGTTCTACGGAGCTTTCCAAAATGTAATGTCACATTCATCATTCCAGCCAGAGGTCAATACTTTCCGTAAAAACCGCACACGTTAGACCCTTTCCTTCTTCTAGTAATAAGATGAAATCGGAGGACTAGAAAAAAAAATACCACAAAACTAAAGTGTTGCTCTCGCAACACAATTCCAAGAAATAAAACTTCAGGCTTGCATCTTTACCATTCTGTGCAAAAATATCCTCAGCTTATGTCTGTATGCTTGATAAAGTAGCTAATTGCATAATTTATGCTTAATTTTGAACTTACCACCAAATTCGAACCACAAGATCGAAAATACCGTCAATAGTTGCTTATCAAATTCCAGCCACAAACCACCATGGGAACAATCTTTTGAGACACAATTGAACCGCAAACCGTTTGCAAGAGCGCAGAAAAATGCCTAAGGGTATACCCAAACGTATGGGCACAAAGCCTTGGAGCAAAAGGACAGTAAACCTACCCCCATGAAAATCTCTTGAAATAAAAATCTGCATTTTCAAAAATATTCAACAGTAAATAGAAAATCAAACAGAAAACCTGTTGAACTGAAAATCCGAAAAAAGCAACTCAGTTTTATTTTTCTAACAGATTTCATGGTGGTAATGTGCCATTGCTCCGAGGCACTGTGCTCTATGGTTCGAGCATTGTGCTCATACGTTCGGGTATAGGCTACCCTAATTTTGGAGCACTGTGCCAAAAATTGAAGATTTGTCCATGACTGGCCCCTCCCCTTCAAACCCTCCACACTGGCCGGAACCGACCTGGATCTAGAAACTGCAGATTTAGGGCCTATGACAAGTCTCACCCACCAAGTTTTGTCTCTACCCATCCAAGGGGTTTGCCGTTAGGCCTATCACAAGACTACCGTAACCACCCTCGAACTACTCCTACTGTCGGGATCGGTATAGTACGAGGCTAATCGGACGGTCATTAGCCCCGTACATTTGAGGCTAATCACAGTCCGACCCGCAAAATCCTGTCCCTATCCCTTCACTGTACGCGTTCCCATAAGATTTCTCGGATCCCCCGCCGCCCACAACTACTATGTACAGGGTTCCCGGGTGGCTAAAATACCAGCCGGATAATACCGGCTAAAAGGTGATTTCTGCCGTTATGGTTAAAATCAAGTGGCATGTATAAAATCAAAGAACTGGCTAAAATCAAATTTGATTTGACCCAAAGATGCTCATTCTCTTAGGCTTATGTATGTATGTATGTATTTATTTATAACCCATCTACAACAGCTACAAAAGCATGAGACGGAGTACAGAAAAAGAAAAGAAAAAAAGAAGGAACTAATAAACTCATACCCAAATACAAAACAACAACAAATTCGATAAATACTAAAATAGAATGCCGCTCCAGGGGTGGTGAGACGGCTTGTCAGCAGTCATCCGCTTGAAGTGTTCGGCCATTTCAGTTACCGGTTCCCGCAGACCGTATTTTCGAACTAGAGGTCTATTTCTTGACCAAGACGGGATTCCAAGGAGATATTTGTATTCTTGCTTTTAGCTGCTAACCTGGAGCTGCTAATCTAACCTCCTCCGTTCAGACCGAGTTTGGCCCCTTCCGAGGCTCAACTGTTACTACCACATTTGATTGAGACAACTACTCCTTCCCTCCCCACTCTAGAGGTCCTTCTGACCCCAAAAGGAACAGCCGTGACTTAAGTTCTTACTTCCTCGCTTACACCAAGTTTGGTCAAGATTCGACAACTCGCTCTGGTAAATGTGCTGACGACGGATTCTGGTGACCACCCGCCCCCCCCCCCCCCCTTCCCCATCGGATCGGACAGATCGTAGCCGGACCTCTTTCACTGCAATTGGAACAGAAACTATATGTATGCAGTTCAGATCGGATGGGCAAGTTCTTTATGGTCTTAACATAATACAACAAAAAGATCGTAGTTCATTTTAGCCTAGAGAGGACGGAAGGATGCAAGAATAATGTCAATACTGAATAGGTGTAAGGCATACCTGCCATTATTAATGGCACTGCAGTGAGGTTCCTTCATTTATATGCACAAGTTTCTGCTGAGAATCCCTACAAAGCTACCGTGTAACATACTATCAACAAAACAAGAAGGAAAAGCCATAAAATTACAAGCTCAATTCTTGAAGTAGCCTATTTACTAACCGCGTATCGTATCAACATGTACAACAAACGCCTCCTCAGTCTCTAATAGCCTCCTCGCTTTAATATGACACAGCACGAACTCCCGGTATAAATAAATCGCAGGAATCAACGTGACCTGAGGACTCACTGCATCGCTCACGGCTGCTTGAATAGTGGAATGTGGATGTGACTTGATCGTGTCAACCCCAACCCAGTTTTCTGGCCTGGAGTAGGCGAGCTAATTAGTCCGGGAATCAACCCTGGTTGAAAAATAGTCGGAAAACAACGAAGAAACAACAGTAAAGATTGATACGTAGAAAACATCAGTGCGATCTGATTTTAGCCAGTTTTAGCCGGCAAATATCGGTTTTATTAATAAAAGCCGATTAAAATCGACGGTATGGTAAAACTCAATTTCAGCCGGCGAAAACGGAACCCTGACTATGTATAACCTTCCTACCTGCAGGATTCCGTCCCGATCCCACCATTTAAAACGTACGGCAGATTTCCAACTCTCCACAAAATTGCCAGAAACTGTCCAAGAAACCCGAAGCCAACAAGTTAGAAATACGTTATTACAAACAAAAAAATGCCACGGGTTAAAAAAGGGACATTTTTTTATCGTTTTTGGGATCCCAAAACGTATGTGGAGGGATACCTATGACTTCGTAATAGTTGTCCGTTTGTCCGTCTGATAGCGCGACAACTCTCGAAGGCGTTGAGATATTCTGTTCAAACTTGGTGTGAGGATCCTTTGGGTCAAAGTACAGGTCAAGTTCGTAGATGGGCTCTGTCGCCCTGTATCTAGGAGTGGGGGAGGGGTTTCAAATTCAAAATATTTTTAAAAAGCTAATTAGTAGACGATTTATGGGTAAAGAAACATGCTGAATCCATATCTGAAACTTGTTTTCTCGCCAGACAAGTAGTTCGCTCGTAATCCGGCGCAAACCGGAAAATTGTAAAACATAAAAGTTGTACGTAAAGTTTATTAGGGGTTCGATTTGTGGATAAGGAAACAAGCTGAATTCGTTTTCCACTTTATTTTTTTCTTTGAACATTTAGTCTGCTCTGCTACAGCTGAAATAGTAGACAACTTAGATTTGGATAAAGTCCATGTTTGTTTATGTACTTTACACAACATGGTGACCTTATTTCTCATTCTGCTCGCTCTGACAGTCAAGTATGATGTCCTGGTTTTAATGTGTGGCTTCCAGGCGAAAGTTCCTCGGTTCGTTCCCAGTCAGATACGCTGCTCTTTTAGTGAGAGTTGAGATTTTTTTTTTGAAGAGCGAATCAGTAGAAAATTTGTCAGCTTAAGAAATGTCTTTGCCCCGCTGTTTATTTTTGTGTAGATATAAAAAGACTACTTTGTGAGAGACTAGTCTGTGACTACTTTGTGAGAATATCCTTTAAATAAATTCTAAGATCGCAAAATTTTAAGAACAGAATCCTCTGATAAAACTTATAATAGTTGCGTTTTTGCCTTTTCTTAACCGACCTCGTTGCCACTATTGACCGTTTCTTCGACTCGCCGGTCGGTTCGACTGAGCTCTAAAAAACGACTTTTAAGAAAAAATGGCATCTTCCTGTCGCCAGCGCCTATCTCTCCAATGAGAATTTTGAATTTCGTGCCATGCCAAGAGCGTAGGTCCGTTGGATGGAGCTCCTGTCTCATTCCACAGGTCAGTTAACCGACTGACAAACTGAGCCAAAAAAAACGCTTATAAAAACTTAGGTCGGTTAACCGAAGGAAGAAAACGACTTATAGTGGGAAATCTTGTAGGTCAGTTAACTGGATGACGACAAAAAACGCAGCTAATGCTGGTGTATTTATACTGAGGTATATACAGATAAAGAACATGTTGGATCAGAATATCCTCTAAGTTGGAAATCTACAAGACCTGATAATGTGGACAAAGAAGTCCAATAAATATTACTGTTTGGGATCCTATCAAAACCTTTGGTCTTGTTGATTATGCAGTTTAGAACTAGTAATGGGAGGGCATAGATTAATATAACTGCCCAAGTAGGCAAATAAGTGTTAGGATACAAGTCCAAGGAAGTTTAAGCAGTAGTGCTTTCTCCAGTAATTGAGAATTACAAAGATAGTCTAACCACAGACAACATAAATCTAAAGGCACTTATGGCTGGGTGGCATCAGCAAAACTTAAAATCTTCCAGACTTTTGAGAGAAAGTCAAGTGGTCCGTGTACGACCAATCACTGCACCAGTAAGGGTCAGTCAAGGTTTCACCCAAGCAGACCTGGCTAATGATGACCAAGAGGGAGACAGTGCACCAGATAGGGAGACTTCATATACATATTGCTGCCACAGAGCAGCATTAACCTATTGGATACTTCCACAAGACAGTGCTCAATGAGGGTAGCTGAGGAAGCCCAAATTAGACCCCTCCGAGATTGAGATTCCTCACACTAGGAATTTTCAGTCAATTAAGTCACTATAATGTAGTCTTTATTGGTATTTTCATCAAGCATTATAAATATTTTTTCTTTGTTTTTACCCTTTGTCTACTACTTACTATTCATTCTTCTATTTATCCTTTGATTTAAATTCTGATAATAATAATAATGTACATCTAACCAACAAGTTATACAAGACGAACATGGTGGAGTACAAAAAAAAAGAACACATAGCCTAATTAAGGAAAACATAGCATGTACGAAATAACTACACAGTAGCTGACACAGTAGAGGTATGTTTATGTGAACACTGCGTGAACAGAGCAGTTTCTTGCTAGGTGGTAGAACAAAGATCCAAAACACAGCAAAACACCAAAACATAGACACAGCAAGTGCATAAAAATGGTAAAGACAAGTCCAGTAACAATGTCAACAAACGTTCACATAAGCATACACATCGAGCCTAATACAAGCGAATAAGCCCATCAGAGCTGCACGAGAGGGCGATAGACAGGCGTACCAGGGGTGTACCAATCATACACCTTTTCGGACAGTTCTTTATTGTTATATTTACAAGACAAGGCAAGTGAAAATCAAATAAAACACAGCTCAAGAATACTTTTACGAACTCACCACTAGGTCCTGCAGCTCTTTTTCTCCACTAAGTACTAAAGAAGCTAGCGAGTTTTGTTGCTCAAAATCCAGATACTCAAGTTCCATTTATGATCTCTCCACGTGAAGATCAACTTTCAAATTGCGCGTCATTCTGTTGTTAAAACCCAAATATCTAATCCCTGTACAGATAATCCCAAACTGTAAAATGAGAATTTAATTTTTTTTAAAATACTTATTTTAAGAGACTTCTTTTGTAACTTCGATTAGAGCTTCAGAACGTAAGTAATCGTTAGATTTTCAATACTCTTTTACTCAAAAGTCATGTGGATCTGCTGGCGGACAAACAGACCGTGAAGTAACTCTTCGTGCCGATCCTAGCGAAGAGCCGGAAGCGTCACCACATCACCACAGCTGTCCCCAAGGAACGCCGTTGATTAGTTGACATAGGATTTTAGTCATCGTTCGGGCGACTTTTCTCGTTCTTCCCGAGGTCCACAGGCGTGTTTTGGATATAGAGTATTCACGCCTGTAAACAATTTATGAACGGGCCACAAAGAAAGGCCGACAACTCTTCAGCTTCCTTTGAATAGATTTAAAGAAAAAAAACACTCAAGGAACAGAATATTCCTGCGAGGAAGCACAAAAGGAGTGCTTGGCTAAGGCAGTATATATGTTTTATTTTTATCTATTTTATTTTGAAAATATACAATATTAGCAGTGCACTAACCGGTCTGAATTAAAACAGCAAATTAACATTGCGGAAACCTACGTTCGAAGTTCTTTATGATCAGGGTGCCTTTTCGGATCACAACTGAAAGGGAGAGTCGTCTAACATATCATGTATCAGCTCATAGTGTTTCGTCACGATACATTTCAAACAGTTTGAGACCTGGAAACTTGTGCATGACGGTGATTCAACTCGACCCCTTTCCGAATAAGATGACCATTCGGAAACGAACTGAAGCAGAGGAGCCTTTAGCATTGTCCTAATAGGTGTAATAAGGTGTATTACCGCGTATAAGACTTATTACAGATTCCTCTTTTCTTCGGAGCGCGCTGTAATAGCGTGAATAAGGAGAATAGACTAGCGTTCCATTCTGGCTTATGCAGGGACAATCAGATCGCTTGGTTGGTTCCGCCAGCGGGCCGAGGAAAGGAGCAGCGTCGTCAGGGTTGCCACGGGAAGCAGTAAAGTTCTACTTTGTTGGAAGCTGAAAAACAACTTTTCTAAAAAATAACACGTTTTGTTCTGTTGCGACTGCTTACTGCTAGTCAAGGACTTGTGCTGTCCACCCCTAGATTTAATTGCTTTTTAGAATGTATTTGGCGTCAAATTTAACTGGTGTACTTCAAGTAACACTAAGAGCACTTTTCTGATCTTTAGGAACTCGAAACACTGTATGACCTTGGCAACACTGCTCGCTGCATTGATAAGAGCCTCTCGGGTTCGTATTTGAACGAGCGTGTGTATTAAGACGTAAACATCGCGTATAGCGTTATTCAGCTTATTACACCTATTAGGACAATGCTTTTCCTGCAACCCACGTCAAACATAGATTTAAAACTTACTTTTTTTTACAGTTTTACAAAATAAACAAGCTGGAGTTAAATGGAAAAAGTACTGAGTGTTTGCTGACCCTCTCCCCTTCCTTCGCTTTTTGTGCTCTTTCGGGTTGGTGCCCGCACCTGAATTTTCAAAGAGGACCTCAACTATCCAGGAAAAGAGATACTCGACGCCGTGTTACAAAGATAATGTCTCTCTTCATGTCAGAGCAAAATAACACTAGAGAGTAGCGCCAAGACCTATGCTCTCCATGCTTTGCAAACGGACCATACTCGTAGCGCCGCCCACTACGCTTGCGGCATTTAAAGCGATACAAACTTGCGGGCTTAGAAATTTCTAGTAAAGCACACTAAGGAATCAATGAAGGCTGTATCATTTTTTTGCAATTATCAGAATATGAAGTCACCAGCGCTGGTGAACGGCTGAATGAGTTTAAGTCGGGACGTTCTGTTCTCTATCGCTAGTGGTGCCAAAATCGCTGCTATTCGAGTGTGTGTCACTTTCGTCAAGTCTTTTAGCTACTTCCTAGTCTTATTTTACTCTGCTTTATGTTCAGACACACAACTGACCTAGGCGAGGATTAAAAAAGGTTCAATTTCATGAATGGATTTTTTCCTGGTTATGTTTCTGTTTTTGTTTGGTAATTCTGCCCCCCCCCCCAATGACGCCTCTGACCCGCCCCGGATTTCGGATGAAGATCTGGAAGGTGTAGCGAAATCAAGCGAAACTTCTAAAGCGGAAGCTCCATTGGCAATCGTAAGACAGTCGTAACCGTGCTCGTCCACACCCGGCGGGCTGTCATTGGTTGAAAGTTGAACAAATAGCCGTTACGACAAGTGACGTTGGCTTCCGACAGCTTTACCGTTCCCAACGGGGACATGAGAAAATTGCCGTTAACTCCGGCATCTGTGTTGCAACTATAAGTTTAAAATGTTTCAAAGTCGGGTTCCGTTCAAGAAGAAACCTAAGGGATGGCTCGCTTTTCAACACGTTATCCCCTTCAAGTAATAGCTGCAAAGTATCAGAGCAAGATAACACTAGGGAGTTGCGCCAAGACCTATCTGTTCCATGCTTCACAATCGGGCCATACTTATAGCGCCGCCCACTATGCTTGTGGCATCTAAAGCGAGACAAACTTGCGATTTAGAAATTTCTCGTAAAGCTAATATGCGGTCTGTAGGCTACACAACGAAGAAACAGGGGAGGTTGTATGTTTTTTTGCTCTGTTCAGAATTCTAAGTTATTGGAACTAGCGCTGGTGCTCGACTCATGAGTTTAAGTACGGACGTTCTCTATCACTATTGGTGCTAGTATCACTGCTATTCGAGTGTGATTCACTTTTTTCAAGTGTTTGCGCTACTCCCTAGTTTGTTTTGCTCTGCAATGTATACACAAATCCACAGCCGACATTTTGCTTTACTGGAGGATCTCTACGTGATACTCGTTTTTCCGAAACCAGATAAAAGAGAATATACATACCATCAGATAAATGACTTTCCAGAATCTTGTGTAACAAAATGCAAAAAAATTGTTAGTGTTGCTTGTGCTGCTAAGGCAGATTATCCAGCTGTGCGGTTTTCTCAGAAAACTCCTAAATAATAGCGACAAAATTATCAGATGAAGTTTTGATTAACTTTTGAATAAATAAGACTCAAAGTCCTTGCCAGTAAAAATTGCAACATGATCAGTACTGCATTAACAGTCGTGATAATTTTTGGCTACTTCTGCTTAAATGGCGCTGTGGCACCGAGTCTTGAATTTGTACGTCACAAAGATAAAATTGTTCTGGGAATCAAGAACACTGCTTACGGGGATTTCGAAGCGAGAGCCAAAAGGTTGACTGGAATTTTCGAAAAAAACTTCAAATACCATATTCGTACACGAAATACTAACCCAGAAAATGGCTGTCTCCAACCCGATGCTTTCTACGAGGGAGCCCTTGTGGGGATCGACTAAAACCAGGAAGGGAAGGGAACGCGAGAAAAGCAGGAAGGCATACTAAAACCAGGAAGGGCATACTAAAACGAGGAAGGCTGTCGCCAGAGTTCAAAACTGGAAAGCCGCACCGTTCCCTTCCTCTGTTCAGTATTCTTTGACGGGACGGCAACTTTTTAAATTCAAAGTTCCCCATCTCTTTCTCGTTTTAGTATGATGACATGGGTAGGCATTAAGTTGAGTGAGGGGTTGGCAACTATAAAAATTATAATTCACCTTTTCATTTCTCGTGCTGACGGTAGGCCACTAAAATCCTCCGAGTCCAGCGAGGGGTCGGCAACTAAGATTTTTCTAGTCCACCATTTCCTTCCTCGTTTTAGTACCTTGAAAGTGCGAAAACGAGGAAGGGAACTAAAATATTAAATTACCTAAAAGAAGACTAATTTAACATTTCCAGTTTCCTTCCTTGTTCCTCACTGAACTTCATGCCTACCCATGTCCGGATACTAAAACGAGGAAGGTTGGTGAACTTTGAAGTTGAAAAGTTGCCGACCCCTCAAAGAATACTAAACAGAGGAAGGGAAACTTTCCAGTTTTGAATTCTGGCGACAGGCTTCCTCGTTTTAGTATACCCTTCCTCGTTTTAGTATGCCCTTCCTGATTTTAGTATGCCTTCCTGCTTATCTCGCGTTCCCTTCCCTTCCTGGTTTTAGTCGATCCCGCCCTTGTGGGGGACAGAAATTCAAGTGTTATGCTGTACTTCGAAAGTGCCACCTTTACAACGGTTATCATGTCCATCAACTCAAGCAGGGGGTATTTTGATGCCATTCAAGCATATCCTGAGCCGATGCAGTTCACCAGAGGAAAAGAAAGGCGTGACTATGGCCGATATAATGCGAAACTACGCCGCAGTTCTAACGGATTGCAGGTAGAAACCAACGCTAAGAACGGGATTCGTGTCCGACTCATCGTCCACAGCAGTCAGCTGTCAAGCCGCTATGGGTGGACAGAGGAGGCACAAAAATGGGACCAGTCCGCGCGTCACCGGGCGGCACTCATGACTCTGCTATTTATCGAGGCAGATCGTGTTTTCCGCAACGGAGGTAACTTTGGTTTTGTCCTTACTGCTGTCGAAGTCGAGATTCCAGACACGACCCAAAAACGAAGAAAAGACGCTGATCGCTCCCTGAGTATTGCTGCAGATCTTGGGAAAGATTTGACCAAGGACGGAGAAGCGTCCACAATTGTCTTTTTTGACGGACGAACATCTCGTGCTGATTATCCAAAACCCAACAAACTTTGCCACAGCTCGTCCTATTTGTACTTTGGAATGAGTTATGGGAACGGGCATACCTTTCAGAATAACGTGCGCTTACTTATTAGCGATCTTGTTAAGGTCTTCATCAGGGCTGATCTGGACAGCAAGGACGAAACCATCTACGACGGACCACCAGATATGAAGAAATACCTAGAAAAGTATGGCCATTGCATGATTGTCAGGAATGAACACACTACTTGGCATCCGTCGGACAAAACAGACGAGGAAAGAAACAGCCTTGAAGCCAGGTGCGACAAGCCGCCACCAATTATATCAACCAAGAAACCAACAATACTCACAATACCAGCAATGTCTCCAGAAGTACGCAGCACCAGGAAAATCTCAGACTTGGTGCTTGCCCTCACTCGTCGACCCCTCATGAACGTTAAGCCAAACAATGCTGCAAAACCTCAGAACAATCCAGCCATTGTATCGACTCCAGTCAAAACAAAGGTGTCACCAGTACAGAGTATCGAACATTTGACTACACCTCCGAAACATCTACCCCATTCTGAACGAATTAAGAAACAGCGGGAAGAAAACAGGCGGAGACTCTACGCGATGAACAAGCTAAACATCAATGCCAAATTTGAAAGGATTCCAGCCACTGCAGCTACTCCAGTCAGAACAAAGGTGTCACCAGTTCACAGTATCAAACATTTGACTGCACGTCCGAAAGACCTACCCCATTCTGAACGAATTAAAAAACAGCTGGAAGAAAACAGGCAAAGACTCTACGCGATAAATAAGCCAAACACCAGTGCCGGATCTGAAAGGATTCCAGCAGCAACTCCGACAAAAATAAAAGTGCCACCGCTTCAGAGTATCGAATACCCTAAGGAGTCCCTATCCCGTCTTGAACAAATCGAGAAAGAGCGAGTAAGAGATGCGCAAAGAATAAGCACCTTCACCACGAGTAAGCCAGGAGTCAAAGCTGCAAGACCTGATGGGGCATCAAACACTGCGGCAACACCACTCAACTCTAAGATGGCACAGATTCAGAGTATCAAACTCCCGACTAACCAACATACAGTATCCCAGAAAGATTTGTCTAATTCTGGACCATCTGAGGAACAGCGAGTAAAAAATACACAAAGAACAACCATTTTTCCTACTAGATTCACCTCAAAAACGGATCCAGCTCTATTAGCGGCATCATCTCCTGCAACAACGGCAACAACACTCTCAAGCATTATGCTTCCTCTGACTGACCTTATCCGTCTCCCTCCTGCTCCTACTTCAGCAAAAGCCACCATTGCTAAACCCGAACGGATTTCAGTTGTTGCAGCTACGCCAAGTATCACAAAAGTGGTGCTTCATCCCCATAGCAGTTCGGCCACTGAATCGACAAGAACTCGGCAATACTTGTTACTTCCTGACAGAGCTGTATCGTTGCCGCCTGCAGCAAGCAAGGTCCCGTCTATGACTGACCAAATCCGCCCAGCTCTCGCTACGACTCCAGCAAGGGTCACCAGCGCCAAATCCAAAAGGATTTCAGTCACTTTAGTTGTGCCATCTAGTACAAAGATGGCGCGGCTTCCCGACAGCAGAGCCTTAGCTATCGAGTTGGCAAAGCCTCAGGATTACTTGTCAACTGCTACAACATCTGTATCGATGTCGTCTTCCTCAAGCAAGCCCCTGTCTATGACTGGCCTCATCCGTCCGATTCTAGCTACGACCCCATCAACTGCCACCGCTGCCAAAGTACAGAAGATTTTAACTACTGCAGCTATGCCAAGTAACACAAAGACGGCACCGCTTCCCGACAGCAGAGTCTTGGCCATCGAATCTGCAAAGCCTCAGGAATACTTGTCCATTGCTACAACGTCTGTATCGACGGCGTCTTTCTCAAGCAAGCCCCTGTCTATGGCTGGCCTCATCCGTCCGCCTCTAGCTATGACCCCATCGACCTCCACCACTTCCAAACCAGAGAAGATTTTAACTACTGCAGCTATACCAAGTAACACAAAGACGGCACCGCTTCCCGACAGCAGAGTCTCGGCCATCGAATTGGCAAAGCCTCAGGAAACTTATCCACTACTACAACATCTGTATCGATGTCGTCAAGCAAGCCTCATCCAGCTGGCCTCATCCCTCCGCCTCTAGCTATGACCCCATCGACTACCAAACTAGAGAAGATTTTAACTACTACAGCTATGCCACGTAACACAAATACGGCACCGCCACCCGACAGCAGACTAACGGCCATTGAATCGGCCAAGCCTCAAGATAACTTGTCTATTCCTGGTGTAACTGGAACTTTGACGCAGCAACCAAAAGAAAAGCAGTCGGCAAGCATCTTCGTAACGACGTCAACGAACAGCCGCATTTTGAAAACAAACACGGAGGACATCTCCCTGACTGATCAAGACGAGAGGGGGCCTAACATCGAAGCTTCTGGAAACAAGGGAGAAGTACCAAAGACGAGTTCTAAGCAAACTACTATTCGAAATAACTCAACGGATGAGGAGTTACAGGTCAAGCCAAAAGAAAGATTACCCTCGACGAAGCCGGTGAGAAGACGAATTGTGAGATTGAATACCTGGAAGAAGCCAATAGCGAAAACCTCGGCCGCCAGAAAAGACAAGTGGGAACTTCCCCTCCTTTCATTACTAATATTCTCGTTTTGAGGTCAGCTCAAAATGAGTGACCCTCACACTTACGGTCTGATAGTCTGAAACAACACCCACTTGTCTTTTCTGGCGGCCGAGGTTTTCGCTATTGGCTTCTTCCAGGAGGCTGTAGCCCGCATTGAGCGATCCCTCTTAAAGAAATTATGTCGTATTTAGAAAATGGAGGAGAAATTTGTTTGGATCTTCCTGCGATATGCTCGCTATTCTGAAATACAGAGACTACACAGTAAGTACATTTTTGCAGATACCATGGTATCTGATACCATGGTCTAAACGTGGTATCTGAAAATGTCATCTCACTTTCACCATCACGAACACAAGAGCCTAGGACTTTGTCAAATTGGCGGGGAAAAAGTTTAATTAACTTAATTCGCACTTCGGAGCGATTTAAAGGACACCTGAATGAAAGTACCAAGTATCATCCCTATCTGTAAGACTTCCGTTAACATTGCCTGCAGAAGACCCAATCCAAATACGAAATAGTGTTTCCAAGCTATGATTTTTGCTCCATTTTGCATCTGTCCTTATTTCAGTACCGAACAATTTTAGAAATGAACAAATGTCTCCAATCAACCCTTCATCTGGAATATTTTTTAACCAGTTAAGCCAAAACGTATATCTAGAAGAAATTCCAATACGATCCGGCCATTGCTGTAAAAGATTTGAATGAATTGCGCTTTTTGTCTTGGAGTCTGCATGTGTAAACCTTCAGAAACGAACATCCCTATTTTGAAAACATCACGCTCAGGAGAAGCCATATCTGTAAATGCATTCTCCATGGTGTGTTCAAGTAGGGTTTCATTGTTCAGATGTCCTTGAAGGTCCAATGGATCTGTGTTGCTCCGTGGCACTTGTGATGCGAGTGGATGTAAGTATTTCTTTCAGATGACTAAAAGACCGAAATCGACTCTTGTCATTTTTTTCAGTATCAGATACCACGGTAAAGTAAAAATGCAAGCTTCGAAATCTAATATGACAGGGAATGTTCACAAATCGTCCACGACGATGATTTTTTTTTCAAATCTTTTTAAACCTAAATACTCCTTGAGCCCAAGCTGACTGTGAATCATATATTCAATAGTGCAAAACGGATACGTCAGCTGAATTTTATTAGAGCTATGCTTCAGCCCTTCTTGGCAAGGATCCTCTTCGGACTCGAAGCCGCTCAAGTTGGAAAAACGAACTTGTGTTTTTAGAGCTATATTCTGGCCCTTCTTGGCAAGGGTCCTCTTCAGGCTCAAAGCCACCCAAGTCGGACATCGATGAACATCGATGTCGCAAAAGTTGTCCGTCTGTCCGTCCGTCTGTAAGCACGATAACTCTCGAAGGGAATGAGATATTTTGATGAAACTTGGTGTGAGGATTCGTTGGGTCATCGGACAACTCAAGTTCGTAGATGGGCTTTGTAGCTCTATATTTAGGGGTGGGGAGTTCAAATTAAGGGGCAAAGAAAATACTTTGAAACAGCTAATGTGATAGTCGAGTATGGAGTAAGAAGACATGCTGGACACGACTGTGCAAACCATTTTCTCGACCGACAAGTAGTTCGCCCGGAATCCGGCCAAAACCAGAAAGTTTGTTAAAATTAAGTTTTATTTGGAGTTGATTAGATGTACGATTTCGGGCAAGAAGACATGCTGAACATTTATGTGAAAACAATTTTCTACCCGGACATGGTAGTTCGCCCGGAATCCGGCGAAAACCGGAAAATTGTTAATAAGTTAAAGTTTTGTTTGTAGTTGATTAGATACCCGATTGGGGTAAGAAAAGATGCTGATCCGTGTGTGACAATCATTTTTCACCCGGGCATATAGTTCGACCGGAATTCGGCCGGAGTCGGAAAATTTGTTATAAGTTAAATTTTTATTTGAAGTTGATTAGATGTGCATTATTGGGGAAAGAAGATATCCTGAGTTCGTTTTTGAGCTTTCTTTTTTCGTCGGACAAGTAGTTCCGGAGTTCGGCCGAAACCGTGAAATTCGCAGAAGTGGCAGAAAGTTTTCGTCAAAACAAATATGACTTATAGGGGTAAACAAACATGTTGAATCCATATCTGAACTTGGTCTTCTCAGATGATTAGCTATTTGGCCTTAATCTGTTTCTGAATTTTAATAGTAAAAAAGTTCAAGGAGGCTGGCGAAGACAAGACCCAGTTGTCTGGATCAGATATTGAATTTTTGGGATCCCATCGAAACCTTTGGTCTTGTTCCACAAGTTCATTTTGCCGTTCTGCACTATCAAATATGATTCGCAGTCAGCTTGGGCTGAAGGAATATTTATCATATACTCAAACAATTGATAAAACGGATACGTCAGCTAAGAAGCTTTGGCAGCGATATTTCGGCCCTTCTTGACAAGCGTCCTCGTCAGGCTGTTAAACGTCACGGAGAACGTTGGGGAAGAAACTAACCAAACAATGATTGCATGTTTCTTTCTTCCCTAACGTTACTACGAACCAAACAACAGTTGTTCTGATACCACGGTCTCACTTTCATCAATTTTTGGCAAATTGGTGGGAAAGAAGTTTGGCACTTAAGTGATGTGACTGAATATCAGTGTTTCTTTAATTTTCAATTTTAATTAATTTTTTTAATTTCAAAATAAATGCGGCACAACATTTCATGCGCGAGCAAATTAATTGGCACTTGTCATTAACCTACAACTAAAACATATATATAATTGTCATAAAATAAATACAGTAATTCAAGTAAGGTTGTTATGATACAAGGTAAACTGAGGCACAAAACTATTCCGGTACCTTTCAGTTTTACAAGTGACAGGTGTGAGTTTTGGTACTTTCATAGCTGCTTCTCTTGGAGGTCTGTTTCTTTCCGGTTTAAAGGGTGGAGGAAGCATATTTCGGTAGAAAGGGTGGGATAACAGATTTGTTCCGAAAAGTTGGCACAGCTGTTCTCTACGCACAGAAAGGGGTTCCAGCTTACACTCCTTTAGGAGATACGAGTACGGCATTTTATGGCCACCAATTATAATTTGAACAGGTTTGGACTGATGTTTCTCTTGGGATGACGTCGCAATTTCGGCAATTGTCGCGTTTGCAGAGCAACCAAGGTAACTGCAAAAAAGACTAATTGCAGATCCAGTTACCGTAGTAACAGATACCATGGTATCTGCAAAAACGCAACTAATGATTGCAGGTTCGCCTCTTCCCCAACGTTGTTCCTGAAGTTCGACAGCCTATCGAGGACCCTTACCAAGAAGATACTACGAGCGAACCACCTTATTGTTAGCGGGGATCCGAATGGACTAGTACCGCCTATGGAAAGAAAATAAAATTCACACGTTTCTCGTTCTTCCCTAGGATCACTGGCGTGTTTTGGACTTGGTCATATAGAGTATTGAGAAGCGAATCTCCCCGCGCCTTTGTGTCAATCTCGAAAGGGTTACAATAATCGCCACGACTCAATATTCTTGAGGCAACTCTCGAAGTTCAAACGAATAGGTCTGAGATCCGACAGTTTAGTTACTCAAATAGGCCTGAAAACCTGACAAAATGCGTTACTTCGTTTGTCCGCTATCTAGATAATCCATTTCCCCGAATGAACTATTTCATTCGGTTTTGTGGTACATGTACTCGATTCAATTCAGTTCGTTTATTTATATCCGCCGAAGCTGGCGAGTAGAACAATTATAATAAACTATAAATAATAGGTCTATCAGACCATACACTTTCACAAATTCTACACCGTGCTTGTCCCTCTACGCGTGAACTATTCAGCAACTACAACGGTAAGCCAGTGCCGAAATTTGTTTTTTCTTTTCTTATTATCACCTTCTTACTCTCTTTTGCGCAGCTGCTTTTTCCAATTTTCCGAGATTTGCGTCCGCCACACATGGAAATGCAGTTTTTTTTGAAATCCCAGTTTTTCGAGTCTGGATGACTTTTGGGTTTTCGTGCAAGCAGCGTACATTCTGAACGTTATTACCCCAGGTGAAAAAATAAAAAATACCTTAGACGAGTCAAAATAATTCAGTGTATTCAAATATCACATGTAAAAATAAGCTTCCTTTTCAGCTAAACTTTAAGGCGTGACAGAGTCAAGAATAACGTCATCGCCTCAACCGAAGCACACCCTTATCAATCAATCAATCAATCAAGTTTAGTCCAAATAGCTAAAAGCTATAAGAGGAATATAAATTTACAAAATACACATGCACGAAACAAATTAACTAACACACTTACAAAAAATGACCAGAAATAAATGATGGGATGAAACTACGTAAAAATTGGGTAGAAGAATTAGCGGGACATGGGGAAAACTGATTGCCAGTATTCCTCTCGGACCGACGCACGGAAGACGGGAGGGGAGGGGGGAATAGATGGGGCATCTGGGGACAACACGTTATCTTAGCTCCAAATTTGTTTGAAAGAGTATTTTTACGTACAGATAATTTAGGAATGTCAAGTTTAATGAGAGCCTCTTCGTATGTAATATTATGATCACCCAGAATGATTCTCATTGCTCTCTTTTGGACATTTTCCAGGCGATCACAGAGCTCTGCAGAAAGAGAATCACATGAAGAGAATCAATTTTATTATCACATGGCACGCTCGGCTCTACAGTAGAGGTATGCTTATTTGAACGTTTGTTGATTTTGAACTTTGCAATTTTCATGCACTTGCTCTGACTCAAGCTAACTACCAGTTAGCCAAAGTAGGTGATTAAGGGCCTCTGTAAACACCTGAATAGGTATTTTGGATCTTCATTCGACCATTTAGCCCAGAACTGCACTGTTCACATTTAAGTAACTGTCCAAATAAACATACCTCTACGGCAGCGAGGAGTCAGAACGACTGTCCAGAAGCATAGCTTTGGAAATTTGTGTATGTTATATTATTTGAATTTCTAGATTCTAGGGATTATATATAATACGTAAAGTGCCAATAGATGCTTTAACGCAGTGGTTTCCAGCCGGTGGTACGCGTACCCTAGGGGGTACGAGAGACCCTCGCAAAGGGTACGCGAAGGTAGTAGAATAGAGTAGAGCTGGTTCATAAAAAGTGTCTTTCACAGCGCAACTGCCGAATTTAACCTTTACGTCAAACATAATCACTGAAATATAAATATGTATAGCCAACACTCAATCCACCAAATCCAGAAATCAAGTTTGATATCTCGCCTCAGTCGTTTATTCGTTTCGTCAATAAATATCGTCTTTTTGACGTTCTGATCGTGGTAAAAATCGTAAAACAACGATTCGTCAAAAAAGTAGAATGCAACATTTTTGAACCCTGATTAGGGGTACGCGGTGCGGAAAAGGTTGGGGACCTCTTTAACCAATCATCGAGCCCTTTGGGGTTCCCTAGACGTATATTCAAATAATGCACGAAACGGATCTGTCAGCTACGATGCACATCGCGGACAAGATGGCTGAAGCTTACCTTGGTGATCGTAAGAATCTGTGGTCGACCTTTCGAACCGTCAATAGTGTCCCGAATGCGCTAGCGTCCACTTTGGACGGACAGGTTGGAGAGTCCAACATAGTGGTAAGATGGCGTTCCCACTTCAGTGACTTGCTCAATTCAGTCCCCAGTGATTCGCATTCGTCTAGTTGTGCTAATGACTGCGATTGCGAAGTTAATAGAATTAGTTTTACGAGTAACGAAATTGATGAAGTGACTACGAAAGAACTGAAAGCGAACAAAGCAGCCGGCGATGACGGTCTGTCTGCCGAGCATGTGAAGTATACTAACCGGCAGCGCCTGTGTGCTTTACTTTCAGTATACTTCACCTGCGCATTCGCTCACAGTTGTCTTTCGCCAGACCTGATGAAGGTTACGATCATACCTATGTTAAAGAACAAGTGCGGGGACCTCACAAGTATAGATAATTACCGCCCCATTGCTATTACAACAGTTTTTCGAAGCTGCTAGAGCATTTGTTGTTGAAACATTCTATTGATTTTTTAAAGACATCTTTTAATCAGTTTGGTTTTAAACAGAAGCATGGCACCGATTTTTGTATTTTTTCATTTAAGCAAACTGTGTGCTATTATCTGGGTCTTGGAAGTCCTGTTTTCACTTGTTTTTTAGATATACGAAAAGCTTTTGACCGTGTTAACCACGAATTGTTGTTTGAAAAGTTACGAACAAGGGGTATGCCAAAGCTGCTGGTTGATTTTCTTTCAAAATGGTATGTTCAACAGGAGTTTCGTGTGAAGTGGGGGTCAAAACTGTCCGCTCCTTTTCATGCTGCTAACGGAATTAAACAAGGGGGAATTATTTCTCCTCTTTTATTTAATGTTTTTATAGATGACCTTTGTAAAAAATTAATGGAGAGCCGTGTAGGTTGTAACATCTCTGGTGTGTTTTTGAACTCGATCGCTTACGCTGACGACATGGTTCTAATGGCACCGTCGGCGAACGCATTAAATCTCCTGTTGAAGATTTGCGCAAATTATGCAGCGACGCATGACATTATTTTCAATTCTGCGAAGTGCAATTACATGATTTTTATCCCGAAACATTTTAAATCCCTGATATTTCCGGCTATTCGACTTGGGGATTTTGTTTTAAAGAGAGTGGACAAAGTGAAGTACTTAGGTTATTTTTTAGATGATGACCTGTATGACGATTCAGCAGTTTCGAGTCAGTATCGGGGTCTTTGCGCGCGTGCGAACCACTTAATTCGTAATTTTAAATTTTGTACTGTGTCGGTTAGAATTCTTTTATTTAAGACGTATTGCACACAACTATACTGTCTCCCACTTTTTGATAACTATCTTGAGACGACGATGCGTAAACTAAAAGTTTGTTTTAACAATGCATTCCGTCATCTCCTTTCATATAATCGACGTTACTCTGCTAGTCAAATGTTTTTAGAAAATGAAACTGAATCTTTTGATGTTATGAGGCGGAAAGCGATAGTTAAGTTTTGTTGCAAGGTTAGAAGTTTCCGATAATCCACTTTTAAAGGCAATTCGTGAGAATGCCGAATGCCGTTCTGGACATTTTTACCGACTTTTCCGTCGACTGTGCTATTGCCCCGAGCCACCGAATGGTTAAAATGATTGTATATATTTAGTAAGAAAATTCATGTGTTAGTGTAATTTTAGTATGTGATGTGTAATATCACGAATTAAATAAATTGATTGATTGATTGATGCTTTGGCAGCGCTATTTCGACTCTTCTTGGCATGGGGCCTCGTCAGGCTGCCAATCTTCAGGGTCAGCTTCCGGGAAGGAAAACAAACCTGCAGTAAATAACTGAATCTTCTACCGACTATAAATATCTTATTCGGGCAAATTACTTTTAAATACCACTGTAGGGGAAAAATGCTAGTCCTGAGATCTTATTTTTGACAAGGCCGCTGTTTTTTGCTGCACGATTGCCAAAGCATCGTAACTGACATATCCGTTTTATGCATTATTTGAATAAATGTTTCAAAGTCAGCCTGGGCTCAACTTGAACTTGGAAACCAAGAATCTCTCTCCTTAGCGAAAATCAAATTTAATAACTCCTTCAAGAAATAACAAAAAAAACACTTTACAACTCGCTTCTAAACCCTCCATCGTCGGACTCTCTTGGGGACAGCATGTCCGTACTTACTTCACCATACCCATGAACAGGAACATCGACAAAAATCCCACTAGATGGCGGTACCGTCCGATGGTTGTCGGAACGGGGATTGTTAAGCAACAATGGTGACTTGGGGCTGATTGTGTTGTGGAAGGAGGATCTGGCACGGGAGGCGAAATTGGAGGCAGATGATACGGTTTTCTTGGCCTGGAAATAACGGAACTTTAGTAATAATAGTAACAGATTTATTGCCCATCATAATGGACAAACGTACAAAAAGACGGAGTAATTAAAAGAACACGAAGAAAAAGAATAAGAAAGAGAATGAAAAAAAAAGAACATCACTATCAACAGAAATAATGGAAAGAACACAAGAAACTTAAAAAGAAAACCACACACACTGAGTCAAATGAATAGAATTCTTTGTATTCTAGCGACATTTTGAAATTTCTTTGCAGGGGATCCTATTCAGGCCCAAGCCAGATTGAAAAAACCTGCGTCTGCAGGTGTTGGCAGGTCGCGTTCGCAGGTTTGTTTTTCAACCGCGGGCGACTCTTCTCGTTCCTTGTCGACCTTCTTAGCTTGATGCTTGGCCGATAACCAGGGTTAAAAATATTTAGAGAGTGACTTTTGGCCCAAAACAGAGAGTGAATGGGAGTGAAATCTATTTTCATGAACTGTTCACTTTTGGTCGGAATCGCCTCTGTAAAAATGACACATCTTAATTTTATTTTCATGAAAAAAACTTGAAATCGTTACTTCTGGTCGGAATTACTGCTGCAAAAATGACACATTTCATCATTTTCTGAAATAGAGTGATTTTTATGTCCTACGTAGGACAAGAGTGACAACAACAAAAAAGAGTGACAATTCACACTATCGTGCGACATGTGGAAACCCTGCCGATAACTGAACTGACGAGCGGGCTTGACTGATTCGCTGTACGTTTCGACTCAGCTATCAGGTTCAGGTTCATTTAATATCTTTACTAATTCCACACAAAATATTTACACAAAACTGGCAGGGAGCAGAGCACGAAAAAGCCGGACTTCGAAAAGCCGTGGTAGTGGTCCGGAACTTCGGACAACCGAAACAGGATGCCCGCCTTCACAACTTCATCCCTGCTCTTTAACATAGCCACAATCCATTTCAACTACTAACTTCTGATTCCTTACCACCTACCTATATAAATTATTGACAATTCCTGTGCTATTCTTATTTAGAAAGACTTTTTGGAGAAATAACGTGAATCTGAATAGGGAGTAACTAATTATTCCAGGCTCGATTGAAGAGAATCAACTGTCAAGGCGTTACACAATTCACCAGAGCCTCGTTTTTGTTGCAATAGTGCTGCCGCATCGCTGCTGCAGCACTTCTTTGCTTCTGCACAAGATGCGTTTTTGGATTCGCTGCTTGCAAGATTTCTTCTCGACTGAAGCAGCACTTTGCAGGGAAGCACGGACTTGGTCGGTGAGCAAGTCCGCGATTCTTGACAAGCGCTGCCGTCTTGCTCAGAAGCACTGCAGGGCAAAAACGCCATTTAGCAGAAGCGACCGAGAAGCGGACGTGCAACGCGCAACAAAAACGAGGCTCAGATGTTGCAAGCCGCTCTGAACCAGCGGATTTTCAGGACTACAAACTCTTTACCTACTAGAGCCTCGTTTTTGTTGCCCGCTGCAGCTCCACTTCTCGGCTGCTTCCGGGCTGATTCTTTCTACATTCGTTTTTGCACTGCAGTGCTTCCAAGGAAGACGGCAGCGCTTCTTGAGAATCGCGGACTTGCTTACCGACCAAGTCTGAGCCTCGTTTTTGTTGCGTGCTGCAGGTCCACTTCTCGGCCGCTCTGAACCAGCGGATTTTCAGGACTACAAACTCTTTACCAACTAGAGCCTCGTTTTTGTTGCCCGCTGCAGCTCCACTTCTCGGCTGCTTCCGGGCTGATTCTTTCTACATTCGTTTTTGCACTGCAGCGCTTCCGAGGAAGACGGCAGCGCTTCTCGAGAATCACGGACTTGCTCACAGACCAAGTCCGTGCTTCCCTGCAAGATGCTGCAGCCCTGCCGCTTCAACCAAGAAGAAAGTGAATCCAAAAACGCATACTGTGTAAAAGCAAAGAAGTGCTGCAGCAGCAATGCGGCAGCGCTATTGTAACGAAAACGAGGCTCTGGTCTTCCCGTCAAAGAAATCGTGCGGGCAGTGAATCCAAGAATGCATCTTGTGTGGAAGCAAAGAAAGTGCTGCAGCAGCGAAGCGGCAGCACTTTTGCAACAAAAACGAGGCTCAGGACTACCAAGACTCCCCAAAATCGAGAGATTCTTCCCCTTGACTATAGGCGTATTCTCGCCGTTCCCCGAGGACTCCTCGGGGAATCGAAGGGAACGGCGAGAATAGAGGGAGTCACTCCACGCGGACTCCGCGTACAGAAACAGCGAGAATACGGGGAAGGCTTCTAAAATGGATTTTGTCCGAAAAATGAATATGCAGCTGAAAAAATTAGTCTAGATCCGCTTTATTTTTGGCTTTGTTTATTCTGATTCTTTTTAATTAATTTTACATAGCACCTACAACAGCAAAAATTGATTCCCCTCCGAATTTGAAAGGGAGTCCTTTTTGATGGTGGTGATGATAATCGGAGCATTCCCCGTCCGTGGGGACTCGCGAGAATACGGGGAGTGAGTCCCCGGGACAAACAAAAACGCGGGGACTCCTCAAGTGGAGTCCTCAGGGAAAGGCGAGAATACGCCTTATGTCCCCAATAACGAAAAGCCAGTTAGGATAGCGACTTAGCATCTGATCCACCTAAACTCTATCCCGCCAGTTTTCCATAAACGGGACGAAGAGCTCCCTCCCCTCTTTCGTAACACGTGTCAACACCGGTAATAGTGACTTGTATTTTAATTAGCCAAGTTCTTATTCTAGTTATGTCATGTAATGTTTTTTTCTTTTTTTATAGCACTTGCAGCTTCGCGACCAACTGACTTGGAAATAGTCACTTTCCCGATTCGACTACCGTGGGGGGAGCGGAGGGATGTGGAATCCGGAATACTGAGGAATGCGCAACTTTCGTACAGGTGATCGGATCTGAATGAAACTTGATAAGTGGAAAGAACACATGCCTCACATGTCCCAATTTACGTCCGGACCGGATCCGACAACTATGGGGGGAGCTTGAGGGGGAGGGGTACCGTATAGACCGTGACACGCTTAGAGAAGATTATCACCGTTAGATTTGATTTGAATCACGAAAAAATCAAAGTGTGTAACTACTACAGCAAAAAAAAAAGTCAGTTGAAAGATCTGGCTTTACAATTCACTTTCATTTGACGCTCCGCGCAGGCGCTGGTAGTCCCGCGACTAGCAGTCAAACGAAGTAGTTTAAGGTGTAACTAGCTGAAATGTCACGGGGCTAGATATTTACCGACTGGCTGGTCATTTTTACCGACTGTTTTTCAGAAAAATAGACGTCGGTGCTTCAACGCCGTTTCATTATTTTCTTTTTACCGACTGGCCGACAACATTAGCCCCATATTTGACGGTGCAAAACCGATAAGCCAGAAAGATGGGTACTTGTCGGCGGAATGTATGGGCGATTTGTAGTTTCGTACTTCGGTGATACGGATACTTATCCGTTTTGCACCGTCAAACATGATTCGCAGTCAGCTTGGGCTGAAAGGAACTTCTAACATTAGCCCCCCCCCCCCCATCCTTGACTCCTCTAGCTTAAGCAGAAAAATCGAAACCTAAGGCGTTTTTCCGCGACACAATTCTGGACCAGACACGCCTGAATGTTTGTCGCGGAAACGCGATTGTGTGCCACACAGTCGAGCCACAAGTTGACACTCGCGGAAACGACGTTTTGTCTATTTCTTGGGCGGTAATTTCGAATGTCTAAAAATAAAAATAAAATTCATATAAAATCTCAATAAATGGAACTCCAGTCTTTCGTGCCTACCATTTCGTACTAAAAGGATCCTCAGTTTTATGTCTACATGCTTGAGAAAGTTTCAAATTTCACTGTTTTGACATTATTTTGCTTCCAAATTGGAAATTTCCCGCCGAATCAAGCCACAAAATCGACAATCACCTCGGCAGTTGTTTGTCGAATTCGAGCCACAAAAAGCTTGTTGTCGCGGAAAGACACTTATGGGCCGCACAAAGGCCACGGAAACACCCTTTTCGAGCCACAAACTGAGCCTCGTTTTGTTGCACGCTGCACGTCCACTTCTCGGCAGCTTCTGCTAAATGGCGTTTTTGCACTGCAGTGCTTCTGAGAAAGACGGCAGCGCTTCTCGAGAATCGCGGACTTGCTCACCGACCAAGTCCGTGCTTCCCTGCAAGGTGCTGCTTCAATCGAGAAGATCTTTTGCAGGCAGCGAATCCAAAAACGCATCTTGAGCAGAAGCGGTAGCACTATTCGCCATATTCCTTTTCAGCGCTTCCAAGCGGGCTAGTTTCTGTTAATCCCCCTATGCCTCACCATCAGCACTTGGATCAGACATGGTAAGGTAGACGAGTGGAAAACCTGTCATCCATGTCCCAGGTAATGGAGGTTTTGCATATGTTTCAGCAGCAGAAAGTGAAAGTGACCCATCCCCCTATGCGATTAGACTTTTTACTATGTCTACACAGCTCATAACCAACGCTTTTGTAGACATTGTCAAAAGTCTGATCCATAGGGTAGTGGGTCACTTTCACTTTCTGCTACTGAAACGTATGCAAAACCTCCATTACCTGGGACACAGATGAGAGGTTTTCCACTCGCTAACCTGTAGATCTACTTTACCATGTCTGATCCAAGTGCTGATGGTGAGGTATAGGGGGATTAACAGAAATTAGTCCGCTTGGAAGCGCTGAACAGGAATATGGTCAATTGCAACAAAAACGAGGCTCTGTTTGTGGGAGCGCGGAAAAATGCCCCTAGAAACAACCGATTGTACAGAATCCCAAATCCTTGCTAGTCTGTACACTGGACTCAAAAGTTACCATCCCCCCCCCCTCCCAAGCGCCCAAACAAGAAGATGTTCACTTACAAAATCCTTCACAGGTGTTAGAAGTTCTCTGACGCTCTTCCCCCTCCGTACACCAAGTTGTCCCTTCCTTTGTTGCTCCTGTAACTGTCTCAGTCGGAGCTCTTCTGCATAGTCAATGCTAAGACTATCCTCCAACGTTAAACTGTCCTCTGCCAGGTTGTCTGTGGGGGGCCGGAAGCGAAGCCAAGATACACTGCAAGGGAACAAACAAAATGGAATAAATAAAACGAATGTGTTAAGATTATCTTTTTCTTCCAGCCAAACGCAGACCCCTCGACGTTGATGGCGACTCTAATGGTTCAGTAGACTGGAAACAAAGTTCACATTTATCCAAACATTCATTCTCTGGTAAGATTTGAACCTATTTGTGTATCTCCATCGGTTACCCTCGCTTGCACATTGAGTGTTTTTTTGTGGGTTCCGGGTTGATCTTGCCGAGTGTCGGTGGGTTTGTGGGGCGGGTTCCCGTCTAGTGGGAGTAAATTACTCAATTCCCTTCGATCGACTTCCTAAAGCCGCGTTCACAAGCATGCCTAGCCAAGTACAGATGCCTAGGCACGTGCTCAGGCGTAGCCAGGCACCGAGTTCTAGAGCCTGGAACTACGTGCATTGCCCAAAATCTGTGCCTAGGCATTGGTGTGAACGGTGACGCTGGGCATGTGCCTAGACATATGTGCTTGGCTAGGCATACTTGTGAACGGTGCTCAAACAAATTATATTTTCCTGAAATCTTGAAGAGCACTTCTCCAAGAGTTAGTGCATTACCTGCAAATTTGCAACTGCACGCGAGTAGGATTTCTCGTATGAGACGCCTTTATGGATGCTGCCTGGTTCAGCTTCCCAGTCAATATCTACGGTTTGCCTATTCAATTGTTTTTCAAGGTTCAAGGTTATCTTTATTTACAAAAAAATGTATCATTAGCACTTTCAAGAGCTCGAGCGCCAGAGGCTTTACTAGCCAAAATGTTGGGGGGGGGGGGGGCAAAGCATTTACCGAATGACTGGTAATTTTTGCAGAAAAACGGTTTTTTTAAGAAAAAAACGACTCTTTTCAAGAAAAAATCGACAGTTTTGAAAATATCGACAATCTGAAACAAATCGACTGATTTTCAGAAAAACTGACTGTTTTGACAAATTTCCAGAAATCCGACTGTTTTCGTGAAAAAATCAACTGTTTTGACGAAGAATCGTGGCGCTTCGCGCCGACTCGGTTATTTTTACCGACACGCCGACAACATTGGGGAGGGGCGTCACTCCTCCCACCCAGTCGTGACGCCCCTGTCGAGCGCACACGAAAAATTTTTTAAATAAAACCAAAATAACTTCAGCATGACGAATCATACCCAATAATATCCATCCGCTAAATAATCATAAAGCTAACCAAAAGCAAGGCCAAGGCACAGTCACAATTAAACAAAAATAAATGTATAAATAAAGAATAAAAGTAGACAAGGATGGGATATCGATAGACTTTAAACAGCGGAGTCTGCTAGGCAGTTCCAAAGGTTGGTTGGTCTGCTTGTGAACAAGGTCTGTGCTTGCTGCTAGAGTACTGGCCTCTTCGAGCGTGTTCCACCCCGCTTACCATAGTTACTACGTATGACGTCACGAATTCTGGCTTCTTGTGATGACGAATTGATGATTAACTGTATAGATTTTAAAATGTGCATTATGCTTGACGTAATACCCAAATTTGGCATTGCCATGATAGTGGTTGTTTGAAATAAATTCGTTACGGTTTTTTTTTTTTTTCTTGTCGTCAAGGCTTGAGCACAATTTTCTATTGTCAGCAAAATATTGCCACGGGCTAATCCGGCAAATCACGTCACAGGGATTCGTAGTTACCACGCTTACTACGCTCCCGAGCGTGGTAAGCAAATAGTTACTATTTCTGAAACAAATCGACTGATTTTCAGAAAAACTGACTGTTTTGACAAATTTCCAGAAATCCGACTGTTTTCGTGAAAAAATCAACTGTTTTGACGAAGAATCGTGGCGCTTCGCGCCGACTCGGTTATTTTTACCGACACGCCGACAACATTGGGGAGGGGCGTCACTCCTCCCACCCAGTCGTGACGCCCCTGTCGAGCGCACACGAAAAATTTTTTAAATAAAACCAAAATAACTTCAGCATGACGAATCATACCCAATAATATCCATCCGCTAAATAATCATAAAGCTAACCAAAAGCAAGGCCAAGGCACAGTCACAATTAAACAAAAATAAATGTATAAATAAAGAATAAAAGTAGACAAGGATGGGATATCGATAGACTTTAAACAGCGGAGTCTGCTAGGCAGTTCCAAAGGTTGGTTGGTTTGCTTGTGAACAAGGTCTGTGCTTGCTGCTAGAGTACTGGCCTCTTCGAGCGTGTTCCACCCCGCTTACCATAGTTACTACGTATGACGTCACGAATTCTGGCTTCTTGTGATGACGAATTGATGATTAACTGTATAGATTTTAAAATGTGCATTATGCTTGACGTAATACCCAAATTTGGCATTGCCATGATAGTGGTTGTTTGAAATAAATTCGTTACGGTTTTTTTTTTTTTCTTGTCGTCAAGGCTGGAGCACAATTTTCTATTGTCAGCAAAATATTGCCACGGGCTAATCCGGCAAATCACGTCACAGGGATTCGTAGTTACCACGCTTACTACGCTCCCGAGCGTGGTAAGCAAATAGTTACTATTTCGAGAAGGTTGGAACGGTCAGCTTAGTAACTATTCACGAGGTTGGAACGAAAACAGTAACTAATAGTTACTACTGTTAGGAGGGTGGAATAAGCTCTTAGTTTTGCTTTTCATCACTAAATCAAATGAGAATGACAGATTAAGGTTTCAATATCTGCTGAGGGCTAACTGTTTCTAATTACCTTCGACGCACATATGAAACTGGGTTCGTTAAGTTCGCCCGCTGTTTAATTTTGAATGTTCGATTTGTTCTGTTGCGATACACTGAACGATTAAAGGAGAATTGCAAGAATTTTGCAGTACTAACGACAACGTATTTTGACATTTAAGGGCATAATCAAATTAGTAAATGAGAGAAATAGTAAAAAAAAAAAAAATGCAGTGAATGGCTTTATTTTAGTTAGCCTATAGTTTGCAATCTATAATGTTCATGAATATTTGTTAGGTCTGAATGGCATCATATTCTTCGGAGACGTACAACGAAGAAAAAAAAAACTCTACTAACTGGACTTTGAAGAAACCGACAAAGCAAATAGAAGATTGCAATGATATGCCCGTTGAATTCATAATGGACATAGAAGAATCATGGGCATCGCGAAATAAATAATATTGTACATAAAAAGAGCAAAGTCTAAAAGAAAACAGACGAAATATTTCCCTTTCTTAAAAAGAAAGTGCCCTGACATGTTTATTTTTTTTTCTGATTCTTTTGTATTTAGACAAAAGGATAAGCAGACTATTGTGTTGGTATAGTCAGCTGCTTTACATTCCAGTTATTGTGTGCGACTTCAGTTTTGAAGGAAATAAATAAAAATCTACATACTTCAGTGAAGGGTGGCCGCGCTGGAGCCGCTTGATTTTCTTGCGATACGCCACCGCAACAATCGCAGCTACTGCGACCAGAACAAGGCAGAGGATCACACTTGCGGCAGTAACGCCACTTTTCGAGCTGCCACCTCCTGTGCCGTTGTGAAAGTCGTTGATTGGTCCTTTCACCATCTGTAAGGGAAAGCATTGCGTAGAGCCGACCGCAATTTCAATAATCTATTTGAACTTTTTGCAACTCGATGAAAAGAAATTCTACAAAGGTTATATTTGATAGTGCAAAACGGATACGTCAGATGTTTGTCAAATATTTAACGCTAAGCTAGAATCTCTAGTTTGTCTTCCCACAAGTTCGTTTTTCCAACTTGAGCGGCTTTGAGCCTGAAGAGGACCATGGCCAAGAAGGGCCGAAATATAGCTCTAATAAAATTCAGGTGACGTATCCGTTTTGCACTATCAAATATGATTCGCAGTTAGCTTGGGCTGAAGGAATATTTATTCTACAAAGGCACGATGAAAAGTAGAACATAAAAGGGTTCAGGTGTTTCTATCTGAAAACTTTAGAAACAGTGTTTTCTTAAAGAAAATTTGGGTATTGTTTAGAAAAAATGGATAACGTTAGTTAGTTAAAAAAAATCGTCAACGAAAGGAGGAGGAGTCTTCGCCCAAAAAGTAAGAAGCATAATAATAAATAAAAAGATATGCTACACGGGAAAAACAACAACATTGGAACGAAGTATATTAAAAAGTTTGTTAAAATCGACAATCCAGATATTCAAACAATACATAAAACGGATACGTCAGCTACGATACGATGCTTTGTCAGCGACATTTCAGCCCTTCTTGGCAAGAGTCCTCGTCAGGCTGTCGAGCTTTAGGGACAATGTTAGGGGAAGAAACGGAACTTCGGCAAAGGCGGGCTTTGTCGGTGAATCGTCAAGTTCTGTCGGTAAAACCTGGGCATTGCCCCCTCCCCCCCCCCCTTCGTTTCGCAACTGCATTTTGCCCAACCTTTCATCAACAAGCGAGACAAGACAGCTAGGCCAACGTGCAATTTTATGTCAAAGTTTTGAACAAGTGACTTTACGTATCCCCCACAATGTTTTACTGTTTAATGTTTTATTTTCATTGGCTATGACTATTGACTATTGCCTTCTTATGTACGACTATTGCCTTATTATGTATAATCACCTTATTATGATGTTATGTAGTCATGATGTACCTGAAAAAAGCGGCAAGTTCGGCAATCCAATGCTGTGAAAGCTCGTTGCACAACAAAGTATCGTATCGTAACGTTCGTCTATTCCAGCTGCAGCCTGACGAGGACCCTTACAAGAAGGACCGAAATACCGTTGAAGAATATCCTAGCTGGCCTATCTATTTTGAGTAATTTTTGGGCAGAAGGCGTATTTATGTTATATTTAATAGTGCAAAACGGATACGTCAGCTGAATTTTATTAGAGCTATATTTCGGCCCTTCTTGGCAAGGGTCTTCTTCAGGCTCAAAACCCCGTCTTGTGGGTCCTGGTTTGTCTACGTGGCTCCGACAAGGGAGTCCTAGACTTCTAAATTATATTCGAAAAACTGATTATGGTATTGGTCACGGTACAAGTCCCTTCTCTAAAGCGCCATCTATATTATAAATTTACGTGACATGGGGATGTGAGCTGGTTAGATGAATTTGCCTTCGGGCGGGATCACTTTTCCTATGGCCGGCTTCTACCAGACTATTGTAGTGGTTTGCGAACTCTGTTCACAAGCACCTCGGTAGCTCAGTGGTAGAGTGACTGCCTTGTAAGCAGAGGGTCCTGGGTTCAAATCCCGGCTAAGGAGCATTTTTGTCTATCAGTTCACTACTTATAAAACACCTGTTAAGCTCTACAGCCATCCACACGAAAACAACCCCTAGTTGGGCAGTGAAGCGGAAATGGTTAAGAAGACCGCTGACTTGCTCTGTCGAACAGAACATTAGGGGCCCATGTCTAAACTGTGAAACAGGAAGGAGTAAACATAACGCCAAGTCTAACCTCCATGGCGATACAGGTATGACCACTGACATCCAGAA